>CM020508.1:4486514-5686514 GCA_009823395.1 Thamnaconus septentrionalis | reverse complement strand
TCGTCCTGAACTTCTGGGCAGCAGCTTGGCACGATTAGTTTTCTTAGAAAAACCAACCCGGTAAAAACGTCACGATTAGCCCTTTGTTTGTGACGTCACAAAGTGCTGAAGTGATTTCCAGGATGTTGTTCCCCTGCAAAATCACTAATGAGCTTCTGATAAAAACTTGACAGTCTGACATGGTGAAATCAACTGCTGCCACTGTCCTGGGACGGTAATCCGTGCCCTTTGTGACATCACAAAGGCAGTAAAGCATAATTTTTTGGGGGGATGGAGGGATTCTCCGTCACAGTAGAGAGGTGTGCAGGAAACACTGGGAAAGAGACGTGTCTGTGTGACGCAGGAGCTCGG
This sequence comes from Thamnaconus septentrionalis, assembly GCA_009823395.1. NCBI lineage: Eukaryota > Metazoa > Chordata > Actinopteri > Tetraodontiformes > Monacanthidae > Thamnaconus > Thamnaconus septentrionalis. The sequence goes on along the minus strand of CM020508.1, from coordinate 5,686,163 downwards.
GACCTCTAAGCGTTTACACCTCCTCCTTCTCCTGCTAACTATTTGTTTCCTCTGACACAGTCAGGCGCACACACATGCAGAGACAAACTCTGCGGTTATTTACATATTTATTACTGCGCCGTGCCTGCGCTCTAAAAGTTGATATGGTGTGCGTGCGCGTGTGCGCGCGTATATATACGATGTGATTAACTAGGTGTTGGCGCACAGGAATGTTTCAGGCCCAGATCAGTGAGGACGGCGAGGACGGCAGGTGGTTTATGGTTTTTTCATGTTGCTGCCTGCGAATTGTTTATTGTCTGTTCTGTGTGTGTGCGCGTGTGTTTGTGAGTCCTCTGGCTATGTGCTTTTGGCTCAGTGGAGAATTATTATCGCTTTGTCCTCAGGGACGGCAAAGGGGACGCAGTGCAACGCAAGCCAGGGACCACAACTCTCAACGCACACATACATATGCGGACGTGACGCGTCCTCCCCTACATGCATTACCAGCAAGGTCGGTTTATGGGCATCCGGTCTTGCAGTATCTGTTGCACATGATGATGAGGTGGCTGCATATTTCCAGACTGTTCATTCCTCCCCGAAGTCTCGCGCAGCATCCTCGTCTCCATCTAATGCATTTAAACAAATGTTATTGTGGCAACTTGAATGGATTTTATAGGCCTAGTGATCATAAGAGTTGTTCTGCCTGGTGAAAAGGAGGCAGCTTGTGGCTGTTTTTTTTTTTTTTTTAAGTACGTCGCTGACTGAGCTCACATCGAATCACACTTTGACTTTTATATACTCTTTATACTCTAATGTTGCCCCATTCAACCTGCTTGTCTTTTCCTTTAGAGAACAAGTGGTTTGGATCTCAGCTGCGGGCTTCAGCTCTAATCACGCAGGCGGCCAGCGAGGCCCGCTGCGCTCAATAATTGGTTGACCTGAGAAACACTCCAAGTCTTCCCGAGGATTCTGTTATTTCGCTGCCGACGGTGGACGGCCCGCTACTAATGACAGCCCTCCGTGCTTTTATAGTTTAATTCCTCCTAGGTTGGGACCAGTCAGGCGGCCCGGCTGATTATTCACAGCTTTGTTACCCTCCGCCGTGCCTAATTAAAGCCAACATCTGGGGCCTGGCAAGACGGAAGGGCTGATGGGGAGCAACAGTTGGGACGCTCTGTCAGCAGCACGGCACTCTGGGAAGGGGCCGAGCTCCAGGACATCGTCTGAAATTACAGTTTGTCCATTTTATATTGCCGCCCATCGGTTTTGATGTCTTTTGCACAGCATAGTGCAGAGGCAGCAGAATCTGAATACGTGTCTGCTTCTCTCTCTCTCTCTCTCTCTCTGTGTGGTTGTAACTCTTGAGCGTGTGGGGTGCAGGCGTCCGTGTGTTCCTTTTGTCTGCCGAGGGAGTTGAGAAGCATCTCTTTAATTTGGTCTATAATTGAATTTGGCCCATGGGCGCGCCATGCTCTTCTGAGAAATGGCAGCAGATGAGAAGGGAATGAGAAGAAAGTGGAGGAGTGGAAAGAAAAAGGCAGGAAAAGAGATGGCAGAGCGGAGGAGGAGGAAGAGGAGGAAGAGGAGGAGAAGGAAGGGGAGGAGGCCAAAAGAAAGAGAGAATACACACAGAGGGAGGGGGGGGGGGACACGGCGTCGCATCCTCAGTCATCTGTGAGACTTCATAAGTACTGTGTGCATGGGCGAGTGGCTGGCAGTCAACTCAATATGACATATGAATATTGCAGGAGCCATTCTCTCCCCTCCTGCCCTCCTCAATTATTAATATGGGACTGAGAGTTGGCTCAACTTTACCGGAGACCTTTCTTTCCACCACTCCTGAAAACAAATGAGGGAAACGGACGGAATGGACAAACGTAAAATATATATACAGTATATGTGTATGAGTGTGTGTGTGTGTGTCCTCCAGGTGGGTAGAGAGACACAGAGTGGCTCGCAATGCAGGGAAAATAAGAGGTTGGTGTCCTTCCACGCTCAGAGATAAATGCTGTTGCACAAGTGCAACCTTATCTGCCACCTTTTATTACCTGCATTTAGTTGGATTTACTGCACGATGACCGTTTTTCAGGCGTGCATGCTTTCTGCACCACAATTTTGCAGAGGGTCGGCGTGCACCCTCAGTGGGCAGCAGGCATCTACGCAGGCGTTTGTGATGTTTAGTGATGTTTACACTGCTTGCATCACGGCTGGTATGATGCAATTAGGTGCAGCTAAATCGTACAGCAAAGACGCTCGGCTGCACACGGAGCAGAACTGGAACCCCCTCTGCAGCAGCGGTTAGGATTCTATATTTAAGAGCGTAATCTGCCGCACCAGGGGAGATTCCAAGCCTGCATAAGTGCTTCCGCTTTGAAAATGTGACAAGACAAAACAGAATTGCGCTTTTTTTTCCTTCCTTCCTCCCCCGAGTCAGAGCTAAAGTCGGAGGTGCGACAGGTGTGAAGTGCACGGCAAAGGGGAGGCTGCGGCCGCTCGGTGTGGCAGCGGGCCTTAATTACCTGCGACCGGGTCGCCGTGTCGGCGGGCGTGAAACGACTCCGTCCCCTCTGTGTTGGCGGCCGCGCGGTTGACGAGCCATAAATAAAAAAAGTGCACGAGTTATTTGCGGCCCCGCTATTAAAATGACTAATAACTCGAGTCGTTTCCAATTAGCGTTAAGTGTTATTTAAGGGCACCAAAGTGTGACATTAAAGCTGTGAGTGTGCGTGTCGCGTGTGCACGTGGGGGAAAGGCTCGGGAGAGGGCGGGGGCGGCCGGACTCGCTGATTGGCTGTGACTGCTTGTCCTTGAGTAACAGCGTCGGTGAGCGCGGCGCCGGCCCTGCTGCCAGGAGCCTGACATCGCCGCTCCGGTCGGCCACCCTGACAGGCGAGGAAGGCGGCTTTGTCGCCCGGTGGAGGGCAGAGCTTTTGTTGTGTGTGTGTGACAGAGAAGGCCAAAGGTCGGCTGTTGTCTTGGCTGAGGGATCAGCTGCGTCTGAAAACATCAGTTGTGAGAAGTCGGCTCCACTTCTCTGTCTGCATCGGGAACATCTGTGTGCCTTGTTGACCTTGTTTGCCCGGCTTAACTCTGTCGTCCAAACACTGGAGCCCACGTGTGTCAAAGTCAAGACCTGCTGGCCAAAATCCAGGCCTCTGTTTCATTTTGATACAGTGCACGAGCTAAAAAAAAAATAAAATAAAAAAAATATCATATGATTGGCTGAAAATGAAAGGTTACACTCCTCTAAAGTCTGCATTGACCACAAAATGACTTTTGTCATCTGCTTTCACTCACAAATGATGACCACTAGATACCAAATTAGCATTAGCATATTTTTTTCTCTTTCAACTAGTCAAGAAAAACTGCAAAATGCGAAAAGTTGTGAGAAGTGAAAAAGTTTGGAATGGATTGACAACGATGCTGTTTCGATGCTGTTGTTGTTTGATGGAGTATAACGTGCGTCTTTCATCCTGATCTGAAGGATTCCTGTTAACCATGCATGCTGTTGAGGCCCTCAGCAGACCGTGTTAAGAGCGTCTCTGAGCCTGATTCAGCCGCGAGCTGAGAAACACAAGAGAAGCAGCAGCAGCATCAACAGCAGCAGCAGCAGGATGAGGAAAGGAGGGAAAATGTTGCTCTGCTTGTCTGCTGTGGGCCCATCGAGCTCAGGGAGTTGGCTGAGGAAAAGCACCAGGATCAGTTTTTGCTCTTTGAACGGGAGCTGATGAAAGTAACAAACGGGCCGGTTGGAGCCGCAGTTTTGGGACCTGCATCCTCATTTAACACTTAGGCGCCTGCTTGATTAGATCCCCGCTGCCGACGTCGCCCAGAGGCAACCTGAGCGTGTTTGTCGCAGAGAGAAGATCAGACGAAGCGGCTCTGCTGCTCCGTCAGCCCGAAAGGCAACAGCAAGAGACGAGCGGTCGCGTTGCTGATTAGACGAGACGCCTTCAGACGGCAGTTTTGTCGCAATGAAATCTTGGTCAGGAATCGACGGCTGGATTTTGTTCCGAAGCCCCTTTGGCTCTGTCGCTCTCGCCCGCCCGCGGCGTTTTTTTTGCTTCTCGCACTCGGGCTCGTTGCACGCAGATGCCCGCAGTGCGAGGCTTAGGGAGGCCGCCCCGGGTGATTTTAAACATCTTCTGCCGCGCGCTGCAGCGCTGCCACTGCGGTGAAATTAAATTATAAACTTGGCAGGAGAGAGGAAAGTGTCCGTAGGAATCGGAATCCAACTTTTAGCCTCCGCCGCAGAGAACTTTGCTGCTGAACCAGGTGTGTGTGTGTGTCCGAGTATGTGTGCGAGATGGATGTATAGGAGGAGCAGAAAACTAATTAACAGCTTTGTGTTACTGCAGGACTCTCTCGCTCACTATATCTGCTTCTTGCTGCCGGTAACAATTAGCATTTTTCCTTTTTTTTCCTCATTGATGTATCAACCCGAAAACCATTTGTTGGATTTTGTGTCCTCCTTCCTTCCCCCCATGCATTTACTTGGAGTAGAATGGTACCAATGTGAGATTTTGGCGCATTGGGGACGAGAGGAAGGAGGGAAACAAACAGAGACGACCCACAATTTTTTTTCACCAGGCTAATGTTCAGTGGCTATTCCATTACCTCTCACTCCAAGAAGCGAAAAAGTCGCCTACATTTTGGAGAACCCGTCCAACGGTCAAATCCGATCTCCACTCATAGATTAGCATTGTAATGGAAACAGACGTGGCATTTGCTTCGTGACCGGGGGCTCGCCGTGCTGGTCGCGGCCGCTAATAGCCGCTCTGATTAGCCGCTGAAGCCTTTCGCACACGGCCGAGCTGCTTTGCCTCGCTGACTTTTGCGTCGCTGCCCGGCGTCCTTGCGGTCGCAGCCGCAGTGATTGACGAGCGGCGGTGAGTGTGCAGTAGTAGCAGAGCTCAACCCCCTGTCTGACGGATCTGTAAATATTCCCCGTTTTCCCCTGCCTCAGCAAGTCTCCGCTGGAACACAAGCAATGGATCACATTGGCAGGGAGGGAAGGGAGGGAGGCAGGGGGAGAGCTGACAGGTGCAGCCGAATGAGAGGTTGAGGCCGGGAGAAGTGGAGGCACGGTTGAAGGCAGCGAGGCTGCGGGGCTCTCTTCATCAGCGCTGCAGCCGCGGCTCCTGCGGCTCCTGCTGGACCCGAGCCGGAACCACACCAGAACTCCAGCTCTCTGTCTGCTGTTCTCTGGCTTCGGGCACCTCGCCTCTTGTTCTCTCTGCCTATCAGCCCCGTTATGAGAGCAAGAGTGGTGGTGGTGGTGGGGGTGTAAAAAAGTCACACAGAGACCAGAGTAGAGTCACACAGAGTTTGCCAATGAAAGGTAATGAAGCCAGACTTGCAAAAAAATCTGAATGTTGAGAAAATCAAAGCAGGTTGTGAGAGCCACATCCTGCCAGCTGTTTCTGCTAGGTGCAAAAATCAGTCTGAGCTGCATGAGCTCTATAAACAGCAGTGTTGCGAAATGCCATAGAATAAAATGTGCCCACTCTCTGCCCCCGCCCATCACAAGTCATTCCAAGAAGCTCTGTGGTCCTTTATCTTCTCAGATTCCACAGCATTGGCTCACGGCTGTGTCAGGGTGAACTGGTGCTGGAATTAAAGCCCTTCACACTTGGGAGCGGCCCGGTTCGAGGTGCCGGTCTGGGATTGTGCAGAATCGTGTTGGCTCTCTGAATGTGGACTGATACTAACGTGAAGAGACAATAAAAAAGGTCATGCGATGAGCAAATGTAAAAATGTGTCAGATTATAAACCTTTTTAGCTGTATATTTAATGCCAATTTCAATGATCACAGTCTTAAGATTTGCAGAAATCATTCTTGAGACAATTATTCCTTGTATCTGTGGATACAATAGATACATATGAGATTAAAGGATACAGAAGGGAGGTGTTCGGGAAGTCTGTATTTGCAGCGGCGTGAAGGAAACGCTTGACTTCAGCTGCAATGGACGTATTTATTTTAAAGGCTGATGGTTCTGCAGTGGAGCGTTACTCTGTAATTTTCTGAAGCAAAAGGACATTTTAGCTGTGACCTTTAAAAACAAAAAGAAAACAGAACGAGCAAAAAAATCTCTTTATTTCAGAGATTTCTGTCCCAATACACGCTCGCACACACACACACACACAAAACAGAGAGCACAGCGACCTGCTGGAGCTTTTAGAGTGGAACTAAAATGTTTCAGAGCCACAGTGTCAGGCGGCTCCATTGGCTAATTCCATTCAGTGTGAAATGAAATCGTGCGAGCCCGCGCGAGCCTCGTTCCGGGGGCCTGCGGCTGCCAGAAAAAAAAATAAAAGAAGAGCAAAAGGTTTGACATAAAGTGGCTTTGTTGACTGCGTGAAATGAGCTCTTACACATGGGCTCCGCCTCCTCCTCTGCCCTACTGCCTGAGAGCTCCCGAGAACTTCCATTATTTTTTTGACAGAAGAATTTAACAAAAAAAAAAAAAAAAAAAAACCCCCATGTGCTAATACGATTACATCCGCACGAGGGGTTGGGTTGAAGGGTTGCTTCCGGGAAAAACTTGAACATGATGGTTCTTCCGCAAGGCGGTCAAACGAAACGATCATTTTCCAGTGTGAATACGTCACTGCTGCTCTGGTTCTGTGCTCGTCACGTTCTCCTGGTTCTCCGTCAGTCACTGAGGCCCACACTGTGGAGTCAATGTGTGAGTTCAATTGAATGAAGGAATTGAAGATGCATTATGGGAGATGGAGTTTAGGGTCAAAGCCGTCTTTATACAGATTCCCTGCCATGACTCCTGTACTCGGCTGGTACTGACTCACTCGATTCGAAGGACTCAGATGATCCAGTTTTGTCAAGTGACTCATCCGGAAGAAACATAATGACTTCGGTGTCCAGTGAGATGAGTCACAGTCTCCTGTTTCTCTCTGAATGCGACTCGCATTTTTCATTCTTCTGATGGTTCTGAATCGCCATCATCGGTTTTTTTTTTTTAAATAGCTGCTGCTGCTGTGCGAGTGTGAGTGAGTGCGTGCGACAACGTAGAAGGAGGAAGAGCTGGAGCCGTCAACTCCACGTGACCCCCGACGTGTTATGTAATTAACAGATAACCTTTAATGAGGCTTTGGGTTCACAAGTTGTAACCGGAGAAATGTCACATCCAACCGGGCGGCGGCAACAACACATCCCACACACACACACACGGGCGAGCACCCACATCACAGGCACATACAGTGTGAAAGGTGTTAAAAGTCTCCTGTCATGCCATAAATGTCAGCCGGCTGTAAGGTCCTGCAGCAGGGCTGCGGCTCTGCTCTTTGCAGATGGATGGTGTGGGCGGGTGGGCGGTTCGAGCGGCTGGGAAAGATCAGGCCGTCACAGCGAGTCCTCGTCCTCCTCTTCCTCCTCCTCCTCTTCATCCCCCAGCCCCTCACCCTCCTCCTGGGTCGGCAGGAGCGCTGGGCGCATCACTCCAATGTGTGGACGGCCTTGACGGGGCCCAACACGCTCCAACAGATTCTGTTAGCGACTCTCGGCAGATGATTTGAGCTGATTCATTTTACATGGAGGGGTGAAGAGTCCCGCCCCCTTTCCTGCAAAATGAAGCGATTCTAAGAAACACTGAAGTGTGTTTTCTGTCTAGAGTGAGCAGCCAAAGAAAGAGATACATCACTTTGACTTTTGGTCTTCCCCCAACGTACCTCTCTGAGCTTCTGCACCCCTACGCACCCAGCTGATCTCTCAGGTCAGCTGACCAGCTGCTCCTGAAGGTTCCCAAAACCAGGCTGAAGCTCAGAGGGGACCGAGCATTCTCTGTTGGAAGGAGCTGCCGCTGCACATCAGGCAGGCCTCTTCACTGTCCAATTTTAAACCTCTTCTTAAAAAGCACCTCCTTTCTTTGGCTTTTAACACCGCTTAGGTTGTTTGATTTGTGTGCACAGAAATTTGTATATATTGTGTTCTACGTTTAGTATCCTGTCTTTTATTAGGTCTCGTTCAATGTACAGCACGTTGGTAACCTTTGTGTTTATTTAAATTGTGCTTGAATTGTGCTATGAATAAAGTGGATTGGACTGGATTGGAAATTGGATCCATGTACTTTCAGCTATCCTGCGGCATTCTGATCCTCCCTTTGCCTCCCTCATCATATCGAATGCTTTGAGCACAACTCAAGCCGAGTTCTGCAATATCAAGACCACCACCATCCAGAAAAATATGTGCATCTAAGATATCAACTGTGTTTAAAAGCGCAGTTCCGCTGAAGCACTTCTGACCTTCTCCGTCAGTTCTCCTCCCTCAGCCCCCCTCGCAGTGCATGTATAGGGAGCTAGATTGATGTGTCTGAGAGCCAGTGTTGTTTCCAGAGATACCCACCGTAAAGAGAGTGTACACACACACACACACACACACACACACGCCATCTCACAAGTGGCCATCAGGGAGCCGTTTGCGTGCAACAAGGTTGAACTGCCCTGGACGTGGTCACGGAGGAGAGCCCCTCTGCTGCCATTTTATTACCAGGGCTAAAAAGATTTCCTGTTTTCTTCCTCCTCCCCCTCCTCATCCTCCACTCCAGGGTGACAGAAACACTAAACTGAGACCTCCGGCTCCTGCGGCCGTCTGATTGATCCGCGGGCACTTTTTTTTTGTTGTTGTTGTTGTTGCAATATTCTCCCCCTCGAGAGGCCGGGGGAGAAGTGGGTTTATTTAAATTCCCATGAATATTTTAATGGAAATGTATGGGTGTCTCTTTGATTCACTGGGACGACACGCGGCGATTATTGTGAAGAGGCAAATAGGCTTTCAAAGAGTGACACTCGGTAAACGCTGCTCGGCCGACGGCCTGTCAGAAAGATACTTATCTTATACACAAATACACCAGATCCAATGAACTCCAAGGCATGTTGACGTTTAAACGGTAGGGGTGGGGGGGTGGGGAGGTGATTCGTTTGGTCATTCATTGGTGAATGGGGCCGCCTGCGTGCGCGCAACGCATGTGTGTTTGTGTGCGCGCGTGCCTGCCAGTGTCATTTCACTGTAAATTGGTTTAGAAGTGAAACTGTCAGCTCGCATCAAGCAGATACGCGGCGGCTTTTGAATGTGGAAGAGATACGCGTGAGGCTTTTTTGACGGCCCGGGATGCGTGCGCTGTGTACTGTAATGGCGGCGGCCTCAAACACGCACCCTTTTTTCCGTGCACTCGTGCACGCACTCACGCACGCAGGCCTGCAAACACCAGCCTGGCGTCAAGACGTACGAGCAGACGCAATCACATAGATATTCCCCCCGCATCTGCAGCTCTCGTCACGCCTCCCTGACTTTCTCTCATTGTCTGAATCCGAATGAAAAGACACTCCAAGACACACACGCACGCACACACACACACACACACACACACACACACACACTACAGAGGCACAAATTACGCCGCCCACACAAACACGTTCTTCTTTAGGTTGGAGGACAATTTGTTCAGCGTCTGTGAAATTAGACACGGGTTTACAACGTAGCCTTTTCAATTCTGATCACTGTCATACACACCTGCTACAAGTGTGTCTGCGTGTGCGCACACACTCCGCCTCCTCCGTTGTTTAACTTTAATAAAACTCTGGATCCCTCCTCCTCCTCCTCCTTCCCCTCCCCCTCCTCTTCTTCCTTGTCCTCCTCCTCGTCTCCTTTCTCTGAGAGCAGTGGGCTCAAATGGCTTCACTTGTTGTTCCAAGGTTTCCCAAATGAGAAGTGTGAGTGTGTGAGTGCATCTTCATGTGTTGTGTATGTTTTATTTTCTCATTTAATTTCCTTTGGCCTGTAAATCATGGCAAGTGAATTTCTTTACCCTCTTATCATATCGATCTTACTGTAGCATTTAACATTTCTGGTGGTTTTTATATATGTACAGTATATCTATCTATGCCTATATCTACATCTATGTATGTCTATATCTATATTTATGTATATATTTGATTGCATGCAGCCTATTTTTTATTAACTTTCCATTATGGAACCAAATTATAAAGGGACTGAACGTCAATTTCCCTCTTCAGTAATCAGCGGTGATTATTTTCCCAACAACTGCCAACAGACCCGTCCCTCCAATCAAGCAGCTCAACTGCTGAGGTACAGGTGGCACGTTGTTAGGTTGTCATACAGAATGGAGTAGAACTGCAGCAAAGATCACAGGTGAATATGGAAATACAGGAGAGGAGCGCCGATGGTTAAACCCTTGTGTTGCCTCTCCTGCTCTCCGGCCTTCCTAGAGAGTCTGTGCGGCTTCCATACAGCTGCAATGTGAGCAGATGGACAAACTTTTGGCAACAACGGTCGGGCTCTGTTTTTCTTGGATTAGGAGAGGACTTTGAACCGCAGCGGCGCCTCCTCCTCACCCTGCTGTGATGTCTTGCTTTCAGACTCGGCTGCTCACCGCTGGGCATCTTTCCGACAGAGGTTACATCCGCCAAAGTTTGAGTGCATGGGAGAATATTACAAGAGTGCACCTCGAGCTTGTGCGTGTGTGTCCGTGTGTGTGTTTGTATGTGAATAACAGAGGGGGGAGAGAGAGAGGGAGGGAGGCCGGACTCCAGTAAAATCAAAGCTGCCAGCGTGCTCGCTCCCTGAATCCCCGGCTGGAGAAAACTCAGTTTGTCTGCGAGCTAAAAGAGGCTGGTGAATTATTAAAGCTCGCCGGAGCTTCTCACATGGAGAACCAGCAGACCGCCGAGACAAAACTCACACACCGGCTCGCGCGCGCACACACACACACACACACACACACATACGCCATCCAGGCCCTGTGCGAAACCCGCGGGGCGCTCCACTCACGGCGGCTACACATGAGGAGTGTTGACTGCTCACGCTGAGCAAAGCCGGTGGATTTCAGCGTTTGCGGCTGCACGCCGGGGCCGCCGTCGCCTCTCGTGCATCCAGCCATCGGGCCCAATATATTTCCATGACGCTTACAGCTCGTCTCGCCAACCCAAAAATACTCAACAGCAGCCCGTGCGCTCACACTTCTATCCTTTTAAAACTTCATGTCTAATTGCCTTTTTTGTTTTTTCAAAAGAGATGTGAGTTATAACTGGGCTCTTAGAATAATTGGTGCAGTGATAAAAGAGCCTCTTCTTTTTTTTTTGTTATACTATCAGTTTTACCTCAAGGGCCACGCAGTAGTGGCCTTTTAATTCTGTCATTACGCGCAACACAGTGCCGATAATAAAAATAAGGACTGGGTTTGCAGTTTGTGAATTGCATAACGACTTCACGGTCTCAAGCGGCCAAATGGCTCGATGTGGCCTCCTGTTATTTGCAAAGCGTGAATTAAAGAACGAATCAGTCACGACTCGGCGCGAAACGCAAAGACCCGTACGAAGTCCCTCCCCTCTCGGAGTTTGTCATCTGTAAAGTTTTGACACGTTTGTGAGTCATTCCTCTCCGAGGTTCTGGCTCAGTGTATCGCGAAAAGGTCTCTGAAAACAACTCTGCCTTGACTGCCGAAGTTCCTTTTTTTTCCCCCATAGAGAGAGAAAACAAACAAAAAAAGTATCTGTGCTGAGTTGATATTTTTGTCTCGGGTCAGAGACCCTGCCTCAGTTGTTTCCTCCCGGCCTCAGCGGCTCGGCCAGGCATGTTTTGTTGCTGTGAATCAAAGATCTCCTCAAATGAAATCGGCCCTACCTATAGAGAATCCTACGCAAACAAATCAGCCGGAAATACGGTTGCCGCAACGCAGTGTTTTTCTTTTCTTTCCCCCCCTGTGAGCGAAGGCGACCTGAGGGAGATTAAAGAGGGTTTTAACGGCGCCCAGCGGTTTAATTACGCCGCTGAAATGGAGCTTGCTGTGTTTTCTCCTAAGCGGGGACTCATTTACGACAGCAGCCAGATGAGCCGATGTGACGATTTCCCTGTGACGTCCGCTCACAAATACGCTCTATTCAAACGCCTTCTTTCTGTCTTTCTATCGGTGTTTGTGGCGCAGCGTTGCAGCCCTGACCAAGATAATAACTTAAGGCAATAACGGTTTCTGCGTGTATGAAGAAGATCAGGCGCAGATCCAGTTTCATGAAGGGGGGGGCCAGCGTGGCAGCGCTACAAACCTGCAATCCATTGTTTGGCCATCGGGGAACGCCACAAAATGGTTACAAAAGGACTAAGAATGACTTGCTGTCAATATGGAGAGGCGCACTAAATGTAAACCTCTACAAGCTGGTTCAAACTTTAGTAGAACAAATTATCACAATATAGATTCTCATTTTTGATTTTGTGTGATTTTGAGTAAAAGTGGCCACACAGTTGGGGGCGTGGCTACAGTTTTGTAGTCAGCAGTAATACTCGCAAACCAATGATGACTTTGGTGTGACATAACCAGAGCAGCCGGTGGACGGATGTGGACTGATTAAAAATAAAACTCCGGTTGCTGTTTCACTGACATCAGTGCTCTCAAATTGCTTCCTGCCAAATTAGACTCTGTGTCAGATTCAGTTATTTTTAAAAAAAAATTGAGATCTTTATTCATAACAAAGCAAGTCGCATGTGCACTGCACCTAACCTACTCGTAAGTCCCCTCCCCACCTCCCCACCTGTCCACCCCAGCGGACACTAGTATCGACCCGTAGCTGCGACTGTGGCATCCATTGTGTGTATTAGTGTGTCTGGTGAGTGGGAACCTCAGCAAAGTTAATCACCTAAACGTTTGCCAAATTACCTCTAAAATAGCAGAACCCCCCCAGGCACTCATTGTATTGATGAATCCCACCAATCGGCTGCTACCAGGAAGCAAAACATGGACAATTACACCCCAAAAAACTCAAACTGGCCGAGGTCTAGTTGGGAAGGTCCTTCAAGGCAGGCGGGAACGCCACCGTCTCTCTTTCTCTCTGTCCCCCCTCCTCTCTCCCTCTCTCTCTCCCTCTCTCTCTCTCTCTCTCTCTCTCTCTCTCTCTCTCTCTCTCTCCAGTCGAGGGAGGATGCTGATAATGTATTCTTGCCTGCCAGTGGCGGCGACTCGCAGCTTTATCTGGCTGCGCGTGTGGCAGCCTCCATCGAGTGGCGCCGCCGCCGCTAGTCAAGCTGGCATTCATTATCAAGCAGGTAATAACACAGAGCACTGGCTCTAACTCAACCGCCAGTGGACTCATTAATATAAACAGGACCTTAAACCCAAACTCAATTTACTTGAAAGCTTCTTCAGAGACAGGGAAAATGCATGAGCATGTGTGCGTGTGTGTGTGTGTGTGTGTGTGTGTGTGTGTGTGTGTGTGTGTGTGTGTGTGTGTGTGTGTGTGTGTTCTGGGACTGGTATTAATCATTCTTCTCCCACAGCCCAACACACCAACACAAAACAGTTCTGCGTGTGTGTGTGTGTGTGTGCATGTGCATTACAAAGCTCCAATTAGATAGCTGATCATCGGTGTATATTTAAGTAGTCACTCATCTTCTCTCCCTCACCCTCCGCGCCTCCCTCCCTCCACCTCACCCCTCCACCCCCACAACCCACACTGATACCGCCGCCACCTAATGAGTCCAATTAGCACATGCAAATATTTACTTCTGGCGAGCGTCTGTGATTTATCACACTGTTCACTCTTTAAAACAAACAGTCTGAGTCACATTTGTGTGAGTACGCACGTGTGTGTGTGCGTGTGCGTGTGCGTGTGCGTGCGTCTCTCTGCGTGTGTTTGTTTGTGAGCGCATGTGTGTTTAGGGTGGGGCCGGGCGGTCTCTCTCCCTCTCCTTTACTCGAGGAGGCACACCAGCTCATTAGCGCCTCCTGTAGAGCCACATCATCAGCAATGCAGACAGACGAATCAAAAGGAGGAGAGGGAACACGGCTTCACTCCTCGGTGCTGCACTGGCTTGTGTGCACACTGCGCACGCTGAGTGCGCACGCTCTCTCTCTCTCTCTCTCACACACACACACACACACACAGTGCGCCTGCATGTACCAGCCATTGATTTAGGATGGTGACTGTAATGGGTAGCACTCCACCACCATCAGATTAATGGCACCCCGACGTCACAGCAGGCACTGGGAGCTGGAGGAGTGGGAGGCAATGGGGAGAGGGTGGGGGAGGGGCAGGGGAGGGGGAGGAGGGGGCGATTGCACTGAAGGGAAACTGGGTTTGTTGCTGCATGGTGCATAAATGTGCTGCACGTAGCGTTTTATAAATATCAATATATCATCGGCAAACGCGTTACGATGCCTGGGTGAAATGGATGGCTGCTATTGTAAACGCTGATTTTTTTCCCCCAAACACACCTCCAGACTTTCTTTCAAATCTGTCCCTAATTCCCAGACGCCTCCCTGGGTGTTTTTGAAGTGGTGTCACTTTTCCCCAAAAAGGTAAAGATTAAAAATAGATTAAAAAATAGATGAAAGATTAATCTATTTTAGATAGGTAGCGATAGATGGAAAAACAACTTGTCTTTCTTGCTTACAGTTTTTCATTGTGATTGCAGCTTTTTTGAAAACATTTCCAGTGATAATTTGGTCATTTCTGCTTTGCAACACAAAGTTTGTCCCCCTAAAGATTCCATATTCTACAAAACGTGTTTTACCAGTGTTTCCTAATAATATGTATTACATATGCTGTTAGCAAAGACCCTTCATTCAAGCTAGTGCTAAAACGCTATATCTGCTTTTATGATTTTATAACATAAAATCCAGATACCTCACCAATACACCTCCAGGATTAGTGGCCACGACCACAGCCAGGTGTTGGTTTGGCACTGCACAGTCTTATTGTCACCTAGTTGTCATCCCCCAAAACATGAAGAATGTCCAACAAAGTGTCATGTTTAGCAGGAAGCTAAAACAGTATTTTTTGCTGCAGGCTGTAAACATTTTTCTGGAGATGAATTTTTTTTTTCAGGTGCATTTCAGTAAGGAAGTAGTTTGATTTAACGTGACTTAAGGAAACGTAAACATTTTTAAAGGAACCATGCAGTTTTTTTCAGAAGGGAAATAATCATGGAAGAACAACAGAACAGTTTTCCTCTGAGTCCCAGGACCTCCCTGATGCCTCTGGGGCATCAACATGTCAGAGTTTGTTGGTGGCGGAATCAAAACCTGGTGTGTTCAAGAGTGAGCACCAATTACCTTTTATGATTCTCTTTGACCTGTGGGCGGCTGAGACACAGGGGCGAATTGGATTCTCATGTCCTGCTATAAATGCGAGCGTCCCGTCCTCCCGTGTGTGTGTGTGTGTGTGTGTGTGTGTGTGTGTGTGTGTGTGTGTTTGCACACGTGCGCTCTAATCTAAGAGTGCGAGCCTGCTCATCATCTATGTTTTATTCATCTGAGAATCAGCCGCTAATGGAAAAAGGAGGCGCGCACGAGGTCTCGTGCGACTTTTGATTAGCCGTGTAGATGGCTGCCCTGAAAGCTGCCTGCGGATGATTGGAGGGGAGCGAGGAAAAAAATGGGTGGGAAAAAACTGGAGGAGTCGTCGGAATCTAATTTATTCCGACTTGGGAAAGTTCTTGAAATTGCGCGTTTTAATGCAGGCGCAGCTGTAATTGTGAGCGGAGTCTATTTCCATGGCTGGGAAAATCGCCCCCTTCAGGTGGCGGTTGGACTCTGCAGCCACGTCCGACGCGGCTTTTACCGCCTCGTTTCCTTTTAAATTTGTCGTGCTAATGGAGAAACTCTCCGACTATAATGACGAGTAAAGTATATTTACTTGTTTCAATGGAGCCTTTGGGATGCCTTGTTAAAGAAACATAACCAGGTATTCTTACCATCGTAAAATGGCCAGTGCTTTTATGGCTCCCCTTTCTCCTTAAGGGTCGTAGTTTATCTCTGGGATCACAACAGCGCTCGCTCGCTTGCTCGCTCGCAAGTGCAACCACTCAGAAGTTGAATTTGCATAATTGCGTTTATCTGCTTGACAGAAAGGAAAAAAGAAAAGTGCTCCATCCAGGAAGCCGTCCGGCCTCACGGACTTTTATTTTTCCCGTAAGACGCTTCACCAAATTTGCTGCTGCTTGTTGTTTGTATCCATGGCTATTTTATTTCATAAAGTGACTCTGCGTGAGCCTCCGTCAGCTGAAGCAAGCAACCAATCGGCGACCGGCTGGGATTTGACTTTTTCATCTCTGAACGCCCCGCAGAAACTCAAAGCTGAGGGAGACGTTTGTCTTCTCAGTTGTTACTCTGCTGGCGCACCTTTTCCCATCGGTCCCTCTCACCTTACCTCCCTCACACACACCCACCCAATCACCCACACACACACACAAACACACACACCGGCTCCACTTCTCCGTCGCTCAGCAACAATCTGTAATTAATGAGCTTTTACAGTTCGATCAGATCTGCCTCAGAATTGAACACATCTGATAAGCTGAATGGAGTGTACACACAGTGCTGCCCTTCTCTTCTCTGCTCAGCACCGCCTAGAAATATAATTACTTCAGAATGAACACACGCACACACTGAAACAGAGTGGAAGGCCAGGTTAACCAATCTCTTTCCTCTCCTCTGCACTAATTAGAAGCGTTCTGATGGGCCTTGTTTCCATTTACATTTTTTCCCCGCCCTGGATGCTTAATGCACTTGTTGCCGTCACGCAGAGACTCCAGAATTCCACTTTATTAAAATGTATTTAACGACACGCCTTTGCGAAAGTGCACGTCCGCGACACGCCCCGACGCTCCCGACCCGACAACAGGGAGAACAAACGCCGCCGTTCTGCCTCGTCATTACTCCAGCGCGCTCCGTCTCCGGGCCCGGATGACGGTTAACGCGCTTGTTCATCACTCCGGCCCCCGTGGCAACACTGCTGCAGCAGACTGCATGACGACTCATTTCCCCCTCAGACTGTGACGGTGTTCAGCTCTTCCCCAGACTGACGTCCAGGCGGGGATGTGTGGGAAGCCCCCGATGATGATGATGGTGATGGCGGTGAGCAGGACGTAGTGGGCACGAGCTCAGTCTATGAAGGGGGACCTCCTTTCAGAGAGCAGCAGCAGCAGCAGCAGCACAGTCAGGTTTATCGCTGTGGTCATAGCAACAGCCACGAGTTGAGATGGAGATGACTTTCTTTTTTTTTTCCCTTTCTTTTTTTTTGCGGTGATGCACTGAATGTCCTTGTTCTGGTGACAGCGAAGGCTGAAAATACAGTCAGGGTGGGAGCTGGAGGAGCGGAGGAGAGGTGGTGGGTGGGTGTGGGGGGTGGGGGAGGCAGAGAGCCCCCTTGTGAGAAATCTCATCCGGGAATAATGGTGGCAGGATTTCTCTCGTTTCCCTCTTAGCTATTTTGTTGGCGGACGCCAGCCGAGTTTTGTGACAGGCTCCATTATCTGTGGCTGGTGTTACATGTGAAGCCCGTGCTGGGTCAATGCAGCAGCAGCAGCAGCAGCAGCGATGTCTCAGCGCGCCCAGTTTAATATTGTAAATAACCAGAGCAGCTCGGCGTTAATGGTTCTCCCGGCTCTCTCGTCCTCTCCTCCCTCTCCCGCCGGCTGATGCACCCCTTGACTTTCACCCTCCCGCTGTTTATGCCTCTCCCTCCCCCCTCCTTGCCTTGTGCGTGCCGGTGTTCTGCATGTGGAGTCTGTCTGGGGCTAATCTGTGTGTAAAGGAGGGCTGAATAAGCCCATCTCTGCCAGGGCATTAGGTGTGAAGAGGATGAATACATTAAACGATAAATGGTTGGCGGCGAAGGTGGATTTTTTTTTTTGTGCAGATTCATCCCATCGCCTCGGTCCCTCTCGGGTTCCTACTCCCCTGCTATCCCCTCCCCCCCCGCGCTGTTAGAAGTGTGCATTTACGTGGTCTGAGCACCACTTGGCAGGCTGGAGGGTCAGTTCACCCACACTGACAACATAGCGTTTGACATTTCCTGCCCCTGGATCCAGTCCTGCGGATTCTTTTCGCTTCACGGTATGATTGGTTTCAAAGAATTGCTCCAATTTTATCGTTTTAAGACAAGGTGTGTTATCAATGGTGTTTGATGGTTACTAATTAGGAGTGAAAATATTACGACTTGTACGACGATATTACGATGAAAAAACGATTAGTTGAAATCACAGAACTGTGGTCTAATATGAAAAAAAAAAAAAAAACAGTCGCAGAAAGGCTCAAATCAGGCCACACCCCTCTGATTTTTGGGGGTGGAGCTACGATGGTGCTCTGATCCACGGCTCTCGGATTGAAGATATGTAGTAAAGTTGCCTATATAGTATATAGTAGATGAAAGTCTGTTTTCAGCTTAGAGGTGCCTCCCAGTCCTCTGCCTCAACTTCCTCCAAAACTCCAAATGTCTCAAAAAACTTTTGATGTTGTCCAGACTGACTTCAGTTCTGCACAGGAACTTTTCACTGTCAGTGACTGTCGTGTGAACATAGCCACAAAAGCCCAAGTGCCCGAACAAGTGATGCACAGTTGTCGCCATCCAAAGCGAACTACAGTTTATCACTTTTATTTAGTTTTTTTCAGATCTTCGTCTCGCTTTTTTCCCCCAAAATTGTGAACAACAGCAGTGTAGGTGAGTAATCTATTACTAAATAATCCACTACTGTAATTAAATTACCTTTTTAATAACAGAGTAATGTAACCGGATTACTCTGGCAAAACTGGTAATTATATCATAGTTACTTTATCAAGTAATGATTCTAATACTTTTCTGAAATATTTTGCAAGCTAAAAATGTCTCAGTATCCACAAAAAAATTTAGAAAAACAACCGAAAACAATGATGTCACAGATGGATGACGCAGCCGTGCATGCAACGTCATTGATATGCGACAACGCACCAAAACAAGCATGGCGGCGGCAAAAGAATAAACAGCGATTGTGTTTGATAGCTGGAAATACAAACATTATTTTGAGTTCATCTTGTCTAAATGAAAGAATATTATGGTTTGTTGTACGTTATGTGCAGGAAACAAGACGTTCTCAACTGTACTTTATATTTTTTTTAAACTAAAGTAATTAGTAATTGATTACTTATGAAACAAAGTAGTTAAAGAAGTAAGCAACACAAATAACCTGCCACTTCCTGCATGTCACTCTGTAGAATTGCATTGCGCAAACAAACCTCACAACCAATTTTTTCTCTTTTCATACCTACCCACCTTTCACACACGTCAGAGTAGTTTCAGCTAAATCCCTGAAACCAGCATGTGGACTGATGTGTGTGTGTGTGTGTTTTTCCCAGCAGAGAGAAGCAGGAAACAGGATTCAGCTATTAGGTAGAATGCGGTAACGGCGAGAGGCGAGTGGAGGGGGGAGGAGGGAGGGGCGGAGAGATGCAGGCGGGGTGGTGGGTGAGGCGGCGGCGGCGGCGGCAGCGGTGCTCGGGTGCTGACTCGGAGCTTTGCCGCGGTGAGCCGGTGACTCTCTGAGCTCTCCAGCTGTGTGTGTGTGTGTGTGTGTGTGTGTGCGTGCGTGCGTGCGTGCCTGTTTCTCAGACAGCACGTGTGTGCGTGTGCGTTCTGTGACTCGGTAGGCTGCATCAGCCTCCGTCCACCACTTGCACACAGCAGTCAGCCAGTCAGTCAGTCAGTCAGTCAGTCAGACCGGGAGCTCCGCTCTGCTGCACGGTCTGCGAGAGTCTCTCCGCCTTGCAGCACAGGATTTCCTGCCGCCCGGCGAGGATTCTCTGCCTTTTTTTCCCCGGCCGCGGCACAGAGAGAGAGAAAGAAGGAGGACGGCGGAGGAGGAGAAGGAGCAGCAGAAAGAGGAGGAGGAGGAGGAGGAGGAAGAAGAGGAGGGAGAGCAACAGTGGGCCGGCAGTGACCTTCGTGCTGTGGTGACATCAGGAAGGAAGAGGGACGGGGGCGCTGGATCCATCAGGTGTGTGTCAGCACTTAAAGGGATGAGAAAGTGTGTGTGTGTGTGTGTGTGTGTGTGTGTGTGTGTGTGTGTGTGCGAGTCCGCCTCGGGTTTTAATTAGTATTCTGAGTGCGTCCACAGTGCTGGAGGAGGAAATGTGCTTCATACATTTACAGTACGTAGAGACAGAGACAGGGATGTGAGACAGGGAAAGATTTTTTTTTTTTTTTCGCTCAAGTTGAGCAGCAGAGAGAGGGGCGGGGGTGGGCTGAGGAGTGGTGGTGGTGGATGGCATTGAGAGGGGGAGACGTTCCTCCGTGACGGCTTGGAGATGGATAGTCCCCTCCGACGCCCGATAAAGACGCTGATATCCAGGAAGAGGAAGAATAAGAAGGAGGAGGAGGAGGAGGAAGAGGAGGAGATGGATAGAGCCGCGCAGAGGTGCGGCCGCGTTTGTGTTTCCTCGCACTCGGCCGGCCAGAGCCGAGGTCTGCACGGGAGCATCAATCACTCCACCCCTCCTCCACCCCTCCATCCAGGCTTCAGCCTCCTCCTCCTCCTCCTCCTCCTCCTCCCCTCCCTGTTGTCTTTTCAATCTGTCCTTCTGGATCAGTGACATCGCAGCTCCCGGTCCTGTCTTTGCCTTTTTTCCATTTCGACCGACGTCCTCTGACGAGCGTCTTACCGTAGAAGCCGGTTGCACCTGGAGGCGTCGGCGGAGGGCCGACCAATCAGGACGATTTCTGCAGAAACTTTTGGGCCGGCTGCATCGATCTGCTGATCCGATGCGGCCGAATCAGCTTTCGGCATAACCTTGACCTGATGCAGCCACCTATCAGGGCACGTCCTCATCCACAGCTTGGTGCTCCCAGCTTGAAACTGGCACACACACACACACACACACACACACACTGATCAAGCATTATGCTTTTGCGTGGATGGACAACGTCCAGCCTCCTTCCCTGCTGTTGGGAAATCTCATCTCATCTCATCTCAAGGCCACTTTTGGTTCTTGCTTTGGCTGCCGGGTGATGAGTGAGCGACGCTGAAACTGACCCGAGAGTCGGGGAGGCTGCAGAGGGAGGCGGGGACGTGGGCGGATCCACCGACAGGAAGCAGGAAAAGCAATTAAATAGTCCAGGGGACGTGCAAATGGTGGCAGCGGTGAGCGGGCCTTGTGTGTGTGTGTGTGTGTGTGTGTGTGTGTGTGTGTGTGTGTGAGTGTTGGATGAAGGGACAGAGGAAGTGCGCCGTGACTTGTGTTTGATCTGTGTGCCTCCAGCAGCGTCTGTCGGTCTTCCTGCGTGCGGCCGTCTCGGCCTCTTGATTGGCTCTCCTGCCTTTTTTTTTTTTCTTCTATTTCCCCCCCGCCGTCACGGCACAATACGTCTTTCTGAGGCAACAAGGAGACACCGAGCCACCGACATCTGAGGCGGAATCACACTAATCCATCCTAGACCCTTCATGACTCAGCAGCAGGCACGCACACCCACACCCACACCCACACCCACACACACACACACACACACACATGCTAGCAGGCTATTAGAGCTGGTTAAAATTCCGGCCCTGCCTCGCTCCACTGTCGAGTATCGACTGTGACTATCGACGGCGTAATAGACTGGATATGAGCTGTAATATTACTCGTGTCTGAAAGCGACGGCGGCGCCCCCTACCACCGCCGCCGGGTTGTAATAACGCCGCTGTTTGCTGCGCCGCGCCGCGCCGCTCGCCTCCCGCCTTTTACACGCGTCGGCCTGCGCACGTGCGCACAGGTGGCGAGGACGGAGCTCATAACTCCGCCTGCAAAAAAACCAAGAGGGAGGAAAATCCAATTACAGTCGCCTTCACTCCGCCTGCCGAGGCCCAGGCCAACCTTTTTAAATCTTGCTTTTTACAAATCTAGTCCAATAATCAAATGGGCCCAATGTGCCTCAGTGCAGTTGTGAGAAAGTTATGCTGCAGAGTGTGTGTGTGTGTGTGTGTGTGTGTGTGTGTGTGTGTGTGTGTGTGTCGAGGGTTAGGTGAGTTATCCACAGCTGAGGTTGACGCCCTACCTTGATATATCCTTACAAAGAATTCAATTAACTGTGTAGGTGTTTGCCTATATGGCCGGGTGGTGGATGGAGATTGGTTTGAAGTCCCTTTATCTTTGTGTGTGTGTGTGTGTGTGTGTGTGTGTGTGTGTGTGTGTGTGTGTGTGTGTGTGTGTGTGTGTGTGTGTTAGCGTGCGCGTGAGAATGAGCAATATAAATGCACGTTTATCCCTCGTCCGCAGTGCAAATGTTTATGCAGGCACCTGCGCTCTATAAATGCACATATTTATGGCGTGGCCAGGCGGCGCCTCCCTCGTCCTTTAGTGTCCTTTGTGCGTTAAGAACCCTCAGACATTGTAAATGACGGACGGAGGGGGGAGAGAATAAAAGGGGGGGAGAGCATCTCCTCCCCTCATCCCTCTATCTGCTGCTGCTGCTGCTGCTGCTATCATGGTCGTAATGAAGGCTCATTTATCTCCATCTCAGCCCAATCTCATCATTCTTCGAGAGATTGGGCTCTGGAACGTGGGTGCACGTGTGTGTGTGTGTGTGATTTTGTTTTAGATGGGCCTGATGCATCTGCACGTGTGTGTGTGCGTGAGATCAGACACCTCCTGGGCGTGGCTGCACTGACACATCCACGCACCTGTTGAGTGCGACGGGTTAAAAACGAGGCGTCGAAAAGGTCGGTGTGGCGCCGCGCTTGGTCAACTCCGCGTGCGCTAGCCGAGCCGCGGCGCGCGACGGGGATCAATGTACACAGATTACAGCGAGGGGTCGGGTTAAGTAAGCGTCCTCGGGCCCCGGAAGCTGAGGAGGCATGAGAGGAAGAGGATTTGGAGGAAACGGAGGGACGTGTGCAGAGATAAGAGGTTGACTAATGTGGTGGCAGAGGTCTGATGAAGAACCGCCCACTTCCGAGACGCTGCGCCGCCATAGGCCAAGGTCACGGAGCAGCGACGCCACTTGACTCCATCAGCAGGGAAGTGAGGAAAGCGATGGGGTCCCAGTGTCCTGTTGGGACCCACCCTTGATTTGGGTCTTAAGCTCAGCATTCATTCATTCATTCATTCATTCATTCATTCATTCATCATCCATCCATCCATCCATCCATTCTTTTGCTATACCTGCTGCTCCTGCTGGAGCCAATCCCAGCTGTGTTCGGACAAAGGCGGGGTCTCACCCTGGACAAGCTGCCAGTTCATCGCAGGGTCACGTAGAAAGACTAACAACCATTCGCACTTGCACCTACGGCCAATTTAGAGTTCCAGAGGAGCCGGAGAGGCCCCAGGCCCGGAGGTTCCACAATTTGACGTAGTGCACGTAACACTGAACGTCATCTTGTGCTGCAGGTAACAGATGCAATGTCGACGCGGGTCTCCCTTTCCCACTGCAAGGTGATCTTTCAACCTGGGTCGTTTGCAGGGTTGTGTGACTCTGACGCGGGTTGTTGAGCCTTTCCCACTGCCAATTCTTAGCTGGTTCAAATAGGGTTTTTTGGCCAGTGGGAAGGGGCTATAGTTTAGCCCAAAGTTGTTGGCCACGCCCCTCTTGGTTTGCCACGCCCCCTGTCATTCATGCTTTCGACTCACCCACATCTTGCACACCGTTAGAGGGTAAAGCGCCACCTCTTTGGCACCGATGCACTTTCACATTGCCTGACAGCCTGCATATGTGGCTGAGCGAGGATTTTGATTACTAAAAACAAAACAAAAATGAAAACAAACCCATGTACATGTAAACAAAAGCCTGAATATGTTTTTCAATCTGCGCGAGAGACCCGGCCGGCGTGCGCGGCCTCACCCCACTTGTCAGCGTGCGGTTAAAGACGTTGCTTTAAGTGACTGGCAGCCTGCGATATTAGTTTGGGAGTAATAAGAGTGTAATAACTTGGTGGCGTTTGCCTCTGGAGAATGACTCCCAGGTAATCACATTGACTCAACACAATCACACTGTCTGGCGTGCCAGAGCCCGGGAAGGGGCCGCGCGCCTTTTCATTTCCTCCTATGAATGTCAAGAGCTGAGGTGTATGGGTGTGTGTATGGAAGTGCTCGTACGGGTCTGTTGTGATGTCTTTCCACTTGTTTATGAGTGCAAATTGCTTTGGGTTTATGTTGCCATCGGGTCTCGGCTGGTTGTCGGAGTCTCCAACAACTGTGAGATGTGTTGGGAGTGAAAAACCGAGCCCTCGTTTTAGCACTTCAGCCATTCTTCATTTGACAAGGCTGTGGAAAATTCCACAGATATGAACGAGCTGGAGCCCAAACCTCTTTAGTCAGACAATGTTGTTTCAGTTGTCTAAAACGTGGAATTGCACATTGCTGAAGCCAAGAGTAATTTAAATGTTTTGGCTCTGAGCTGCTGTTGCTGCTGCAGACATACATGTGAGATGTAAACTCTCCAGAGTCGAGGGAGACCGTGGCCGACGTGCATGAAGTCACCAGAACACAGGAGCTAATGCACCACGTCGGCCGCCGTGAATGATGCACAGCTATCACGCCGCCGCACGCAGCGGAAGCGCCGCCGTGCCAACAGTCGACCGTTCAGCTTCCGACAGCGTGACACATAAAACGCAATTAAAACAAATACAAAAAAAAATATGCAAAAACCCACAGACGCACAACCCAGTTGGCAGTTGGCGTCAACGACACACCAGCTCATGGCCGTTTTGTCCGATGACAATTCCTAATACAAATTTAGAGCGCACACAACAGCAGGGCGCCGCGGCCAATTAAACAGCGCAGCATCTGTCGACCCACATCTGGCTGCCGACTCACCACCAACCCTGGACGTTCAAAGCAGCTTCGCCTCCAAGGATGTTCAGCGGCGGGCCGCCCTCCAAATGGGTTTCCAGTCCTTTCCCCTCCTCCAGTCACGATGGTTTTACTGGATACAGGTGGAGCTTCGAGCAGCTACCTGGTTCGGGAGCAACTGCTGCTCCTCACTGGGTTCAGTTTGTCGTCTTATGTGAAACAATTCCCCGACGGATCATTATTATTGAGCACTAAAACAAAAGTTGGTCAAGTTTTAGTGCAGCTGCAAAGTGCAGCGTCACTGTGAATTTCCTACGCTCCTTAAAATAGTGCCGTCGTTAGCAAAAACGCAATGCAGCACTTTGAGTCATCTGCGGTGACGGAGCGTCGCTCGTGTAAACTTGTAAAATTTGTTCTGTCCAGCATATTTTGTCTCTGTTTTCTCGTGAATCTGTATTTAAAAAAAAAAAATGAAATTGCACCATGATGTTGAGGTTCTGTCCTACCCTCACCGCCCAGTAGGGGCAGAGCATGCAACTGCTCCAGAGACATTGAGGTTACACGGGTGATACACTGTTGTCGCCTCATCAAAGGTCACCTGGCAACTGGAGGCGCCTATAAGCCTACAAAGATACTTTGACGAACAGTTTTAACAATGAACAAGTTCTAATAACATTCATCCTATTTTTACAGCTTATTGTCAACTGTCAAACAGAAGTAAAAACCGGCAAACAGAATTTAAAAACCCAGAAGAATTTAATTGATTTGATTAGCACTAATGAATCCCATCTGTTCCATCCACTAATCTTCATTACTGCATCTATTCCAATGAAAAACAATTCAATTCAAAAATATTTGTTGTTTTCGCTTCGTGACTGACTTTTGTGCATCACATGTTGCATATAAACTGGTAACACAAGCCTCACGAACAGGCCAAACCCCTTCAGATGGCTTCCAGCAATGCAGGCAGGAAATAAGAAGAGATCAGAATGAAAGAGCGAGAGGGAGGCAGAGGGAGGGAGGAGGAGAGAGAGAGAGAGGAAAAAAGCAAAGGGAGGCTGTGAGGTGGATAACGTTCAATCTGGGGATGAGAAACGGAGGGGGAAATCCTCGGTGGGGCCGCAGCAGCAGCAGCAGTGCTGGAAAATGAGCCGGAGCAGCAGGTGAAGGCAGGAAGGAAGGAAGGAAGGAGGGAGGAAGGAAGAAGGGAGGCAGCAGTGGCCGAGCTGTGGATCGATAATAACACATAACTCTGATCCATAACTTATTAATAGAAGAGAATACATTATTACTGTTAAGAGGTGTCAGCGTGTGCCGACACACACACACACACACACACACACACACACACACACACACACACACACACACACTCTCTCTCTCTCTCTCTCTCTCACACACACACACACACACACACACGCACACACCTGTGAGTCCTGGGGAGATTTCAGCTGAGCCAAGAGTGCGAAACACAATCTTGGCACATTTCCCAAGACCCTCCTCTCCTCCTCCTCCTCCTTTAGCCCCCCTTTTTTCTTCCTTCTCCTCCGTCCACCTCCTCCCCTCTCACCCATCCCATTTCCTGTCCCAGTGTCCTGATTGGAAGTGACCACCTTCCCTCTTTATGTGGTTAATGAGCAGCAGGTGTCTCATCCCACTGTGTCTGGGACTTGGACTCACGGCAGAACAGCCAGCTTTTCTTTTTTTTTTTTTTTTTTTTTTTTTTTTGTATCAGGCCGCAATAAAAGGCAGAGTCTGCGGTCCACACTGCTGGAGCATTTTAATGATTTTCATTACCCCTGATAGACAAGAAATAAAAGGAGGGGAGACAAAAGGCCGTGTTGGAGCCAGTGAGCAGTGTTGTAATTATGTTTTCAAGACTTGAAGCCTGAATCTGTGTTTTCAGGAATGTGTGTGTGTGTGTGTGTGTGTGTTCTGGGAGCAGCTGGTGTTTGCGCCGTCCATTGCACTGCTGCGACGCAACACTGTGCGGTTCGTGTGAACGCAGTGCACGATGACGTGCGCGCTCCTTACTCTCTGGAGACGGGAGGCAGGGGAAAAAAAAAGCAAAGCGGTGTGTATTGAGCATGACATAAATATAACGCCGCGTCTCCCCTCTCCCCCCACCTCCCTCTCTCTAATCTTTACTTTCGCAGCTCTCGGCGATGAGAGTCAACGTGTGATACAGCGGTGATTTTTTTTTCTTCCTTAACCGAAAGGTCAAGTCGATTTTCTTTAATACGGCTCCAAATAACAAATCTCTGTGCCTGCGGGGGGAATTCGCCGTCTGTAAATGTTGCAGCAGCCTCGGCGAAGAGCGAGTTGAGGCTCCGCCCTGAAATGAAGCGTGGATGGCGGCCGTCAGGGATGGTTTGGCCCCGCATTCTGTCACCGTGAATTTGCACGAGGCCCCGATTCCTCCTGATTTTGGTGCGTTTGCAGCCACCATCCGTCTGTTCTGGCAAAGACACAACATTTATATTTAAGTGTTGAAATTTCACATAAAATATTAAGTTTTTACTGTAGGGTTTTTAACATTGATTTTTTAACAATTTGAACATCCAATGCCATATATGTTAAACCAGAACCCCAAAATTCAGTTAAAATATGTGACTGTTAATGCTGAGTAATGGTTAGCCGATGCTAGAAAAATGTCATTTCCGAGGGTTGACCAGCAGGTGGGAATGGCTTTGAAGCAACCAGGAAATACGCCGAAGGCTAGACCGTCCAACTTGGGTTCGTCCTCTGTCGGCCGGGTGCTCCGAAGGCACCAACTGATCAGCTCAACGTGTTTCTTGTACCCCTCCATCGCCATCAGGCCACATTTCATTACTGCTATTTCAACCAGCAGTTTCTAGTTAGCAGTTTTCTGCTACCTGGTAACCTTGTGGGAGAGTCGCTCTCGTTTCCGCCTTCAGTTCATTTGCTTGTGTTGTAGTTACCGTGGTGGTGTTTTTAAATTTTTATTTTTCATTTTCAAAGAGACTTGAAATTCTCGCCTCTGGCAACCCTCCAACTAAAGCGTCTCGGAGACTATTTCACCGCAACAGGACAAAATAATGCTAAACGAATGTGTAAATTTTGGGCCTGTACCTGCGGCTGAGGGCGCAGATTGCACCGCTGTCTTCCCTCTGGCTCTGCAGGAGCTTCTGCACACTGGAATTTATTTATTTATTTTCTTTTGTGTGTGTGTTCATGTAAAGGACGTTTACGCAGAGGCATTCATGACATTCTTGCGTTTTTGTCGAGAGAAGTGGACAGAACTTGCAGAGCTCACAGATGTTCAGTTTTTAATTGTCTGCGAATGTTGGTAAAAAACTCCAACGCTAACCGATGTTAATGTACAAAAACACACTGGTAGAAAATGAAGGAAACACAAACGGTGCCTCCTGGACGCTCGCTCTCAAGTTAGGAAGCTTCTCCGCCCTCTCCGTCTTGTCCGTCCGCGGCTAAAAATAGCCTGCAGGTTTTTATCTCCGCCGCGCCCCACCGTCCCTTTTGGTGTTTTGTTTGTAGTGGAGCGAACAAAGGTTAGAGAGAAATGGGCACCGGGCCGCTGTGTCCGGCTCCAACTTCCGTATTTATCTCCGAGCCGCAGCCGAGCTGAAACTGGGGCGCTGGAGAGGGGGGCGGAGCTGGTGGGGGGGGGAGGAAAAAAAGAAGTGAAGTTGGACGGTGGTGGACAGAGGGATGGAGGAGAGGGGGAGCTCAGTGTGTGTATGTATGTGTGTGTGTTTCCACTTCGCTCCCTCCCTCCCTCCCTCGCTGATGTCACAACAGCGGATTGATGCAGTCTGCATCCCTCCCCCCGGTCGCCCTCCTCCCCTCCCTCTCTCCCTCTCTTCTCTCTGGGAGGTGTGAGCGAGGCGGCGAGTCGCTCGGCCTTGCCGTGTCAGAGTAGAACGCGATGGCGAGAGAAGTGCTGCTTTATTTCTCGCTGAAAGGTGTTTTTTCCCCCTTTCCTCTCTGTCGTCGACAGCCGCCGCGGCTGCATCAGCGTCTCCTCGGCTTCCACGCAATTTCAATCTCCCCTCCCCCCACAATGCCCTCCCCCCCCCTCCCCATCCCCCATCTGGAGCTCTACAGAGGACAGATTGAGGATATTATTTCTCTCCAACTGAATTTTTGCTGCCACGCGGTGATACTGAAGGTCCCTTTCTGCCGCTGTGTCCAAGATGGATCAAAAACATTATTTTTTTCTTGCCCACACAGCTGCAATCAATGCTCGAGCCCCCCCGACCGACAGCCCCGCTTTTTTTTAACACACGGGCAGACACACACACACACACACACACACTGGCTACACACTCCTCCACAGTCTTGAACACACACCGTCATTCACACACAGACACACACAGACTTTGCGGACGTGTTCTCTGTGGCCGCCTCCTCCCGAGGCGGTGGCTTCTCTCTTGAACGCTGACATCAGATAGCCTCCCTCCAGCAGTCCACTCCTCTGGGCGGGATTTGCATCTCATTTGCATCTCATTACCGATCTAACGGAGCACGCGGACCCCCTCTCCGTCCCCGGCCTCCGAGACGGCGAGACGGGGGGAGGGGGAATAGGTGGAAGATAGACGAGGGCAGCCGGCCCTCCGGCGACTGTCTGCCGCCTCCGAGCGACCGCCACCGTGGTCTGTGTGTGTGTGTGTGTGTGTGTGTGTGTGTGTGCGTGTGCGTGTGCGTGTGCGTGTGCGTGTGCGTGTGTGTGTCCTGTCTCGACATCCAGCTGAGGGGATCTCAAGCGTGCGCCGCAAATTAAAATGTCAAATCTCGTGGAAAAAAAAGAAGCAGAAGTAAAAGTGGAAGGTAGTTCTGCATGAAGAATAACGTCGCAAATTGCCTCGTTTTGATGACTGCAGTGTTTCGCTTAACGGTTTGTCAGCTCCACTTATTAAGTTTCCATTAAAAGTCCTATGCTGGACCCGTTTTAAAGTATTTATTTATTTATTTATTTCATTTCAGGCTCTAGTGGAGCAGCTTCACACATAATATTATCCAAAAAAGAAACCCTTTTACAAAGAAATCCTTCATAATTAACAGTCTGTTTGCAGCCTACCTCTAAAATGCTCAGTTTAGCTTCCTGCTAACATGGACACCTGGCTGATGGCTTTGGAGAGGCATTAGAGTGGCATCGCTTTCCTGAAAAAAAAAAAAAAAAAGCTTCCTCTGCCACTTGTTGAACCATGTAAGGCTTTTTTTCTTCTCTCACCCCCGGTGCTGGACAAAGAGCAGCGACAGCGCAGACGGCCGCCTTTGTCTCTGAAACAAGAGCTGCCATTAGATCGACTTGTTCCTGGTTCGCAATGTGGGTGGAGTCAAACGGCCGGCAGCAGATGAATGACTCCAGATGTCTACTCACGTGTGTGAGCCTGTTAGTTTTGTCAAGGAGCTAATTTGCAGTTGTGATGTTATTGTGTTCAGAAACACAACTAGTCCATCTTCGTACCTCTGGTGTCCTCTGCTAGTCTGGTTGTATCAATTTACATTGTTTATATCTGTTATGTCCCGGTGCGGGCATAGAATGGACGACTAAATGGACCTTAACAATCAAGACAGTTTGCTGGCAGTGATAACAAGCTGGTTTCATCTTAGACGTCAATGATGTCAAAGTGAAGAGGATAGTAGTTTAGAGGCTAATAAAGTAGCATTTTGCCTTAGCTTAAGCTGCATGAGATTTGCAATAAAGTTGCTATTTTACCATAATTAAAGAGTTCAACTGATCGTGTTGGTGCTTTGCAGTTGTTCTATATTCAGTGGAGCAACTGCAGCCCACCAACTCCGTGGAGGAAAGAAAAGCAACAAGAAAGCGCTCTGGTTTTAATTTCCACCTGAAGTTTGCCACGGTGACGGCCGCCGACTCACGGCTGCACTTATCGTATCCCTTTGATTCTGGAGTGTGTGAAGCCCGTGGAACCGATTAAAGAGCCCTTTAGTCACAGCTCCCGCCCATTTACATGTACCGCAGGACCGCGAGGGCGTGCGAGGGGCTCGAACAATTACACAGTTAATCTGTGGAGAATTTAAATTTGCCTCGGCAGGTAGAGACGTTCCCCTTTAATGTCGGCAGAGGCATTTCCAGGACGCCCGTCTCTCCCTGCTGGAAGCGGTTCTCAGCGCGTCACCTTTCCCTTCTAACCCCAGCCCACCTTTCACCGCCGACACTCGCGCAAAGTCAACAGGGCAGAGAATATGATTTGTTTATGTAAATTCGTATCAGCCGGCGTGTGACAATCCTGAGATAAACCACGGCGCCCCCCTTTTTTTTAATTACCTTATTGTGCCATCTCTCCTCGGCAGCGAAGCTCCTGGAAGGAAGAAGCGTTTTCAATTAGGGGGCTCCCCCCCCCCAACCATCCGAGCTCCGCTTTCTGCCTCGCACCCTTTTGTTATTGTGAGTCTGTGCGTGTGTGTGTGAATTATTCGCTAACCTTTCTAATTTCACACTTGTTAAGTTTCCATGTAAAAGCCAACATTTTAGAAGGAAGCCCTCAGGATGGGTGAATGTCATTAGTGATTGTGCGCACTTGTCTAGGAGTGTGTGTGTGTGTGTGTGTGAGAGAGAGAGAGAGTCTATGTGTGTGTATGTGCGTGCGTGTCTTTTTCAGGGTCTATCTGTGCGTTTTTTGGGTTTGATAGCGCGTACAGCGGGCCAATAAAATGGAATCAGGCCCTATTTCAAGTGCTCTCCCCCCCACTAGAGGTCACACTTTGAAACCCAGCTTATGTTTTATAGGACGTATCATATAAAGCTCATCAAATGGTTCTTTTACCAGTGTTTTGAGGCTGTTGGAGGTTTTTTTTTTGAAGGACACACAGCAGGTTAATGTAATGAATTCAGGTGCGGCTCTAAGCTTCTTTCGCTGGCACGTCTCATGCTTCCAGCCCACTAGGGGGCACTCTTTGAAGCCCGGCCTCTTTTTCCGCGAAGCAGGGATATAATAGAAACATCGCCATGAGTGTGTTGCTGTGATAGAGAGGCGAGAGAACAGATACAGACACACAAATGTTGGATCTCCCCCATTTGCTATTGTTGGTGATCACACACTGTGTTGTGCTCTGTGGGTGTGTGTGCGCGAGCGTTCTACCGACGATGATTACTCTTTCTTTCCTGTTGGTTTCTCTCTCTCTCTAGCTCCTTCCCTCTCTCTCTCCCTCACCGCTCCCCCTGTTCTAATTTATGTGTTGTTGTTGGAGCCGCCGCTGATAGGCCCAGAGATGGCATTTAGCGAAAGAGCAGAGAGGCTGTTAGCTTCTCCATTCATCTAATCAATCTCACTAATGAAACCACTGTCCTCTCGGCGGCCCGCCGCCTTCCCGCTCTCCTCGCCGCCCTCTAGCCTCTCATCATTGGCTCCCCACGCGGTCGGCCCGTGGTCGCGCTCCTCCCCACCTGTCCTCCCTCCTCCCTCTCCTCCTTCCCTCCCTCTCCTCCGCACGGCTGTCCCAGATTCGGCGCTGGCTGCTAGGTACATTCCCAGCGAGGCAGCTTTTCCTGGTGTTGCCCCCTCCCCCTCCACCCCCCCTCTGTAGGGTGGATGGTGGGTTGACCCACTTAGGGTGAGAATGGCTGTTGTACTGGGAAGGTATGTGTTGCGAGGTGTGCACATCTGTATTTTTTTTCACACGTGTGTAGTTTTGAGTTACATTTCTCCCACCAGGCCCCATGGCGTCCTAGAAAAAAAAAACACTCTTTTGATTTAAAGGTTGATTGGGTTTAAAATGGATGTCAGAACTCAACATGGGGCCGCTGTCAGATCTGATTATACGCAGATGAGGTGAAGGTTAAGAATATAAAGGAACTGGGGGGCTCCCGATGCCTCGACTGAAGCGTCAAGCTGATGAATCGATTGTGGACAAAGAGCAGAAAACTAGTGATCAATACGTTTTCTAATGGATTATTATTGTTATGCAGATACATATTTGACGGGAGTGGGTCGATCGTGTTTTGATTCGGGAGCTTTGTTTTTGCGAATGGAAGCGCTGATGAGGGATTAGCTAAGAGGTGAGAGGAGCTGAGGGCGCTGTTTGTTGCGATAAGTACCCCACCCCCAACCACTAATTTGTTTTCATTAAAAAAAAAAAAAAAAAATAAGAAGGAAAACTGAACAAGTCGGGTACATGAAAGGTGGTTTTCTGGCCTGGATGTCGCCAAGCCTTATTTCAAAGACAGCACTGTTTTAAAGGCACTGAACTCTGAATTTTAAAATAGAACAGAATAGTTTTTGTTGTGCATGTTACATGTTGAAATGACAACAACAGTCTATTGTATTCTATTCTATTTCAGAAGTTTATTTAGTTTTAAGCCGCCTAGAGATGACAAAAATCCATCATTTCCAACTTTCGCTCCTGCTTGTTACCTCACAAATGTTTAGAATTCAGCCCCCGGTGATGTCACTGACAGCCCCTCCACAGGCAAGTGGCATCACTCCTCACAAAGTGTTGGCTCCGCTGTATCTTGGGCAGGATCGTCGTTGCCCGCCATCGCAAACATGTGGAAGGCTCCGACAAAGTGTCAGTCTTGGCAGGTAACCCAGAGTTCATGCGTGAGGCTGTAAACAGAGGGCTAAAATAAATGAGTTGCAAACAGGTGCTCCCACAGTTTTGCCCTCATCGATGGTTATGAGGTCATTATTGAAAAGGTGCAAACTCAGCGAGGGAACATTCAACTTTCTCGAGGCTAAATTCTTTTCAACCTGATGCTTATCCTCCTCAAATGCATTTTTGTGTCTTTTGCTTTCTGTTTCTCAGCAACTTTTTTCTTCGACAGCGGGTTATTGAACTAGCGCTAATATGCCGACGCAGCGGTAAGGCCGGCACTCGTCAGCACTCCTCGCACAACATTAATGTTCATCAGCGTGGATGATCGCGACTTTAGAAGTGGTGGCGGCTATTATTCTCGCAGCTCTTTGAGTTGAAAGCTTTATTTTTATGGCCGCCCCCACCGACTTTATCGCCTTCACATTGTGCTTTAAATATCAACAGGAGCCATGTTGTGCATCATCAAGATTTAACTGCCTACACAAGGGTTTTTTTTTAGATTTTTAATTCTTATTGCTTTCAATTCTCCCAAATGGGGAGAAATACCACATTTCGGCATTTCTTGCTCTTTCAAACCATTTTCTCCTGCTTTACTCTAATTGTCAGCTCAAAAATCAAACTAAGAGATGGAGAGAAAAAAAGATTGCTCACAAGATTTTTTTTTTTAATTTATTCATCTTCTGCGCCACTTCATTTCGTCGTGTGCTGAGTGTGTCGGTACACGTCTGTGCGCAGCCACATGAGACTGCACATGCTACAGAGCCTCACTCTGTTTTCTGTGTGTGTGAGTGTATGTGTGTGTGTGTGTGTGTGTGTAGCCTCGGGCTGTTGATTTGTGCTGGACAGGGACCCTACAGAGAGCCTTTGTGGCCACGTCTTCCCTGCAGCAAGGTTGCTCGCTGCCCCGCCAGCCTCTCCTCATCTGCGGCTCCTCTCCTCCTTCCACCAGCACGTCACTTTCCATATTTCTTCGGCATTTATAGTGCTAATGGCTGTCTCTCCAGTCCCCGGTGCGCCACTTTCCACCCCGAGCACTCTCACACGTTTACGCCTTGAGAAAAGGGACCGCTAGGACGGTGCGGATTACATTTTCAAAGCTGTCCTCTGGTATTCCGGGATGTTTAGAGCTGCACAGTCAGTGATGAGATTGTCTGTGTTTGTTTGAATGAGCTAAACGGGAACTTCCAGGCGGTCTAATTAATAATAATCACATTGATGTATTTGTGCATTGTTTAAAAAAGGTGCACATTAAAGCAACAACGAACAACTCTGCCCATAAACACAAAACACACTTCATTTTAATGACAGGTACACAGGAAGATACTCTGTCCTTGTAACGCTTTGATGTAAAGTGTGTGTCTGTGTGTGTGTGTGTGTGTGTGTGTGACTGCAGGACAGTGATATCATAATTCTGCAGCTCTCCCACTGTGAACCGAGGAGCCGCATTGCCACAATTTACCACAGTATTCTTCACACAAACTCTCTCTCTCTCTCTCTCTCTCTCTCTCTCTCTCTCTCTCTCTCTCTCTCTCTCTCTCTCTCTCTCTCTCTCTCTCACACACACACACACACGCTCATGCGCACTTCACCCATATTCTCCTCAGCTGGATGCCGCATCATGTGGCTCCTCACCTGCCTTTGTTGTTGCTCACCCACATGTTCCGCCCGACTGATCGAGAAGCTCAACCAATCAGTTTTTTCTCTTATTTGACTTCCGCTGTGGAGGGAAAACAAGTTTTGGGGAGACTGTAGCAATCATTCCAAAAACAATGCACACGACAGACACGAGTGCAGGTTGACGCGCCTGCATATACATGCATCTCGCTGAATGCTGCAATCTCTAGACAGAAGAGGGGGAAGGATGGTGATTGGG
This sequence comes from Thamnaconus septentrionalis, assembly GCA_009823395.1. Taxonomy (NCBI): domain Eukaryota; kingdom Metazoa; phylum Chordata; class Actinopteri; order Tetraodontiformes; family Monacanthidae; genus Thamnaconus; species Thamnaconus septentrionalis. Next base: position 5,651,228 of record CM020508.1, on the reverse strand, counting down.
TGGGGGTGGGGGTGGGGGGAGGCACTCAGGTTTGTGTCACAGAGTGGATTATACCACAGCTCTCCGCCCAATGCAACACACACACACACACACACACACACACACACACACACACACACACACACACACACACACACACACACACACTGTGCTCAGACTGTGTGCATTTTAATAGCGCTGTCACCTCCAGCTATGATTGCAGACGATGCTCTCTGCAAGCAGGCTCCCGTCTTCAGAAGTGTCTCTCCGGCTTCCTGACAGGCTGGAGCAGCTAACTGGCTAGCTTAGCGCAAATTAAAGATCCCATCTGTGCAGTCACATAGCTGCTGAGACATACATTAGCGCGCTGAGACTGGAGGCCTTCTCCAGGAAGGAAAAAAAAAAAAAAGTCACCTGCGCTGGGTTGCGTAGACACCAGAGGGGAAAATCTAATCTAATTCAAAAACCAACCCCCCTCCACCGCCTTTCTTCCTTTCTTTATATTCACTGTCGGTGAAGTGGGCTGTGGGCTTTATCTCACAGCACCAAACTGGCAACCCCCCATAATCTGCAGGCTCCTGCTTCCACCTTGTTTAAAGATGATTGAGATCCAGAGTTGATGCTGATGACATTTGAGCGGGTGTTTTACTATTCCCCTCACTTGTGACTGACTGGTCGAGAAATGCAAATGTGCGGGGCGTCAGAGATGGGGATGGGGGGAAAGTCTGAGATGGGGGGATGAGACCTTATGAAAGAGGAGGAAGAGACAAAGAGGTGGCGGCGGTGGTGGAGGGGCTTAGAGTGCCCTGCGTATTGAGATGGATATTGAGGGAGAGGAGAGGCCGTCAGTGGCAAAAAAAAAATATAGTATGATGTGACATTAGGAAGTTGCAAGGAGGAGGAGCTAGTAGATATGAGATAGAAAAGGGGCACATCAAGGTCTCCAGGACAGTAGGGGGCAGGATGTTTCAGGACATTTCCTTTAAAAAAAAGAAAAAGAAAAAGAAAACCTAGTGTCGTCACAACACAATCAATTGCAAGATCCTCATGTAGGCTGCCAGGATTAGTGTGTGTGCGTGTGTGTGTGTGTGTGTGTGTGTGTGTGTGAGAATGTGATTATCAGCGTGTTTGAGTACAGTGTGACAAGGATAATTGTGTTTGATTACTAATGACCCAGTGAGGGTTTTGCATTATCAGCCGCCGCCGCCGCGGTGCTCCTCTGGTATTTTCCCAGGCGTCGGTGGAGAACTGCTGCCGCCGCTCTGTGTGTTTTCCTGATAGTCCTGTCTTATTCATTTTATTTCGGACCCGTTAAAACGGGAGGCTGTGCATAGCAAAGAGGCAGCCCTGTATTGTTGTCTGTGATTGATACCAAGGAGGACGGTTAAACACCGCACTGCTACCTCCGCCCACAGGAGCGGCGCTCACTTAAGCCTCTGTGATAAAGATTCATTTAATTTGCGTCTTTTTCACCGCGAAAGTGGCGCCACTCTGCCTGTAAAATGTCTTTAACGGAAGACGTAAGGTAAATGAGCAAAGTGAAAGATGAGAAACACAGAGCGGTGCGCGTCTGTAAACACGGACATCAGAGGAATTAAAATGAGACTGATTGAGTGATTTGTGGTCTGCTGCGTAAAGACAAACATTTTTCAGAGCGGAGACATTTAAAAGCAGTTATTCAATCACATCTGAACTGGTGGGAAATACAAATTTTGGCTGGACTGACAAGACGTTTGATGACTTTTACTAAAAGACTGCTAATACAGTTGGAAATTTCATATTCAATTTAGTATCTTTAAAAAAACGTTTTCCCTAATTAATCGCAGATTAACAGGTAAACTGGTCTAGTTCGACTGTGTGTCTGTTGTCATTTCCATTAATATTTATCTCCCCTTTTCTCCATATATTCCACCTCCCATCTTTAATGTTTTTTCCTGTTACCCATTGGTTTATCTCTCATATTTATTGCATGTTTGGAGCCCTCGTTGGTATTTATTAATAGATACAGGCTTTTAAAACACCTCATTAGAAGACAATTTTCTCCTCTTTTTATTTTTATTTTTTGCCTATTGCACCGTGGGTCTGAGAGGACTGAAATTTCCTTGACATATGTCCAGTATGTATGCCATGTTTTGACAATAAAGTTGAGTTGAGTTGAGTTGAGTTGACAAATATATAATAACCTAACAATTTCTTCACTATACTATGTCAATGTCCAAAAATGGCATTGATAAACCTTAATATATCTATATATACCTAAACCAATTCCACTTGCCTCCTCACCATCTGGTTGCACTGGTTTGCCTGCAAGCTGGGCTTTCGCTCTCATGTTGACCTTCAGAATTTTGCTCAAAGATCAGACCCCCACTGGAGCTGTCCCTTGTCCTGAACCCAGCAGAGGCAAGGTAAGCCTGGAGAGACTAGAGCTGTCCCTGGTCCTGAACCCAGCAGAGGCAAGCTAAGCCTGGAGAGACTAGAGCTGTCCATGGTCCTGAACACAGCAGAGGCAAGCTGAGCCCTGAGAGACCAGAGCTGTCCCTGGTCTTGAATCCAGCACAGCGAAACTGAAGGCAGCTGTATTATGCTAAACATTGTCGGCTTGGTGCTGGTGATAAATAGTTGTATACGGCTCTCCAGCTGCTGTTTGGTCTCTTTTATGTGGCCACATTTCCCGGGGACAGATCTTTGCAAAGTGACTTCCTAACTCCCTTCTGCTCTTGTGTCCGCCCACAGACGCTCCTCAGGTCAGGGCGGCTGCTTTCAGCTCCGGCACGGTCCCGCTGAGCCACTTTGTCACTGAGTTTCTCTCGGCATATTTTGCATTTCCAATACAGTCCTTTATTTTAACTCTTTCGTGTCTTTCCTCTTAGCTGCCAGTATCCACAATGCTTCAACTTTAAATGCTATTCCATCATCACCATCAATGCCCTTGCTCTCATTGAGATGTGCCACTAGCTGTCTGCATGAGCTGTGCACACTGATGACTTACTGTGCCCGTGCTTATCTTAGTTATTAGTTTATCTGCATGACTATCTGGGTTTCATGCCTGTGCAGCCTCCCTCCAATAACCCCCTTCCTCCTCCTGCATATGCAGCATTAATCCATCTGTTCCCTGTTCACCAGCTCTATCTGACTAAAGCTCACAGATAGTCCAAAGGCCACAGATAAGGCAGACGCGCTCTTGTCCGCATTCGCTCTAATTGAAACGCTGTCAATTGTTCGCCAGCGGAATCAGACTCAGACTCCTCTCACGTTTATGTCTAAGTCTTCTTCCCTCCCCTACATGATGCCGGTGGTTTTCTGCTGTTTGCAGATCCTAATGCTTAGTGCGCCATGATTGACAGTGAGAGTAATTTATGTGTATGTGTGTACGTGCGTGTGTTGTGTGTTGTGTGTGTGTGTGTGTGTGTGTGTGTGTGTGTGACTCACTGGCTGCTGGTAATGGGCTGCGGTTGAGCCCTCTGGAGCGGCGAAATCGGCTTATTTCCAACAGCCTCTAAAAACACCTCAGAGGTGTGTTAATGAAAGAGCAGGGAAGAAGGGATGAACGCTCCCCTAATCCTAATTTACCGATGCCCTCCGACCCCTCCGCCCCAAACACCCAATATCAAATACACACAAACCAGCGCGATCTACAAGAGCAGAGAGGATGGCAACATAACCACCGCTCTTGAAATTTCTCCAGTGGTTTGTTTTGTCTCTATATCACAGTTTGCCGCCGTCTTAGCAGACCATCTGAGGTTAGCGTCGGGGGTCTGTTTGCTGTTCACTGTTAACTGACACTGTGTCTGGAGGGGACGAGCATTCAGGGAGGAAGAGGTGATTCAGAAGCATGGAGATGATCACATAGAGCTCGGGAACAACACGCACAGAGGGCGCTGTGATGTCACTTTCTGTTCCCAACCATTTTTGCATGTAGCAAAATATGAGTGAATATCACAAACAGAGCAATTTGTTTGTGTTATTATTATTATTTTTTTTAGCTTCTTTCTTCACTGTTTGTGTATATGTGTATATAATTTGTTTAATTACTCATAGCACCTCGTATTCTTTTGTAAAATACCTCAGGAAGAATCGCCGCTGCAGTGGTAGCAACTAACGTACAGAATAAATAAACAATTTCATCCGCGACAACAAAAAAACGACCCCACCAAAAATGGTTAACGACCTTTAGTTGTATTCTTCATGCGTCTTTCGCCGTTAAAAGTGGAATGCGGCCCCGCGCTCTGGTATTGTGGCCGGCGTATTAAACAGCGCTTTGTGACATTAGCCTGAGGGCACGTCGGGATTCGTTTCTGCACAACAGCAGGGCCTAAGAAGGATATCATCACTGCCCTCCGACCCTTGTGATGAAATTCTGCAGCACTTTTGAAAGCGGCAGCAGATTTGTAAAGATTTGAGAGAAGAGGGAGTGACGGAGAGAGGGGGGAGGAGAGCAGCAAAAATATAGACAAAGCTGTGGGGGTTGAGCTGCGCCGCTGCACTGTGAGCTTCGGGGCAGGCTTATTTTTAATGGCTGGACTGGGGCTAAATGAGCTGAATTAATAGGGTCTGCTCTCAGCACTTACATGCCTGCTAAACATACATTCCCCCCCCCCACCACCACCACCTCCTGCTCCTGCCTGTGTGTGGGTGTCGTTATTAATTGGGTCATCTTTCAACCATTTCATGCCCTCTTAACCTACAGCGGGCCGGGTGTAGGTCTGTAGGCTGCGGCCTGGAGTGACAAGTAATTCCGTTACTCCACACTCCAAATAAGAAAAAAAAGGGAATTTGCAATCGGTTGTTTTTTTTTTTTTGCTTTTTGTTTGATATCAATTCAAGAGGTTTCGTCTTTGTGTGCGTCTCCTTGTTGTCTTATCAGAATTTTTGCAGACATATGCAGAATATCAATCATGCCTCCCACATTTCGGTCCCGTGACGGCGGTGTTTGTGTGTGTGTGTGTGTGTGTGTGTGCGCAGCAGGCTGAGTATTGGCTTCGAATTAAAGGACCGTTCCCAAGAGCGTTGCCAGAATCAGTCTGGTGCAGGATCACCCCTCTTCATCCTTCCTCTCCCTCAGGTTTTTCTTTGCTCCAGCTCATTAACACTCCCAACCCTCCCTCCTCTCTTCCCTCCCTCACCCCTCCCCGTTTCCAGTCAACTGAACCCCCCCCCCCCCTTTTTTTGCAAAGAGTGCTATCAGTATTCATCTCTCATCTGTCATCAAAAACTCCCCCCCCCCCTCCTCCCTCCCAGGGACCAGCTCCCTGTAAACAAGGCCAAGTGTTCTGACATGAAAGGGTACAGCCAACAAATGTGTGTGTGTGTGTGTGTGTGTTTCTGCTGTCTGTGCACTGTACATATATATTTTTAAATTGGTCTGTTCACATGAATCTGTTTCTTTCCGGTCCTGTCAGCAGGCTGGTGGGTTCTGTGCACTGACAATGTTGTAAACGCAACATTTGCTTGCTTGAAAAGGCCCACTGTTTGACATCTAGACGCACATACTGGGAAGAAATATGTTGCAAACACATGAACGCCATTGATTTTCGACGTGTCCTTACCCTCATGACTGGGACGCAACATGGGCCCCTGCTGCCAGACAATGAAGAGTGACTGAAACTATGATAGGCGGCGAAAATCGGCGTCACCCTGAAACTATTTTTCTCTGTCACTTGATTTTTTTTTAAAGAATTTCCAAAATAAGAGCTGTGATGTGAGGGTGAATGGCATTCGCAGGTAAGCTGCCCTTTATGTAAATATGAATTCTTATTATTAGCAAATGAAGTGAGTTAATCACTCTTTAGTGACATTGCGTTGTTGAAAACGGAACATGTATTTCCTGTTCAGTTCTAAGCCAGTTAACGTTTCACACTGGGCCTTTAACTGAAGCACTTATTTGATGTTTCCATGTGTTCTGCAAGAAACACCAGCATCAGCCGAGCCGCAGAAGGAGAGAAGTTCAGAGTGAGATGCAACTCGCCAGGGGAAGTTTGCATCCCCCCCCCGCCGTCTCTTTTTGTGTCTGCGGCTAGCTCGGCCTCTGTCCATCTCTTCCCTCTGCCTCCCTCGCTTTCTTGACTCAAATAGCGCCGCCTCCAGGGTCAGGATTGGCCGGGATGTTTTTTTTTTACGAGAGATTATCTAGACGCCGAGAGCGCCGCATTCAAACAAAGGGTCATCCCGACTGTCTTGTTCGATCCGCCGACACAAAACACGCGCAGACGCGCGGAGAGCCGTGACTCACTTTGTCTCCGCGAGAGAAATCCTCCTGACAATCGTCGAACTCGGGGAAAGGGGGGCTACAGCCGACGTGTGCAGGAAACTGCAGAAATATCACTGCGAGGTTGCGGGTGGCACAGAGGAAGCTCAGCGCTCTCTCTCTCTCTCTCTCTCACACACACACACACATGCGCGCACACACACACACACTTGAATGTGCAGGATATTGTACAAGTGTTTCCTCAGCAATATGGGATCTGATTAGGCCAAATTAATGAGGCCCGGTGGACTGTTTGCATCCTTCCTTTTCACTGATCTCGCCATCCTCTCGTCCTCCGCCTCTTCCTCTCACACTCGCTTCACCTTGCAGCTCCCGTCCGCGCTTAGTTTCACTTGTACCTCCTCATTGCGCCCGCCCCGCCTCCTATTTGTCCTGCTATAGGGAAACACTTGCTATAGGGAAACACTGTGTGCGCAAAAATATAGTGGATGGTTTGGAGGATTTCGCTTCCTTTTCTTTTTAGCCGTTATTCACTGCCGTCCTCAGACAAAAGCAGCCTCCAACTCATCGCCGCAAATATTCATATAGGCAGCCGTAGCCGCGCCGCATGCATACTAATGAGCGCGCGTGCCTCTGAGCATTTCCACCCGGCTGTGAACGCAGCGCAGCACATTTGATTCCCCCTCTCCCCCCACCCCACTCCCCCCGCCAGTAAGTTATATTTAATCGGCGCGCGGCGGTATAATGTGTGATTAAATCCTGCTTGATTTGTGCGAAAGCCGCGAGAAGCTGGTAGCTTTAACTAGCTGCCTGTCTCAATATGTAAGCTGGCACCCGAAAAGATGAGGCGGGAGGCCCCGCCCCTCCTGCCCCCCCCGTTCCCCACCCAATCCCACTGTCTGCTTTTCTTATTAAATAAAACACAGCCGGCACAGATCTCCTCATGCAGACAGCCGTGTGTGTGTGTGTGTGTGTGTGTGTGTGTGTGTGTGTGTGTGTGTAGACTTTTTATGTCTATTCTTTTTGAAAAAAAGGGAGTCGGATGTGCAAATGTTCTATTGAGAGTGACACCCTGAACATTAGGATGTGCGTGCGTGTGCGCCCGTGCGCTCGTGTCGCCTTCAGGCTGCTCTTTGTGATGTTTAGGTTTCATGTCTACCATCATTGAATCACCAGGAAGAGATCTTCTTCTTCTTCTTCTTCTTCTTCTTCTTCTTCTTCTTCTTCTTCTTCTTCTTCTTCTTCTTCTTCTTCTTCTTCTTCTTCTTCTTCTTCTTCTTCTTCTTCTTCTTCTTCTTCTTCTTCTTCTTCTCCTCTTCTTCTTCTTCTCCCTCCTCTTCTTCTTCTTCTCCCTCCTCTTCTTCTTCTTCTTCTTCTCCCTCCTCTTCTTCTTCTTCTCCCTCTTCTTCTTCTTCTTCTCCCTCTTCTTCTTCTTGTCTGAGTAACAGCTGCCGTGTAAGAGTGAGTCACTGCTCCTTTTTTTTTTTCCTTTTTCGCCAGGGTTGCTCCGACAGTCAGTCAACGTACAAGCAGGTTTTCATTCGGTTCTGCCAGTAGTTGTAGGACGTGTGCGAGAGCAGCAGGCCTGAGATTGGCAGTTGTTTCCACACTGTGTGAAGATTCTCTGCTGCTTTAAATCCATCAAATCATCGAAAAGTATCCACATATTCTCTACTACAGTTTTCCGCTATGCTAACTCTGAACTTGTCCCACATCCCCGACGCCTTCGTTATACTTCCTCCCAATCAGAGTTTGAGTGGGCACTGTGATTGCTCTGGAGTTTTGATTAATAGCTTAATTTTAGATTTGGGGAGCCAAGCTATTAACCGCGATGGAGAGGGAGAATTAGAAGTGAGGCAACGGAGGAGAAGGTGAAAAGAGATTGGGAAAAGTTTCTGGAATGAGAGTCATAAAACTGCTCCTGTGTGTCTGTCTTATTTATGCACACCTGATAGCGCAAAGATGGGACTGCGCTTTGCCGTAAAAAAAAGAAAAAAAAAAGAACATTTCCCCTCAGGCCTGGACTGCACACTCATGGATATTTCCAAAAAACTGATTTTTTCCGCTTGCAATTTCATAAGAAATCAGAACAAACATCAGTGACATTGTGAATGGTTTTAAAGCAACCTGAAAATAGAACAACCTCGACCTGTCATAGTCCTTTATTTAGAAACAATAGTTCATGTAGACCTGCAGAGGATTGCTTCTCTCCTTCAATATTGTTTGCAGCTGAAGTTCTAAGAATCTTTTCAAGGCTTCATATTGAGCAAAGTTCACTTTATCAATGTTTCCCAACATTGAACGCCCCAGAAATGAGAAACGAGTCCACTTCTAAACACGAAGAAGGTCCAACAAAGCAGGAAGCTAAAACCAGCTATAAACACCAGGCTAAATGTGCTGCATTTTCTCTGCATCCGCTACAGTCCATCAATGCTCGAAACCCAATAATAAACCCAGTCATTCAAATTCTAAATTTTCCTTTCAACCATATTCGTCCATTGAGACGAGACAACATCACATCAGCGTGTTGTCACATTTTCTCCTCTCACACTGTCACCACATCTCGTCTGTGGCACCTGTCCCAGCGCTGTGTGCGTGTATGTGTGCAGTGTGTGCGCTTAAACTGGTGCACATCTGTGTTTGCTAATGTATGTGTGTGTGTGTGTGTGTGTGTGTGTGTGTGTGTGTGTGTGTGTTTTTATACTCTGAGTTAATTTGAACGCCAGCCAACAAACATTTAATTCTCCCCGGTGCCCCACCTTCACAGTCACTCTGTGAGAGCAGCAAACTCTGTATCATTAGCCCGCCACATTAGTCTATCCCTGTCAGCCTGCCAGCTGGAACACCTATTAATATTCACAGCCCTAATGGAATCAGAGGTGCCAGAGACGGAATCGTTTTGAGGAAAAATACACCGCTGGCCAGATACTAATTTGGTCAAAAGGCAGAACACACAAAAAAAATAGACATACAGGTAAACAGCTGAAAAAAAAGATAAACATGGAGACACACACACACACACACACACACAGACACACACTGAGAAACGACTCCAGTTTGGATGATTGGAGGAGTGGGCGGGTGAGAAATCGAGACAGAAAACAGGCTTATTGTACGCGGCAGAAATTGAATTTTTAATCGGCCGAAGAGACTAATCTGATTTCTAATCTGATTCCAAACCCTCACGTTCGGAGCGTCTCGCTCTTCCCGGGGACGTTTTCAGCCAAGCCGCTCCCAACACTGTAGTTTGGTGGCGGCGGGGAGGAGATTGACTTCTCCATTTGTTCCTCGGCCTCGCCGCTGCGTCGATGATAGTTCTTTGTGCGGGCGGCGAGCGCTGCGCCGCATTTTAAAATTGCCAGTGACATTCTCCTGAAGGTGTGGCGTCCAGCGGGGGTGGCGGCGGTCAGGCTGTCCTTCCTCCATCTGCTGCCGAGGTGCATTCTGCGTCCGTGCACGGACGCTGTGTAAGTGGATTTGGGCCTCTCCCCTCCTCCCCCGCCAGCCGGTGGATGTCCCAGCCTGCACCTCCCCTCCCTGCGTGACGCTGTGATAGCCCCGCTATCTGCCGCAGCCGCCGCTGCCGCCGCCGCTCTATATGTTGATGGGTGCACAGCGTGAGTGTGTGAGTGCGAGTGTGTCGCTTGTGTTTGCAAGGTGTCGCCGAACATGCCCCTCTCTCCCCCGCCGTCTCCCTCACCCCCCTGCACTAGTGGCTCATATTCAGTGTATCTCCTCAGACTTGGGCGGAGGAGTGTGTACCTCCACGTCCACACCGGGACGTGTGCAACATTTGTTTTGCGTGCGGTGACAATTTCAGGTGACCACAGGCTCAAAACAGCATCCAGCTGCATGACGCAATGCATTCATATTCGTGTGTATTGCGGATGTGTGCAGAATGCAAGGCTGTTTTGATAAAAAATGTGGCATGGGATATTGTGAGATGCGGGTTTTTGGCTTATTTTTAGACTTTGCATCCAAACAAACTTATTGTGCCAGGGAGAAAATGAAACAGCCAATGACACGTCAGCGTTGAAGACGACTTCAAAGCGAACAAACATGATCTGAGTGTTTCACACACTGAAGGGCTGCTGATCTGCTGCTGGGATTTTCTCCACATCGAAAAAAAAAAAACAACCCATCACCAACAACATCACAAACTCCACGGTTCAAAAATATCCAGCGAGCGGCAGCCGCGTGGAGGAAAAATGCCTCGTTTGTGTCGGGGTGGGGGTGGGATTTGGGGGGGGGGGGTTCAGAGGTCAGATTGGTTGGAGACCATGGAGAGGCAGCAGTTACTCAAATAACCCCTGGTGGCAACCGGGGTCTCTGGAATAGCATCTCACACACACACACACACACACACACACACACACACACACACACAGGCCAAACTATGAGTTGCCTGTTACTAACAAGGTGTAACTGATAAAGTGGCCAGTGAGGATCTCCAGGTCCAGCAGTTGGAGCCTAAACCTACTGTTGATCTTTTCCACTGTGTGTGTGTGTGTGTGTGTGTTTGATTGTGTGTATGCGCGTGCATTCCCCCCTTTGGCCTGGTTACACGGGTCATTGAGACGGTTTGTTCCACGCTCTGCAGCGCGCCGGCTGTGCACGAGACTGTTACTGTATGTAGTAATTTGTTAGCCGGGAGCTTCGCAGGGAGCCGATGTGTGTTCATTAATGTTGTTTACTGGAACGCTGGCGCATCTGGAGTATCGACCCAGGCCAGGCTTAAAGCGAGCACGCGCACGTGCGTGTGCACGAGCGTGTGTAGCAGCAGGACTTATTGATCTCTACATCATCCAATAGTGTTTATTCCTACAGCAAGTCTGTCAAAAGCCAAGTGTAGGTAATCTCACTCCCTCCATCCCTCCATCCCCATTTCTCTCCCTTTTCCAACCGGTGTGCGCGATTGACAACAGACTCCAACATCCTGTTTGAGTTCTCCACCTTTGCTGGTTTGTAGCTACAGCTACTGTAGCCCTTTGTCTTCTTCTGCCCACTTTAGTTGTGGCTTTTGATGAATTCTGTTGCGGCTTACGCAAAAGAAGCGGCGTGAGACTGTTTTGTGTGTGTGTGTGTGTGTGTGTGTTTGTGTGTGTGTTTAGATACTTCTACCAGCCCTTTCAAATGTGCAGGTGGAGGTTTGTAGTGCGTGGCTAATTGCCGTTCGGCTTGCAGTCTCTTCGCCATCAAAAGGCAGACCGCGTCCTACTGTGTTGCATTATTTGCCAGCGTGTCAGTCTGGCAGTTAAAAGCGCGGGGAGCCACTTTGCAGGCGGCGCTCTGACAGCACATGGATTGATTTTCAAAGTTTTAATGGTTTGTAATAGACTACAATGCATCATGTTAAAAAAAAACAAAACAACAACAACGAAAAAAACCAAGCAGTGGAAGCTGCATAATGGTGGTCTGCCTGTGCGTATTAGGATGACACTCAGGAGCAAACGGACAAATGGTTGTTGTCCGTGGTGATTGCAGTGCTTTTGTATCGTATTGTAGTTAATGGTACTGGGAATATTGTTTTACATAGATTTTAAAAAAAAGAAAAAAAAGAAAATGGTCTTTGATTTGTCTGTCAGTCTGAATTCCTCCTGAAAGTCCACCATGTTGGAGTTACCCATCCATTCTGGATTCACACTTTACTCCTGTCATGCTAAAGTGAGGCAGGGATGTTCAGGAAACCTCTCATGGACCATTCAGCTAAACCAGGTTTTTTTTTTTTTTTTTTTTTCCCTCTCCCCTCCATCCTTTACTGCCAACTCCTAATAAAACGTATGCACCACTCGGGATGATTGGTGGGACTAGTAGTAGAATGGATTCCTTGGGATTGTGGGAGGAGAGGGCCAGCGGTGGAGAAGAAAGGTGAGATAGTAATAATAAGATTGGATAAGAGAAGAGAGCCCAGAGATGGAGGGCAGCACTGGTGTCAGAGGGGAGCAGAGAGGTTGTTCAGGGTTGAGCAGTGAAGCGGGGAAGCTGTTGCACGTCGAGGTGCTGCGCTGGGAGTGTGCACGCGACCGTGTGTGTGTGTGTGTGTGCGCGCGCGTGTGTGAGTTCACATGAGACGATGAGTTTTCAGCCCCAATGTTCAAGGAACGCCAGTGTCCTCTCACTGTCTCAAAGTCACTTTCTCAGCAGCAGCACACACACACACACACACACACACACACACACACACACACACACAGCAGCAGCAGCACCAGCACCACCAGCAGCAGCACTGAATGCAGACGAAGGGTTTTCTTCTTCTTTTTCTGCATCCAACCGAAAAAACAAAACAAAACACAAAAGCTTTTATCAAGATTGCTGCTCTTACAAGAAGAAACGGTTGGATAATGGCTGTGTGCGTGGCAGCCGCTTTGCATTAGCATGACAAATAATGCATGGATATGGAATCAGGTGTGTCGTGTAAATGTGTCGCACAGGATTACAAATGAGTTCCTTTATTTGGCAAATTCCATCTGCTGTGAGCCCCCACCAGGACAACAACGACAGCTTTTCAGGCCTGTATTCAGCAAACTGGCCACAGACTTTGTATTAAACTGTGTTTTCTTCCAAATGTTGTTTACCTTTCGCGGTTGAATGAGCTAATATGGGTCTTATTCACCCGAAGCTGATTGTGTTTGGTCGACACAACTACTGACCGGTTATTGTTTGTAATATTAATATCCCACTTATAGGAGTCTCTGTTTCATAAGAGTGCTCATTAAAAACTTAGTGAATAAAAACAAACTTTATTTATACTTGTTTTTTTTTTTTTTTTTTTTTAGCAACACAAGGTTACAGAGATGAAAAAAAGAAGAAAGCAGACAAACTACAAAGATAAATAAAAACTTGTGAGTGCAAAAACAAATTAAAGGGACTGTTTTTAAGTTCTTTCTTTGTGGCTGTAAGTGAACTAATTAAACCTGCTGGATTTCTTTTGTATTGCAATTTGCAATGTGCATATACAAATGGAGATTTTTCTTTCTATTCTTGTGGTTTTAACCATCCCCTTCCAAAAAGCTTTGTAACGCCGCTGTGTAATCACCCCTCCCATGCATGTTTCCTCTCTCTCTCTCTCTCTCCACTTGTATGTTAAGGAGCTTGTGTCTCTCGGTGTGTCGACATGCGATTAGACACACGTGTGTCGGCTCCACTTTTCTCCCCCCCCTTTTCTTTTTCTGAGCCGGGCCTTGGAATTGCACCTCATTTCTAAATTTATCCTCAAAGTGTGCCACCTCTCCTGTGAGCTGCTGTAGTGAGGGGGGAGGGGCTGGGTGGGCAGAGGGGTGAGCAGGGGGAGGGATAGAGGGGGGGAGGGATGGAGGCGGGGTTTAATCGGGGAGGAGAGGACCGGCGAATTAGGGTGTGTGTGTGTGTGTGTGTGTGTGTGTGTGTGTGTGTGTGTGTGGCACGTATGTGGGACACGGCGGAGGCTCACATCCTTTTTCACTGCACCCTCTTCCTCTTTTCTTATCTCCGCTGCCATCACTCCATCTCTGTCCCCGGGCTGCAGGGTTTGGGGCTGGTGGTGTAGAGAGGAGTGGTGGAGGGGGGGTGGATTAGCATTCTGAGTATATGTGTGTGTGCACATGAGTGGGGCATGTATGCTTGCTGCATTTGCACTAGGGGTGGGAATCGCTAGGTAGCTGACAAATCAATTCGATTCTGAGGGCTACGATGCAATTAATCGCGATTAATCGAGAATCGTGATTTATCACGATTTATATGAATATACATCCAAAGCAACATACCGTGGAACGACAAAGTCCCAATAGACTTAGTAATTGGCCTAGCCCTTTGCGACTGTATTGGCAGCTTTGTCCTGGTGTTGGGGATGGTTGTCTGGTTTGGAGCAACTGGAGGATTTTCTGTCTTTTCTCCCGCGGGCGATATGGTTCCTCATGTTCGTCGTGTTCCCACAATATTTGTTTGTAGCATGACACAACTTACAAACAGTGTGACTTTTGTCCAGTTTCTTTTTGCCCTCAACCTCGAATTTGGTTTTTCAGTTGTCTTTAACGCCGTGTCTGTCAGTGTCTCGTCTCATGAGTTGGTTTGGATCTGCATGCTGGTGTGTCTAGTGTGCATGACCCGAAACGGTCCGGTACGACGCTGCAGTGCAGTTGCACATGGGTTCCGGCCTCATAAAAAAACAACAACAATTTTTTTAAATTTGTGGATCCATGTTTAATTGGCAATGTCATAATCGTGATTAATCTAAGAATCAATTTTTTATCCCACCCCTAATTCGAACGAGTGAATGCTTCGGTTTTGACTCTGTTTTGCACGTTTTGGGGTGAAACCCAGGGCACAAATGTGCTCACTCGCTCACAGCTGTATGGGGAATGTGTGTGTGTGTGTGTGTGTGTGTGTGTGTGTGTGTCGTGGCCGTCGTGTAACAAACAAATCAAGGCTGCTGCAACAGAAATCATACCTTTTTAGTAGATTTCACCTTCTGCGCAACCCATTACCTCGACTATCCTACAATTTGCATTGTAGATTTGTATTCTATTGTGCCTGCATTGAAAGAGTCGTGTGTGTGTGTCTTACTATTGAAAGTCCCTGTCGCGAATGGGAAATGAATATCCTCAAGAGAAGTAATCCTTGGCAGCGAGCATGTGCACAGGCGAGGGTCCGCCGCGGTGTCGAAGTCTGCTCAGCAGCATTTCACACCTCCACCGGCGTTACACAATGACGGGGTGAGAACACTTGGCTGGCCTTGTCTCAGGATGTATGTGTGCGTGTGTGCACATTTTAGGTCCTTTTTTTTTTGGCACAATAGCTGCCATGTGTGGTTAAGCCGCCTTCAACAATAGTCTCCCAGCGCTGCCAGTTTCTCAGGCCCTCGCAGGCCTGGAGACCACGGCTGGAAGTCACCCAGCCGGGACTCCAGGGACGCGGATTTGGACGCACTCCAACTCCTCCTGTGTGGGGATGATTGAGGGGATGGCGGAGTGGAGGGTTGGTGGGGTGGGAAGGGGGTGCAAGGACACAACTACTCCACAAGGAGAGGGGAAGAGGAGCGCAGAGATAATAAAGAGGGAGGGGAGCAGATGGAAATGAGAAGGAAGGTCAGAGAGGCGAACGTTAAGTAATGGCTGTTAAAAAAAAAGTTTTTCTTTTTCTGTTTTACTTCTGGGATGAAGTTCATGCGCCGAACTTTGTGGCGCTACAGGAAGGCACGGAAGCCTCTGTCGGTTGGTGTTTTTAGCTGCAGTTGTGAGACGTCAAGGTCATTGTCTGCACTGTAGCCGAAACTGTGTCCTGAATGTCAGACTTCTGTGTGCTTAGACCTAGACTTCTGCAGTGGTCTCAATTTGACAACGGATAAGTGGAGGCTCACATTTGTAGAACGTCGCCTCAGAAAAGTGATGGAAACGGCTGAAATGTTGAAAAAAAAAAAACTCACAAGTTTGGATGCCGGCTTGAGGTGTTTTGTTTTGTTGAAATCAGAGCTAACGTGCTAAAAGTTGGATTGATAAAACAACACAGGCAGTTTTCCCTTCTTTGGCAATGGCTGCTGACTGCAGAATAATGACATCTTGGCCAACTGACAGTAAATCCTGAAAGTCTCCACCAGACACAAACCCACCCCACTCACTCACAATATCGATCGTTTGGTGCAAAAATATCGAGATCTTTTGACCACATCTCTCTGTAAATTTCAAGATTTTTCCGGATCGAGGCTTTGAGTTGAGGGGAATTAATGCAGAACCTCGTCGACTTTTTACAAGGGAAGTCATTATTTGTTCACGCACTCATTTCGCCTCTCAACAGCTCATTTTTGCGACTCGCGGCAAAGCAAACCGCCAACACGGGCGAGGCGGCTGCGGTGCAAAGGTGTGGCATTTAAACGGCAACAAAAGCTCATTTGTACGTGGATTTACTCGGATTCAAACGGTCTTAATTGCCTCATTAAACAGCCCTCGCCAAGCCAAGTGTTAAGGTACAGATGGCGCCGTTTTTTTCTTTTTTTTCAAAGGGGTCTCCTTCCCTCTTTAATTTCCCCACTGACGCTGCATCCGCGGAAAAGACGGAGCGCATTCAAAGTTCACCATCTGTATTTGAGTGAGCGCGCGGCGGCGTGAGGATGGTAATTTATATTTTCTTTGAAACCTTGGAGCATGTATCAAATCCCATATTGATTGAATCTGGCTCCCCGCTTGTTGCTTGAATGCAGCCGAATGAGGTCCGTGTTTGCCATTTAGAATTCATGCAGACGTTAATTAAAATGGCGTATATATGTATATATATATATATATATATATATATATATATTGTTCTTCAAGTGTGAAGGACAGATTTAGAGCAGTTTATTAATAGATGGGACGTGATGCTCGGAAATATGGTGTCTTGTATGAGATGTGAGGGAAACAGAGGGCTAACTAAGCTGTTTTCGACCACATAAATTGATCATCTATGGCTGCAACCATGGCCTCACCTTCATAAATGTTTTCCCTGGGCTCTTTTTTTTAAACAGATGTGTGAAAAAAAACAAAGAATTCCTGAAACGTCCATCGTGAGTTTTGGGGGAACAATTAATCACGCGAGTCCGCAGCTGCTGAGTCCAGCGTGAAGAATGAGGAATGGGGGGAAATGTTGGACAGACATTTAAAACAGAGGAGGAAGGGAATCACATGTTCACTTGTTGAGGAAAGAGTTTCCGGGTTGTTTGGCACCAAACTGATGGAGCCTTCAAGGGGCTTTGGGGATTCAGACCCAAGCAGCTTCGATCCTCGTCATGTTAGCATACTTTTGGGAAATATTTGTCTCTCGATGACAAGACGAGAGCGTTGCGATCACAACATTATGTGCATTCTCTTTCTAGGGATGCAAGAAAAAAAAACACAAGCGCACAAAGCTGAAAAGGCTGCGAGGAAGGGGATCAATGTGAGGAATGTGTTTTCAATATATGACCCACAGCTTGGAGAATTCTGCGTTAAGAACAAAGCAAAATGAGCAGTTTGTCTCGGAGGAAATATCTCAGAAGAGATCAGAAAGCTGCGGCGCCGCTGCAGATGGAGGCTGGTAAATGAACATAGATTATCATGGTCAGCGGGGAGATGACAATCTCTGCCTTTCTTCCCCACTTCTGTTCTTTTTCTGTTGCTCGGGCCATTTTTCAATATGCCTTTTTTATTTATTTATTTTTTTCCCTCCTCACTTGGTCTTCCGCAGATGCTCAGTGGTCCTACAGCATATTCTCCTTGTTTTTTTTTTCATCTCGAGAGGCGAAAACAGAGAAGGGAGGGAGAGAGAGAGAGAGAGAGAGAGAGAGAGAGAGAGAGAGAGAGAGAGAGAGAGAGAGAGAGAGAGAGAGAGAGAGAGAGAGAGAGAGAGGCGGATGCAGCAGCTTTGTGTATTTAACAGAGCGAGTTCATGTGTAGGTGGATCTGTGTGTGTTTGTGCCTGCTGCAGTTATGCATGCCTGCCCTCAGCCTGAGCATAAATCATCGTTACAGATGGCAGGTGTGTGCGTGTGTGTGTGTGTGTGTGTGTGTGTGTGTGTGTGTGCAAGCACGCGTAAACCCACTGCGGAAACTGTCGCGTTCGATGTTCAACAGGCGGCCGCATTGTTACAGCCTCTCTGCTTGGTTCCACTCAGTTTCCAAGGTTTCCCAGGACCTGCGACTGCTGCAAACAGCGGCGGCGCACACGTACACGCGCACCCGCTCGCGCGCACCGTCTCTGGCTTCGAGTGACCTTGCGCCGGTAATGAGAGAGCGGTTGAAAACTCTGCTGACTGTTTACACTGCCTCCGTAAAGTGGGCAGGCGGGTCGCGCTGCACGCCGGCGGGCTCGTGGCGGTCCCTGCTCAGAATTATGGCACCTGCACTGCAGCACAGGGCTGTTCAGCCATCAGGCAGCACCAGCAGCAGCAGCAGCACTTTTAGCTCGACCCAGGATCAGGCAGTATAAATGTAACATTTAGTCATTTTTATATAAACGACTCTTATTCTCCCCTCTCTTGCCACCCCAGATGCAACCTTGTATGGCAGCTGGATTCAGTAGCTCAGATTCCCAATCGTCCATCTTGAAAAACTCAAACCATCGAAAGCGTTTTTCGCGAGTGGCCTCTTGTGTGGAGTTTGCATGTTCTCCGTGCGTCTGTGTGGCCTCTCTCCGGGTTTTAACCTAGGCTGTAGATTTACAACAGTACTTAATCTTCTGATTTGAAAAAAAAAAAAAAAAAATGCCAGAAGCAACTTTCTTCATTAGCTTGAATTAGTTTCCTCGTCTTAATCAGTTATTTCCTCCATTCAGAGAGGAGGAAGGAGAAGAAGAAGTAGCAGCAGCGTGTGTCTGACTGCGGGAGACGCTTCCCACCGTTCTCTTGTCACTTCCGTTCAGTCGCTCGTGTGCCAGGAAAAAAAAAAACATCAACTCCCAAGCATCAGGTCTGATAAATCCTGTGGTCGCTCCAATTAGCGGAATGAATCAATCATTTAGTTGGGAAAGGCGCTGTTATCCTATTCTCAGCTATTCATGAGCGTACCCACCTGCGGTTTATCATTCACTACAGATGGAAAAAGTGTTCTCCGCCTGCTGGAAGTGATGTCTGCACCTGAAACAATATACACATGCAGGTAAAAGTGAGAGAGCGAGAGAGAGAGAGAGAGAGAGGAGTGCTGCTCGGCGCTGATAACTGTGTTCCTCCGTTAATATTAACTTGACTCCCGTCTGCAGGAACAAATGTCTCCAATCCACCTGTGATCAGCGGCTTCCTGCAGGCGCAGAAGGGGACTTTTTTGGTTCAAGCTTATTTCCTCATTTCTTGTTGTTGTTGTTCTTCTTCACTCTGCTCAGACTAAACTGAGAAGACGGCAGAGTGTTATTCTGAACACTGGTTGAACACTTCTAGCAGTCAAACACAACTGGGTGGACAGCACGACAAACAGGGGGCGGCGCCCCCATCAAAGTGTCGTAGGACTCTTTGGATGCAACCACTCCCACTTAACGGATTGTAAAGCATCCGTATTCAACTCATTGAAGCTGCCAATGCTTTGTGGATGTGTTTGTTAAGGGTACATGTGCAATGCTGTTATGCAACTGTTGGTGATGGCGAGGCACAATGATGTATTGTGTAATGCATGTGTTTGTTGTCATTGTCCTTGTAAAGGCATTTATGGTGCAGCTGCTGAGTCCAAGGCAAATTTCCCTGAGCTGGACAATAAAGTGTATTGTGTCGAATTGTACCATACGATACCATATTGTATCATATAGTATTGTTTCATATCGTATTGTTTCATATAGTATTGTTTCATATGGTATCGTATTGTTTCATATAGTATCGTTTCATATCGTATTGTTTCATATAGTATTGTTTCATATGATATTGTATTGTTTCATATCGTATTGTTTCATATAGTATTGTTTCATATGGTATCGTATTGTTTCGTACAGTATTGTTTCATATGGTATCGTATTGTTTCGTATAGTATCGTTTTGCATCGTATCATTTTGTTTTGTTTTGTATCGTATTGTGTCGTATTGGATCAATATTCAGTCAATTCAATTCAATTCAATTCAATTTTTATCGTTAAATCACATCCATAGGAGTTGCAAAGCGTGTTTCACCATCAAAGAGAGAAACCAACAGAAGAAAGGCTGTTGGAAAATGTTTCCCAGCGGGAAGAAACCTCGAGCAGACCCCCAGACTCTGGAGGGCGCTATCCTCTTATTTACCAACTCCACTTGTTGATGAGAAAGCTATTGCAGTTCAGTGGCTGGATGCCGTCACCTTGCCAGTCCTGTTGAGACTTGTTGTTGTTGTTTTGTTTTTTTAAAGGCAATCCTCACAAGCACCGATGGGGAGCATAGAAGGACTCTGCCTGCCTGATTCATTACTCACACAGTTATGGGGTTGATGCCGTCCAGGAAGACATATGGTCAGGAGTCGACCTGTCGGGGGGGCCTGCGGGGGGGTTGGTGAGGGGGTCACCACTGGTAATTTCCTGCTGCCCTCTTGTTGTTTGCCTGCATCTATCAGGGTCTCATCTCGCTTGGCTATGAAACTCCTCACCAAGACTGCCTTTTGCTTTGAATTTGTATGTCAGCCGGTGTCAGTCGCTCCCTGCTGCTCCTCTCGGCTCCTCTCGGCTCCCTGGCACCGTTTTAATATTTCAGTTTTGTTGTCCGTTTGGATTCTTGTCAGCATTCAAAAGACTGTGACAATCCCTCGGCTTCTGGCTCCAGTCACCTGGCAGTTCTCCAGTACTTTGACTGTGTGTGTATGTGTGTGTGTGTGTGAGAGAGTGTGTGTTTCCGTGTTAAGAGGAAAATAACAAGTGACTTTTTTTCAACCGTTCCCTCCTTCATTCTTTTCTTTTTGTCCGTGATCTTTATGTGCGGGAAAAGAGGCGGCAAAAACTTAATTGGTTAATGGTTGGATTCACAGATCCACTATCCAATGCCTTCCCTTTGACCAGCTGACAGTGTGTGTGTGGGGGTTTTGTGTGTGTATTCACGCACGCCTTTGGATGGTGGGCAAAGGAAAATCAATGGTATTAATTTGCAGAGGCAGTGGTGTGAGCTGAGGCAATCTGCTGCACACTGGAAGCCTCACTTTGCTCTGGTTTAACACACACACACACACACACACACACACACACACACACACACACACACACACACACACACACACACTCTAACTCTACCTCTCCTCCCCCTCTTCTATCAGGTTTGCATTCAGAGACAATATCAGTTTACAGTTTATGAGGCTCTGCTGGAGTTCTGTGCTTCACTGGCTCCCTGCTTCTCTCTCTCCCACAAACACACACACACACACACACACACACACACACACACACAGGTGTGTGTGCACATTCTCTTCCCTCTGTCACTTGCATTCTTGCGCTCTTTATCGCAGTCCAGGTAATTAAAGGGCAGGCTGCTCCACGGCGGCAGGAGGGAGGAGAAGACTGCGGGGAAGGGCAGGCTGTAGTCACCATCACACACACACACACACACACACCGTCAGCCACACTGTCACAGATGGAGATGGACATGAATTGGAAGCAGCTTTCGGTGACAGATTAGCAGATTAGCGGCCGCTAACTATCCAGCAGTTATGTGGAGGTAAAAATTTAAAGTTTAAAAACTAATTTTCTTGTGAAATTACAGAATAAAACTTGATCTGAAAACAGACAGTTTTATCTCAAGATTTATTTTCTTTAATAGCGTCACTTGGTAATTAACTCCTAACGGAACCCAAACTTTATAACGAGCGCTGCTCCCCCTTGCAGTGACACGGCGTTGAGTCACTTGGCGAAACGCACTTGCAGCTTGTCGAGTCCCGGCAGCGATCGCTCGCTCGCTCCCTTCCTCTCAGCTGTGGCAGATGCTGATCGCCCTCGACAAGGCCATATGTGTCCCGCCGCTCCAGATTGACTTGGAAAGTCGAACAAGACCAAAACGGTGTTGAGCAGCTTCCTCTGGTAGCAGCAGCTGTGAAAAAAAAAATTGTGCAACTACTCTAAAACACACATTTTCCGGGTGGGCAAAGCGACTTAGGAACGTGCCATGGACAACGGACATGCAGGCCACCTCAGTCTGGCCTGTCTGGCTTCATCTGCAAAGCTGAATGAGTCACTGACAAATGCTGTTAATAGATTTGATCTATTTTTTTTTTACTTCTCTCTAAACTGCAGAAGGGCTAATATTTTGATGACTTGGAATGAGAAGCTGTTGGCTTGTGTGTGGATTTATATCTGCACAGCCATTAGTTAGAATTCCGGGATGTGTCATCGCTTTGTGAGTAACTGGAATGGAACCCTTTTTTGTATCCACCCAGAGAGCTGAACCTGCGTTCGATGAGCTCGGAGGGACATTTCTCCGGCGCTCTGATGATCGCCCTGATGGCTCTGCTGAGGAAGTCCATCATTCCAAATGGAAGCGAGCGCCGGGACAGCGGCGCGCCGGCGTTCCTCGGCAGTGTCTATTACAGCAATTACGCCGCCGTTCTCGGCTCGTCGGTGGGTGTTTGGTACATTTTAACAAAGCAAATGAGCTGCCTGTCTCCATTAGCTTACAGCGCCCGCGTTCGCTCCCCGGGATTTTATTTATTTAGACTCTCTGCCGCAGTCAGGATGATGAGACTACCGCGCCAGCAGAGCGCACAAGTGGCACGGCGGTGGATGCACATGCAAAACAGCCGCATGACCTTCTGTTCTCTGGCTGCGATTCAGAACAGACGCCGCTAATCCAGTCTGGAGCGTCTAAATCCAATCAGGGCCCGAGTCGACTGAACCGGCACGCGGAGGGTCACTGCTCGCGTCCTGTCAAACAAGTGCACTCAGTGCATTCAGTCTTCAGAATGAATGAATGGATGAATTGATGATTCACATTCTGTAGACTCCGTTATCTGACGGCACAGTGTTCACTGAGTGACTGAAAGGAATTGAATGCACTGGGAGTGGGAGGAGCCAAGCCCTGCAGAGGCTTTTAGACCACGTCTCCCTCTATAGGTTTAATGTGCATGCCGGTTCAATGAGTTTGGATTTGAGAGGCAGCAGCGGTCAGTGTTTGGTCTCCTGTCAAACACTTTAAGAGTAGAAATCAGTTGATTTGATAAAAGCAGAGACATAATGTCCAAAAAAGTGGGGAAAAAAATCTCAGATATTGACTACAGATGAGAAAAGGTGACCCCTATAATATAATATGTATTAAATGCGTATGTGTGTGAGCGAGCCTGCTTGCAAACACACCTTCACCCTGAAAAAATGGGTGTAAAAAATGATCAATCTCAGATTATGAAACCGTGATATTGAAATTGACGCAGGAATTGTGGGGGAATTTCATCCTTATCAGAAACACCCCTGCATCCCGCTGTGCGTCCCGACTGACACGCACGGCTGCACGACTGTCTCCCTGTAATTGACTCTGGCTTCTGTCTTAAATAACGTAAACAGTGCACAGCTGCCAGGCGGCGGCCGTGCTGGGCCGACCGACTCCATGTGGTCTGGAATGCCGTTGCTTGGAAAATCATCATCTTTCTTTGCCGTGTCTTAACTTCACTGCGAGCCTCAATCTTTCACCGGCATTAATTCAGCCACAAGCAGAGACAGATCCCATCCGTCTGTCACACTTTTCTGTATCGCGCGTGCCAAACTCACGCAGTATCACGATTTTTGCATGCCACCCACGAGAGCTCAAAACATGAAAATTAAAAAAATCAGATGAGATGAGAAAAGTTGATGCAGGACGAAGGAAATTTCCATTCTGCAAAAGTTTTGAGGAGGTTGATCTTTGATGGGTTTTCTTAAACTGATGTAGGAGTGAGAACATCACAAAAATGATAATGAGATACTTTTTTAAAAGTTACAGCATGACGGCGGCAGTAGAAGCAAACCGTGCCATGTCAAACTCTGATGGATACACTTGAGATTTTAGTTGCGTTTCGTTGCTGTCTGCTTGCTGGGGGGGAGTTGAGGCGGTTTGTTGATGGTCCTTGTTGTTTCCTGGCTGAGGGAGAGAGAGAAAGAGAGTGAGAGAGAGAGGGAGGGCGGGAGAGAGAGAGAGAAAAAAAAAACTATTTTTCTCCCTTTTCGCTTTCAGCCCCGAGACCTCAGCAGACTCTTGCCGGTTATTGAGTATCCGAGGAGTCATTTTCTAGTTCCCGTGTCGGGGAGAGGAAACTCACACAAGACAAATGGTCCAATTCGACTTTAACAGGCGCATTCATATTGTAATAGAGGGCTGGAACAAAGGAAAGGAGAAGGCCGGGACGTTAGGAATGGCACAGTCAGCCTTACTCACTGAGCCCGACTCTCTCTCTCTCTCTGTGCGTGTGTGTGTGTGTGTGTGTGTGTGTGAAAGAAGAAGGAGTGACTTAGACGGGAGAGGCAGCCAGGTCCCCCCCCTCCACCGCCCCCCCCACTCCTTTCCTTTCTTCCCTCTCTTTAATTCTCTCTGTTGGAGATGTACAACCTCAGGGATATTCTGCCATCTGATCCATTTTAGCAGCGTGGCAAACAGCCAGGGCATCTTTTCAATTACAGAGAAATAGATAGTGTGTCAGTGTGTGCGAGCGTATGTGTGTGTGTGCGCGCGCGCGCATGAGTGTGCGCCTGTCATTGCATATGTGCGACACAGAGAGAGAAAAAGACAAAGCCAGCGACGGGGCGAGCTGGGAAGATGGAAAGAGAGAGAGAGAGAGAGAGAGAAAGCGGGATGGGGGGTGGGGTGGGGGTTTGTTTGGAAGAGGCTCAGAGCGGCAGAGCAAAGGTGGGAGCCAAGAAGGGTCTACCTACCCCCCCTCCCCCCCATATCCCCCTACCCCTACCCCTCTGTCACCAGCTTTGGGCCCTTCTAGAAGGGAAGAACAAAATGAAAGGGGACGGTGGGGATTGAAGAATGAGGGAGTGGCATTAATAAGAAAAAATAAAAAAAACACCACCACCACCACACAGAGGGAGAATATACGGCTCCCACTCTGTCTTTAAGCCCAGCAATAATTTAGAGGCTCGGTCCTGCGAAGCCCTGGGATCCACATTGACTGGTCATCTTAAATCAAATCAGTGCGCTGTGCCGGGCCGCTCACATGCACGCACTCACACACACACACACACACACACACACACACACACACACACACACACACGCACGCGCACGCACGCACAGATCCCTCCTGGTCTACTCTGAATTATTGACGGTGGAGAATAATTGATTGGTTCACCTTCAGGCCTATCAGCTCGCGTTGGAGAGCAGCAGCTTATATCAGCAGCACCCCCCACCCTCCTGCTGCCTCTCTCACTCCTCTCCCCCTCAGCCCTTTTCATCCAAACACACAAAAGAGAGTCAAAGTGATTGGCGCCGAGCCTCACTGAACGGGCAATTATACGATAAATTGCTGGCAAGCAAAGTGACTTTTTAAGCAGTTTTCAGATTTTACATGAAAACACAGAGGAAATAAAAGAAAAGGTCTCTGCCAGATTATGAGGGGAAGGTTGGGAAACTGTTTTCTTCTCTTTGCTGTGGGTAACCTTAACCCCCATCACCTCCACCCCCCCACTTCATTTTGCTTTTTATCACTTCCTCCATCCGTCCTGCGGCGGTGCTGTGGCAGCCGTGGCCGTGACGGTGGCGGCGGCGGCGGCGGCAGTGTGATCAGTCACGGCCAGGCTGTAGTGTACAGGGACATGGATCCAATCAATAACATGAATCTGCAGGCAGGAGGCGGCCGTGACATACGGCCGCTGCCCCTGACACGCTTTCGCGTGAGCTGCATGACGCACGCGCTCACGCACGCACGCACACACAAACGCAGGGCTGACAAACAGCCCTGGCTGCTTTGACAGGGCGGAGATGAGGTGAGGATGGATGGACGGACGGATGGACGGACGGATGGACGGATGGGTGGATAGACGAATGGATGGCTGGTAATGGAGAGAGCTGACGACACGGTGCAGGGGCTGCAGCTGGATCGGCGCCGTCTCACACTTGCTGCTGTTTTTTTTAGGGCTCGCTCACGACTCGCGAGTCTGTCGAAGAAGAGGCCTCTGCAAGTCACAGGCTCAGGACGCGAGAGAGAGACACTGAAGCCAAAGCTCTTCACTGCAAAATTGTTTGAATGAGATGGTGAGAGCAAACGTCAACCATCTGAAGCTTCTTGGCCATCAAAACAACAAACTGGTTCTTTTACAACTGCCGCACCTCATTTGAGAAGATGTAACAGCACAACAGCCAACAGATCCACGTGTGTCGTCTTATAGGAAATTGCCTTTATGGTTTTGTGTCTTGTTTTTCTGACAACATTGTTTAAAAGGTGGAAATTGTTGTTGCCGGGCAGAGTTAGTTTTGTTATTAAAACTAACTAACTAACAAACTAATTAACTAACCAACTAACTAACTAACTAACTAATACCAATCTGAGAAAAAAAGGCCACTTTTTGCAGTTTTTCTGTTGGAGTGAGAAGATGCTCGGCCCTGAAAAACATTTTTGTCAGAGTTTGTAGTCACTCCATTTCTATTTCAGAAAAAAAAAGAATGGAGTGTGAAAAAAAAATGAAGTGCCTTTTGGCTGCCGCCGTGTGTGCAGTGATTTGTTCGCAGTGAATTCCGTTCCCGTCCTCCTCCACTCTGCAGCGGTGCGAATGGTTCGACGCTTCACAGAGGCTTTCTTGTTCTCTTCACAGCGTCAACTGTTTGTCCTCCGTTTCTCCACCGTCGAGGAGAGACGCACCTGGGTGGCAACAAACATCCCTACTGGGAGTTTTCATCTTTGGGCCACCGTTTTGGCCACAGTTTGTGACAGGGTGCCACACAGTCTAAAACTGTTGAACTGGCCTGCGTAGCCAATCTCATGCCTCTGCTTGCCTTGTGTTTGCACCTTGAGTTGCTGAGCTCATGAGGGAGGGGGAGGGGGACGAGGAGGAGGTAGAAGAAGATCTGTCAGATCTGTCAGCAATAATTTTAATTGAAGTTTTTATGTATCCGCTTAGTGTTCTTTGCTACTTTGTTAGTGTCAGTTGTCCAATTCTTCTCTCGTTTTATTTATTTTTTGTATTTTTCATTTGTTCGTATTTGTCATTGAATCGTTATTTCTTCTGACCTGCCAGGGACTGCAGATGGAAAGTTTGGCTAATTCTGGCATATTTACATGTACATGTTCATCAATATGCACTGTCCCTTTTAAATACATGAATCATTTAAAAAAAAAGTAGTAGAAGAAGGAGGAAGAACAGGAGGAGGAGGAGGAGGAGGAGGCATTGCATCCAGTGGCAAAGTAGATTAGCTCAACGAGGCAAAGATTAAGGAGAGTTCCATTCTTTTGACAGGGTGGTAATTTTTGCTGAAAAAGAAACACTCCAACATGACACTCTGCGCCTCCTGCTCATTGAATACAGCGATCAAAATGTAAACAACCTAACATACCACGTGGCCGCCTTGTAAGGGATATTGTCCTAATCAGAAAACGGCCTTAAACTGGGCTAAATAGTGCACGTAAACACAAACCCGGAGCCTGGGAAGGCGTGTTTGATTCGTGCCTAATCACAAAAAGACTCCGGCTGGAAGTCTAATAGCTGCAGAGTGCGCGCTTAAGCCGCAGTGAGCCATCCGTTTCCATTTCCCCCGCGGCCTTAAAGCCAACGCGGCGCCCCATAATGGGCTCTATTGAAAGCGCTGTTGTTGCACAGGCGCCACATAACCGCCGCCGCCACTGTATCAACAAGTGCGTTGCCGCCTCTCTTGTTATTAAAAAAATACTGTAATCTTCTTACGCTCTGCATGCAATTCAAGGAATATTTATGCTTATTACTCAGGGTTCCGGCGCTGTTTATACACTTTGATTCGGGGGCTGTCGGAACTCCCCGAGCACACGGCCGATGGCAAACTGCAGCTTCTGAGTCAGCACTATTTTCAAAGGCGGTGCCGCAAATCCCCCACTGGCAATTCTCACTCACTCGCTCGCTCGCTCGCCCCACCCGCCAGCCCCACCTCCCCCATATTAGTGTGAACAGGCTGCACCTGCTGCTTGTTGTATCCGTATCAGCGCGGCGGCGCGAGTGGGCGGCGTGTTATGCAAATGCAGGAAACGTGGATTAGACCAATGGGAGAGCTGGGATGGTGTAATCCTCTCTCCTGTACACTTCATTATCGTGTTCACGCCACAGCGCAGGAGGCCTTCCACCGTCCAATAATCCCTCCGAGTGGAGGCTGTCTCGGCGAGGAAGAGGAAGAGGAAGGGAAGGGAGACGGAAGGCGGGGTTGGTTTTCTCCCAGGTCCCGAGAATCTGAGTCCCCCAGAAAAGCATCAATCGCGTATGCACAAAAAGTCTAGATTTTGAATTTACTTCTGTGTTCCCATCATGCCTTTGTAACTCCCATAATACATCAGAACGCATCATCCAATCAGAACGAGCCAAGACACATCATGTGACCTGATGTGACATCACGATGGGATAATTTCTTTTCTTGTAAAGTTTTTTTTAGATAGTTTAATGGAATGAAATGGAATTAATTGAATTTCTGGCTGTAGTACCTCTTTTGGCCACAAAAGGGAAAAAAAAATCGCTGCCCCACCATATTGGAAATCCAGTATCCAGTTCTTAGAGTACATCATTGTTTCCTCCTCAGAAAGTGCTGACACCCCAGAAGAACTACACGCCGCCTCAACACGAGTCAATTAACGCGCGTGCGTCTCGGCTAGCCCCGCCCCCTTGTGTTTGCGCGCAGGCTGCTTGTTGAGTCTGTGGCTGACGTCGTCTGAGTGTGTCGCCGGTGCTGATGATGGTGCGGCCGCAGCACAGTTTGAGTGACAGGCAGAGGGCTTCGTCACTGTCGGCAGGAGGGTGCGAAATGATTTCAGAACCTCACAGCGTGATGACATCGAGGTCTCAAAGTCCACCGTGTGAACAGTGTGTGTGTGTGTGAGAGAGACACTACTGCAGGTAATTAGCGGAGCAGCTGTTCGAGAGTGTGTCTCTGTGTGTGTGTCGGGGAGGGGGGGGGTGGTCTACATCCGTGACACTGCAGGGAAGAGCCGGGGGAATAATTAGCCGCTAACACCCGTCAAGCTACCTCAAAGACGAGATGTGTTCTTCCGCCGAGGAACGGCAGACCTCCACTCACTTCCCGACACTTACACGCACACTTTGCCAGCAGCCTGCAAATCCCAGCGGTTAGACTCGACGGCCTGTCAGCGCGTGTGCACGCCGCGCGTGCACGAGTGTGTATCCGCTCCGCGAGCCGTATCCACAGTATGTTGATTAGATATCGAGTCGTTCGCCGGTGATGTATGACAATTGCAGGTGAAGTTACGACTGTCAGCGGAGCACACGTGGGTGCGCGGTAGTGTGCAGCTTTTTGGTCAATAACCGCACGCCACATTGAATCAAACGTCCTCGGTGGAGAGCGTTCTTCTCCTCACCCGATCGACGCCCTCCAGTTTAACCACGAGACACGACAACATGCAGAAAAAGAAAGAAGAAAAAACATCTTGCTGTAACCAAGCCGTGGTCCGGTTACGGTCAGAGGTCTAGTTGAACATATTTTTACCTTCATGCAGCTGTGCAGCCATGAAACCTTTCCAGATCTTCCTTCTGTTCACAGCCTTAGCTTGACAAAAAGATGGCGTGTTGGACCTTCTCATAAACAGGTGTTTTGTTTGTTGTTTTTTTGTTCTTTGCCTGGCAGCCAGCCAGATTTAGACATATGTCCTGTTCAGAAGGCAGTTCCCACGAACCAGGGAGAGGCTTCATCCATCCATCCATTTTCGACGAGGTCAAAAAGCCTTTTGGGGCATCACAAAAGATGATTTTCAGAACTTTTGTTTAACATAACAGAAGTTCAAAAGTGTTTTTTTTTATTTTTTTTAGGGCTGTCAGTGCTAACGCATTAATTGTGATTAGTTAAATGCAGCGTACGTACCTGCAGTCGGCCCCTCTAGCCGATTTCTTGGAAGAAATACTTTACATTATGGGTTTAAAACTCCATTGAAATGCAAAGTAACAGAATTTTAAACACGAAATTCAAACCGTGATTAATCACAGTTAACTATGAAGATTCTGCGATTAATCATGATTAAAAAAAATAATTGTTTGACAGTTCTAGATTTTTTCATCACACATACAGAACAGATGCAAAGTGGAAATAGTATTAAACAAGTGTTCACTCATTGGGAAGTAAAATCCAGAGACTGATTCAAAGTCATCTTTTCATGCCAGGGCTTTTAGAGTCTTTATAGTCAAAGAATTTTCTCCCGTCTGTCACTGTTGTTCTTCAATATGGCAGCGTGGAGCCTCACACAGTGCGACCTAGCTGGTCCCCCTGTATACGAAACACGGGTCATGACATTAAATCTGCACGTGTACATTCCCAACATGTATCCTGACACTGGAGTGGTTTTGCACGCTGCCCTCCGCTGGATTTATGCTCCCTTGCATCGACTCGGCAGTGCAGCGAGTCGTCCACGAAGCTAACTGCACAGCGACAAATAGAGTTACGCCAGCCATTGTCATCCGTCTCCATACGTCTCCGCTGCCGCCGCAATAAACCCAGTTGTAGTGCACTGTAATCACGCTGGTGTCATATCCCCAGAGTCATAACGGCTGGCTGGGAAACGCTCCCAGCCGACTCGGAGTTGGAGATGCTGAAATTCCTCTATTTGTATTTCCCGGAGGTGCCGCAATTACCCAATTAAGACCCTTGTTTCTTTGTATTTTGTGTTTTCTTCACCTCCCGTGGTAACGGGAGGCGATGTTACAAAATGCAGAGTGGAAGCTAAAAGACGACGGCGTGAGAAGCACCAGAATTCCATGTTGCAAAAAGTTGCATTTTGCCCCTGCACTTCTTGTACAGTGCGGAAGAGTTTAGCGCCTGCACTTCCTCCAGCGCCCTCCCGCTGCGTGTGTGCACACAGGTATGTGCGTGTGCGGTATGAAGCTACCTCAAAGACGAGATGTGTTCTTCCGCCGAGGAACGGCAGACCTCCACTCACTTCCCGACACTTACACGCACGCTTTGCCAGCAGCCTGCAAATCCCAGCGGTTAGACTCGACGGCCTGTCAGCGCGTGTGCGCGCGCTACGTTTAGTGTGTATCGCTCCGCGAGCCGTATCCACAGTATGTTGATTAGATATCGAGTCGTCACCGGTGATGTATGACAATTGCAGGTGAAGTTACGACTGTCAGCGGAGCACACGTGGGTCGCGGTAGTGTGCAGCTTTTGGTCAATAACCGCCGCGCCAACATTGAATCAAACGTCCTCGGTGGAGAGCGTTCTTCTCTCACCCGATCGACGCCCTCCAGTTTAACCACGAGACACGACAACATGCAGAAAAAGAAAGAAGAAAAAACATCTTGCTGTAACCAAGCCGTGGTCCGGTTATGGTCAGAGGTCTAGTTGAACATATTTTTACCTTCATGCAGCTGTGCAGCCATGAAACCTTTCCAGATCTTCCTTCTGTTCACAGCCTTAGCTTGACAAAAAGATGGCGTGTTGGACCTTCTCATAAACAGGTGTTTTGTTTGTTGTTTTTTTGTTCTTTGCCTGGCAGCCAGCCAGATTTAGACATATGTCCTGTTCAGAAGGCAGTTCCCACGAACCAGGGAGAGGCTTCATCCATCCATCCATTTTCGACGAGGTCAAAAAGCCTTTTGGGGCATCACAAAAAGATGATTTTCAGAACTTTTGTTTAACATAACAGAAGTTCAAAAGTGTTTTTTTTATTTTTTTTTTTAGGGCTGTCAGTGCTAACGCATTAATTGTGATTAGTTAAATGCAACGCGCGTACTAACCTGCAGTCGGCCCCTCTAGCCGATTTCTTGGAAGAAATACTTTACATTATGGGTTTAAAACTCCATTGAAATGCAAAGTAACAGAATTTTAAACACGAAATTCAAACCGTGATTAATCACAGTTAACTATGAAGATTCTGCGATTAATCATGATTAAAAAAAATAATTGTTTGACAGTTCTAGATTTTTTCATCACACATACAGAACAGATGCAAAGTGGAAATAGTATTAAACAAGTGTTCACTCATTGGGAAGTAAAATCCAGAGACTGATTCAAAGTCATCTTTTCATGCCAGGGCTTTTAGAGTCTTTATAGTCAAAGAATTTTCTCCCGTCTGTCACTGTTGTTCTTCAATATGGCAGCGTGGAGCCTCACACAGTGCGACCTAGCTGGTCCCCCTGTATACGAAACACGGGTCATGACATTAAATCTGCACGTGTACATTCCCAACATGTATCCTGACACTGGAGTGGTTTTGCACGCTGCCCTCCGCTGGATTTATGCTCCTTGCATCGACTCGGCAGTGCAGCGAGTCGTCCACGAAGCTAACTGCACAGCGACAAATAGAGTTACGCCAGCCATTGTCATCCGTCTCCATACGTCTCCGCTGCCGCCGCAATAAACCCAGTTGTAGTGCACTGTAATCACGCTGGTGTCATATCCCCAGAGTCATAACGGCTGGCTGGGAAACGCTCCCAGCCGACTCGGAGTTGGAGATGCTGAAATTCCTCTATTTGTATTTCCCGGAGGTGCCGCAATTACCCAATTAAGACCCTTGTTTCTTTGTATTTTGTTTTTTTCTTCACCTCCCGTGGTAACGGGGAGGCGGATGTTACAAAATGCAGAGTGGAAGCTAAAAGACGACGGCGTGAGAAGCACCAGAATTCCATGTTGCAAAAAGTTGCATTTTTGCCCCCACTTCTTGTACAGTACGGAAGAGTTTAGCGCCTGCACTTCCTCCGCGCCCTCCCGCTGCGTGTGTGCACACAGGTATGTGCACGTGTGCGGTATGTGTGTGTGTGTGTGTGTGTGTTGCAGCAGCGCCCTTAGCACACTCTAGCCAGAGATTACCCTTCATTTTGCAGCGAGTGCCTGGTGGTGCTGCTGACACAGCGAGTCTGCACACAGGAACTTTGCTTTGCATACGCGCGCGCGTGTGTGTGTCCGCCACACCCCTCTCCCCGCTCTCCCACCCGTGCCCCTCCCCCCACCCCGGCGTCTTTGATCCCTCACCATTTCATTCATTACTCTTCATATCCACACGAGGGGTTTGGGATTTTACTTTGCGCCTCTCTTTGGAGATCTGCGAGGGCTGCTCCCGAGTCCTTCAGAGCCCACCGGTGGATGTTTGAGAGCGGGAATTAAGTGTGTGCGTGTGTGTGCGCGCGCGTGTTGATGATGCCACAAGTCTGCTGTTATTCCCAGAGCTCCGAGACAGCAGTCAAATGGGTCATAAATATACAGGAGCATCTGTTTAAGGTTACATACAAACAAAAACACACACACACACACACAGACACAGACACAAACTCACACACACACACACACACACACACACACACACACACACACACACACACATGCACAGTCCCTTGCAACCAGAAGCCAGTTGGCTTTTTTTCCCCCGCTGCCTCCCCTGACAATGCTGACACCTCCCGGAGGGAACCTTCATCACGGTGGCAAGTGGGGCAGTTGGATTTGCATATTCATGAATTCTAATGAATCCTCGCCGATGGAAATTGAAAGTTACAACTTTCTCTTGTTTTTTTCTTGTTTTTTTTCTTTTCCGGGGCCATATGGTGGACAGGGGAGGAGACTCGAGTTCACTTTGAATTTGTTTGTTGCTTGTTGATCCAAGCGAGATGAAGAGGAGGACTTACTGACGGAACATTTCTGCTGAGAGTTTGAGTTTCTCTCTCTGGGTCGCCCGCTGATCGTTTGGCAAGACGAGCCGCGGGAGTGTGACGGCGAGGTCGCGCAGCGTGGCAGAGAAGTGTTGCTGTTGTTGCCGGCGGTGTAGGATTTTACACTCTCCTACTGAGGCTGAGGGCTTGCTGGACCTTCTGCATGTTCGGAAAGAGCCTAAAAAAACATCGGCATCTTAGATATGAGGTAGCACAGGCTTTCTGAAGTGCAACAAGCTTATTAAGTAAAAGTTGGACGGATGTTTTTGTTGGAGAGTATTAAAACAAACTCATTGAGTGAATTGGAATACAACTCCTCCCATAAAGCCCAATCAGGAAAATGACTGTTAATGACATTATTCCTGCGAAAAGAAAGTTTCATTATAACTTAATCAGTAATTACATTGTCTGTGGTGCTCTCAACAGTTACTGGGTCTTTTTTTGTGCCTTTTTTGTTTACCATTTTAACACGAAACAAATGAAACAATTGAAATTCAATTTGTAGGCTCTCATTGAGCACTAATCCTGAGATTCGCATGCTGAGTTGTGCAGATGGAACATAGCAGGAAAAAATATTAGGAACTCGCAAAATATATTTGTTTTGCTCAGTTTCCACTCGGACACGCAGCAAAAAGCCTGAATCTTTGGACAGCACTATGCACTTCCTTTTTTTTTTCTTTTTTTTTTGCATTTCATTTCATGCAACACACCGTGAACCTGCGGCCTCTGGCCACCTGCAGGCTCCGCCTCTTCTCCTCTGAACATTTAGTCGAAGTGAGCGGCGGCCCCAGCGGTCGGGGAAACGGAGGAGCGGGCGGGCGGGCGAGCGAGCGATCGGAGCTCCCTTGCTTTCCCCGACTCCTTTGAAATTAAGTGAAGGGCCTCTTATTTTATCCCCTCTTGTCTTTTATCCGGCGAACAATCCCTCCCTCTCATCCCGACTCAACCCCGCTGTCAAACCGCGGCGGCTTCTCTTGTAATTCTGTAGCGCGCGGAGCCACCTGACAAAGGAGAGAGAGGGAGAAAAAAAGAGCTCATCAGTGGCCCCGGGGCCGAGTGCTGCTCTTAAAAACGCCACTTACGTCCCATCACACTCACACTCACACACACACTCTCTCTCTCTCTCTCTCTCTCTCTCTCTCTCTCACAAACACACGCACACACACACACACCTGTGCGCGAGCTGGCTTGTGTGTCTGGCTCATTGCAAATGTCACCTGCGCTAAAAAAAACCTGTAATTGCTGCATTTCTAAATTCAACAGAACAGATGAAACAGCTCCTTCCAGCTTTCGGTGTGCGTCCGGTGCGTGCGTGCACAAATACACACGTGAACCATGCACGCACGCACACACACACACAGTGCAGAGCGTGTGCAGAGGCTGAGCAGAGAGAGAGGAATCCCCCGGAGACGAGAGCTCCTCAAACAGGAGACACTTACAAGTGTTCCGTCTCATCAAGCCTCCCCTCTTCCTCTCTTCCTCCCCCCTCCCTCCACCCCCTTCTCTCCTGCGCTCTGCACCATCGCAGAGGGAGGAATACAGGTTAAGTTGTGTGAAATCACCGTGACAGCGCATGCAAATTCGCCGTAGCCCGCCCACAATAGAAGCTGACAATCCAAACCGCTGAATTTTCCCGCCGCCGGATGGCTCCTCCTCCTCCTCCTCCTCCTCTTCTCCCCCCTTCCTACTCTATCTCCACCTCCTCCTCTTCCTCTCCCTCTCCCCCTTCCTCCCCTCCTTCCACCTCCTCCTCCACTCTATTCCTGCTCTCACCTCCTCCTCCCCCACTTCCTCTTCTTCCTCCTCCTCCTCTTCCTCCTCTTTCCTCCTCCTCCTCCTCCTCCACCGCTGCCTCCTCCTCTTCTTCCTTTCCCCCTTCCTCCTATACCTCTACCTCCTCTTCCTCCTCCTCCCCAATCCTCTTCCTCCTCCTCCCCTTCTGCTCTTCCTCCCCTACTTCCTCTTCTTCCTCCTCCTCCCGCTGCTCCTCCTCTGGGCCTGCTGGGTGTCGTCTGAACTGACCTCTCTGATGAACCGGATCCTGACGCTGCTCCTCACTGTGTCTGCAGATCGCAGGCCCCCCGGGGTGCCTCCTTGTTGTTCGTCTAGCTAGTTGTGCAATGCGTATCTACGCTCACAAGGAGCTATTTGCATGATTATGCAAGTCGTTTTCTTCACAACGACGACAACAACTACAACAACAACAACAACAACAACAACATACATATTGCGTCGCTGAGAGCACTTTCGCGCAAACGAGTCAATTTCTGGCGAGCAGAGCAAACGCTCCCTTTTCTCCTCCTCTTTCCGGCGGCGCACAAGTCAGAGGGAGCGAGTGAGTGTTTCCCGCTCATCCTGAACTCTATCTGCAGGATTACTCGGGAATCTCGGAGGATTTCTCGAGAGTCCCTCTCTAACTGCTTATCCCCCCCCCCCCAAAAAGCTCTGATCTGCACGCAGCATAATTGTCTAATCAGATGTATGAACATATGCACACTGGGCTTTTCCGCCTTCCATCACTCTTTACATACAGTAATCCCCCTACCCCCCTCCCCCCCTCCCCCACTCTTGCACTTCCATCTCCTTTATTGGCCAAATCGCAGCACGTCTGGATGGATGCACAGACACAGACGCCGTGTTCATTCCTTTATTTGCGACGTGAAAACTCGCTGTTCTTCATCGGAATGGGTCACACTGAAGGTTGGACATGTTGGCATCCGTCCGTCAGCTCTGTTGTGGCAACTGCAGCAGCAGCAGCAGTTGTTGTTGTTGTTTGGAGGAGCGCCGTCTTGCAGCTGCGCCATCGGCCGGCGGTAACACCACTCCCCCGCAGCGGAGGAGGAGGAGGAGGAGGAGGAGGAAGAGGAGGAGGGTGAGAAGGTGGCAGTGGCGGAGGAAGTGCCAGAGCGAGCGAAGGAAGTTTGGATTGATGTCAAAGTGTGATGTTGCACCTATTATCACTGTTTGTCCCAGAGCTCAGCCAGAAGTCCCGGTGACACGACGCTCACATGCAAGAGCACGCAGACTTTTTGATTTCCGCAGGTACATGTTGTTCCGTGGCGTTCTTCAATGCGTGGGCGCAGGGGAGAAGCGGGACGATTCTTTCCCGGGACACCAAGGCCGAACCCTCCTCTCATCTCTGCCACGGTCTCCAGTGTCTTTTTTTATTTCATTGCGCCAGAGATGCCGAGCGAGTCTCCAGCCTTCTTTATTTGCCTGTTTTTTCTGTTTGTTGTTGTCACAGGCGCCAATTTGCATGTTGATATCAACTCATTATGATCTTTAACCGAGCTGATGAATGCAGATTATGCATCCCGGGCGCTCTGATACTTGCCGCGGCGCTCGCACGTGTACGTCCGCATGCATATGGCTGGCACACATGGGTGCAAACACACACACACACATGCACCGTGGGAACATAAATGAATATGTATGTCCTGCAGAAGGGGGAGGAGAACAAAGATGAACAGCGGTGTTGTTTTACATCCTGTCTCCTCCGGTCGACGCGGGATAAAGTAGCACAGCGCAGCGGCGGAGGGGGAAGAGAAAAAAAAAGACTGCAGGGAGGTGAGGGGGGTCATCTGTTTCCTCCGGAGTCTCGGTTGCCAGATATCGCATCTTTCTCCACACTTTTTCCTACTTCCTTTGCGTCTCCCAGTGGGCCGCGCTCCCCCCGCCTGTTTCTTTGTACTCGCGGCTCTCTGCCAAGATGCTCAGTTAATGAAACCAAAGGGAAGTGACAGAGTGAGCAGAGTGAGCAGAGTGACCAGGAGAGATGGAACTGCAGTCTTCAGCGACTTGTTGCCGCCGATATTTGCTTTGAGCGGGAGCGCCAACTTCCTGTCTCTCCTGGCCACTTCCTGTGCTTCTCAGTTTGGTTTGTTGCAGTTTGACATCACATACTTTGATGTCACCACAAACATCATTTTTGTTTTTGTCAATCTGCCACTTTGGCCTTGTTCAGACTGCCAGCCAAAATCCGATTTTTAGCCCATCCAGATTGAAACTGGATGGCTCTTTTGTAGTCTGAACAGTCACGAACCACTTGAAATCCGATTTTTGCAAAATGGATT
Source organism: Thamnaconus septentrionalis (assembly GCA_009823395.1). NCBI lineage: Eukaryota > Metazoa > Chordata > Actinopteri > Tetraodontiformes > Monacanthidae > Thamnaconus > Thamnaconus septentrionalis. The sequence continues at coordinate 5,613,837 of CM020508.1, read as the reverse complement.
GAAACCACCTTCGGGAGGTCGTTTCAAATCGCATTTTGACAGATGAGTCTCAGTGTGAACAGCTCCAAACAAATCGATCGGTTTCGACTGTCTGTGACGTCACTCTACGCGACGCAAGAGCCAATGCTCCAGACCGAGTGTGCTATTCCAGGTGCGGAGCTGTTAGGTAATGGAGCAGACATAAGAAGTAGAGAACAGCAGTCCATGGACAGAGGAGGAAACTCATTGGCTCACCAATCTGTGGGGAGATACAGTAGCTCCATTCAAGCCAAGCTCCAGGGCAGGGCTGTATGGCAACAAGTGGCGCTGTCGCAATGATATGACGTCACACACTGCACGCTACGATGGACGGTGCCTCCACTCCGACGTCGTTGCTCCAGCAACTTGTCAGATGGGTCAGTAATGTGGCCCAGTGTGAACAGAGCCGGATCCCATTTGGACAGCTCAAAAAATCTGATTTGAGAAGGAATCTGATTTGAATCAGATTTGCCTGGAGTCTGAACGCAGCCATAGTCTCCTCTCATTTCCTTCATTTATTGGAGGAAAGTCTAACGTTTTCCACACATCAGATTTAAAACATGCTGGAACATTTTCCTCAAGCTTACGGGAGTTTGCCGTTCTAGGAGTGACGTCCGAGTATGAGAAGGCTGACGGACTACTGGTAGCTGTGGTCTCCCTTCTAGCCTTCTCTGCCTGCTGTGGCTGCAACCAGTCGGCCTCTCTGGCCGGAAGATGGATCGATTGGAAACCATCACACATCCTTGATGGTCTCTGGACACTGTTGCCGTTGGAAAAACAAAGCAAAACAGAACAGCTGGATGTTGCAGACTTGGCACACTGGCAAACAAACAGGCCGGATTCGGACACCGCTGTGTTTCGATGCCAGCATGCTGTTACTAAGCAACGCTCATAAAAGTCCTTAGTCACTGAGTTTTTGTGAGGTGAAAAAAAAAGGCAGCCAATCTCAGCGAGGTCACGGCGAGCGGCCGGGGCAGGCTGGCCACCTTCCTGGGAAAAGTATCGACTCGGAGCGAATCGGGCCACAGCTGCAGACAGCTAGCACACGCTCGAGCTGCTCGGGTTTTTAAGCAAAAACCTGTCAGTTTGCAAGTTTTGTTCGGTGTTCTCGATGCGCAGCACGTCTCTCCGCTGGCGGCTCGGGTCGTTGTTTCACGCACGCAGCCCGCGTATGTGCGCGCACGTCCGTCTGAAGTGACCGAGTTAACCCGGTAGCGTGAGAAGCTGAATTATTTATGGCGCAGAAGCCCACCAGAACCCCGATCTCCGATCTTGCCCGCGTTACAAATGATTACCTCCGTGCCTATACGGAGGCGCAGGCTTCACACTCCTGCATGCGAGAGTCTGCGGAGTCATGTTTATTTTATGAAGCCGCGAGAGCAGAAACTTTTTTTTTTCACGTGCCGACGGAATTATACAGCGAGATGCAAATGACGGCGTGCGTTGGTTGGCGGCGGGGGCTCGGCGTCTCTCGCGCGGACGAGAGGGAAAGGCGACGATGTTGTAGTAAATCCGAAAATTTTTACCAGACAGGAACCAAATTTCAGTTCTGCATCAGTTTGGATTGTTGAATTGTTTCCGACGCGTTGCCGCTTCTCCACCTCTCGCGCTGTGTGTTTGCTGGATTATCGCGTTTTTATTTAAAGTTCAGTCTCCCGTCCCCATCTTTATTTAGATGCCGCTGCTCCAACACCCTTTGTGAGACGCAAAGAAGCAACACATGGAGAACGTACGCACAGCACGTGAGGCAGCGAAGCTCAAGCGCGACTCGACTTTTGAAGTTGCACGCGGACTCAGTAGCGCCTCCTGCAGAAGCTCTCGTCCCCTCTTGCTCTCATTAGAGGCCGCGCTCACGCAGAACGTGCCCCTGACTAAGTTGCGCACATTTGAGATCCGCGCGTCGTAAAAAGTTTCCGAGAACGGCGCCTGGAATTGCTTTTCACCACATCTCGCTAGTGAGGATTTAACGCAGACATTCGAACCTTCTGCGGATCTGTGATCAGAGGCATTAATCAGAGGAAAAGCAGACAGATGGTGGGCGTGCAGTGACTCAGCAACTTGTGGCCAGGTGTGTGTGTTTGTGTGTGTGTGTTTGCGTGTGTGGGTGGGTGGGTTGGCCGGCAGCTCCCGGCGGCGGCCGTACAGATTGATGGGGAAGGACCCTGAACCAGCCTTGATGGTGACTCACTCAACCCACGCTCAGGAAACACACAGACTCACACACACATTCTGGCCACTTGTTGCTTGATTTGCACGCCTGTTGAATTGACGTCTCGGTATTTTGTGTTTTTTTAGTTGTTTTTTTTAAATAAGGTGTTCAAGGTGATGGTGGGGATACATAAAAATACCTCCCTGAAAAAGATTCTGAGATTTTATCATGCACTGATGATAGATGCTACTGTGAGGATGTGTTGCCCAAAAAGAAGCCTGAAGGAAAAGACAAATTTTGGGACAAAAGTCCTTGAGCTTTTTGGCCCCTTTAATCTACATTTGTTAAAAACAAAAAAACAAACACTGAAGCTGTTCCACTCTGGCTGAATCTAAAGCCACTTAAATACAGGAGCAGTTAATAGATGCCACAGATACGTGTCGCTTGAGCCCTGAGCGGTCGAGGCGACGGCGTCTCCGCTGAGAGCGGCGCAGTGTTTACACCTGAAGTTCCCGCCGAATCCAGCAGGGTGGCCGAGGTTAATGCAGAGAGTCTCCCATGCTGCAGGGGATTTTCATGCGCCGCATCTAATGAACAGCTTGTAATCGAATCACCGTGAAGGGTGTGAAGTCGGTCCACAGTGTGAGACTGTGACCCTCCGTGAAGGACCGGGCGTGCAGGAAGGCGGCGTTTGCCTCTCTGGAGGTCAATCATATTGACGGCAGCTTCAAGATGTTTTGGGTTAATGCATGTGTGCATATCTGTGTGTTTTTTTCCTTTTTTTCCCCCTGCTCTGGCGAGTGAATGGACATGACTCCCCTGGTTGGGACATGGATTTCAGCCTTGTAATCTAATCGCTGGGGCCAGTAAATCAAATTACAGAGAGCAAGCCAAGAGATGGGCGTGTCGGTGTGCAGAGTGCCTGGCAGCCAGAGAGGAGCTGAGTTCTTGGCTAAGAAAAACACCCAAATAACGGCAGGAATTGTTCAGAGGCGTCTCAAAGACATACGTTGCTTCACGAAGGGACAACTGTGGAGTCTTGAGTTTGTATTGTTGGCATTGCAAATTATTCTTCAAGGTTTCTGTAAATAGTGTCAGCCAATGGCAAGGACTTCAAAAACTCAGGTTTGCAATGTTCATATATTCAACTAAGGCTGTTGAGTTCCCGTAACCCAGGAAAGGTCCACTTCTCCACTAGAGGTGGACGGTTTCAGTGGTGGATACAAAAAAAAACCCTGATTCAAATCATGTGTATTCATGAGATGAAAAAACACAAAAACCCCTTGTGTTTATCAAAAGAAAAAACAATGTAAAGGTTTACAGAGACATTCTCTGAATTTATCCCCCCCCCTGCTTTCCTTCTGTTTTAAATCATCTCCACTAGATGCATCCCGCCGGGTTCCTTGTCGACTTGTTTGTCACGTTTCACGGCCTGTCTGTCTTGTTGCGACGCAAATGGCGGCGGACGTTGCGGGTCGTGTTTCAGGCAGGAGGATAAAAAGTAGGAGGAGGAGAAGGAGGAGGAGGATGGGATTTAGAGAGTAAAGAATCAGAGGAGGCAGAGAGGCTGCTGCAGATAAATTCTTTTATGATGGTGCCAAATCATCTAAGAAAGTTTTTTCCTTTGTTTTTTTTTTTTATAAAAAAAAGTGCAATTTAGAGAAGGAAGGAAGTCGGTGGAGGAGAACAGATGGATGCCGTGAGGGAGATCGATGTGGGGAATAGAGTGAAAAGAGCTGGGAGAGAAAATACAGAGAAGTTACAGATCCTGCGTGAAGCTTTGCCGTAATTTGCCAACAGGTGCAGATACAGGAAACGGCATTGAGTCTTTTCGAGGAGAAAATAACAGAAAAAAAAACAGATCTTGCATGATGCGACGCTGAGCTAAAAAGGCGTCTTGTCACAAGGTTTTGCGCCTCAAAAAGCCCCAGAGTACAATTAGCCGACTCGTCTCGTCTCCTGAAAGGCTCTCGAGCTCCTCGGCTTGAATGAGGTTAGCTGCTGCTGCCCCCGTGCACTCCAATCGGGGCGCAGCCATCGAGGCTCCGGCGGCGCTCCGGTAATCACCGCGTTTGTTCTCCGCTGAATGCACAGGCGTCGATGCAAACCCGGTTTTCCGTCAATGCTAACGCCGTCTGGCAAGTGGAATTAATTCACGGGGGGACGCCAACAATAACCCCCGCAGCGCCCGTTGAGAGGCAGCAGCTGTCTCGACTCCTCGTTTTCTTTTTTTTCTTCTTGTTTTTAAATGATCTCTCTTCCTGCTATTTCTTAAATATCAGACTCTTGTTCGATCACACGTTTTACGTCGACGGTTTAACAGGCGAGATAAAGAAAGCAGATTTAAGCGAAGCTCGCGCGCGAGTTTAGCGAGCAAAGCTCGTGTTATCAGCTGAAAATGTCGCTCTTCCTCTTCAGAGACTCGGCTTGTATAATCCCAGACTGTTTGAAGTACAAGTTAGTCTCTCTCTCTCTCTCTCTCTCTCTCTCTCTCTCTCTCTCGCCACTGTGTTCATGCGTGTCCTCGTGCATGTGCAGGCATGGATTATTTTGGCGAGTTCAGGGGCTCCGGCAGCCTCAGCCAATTCTAATGAACCAATTACAGTCGGGCCTTTTTCCTGCTCGTCGCCTTTCATTTGATAGCAGCATCCAACGCTTGCATGCTAAGCCGCTTTAACTTTGGCGGCATTTCATTAACTTTTCAAACACTGGTTTCAGAAGTCGGCGTCAGCTGTTTTCAAAAAGAGAAACGTATAGAAGACGAGGTTCAGATCCAAAATCCGAGTCAGTAATTGGGACCGGCAACTGGGTTTGATGTATGAAATGTATAAAATAACATTTAAATTATTGAACGTCACTCTAGATGCATTTATCTGTGAACCCTTTAGAAATTTGGAGAAAAGATTATGCTAAATTGTTACTCTTGCTAAATATTTTTCTCAGCAGTTGTTAAAGCAACATGAATCAAAACTTCCAAGCTGTGTTGTGCCACTCAGGCCACTCCAAAGGCACATTATGCAAAAAAATGAATGAATAAATAAGAGCAAAAGAGAAGAATAAGTTGCCAATTTTAACGAAGCATGAAACAGGATGTCCTGCGGAGCTGCGGATCCCTCACAGCTGGGGCAATGATGGGGCAATGCAGGTCTTGTGTACTTAAAATACAGACAGTTGAGTCATCACTGAGGCGTCATCATGGGGAAACAGAACGACTCGCTCGCCAGAGGCGTCTCTTCCAGCCGACGCCGCAGCACCAAATGCAGCTGGACAGGACGGGAAGTGATTTTCGACTCAAGGAGCAGCCTGACAGGCTCTCATTATTTCACTGTTTTGCATCGTTTCTAATTGATCCCAAGCAAGAGACCAGCCACAGTTTTTATCGAGTGACCAGGGTTGTTGCTCACAGAGGGGGAACGTTGCAGGAAGCAGAGCGAAAAACTGCTTCAGGGGCTGAAAAACGGAAAAAAAAAAAAGAAAGAAAACTAAACCGAAAGAAATTCTTGTCATGTTGTCAAACTTTGCGACTTGTGACGTTCGTCTACGCAAACTCGAATGCAATGCCACTCCGTGGCTCTAGAGGTCAGTTTGCTGTGATCATCGGCTTTCACGCCTGGTTCTGGTTAAAGCCTGTCCGCGAAACCCTTCGTAGCTGTGCCTTAAACGTCTCGGCTTAAACAAGGCGCCGCATTAGCCACCGCGAGCTTTGCACTCGGACATGCAGACAAAGGCTGCATCTTTGGCCCCTGTCATAAGACTCCTTCGCTATTACCGTCCGTCCTTCTGAAATTGCTGCTGCGCCACCACGGAAGCTCAGAGTTCAGCGGAATGTCTTTCTCACAGGTCTGCTCAGGGGTGAAAGCTCACCTGCCTCCCCCGCCGCCTCCTCTGTCTCCTCTTCCTCCCCCTCCTCCTCCTTCCCCCCACCTCCACCTCCTCACCGGCTCACATCTCAGACAGATCTCATCTCCTCCATTACACTGGACATTGTGGCACTGGAGAGGCCTCCTCCCGCACACTGACAGCCATTTAATTGCTCTTGCATCCTTATGAGAAGACCTCCTGCCCACCTCCCCCACCTCCTCCTCCTCCACAAAGCTATTATCGCTGATGGTTCTCCGGCCGCATTGTCTGGTATTTTCCAGCCTGTCTTTCACTGTGCGCCCGTCTAGACGCCGGCGTCTCATCAAATTACAGCCCAGCGCTTCAGAGAGGAGGCTTCTCCGCAAATGATGTAAGGAGAAGAGAACAGAGAGCAGGGAGTGACAAACGGAGAGCGACCTTTTTCATTGATTGATTTTGTTATTGGTCCTGTCATTTATTTGGTTGTGTTGCCGAGTCAAGTAGAGCGTGCGCTTTGGCAAAAAAAGAAAAAAAAAAGAAACGGTGTGATTGAATTTGGTCTTTTGATTCTATCGTTGCTCCCTCTGTATCTGCCACACACACACACACACACACACACACACACACAAAAACAGAAACAACAACTTTGCATACTCACGTGTTGTCGCGCTCGCATGCACGCACGCACGCACGGGCTCGCACGGCCTTCGTTTCCGCGAGACAGATGGCAAACGGCTGGAGGATGAAGCAAACTGTCCGCGCCATCTTCAGGTGTAATGGTGCGGCTAATGACTCGGCCTTGCTTCAACGCTGCGCAATATTACATAAATGACAATGTATGCATTCCGGCTTGGATGCCACAGACGGGAGAATTTATCTTAGTTTGAGGAGCTGCTCATTAGATGCCGGCCCAACCCTCCTCCCCCGACTCATCCTCCCACTCCTCCCCAACCATCCCATCCCCTCTCTTTCTCTCCCCTCGCCCGCGAAGTGGATCCGAATCAGACGGACAAAGCATCAAAGTTTTTTTTGGGTCCGACAGAGTTTGGGATTAGCCGGATATTAGGAAGCGGCGCTGAGCTTCTGTGACCTCGTGGCGGCTGGAATTCAGCGATTCAGCGACGTGTCCTTGAAAAAGAGACGGCCAGAAAGGCAGACGTCTTCTGTTTGTTTTGTGTGTGTGTGTGTGTGTGTGTGTGTGTGTGTGTGTGAGAGAGTCTTGTGCTGTATTTAGTGTGTGTTTGTAGAAGATCGGATGGACAAACATCCTCTGAGTTCTATTGATTCTGTCCCGTCCTCCTCTCCCCCAGGACAGCAGCACACTACATCACTTCACTCCTGGATTTTCCTCTAGGTGTGTTTGTGTGTGTGTGTGTGTGTGTGTGTGTGTGTGTGTGTGTGTGTGTAACCCTGCACGAACACTATCAGGGGCTATGTTGTGTTATTTCTTGCTACTTCTTTGTGATTCCCTTGAGAATGTACGACACCGGGATTATCCCGGACAGTCTCACATCACCTGAGCCGAGACATCAGTCACTCCCTTCCATCAGTGTGTGTGTGTGTGTGTGTGTGTATGTGTGAAATTTTGTTTGAAATTCATACCCCTTCTTTGTTCTCTGGCAAGATGAGAGGATTTGTGCGCACCTGAACAAGGTGTTTGTGTGTTTGCGCATATGTGTGTAACAGGAAATGCAGTTTCCTTTTGTCGTTGTCCGTGTGCCGGGGTTCTCACTCGTATTTTTTTTTTGTCCATGCACATAAAAAGAGAGAAAAGAAAATGTTTGTGTGTGTGTGTGTGTGTGTGTGTGTGTGTGTGTGTGTGTGTGTGTCTGTGTGCGTGCGTGCGTGTTCTAGTTCCATTTTCATTTGTTTACAAGCCAATGATGTGCAAGGGCAAATAAACAACACTGACGCCAGAAGATTACACAGGGTTGAAATTACAACCGATACAATTTTCACCATAATCATCTAAAGTGTCCTTTCTGCTAATATATGACATTTATTCCACCCGAGTGCCTCGCAAAATGATAAACTGGTCTACTTGAAATATATACATTTATATATGACACTGAGTTCAATTCTGGAGGAGTGGATATGATGTTTGCAAAGGCGTGAGGATAAGAAAACTACTTGAATGTTTACATTTTCATTCGTTTCCATTCATCAGATCATAGGTTTCATTTTTTTTTTAGATTTTTTTTTGCCATCTGTGTTTTCTATCACAGATATTCATCATTTTGAAAATACATTTTTCTTGTAAAAATGGCTGCAGCGTTTTTATTTTATTGTTGAAAATACAACAATATACTGGAGTTGCTATTCTTGTTATATTCAATACCGAAAAAGAATGAAGACAATCAGGATTCTTGTCAAAACATTGAGGAAATGGGACTGAGAAGGATGATAATGGTAGTAATAACGAGACAAATGGAGTTCCTGATGATGATGATGATGATGATGACGAAGGTAACTGCTACAGCTGGCCCTCAGCGTGTAACAAATCCCCAGCTCCTGCGCTGCTGCCGCTCAGGGCTGAAAGATTTATTTTTAAGCCCGCAGCACCGCAGCCAATAAGAGCCGGACTCAAAGGTCAGGGGTCAAAGGTCAGGGATGCAGACCCCTCCCCCCGGGCCCCCACCTCCTCCGGCCACGGTCTCGCAATAGAGCGGCGCCGGCAGGGGTCGGCTCTGCGGTGGTCTCGCAGGTGAGCGGGCCGCTTGTTTCTGGACGGGGATCAGACGTGCGATCAGACCGCTGATTTATCGAGCTCGGCTGCAGGGCGGAAGAGGTGAAGTAATTGGCTGTAAGCTGCGCATTGCGAGAGCCGGGCAGTGGATTATGGTCTCACCGCCGACCCGCGGGCTCCCGATACCGCCCGCCGGGCTCCTCCGATGCTGTGGAGGATCTCAGTTTTGTTTAAATCCCATTAAAGAAAACATTTCTTAATTTTTTTTTTTTTACTTCTCTTCACCAAGAAGGACGCTGCAACCTCCAAGACGCTGGCACTGCCTCTGTTTTAATACGAGTGCTTACTAAACAGACCGCGCTAAATACATTAGGATGAAGGGCCTCCATTTTGGGAGGCAATATAACTTCAAGTCCAATTTGTTTTCAAGCGTAGCGCCAAATTAAAGGGATTGAAATAGAAGCCCAAGCCGTAGGAAATTTGACTTTGGATCACTCTTTCATTATACATCTCATTTTACCCTCCGCTCAAATTGTGCCGCGTGTAATTTCCCCTTCCAAAGGAAAAAAAAAAAGAAAAGAGAAAGGAGGAGGAGGCGTTAGCGCGAGCGGGCCACGGGCTCCCCGTCGGCGCAGACGCCTCTGAAGGTCAGACCTCTGAGAGGAAATAGAAATAGGGAGGATAATTCAATATGGAGTGCGTTGTAATAGGAGCAGGCAAACAAAGTGAGCAGCCGCCGCGGCAGCAGCGATCGGCCACGTTGTTTTCAAAAGCTGACGGCCCTAATTGTCGTGCAACAAGGACCGCTTTGGCATAAGAGAACACTTCCGGAGACGTAATGAAATACAAACCGAGCAGATAGGAGGACTGCCAGTGTGTGTGTGTGTGTGTGTGTGTGTGTGTGTGTGTGTGTGTGTGTGTGTGTGTCGCGGCTCACTGTGCCAGCTCATTTGTGTGGATCCAGGTCTATGTTTTCAGCCGTCCTCCTCCTCCACCTCCTCCTTCTTTCCATTTTTTTTTTGTTCTGCTTCTCTTCTATTAAAATCGAGACACGTACAATCTCGGGGCCCCCCGGTGGCGTTTTGTCTCCCACGCAGAATAATCACCGTTAATGTGTTTCCCCCGCTGTTGTCCTGCATTCGCAGGAAGTGCCAGACCTGTCTTTTCCATGGCGGCGGCGGCGGCGCTGCTGTAATTTGCACCTCCGGTCTGGAAACACGTAAACAGCAGCGGAAGATGCTTTTTGTCGGGCAGGACGGGTGTCGGGGGATGGGGGTGGGGTGGGGGGGTGGCACAGTGGCTTGACAGTCAGAATACCGAGAGGAAACGGGGGAGGCTAGCAGGGCAGGGGAGGCGTCATTAGGTGAGAATACGTCTGTGCTGGTATTCATCTCCGACTCCATTTTCGTTTTTTGCGTGTGTGTGTTTGTGCGTTTCTGGCCCCGGACGACGCGGCGCAGATTAAAAGTGACAGTGATTCATACGAGGTTAAGCTGCCACGATGGATATGTGAAACAAACGGCCCGGCCCACAAAAGAGACAATCTTGCTGCTAATATGAGAGACTGGGCCTCTGTGACAGTCTCTCTATGAAAAGACTTATTCAGAGGCTAGTGTGTGTGTGTGTGTGTGTGTAGCTGAGTCTCCCCGTGGCTTCTTCATACATATACATGGCCACTAAAGAGACGCTCCATGAATACCATCGTGGAGGCGGGGTTGCCCCAACCGCATTGTCTGCCTTCCTACGTGAGCGCAGCGCCGGTTCTCTATATTGGGCTGCTTTGCATGATCGTCTCGGACGGCGAAACCCCCGACCGTCTGGGAGAGTTTGCTGTTCATCAGGTTTATTTACCTGTTTATGCATTTATTTCACGAGGAGGAGGCCTCATGTTGGGATGTGGCATGCAGAGGTTCCTAAAGAGATGTATGTATATGCTGGATAGTGGCACCAGTAGGCGGGGACCGGGAAGGTGGGGGCGTGGCCATCCTAATCTGTCAATGAATCCCAAAGCAGGAAAATTAGGAAGTTGTGGGGAACAAAAAAAGTTGAAGTTGAGTTTTGGTGAACATCGAGACACCACTGGGCCTTTTGAGTACCACCTCAGAGTGGGCGGAGTCATCAGAGCAAGACTGACCAAAGCTTCCTTGATGTCATACGTCAGGGAAACATATGTGTTCTGAGTGTTTAATGTCCACTGGTATCAACTTGAAAGCCTGATAGATCTTATGAAGCAGAACTTAGAACTCAGCCGATTGCCGAGTACTAAAATAGTAGCTGGTACCAGGTTGGACCACCCGATGGAAAAGCTTAAAAAACAAGTAGTGCTGAGCTGAGAAGGTTATTGTCAGGCCAGGATGCAAGGCAGGACTCAAAGGTCTTAAATATAGCAGACTTTTTTGGAATCACCAATGACCTCTAAACAGAGCGACAAATGAATAGGATATGAAATTCTAAGATAACTTAACATGGCCCTCTGAAGAGAAACCTGAAGTCTCTGAATAATGTAAAAAAGAATAATGAAAAAAGAAAATCACTCCAGGAGGAAAAAGGCTAATGATCTAGAACTAAGAACTAAAAATAACAAATCAAAATGCTCCGTCAGGAGGAAAACCAGACCTCATAGAAAATGAGCTAAAACATAAAGCAACTCATGCCGGAGGATCGAAGAAAAACTATGAAACTTTAAGAATGAACCCAAAATCACTCTCAAAGAGGAAAACAAAAAGCTATGAAAAGAAACTAAGACTATAAATCAAAACTAAGCTCTTAAAAGTTACAAAAATCTCTCATCTTGAGGAACCAAAGGCTTACATGCAGCGATCTCTGGCACTGTGGACATGGGCTGAGAACAAGCTCGGGAGAACTGACCTACTGACAAAGACACTCAGGTGACACATGTGCTCTGACAGGAGAGGAGAGTTGGTTGCTTTTCAAAATAAAGCAGGAAATGACAGGACTAGAAAACCCAAGACAAGACAAACCCCACCACGGTGTGACAGTAATGATGGAGAGCACCATCCACTCTCACGTTCCTGGGCAGTCCCGGGCAGCCGGTTAGCAGGAAGCTGGAGCAGCAGCAGGCACAACCTACAGCAACGTTCTGGCTGTGTGGCGGCGGAGGAGGAGGAGGCGGCCTCCGCTACAGCGCCGTGTCCCCCCGAGATACAATCCAAGAAATTCAGTGGTGGCTTTGGGTTTTTTGATGTGCCACTCCAAGATTTCCCGCGACCCCATTCAGTGACCGTCTGAGTGCAGTAGCTGCAGGCGCTACTGACACTCAGGTCATCGCTGATTCTTGTCTCGCTCTGTGTGTGTGTGTGTGTGTGTGTGTGTGTGTGTGTGTGTGTGTGTGTGTGTCCTCAGTTTGTATGAACAACTTGTACATGCGTGTCCGCAGGTTTCTAATCCTGTGTTGGCGTGTGTGTGTGTGTGTGTGTGTGTGTGTGTGTATCTGGTTGAAATCTTTTAATGCAACTGTTTATCAGAGCCTCAGGCTATAAAACTCTCTCTCTCTCTCTCTCCCCTGCTTACTACTTTCTCTCACTCTTTCTCTCTCTCTCTCTCTCTCTCTCTCTCTCTCTCTCTCTCTCTCTCTCTCTCTCTCTCTCTCTCTCTCTCTCTCTCTCTCTCTCTCTCTCTCTCTCTCTCTCTCTCTCTCTCTCTCTCTCTCTCTCTCTCTCTCTCTCTCTCTCTCTCTCTCTCTCTCTCTCTCTCTCTCTCTCTCTCTCTCTCTCTCTCTCTCTCTCTCTCTCTCTCTCTCTCTCTCTCTCTCTCTCTCTCTCTCTCCAAGATTTCCCTTTGATGAGACGTTGGCCGCTATATTTTGCCGCAGCTGCAGGCCCGGGCTGTGAGTCTTTATTAGTAGTGACTTAGTGTTGCGTCTGCTCGGGCAGGGCTGAGCCGTGTGAGTGCGGCTGCCAGCCTCCTCTTTATTACGCCGCGTTGTAACCGAGCTGCGGCGGCGAGTCCCAAGCCTCCTCTCTTTATGTGTGTGCGTGTGTGTACGAGCTTGTGTGTGTGTGTGTGTGTGTGTGTACTCCTGGCAGCTGTCGTGAGCATGCTGTCTAATCATCTAACGTGTCACTCTTTGCAGTGAAACAGATTTCATGCTCCGGTCGCCGTCACTCTGCTGCTGGGGAGCCATCGTGTCTCTCACTCCACTCGTTCAGAGCTTTAATTGCGCCGCCGCTGTGTTTGTGTGTGTGTGCGTTGGTATGTGTGTGTGTTTTTTTCAGGCATATATCACAATGCAGCAGTCTGAATGTATATTTGAATACATATATAGCGTATGAATTCTGCTGCTGAACTTTATTTTACCTCTGTATGTCAGTCAGAGAATCACAGCGTGTGTGTGTGTGTGTGTGTGTGTGTGTGTGTGTTGGGGGGGGGACAATTAAAATATTTACAGCCAGAGTTAAACAACCATGAACTATTTTTGAGTTCTAGCTGCCTTTGAGTTCTTCCTGCGGTTCCTCTGAATGCTCCTCGACACAGAGCCGAGTTGTATCTCTCTGGTGTCAAAGGGTCGCGGCAGCATTTTCTCTTAACAAACACCGAAGAAGAAGAAGAAGAAAACCAACGCCCTGCAGCATAAACCCTGGGAGGGTTCATGAGAAGTGCCATGAAATCGTCCTCTTTCATCCGTGGAAGGCGCAGACGAGACGTTGTGTTTCCCTGTGATTAATATTAATGATCATATGAGATTCCAAGTGAGGACGCTAAATCTATATTTGACGGCCCCTCGATGAGACACGTTTCAAATGGAGCCACAGAGTGAAATAATGCATATGAATGTAGTGTTTTGCGGAACCACTTTTACATTGTCTCGACCTCGGGTCTTGTCATGGCCTCAGACACAACAGTCTGGAGGAGATTTTCAAAAGTTTGTTCGTTAGCAGGAGCCTTTCCTGCCATTAGATGGCGCCCAATCTGACACACAGTGCCTTTAAACGCGGAAACGACAAAATCTTTTTACATATTTATTCATCTTTTTTGATTAATTGCACCCCCAACAAGCAGACGGCCTGATAATGACAGTGGCTGGCTGGATGGCTTCTGGGACGGCGGCGCCGCGAGCAGCGAGCGGGTTTGGCAGCGTGTGACGGAGGAGCCCCCACCCCCCGCCCCCGCCAACCCGCCCACGACAGGCCACAGCGGGCGCAGCGGCGCCGTCTCAAATATACGACTGCAGGTGATGCGCGGCGCTAATTAAAATTGATTACGGAGCGCCGCGAGATTTGTGCCCTTCAGTAATAGCTCCCCTCCTTCTGCGCTATCGCTCAATCATTCGCCTCGTTTTTTTTTCTCCGAGCAGCTCTCTCTCTCTCTCTCTCTCTCTCCCTCTCTCATCTCATGAACCCACTTTGACTCCCCTTTTTTTTTCTTTTGCCCCTGAATCCTGTCAGTTTGTCACGAGCAGCTTGTTGATGCGTCTGATAACGATGATGGGGGAGCCGGGGGTTGGTAGGGGGTTGCATATCCGCACACAGTCGGAGACCGAACAATCCCTCAGCGTGACCTTATTAACAGGAGCCATCGTCGTCGTCATCATCATCATCGTCGCCGTCATCATCATCAGGAGGGGAAAAGTGAAAAAAAGAAATGCTCGCATGGAAAATGACCCCTTGGCTAACGATGGCACCTTCCATAAGGAGCGTTACTGAGCGGGAGGGTGTCTCTCTTCGAGGGAATTACCTGAAAGGGGACGAAGCCGAGTGGCAGGAGGAGGACGGCTGGGTTGCAGTTTGGGGACAGAGGCTGCTGTGACCCTGGTGGGACGCTGACCACACTGACGTCCACGCATCAGGTCCTCGTTGTCTCTGAACCGTCCTGTCCACATCTCTGCCAATCGATGGTTGCTGGTCACCCTCCACATCTCGACTCCTCTTCCTCCTCTTCAGCCTGTCTCTTATTCTCATCTTTTCATTTTTCACCGTCTCGGCCCGTCTGTCTTCCTCTGTTCACCCGTCATCTTTTCATCCATCTGCAGCATCTACAGTTCCACAGGCTTGGATTTTTTATTTTTCTATTTCATATATATATTTGTGTGTGTGTGTGTGTGTGTGTGTGTGTGTGTATATATATATATATGCCTGCGTGTGGTGTATATATATATGTGTGTGTGTGTGTGTGTGTGTATATATATTTTTATACATATACACACATACAACTATATGTGTATGTATGCATGCACATATGTGTGTGTTTATGCTTGTGCCTGTTTGTCTGTTTGCCAGCATGTGCGTGTGAGTGTGTGTGTGTGTGTTACCTGCATATAAACGGCGCGCGCCTCTCAACCTGCCCAGGCTTGGGATTAAATGTCAGTCCGCTGGATTGATGTTCTCTCTGATAGAACGCCACAGCAGGAACGAATCCATCGCTGCGCGGCAGATGGGAATAGAAAAGACACACTTGAAAGGAAAAAAATGAAAAAAGAGGGGAAAAAAAACATCAAATATCGAGTTCAGAGAGGCGGGCGTCAGCCGTCCTGGCGAAAGCTGAGGGGCGTGCAGGCTGTTGACGGTCCGTGTTGGGCGCGGGATGAGATTCTATGAGCGCACATCTGCGGTAAAAGGGCGGCAGGTTAAATGGCTCCTTTTTCCGGCGCGGCAGTGAGGGTCACACGCTGGTAATGTGCCGCGCGTGGCTGGCAGCACGCCACCGCCGGAAAGGCCACGGCAGCTATAGTTTTAGCAAAGTGATAGAGCGAAGTGGGGGTGGGTTAGCGCGTGTGAGTGTGTGTGAACGCGAGAACATGCATGTATGAGCCAATGCGTGTGAAGCAGAGGGTGTGTGAGTGTATGAAGAGCAGCCGGTTCACGGCGGAGGCAGCAGGATGATGTACGGGGCTGCCGCTGCAATTCTGGCACTCGTCCATTTCTCCCTCTTTGTGAGAACTGTTTCATCAGAGCGTCCTCTGCCAGTGACCTCGCTTAATGTAGAGCCTCCGCGGCAGGAGCCTGGGCGCGGCTCTCTGCCGCACGCGCAAAAATGTAAAAGTTAGCATAGTGAAAATGCTCATGCGTCCAAGCCGGGATATTTTTTTGCAGTATTTCAAAAAAAAAAAGCACAAAAAAAAGACAAATGCTTGAAAATACTTTTTTTTTTTTTTTTTTTTTAGCAATGTGCAATAAATAAAAGAAAGTGTCAATCTGAATTTAGTAGTATCCAAATGCAATATTTTGTTGGGTTGTTTTTTGTGTGTGTGTGTTTGTACACCATCGTTACTCCTTTATCATTTCCTGACTAGAAGAAACTGAAAAATTCTGAGGCAAAACTCATTGGAGTCTCCAGACTTTCACAAACTAACTTGCTTCTTTCTCATTTGTTGCTTTCACTCAACTACTAGTGGAAGTAGCACAAGTGCTACTTCCACTAGTGCTACACGTCCTACGTCTATAGAAAGCATCACAGGGACGGTAGACGTGCTTGGACCAGTGGCAACCACAGCTCCCACGCTAACCCTCCACTTACATCATATGCTCACAACCAGACTGTGACTGTCAATCTGGCAACACAACCACATCCCTCATTAGTGATGGGGTTTTTATTTGTTAGGATAAATGACCATGTTTGAAGGGTTATAAAGCAGACTAGCAGCCAACACTATCATTTTTCAAAACAAAAATAGATGAATCAACAAATCGACAAATATTTACTATTGGCTGCTTGTGAAATGTCAGGATTTTGCAAATAATTTGCCATAATTTGCCATTCTGGTCAGCCTGTCTGGCTGGCGGCGCGTCAGAAGACAATAATTTGGGCAGCGAAAAACAGGAGACAAAACAAATTAATGGCGGGCAAATTGATATGGAACAGCTGAACGACACCGGAGACGACAAGTGCATTTGCATGTGAATTTGTCATTGCTGTGATGTTTAAGACGTAATTAACCAATTTTCCCCCCGTTTTTCTCTTTCTTGCAGTCCCTGGACCAGCTGCTGAGAGGTTAGTGCAATCCTATTACCGTATCTGTTCCCATCCTACACTGTGACCGATAGACTGAACACTGTTTGTGTGGCGCTTTGGTCTGCCGGCATGAAAAGAGTTTCAGAGAATTATATAAACGGCCTGTCTTGGTTCCTCTTCCGCCCTAAAATGTGGTTTAGAAATGAAGAATGAGTCCTTTTTTCTGTGGGATTTTATGCTGGCAGACAGCAGTAACAGTATGTTTCCAGCAGGCACATCTGCAGTAATGCTATATTTCTTATTTCGGGCAGAGCACGGCACATTTCCCCGGCTTTAAGTCAAGAAGTAGTCACGCTGGGAGAAATGTAATTCATTTCACAAAGTCCTGTATTGTCCGGACTCTCCAGTTTATTCGGCAGCCGACGTGGCCCCCACAAATCCCCGGCAAACGGGGAAATGTTCTTAGCGAGCGCGCGGCCGAGGAGCTGTCCTTGGTGCTGAACTCGCAGGAGATTTGAGAGCGGGAGGTTAGCGTCCCGCGCTCCGCTCGCGCTGCAACACTGAGTAATAAATGTACAGTGTGGGGACACATGATTGCATCTGAGACGGTGCGAGACTTTGGCTTTTATGTCGAGTTGACAGTTTGTGGCAGAAACTCAGGAGATGAAATGTTGTTGTTTCACACTTTACGCCTTTTTTTTTTTTTTGAAGGGGTGATTTTGCTGATGTTTTATTTTTCTTCTTTCTCACCATTTTCCCCAAAGTGTGGGCATGCTGATTTCTTTCCACCTTCTTTCCCCATGATGTCGTCTTATGAATATGTCAGCGCCGAGCTTGTAACGTTTACAGAGATCTGTTGGTGTAAAGTGGAATAGAAAATACATGGGTGTATTTCAGGCTGTACAAAGTCAGGTGGAAATGAATGTTTATTTGCCAAGAAGACACATTTATTTGTGCCACCGTGTCTTTCCAGACATCACCGCTCACATAAGAGAGATATGAGGTCTAGCGAGGCTGCGGGAAGCAGGGATTAGCAGTGAGGAGGCCACTAACGCAAACTCAGTCTGCGTTGGCGCTTAATTGTTTCACATTTGGATGCATCTTTTTGGTGAAAAGGAGGCCCCTCAGCAGCAACCAACCAGCTCTGCCTTCTTTTTTTTAAAAATAAGAGGGAAAAAAAAAGCCCTGGCATCAGTCAGACTTTAGCTGGCTGCGTGTTCCTCAACCACCGCCGCTCACCTCAGCCATCTCGGAGGTGTTGGAGTCTTGACGGCGGCAGGTGGGCGTGTGTGGAGGAGCCGAGATGGCAGCGGGATCAGAAACGTCTCGTCTCTCTGTTAGCGCACATCACACCGAGACATCCAGCCTCCAGCTACGTCTCTCTCTCTCTCTCTCTCTCTCTCTCTCTCTCTCTCTCTCTCTCTCTCTCTCTCTCTCTCTCTCTCTCTCTCTCTCTCTCTCTCTCTCTCTCTCTCTCTCTCTCTCTCTCTCTCTCTCTCTCTCTCTCTCTCTCTCTCTCACTCCTGCCCGTCCACATCCTTCAACGCCGCACGTACAGTCCCGCACAATGCCGAGGCAAACACACACACCCATCCACCCACCCACCCACACACACACACACGCACACACACACACGAACACCGTGTGCCCTTCCAAAAAAACAAAGGGTTGCCTGATATGAACCATATCTGTTCGCTGCGTTGCATCTGCCTCAATCCTGTTAAGTGTGTGCATGCGGATGCAACAGTATTATGCGCTTGTGCATGTGTGTGTGTGTGTGTGTGTGTGTTATGGGCATTTCTGTGCCGTAAAGGACAAACTCATTAGACATAGATTCTGAAGCGCACTAATTAACAGCCTCGTTAGGACTCAAGCAGCTCTCCTGCTGTGGAAGAGGCATGCGTGCGCGCGCACACACACACACAAACACACGGATGCATGCAGATGTGCACAGTGCACACAAACAGGCACTCTTCACACACAGCAGAAAACACATATATAGACAGATGTATGTAACATGTATGACTGCAGAAAGCTTAGAAAGAAATGAAGGAGGTGCACGATGCAGATGAACACACGGCGAGGACGCACATCACAAACACACACATGCAAAACAGGCCGCCGCTCAATCAAGGCGCCGTCCGTCCATCCGTCCGTCCATCCGTCCGTCCATCCATCCGTCCGTCATCGTGAGAATGCGCCATGTTCCGTCATGGTGCCCTAATAAAGGTCAGGCTTTATGTGCGCAAGGGTTGTGCCATTAAGCCGTAATCCTGATCGGCTGCTGCTTCTGTCACCTCACATGTGCTCCGCTGTCTATTTTCCCACACACACACACACACACACACACACACACACACACACACACACACACACCCACGCCACCCACATTCTCTTTTATTCACCTCCTTTTCCCCCCCTTCCTTCCTCATTGGCTCTACTTTACTAATATGAATATGCAAATGTGTCTCTAAATGACTCAATTAAAACAGAACGCAGAAGGCCACTGCAGTTATGGCCACACAGAGATCATGTAAAGGAGAAACTAAGGTCAGAATCATTTTTAGACACTAAAAAAAAAAACCTACACGCTCTGATGATGAAATGAAGGAATTATTATTTATGCTAGCCGTCGGCTCTGCCTTCTGAGACCTTTTGTCCCCTTCCAAAACATGGAAACTCCAATAAAGTGAAGCAGAGACTGGGTGTTTTTACAGGAGACTGTAAACAGAGGGCTAAATGCTGTTTTTTTTTCGAGATCTAACAAGTTCTGATGTTACTCTTAGCCTGAAAAGAAGAAAAAAGATGGGCGTAGTATAAGAGTGGCCGTGTTTATTTAAAGGAAAGATGCTAACAAATTGGTAAATAGGCGTGAGAACGACCTCTTGCTTGTTTGCCATTACGTCCAAACATATTATTGTGTATCTCTGCTCCCCATCTGTCCGTACAGTGTGATGGTGATGCCTGTGACAGGATAATTCATTTTAAATGCCTTAAAGGGAGGTCGGAGAGTCTCCCTGCTGTGCCTGTAGTTATGCATGAATGGCCATTTAAAGACACACACACCCACACAGACACACACACACACCCACTGACAGCGTAGAGGCCATTTGCCGGACGCTCCATTCTGTCTTCATGACGCTGCTCCGGCCGGGCAACTCTCCATATATCCAATAATTTAGCCCTTATCTTGCTGGGGGAGGTCATTTGTAGGGGAATGCATGCATGCATCCCCATGTGTGTGTGTGAGTGTGTGTGCGTGCGTGCGTGCGTGCGGGTTGTGTGTGGTTGTAGCGCTCAAGCTGCTAGCAACACACGAGCACATTTTGCTCACCACCAACCTTGATTTGCTCCATTGTTGGAGCCTCATAAACATTTGGCATTTGCAATCACCCTGCGCTGCCTTGGCTGATTACTGCCAGTTTGTTGGGGATGTGCGCAGGGGGAAGATTCCAGGCCGGTTGCTTGACAAATGGAAGAAGCAGAGACCCGTCATCCCCGTTAGTCGGTGTACAGTTGAGTAATTATTGATGCAGAAAGCCGCGCGGTGGAGGTGGAGGTTTGGAAGAGGTGTGCGGTCGGCCTTGAGTGCAAAAGACAAAAAAAACAACAAAAATGCTTTCTGCAAAGGAACCCAACACTGAGATGGGATCAATGCTGCTGGTCTTATTTGGCTCCTAATTATAACAGCCATTTCTGATCAATTGGCTCCTCTCCTCACCGGCAAACTTAGTGCCCTGCTTTTGATCAATGGCCACACACGCGCGCACACACACACACACACACACACGGGCTCAGACATACTCTCTCTCTCTCTCTCTCTCTCTCTCTCTCTCTCACACACACACACACAAGGATAAAACCATCTAAATGCGTTTGATCAACGCCCACTCAGCCTGACAGCAGGATCTGCATTATTTCATGCTCCGTAGATTTAATTGATTGCCGGATAAAATGATCAGTGAAGGAATCTTTTATGTCCTTTTTTGTTTTCTTCGCCCCGGAACCCCCTCTCCACCGCCCCTCCTTTCCCCCTCGCTCACACACACACACAAAAGCTTTTGTCCGATTCATTTGCAAGGAGAAGGGGTTCGTCCTTGGATGTGCGCCGCTGTGATCTTGGTTTTTCATCTTGAAAACTCTGAGCAGGTGGATGTTCAAGGAGCTTTTCCAGCTGTCATGTTTTTTTTCTCACGCGCTACTTGTCAGGAGGTGAACCTCATCTCTTGAACACACAGCTTTATCTGAATTGTCGAGGGTGTGTTTTTGTCTACTTTTGTATAATCATTTCATTGTGTATCAACTTTTATCCCTGATGTGGGCCCACCTGATAGAATTAGTCCTCCTCCTTTACAGATTGGTTTCGGGGGGGAAATTACACTTTTTTAAACTGTTGAATGGTCCCATGGTCCCAGCGATGCTCAGCTCGATGGAAATCTGGTGGCTCTTTAAAGTTTGAGATCGTTCAGCCCACTGGGCTACAAACCAGTTTGATTTAATTTCAGCTCTGTGTTCTCGGTGCGTCGTCCTGTCAGAAGTGGCCTTCAGAAGAAGATGAAGGCCACTTCTGGTCTAGATGGTCAGAATGGGATGGGACACCAAAGCCACACCTCCACACTGAGGAAGGCTTTGGTGTTCAAAATGACGCTCAGTTGGTTCTAATCGGCACCAAAATGGGCCGAGAAATTATCCCTCCACTCCATTACTTTTAGGAGCACCTGGGTGTTTCTCTCTTCAGCTCAGTGGCCCCACAGACAAACTGCTCCTGAGTTAAACTGCTGCTTTCTTATCTTAAATGGTTGGTGGAGTCATGGGTCGAGTTTTTAAATCAATCTTTGGCTATTTTAACACAGCGCAGTTTAACACGGAGCCATTGCGCTTGTTGAAGAAGGCAGTGACAATGGCCAGCAAAGAAGCCAGCGAGAAGGCCACCAAAATACTTTTTTTTTTAATAATCAGGTAGAGCATAAAAACATGGTTACAACTGAACACACTCATACACATAAAGTACAGTCAGTCATATATTGCAGGAAATTAGCCTGAGAATCCTACCAGGCAATTACAGGAACCAAGAGAGCCAATTTCTCTTTCCCTTCATAAATGACCTAAAATCCCCTGAAGTGAGCAGACCTGATAGCTTTAAGTCCTCCTGCTCGTCTTATCCAGGTAGTGGCTCCAGAAAATCAGTAGGCCTTCTCACCCTAATTCAGTTCAAACTCTCAGGACCTGCATCAGAATGACACCCTGAGAGCACCGCTGATGATAGCCGGCGGTTCCCACACATATAGGTGCGCAAATCTTTTGGGTAGAAGCCTGAGAAAGGATTTGTAAGGTAGAATCGCTAGCTACAGTCTCCGACGGGGCCGTAAAGACGGAAAAAGATCTGCTGGAGTTTTCCTATTCCAACTTTTCGGATTGTTTATTTCTGAAGAGAAGATGAGGGGGGAAAAAAACGGTTAGGTATATTTATAATAAGTGCAATGTTTCGGTTGGAGGACGAGTCTAAGTGAATGCAGATGGCAGCCAGTGCTTCTAACACACACACACATACACTCGTACACTGCTGCGCCGCTCCTCCTGCTCCTCCCCCTACTCCTCCTACGTCGCGCATCTGTGTCAATATATTTGCATTGTTCGGAGGCCTCGGCTCATTTTTTTTTTTTTGACTTATTTTCTGCATCGGAAACAATCTCTGTGGCAATTGGGGAAAGGGATTAATTTTATGCAAATGTATGCAAATAAGTGTGACACAGAAACTCCATCCACCGCCGCGTCTATGCAAATCGTGTTTGCCAAACAGGCGTTACTGGAGGAAGGGTCCCGTACTTCCCAGCCTCACCCCCTCCCTCCTCCCCTCTCCCCCGGCCTCCCCACATCCAGCCCAGCCCTCTGAAGCTCTTCCCGACCCCCCCCCCCCCGCCTCCTACCCGCTAGAATTTTTTCCTTATGCTTTTGCTCTTTTTTCTCCCTCCCCCCTTTTAATCATTTCCCCTTTTTGCCCCCCCGCTCTCTTTTCTGGCACTTGGCCGCCAACTCTGCCCAGGTCCGCTCTCACAAAATACACCCACCCCCACTTTCTCTCTCTCTCTCTCTCTCTCTCTCTCTCTCTCTCTCTCTCTCTGTCTGTAATCCTCCCTCGAACTCCCCCCCCCCCCCAGCCTCCCTCCTGTGCTGCATGGCTGTTAGTGGTGTGAGAGAGCCGCTAATGGAGCTTGAGGAAAACATTGTCACAGCGCCTGGGAAGCGCCGAGCGCCAGTGTTGGCGAGTAATCTATTATCAAGTAATCCACTACTGTAATCAAACTACTTTTTGAGTAACAGAGTAATACAACGGGATTACTGTGGCAAAACTGGTAATCATGTCAAAATTACTCTCTCAAGTAACGATTCCATTACTTTTCCGAAGTCTTTTGCAAGCAAAAATTATCCACAGAATGTCTGAAATTTAGAAAAACAACCAAAAACAATGATGTTGTAGATTGATGATGCAGCCGTCCATGCGACGTCATTAATATGCGACGACGTACAAAAAAATAATTAGCGATTGTGTTTGATAGCTGGAAATACAAGTTCATCTCGTCTAAATGGAAGAATATTGCGGTTCGTTGTACGTTATGTGCAGGAAACAAGACAACAATATTTGGAATTGAAAGTGCAGTTTGCACTTTAAGGAGTAATCAATAATCAGCAGTTGGATTACTTTAATGGAGTAATCCCAACAACAGTGCTGAGCGGGCAGCTGTGCAGGAGGGAGGCTGGTTGGTCGGACAGCTGGCTCGGCGGAGGCCCCGGCGTTGGGCTCGCTGATAGAAGGTTAACGGGGAAGTCAGCGTGGAAAAGGGAAAACACAGGGACTAAAAGGAGATAAAGAGGATGACAGGACCCCCGGCGGCAGCGGCGGGCGGCGTGAAGGGTGGGCAGAGAGAGACTGAGCGGGAGTTGAGCGCGTGACACAGAAAAAGTGGCAAAGAGGCAGATATGGAGTCGCTTCCAGGGACAGTGGGGGTGGAGGTTGGGGGTGGGGGTGGGGGTGGGATGGTGTTCTCGCCCTCCGTTGGCCCGTCCTGCCGCCGCCCGGGGAACGGGGGAAGCAGCAGAGGGAAGAAGAGAAGAGGAGACGGGGGGGAGGATGGAAAAAGAAAAAAGATGGTGTGTGTTTCCTCTCGCTGTGCCGCCGCAATCCTCTTTTCTGGTCCCGAGTCTCATGAAGGAGATTGTGGCATCACGCGTGACGCCACCCTTCAAAGGCCGGAGTGTGGGGGGGGGGAGGGGTGGGTGTGTGTGTGTGTGTGTGTGTGTGTGTGTGTGTGTGTGTTCAAGCATAAAGGAATTCAACCCCTCCAAGACCCCCAACCCCCCATCCAGACCGTCCCCCGGTTCCCCAGACAGCAGCCATGACACACACCACTGCCGTCGCAGCGGGGGAGTGAGGGGAGAGAGGGGGGGATGCGAGGGGGTGAGAAACTCTTAGGAAAACTCATCCGTCCACAGTTTTTGTGTGCTCATTTGTGAGGAAAAAAAAAAAGCACACGGACGAAAAGTGCATTTTGCTCGGAGGCCTGGCAGGGCAGAGCTTTGCGACAGTGCCAAGACAACAACAGTGTGGCGGCGGTGAACGCGAGTGTGTCTCCAGTCTCGGCTCTGCAGCAGCAGCAGTAGCAGCAGCAGCAGCAGCAGCAGCAGCAGCAGCAGCAGCAGCAGCAGCAGCAGCAGCAGCAGCAGCAGCAGCATAGACTTGCACCTAAATGGTATTTGTGAGTAATATGCTTTCCTCCGCCGCTGGTGCAAGCAGTGCAATACAACTAAGTAATATCTCTCTGCAGAGCAATACGGCCTGTCACTGTTATGGATGAGTTGATGCCCGTGATGTGTGCTTGTGTGTGTGTGTGAGAGAGAGAGAGAGAGAGAAGAGAGAGAGAGAGAGAGAGAGAAAGCTTGCATCCGTGCCCTGTCAGATCCATTTAGATGGCAGGTTTTGCCGATAGAATGAACTGTTTGGAGAAAGAGGGAAAGCGTCTGGGGTTAGACATGCATCATTAGCATTTGCGAGCAGTCACATGGTTGACTGTGCTTCATCCATTAGGAAGAAGGTGCGGTGGGTGGTGGGGGGGTGGTGGGATGCTGGAAATGACAGAAATACTGAGTACAATGGTTGCACAGAAGTTTGTTGTTGTCGTTGTTGTATTTTCTTCAGAAAAACAACTTCATTTTATCGAAACTTTGCAGGCTTGTCACCATTGTTCACCGAATAAGTCCTGCTGTGGGAGCACCGGTTTATTATTTTGGCTTGTCGTTGACGTTTTGCTTGTTTATGAATGAAAGACACATGGAAAATGTACAAAAAACGTCCAACAACAACCAATTCTCCATTCATTTTCTTGTCATGCTACACATTTTAGACTCAGGTTCCACAAATCTTAGCCAACTATTGAACAAATTGGCTGCAACTGATAAATTCCCAACAGCTGATTAACATTTCAAATGACAAACAGATGATTCATTGGTTCAGTACTGAATCACCAGAAATATTCCATCTTTAAGGTTCTGCAAAGGCCCAGCCAGAAGTCTAGAAAGTTTGGATTTTGTCTGCTTTCCTTCCTGTGAGCGACATCACCAGTGCTGCGGTGTCGACCAATAGCGGAGCAGCTTTCAGAAGCTTATGCAAACTTGCTGGTCGCTCTTCTTTAGCATTTTCCTTGTTGATTGGGTCTACCCTTTGAGACGACCCACCTCCCTCCAAACATGCAGAGGGCCTGATTAAGAATCAATTTTGGCTGGAAGCTGTAAACAGGGGGCTAAATATGGGGATATTTGTAACGTTTGCAGTTGTGTCTGGGTGGGTGAATCAAGTGAGGTGAAGATCTGAAAACAAGGGTCCCCCTTATCTCGGTTTCCAGCGACGAAAGAAAAACTGCAGAGGAAAATGTTGCACAGCAGCAGCAACAGCAACAACAGCAGGAGCTGCAGCGGCAGCAGCAGGAGCAGCATGCGGCCGTTTAACTGGCGCGGAAGAGGTTCCAGCGAGAGGGACGTCTGGGGGGCTCGTCAAGCAGGCAGCGCAAAAGCATGAGACAGACGAGGGGGGACAAGCATGCACATGCCTGGACACTCACTCACACACACACACACACACACACAGAGGCAGAGGCACTCACACAGACGCACACAGACACGCAGCAGCAGACAATACAGATTTGTGGGGCGACACAATGGCATCATGGCACTCGCTGACAGCCATTGTGGTGACATCTACACTCAGCAGGCCTCCGGCTCTGTTCTCGGTGCGTCACAGACTCCAGCGTCTCATCCGTCAAGGCTGCAGGAGAAGGCTGCTGTGCCAGCACCAGAGAGAGAGAGAGAGAGAGAGAGAGAGAGAGTCAGAGTGATAGAGAGGGAGAGGGAGAGAGAGAGAGAGAGGCTGCTCTTTGGTTAACGGCAGACACGGCGGCATGTTTGCGTTTTTTTTGCGCGACAAACGACAAAACTCCATAAACGGGCGAACAGCTCGCCCGCAGCCCGTTTACAGTAGACGCCCGCTAAACAAGCACGGCGGTGACAAACAGGAGGCTCGTCTCCACTCCGGATGTTTAGACGTGTTTTTGATCCCTTAAGGCCCCATTTATTATTCCGTCACACGGCGGCGGCGGCGGCGGCGGCAGCACCCGGCACAGCGACTCTGCCGCCTGCTTTTTGATTCACTCTCCGTCTGGGTGCCGTCGGAAGAAGAGAGTGAGGAGGAGGAAGAGGAGGAGGAGGTGGGAAAAGGAGAGGGATGGCGAAGTGTGTGGAGATGGATGGCGGGATGAAGCGAGGGCGTGGGAGGATGGAGAGAGTGAGAGCGGAGAAGAAAGAGGGACGGAGGAGAGAGTTTGATTCCTCCAATTGTTGCGGGCGCTGCATTATTGATGCGCTGAGGATCCTGCATTGTCGCTGCACTCCTCAGCCTGTCAGGCCCTGCGTGTGTGTGTGTGCATGCGTGTGTGCATGTTTGTGTGCGTGTGAGCGCACGTGCACCTGCATGTCACAGTAGTTTGTTGTGGCTCCCGGAGGAGCGCCACCTGTCAACATCTCCATATCACAGGCAGCTCAGCCGCTCGACAACGCTGTGTGCCTGTCGTGCTGACCACATGGGAGACACGCGCACATGCACACACAAACACACACGCACACACACACACACCTGTGTCTCTCATTCTCTGTAAGACTCCCGTCGCTGCATGACTCTGTCACTCTGCATTATAAAGTTACACACGTCCCAAAGTTACTCACTGTGTGTGTCATTCATGCATGTCTGAGTGTGTGTGTGTGTGTGTGTGTGTGTGTGTGTGTGGTGACACTGAAAGGCCCTTCTGCTCCAACACTCTGACATTTTGATCTAGTGTCTGTCCACGATCTACCTGTACTGGCACGCAGAGGTAACTTTTCTTCTATCATTATTGATTAATGTGAGCCCACAGCAAGTCTTGAAAAAAGGCACACAAAAAAAAACCCTCTTTCAGTCACATGGTTCCAACGGGCCAATCAGATTTGTTGGCATTGCAGCCATTTATTTAGCTGCACCATATTTTGCCATTCTGGGGTGAAAAAGGGAAACAATGTTGTCCTGGAAAATCCATCTGTGTCTTTCACCTTAAGTTAGTTAGCGTCACTTAGCATCAATGCCTCAGCAGCCAGCAGCTCTCAACTCGCCATAGTTTCTTTGGTCCGTTCTTCTTCCACAGTTCCCTCGCGCGTCCAGCATGAAGTAAAGCCATCGTGGTCTGCTAAAAACCATATATTTTAGTGTCTTATTTACATTTTGCTTTCAGTGCAAAAGATACCATCCAGGTCAATGATGCTAAACCCTTCAGCAGCAGCTGTAGCTAGCTGCCTCTCCTCCAATTGTCTATCTGTTTGTTTGTATGTTCTTTAAACTGTCTTGGAATCTACATGTGCCGCTGCTCATTCATTCATCGGAGCAGGAAAACCAATACTACTTCAACCCTGACTCTTGCATTCAGAGTGTTTATGCCCGCAGAGCCCCTCCAAGGCTGCTTCTGCCAGCCACGGCCTTATAGCTGGCATCTTATCTTCCTATTGACGCCATAAAATGCTTTATGAGGGTAAAGTTTGAAAGGGAATAAAGACGCACCTTGAGTGGAAAGGCCTCATCTTGCAATGTGTCGCATAAGATCTTGAATCTCATTTTTTTTTTTTTTGAGCAATTACATCCTGTACAGTATGTTAGCGCGAGGCGGCTGTTAAATGAAGTCTCAAGAGTTTCCTTTGTCCAGTTTCTGCCTCTGTACAACCACAGCGCTCAACACAGTGGAGAGAGCAAGTTATATTGGACGCCACTTTTCTTGCTATTTCAAGGGGAGTGGAGTTATAAATGCTTTTATCACCGCAACCTTTAAGGGCGAATCATCGGCTACTGTCTTGGCACTTGCATCAAGATGACGCCCACCTTCACTCGTCACCTTGTAAATCCCACACTTTCCCCTCCGTCAAATGCCGCGTAATTGATTTCGCTTTGAGCGGCTCTGGCGTGAGATTTTCTCACTTTTTCCACCCCCATTTTCTTACATTCCTGTATTCCTAACAGCAGCGACAACTACAGCAACTTGCTCTCTGACATCACCTCGAAGAATTGCGTGCGACGAAAAGCAATTATGCAGGGCGGTTTGGGGGAGGGGGGGCTTAATAGAAAGCAAATGACAGACAGATAAAAGGAGAGGGGGAGTAAATAGGTAGGGGTGGATGAGGGGTGGAGAGTGGGAGTGAGGGTGTGGTGGGTGGGGGATGGGGGGAGAGGGGGGGCAAGATTGTATTGCGCTGGCCCTTTTCCCAGAACGGAGGGATCGATGAGCAGAACGAGGGAGCCACACCGTGATTTCCTCTGCCGGCAGAATGAGCCGGGCTAATAATGGAAAGCAGTCATCATCCCCCGCTCGCCGCTCTCGCCCTCCTTTCTTCACTTTGCCGCCATTTTTCTGGGAAAACAATCACGGCCATCGGCGGAGGGAGCCGTCCGCCCGCCCCCCTCTCCCCCCCCCCCCTCTCTTCTCCCACCCCCGTGTGACATTTGGAAAAAAGAACAACAACAACAAAAAAAACAACAACAACAAACCAAACCCGTTTAGCTGGAGGAGTGGGCGTCGAGCGACCGTGAGCCTCCTGAAACACTGACTCACCACACCCGGCGAGAGCCACCAAACACACACACGCACACTTCATGCGGTGCGCCACGTGAAGCCATCGACTTCCCCTCCGTCTCCCAGGCCCGGCATCAGAAACAATGGGGGGAATCAAGGCGTCTGAATCTAAATGGTCTCAATCAGGGCGGCTGCGCCCGACTAGCGGCTGCTAGCCGATCCCGCTAACGAGCCAAACGACCTTTTCCACCGCGTTCGTTCTCGCCACTCAAGCCCCGTCAGTCACTCGCCTTCAAAACACCATTACCGCGTTCAAAAGGGAGCCGAGTGGCTGAGTGTTGTGCCGCTTGTCATTCACACCACGATTTTTTTTCCTGTTCTTTTTTTTTGTTTTTTTGTTTTTTTTTGTCAGACGTGGGTGCGTTTGTCCGTCTTTGCTCCCGTCTGTTTCTTGTTTTGGTTTTTTTCCCCCCATCCGCTGATATAAGGGAGTGTTGATCAATGCACCGCTGCCAAAAATATGTCGTCAATGATGTCTGGCTAAATGTTGTTGTTGTAGCTCAAATCTTCTCGGTTTACCGACTTCTTTGCCTTGTCTTTACCTTGCCTTGTCTCGTCTTCTTCCGCGCTCATCCACTTGTAGCCTCATGGGCAGGCAGGAAAGCTCGGATTTCAACTCTGCTTTCTCAGCTTTCCTCTTGGACAAAGAGGCAGAAGGTTTGAGAGCAAGAAGCGGCAGATTGAAGCTGGAAAAACTCAAGGAGAGGGAAGACACGACGAGCTGTAGATATTTGTGAACAAGGCTGTGGCTGTAGTGATTAGCATAGATTCTCCCGTAGCATCAGTAGCATCGCCTCATTTGCCTAATCATTACAAAGACTTTCTATGAGCGCTCTATTGGTATAAATTCAGAGGATGAGGGAAATTTTGAATTCTGATCTTCTTCAAGAAGCTTCTGTTTTTTATGATTCTGTCAAATAGGACTGAAAAGTGTTATTAAAGTGTTTTTACCTTGTGGCCATGAATCAGCCTCATTTTCTGCCCACATCAGGCAACCTACACTTAACCAGATGCTAAATACAAAGCATATGTGTGTGTGTGTGTGTGTGTATACATATATATACATATATATATATGTAAAACTGAGCGGTTTTGTTGCTATCTTTAAATGATGAGTCATAGCAATAACCAAGAGCAGGAAGAGGAAACGTGTTTTGCCTTTATTTTAATCTGTCACAGAAATCCCTGTGTTTGTGTGCGAGGTGCAGTTTAGGAAAAGGTTTCACCAAAACAAACGGTTTCATTCATTGGGACCCGGCGCGTCCATCGTGCAGTGTATTTTGGAGCTGCGGTATGAGGGTGGCGGTGTGTGAAGAGCCGTGATTGGTCAGGGTTGCCGTGGTCCTGATCATGGTCTTAATTGCTGCAGCCATTCACTCTGTGGACACAACGCTGTGAATCTGATACCGCCGCCAGCCTTCGTCCTAAATGCTATTTGATGTTATCTCGGTCGCTCGCTGATGATAATTTCATCGACTTCCGCACAGTCCAGCCGTCCTTCTCCTCCTCCCTGCACAGCAGGGGGCGGAGCCTGGGATGACGAGACGGCGCTCGTGAAAGATGAACTTTTTTTACTTCAGATTTTTGAAGTTTTTTTTCTTTCTTCCAGCAATGCGCTTGAAATGATCGCGGAACAGGAAGTAATTGCGCAATGATGATATTCAGTGAAATGAAATCCCAGTAGAATCTTTGGCTCTGCTTCCACACACAGTGTCCCAGTGTGTTTGGACAAATGGGCCACAGTTTGCTCAGGCCTGCTGCTGAGTCTCTGGTCAAGTTTGTCTTTGATCACAATGTTTGCACACATGTTGGACTGTCGTCAGCCGAAGACCCCTGATCCTTAAAGTCTCATTTTGATCTTGCAGCTGCTTCTGTGTGAGTCGGAGACGTCAGACGTCATTAGAATCCCACTGTTTTAAAGCAGGGCTGGGCAAACTGCTTGACTGGTGGGGCCACAGTGGGTTGTAAAATTTGACAGAGGGGCCGGAGCAGCAGCAGATGGATGGAGTGTTTTGGTGGCCCACCTCAAAGGAGGAAAAAATATATCATGGGATATGTAGAAAACGTGTTTTAATGTCTGTTGATAATGAACGAAAAGCGTTACAAGAAAATATCTTCGTCTTTGAAGCCCCACGGTATTCAGCTACTCTTAAACCACTGAAAAAATGGACGAAACAGTTTTTATGACTTACTGACTATACATATAATTTCTTCAAGTTCGGCGGGCCGAATTAAAAAGCTTAATGGACCGCATTTGTCCCCCGGGCCGTAGTTTGACCATACCTGTTTTAAAGACTCACTTCAACAAAATGGGTTGCAGGTCATTGAAGATATTTTGGATATTCTGCAGAGATATGTATAATAACTTGAAATTGTATCATGATGACGTGCTCGGTGTGTGACCGTGTGGATGTTTGTTTGCCTTATGTGTGACTTGATTGTATTTATTCATCACATGCAAATTCATATGATCTTACAACAGGGTTGTGCGTGCAGCAGCTCCAGGTCCTGCCTCTTGACGGCAGATTTAAAGGACCAGTGTGTACAATTTAAAGGCATGCATTTGAAATGAAATGGGCTGGAAAAATGAAGGTGAGATCAGCTGAGATAAAACAACAGTAAACAGGCAAGAACACTTTGTTTTGTTCCAATATTCCTTCTGACCATGAGGTGCTGCTGGATTGTACACAGTGGGCCTTTAACGGAGTTTAGTCGACACAATGTGCGTAATGGTGTGAAAGAGTTTGTCATCAGGTATTCACAAAGAGACACAGATCAATGCACACACATGAATGCTATATACCATGTGTGTGTGTGGATCTGTGTGTGCGCACTCCTCTTATGTCAGAGGGAGAGAGAGAGGGAGAGAGAGCGGGAGAGAGAGCGAGAGAGAGAGAGAGAGAGAGAGAGAGAGAGAGAGAGGAGTTGTCGTTCAGACAATGAGATCACATACAGCGATGTGGCACCGTGTGTCAGTCACCAGTGAAACACATGTCTGCGAAGGCTCACAGGCAGATGGCTGAGAGGACGACCTACTGTACGCCGTCCTTTCATTCCGGCTCTCTTCCTTCCCCTCCCTCTCCCTCCCTCCCTCCTCCCCCTCTCCTCCAGTCCTTCCTTCAGATCTTTACAGCGATGTCATCATTCTGCCTGTTTTTAACCTCCAAAGCCCGACACTAAAAGGCCTAATTTGAATCGCGCTCCCTTCAAATCCTACATCCTCATCTTCTGTAGTTTTTTTTTTTAACTCCTGCCCCCCCCACACACTTTACCTTTTCACTCCTTTTGTCCTTGTTAATTTCATTTATCTCCCCATCGCATTCCTCCGCGTCTCTCCGCTCGCACTTGCTTCCTCCTTTTCCCCCTACATCTCCTACAGCATGTATGTTCAAGATCGGATCGCTATCTGGAGCGCAGCCAGAGGGTCATTAAAATTCAACAACCTTGCACAATAACTTTAAAGGGCCGTTTTTAAATAATACGCTAATGAGGATCAGTTTCTATTCACTGCTGTAAAGTTCTGTTTGTTTCCACCCCTCGCTCCGTTCCTGGAGAAGAAATTAGTCAAAAAAAATCTGGTTTATCCTCCACAGCTGCAACTACACAATTCTGTGTAGTAAAATCAAAACTTTTTATACAATAGCCTTATACACAGTTCCTCCCGGCACCAAGTAAAACTTTGGACCTGATGCGATCCTTAAAATAAAGCCCTTTACACACTGAGGATGGTAACAAAGACAGAAGGCAAGAAAATGTGAAATATTTCCCATTGAAACTGTTTGCACCAGCAGCCATGTGACAGAAGCGACAACTAGAAACTAGTTTGGCTGCTTTAGCAAAATCTGCATGTCATAAATAAATACAGTCAATTCACATTTAAAACGAACGAGCAACTATCAGAAACCATCACACTGTGATATGTGCAATGTTAGGTGTTAAAAAATGTAATGCAACCAAGGCTTTGACATGAAACAAGTTTATTTTAATTAGATTAGTTCCTTGTTTCCTGTCTTTTTTTTTTTAATGTATTATTTATTTTTAAGTCAAGTGGCCTAGAGAATTGACTAAATGTCAGCTATGTGCTAGTCTTTACTCACCAACTTTTTTTTTCCCTGCTAGTTTGACAGAAACACAGCGCTTATGGTTGCAAAAAAAAAAAAAAGAAAGAAAAAAAAATCCACCTTTGGTCGTCAGCGTTTTGTATTGAGGCTCGCTCGGCCCAGACGCATGTTTGGAGTTTAACGCTTTGATGTAAAGCACATATTAGCACTTCCTGCTTTGTCTGCTGAGCTTCTTCTTCTCCTTCTTCTTCTTCCTCCTCCTCCTCCTCCTCCACGTCTCCCTTGGCGGCGCGGCGCCTTGATCGCCTTGTCAGCGCTGCGATGTGGGCCGTCAGATTCTCCTCAGCCGGTTATTCATGAGTCTTTGATCCCGCCGACAGAGGTGCTCCATCAACACAAAATCTTCAAAAAAAGAAAAGAAAAAAGAAAAGAACAGAACTGCTCGCCCAGCCGAGCTGCTTCTTCACCTCTAGCAGTCGGCCAGAGGAGGACAATGCGTGTGTGTGTGCGTGCGCGGGGGTGTGTATGTGAAAGCTAAAAGATGACATCTCCTGCTGACAGAGTGGTTTTAACTTCTATTCACACAGACCCCATAAGGCCGCCCGGTCTAGACGTTTAATCCCGCGACTCTCGGCAGGACGTCGGCCGTGACGTCAGCGTCCGCGCGGGGAGGGGAGGGCGAGAAGCCGGCGGAGGCTGAGGACCGAGGGAGGATGGAGACTAGGCGCAATTTGTTTCCATTTGCGCAGGAAAGACAATCTTACACAAAGTGGGTGAGGGGCAGGAGACGTATCGCGCCACGCATCGCTAAAAGCTGCTTTCGGGGGGGATTTTTCCAGGGAGGAAAAAGACGGATGGAGAAAGACGGATGTGTATGCAAAGAAAGCGTGAACATATGTACGTGGATGCGGCACAATCTGTCTCGCAGCCTCTCGCCGTGCCGTGTGTGTGTGAGTGTGTGTGAGTGTGTGAGTGAGTATTCATCCGCGAGACACCGTTTCGCTGCCGGGCTTTTTCTTTTCTTTCCTCTTTTTCTTGCGCAAACAGCGGGTTTGGGAATCACTTAACTTCTGTCACTAGCTGTTATGTCTCTCCCTGCCGGAGGGCCGGAGAAGAGGGAGGAGTCGGGGGGTAGGGAGGGTAGAGGAATGTCTTGCGGAATCTTTATCATTAGGCAGTTTTTCTTTCCAATCCTTTTTACGCCTCTTTTTCACCTCGTTTTCACACAAACCCACAGTTTCCTTGTTCTTCTCATCTGTATTTATGTATCAGCGTCATTCTGATGTGGGCGTGATTCTCTTTTGTCGGTGCCGGGGGGTCGGGGAGGGAGGGAGGGGGGGGAGGGTTCCGTGTCACATGTCAGTGAGGTCTCAGTTTTTTGGCAGGAGGGAAACAAACCCTGAGCTAATTCACCGTGCGGGAACTCGTGTCCGTGTGGGGGAGACGAGTGCGTGCATAAAAAGGGCGTCCGTCTTTCCCTCCGTGTGTCCGTGTCACTCAGCCGCCCACTGCGCCTCTTCATCCTCCTCCTCCTCCTCCTCTGCTCAAAGGTCAAGACTCATCACCTTGTCACACGAGGTTTATTCATTCCCGATTCCCGATCCCCCTCCTCCTCATCCTCCTCCTTATCCTCCTCCTCATCCTCCTCTACATCCTCCTCATCCTCCTTTTCCTCTTCCTCGTCCCATTGACATTCTTTTAACCGTGTTTTACTGTTCAAGCTGCAAATGTTGACTTGTCACATTTGTTTTTTTTCCCCCTACTTTCGTTTTTTCTTTTTAGGCGCAAAAAAACCCAAAAAAAACCACTGCACTTAGCCCTCTGTTTGCAGCCCCTTGCTAAAACAGATGCTGCATTGAAAAACAAAGCGCTCTTTAGGGCTGGAGCCAAAAACTAGACTCGAGTGTTGCTATTTAATTGGCAGCGCTATTGGTGAGGTATTGGATCCCTTTGTGACATCACAATAGGCTGATTCCAGAACGGCATCCGAGCACACACTTTCTGAGAAAGAAAAACAAAGTAACAAAGCTGCTTTTCACCTCTTCAGGAACTTGATCAGCTCAGAGACACGTGTTATTTTTAGAAAACATTGTGAGGTGAATTCCACACGATGTGGGAATCCGTGTGGGAACAAAGGCAAACATGGATTCCTCCAACGCTCGTCTGCCTGTCTGCCTGTCTGCCTCCCTGATATACTGGCAGGTGCACAGACAGAAAGCATGGGATGAGATTTTCCTTAAATGCAGCCACCATCTCGACTCCCAGCTCTGCCTCCCTGGCGCTGCTTCCGCACATAATCTGATTGGGTGCTGGAGTTCTTTGATGGTGCATGTGGAAATCGGTTTGCCAGACACCATTGCCGCCGCATTGAAAAAAAAAAAAAAGGAAACAGGGAGTGGAATCAGGCAGCAATTAACACTGGGCTATTTAAAAATCCTTTTTTGCTCTCGGCTTGAAAAAAAACTGTCTGGTGTCTTCACCACCCTCCTCTCGTGGGCTTTCTCCTTTTATATCCTCACCAAAAAAAAAAAAATGCAAAGCTTTGAATCAACACACTGGAGATGGAGTAGGAGGAGGAGGAGGAGGAAGAGGGGGAGGAAGAACGGGTAGAGGGGGGGGGAGGAGGAGGAGGAAGCGACGGCGAGGGATTGGCCGGCCCGTGTCTGCAGCCAGCCAGACGCTTGTTAGAGGATCGCTGGTGTCAGCACGCATTAAACAGGTCAGACTGGGAGCGCCACGATGTGGGCTCATTTAAGACATTAATCCAAACCAGCATATATGTTTTTTTTTCGTTTTTTTTTTTTTTTGCCAAACCCCCCCGAAGCTGCAGCCAAGATTGATTAAGGGCTCTTATTGGAGATCCGGAGCTGAGACTCGCTGTCAGACGCGCTAACAGGAAATACAGCTCGCCGGCGGACGCAGCCTGGTGTGCCGGGGCCCTTAATTAGCCGTCCTGTGAAATTCTGGTGTGAAATGAAGAGTTTGTTGTTGCTGGCAGCCGTAATGGCTGTCATTAATTCTTGTCTGCTTGGCTGTTGTGCTCCTTTAACTCCCTTTTGTCCTTCAAGTGGTGGCAAACATGATAGCAGTGGACTGGGGCTTCCGTCCCTGCTCCTCAGCCAATTAGAGGGACGGCAGCCTGCCGGTGTGGCCCAGTGAAGCACGTCTCTGGGTCTGTCCAGAGCTGCTGCTGCTGCTGCTGCTGCTATGCAGGGGCCACTGAGTCAAGTGTGATGGCTCCTCAGGGCCTCCGCGATCCACCATGCAGAACATTTGTTTTCCAGCTTTTCTAGGAATTGCATTTTCTGAGTGTACGGGGGAGCAAGTGAAGCCGCTTTTTAAATAGAAAACTGCCAAATGACACTGGCGGAATGGAAATGGCCTGTTTTCTTCCTTCGGGGGTTGACTCTGTGGATTGGGTTTGACTTTGAGTGTGCATAACCCCGTAGGAGATCAACCTACCATCAAAAATTGCACTTATTTGCCTGCATGGGATCAAAACATGGGATCTACTTGGCTGCCTCATCAGTCCGTCATGCCAAAGCTGGACATGCATTGCTTGAACTCTTGTTGAACTCTATTTAAAAACCTTAAACTGTCTGAATCACTCACAAAAGTTACCCTTGATTGTGTATTTGGTAAAGCTAAAGTTAGCCACGCCAAAGTTTCCAGTTGTGCAGCTGCTGTCGGCTAGCTGCTGTCGGCTAGCTGCTGTCGGCTAGCTGCTGCCAGCTAGCTTGCGTCACGTTACAATAGCGGTTAATCAGGAAGCGCAGCCTCATCCAGTCTCGCCTCACACCATCCATAATCTGCGTCAAGCAATCGAGAGTGTTGCTCCCTCTGACTGAAGTTCGTCACCTAACTCCACACCGGCGCCTTGTTTTTATTGCATGGCGAGCACCCACACTGCACTGCACTCTAAAATAATGCGTGCATCCCCGAAAATCTTCCACCGCGTGCCCGGCCGGCTTTGAGTTTTTTGGCCGAGGCTTTTCGGATTAAGGGACAGCCAGGGTGCGGCTCCCTCCACCAGCCCGACAAAGTGCGGCGATCAGGCCGAGTCAATAGAAACTAATACGGCCGAGGTTCACCGCAAATCCCCACTCCTCGCTCAGAAAGGCCAGCGAGTGCGAGGGAATGAAAGCAGGTGAATGACACTTTCTGAAATGCTACAAGTCGCACTTGTCTTTTTCGGGAGAGGAAGGTAGTGACGAGAGAGAGAGAGAGAGAGAGAGAGAGAGAGAGAGAGAGAAGCTGTGAAATGCCAGTGTGCCGAGTGAGTGGTAAACTAAAACACACTTAAGTCGGGTTTATTGATGTGCTGGATTCCAAACGACTGGCAAATGGGAGCTGCCGTTCAACCTGCAGCAGAGCTGGATCACTGGCCCAGACTCACCCCAGGAGGGCGCTGCACTTTACCAGACACAACTCAGCCATGGATTAAAAAAAAAAAAAAAAAAAAATTTTAACATAATGAAAATGAACAGCTTTTTCTTTTAAGTCGCGCAGGTCCAACAGTTCAGATCACATCCAGTTCTGAAAATACTTTTTTTTCGGTGAATTGCAATTTTTGAAATTACTCACTAAGCCCACTTGTGCACACCACCATGGTCACCGCCACCACCACCGTCCTTGTGAAGGTGCTGATAGAGAGATACATGCTGTCCGGTCTGTAGCAACCAGCCGACGATGATTACAGCTGCTCGGCGTGAAAACCTGCCCCGACTGTGCTGCAGCTGTCAGAGAACGCAGGAAATCCATCGGGAGAGCTCACACCCACCCTCAATTACAGCCTCGCGCTGACAGCCAGCCAGCCAGCCAGCCAACCACCCAACCCGGCCGGCCTTCAGCCCCGCCAACCCCGCCCACTTCCAACCCTCCCCACTCCTCAGCAACACCAGCTACCTGCAGCAATGAGCTGCTCGCCGCTGCTGAAGATGTCACTGTGTGTGTGTGTGCGTGTGTGTGTGTGCGTGCGTGTGCGTGTGCGTGTGCGTGTGCGTGTGCGTGTGTGTGTGTGTCACGTGGCATCTGTTCTACATCTCTGCTGCCAAAACCGCTTCACACTTCCTGGTCGGAATCATCACAAAAAACAAAACAAAATTGCAACGACTGAAGCGTAACCATGTGACCACCACATGAGCCTAAGGATCAATGGATGCTCATATTTCATTGATGGTTTAATGGATTAATCACTAATAGAATCAATTCCCATTAAGACCAAGACTCCGCCGACTCCTTAGATTCATTATTGAGGTTGGAAACAATTTCACCAAAGTGCGTTTTAAAGTTACTTTTTAAACATTTTGCTCTCGGTTCCATTAAATCTCTAATGCTATTTTCTCCAATTTCTTCCAATTAAATAAAAAAAAAAGAATATAATATTTTCTTAATGCCGCTTTTTTTCCCCCCCCACTGAGATAATAAAAAGTAAGAACAAAAAGTGTAAATGGACTGAGAATAAAACATTGATTCTTAAAGTCTTGACACATTACTCCATGACGGTTGTCTAGGCAGGCTCAGGGCTGGGTCAAAGGTCACCGGAGCCTCTAATCTCCCACTCTGTTCCAGGTAAACGCAGCGTTGATCTTCCGTCTCCGGCCGAATCCCCTCGTCTCTCATGGGTCCTGCAGGACGTATAGACTGTGTTCTGTGTGCTAAGCTGGGGGGGAGGGGTCCCAGTGGGAGGCGGGGCTTATTGACTGCGTCAGTCATGCGATGCATCTCCACCTGCTTTGCTCCTCCTCTGTTCCTGTCACCGTCTCAAACTTTGCCACAACACTGATGTCTTATTTCTGTGTTTGTACTTTTTGTAAACCTTCACAGCGTCTCGATCCCTTTTATTTTCCTTCCTCCTGTCTCATTTTTTCACTTTCTTTCTTTCTACCCTCTGCTTCTGTCTGTCACCGAGCACCACCGAGCGCTTTGTCTTCTGGTTCCCCGAAGCCCTAATCAAGGCTCTGAGACGAGGCGCTCGGAGACACATGGGGCGAGAGAGAGAGAGAGAGAGAGAGGGAGAGAGAGAGTGCAGAAGCGCCAAGGCTCCCAGTGTGCTCACTAATAGGCCAGAGGTTGGAGTCTGTCAGCTGTGGCCATAAAGACTCTTAGCGGTGTGTGTGTGTGTGTGTGTGTGTGTGTGTGTGTGTGTGTGTGTGTGGCTCTGACAGCACGCGGATACTTCTGAGTAACCAGGAGACTTGGCTGCTCATGCGGACGCCGCTCGCGCGGTCGCAGGCTAACTGGGAGCCGGCGCGCTGCTGTTTGGACGCATCAGGCTGAAGAGAAAGCTGCTTTTTCTCTCCTTCTTCCTTCCTTCTTGCGGCCTTCCTCAACTTGTCCGTCCATCACCTCCACACCCCCACGCGCTAAGCTCTGAGGATTAAGCTCAGGTCATTTGAATATGCAGATGTGAGTGTATGAATGATTAATTAGAATAATTCAGGGAAAGGGGCGGGGAGGGGTCCAGTCCGGGGAGCCTTAGTCCTTCTGTGCGGACGTCGATGACCACCCATTTGCATAGACCTTAACCCCCGTCTCGCCAGGGTGCAAGCCCACCACACCGTCCACCACTTTCCGGCTAATGTGCGCGTCCAAAGACTGGCTAATTAAGGCTGAGGCCTCGTCCCGAACGCTGCCGCTCGTCCAGACACTTGGACGATGGCGTAGGTTCCCATGAGGCGCCTGAAGGCACCAGCCACGGTGGGACTGTTGGGGCAACAAATGCTTTAGCTGACGTATTAGCCCAGCTTATAGCCTGACATGTTACATATATGTTGCACACCTGAGGTCAGCGTGATCGATCACCCAGTCGGCCTCGGCAACTTTGATTTTCTCTCCGCCGTAATTGGGCACGAGAGACCGCCACCGGGGGGGCGAACCACCTGGAGTCTGCTGCAGCTTTTTTCATTTTACAAAGAGGCTCCTGCACAATTTGTAATCGTGGCAACTTTAAATAAAATTGTTTGTCTTGTTTGTAATTTTCCAAACGTTCAGGCAATTCATCAACACTTGTCGGAGGTTTTCGGAGCGTCGTGGGTTTTTTTTTTCCTTCCGCTTCGTCATAAACAACAAAGCGGGGTGTTTATCTTGCTCGTATCCTGCCACAAAGCCAGAACAGATGCCGTTTAGTCAAAGCCATCCCCACTTGCCTTGCTTGTCTAATTTCAGACCACTCCAGTAGAATTCCTGTGAAATTTTTCTCTGAAGACGGAGAAGAATGTGCTGGCAGCTGTAATTGCGATATATGCGGCGGAGATGGTTATGCACCCCCACCACCCCCACAGCCGCCCTTTCTACTTTCTCTGTTAAGTTGGATTTGATAGCCTCCAAAGCGTCAGCACATTTGCATACTTTTGATTAAATCTCTCCTCTCGCATTTTAGCCCAGATGACTATAATCAGCTGTCACTTCCGACACTTCCGACACAACAGAACACTTTTTTTCTTAGCCTGAGTCATCGCCACGTACTGGTGTGTTTAGTCATTACTGAGGAGGTGCTGAATTCTGAGCAGTCTGCTACGCCTCTCACATGCCGCAGGTCAGTGTCCGCGTCGTGTGTGTGTGTGTGTGTGTGTGTGTGTGTCTGTGTGCGTGTTCCTCTTTTTGTGCAGCAGCACATTTGCATAGCCCCCTTACAGCAAACATTCCTCAGCACGTCGCTTCCTTGACCAATCACACCTTTGCGGAACGGTTGCCATGACAGCCAAATAGCCTCAGCCTCTGCAGGGCCGTCAGGGTTTTGTGTGTGTGTGTGTGTGTGTGTGCATAAGGGTCTCGCTGTGTGTGCGTGCGTGTGTGAGTTTGTGTTCATACTTGCATTTTTTTTGCACTCCTGTAATAACAGCTTTTCCAGGGGAGACGTGAGCGGTGATAAGGGTTCAGTTTAGTCTTGCGGGTGTGCTCTTATCTCCGTGCATGCTGGGAAAAATAGCCTCGCTGTTTTTAAGGGGGGAGAAAAAAAGGAAAAGAATCTTCGGAGAATT
Source organism: Thamnaconus septentrionalis (assembly GCA_009823395.1). NCBI lineage: Eukaryota > Metazoa > Chordata > Actinopteri > Tetraodontiformes > Monacanthidae > Thamnaconus > Thamnaconus septentrionalis. Next base: position 5,572,999 of record CM020508.1, on the reverse strand, counting down.
CCACACGTCTGGATGTGGGAGGTGGCGGTGGAGAAACAAGCGAAAGCCGGCGGTTAGAATCGGACTCCAATCACTCCGAGTCGATATCTCTTCCCAGCCGCCTTCAGTCAATATCCGACAGTGGCCGTGTTAAGTTCTAACAGTAGCCGCTGATTCCTGCTCCACAGCCAATGAGCTGAAGGCTGCGTAAATGTATGTCGGCATGGCTCTCCTCAGATAAGCCCGGGTCTTTGGAGTCTCTGCAATTTCAATTTTGTCGACGGCGTTTGCAGTGTTTTCGCATTTTTACCTCCTCGTGTGCGTGCGCGCGTGCATCTCTGTGCTTGATTGAGTTGATGTGAGAACGAATTGGACGCCTAGAGCTCGGAGGGGGGAAGGTTCCACAGGACCAGACACATTTTCTTTTATTCGTTTCCACACGCGGCGCCGCACCTGCAACGGACTGGAGAGCGCCGCAGTTATGGCTCAGGTTTCCCCCGTCTGGAAGGTTTTTAAGATTCATGCCAGTATCTCAACCCCGGTGCGCCAGATGGAAGACTTGCCAAATTCATTTCACGCATCCACCTGGCAAAGAGCCAATGGGAAGCCTCTGGAAGGAGGGCTGGGGGTTGGGGGAGGTGACTGGCGATTGGTCGCTGTCAATCACAATCCTGTGGACTTGTCAAATATGTTTTTTTTTTAACACACATTTATTAGGTACATGGTACAAGCAAGCTGTGCCTAGTAAAGTGGCTGTCAATGAAGCGCTCATTGTTCTGCATCCTCAACAGTGCTTGTCGAGTGAGTGGTCAGTGAGTCAACAGTGTCACTGATGAACGCCCGTCCACGTCACGGCCACACGGAGATTAATCCTAGATTAATCTCCGAGGTGTTTGACTCCCCCTGGTTGTCCGAGTGCAGATTTGGTGTCGCCTCAACGTGATGTCATTCATCAGGTCTCCGTACGACGACTGTTGACTGTCTTCTCTGAGTCGAGAGGTCTCCGGGTTTCAGGGTGTCCCCTGCAGAATGCGCTGCCGCAGCACTGCGGCTGGTTATTATAACAGGGATTATTTCATTTGCAGACACACAGAGTCAGCGGATTGGGGGAAGGCCGGAGGAGGCGTGGGCACAGGGGCCAGTCCGGGGTCAATTAGTATTCATAAAAGACAATTGAATCCATAGCCGCCGTCCTAATGGCAATTACTTTTGATCACCTAATCAATTAGGGTTGGTTAGGGTTACTGTAGCTAAATAGAAAATTAACTGCGACATTCACCGCCGGCGCCTGGGATGACTTTTCATCAGCCGCCGCATCGGACATGTTAATTCCCCCATCAGAGAGGTGAATGGAAAGATATTCAGCCGAGCTGCCGTGGTCACAACTGGCACTGTCACACACACACACACACACACACAAAACACAGGACAGAGCCACACACCGTTATTACAGACCCTTTATTAAATATCCCTGTGGTCCCTTAATAGACAAATAGCATCTGATTCTATCAAGGCCCCAGCATAGAGGGAGAGAGGGAGAGCGAGGGGGAGGGGAAGGGAGAGAAAAATTAACCAAGTCCTCGGCGGCGGCGGCAGAGAAAATATGGCGCACGGAGAGACGGAGCAAATGAGTAATTCCGAACTGATTGATTGTACAAGAGAGAGTGAGAAATTGAGAATGAGAGAGATAGAGTGCCGAAGACAGGGGGAGGGAGGGAAGGGAGGAGGAAGAGAGGAGGGGTTGCGGATAAAAAGGAGTGTAGGTTGCAGGAGAGGGTGGTGGGCAGAGGGGGACTGGAAGTAAAGAGAATGAGAATGGAAGGGAGGGAGGAGATGTGACGGGTGGATAGTGATAGTGGGGGTGGTGGGGGGGGGGGGTCCGACTTACCTGAACCTCTTGCTCTCTCTGTATGGTGTTTTTTTATGGGGGGGGGTAAAGGAGGTCTCCTGTTGCTGCGTTTTCCTCCCCTCCGTCCTTAACCTAGTTTAAGTTCAGCCAGAGCCTCAGGACAATGGGAGAGCAGCGCCGCAATATGGGGTCAAGCCTAGTGAAAGAGGGAGAGAAAGAGAGGGTGAGGGGAAAAGAGAGAGAGAGAGAGAGAGAGAGAGAGAGAGAGAGAGAGGGAAAAGCCAGGTGGTTAGTATTCCCCGACAGTGGGACTCTGGGAGTGTCTGCTGTGGACCAGAGAAGAACAGGCAACGCTGTCTGAAAACCAAACGGCCAAAAGTGTCTCTTTTACATCCCCGACCACCGGCGCCACCATTCGGCTCCACAAATTATTGATTTTAACACTCCCAGTCGTAATTATTACTTTGTGAAGTCGCCTTTCGCCCGGCGTCGGGTCGATTAGTGGGCGTGGCCGATGGGCTGCTCCGATATTTCACACCGCATGAAAGAAATGACGAGAGTTATTTTATTACGCTTCAGCGTCTTTGTTGCGCTGTACTCGGCATAGCAGGACTCGAAGAAGGCTGCAGGTTCGATTCCCACATGGGGTTCCACTCTATTGCCATGAGAAAATAGTAGACATTACGCTTCAGCTGAAGCTGTTTCTCTCTCTCTCCCCCCTCTTCCGCGTCTCAGCCCCGCTCGCCCTCCGATTGGTCTCACCCCCCCACACACTTCTCCCCTCCTCCTCCCGTCATGTGTGTGAGGCCGGCGGTGGAAGCTGGCTCGCGCCGTGCAGTATTGATGTGGACCGTTAGTTAGCTCTTGCTGCACAGATAGTCCTTCCTGTCTAATTAGTGTCGAAAGGAGAAACCGCCGGCCCGCGAGTTTTGCGCGCATGCCTATGTGTGCGCGTGCGGCTGTGCACGTGTGTGCGTGCGTGCCTCCCTGGCCTCTGCCTTGCTTATCTCCCCGCTCTCATTAACCAGGCTTTATTTTCTTAGCTTCATTAGCATTCCCACAACGGCAGCGGTTACCTCGGAGCTGGGGCTAAATGCTCGGCGCTAGCCGTAAGACACCGGCCTACCCGTTGTCATTAACATTAGCCTATTTGCATTGTCTAAGTGTTTGTAAATGCAGTGACACACCACCCTAGCCTCTCCTCCCCCTGCCTCTAATAGCTCCCCGGGTCACTGGGCGTACATCTCGAGTGTTTGTGTTTGGGCTCCAAAACATCCGGAGGAAAAACAACAACAACAACGACAAAAAAATCCTCTCCTGCAAAAAAAAAATAAAAATATGTTAAGTCTGCTCCCCTGCCGTTTGGGTGCGTCTGCTCCCGTCTGTGCCCATGAGGAGTTCTTGGCATCCCCCATTAACATGAAGCTGGCATCTGCGCAGACGTGTTTCCTCCAGGTGTAACACCCTCCGCAATGTCTAATGAGGAAACGGCAGCAAAGAGGAGCAAACAAGCGGAGCGGCAGGGGGAAGGGAGGGCAGCCGATCCAGTGAGGATGAGGAGGAGGAGGAGGAGGAAGGAATGGCGCAGAAATGCAGAAATGAGAGGGAAGGCGGTATGGATGGATGTAAGGAAGGAAGGCAGGGGGGTGCAGGAGGTCGTTTTCGGGGTCCCAGAATATGTACCTCATTACTCGTGACTCACTCTCAGGAGACCTTGAGCTGAAGTCGAGAGGGGGGTTGGGTGAAGGAAATGTAAAGGAGGCCGAGCTGTGGCAGGAGCAAAGGGTGAGACCGCCATCCATCTGTAAGGATCACCGAGCTGACGAGCGTCTGCCGTCCCAGAGGGGAGGGGTCAAAGGGCAGCCGATCTGCATTTCCTGCAGCTTCCCGTTCTGCCGGAAAGATGTACAAAGGAAAAGAGTCTCCATCCCGAAGCGTATTTGTGAATATTTAATGTGGAAATAAGGAAAGGAAAACTGGATCTGACAGCAACACTGCAACTGTGTCTTTGGTGTTTCACCTTCAATCATCCAGAATAACGCCAATGTTTTTTATAGTTTAGAAGAGGAAGTTGAGGTTGGGGAAGAAGCATCCAGAAATCCAGATCTCAGTTTTTCAGGAGGATTCAGTTTTTGGAAATTGTGCAGGTTCGATGTCGTAATACAACACAGGCTTCCAGTTGGGTTGGGGAAGCAGATGAGTAAACCTGTAAATCGCCTGCACGACATTGACATGAAATATTACGCTCTCTAAAGCTGGACAGACCCTCACAGTGGAGTAGGTTGAGGGAGAACAAGGCGGGGCCAGGAACAGATCCCTGGGGGACCCCGCTGGAGTGGGGCAAAGTGAAAACCCAAACCGCTCTAGCGTGATTTCTGTAGTGTGATTACTGTAGATTTCAAAGCTTGGCTTGAGAGGCAGGAATGGTGTCGATACGCGGTATTGCAGGCAGCCTTTTCAAACCTTGGCAGTCGCTGACTGGCTCTCCTGGCTACTCCGAGGTTTGAAAACGCAATTCCTTTCAGATGGAGTCGAGACCAACGCGAGTCATTACACAGAAAAAAACTGTTGCACCTGCTCGGGCGCTCGTCACTCACAGGTCTAGGTAGGCGGTAGGTAGCCATTTGCAGGAAAACGGCTCCGTGCTGTGGCAAAACACACGCTCTCGGAAACGCAATTAGCGGCGCAATTATTGTCGCTATTTTGACATGTTAGCCTGTCGGAAAAAAAAAGAACGTTTCTCCCAGGGCTCCGCCAGTCGCTGTCACAAAGAGGCGTAGCCGTCAACCCGCTGTTCCCTCCCTGAAGAGGGTAAAAACAACAACAGCAACAAAAAAACAAAACGATTGCGAGTCACAGAGAGAAAAATGAGCAGAAATGTTACCCCAGAGCGCGCACGCGAACGCACGCACGCACTCACACATTCCGGCGTGGCATTATGTAGTCCTTATCTAAATATCAGCGTGGCCTTTGTGTCCACAATACATCCCTGAGGATCTATTCACTAAATGGAAAGCCTCTCACGCTGATGGATTTACACAGAGGTCCGCGTGGGGGCCACCGAGTGGCAATAGAAAAATGTTATTTCATCAGCGTGGCCGGTGACCCCTCTAAAGAGGATCCCTGCTGTGGCTGCACATACACACTCTCAATAATTCACTGGCACGCCGCTCTCTAGCGCACACACACACACACACACACACACACACACATAAAGAAAAGAGCTAAATAATTTACGGGCGGAGATGTCTAGCCTTCAGCATGAATAAGTAAGCGGCGGCCCACTGGCCGACTGCGCCCCTCTCACGCTCTCCACTGACCGCGTACACAGTTTAATCAGCTCATGCATAATTAATTTGTGAATTAATTTTATTTTGTAATTCGACTCCACAAGCGCTACTGAAGCTCTCAGCACTTTCATCAGGCTGGACGTTCTTCGTCTTCTCCGTTTCCCTCTTTTTCCACCTATGTTTCCCTTTCTCTTTGAATAATAAATCAGTTTGGGAGAAATTGGAGAAATTCCAGTAATTTCAATATGTCCGACATATTTAGTTGGGAGGTATGCTGCCTTGGTGTGGAGTGATAAAACCAGAAAGAAAAAATGTTCTTCCTAAAATCTAACACCACCCAGCTGTCTTGACCTTGACTGCAAATAAAGTAGATTGATAGTTAGAGTTAAAAGTGGTATACAAATGTGGATACAAATGACTAAATTCATACTGTACAGAAAAGTGAAAAAGAACTGTATTATACCAATAAGATGAAATCATTCCTGTTAAGAAAATGTGTTCTTTATTTCTAACTTACTTCTCGCCTTCATGTTTTTTTTGATTCAATGGCTTATATGCCCTTATGTAGCTCTTAAACGTTGTGTTTTCATGAAACCAATGTGATTTCCAGTGCTCCATAAAAAAGCCCTTTTTTTCTATATGAAAGAAGTCAAACAGAACATTACCTAAAGTTCCCGCGATAGAAACAACAGCATCGCGGCAGTGATCGAATAACGGTGGCCTCCGCCACTGATGAAATAATGAAACCGGCGAAACAAATTAAAGAGACATAATTCTATTAGCGCGACGCTCGCCTTAAACTTCCCACTGCCGAGCTTCTGTTATTTGGTATCGGTAACGATTTTCTTCATACAGCACCGTTGGCTGGGTAATTAGATTTTTTTTTTTTACGTTCTCCAAATTGAATCTCCACTCTACAGTAGCGACAGGAGGCATTTTTGCCGCCGCACGTCACAAAGCAGGAACTTTAAATTAGAAAACAATTAAGCAGTCGTCTCGCCAGAACAGTTCCCGGTGCACCTGGCTGTCGCACAGCAACAGCGCTGCTGGTGCCATGGTTGTATCTTCTTGCAACTGGTTGGCTGCATGCGTTCTTCTGACACGGAAAATAATTCCTCAATCAATAGCATCAATTCCCCTATTTGACTGGAGCCTATGCCAGGTGGCCTTAAAACTGAACAAGTTGCCATTCCTGGGCCACACAGGTAACCATCCAGGCTCACATTTACATCTGGAGACAAATCAGAGCTGCCAATTGGCCTCATGTTCACGTCTTCAGTCTGTAGTAGCTGGCTGAGAAGCCAGCAAGCTCCACACAGGAAGACCTGAGGCCATGGGAGTCAAACCCACAACCTTCTTGCTGCGCTGCAACACATTGCTAACCACATCACTGTCGCTGGGGCCACTACTTACTGACTAGCACCTGGGCTGCGCCACTCCGCAAATCAGTGCAAGTCATTTTCAGTCAGGAGGTTCCATCCAGAGGATGTTCGACAAGATGAACCCCAATTTGCTGTTTGCTGTTGCTCTCTCTCTCAGCGGGCACCTCCTCTGCTCCCCTGCAGCGTCACGTCACATCACATCATGACGGTAATTAAACCTCCTGTTCGTTTAGCAGGGCATGTGTTTCGCCTCGTCCGCGGAAAAGAAGAAGAAGGAGCACTGGCAGCACTGGGAGGGATGGTGGGATAATTGCAGATGAAATTAGGCGCTGCAGAGAAATGTTTCAGGATGTGGAGGGGGTTGGTGGGGGAGTCCAGAGGTGTGCCAGGGGACAGGGGGGGTTGCGTTGGGGAAGGGGCAGGAATGGTGTGAAATGCTGAATGCAGGGGGAACCGCATGTCGGCGGGTATCAGGGGGAGTATTTGGTGGCCAGGAGTCACTATGAGTGAGATGAGGGGAGGCGAGCCTGCAGAGCCAATAAATTACGGGCCTTCAAGCCCCACTTTACATTAATGGAATGTGCAGCGCCGTTCTCTCTCCGCTCGACCGCCGAGATTAAAGAGTAGGGAAATGGCTGTGGACAGGCTCTCTCCGGCCCGCCGCTCCGCCTGCGATATGGGCCCTCTGGAACCCGGCGAGCGGCCCCGCGGTGCCCACAAAGAAAAAAAGAAACAACAACAACCCTGAGTGGAGGGTCCGGCCTGAGCGTTTCAACCCTGAAGAACACAGAGAAGGTGTGTTTGAAGAGCGATAACGAAAACAGGCAGCTCCCCCCCCCCCCCTACCCTTTTTTATTGTGTTTCGCTGCCGTGTGGCTGGCGAATGTGCTTCATACGACCCTCGGAAATGATGTTGTGGAATCCCAACTCGCACAGTGGACGTGAAACACTATTAAAGATCAGCCTCCAAGAGGGTCGACCCGGATAGAGCGCGGCGCTTGGAAAGATTTCTCCCAGATTATGTGGGATAAAGTGAAAAAAGAAAGGCAGAGGCACGTCCACCTGCAGCCCCCGAAGCCGTTTGCTCGCCGTTCATCTCTCAGTTGAATGGCGGCGCCGCCGCCGTCTTCAGCACGCGTGCACTGCGGAAATCGGTTGCATCTGGGAGGATTTCATTAAAACGCCACCGCCTCGTCGTTCCTTGACGGCTGCACGCCGTAATGCTCGCCTCTCCCGCCGCTCTTTTAAAAGTGATTACGCGCGATTGTTTCAATTAGGTGTCAGGAAAGAGGCGGCGTCCTCGTCGAGCATTAATCGGGTTGTGGCGAGCGGCGGGAGACAGAATGAAAGCTCATCAAAGATGACAAGTAACACCACAGAGATTTTTTTTTCTCCCCCACTTCGTCTTTATTTTGTTTTTCTTCTTCTTGTTTTTCAAAAAACATGGCACCGTTTTAGGGGAGAAGAAAATACACTATTCTTTTTTGGAGGGGGTCGCCCCCGGAACCCTCCCGGTGAGCCGTTTCAGCGATGCTAATGAAGCTAATTTTTTTTTGGGTGTCTTCCTGGGAGACGGCTGAGGAAGAGGGATTGTGTGTGGGACACAAAGGAAGTGTCGACCTCCTGTTGTCCACCGGAGCGGCGGGAGAGCGAGGATTAGACGGAGGCGGCGGCCGTTACCGAGGCGGGACAGGCTCATTCAGACGACATCCCGCTGCGCCGCCGGGAATCTCGAAACACCATTCCAACCCGCTGACCTAAATAAACAGGACACGACACTTAAACAGCAGCAGAGTCACCTGCTTGTTTGTGAGGGTCAAATAAATGATCACAGTTGTGCTATTTTAAAGGGATAGTTGGCTGTGGTGGCAGAGGCTCCGATGACTGCTTTTTCTCCAACTTAACAATATTAGGCTAACCTGCTATACTTGCGAAAGTCTCTTTAACGTAGTTCCCACGCAGCTAGAAGACACATGACAGTGTTTAGTTGCTAAAAACCGAACCACTTCTCAGGTTTGCCATAGATGGTTTGGTTTACAAACCTGATCTCCACCTCCTGGACGACTTAGAATGCATGGGCCAAAATAAAGGGAAATTTCATTGGTCAGTTAAATGCAACCAGAGGTCCTGTCTCGCTGGGACAATTTTCATCTGAATGCAGTAGCTATTTATTTCTATATTCTTGTTATTGTAGCTCTTCCTGTGGGAGCTCTGGACGTGATAACGGTACACCAGCAGCGTGGAGGCATCTCGTCTTTTTCATTTATGTCATGTATGTCTTGCTGTACGCGGCAGTTTGGTGGATTTAAAAATAACAAAAAACAAGTAGTATCTCTGGGGTTTCCACTGACACAGAGGTGAAGAAGGGATTTTTTTTCTTTTTTCTTTGTGGCCTGCGTTGCTGCTGCCGCCGGAGCCCCCTGCACGCCCACCGTCCTTGAGGGGAAGCGGGGAAACGCTGTAGCAGCTCCCGGGGGAGCCGAGGTGCGGTAACGGAGCCGGCGCAGGGAGCTCGGCGCTGCGATAACAGAGGCTTTGCAGGGAGGAGACACACGCGGCATAATGAACAAGCCAGCGCCCACTGCAGCACAACTGGCATGTGCAAACACACACGCACACACAGAGCCGCGCACGCACACGCGCACGAATGCGTGCAAACTCATTAGCATGCACACGCTCGGGCTAATAAAGAGCGCCGTCCTCCATAATCCAGTCTCTCCCATGTTGCGTTATTTTCCCACAACCCCTTAACGAAGGAGGTATGCACAGGGCGAACACACACACACACACACACACACACACACAGTAGCAGTGTGCAGAGGCCCCGCCTCCTGCAGCACACGCTTGGCTACGCAGCCGAGGAGTCCGCGCTGACTGCGTGTCGTGCAGCGGCATCAGTATGCTGCGAGCGCGGCCCGGCGTCTGCACCGCTCTGCCGCCGCTGCAGCTCCCTCAGGCCGCCGCCGCACGTTTACGCCTCCCTCTCACTCCTGCCTCACCTCCATCACTCTCTCCTTGCCTACTTGACTCTGGCACTCCCTTTATTCCTCATCTCTCCCGTTTGATAGCATAGCGCGAAACCAGATTTTGAGCTTTTTTTAAAATCTATTATTATTAGTGTTTTTCCTTCCATATTCCACCCCTATGCCACCCCACCCACCCTCTCCGACTCCTTTACTGGCTCTTTACTTCCCTGCTGGATGCACTGGCGGGTTTTCTTGGCGGCGTGCAAAGCCGAGCGCCAGACTAATTATATTGTTAAGATCCGGCCCTGTTGGCTAATGTTGTTTTTTCCGCTTCCCCTGTTGTATTGTAACCAGGGGACAGCCCCATTAATTGCCCCGTTGAAGGCTGTCATCATCCAACCACTGCAGCCCACCCCACCACCACCACCGCCCCTCCTTATGTGCAACACTGTGTGTGTGTGTGTGTGTGTGTGTGCGTGCGCGCACACAGTGGGTGTCTGATAGGAGGGTGCTCGTCTGTGGAGGACTCATCATGGGTTATTAGGAGCGTGCGGGGGGCCATCAAACGTTGGGAGCGGCGCAGAGACACGGTTGGCAACAGGCAAACGTCGTCTCTCCCCGTCCTGCTGCCGGAATGGGCCTTTTGAACCCAGTCAGGGTTCTAAACTTTCACTGGCCCGAGGGCGTCGCTGTCTGTGCAGCACAGGCGGCTTGCATCAGGTGCGATGAGGCTCATTGAAGAAAAAAAAAAAAGCGAATCGAGGTCAAAGTCAACTCGGCGTTATCAGGAAGGCTTCACCTAGCTGCCTGCAATATGCTCCCACCGGCCGCTTTATTAAGTAGCGCGTTCAGCCGCTTGCCAACGCAGATATCTTATCAGCCAATCACACGGCTGCAACGTTAAGGCCATTCAGGCGTGTTGACTGGGTCAAGACGACATGCTGGACTGGTTGGTTTGAGAGTTTTATTGACAAACTGCTGATTGTCAGGCCGAGACTCGAAGCAGGACTCATATGTGGAGAGCTCAGGTTTATCAGTCTTCTATTTAGCACAAGCAATTGGCCCCTAAACTGAGAGACAAAGCAAAGGGCTATGAAAGACCTACAGCATCTAACCTGTCTCTAAAAACCTAAACAAAAAGCGCGGCAACTAAAAATCACCCCGAAGAGGGAAAAAGGGATAAAGAGCTACAAAGAGGGGAAAAAAACAGTAATGAAAAATCACTCTAAGAGAAAACAAAATTACTCATTGAGGAGACAGAAGTGCTATGAAAAATAACAGAAAAAATGAAAATCCGCAAACTCACAAAGAGGAGGCAAAACCTGAACGAAAGTACCTGAACTAAGGGCAAATTTTATCAAACAAAAAGTCAAATCAAAAACAAAACGTCACTCGTCTCAAGGATCAAAAGTCTTACTGTGACTGCTTGGAAAGGCGGTGGCTGTGGGCAGGCTCGGGTGCATCGGGTGACAGACGAAGACGCTCTGGGGAAAGACAAGGGAGAAGAAGACTACTTAAACACACGAGGTCATGACACACAATTGGAGACAATAGGTAATTGGGCCAGACGCACAGGTGGCACATGAGGAAGGGAACATGGGGGGCTGCCTTGTCGTCGTCAGGGGCCAGAGGTCAGAGTGGGCTGACTGGTACCATAAAAACCATAAAAATGCAACCCGAACTTCAGTAATAAATGGTCAAGTTCTGTGGGACAGCACCTCCGTGCTCGGAGTACGGTTACGGGCCAAGGTGTTCCTAATAAAGTGGCCAGCGAGTGCCTCTACGCTTCCCACCATACGAGCTCTCTCACCAACAGTTTGTGCCGCAGCCTCTTTCATGGCCTCGTCGCTCAAAGCCGCAGGAACTCCTCGATAGCGTCGCAGAGCTCCTTCTCTCTGCTGTTTAGGAACCTCTTTGACACTAATCACAGCGGACAGAGGCCCGCTGCTTTTTTTTTTTTTTTTTCCACCTACTCAGCAGAAGCGAAAATCATGTCTGGTAAATTGAAGAAATTGACTTTCGACCCTGCAGTCGCACAAAAACGGTGCAGTCAGAGGGTTTTTTTTCTTCGTCCGATGCGTTTTTAGGATGAACGAGCGGCGCCGTGGGGGCCTCCCACGACCAAACATACAAGCCGTTACACGTCTCTCATTGGCCGAGGCTAAATTCCTGTCGGGCAACCTCACGTTACACCGAGGCGAGATGAGAGCGCGTGAGGATATGAATCTGAACGGCTGCGTGCGGCAAAATTAATTCATTCCATGTCCTGCAGGCCGGGAACGAACGTGCGCTTAATATTTCATATTCCTTCCCCCTTTTTTCACATGATTGCAACATGATGAGGGGGAGGGTACGTGGGAGGAGGGGGTCACTCGTGCGGAGGAGGAGGGGGAGGAGGAGGAGGAAGCGAGTGGGCCGCAATGTCTGCAAACAGCGTCGTTACCGCTGCTGGAGCCGGGCGGCGCTGCTAATTTGACACTTAAGTAATTGAAAATGAAAATAAAACGGGACGGAAAGAGACAATTAAAGTGGGGGATTTGTAGCGGCGGGGGCAGAGGAGAGAGGAAGCGCTGCCATATGTAGTGCAGCGTGGGTGCGTGAGTGTGTGCGCGCGCGCTGCTGACACAGTTTGCGGTGCATCTAATCACGGCGAGAATAAACAAAATGCACCTCCAGCTTTATTTTCATGCTGCATTGTGCCAAATGTTTTCCATTTAGGAAACACAACAGTGTTTGCGAGCGCATTGTGTTTGAGTTAAACTCTACCCTCTGGAAAGGGGGCGGTGGCGCCGCGCAAAACGTGTAACCCACATAGGGAAACGCGGAGGAAGAGTCGCTACGGTTCAGAGCAGAACTGCCTTCTCAAAATAAACTGGGACTGTGTGTCATGGCTGCTGATACAACCAGTCTTATCAGCTGATTATTGCTTAGCGGCTCTGCTTTTACTAGTGGCAGCGGCCAAAGTTTAGAAAAACTACTACTAATTCCTGCTGGGAATTTTTTTTTTATTGTCGCTTTAGCCACATAAAATGAAGTCACTACGCTTGTACGAGTCCAGATGACATTATAAAAGAAGAATGTATAAGATATTGCAGTAACAATAAACACAAGCACTGGCTGGGGAGCAGAAATGCTTCCAGTGTGTGACCAAAGTGCAGTGGAGAGATTTGCCTGCTCAATAATCACGGAAAATATTACTCAAACTTATCATGGAGGATGAATTTGACTCATCTCGGGCCAGAAGACAGCAGAAGGTCCATATTGGCTGTATTTATTCTTACTATTTATATTTATCAGTATTTATCTGGTGCCAAAAGTCTGGAGTTAGCTTCAGATGTGCAAAATGTTTAAAGGCAAAAGCCAACAGAAAAAAATTAAAATTGTTTTCATTACACTACCAAAAAAACATGCTCCAGTCGTTCGCAGAATGGCGTGGCCATGGATGTTCCGCATTGTGACAGGTTTATTTCCATCGCAGCAGCTGCTGTCAGTGGTTCAGGCTGGAGGCGGGAAGGTCGCGGAGAAGCCGGTTACTGGAGAGAGATGATTTGCAGTCTCACAGAGACCAGGACTTGAGAATGACCCTGTGGCCTGTTGAGTCCTCGGGGGCCAGTTCCTCCAAAGGAGGGACAGATTTTTTTTTTCTATTTTTTTCAAAATATTTATGTTTCAAACCTGAACATCTCATGAACATGAAACTTGTTTTTATTATACATGAGTTATTTAGAAGCCAAGGTGCTTTCATTGGGTGTATTCTCCAAGCACCACTTGAAATTTGCTAAATCTTAAGGTTAAAGGGTCATTTGACTGCCAGTGGTGCTCACATGAGCCCAAGCCCACACAGAACACAGCAATGAAGTAGTTTGAAAGTGAAACATCAAAGCCCCCTATCGCCACCTACCTTCTATCTTGGCACCTGCGAGCGCTGGTTGATGAACTTTCAAGCTTTCCACGTCTGCGCAGGCAAGGACCACCAAACATTCGTCACCTGACTGCAGACGGTTGCGTAACGTCTGTGAATCCTCCTGCGGCCTAGCGGCGTGAACTACTTCCAGTGACAGAGAAATAATGCCCCCCTCGTCGCTCCAAATAGTCGTCCAGCGTAGGCAAAGAGCTTATAGGACCGACGGAGAAGTTAATTAGAGGCCATTCCAGTCGTCCAAACCCTCTGACCCATTTCCACCCCTCCACCCCCCACCTCCTGTTATCTGTCACTCACAGTCCCGCCGCTGCTAATGAGCTTATTCTGAGACACACGTTGCGTCCGCAGCTGCACCTTTAACAATTTTTTTGTCCCCCTCACACACAGCGGCTCTGCTTTTTATAGCCGAAAAAAAAAAACACCCAGGTAGATGGCTGCCACCACATCCATCTCCAATTAGGCGTCTTTCTGCATCATGGTGGCGGTTTTAACCCTCTTGTGTTTCTCGCCGTCTGCCGCCGCCGCCGCCGCCGGAGTCAGATGGTTAAAAACGAGGCTCCGCCATTCAAATGCGGACGAGCGGCGAGGCAGAGTCACATTAGCCTCTTCAGTCTGCCTCCGCATAGCCGTGCGTGCGTGTGTGTGTGTGCGCGCGCGTGTGTGTTTTGAGGTTGTGCGTTATATTAGCCTGGCAGTCGCAGGTAATGATCTCATCTTCCCGATGGTTACGAGAGGCATACAAAAGGAATTTGTGCACGCGGACACACACACACACAACCACACACACACTTGCAGTCCAAGAGCTCGGGCGAAGCTGTGGAGCAGAGATTGGTATTGTAATGGTTCTCTAATGGGCAACCTGACAGGAGTTTTTTTTTTTTTTTTTTTTCCATGCTATTGCATCTCACCCCACTTTTTTCTCTTCCCTCCAGGAGCGTTTCACTGTTTTCCCCCTCTCGTTGACGAGCAGTGATATGGACACCAGGTGTGGGGACGTCCAAGTATTTATGCAGCTCTTACGACACGGTATGTGTTTGCAGTGTTGTTTGGGTTATTTTATTTTTTAACCTTACCATTAGATACCGCTTCATCTTTGAGATACAGCACATTACGGAATGTTTAGCACATTTTATTGATATTACGTTTGCCATGCCTGCACAAAAAAAAAAATCTCTTTTCCTCTCAGCGTTCACTGGTCTTGTAAATTTTGCATCATTTGGGAGCTCTAAAGAAAATTCTCATTTTTGGGCTTCCAGCAAGAGCAAATCATAATCGCGACATCTTGTGTTATTTCCATTTGAACTGCAGTCTGTCAGCATGATCTGTGACACTTGATAATGAACAACATCATGAACCCTAACCCTAACCCTCGGCACCCTCATAAAAAACTTTTTCTGCCTCCTCACTCGATATCAAAAATCAAAATCCGATCTGGCTTCAGCTTCTCAAACCAAACTTGCCATTCACGTCAACATTTGTTCAGCTTTCAGCTCTTCACTCTCACTTTTCTTCTTTTCTTTCTTTCTGTCTTTGCTTTTTTTTTCTTTTTTTTTTTTTTTTTAGCTCCAAGCGGTCTCTCCACCCGTCAGACGCCCCACAGACAAACTATGATGCTCTTACATCGCTCGCTCTCTATTTTTCTATTTATACCCACTGAGATGAGCAATGAGCCCCAGGCAGCCCTCACTCACCAACCTGAGCACACCGGCAGACACAGAAACACACTTTCTCCCTCTGTGTCTGTCTCTCTCAAACACACACACACAAGCGCCCATGTGCAAGGGTGGGCGCACCAGAGGAGGTTAGAGGTTTTCGTCAACACCGCGCTGGACCATATGAACCAATGTAATGCACTTAGCTTTATTGACACGCCTCAGAGAGCATGCAGAGGACCGGCGCTCCCACTGTGTCCTTGGTTTCAGCCCTTTGTTCTGGCATTTCGCTGCCGAGTCCTGAATGAAAAGGTGGGTACAAGCAGCATCTGTTGCTAATGTTTTTGACTTGCTCATCCCCACAAAAATGGCTGAAAAACAGACGCGAGACTTGTGAAGACACGTTAGGCACGTTGGGGATGGAGAGACACATTCAGGTGATTTTATGACGCTTTGGCAGTGTGACGCTGTTGTCATAAAAATTAAATTAAGCACATTTTAGAAGGGCATCGCTGAACAACATTTTATACGAGGCTTTAAACTCTTTGTTTTGTGTCGGTGTCCAAACCTGATAACAGCTCTGAATTCTCATCTTGCCAGTCTCCAATCAAAAGCATTTTCAATAGATTGTCAATTCTTCCTGATTTCATAAACCTATAAAATGTATCCCATGCATACAATTTATATTACATTTTGATGTTAAATAGTGCACCAAAGAGGTCGGGGCCGCAGAAAACAATGATTGCTGCTTTGAAGCTAAAGAGATTAGCTTCAATGCTGCCATAGCTGCAGTTTTCCGTGAACTGCGTGATGTCCGGACATTGAAAGAATAATTTAAAAAAGAGAGAGATTAGGATGTGAGAGAAACTTGCTTTTACAAAGGTTTAGTCACATCTGCAGCACCCAGTTGTTAGCCACAGGGCAGTATCATGCCGCTAACATTGCACTTCACTCACCTCTGAAGCTTCGTGTTCTAGCTTCCGGCCAAAACTATCAGCAACACAGAGAGCGACAATTTCCCAGATTGACGTATGAGATCACTGCAGCACATTTGGCAAACATCCAGTCAAATGCGCTATGGTTATGTCAAAAAAACTAGCAAGAAAGCGTGCAGGCCATTAAAAATGACAAACAGCCCTCAGCCATTAACCTGCACGCTTCCTGCGACCTCATGCGGCACGTCAAAGTCTGCACACATCCAGACAGGCGCGCTAACATGCAGAGTGGGGCGGCGTACTACCGTGTAATTGAATCGGTTAAATATGAATGAAGACAACTACCATGAGAAACAGCCCGTCTTCTATTATTTACAGTGTTGTGAGTGTGCTGAAAGTGTGCCAGTTTGACTCGTTTCAGCTCCGTTCTCTCATCTTCTCCCCGCACTATCTCTCCTCCTCCTCCTCTTGCTCCTCCTCCTCCCACCGGTACCGTCGCCGCCACCCTGCTGAATGAGCTGCGAAAGGTTGCGCAGGGTTAGCGTGGTGATGCTTCCCTCAAGTGGGGCGTTGTGCAGTCAGGAGGAGCGCAGCTGCGGCAGGAGTCAACCACTTGATTCGCACTCAGACGCCGCACTTCTATTTGAAACCTTTTGCATAAAGCGCTGGTCTCTGAATCCGTCATCTGTCTTTTGATTGCTTTGGCTAACATATTGGGGAAAAGTGGGAATGGGAGTTGGATTCATAAGCTTCAGAATTAATGCAGTAAAATGTGGAGGTGACACAAATACACAGATAAAATAAGTACATTAGAATAAGTGTCTGCTGGTCCTTTTGGAACAGAGTGGCTGCAAAATACTCATCGACTCCAGTAAGCTGTCAGTTAAACTGCATGGGCACTGTGCGATCTCAGTGTGGCCTGCAGATAATCTAATCTGCAGTTGGCTACAGCTCATGGCGCCCCCACAGGAGTGGGGTCTCATTGCAACAGACATAATCTATCCAAGTTTTTTTTTTTTTTTTTTTCGCCTTCTTCTAATTGTTATTGGATTCGAGCAGAGAATGTATACCACAGTGCATTGATGAAGCTATTACTTTTTAATCAGCCCTGCACAAACAGACTTGTCATTCCTCCGTTTTTGCAACATATTTTACGGTTAAGCTTGAAGGAGACAGCAGGGATTGGTCTGTTTGGCCAGAGTAATCAGCAAATTACACATTTTCATTAACCGTGCCCACTGAAACAATCTTCTCTTTTTTCAAGTCAAATGTTTACCTCTGCAAACATTTCCACCGTTTCTCCCCTTAATCAGGCTGAAAATTAAACCACCTCAGTGCGAGCACCGGCCGCACGAGCTTATCAATTAAATAATGGATTTTATTTTTGTTTGCTTTTGTTGTTGTTTAAGAAAGAAAAAAAAGATTATTAGAGTCTCTGAAAATTTCTTCCTTGAAAAAATGAATTAGAATGTTGCTGCTAATGTCATTACTGCTATATATAGGAGCCTGTTAATATTTCCCCGCCAATAGTTTCCTGTAATGGCTTCATTTTCATTCATTATTTACTCATTATGATGTGCTGCACTGCAACCTGCCATGGGCTCAACTTGCAACTTCGGTATTTACTTTTGACTTTCGCATTGTTTTTGTCTTTTTTTTCCCCCCCTTTGGACAGAAAGTTTTTTCAAACACAACACAACTGAATAAGACATAAGAAAATGACAGAGCATTACATCATGGAGGGCGAGTGTGTCTCTGGTTTGAGTCTCATGGACAGCCACATCAGCGAGACCCTTGGGTGACAGCAAACAAGCAGTATGTTGTTATTTTTCTTTCTTCTGTTATCTTTTTTTTTTTATTTTTTTTTTTCCAGTTGACTTCCAGGTCATCAAGGTTAGAAAACACCACCAGAGCCTGAATACGGAAAGCCGTCAGTGCTACGTGGGCGGGGAATGGAAAACTATTTTTGGGTGAACTGTGCCTTTAAAGATCCAGGGGTCACAAGCAAAGACGCGCTGACGCTCGGCCTCCATCTTCCTGATCAGAGCTCTCAGGGACAATAAAACTGACGTGAGGCGAGATTACCTTCAACCTTACCGCTCCGAGGGAAAAGTGTGCGCGCGTTTAGTGTCTGTGTGTGTGTGTGTGTGTGTGTGTTGCTGCTGCTGCTTCTTCGGCTTCTGCATGTGTCTCACGTGTCTGCGCGAGCGCCAAACCTGTTAATGAAATATGATGAGCGGTGACGGCTCCTCGGGGGGGGGGGTGAAAAGCCCCTCAAAGTTGCGCCTCGTGATAAAAGCGTCAACACGCGTGACGTGTCGCCAGAGCTCGTCCTTGTACCCAAACCCCAGCGGCCCGCGATGGCAAACCACACAAAACATAAAGAACACACCAGGCCGCTTCCCCCGCCATCTTAACCGAGAGAGCACAAGTCAAACTGTCACCTACTTTTCAGGTTGTGATCATTCTCAAGAGTTTTCCCCCTGCTGCTGCTGCTGCTGCTTCTTCTGCCGCTTCTTCGTCTTCCCACTTTATTCAGACGCCACAACGAAGTAAAAACGGCTCGTCACATTGTCAAACCACGCTTCACATGTGTGCGCCCTTTACGGATCGGATGCATTTCCTCTCCCGCAAACCACTTCTGCTCCTCTCCACGCTTTTTTTTCATCCCGTCTCATCTGTCAGGCTCTTGATATCCTGATACATCTGAGTCATTGAAGAGTGGCGGGCTTTGATAGCTGCGCTTATGCTGTGATATTTCTCTTTAAAACGCGTGTGAGTGCTGGGGGTGTCCAGACACACACACACAGGCGCACACACACCTCCAGCTCTTTTTCACATCTCTCCCTCTCTCGTATTCATTCACTCCACCCCCCCACCCCCCCGCCCATGAAACACACACCGCCGCAGCCTCCCACTTGGTTGCTGGATAAATAATCAGAATGCCGCTAGATGAAACGGGTCACCGTGGAGCTTGTTTGTGCATTTAGGTCAAAGCTAATCTCGTTTCAGCTCTAGAAGTGCCTGTCAAATTCACCTCCAGACGTATTGATGCTTTGTTTAGAGGAGACTCTGTCATTCACGGGGGTTGAGTGTGTGATCTACGGTGGAGCAGCGTCCGGGGATAGAAGCGGATGTGATTACATGTGTGCCAGAGCGGATAGATTTGTGAAACACTGTGTTTCCGTGCTAGGACGTGTGTGTGTTTCTGTGAGGTGCACCCAACAGCTTCTACAAGATGGGAAAGTGCCCAGTCGAAGTGGCAAAATTTAGGCTGCATTCACACCAGATCTGGTGCAGCAATGAATGAATAATAAAAAAAAAAAGTTTTCCAATCTTTATTTACATATTTATTTTTAACTCTCTACAGTTTTGGCTGCAGCCTCCACCAAAAAAAAAAAAAAAAAAAAAAAATGTTATCAACTCTTTGGCAACAGCAACCCCGGTACTACTGCAGAAGCCACTCACTACCAAAGTGGGCCGTCTTTATTATGGGTTATGTTAATTATACGAGACCACACCCCCCAAAACAAGCCTACAGGCTTTCATCAGAGTGGTGGATTTCTGAGTCTGAATGCAGCATGTGTTTTTTTCACATGGCAGCTTTCATGCCAAGATGTAACGATGCCCATCAGTCTTTCAAGGCAATGAGGAAAGAAATTAGGTCATATGCAAGACCTAATATAAAATGCAACACCCGCTTGCAAAGACACACACACACACACACACACACACACACACACACACACGCACCACCACCAACTCCGCGTGCGTAACAATGTCAGTAGCACACATACAAACACTGACATATTGGGGTTTTGCAGACGCACACGGTGATAATATTTCATTATTGTGTCTCTGATGAGTATTGTGCAAAAGAAACACACACACATAATGCAACTGGGTTTGCATGTTTGGCAAAGTGAGGCGATACATAGCGGAGCCGACCTCATGGAAAAACGTCTGACAACAACTGTCAGTCAAGTTCAGAGAGGAAAACAATGAAGAATCCACATGAGTGTGACTCCCACCCAGAACACCCCACTGCCACCACACAAACACACACACACACACACACACACACACACACACACACACACCTCCTTTAAATTCTGTCCCATTGTTTCCGCCATCGTTTCATCCAGACCTACAAACTGCTGGCCTGCATTTCACATCCAAGAGTTTTATACATAAATACATATATATGTATTTGCTCTATGCTGAATGACGAAGCGGCTGCTGGTAAGCCTCCCTCCCCTCGCCCGCTGCTCCGCCACAGCGCCGGCAGCTGCGGCCGAGCGGAGCCGAGCTGCTCAGGCAATTAGAGAGCCGCCTTTGTTGCCTTTAACGAGTTTGACCCGTTTTGCTGATAACACACATATATTTCTTTCCTTTCTCGTCCCCTCCTCATGTCTTTTCTTTTCTTTCCTGTATAATCTCCGAACCCCCCCCCCATCACCACCCCCCATGCCACTCTGCATATGTGGATTTTCCAATCCCACGCTACGGCAGTTTGTGAGAACAGTTTAAGAAAGCTGACCTCAGTGTTCTCCTCACAGATTTGCTCCATCTGGACACTTCCCTGAACAAGACCTATATATTTGTGCGTGTGTGCGTCCGTGATGGGATGGCATCTACTTGTTTTCATGTTTCCTTCTACTAATGTGTGTGTGTGTGTGTGTGTGAGTGACATCGGAGTACAAGGAAGAGTGAGATGGCTAGCTGCCGGGCCGACGTGCGCTAGCGTCCGGGAGTTATCTGCTCAGCCGAGCCGAGACAGACTGTGGTGGCGGCGTCTGAGAGGAAGCAGGAAGGTGAGCAAGGGAGGCCGATAGCGAGGGAGGGAGATAGGGCGAAACGGGAAGAAAAAAAGAAAAAAGAAGGGCAGAGATACCGACGTGTGGGAGGGAGATAGGCGCAAAGAGAGGAGACGGAAAAAAAGGCAAAGTGCAGCTGCACTTAGGCAGCAAAACTGAGGAAAAAGATGAGCAGCGCAGAAGGGGGGAGGGGTGGAATGGTGGGGGAGGTGAGTTTATGTGAGGGAAAAGTTGATTGGTTGATATAAGTTTAGACGGTGGGTGGAAGGAGGATTTAAATGAGAGCAGAGTCACGTCAGGGAGGGGGAAAAAACAAACAAAATCTGGTAGTCTGACTATCGCTACCGTGTTAGTTTTGCCGCTGCGTAACCGTGTTTGTGTCGCTAATCAAACAGTCGCGTCACTGAACCGAATCCAGCAGCCTTCTAGTGACAGAAACAGGAGGCGACTGCTGCTTTTACTGTGCCTGAAAGTCCAGGACAAGTGAAACGGGAGGCGGCTGTGAGCCCAGCTGCTACGTAAGCTCAGCTAGCTTAGCCCAGCTAGGCGCGGAGTAGCTGCTGTCTTAGCTGAAATGTGTTGCATTTCTGCGTTCAAAGGAGAATGAAGAATAATGCTGAGAACTCGTTGTAGCACTTTGACAAGAGTTTAGTTGAACACGTCGGCAGTGTTCAGGTGCACAGCAGAGTAATGTTTTCTCTGAGCTCTTAATGGATACTTGAGGTACATCCAAAGGATTCCACCTAGCTTGCCAGGTTTAGTGATGTTCTATGACTGAAATCAGATAAAGCCAAGGCCTTTATTGCCATGCTGCAAAAATCAATTTGCTCAAAAGAAGGAATAGGAAGGCAGTGCAGGGAAATACTGCTTTAAGGAACTGAAATGGCCGAGAAAGACCCAAAACAGAACCTGTTTCACTCTCTCTCTACTTTTCTCTAGCAGTTCCTGAACAATGTTTTGAAACAGGCAAACACAGCCTATTATTATTATTTTTTTCCCCCTATTGTTAAAAAGTTTCTGAGGTTCAGGAAAACAATACAAAGTAAAAACAGAGTTATGCTAAGCACTCTTACTTCCAGATGGTTGCTTGGACGCCACGGGGAGATTGCCAAGTCTGTGACGCACGCATACGCACGCAAACAAACACACACGCGCACGCACCCGGTGGGTGGTTTCACCAATCAATAGCCTCCTCTGAATGACTGGGCAGAAGACTCCGGCGCTGACGGCAGCTCGCTTGTGATTCACGATCAGTTGCCCGTTTGCGTGTTCTTTTATTGTTTGCTGTCATAATCTTCATCTGCGTAGTGTGCGAGCGCGACCACTGGGGGAACTTTGCAAAGTACAGTCATCCATCCATCTGCGGACGGCCCGTAAACTCCTCGCTGCCTGTAACCAACCCACTGAAACTTATTATTCCAAACCCAAATCCTCAAACCCCCCCTCCCTCCACCCCTCCCCTCCTTTCATCTTCTCCCGCTCATTACGACTTTGTTAATACACATCCTCCAAAACCCTCCACGCCACCACCCTCCCATACACACACACACACACACACACACACACACACACACACACACACACACACACACACACACACACACACACACTTTTCCACACTCCCACTCCTTGAAAGCTAGAGGAAACCGGGACAGCGCAGCAGCGCGGGGGTTAAGTGGAACGGTGCGCCCTGATTGGCTGCCGACCGCCGGTCTGAACCAGCCTACAGACAGAGGTAACCAGGCAACCTCAGAGAGAGGGGAGAGAGAGGAGAGGGGAGAGGAAGAGAGGGAGGAGGGAGGGGGTTAGGAGGTGGAGGAGGAGGAGGAGGAGGAGGAAGAAAACCCCGCGCTGAGAAAAGAAGCCTGGCATAGTTTGGTGCGGATCGCTGCGTGGAAGGGAGGCGGAAGGAGAGGCTGGAGAGAAGGAAGACAGAAGAAGAAGAAAAAAGATGTAAGGAAGCTTCTGAAGGAGGAGCGGAATGGGAAAAGTGGATTACCGTGACGCACTGTGGATGTCTTCTTACGCCGGGAGGAGATGCGCGCCGCTGAATTCTGGATTCTAAAGCCCGTTCGCAACATGGGAACTAAGTGTGCTCGATTTCGCTCTAGTGCAAAGGTAAGTGCGGCGGTCCGGCCAGGGGCGGCTACTGGGGCTGGGGTAGGAGTGGTGGTGGGGTGAAAGTGTCGTCGCTGCACGCACAGCCCGGGCGAAAAAGTGCGCGCTCGTGCCCGTGCGCGGCTCTTGGTGGAGCTTAGAGGAGCCTGTGGATTCACTGCTGCTGTCCGCCGCTGCTGCGTCGGGTGTGTGTGTGTGTGTGTGTGTGTGTGTGTGTGTGTGTGTGTGTGAACGCGTGCTTGCCGGGACGGGTTACAGAGGGTAGTGACACCCCCCCACTCGCCCTCCTACCGGGCGGTCAGTCAGTGCTGCTTGTGTGTGTTTGTTGTGTGCGCGGGAGGAAGCACAGCGGCTCGAGGCACTCCGCACATCCGGTATGAAAACCCACCTTCCTAACAGGCTTCTTATTAGTATAACTTTGTTTTTCCTTCAGCCTCTGCAAGGAAACATGCACCTGCCCCCACCCTCTCTTCGGGTGACTGTAGTTAACTTGGTGCACTCGATGTTATTTCCGTCCCTCGTGTCATTCATGTGGCGTCTCGGCGGTGTGTGTGTGTGTGTGTGTGTGTGTGTGTTTATCCGCATTTCTGCACTTCTTTTGCCGGCTCGACTCGGCGTTTTGAACCGGACGCGGCTCTCTTCCGGGCTGTGTGAAATGAAATGAATGAATGAATGCGTAAATGAATGAATGAATGAATGAATGAATGAATGAATGAATGAATGAATGAAAGTCCCTGATGGGACGGATCGCAGTGATCTGGGTGGGACGAGGTGCTTCTGGAAGGAGACCCGGACTCGGTGGAGATGACTGGGATGCAGAGGTGTGTGTGTGTCTCTCTCTCTCTCTGTCTGTCTGTCTGTCTGTCTGTCTCTCTCTCTCTCTCTCTCTCTCTCTCTCTCTCTCTCTCTCTCTCTGTGTGTGTGTGGTGCAGAGATGTGGTGGAGGCTCCGGCCAACCCAGAGGTCTCCGATGCATGGGCTGGATGGATGGACAGAGGTAGGGAAGGAGGGAGGGAGGGAGGGCGGAGGAGTGGAATGGAATGGAAGCGCCGGTCGGTCAGTTTGCTTTGGGTAGGTGGATGAGTGGATGAGTGGGTGGGAAGGTGGGGGGGTGCAGCAGACTCTACTGCAGCTAAAAGCCGCATTAATCATGAAGCCGTGGAGCTCTGCAGACCCTCACTCTCTGGCTCCCTCGCTCTTATTTCTGTCTGGCACTCGGACTTTCTGTATTTTGTTGGACTGATGCGTCATTTGCCTGTATTCTTTCGGCCTTATTTTCTGGGGCTTTACTCTCCTGTGCATCATGCTACGTCAACACAATTCCACCGTAAAGCTACACACTTTTTTTTTTCTAAAAAAAATAAATCTGCTTAACTATTAGGCAGTGAAGTAGCAGAAAAGTGTAGTCTTCGTTGTTACGCTAGCTTTATCAAAGAGGCTGTTCACCCCAAATTCTTGGAACTTTTTTTTTTTCAATAGCACAAGAAGCAAAACATTGTTGGTGTCCATCTGTGCCGAGCTGCAGTTTCTCTTCTTTTACATATGAAAGAAAAAGGAAAAAAAAACCTTTTTCATTTAAATTCAGTTTATGTTTTCGGGGCCACTAATTAAACCAACGTTAACCATTAGAAGGATTTGGCTTTTTTTCCTCCCCAATCAAACGGGCCTTTTTTTTCTTTTCTTTTTTTTTTACTTCTGGCTTTATTGGCCCAGCAGGCGACTCCGGGGTGTCATAGAAACGCAGAGTATTGTGTAGGAACTGAAAGAAAAGACTGCTGAAGGGTCTCTTTTCCCCTCTTCTCGCTCTGCTGTTTGTCTGCTCCATCTGCAGCCTCAGTCTCCAGGTTTTTTTCTCTCTCTCTCTCGACTCATTCTGTCACTCTCCACTATTCAGCCTTGCAATTTATGGCTCACCCGTGTGGTACAGTGGGTTTTGGGGTTTGTGCTCTGAATGATGGTGAGGCTAATTCTAAAGCAGGAACCTCAGAGGTTTGAGTTCAGGGAATAAATGGAGCGTCGGACGTCTCGCTGCTCTGGGTTTTGTGAGGCCTTTAACAGATTTCTTTTTTGCAAAAACACACCTGCGCCTGTGTCCTGTTGTGTTTGTATCTCAGTCAAGACTTCCTCTCTCTTTTGAAAGTGCCTTTTATTTTGGTGTTTGTGCTGACGCCACGCTATCCTCGGAGAAGGGCTGAAATGTAAAGCGTCATCTGCAAAGATAATAACCGGGTTCCCACTTGTGTTGTTCCTTTTAAAGCGCGTTCTGTTGACAGATTCAGTTGCGGCGCATCAAAAGCAAAAAAAACCCTAAACCAAACAAAAAGCAATGAACTGTCAGCTGCAGTGGAATTAAACAGAGAGGACGACTAACGTTCGACACCATCTCTACCTTGATTGCGTTGTTTGTGTCTCCACCTTGACAGGAATAGTGCCGCTGAGGAAGCCGAAGGGTTTGTTTTTATTGAATTAAAACTTTCACACGGAGAAGCTCAATGTTCTGCCACAACAGTACAACTAAGAAAACGGGGAGCAGCAGGAACGCATTCATCATCTTTGCTGATATCTGGGGCTGTGCACAGGAACCCGTGTGGGTGTTCCTTTTGACATCTGTCTACCACGGCGAAGACACAGACCAATTACACTCCTGCACAGCGGTGGCGGTACCTGGTGGCAGGTGACTCAATCAGCCTGTAGACAGGGTAGAAAATAATATTCTGAAGTGACTTGATTAAACAGAAGTTTAAAGATGTTCCAACTCTGGAATCGCTTGTTGGAATTAGATGACTGCGAACAGAACCATTCCAGGCCCTAGGAAGGCTTGGAAATGTGGTTTTGATGAAGGTTTCTGTGTTCCATCCATCCATCCATCCATGGATGGATGGATTGTCTTTACACTCGGAGATATAGAGGAGCTGGATTGTAACCCAGCTGACAAAGAACCATCCACAGTCATGGCATCAGAGTTGCTAATTAGCCTAGCGTGCATGTCTTTGTACGTCGGACTTCGTAGGAAGTCGGAGCACCTCAGGAGAGAACCCACAGACACCGTAGGAGAACACACAGACACGACTTGTTGAGTCAGAATCGAACCCACGACCTTCTTGCTAACCTGAACCACTGTGTCCCTCAACGCGCTGAAGTAGGAGGGTGTGAGGTGGTTAATCTGCACTGTGGACCAGGAGTTTGTACTGCTCATCACTTCCTGGGTCTCTTTTTCTTTGGTGTACATGTGTGTTGCTGTGTTTTGCGCACCAGCTTGGTGCATATCCACATCTGCTGTTTTGGGAGTGTACAGGAACCCGCATTGGGCCTGGAACCACTGAAACGTCATATGGGACGATTTCGATGAACCAAGTTTGTGTTGGTTTTTTCATCTTTCTTGAGGAGATTCTGCATCGTGGCAAATTCAGACATTTCTCAAATCAGCTAGTGAGTCACCATTCGCTGTGCTTCTGAGTCCACACAATTCCATGCACTGCTCATAATGAATCATTTGGTATATTCTTGCAATGTTCCTCAGACTTTCTCCTCCGCTTTGTGTCCTCCCGCACCGACTCCTTTGTAAAACATTAGATGGAAGGACTTTTTCTGACAGCCACAGTTTCTCAGCCCCTGTTGAATCCTTCGGTTCACTATGGGTGCAATTTACATGGGTCTGAGTCATGACAGAGCGGGCTTCTCACTCTGCTCAGCACATGTGGGAAAAGAAAAAGAAGAAACCCAGCAAGGCACTTTTCCGCCCCTTGATTGCGTGTCTTTTTGTGCGTCCAAGGTAAAACTCTGATTTAATGAAAAGAGCGAGTTGCATAAAAGCGAGAAATAAAGGAACTGCTGATAACGTTTTATATAACAAGGCTCTGGGAGAAAAAGAGCGCGCTTGCGTTTCAGAAGAGAAACCGATTAGACGACGACACCCCCTCCTCGTTGACTCAGCTTTGCATCGGGGGCAACAACCCAACAGTCTTCCGCAGCCCATTTACCTCTTTTTGTCTTGTGCCTTTTTTTATGTCTTCAGCCTCGTTTGATGTTTTCATTACCTCCCGACAAACAATCCCAGCCAAAAAACCTTCTGCTCCGTCTTATCTTCTCCCCTGTGTCTCTTCCCTTTTTATTCCCTCGTCACTCTGTGACTCCCACATCCTTCTGCCCTCATTAATCAATGCCTCCGTCCTCGTCTCTTCATTCCCCCCTCACTTCCAGCCCTTCGGGCTGCCCGACATTGTGCGCCGTGCCATGTCTGTCTCAAGGTATTCAAAACATTTCAAATCTGTATTGTTGCCCTGCGCCAAGATGTGTTTTTTTTTCTCCCCCCTCACGATGATCCACTGCGCTGGAGAAACGGATGGAGGAAGAAGTGACTTCCTCTTGGCTGGCTGCCCTCACTATTGATCCACCTGATGTGTGTGCATGTGTCTGCCTGACATTCTCTCAGATATAATTGACATCACAAATACCTTTGTAGACACTGTGATCCATCTTGGATGGCAGTGGCGGCTCGTGGCTACGCGTCCGCAGTCCCCAGGCCAAACAGAATGAGTTCAAACCCACTAATTAACCCGAGATGCTAGCGGCAAAGGTCACATCCAGACTTTTGCGATCAGTTTTTTTTTAAAATCCTGAACACCAGAGGAGCAGCTATGTCAATAGACCAAAGAACTGGAGATCTCCAGAAAAAACAGGGAATTAATTTAGCCCTCTGTTTACAGTCTGCTTGCAAAAAGGCTCGGTTTTAGCTTCCTGTTGAAACGCATGGATTTGTTGGACCTTCCACAAGTTTGGAAAGGAACAAAAAAAAAAAAGCAAGCTTGTCGAAGGGTGTGTGGAACTAACTTGGAAGAGGTAGCGCTGTCCTTTGTAACATTACAAGGGGTTGATTAATAGAACGACACTTTTAACAGTGAAGCAAGCAAAGCGAATCAGATGATGGTCTTTCCCAACATCTGGGGAGTCCACTGATGGCTGGAGATGCATTTATTATTGGGAAAACGCGGGTGAATTTTGCATAACTTGAGTCGTCAGTTCTGCAAACACCTGTCCTCCCTCCAAATAATGGCTCCCGCTCAAGCTAAACGCACACACGCACGCTGAAAAGGCCTTTCAAGAGCAGGGCGGCGCATCCAGAGGTGCAGATCGGTTCGCCAGCTAATCTGCCTCGGATGCCTGTAATCTGTAATCTGCTTAAAACACTCGCGGTCTGTCCACATACACACGCACACGCGGCTGGGATTAGCATCTGTAGACACAACAACCGGACAGCAGGGACACACAAATCCAAGCACGCGCACACACACACACACACACACACACACGCACGCACGCACGCACTCTGATGCATGCCTCTGCCCTTACATTTGACCGCCTAAAGAGGGCTGCGTGGGTTTGCCGTACTCTGCATTCACAGTCTGGCCTCTGCAGCTTCAGACTGCACTGTGACTGGAATGGAATTAGCAGACAGATAAAAAGAGAAACTGTAGAGTTTCCACTGCTGTGTGCCAGGATTTAGAGGGAGAGAGAGAGAGAGAGAGAGAGAGAGAGAAAAAAGTTTAATTAAATGGGCCAAATGGGCCACAAGATGGCGTTTGCATTTATGTCAAGGTGACGGAGTGCACGAGCGTCCTCCTTTTTTTTTTTTTTTTTTTTTTGTGGACCCTCCACGGTACTCCCCCCCCACCAACCCCACCTTTTTTTCCATTTCACACTTTACTTCCTGTGTTTTCATAATCTCTCTTCTGTTGCTCCCGTCCCTCCCTACCTGTCTCTTCTCCTTTCCTCCCCCCTTCTCCGCCTGCAGCGCTGCTTCAGGGATCCTCTTGTTTCAGATGAAATGTTGATTATGGAAGTGAGGCTCTTGAGCTTCCTGCCTCCCTCCCCGCTGCGCCCGCACGCACGCACGCACGCACGCACGCACGCACACACGCATCATTATGATCGCGTTTTTTTGTTCTCCCCCCCCCCACACATCCGGCCTGACAAGTCGTCTGGTCCTCCTGGTCTTTTCTCCCTCCAGTGAGCACCACTTTGGAGGTTGGGGGGGGCGTAGGGCGAAATGGAAAAGGTGCTCACTTTGTTAATGAGTTTTCGCAGCAAACAAAAGCACTTTGCAGCAGACGAGTGCAGAGGACGAGGCGCTGGGAGGCGGGCAGCACGGGGAGGCGCACGCCACACTGGAGCCGCAGCACATTAACACTTCAATTAATTCCGCGCCTTAAATTCTCATTTCCCCCTAGAAGTCAAGGGCCCTGATCACCTTTCTCCTCAACCCCCACCCTCAAGCAAAGCACCACACACACGCACACACTAGACTGCTTTTTCCATTATAGTTTCCAGCAAATCTCGTGGCAGATTTTCAAAACATGGACAAACACAACCATTAAACCACAGCGTGTCAGTGCAGCCATGCAAGGCAACAATTTATTCTCTCTCATGCTAAGAAACGATGGGTGGAGCTCTTGTTGTCGTTGAGGGCAGCATAGCTGTGTTATGGGATCTTAAAGGTATGAGCAGTCAGGAAGGTGGTAAATCCACTGATTTCACAGTAGATCTATCCATCTATCCTATCTATCTATCTATCTATCTATCTATCTATCTATCTATCTATCTATCTATCCTATCTATCTGTCTATCTATCTCTTGGGTGGAGGTGAAGGTCCGTCGCAGCAACCACACAGAGAGACAAACAACCATCTGCACTCTTGATGTCAACTAGGCCAAAGTGCAGGTGTGGACTGTGAGAGGAAGCTGCAGGACCTGAAGAAAAGACAGGGACCCCCCGGGGTCACCTGGTACTAGGGATGGAAATTATCAATTTAAGTCATTAATCGTTAGTTGATTGACCTTATCGACTGATTAACGATGACTTGATGAGAGGCGATTTTTCATAAGATCCTAAATTTCACAATAAAAATTGTGTAAGAAACACATTATTTAACCCTTAAATAATGTTGACGGTCCAATGTGACCAATTTTTACATTAAAGAACAGTAAAAACACCCTAAACATTGATCCTCTGACTTTAAGTTGACTTCTAATGGGTCACGTTTCAACTTTAAAAAAAAAAAAAGTTGTTTAAAAGTAGTTCTAGGTATACAGGTATACACTACGCCATTTAACAAAAAAAAAAAAAAACATGTAAAAAAAAAAAATGAATTAATGGCGACTAATTTAATTTAATCGATTAAATTCTTAATTAACAATTAATCATTAATCGATTAATTTTTAACATCCCTACCTGGGACTCAGACCAAAGACCTCCTTGCTGTTAGTGAACAACACCACTGGGCTGCCCCCAAACACATCATGTGACCTGTCTGTAGAGAAAAGCTTTGAGAAATACTCCTTCCTTCCTTCAGAGTGCAAAGCTTTTGTGAGCAGTCGCACACTTCAGTTGGAGCCTTTGAGAGCAAAACAGAAATGCACCCCAGTGACATTGCGCCCTGCCCCAGTGTCGCACCTCTGCAGACCACAGTGGCATCGCAGTGTCGCATTACATGCACCATGTGGCATTTCAGTCAGAGAGGGTGAGGGAGAGAAACAAGCTGGCCGCTAACAAAGCGTCATGAATTAGGTTTTAATTTGCGTTGGAGGGTCTTTTCTCATTCAGCACGAGCACAAAAGCAACGGAGATGCCTGGTTTTGTATCATATTCTTTATTCAAGCTGCACAATGGATAATGAATGCATGCCCGTCGGCCCGGGGAGAGAGGGTTTCTTTGCTGGGGTGGGGTGGGGTGAGGTGGGGTGGGGGGTTCTTAGCAGCGCTTCCCCTGTGGAACTGCTCCACCGACGTCCGCACTCACAGCGAGGCAGCAGCAAAGTTGGACGGCGGAAGAGACGGAGACGGGAGTGGAAACATGTTTCCCTCCGAGGACTTTCCTCTTCAAATTTCTCTCTCCTTCTCTCTTTGTCTTTCCCTCTCGTTCTTCCCATCCGCACTCCTCCCTTCCACTGCGGACTAGTGAATTTTTCAGCCGTCCCACGGCTTCGCCCCTTTGTTTCTACCTCCTTTTTTTCCCCCGTAATGACTGCCCATAATTCAGCATCCATCGTTAGCTTTTATGTCCTTTCCGTGACTTAGTTCTTCGCCATGTTTCACAGGACAGTAAATGGTTGAAGAGCAGCGAGCACCGGCGGCGTGCGGCAGGGAGATGGGGCTCGTCTGACTCAGAGCTGTTTTATAAAGGAGCTGCGCTTCGCGCTAAACATGCAAGACATCTGATGGACCTTGAGTTCACGCGTCGAAACAAACCGGCTCCTCGCTCGGCTTCAGCAGCCTCGGCCGCAGGAAGCCACAAATTTACAGATATAGTTGAAAAGGATCGATTATGTCAAATGGCAGAGGTTTCATCTTAAAATTTCCTCCGTGTTTAAAACGTTTCCTGTAAATTAAGATTTAGGCTGGTGTTTTTGCAGACTATGGTTATATTGTGATTACCATGGAACAGTCACAGCATTGAAACTGTCATTAGCACAGTGGTTCCTTAAACAGCAATATTCATTTCTCCTGTAGTGAAACAGATTTTAAAAATGTTTAAATGTTCCTTTAAATCTTTAATTTTATGTAAAATTTACATGTGATGTTTTCTGGTCTAGTCAAAGGACTCTGCGGTCTGTGCTAAAATAAAGTTTAAGGATTTGACCCTTTGTGATGTCACAACGTTCACTGCGACTTCTGCCCGGTCAGCGACAAAAACGACCAGGAAGTGGTCAGCTCCAACCCTTTACTGCTCTTTACCTTGTTGTAGTCTCCTATCCAAAAGAAAAGGCAGAGTTTTTCAGCAGGAAGCTGAGGCCCAGTGTTTTGACAGCACGCTGTAAACAGAGGGCTAAATGCACTGTTTTCTGCAAGGCTGCTGCGCCGGGCAGTAGATGCGCTTGTTGGAAGAGGAGGAGCTGGACTGAGGCCTTCTTCTCCCGGGCAGCAAGCGAGACGATACGACGATTGCCACTCGTAGGCAAGCTCACGTTTGTGTGCGAGGGGCTCACGGCCCACGGCGCTTCATTGTCGCACTCCAAGCACTTTTGGCAGCGGAGTTTTATGTCGCTTCATGGATCATGAAGTCTGCTCAAGTCATAAAGCGAGTTAGGTTTCAATTACGGCAGAAACATAAAAAAGAATCAAAATGTGATTAGTTTTTCATGCAGCGTTGAGTCAAAAGTGTGTGTGTGTGTGTGTGTGTGTGTGTGTGTGGGGGGGGGGCGTGTACTTCTAGGTAAATTCTTTCCTCTGCTGCGCTTCGCCATCACACTGATCTTCAACACAGCAATGTTTTCACGTCGTACGTCAGTCCATCGTTTACCGATTGTAAGCCTGCTTTCGTTCTACAAAGCTGAAACTCTGCTGAGGCGTCAAGCCGCAGGAAGGTTCAGGCTGAGGTGAGAATTAACTGAGGCTTGTTAATGCGGCCGTGAGTGACCATGTCACTTCTCACTGTGGCTTTTTCCCCTCTGCTGAGTCATCAGCGATCGCAGACACACACACACACACACGCGCTCTGGTGGACGTTTTGCAGGGTAATTGGTCTTTTCTCAGCCTCGTCATTTGGAATATTTTTTCAGTTGGATGCATATATTTTTAGTCCTGAGATTATTTTAAGGCCCGTAGAGGGAAAAAATGTATGCATGCAGTCGTCATCAGTCGTCAGCTCATAAATTAAACATTTAATTCACTTAGTTAAATATTTTTTTTTACTCTGCGTTTTAATCCGGTATATTATAATAATCATTATATTATCATTATAAAGTTGTGTTGGTGCGAGGGTTGCCCAACTAGCTGCTGGATGCCCTCGGTTTCTCCTCCTGCTCCTCTTTCTCGTTATTATTATGATCATCGTTATTGTCTGGATTTCTTAGCTGGGTTTTTTTTTTTTTTCAAAAAAGAATAAGGAAGGAAAAGACCAATGAGAAAACAAAAAAAACAAATCAAAAACATCTCATTACAGGTTGTCGTGTGGCGCCACCGCTACCCGTTTGCTCCCTCGGTGCCACGATTCTCAGTTTTGAACTTTTCAAAATGCCGTTGACTGGCAGCTGCATAAGAGGATTGGAGGTGCAGACGCATAAATACACATTAGGAGTAAAGATAAAACGAATCACTCCTCACTTAGCCGGCGGGAGTTTTCAGCTCAGATCAGCCCAGAGCCAGTCAGTGTGTGAGAGACTCCACACTGAGCCGTGAGAGGGAAGCTTCCGTTTCGCTGAGGAAGAAGAAGATATATGTATATTTATAAACGAGCGCAGTTTACCGAAATTTCAAATTCTGCCTCCCACCTAATGAAAGCTGAAAGCGGCTTAGAGGCTCACTTTGTCACCGCTAACTGGACTAACCTGCGGCTGTTTTAGCCGATCAGGAGAAGCCAGAGCAGCACGAGCATCTCCTCAAAGTTCTGCAGCGCCGGCGAGTCTCTAAACACACCTCTAGGTCGCACAGAATCTCTTGGATTTATGACAAAGACGAATACTTGTTGAACCTACGTGGAGTTTGAAAATAAGAAAACAGGTCCAGCACAGTCCGTGGATTTCAACCTTTTTAAACCCTGGTGGATGTTGACAGTGAAAACCAGCCTGTGACTAGTGACTAGTTACTGAGAGTAGGTAGATTTGTCTCCTGCAGCAGGTCACTATTTTCACACTCTGCATACAATGAGAACATGGCCTTATTGGATGAAATGTCTGCAGTGTTTCTTATTGGTTCCCCTCTCTCTCCTGGTACCCTCTAGAAAACCCCCTTCAGCACTCTTATTGAGTGTGTGTGTGTGTGTGTGTGTGTGTGTGTGGTGTGGTCAGCCTCTCAGTCAGGTACTCTCTCCCTTTAAGGACGAATGGAGGATTCAATCACCTGCTATCAGGTCATTTGTGCCTCTTGATCGAGTTGCACTGAGCATCTACTGGACTGACACACTCCAGTGGGCGCCAGGGACCTCTCACTCTCTCTCTCTCTCTCTCACACACACGCCTGCGCACACACACATTGATAAGAGGGGTATATAACTGGAGGCTAAATTATTTTTTTCCCCCCATTATAAAAGTGCCTTTGATGCTCCGCCCTCCCCTCGCCCGGAGGCCATCACCTTCTGGTCCTCTCTCTCTCTCTCTCTCTCTCTCTCTCTCTCTCTCTCTCTCTCTCTCTCTCTCACACGCACACACGCGCACACACACACACACACACTCAGAGCCACTTCCCCCTCTTTTCCATATCTGTGCATTAAAATGATAGCCTTCAATTAGCTGGATATGCTTTCATATAATGACTCCTCTCCACCCTTGGCAGTATCAGGCCTGATGAGTTTGATACGTAATCTGGGAGAGCAAGGGTGTTAAAAGACCACCCAGCCATGAATGGGTGTGTGTGTGGGGGTGGGGTGGGCGGAGAGGGACGCCAATGTGTGGGCCTGCTGGTTTTGTGTGTGTGTGTGTGTGTGTGTGTGTGTGTGTGTGTGCACATAAAGCTGGATTAATGGAAGAGGCGAGATCTAAGCGCTGCAAGATTAAATGAGTGTGAATTGATGTGATGGTTTCAATCACACTCACACGCCCATAATAGCCGCGTCCGCCGCTGACGGAAATATTTGTCGGGGGGGGATTATTTTGAAGTTGGCGATATGACGCGCATGACTGGACCACCGACCGTAGTTGGATTTCAAACGGCTTTCCACTTTTTTTTTTTTCCGTCTCTCTATCCTTCGCATCTTCACTGTAAAAAGCAAGATGAGACTCCATTGATATTCCACTTCCACAGTTTCCCGTGTGACATTATGAATATAAAAAAGCCGGAGAAAGGCAAAAAGGCAAAGCGGGCTGCTTCTTGTCAGTCTGGAGTGTCTGTTTGCTTCAGTGCAGCAGCGGCTTTTGAAAGTATCCTGTGTGTTTCAGGCCAACACAAACATGATAAAACCTGGCAATGTGATGACTTTGTTCAATTCATCGTATCATCACCGTGTCAGGGGTGTCTCAACATCACTTCAGTTACAAACCTTAGGTCTGGCCTGTGTGCACCTCATCATCCTTTGCACTCTGGTGCTGATCGTCCAGAGCCCTGAGCACAAACCAAGAAGAGCGACTTCCAGAGTATCGCTCGAATAACGGGAAGCTCTCACACAGAGGGACCGAGAGGAGGCCTGGAAACCTCCTGATCTGACAGACTGACAGGAAGTGACAGCAAGTGACAGGAAGTGCCGTCGTTTCCTTAGAAATGAAGCTGCCAGTAACGTAGAAAAGCCACTCCAGCCCAGCGCTTTTCGGAAGAAAAAGTAGGGAAAAAATGCTCGATAGAAATGCTCTTATTTCAGAGTTATTTCATCGACTTTTCAAAAAAATTCCCACTGACTATGGTTGTGAGACTAAAACGGATACACACCTGCGACACTCTTTTTAATAATGCCAAAAATTGCAGTTCAATATTTTTCTTGGACAAAATATTGAACCTGAATATTGACCCGTGGACTTTATTCAAAGGTCTCAAAATACCTCGAGATGTTGCTCCAGCAGTGCAAGTAACCTGCAAACCTGCCTTAAAAAGGTGCGAAATGATGTTTTGTTTTTTTTTTAAAAAATGGGCAATCAACATTTGTCTGACAAGAAGAAGAAACAAACCTGCAATATTTGTGGCTGTCGGTTCCAAAAGAAGAAGATGATGAACGGGAAGAAGAGGGGGGGTGGACTGGAAGGACACGGAGAGGAGAGGAGGGGCGGCAGCAGGATGTGCGAGTAGTGAGGTGAGAAATACTTGTGATTGCCTGACGTGCCTCGCTGAGCTCCGCTGTTATTAGTCATTCTACCTGCTGCTGCTGCTGCTGCTGCTGCTGCTGCTGCTGCTGCGGCGGCGGCGAGGACGTGCGTGCGCCCTCGTGCGTTCCACCCTCGACGCCCAATGGATTTTTTTTGGAGATCCGCTCTCCTCACCTTTTCTCCTCACCTCCCTAGAGACCCCCGCTGCCTCCTGGTACTCACGCTCCCCTGGCCGTGAGCCGCCTCCGATATCCGGCTGTCCGTGTGATGGCCTTCGCGACGCTGCTGCTGCTGCTGCTGCTGCTGCTGCTGCTGCTGCATCTCCCGGGAGAGCGGCTCAAAGCGACGGGCCGCTGCGACCGGCCCCGAGGAGACGACTTGGCGCTTAAAGGAACGTTTTTGTCGGCGGCGGTGGCGTCTATCAGGCTGGCCCCTCCTCCTCCCTCCCACTGCCCCCCCTCCTCCCACCCCAAGGCCAAACCTCTTCACCGAAATAGATCGACCTTTCGCAATTTATTACCTACACCGCTGACATCTATCAGGCCTCGGCCCCTCGGGGCCACCGGGGCCAATAATAATATGGCAGCGCCCCCCCGCGCAGCCGCTCATAAGACCGTCTGCCTGTTGCTGCTGCAAGCCGCCGCTATGTTTTATTAAATGCTTGAATGACTCGCGCCCGCCGCCGCCCGCCACTTCCTCTGCTACAGGCCGCCTCCCGCCGAGCCCGCAGGTGAACCATTCATCCCCGCGGCACCTCCATCAGCGGCCCGGCCGCCTCCTTCCCGCCTCCGTCTCTCTTTCATCTCCATCAAACATTCTCCTTCACCCCCGCCTAGCCCGGCGAGTCCGCTGCGGTCGGTGATCTCGTCGGGAAAAGTGCGGACGGAGCCGAGCTGAGTGGAAGCCGAGGTTTTTTTTTTTTTTTTTTTTAGCATTTGCAGCTTCGTTTTTGGGTTCAGCGTTTCAGGCGTTAAAGCTTTGGTGGTTTGAGTTTCGTCGACTCGGGGAATTTTTTTTTTACCTTCGTGTCAGATCTGTTTGGCTGTTATTGCGAAAGAAGAACAACACGTGTCTTTGCACAGACTGACTTTTTTTTTGTTTCAAGATGAGTTGTCAGCGAATGCACGAGAAATCAGAAGGAAAAACATAATTTTAAACTAAGCCCAAGAGTTTTTTGGGAAATAGCCCTTTGTGATGTCACAAAGAGTTCTGATAACTCACTGATACCTCACTGATACCTCACTGATCCCTCTCCGAGGACGTTGACAAGGTCTGAGCCAGCCGTTGGTTCCGAGATGCAATTTTCAACCTGCTTTGCTGCGTCTCCTTCAGCTTCAGCTGGTGGCTAAAACTGAGTTTTCTCACAAGGAGGCTGTAAACGGCGGGTTAGTTAAAACCTGTTTCCTCGAGAGTATTTCTTTGTCAGAACATTTTAAATAATTTAATGCACTTAATTCAGAGACATAAACTGCTGGTTTGAATCACTGCTTTGGGCGCTACACAATGCAGCTGCTCACAGTTTGAGTCGCCGCACGCATTTGTCTTCTTATTTAAATAGCTTCATTTGTAGAGTGCACTTTAATGGTTGTAGGAACTTGCAGGATGTTTAAAATGTCACGGTCGTAAGTGTTATTGTTTATTTTCATACTCTTTTGCTCGCCTGCTGTTTCACTCTGCCTCTGTGAGGCCAGTGTGTGCAGAGCTGGCGAGACGCAGAGTGGAAACAGAAGTCAGCTCACCACCAGTGTGTGTGTGTGTGTGTGACTGTTTGTGTTTACATGCAGTGCCAGTGAGTTTTTGCCCTTTAGACTCAATTTTAACTTTAATTTCAAAGGGGAAAGAAAATCAATGATTAAGGTCATAAATGACTTGTGTGTTCAGTTTTTGTTTTCTGAGAAGATTTTATCGGTTGCGTTATATTTTTTAAAGGGAGCGGTGGGAAAATAAAAGTGTTTGATAATATCACAACAAGTGTAATTCAGCCGTGCCGGTTGTGTTGTGACTGGACCTGCACAGTTCTCAGGGGTCCGGCTATAAACCGAGATAAGAGGAGGGGAGGGAGCGATGCTAGATAGGAGGAGCTCTTCCAGGTGTCTCAGAGCATTTGTTCACCCGCTGAGAACACACACTGCACACTACGCACACAAACACACTCACAAATATGAGGCACGAGGACTTCGCTACCACCAGCTGTGTTCCAAATCGCTTATCTCCATTATTACACACACTACGATATGGATATTGTTGTGCTAGAGCAAACACTGCCTTTTAGCGTTTCCTGGAAGTGGCTAACACTAGCCGCCTTGTTTCGCACATTTTTATAACTCGTCGAGAATGTGACCAAACGTTTAGTTCTGGGTAACATCAAAAGTTTGTCTCCCACAACAATTATGACTCATTGCAATTTGTGCTAACGTAGCTTCACAAGGAGGTCAGCCAGGTCCCGCTTGCTAATGTAGCTAGCAAGCTTACGATGACTGAATCTTTACAAAAATTACTGACAGCAGTGTCTCTGGCAGTATATCTCATTGCACTAAGCTGTTGCCAGGTTGTATTTAGCCCCGCCAACCATTTGAAAAGTTTAGCGAAGTGTTAGCGGCTCTCGCTGAGGGTGTGAACTGAAGCATCCTTCACTGTTTGACAGCTTCAAGCGCCGAGATGCATTTTGGCATCCTCACCGGTGTGGGCATTGCATCAGTGCTCTCAAAATAGTAAGTGTTCGGTGCTGAAGTGTCCCACTTCCAGATAGATGGAAGGGACTAATTAGGTAGATGCACAACACATATCGAAAACACACTGGCAGAAACATGACGGAGCGCTTGCTGGAAGGAAGGAAGGAAGGAAGGAAGAAAAGAAGGAGAGGAAGACCTCCTTCTTTTCATTGTCGAGCCCTCACTTAACAGGAACCCTCTTCATTACCCGTGTCCTCATCAGACATTGTTACATCCTCTCTAATCTTAAGATGTTTCGCCATCATTCAGCCCCGCCATAATCACCGAACAAAAGATTCTCCGTCGGATGTCTGCGCGCGCACACGTGTGTATGCGTGTGCCCGCTGCGCCTCCAGCTACGTATCTTAATCTCCTGTCTGTTAGCATATTTAGAGCATTGCTTTAGCCGGGTGGAGGCTCGTGATAGGCTAATTTCACAGGGCCCTCATCTAGCTCCAGGAAGTGAAGGAGGAAGGCCAGCGTCTTGGGAACAAGATCGGGCGGTTCGAGCCTTCTGGGTGTGTGTCTCCCCAGCAGATCTCAAAGAATTGTGGGTTGTGGTTGGGGATCAAAACACTACTTTGGCTGAAATGAAGCAGAACCGAGCTTTCGGTTCGAGCTTTCGTTGGTACTGTTGGTTGTGAAATGATGTGTGTTACATTTCATTTTTTACACGTTGAATCAAGTCAACTTTTATACTGGTTAAAATCAAGGTTGGTAGAGAAAATAAAGAGTGCTGTGGATGTGGAAGATGCTTCCATCCTCTAAATTTGCCCTGGAGATTTAAAACACTTGTTTGTTGTTGTTGTTTTTTAAACCACCCAGTAAAGGGGAATCACCAGCAATTAGATATTTTTTTTTAAAAGAAACACTTACTACCTTCAGTCGCTCATTTTTTTTTTATGTCTAATTTATTTTCAGTTTTTGCAGGGACCAAATAAATATTTACCTGACTTTTCTGTGTTTCAATTAAATATTATAGGCTAGAATCCTTAAAAAATACAAAAAAAAAAAAGCAAAAGAAAAAACCCAACAAGTCTTAATTAAACTGGCTGTCTGATGCCACATGACTCTGTTCCGGAGACTGTCTGACCGACTTGACTTGAAGTTTCTTGTCAGTGCAGCATCATTGCAGCCCAGCATCCACCTGCCTTCACCACCATCCGCCGAGCGCAACAAGTCGTGCGTGTGTGTGTGTGTGTGTGTGCGCGTACAAGGGAATTAAATTTCCCATTCCAGTCAGTCGTGTCTCACTCTTGAGCCCGTGGCAGCGAACACTCTTCCTCTGTCACGCAGCCATGCCTTTCCCTCTCTCTCTCTCTCTCTCTCCCTCTCTCTTTCTCTCTCTCTCCATGCTGCCTTTCAACTCTTTCTCATTTCCACCTCCTCTTTCTTTCTCTCTCTCTCTCTCTCTCTCCCTACCCCTCGGCTCTCTGCCGCGTATTTAATAAGGCTTTATTGACGCAAGAGGGATTTTTTTCCCGTTCTCTTTTCTTTCTTCCTCTCTCGATAAAATCACACGCGGCCACACAATCAAAAACGACAAAGGTCTTGTGCTTTATTAGCTCCCTGCTCTCAGATCTCCTCCTCCTCTTGTCCTCCTTTTGTCTTTTTTTTTCCTTTTACCGCATCCTACACCCCCCACCCGCCGTATCGGCGTCATTAGCAGCTGCAGGGTGACGGATGGCGGCGGGAGGCTGCGGCACTCTGCCGTTCAGCTTTAGTCATCGTTACCCACACGCAGGAATCTGTCACATGTTTGCGTTCACCTGTTAACCTTCGGCAAAAGTGCATTCAGCACTTTTCCCACACGCAGGAATCTGTCACATGTTTGCGTTCACCTGTTAACCTGCAACAAAAGTGCATTCAGCACTTTTCCCACACACAGGAAGGAATCTGTCACATGTTTGCGACGCAGGAGCGTCTATCAGGTGCCAGCAGCGGCTGCCTTCCCTCTGCTGGCTTTCTCTCCCAGCGCACACAGACGGACACACACTGTGAGAAACACACTCACACACTCACACACTTACACAGCCTGTTTTTTTTCGAGAGGTTTGTATTGACTGTGAGCCCCACAGGGAAGTGAATGCCAATAGCCCCTCGACTCTCTGCGAGGGTTCCAGCAGGCAGACGGTCCAGCGATCCACAGGGTGCTAAAAGGTTCTATTTCAAGAGCCGGCACAAAGTTTCACCTCCAGGAGGAACTTTGAGAGTTCATGTGCTGCTGCATGAGGTTTCTTTTGTGCCTAGATGCCTGGATGTGGGTGTTGGTGCGCAGTTTTTCTTCTTCTTTTTTTCTGGCTGGTAATGTTCGTGCAATACTTTGAAACGAATCGAAATTAACACGTTATGCAAACCCTGAGTGTGTGTGTGTGTGTGTGTGTGTGTGTGAGAGTGTGGGAGGGGGGGGGGGGGGTGATGACGCCGTGGTGACTCACTGCCGAGTGCCCCCCCAATGACATCAGAGGGTGCAGCCTTAATCCTCGCTGAATGCGCCGCAGCCACGAAACCAACGTTACGTAAAAGGCGCTAAACAAGAAGCTTTGTGGTCCCCAGTATTGGCGGCCGAGTTGGTTCATCCTCAAGGCCACAATCAAACTGCAAAAACAGACATCGTGAGGGAAACTGGCTTTGACGGGCAGAAAACCCGAGGAGGAGCGGCGGTGGTGGCGGGGACTCGCATCCTCTCGAGGGGCGGGGCGGCTGAGGAAGAATCGTAGACAGAGGGCCTGATTGGGCCCAGGAGAGTCCAGGAACCTCCAGGCCCTGCAGCACAGAGCGCATTTGATGAGCTTCACCCCCACTGGCTGGTGGAAACATGTGGTCCGGGCGCCTGTCGCTGGCGCCGAGCTCCTCGTAGCCGCCGGCTAGCTGGTAAAGACTCAGGAGGAGAGGCTGTGATTGTTGAAGCGGCTACAGAGCACGACAGCAACGACGCAGCTTCTTCCCCAGATTCCCTGTCAGACGACGCCATGAAGGTCCTTGTCCTGCCTTGGATTGCTTGTGCACTGTTTGTTAGGACACTGAGGAGGCAGGGCATGGATGGAAAGGCCACATGGAATCCAAAAAAATGACATGGTGCTTCCGCCTCCGGTGTGAACCAGGCGTAAACCGCTCGTTAAAAGAATCAGTGCCATTAAAAGGAGTTTGAGTTAATGCGTTAACTTCGCCAGCCCTAATTAATAAACGCTAGCATGTGAACGTGCAGGATTTAAGCTAGTGGCTAATTTTCACCCTATGTCCTTGAGCAGGTTGATGTTAACAATTAAAAGTACAAAAAAGCAGACTGCCGACAAACGAAGAAGAAGAGGGAAATATGAACCGTCTGTCCTTCACACTGAAGGACAGACGGAATCATTTCAGCAGTCGTCTCCACGGTCACCACTGAGCACCGGGGGAACTTTGTGTTCTCCTGACAACAACTCTGACGTGTTAAACTGATGGATGGATCGTCTGGAGCAGTCTGGATTGTGGTTGCACACTGCACACACGTGGCCTCGTGTTGCGTGATGGTTTGCAACAAAGAGACCTGTTTTGGTTTTTGTGTCTTCACTCCACTTCCTTCGACAAGAAGAGCTACACCATCTAGAACTGGTCCTTAGAATATGTTTGTGAGGTTTGCTGCCTGAGCAGAGCAGCATCTGGTGGCTCAGTGGCTGCAGGAGCTCAAGTTGTTGCATTTTTGTTGTGTCGGGAGAAGCTGAGAAGTGGCAGTAGTCCTTTCCTTATGTGTGTGTGTGTGTGTGTGTGTGTGTGTGTGTCTGTGCTTGTGCAGCAGCGTCATGTGACACCCTCCTCCCCGCCGCTGATTAGGTGTTTTGAATAATTGATGATTGCATTGCTCATTAAGTCGTCGTCTTCTGTTTTCGCCAGGCGACCGGCTCTATTTTTAAGGCAGCAGAAACTTCCTCCTCCTCTTCCTCTTCCTCCTCTTCCTCGTCCTCTCCTCTTTTTCTTCTCCTCCTCTCTGCATCTCCCCTTTGGATGCAGCAAATCCATCACTCACTCAGGGCTCTGCTGATGGGGGTCCACAGGGGCTTGGAGGGATGTTAATCATGTTGAGGGGACATTTTTAGCCGGAGTGTAGCGCGGCGGTGGCGATGGGAGTTGCCTCCGGTCTCGCCGCCGCCGCCGGGAGAAACCGCAGTGCAAGAAGGTAAAAAAAAAAAAAAAAAAAGAGAGCAGAACGATGATGAAGTCTATCCATCGTGCAGATGTGACGGCACCGGCCCCTTGAATTGCAGTTCATCTTGAAAAATGACATCCTAATTCTGCAAGAGACCTGCAAAGTCTGTTTCTTTTCCGCTGCGAGGCTGCGATTGGATTCCCAGAGTCGGCATGCGGCCGTTCCAGATGTTTTGCGAGCGGCTGACCGTCGTCCGACCTGCAAACCGGCTCTGACAGCGAGCGGATCAGAACCGGCAGACATCGAGTTTGAATCAGAGAAGGGAAAGCAGTGATGGAGCGGGAAAAAAAAAGAGGCTCAGCCACAGTTCTGTCAGCAGAAGCTGCAGCCTCCGAGCCTCCGCTCCGTCTCGCACTCACACACTCACATTTTAGATCTTAGCACATTAACGAGGCATGAAGTACGCACACACACACACACACACACGCGCACGCACACGGGGAGGTGCGGAGAGAATGAGATTGGTTTTCATCTATTTCCCCCTGAAAACACGGGCGGAGAAAAAAAGGGAGGAATCCCCCAAAGACGACGCAGCGCTTTGATATCCGCAGTCCTGCGTCTGTAAATAGGTTGGGTGGTGGAGACGGAGGAGGCGCGGCGGCGGCGGCGGCGGGCGCCAGAGCGCGTGCGTGGCCTTTGCGCTCATCTGCGCTCGGCACGTGCGTGTAAACTTGTCATCTTGAGGGGGGTATCCTATTTCTGGCAGCAGGCTTTTTGGGTGGGAAACCAGTGTGTGTGTGTGTGTGTGTGTGTGTGTGTGTGTGTGTGTGTGTGTGTGTGTGTGTGGGATTGTTTACCTCCTCCTGTTGAGGCTTCCACCGCTCAGTGTTCCTTCTAGGCAGACAGGGAGGCGTTCAGGGCGACGTGTTTTTCATGGTGTTTCCCCTCCTGGCTGGCTGCCGCTCTGCTGTGTCTCCGGGCCTTCAGGGCTTCCGGCTGCAGCTACAGCTGCGAGACGGGACGGACGCTGGAAGCTTTTCTCACCGCTTTGACCGGGGGCATCGCTGCTGAACCGCGCGGCACCGCCATGACCTGCTGTGATCTCTTGCCAGGCGGTGACGCTCACCGTGAGACATCAGGGGCTGCGGTGAGACCGAGTTGATTCACGATACGATATCGTAAGATATGATACGATATGATGTGATACGATATAACACGATAATATAGCGTACGATGAGATTTGATACGCTACAGTAAGGTACAGTATGATGCGATATGACACGATACGATAAGATATAGTCTGATACGATATGATAACATATAATATGATACAATAGGATACGAGTGAGTACAATACACTTTATTGTCAAGCCAGAGAATCATAATCACAATCTGCGCGA
This sequence comes from Thamnaconus septentrionalis, assembly GCA_009823395.1. Lineage (NCBI taxonomy): Eukaryota > Metazoa > Chordata > Actinopteri > Tetraodontiformes > Monacanthidae > Thamnaconus > Thamnaconus septentrionalis. The sequence continues at coordinate 5,529,130 of CM020508.1, read as the reverse complement.
ATGTCAAACCCCCAGCTGGAAAAACAAGCAACCATCAACCAGTTAGCTCGCCAGTTAGCTCGCCAGTTAGCCTGACATAGGGCTGTGGACTGCAGCAGGAAGGACCTGCAGAGAACCCAGAACGCAGACTCACAGCACAGAGAGATGGGAATGGTGGCAATCAAACCCTCAACCTCCCTGCTTTGATGTGACCGTCCTGCTACGTTCATATTATTAATTAGGACAATTAAGGGGCAACAGTGGTGCTGATTATAGACACATTCTTAATGACCTCAATATTTTTGTTTTAAATCGTTGCTGATCCATCTCAGGATGGGCCACAACCCCATCCAGCCGTTATTACTGCTGTACTGATGAAGCTTTGAAGAAGGTTAAGAGTTTTTTTTCCCTCTTTATTTCCCACTCACTCACTTTGTTCTGGTTCCTGGTTCCTGGATATAAACAGCAGCTTTATCACTTACTGACAGCCAAATGAATCTGGTTGATGTGTGGAGTCGAAGCTCTTGATCTGGGTTTGTATGAAGGCCAGCTGTTCTTTTTTCCCCCTAGTTAAGTTAATTATCGATGTTTATTGTTTGGGTTTGTTGGCAGTTGACAAAAACTAATGATAACATTTATTTTTTTAAAAAAAAAAAAAAAAAAAGAAAAACGACCAACCGATTTGAAAACCATCTGAGAGTCATTTGCGCCGTGTTTGGATGGCGGTGACCTCAGAAGGGAGCCGACTGGTCCTCACCTTTTTGAAAAGGGGATTTTCAGAAGGTGAGGAAGAGCCGACAGCCCAAAACCAGAAACTCTCTGCGTTCTCACATCTGACCTCTGACCCCTGACCTCTCCACGCGTGTCGCTCAAGGCCAAGAAATACACAGATGTCGAACCCTCCACCCCGTCACTGAACTCACCTCCACTGTGAAACACTCACCGCCGCGTCATTAGACCCAGAGAAAAACAACAACTTTGGTTTTCACTTCTACCTCGCTCTGTTTTATTTTTCTGCCGTTACGAATCCTCCAGACGACTTGTCAGTCAGGCGAAATAATTATAACGTGTGATCTCAGGAGTGGAGAGTGACAGGCAGAGCCGGAAACGGGAGCGACAGTTTTGAGTGGCAGGATTAATTCAGGGGCTTTGATGCAACTCGCGAGTACATCACTTGTTTTTTTGTTTTTTTTTCGTTCGTGTAGTTCACGCCTGGTTTGTTGGGATAAAGAAATCTTCAGTCGGGTTCGACCGCCGCCTGTCTGTCTGTCAGTCAGTCTGTCTGCTCAGTACCTGCGGGATTTCTAGGAACGCCGCCACGTTTGTGTAACCGGCGCCGTTGTAGCGCCGGCTCGTCGGCGTGCTGGGCGTGACGGTGAACTTCGACCCCGCCGCAGCTCGTCGCCACTCGGCTCTTCTCTCCGTATCAGCCGGCTCATTCGCACGCCGCCGCTGCTGACGCCGCCGCTTGATCTCCTTCCTCGCCGTGAACTCCGAGGTTCAGCTCCCGTTCCTTTCGCCTTCTGCTCCGGGTGAGTGGACAAAGCGCTGAGGGCGCCGCAGGAGCTTCTGCCTGTCGCCGCTGATTGGACGGATCTCGCTCAGATTCAGTCGATTTAACGTGTTTTTGCGTTGCCCAGGTTTGAAAACACAGTTTGTCTCGATGTAACAGTGTTAGGTTCTCCTGTAAGTCTAGACCTTGGAACCGGGTGAGGATAGAACTGACTGATTTTGCAGAGTGGTGACAGTTTGGGTCTCCACTCCTTTGTGTGTTTGATGGCTAAAAGTGCTGGAAGTGAGTTTTTACCTTTTACCTGACTTAATTAAGTCACTGCAGAGCACGGCGGCGTGCTGACCTTTGGTACGCTCGGCCGAGGTTATTCATCAACCAGTGCGGGGGGATGGAGGGTGAGGGGGGAGGGAGGAGAGGAGGGGGGGTGTCGCTGATACGGCCTCCTCGGACTCTGAGGTCGGGCGGCCAAGACTCAGTGGTGACAGAAGGTGTGTGTGTGTGTGTGTGTGTGTGTGTGTGTGTGTGTGTGTGTGTGTGTGTGTGTGTGTGTGTGTGTGTGTGTGTGTGTGTGTGTGTGTGTGTTCCGTGGCGAGGGCTTGGACTGAGCGCAGGTAGCAATGTGTGTGTGTGTGTGTGTGTGTGATTATTCATTATTGAGATGGCAGCAGAAGCTGAATGAGTGGAGGCGCTAATCTTACGCTGAGCCTGATGGACAGAACACAATTACCCAGAGAGTGGAAGGTCCGTCGGTGGGGGTGGTGGTAGGTGGGGGTGTAGTAGCAAGTAGCACCCCCCACCCACCCACCCCTTTCTTCTTCTTCTTCTTCTTCTTCTTCTTCTTCTTCTTCTTCTTCTTCTCTGACTTCCTTCCCTCCTGTCTCCTGGCAGACTTTGCAGTAGCTGCAGATGATTTCTGGGCATTAAGCTGCTGTTGGCAAGAGTCTTGCGTACAGAGGACTCTTCTACACATACACACACACACACACACACACACACACACACACACGCGCGCGCGTGCGCGCACAGATGCACGCACACACACACACAAAGGGAGGCAGCTCTTTCACCCACCCGCCTGCTGGCAGTGCCCCGTTTACGGACGTCCAGTTCTACTGTTCTCTCCCGTCCCTGCCGGCGCCCCCTCTGGTCTGCCTTCAGATTGCCATCTAAATTCAGACCCACTAAGCTTCATTCACAGCCGCTGCCGCCGCCGCCGCTACTTTTAGCTCAAGCGCCGATTCCAGGTCAAAGCACCAAGGCGGTAGCTCGCGATGTTTTCTGATGGTGCTGCTCCTGCTCCCCTGTGTGTGCTTGTGTGCGTGTGTGTGTGTGTGTGTGTGCTTTTCCTGCAGGCGGGGGGGATTTGAGCAGCTGAAATCTATACAGGACTGCCTCTTTCATTTTTTTTCTAAAGAAATTAACTGCTTTCCTGGCCTCCAGGGGCTGCAGCTTAGCTGTGGAACTCCAGTGCGACTCTCTGGAGGAGGAACCAGATGTCTGGAGCCTCGCAGAAGCCTGCAGAGAGGCGCTGCAGCAGAGGGGTTTTTTTCTATATATATTTTCAAGCTCATATTCTGGTTCTGTGTGCCCTGTTCAACGGAAGGGATGAACTTTTTTTTTGTTGCTCTCAGTGGTTGGATGAGCTGCACTTCTTTATCTCATCTCATTCTTCCTGAAATATTTGCCACAAAAGTTTTTCTTCTTTTGTTTTTTGTGTTTTTTTTTTTTTTTTTTTTAGAATGTAGCGCTGTTGTGTTTCGGGGGTCCGAGTCGGCGAGGTGCTTTTCCTCGACGCGGCTCCTTGAGGATTTTTGGGGGGGATTAACAGGCGGCATTTCTTAAACATGAGCGCCAGATGCCGTCTGAAGACGAAGAAATTCAGTGAACAAAAAAAAAAGAGGGTGGGAGTGTGTGTGTGGAGGGTTGGGGGGGGGGGGGGGTCACATGCTCAGGGTTACAGCAGGAGCCGCTCCATCAAACTCCATCCTTTCGATTCTTACTTCGCTTCCTCTCCCCTCCCCCTCCCCCTCCCCCTCCCCGCACTCTCTCATTATCTCACCCCCCCCACTCTATGTTCCCTCACTTTCTTCTCTCGCCCTCCCCACCCCTCTAACCTCTCCCGCCATGCTCTCTCTCTCTCTCTGTCTCTCTCTCTCTCCATCCATTCGCTGGGGCGTCGCTCGCCCCGGCTGATAATGCCTGTAATTGGAGTGACTCACACTTTTCCAGTGTGTTTGGACCAGATAAAGAATATTGTTAGCGTTTTTTTGCAGACATGGCCTCTGCTGGCAGAATTAAATGGACTCTGTTCTCTTCTGTTATGCCGCAAATTAAAAGCCTCTCAATTCATCTGTTCCCGCCCGAGGCTCACTGGGGTGGGGGGTGGGGGTGGGAAAGGGGTCTCCTATTCGCGCGCATAAAAAAATAAATAAGTAAATAAAAAAGCAGAGCGGAGATGGAGAGGTGGGGGAGGGAGGGAGGGTGTTGGAATAAGAGAGATTTCCCTCTCACCCGACAAAACGTCAGTCTTTCTCTCTCGTTTTTCTGCGGGATGGAGACGAGGGAAGAACTGAAGGGTCAAGACCGGCGGTTCAAGAGCGTTTCGGATTCATTATTCGGCTTTGGTCAACTCGCAGCTGCCTCCCGTCGGCCCCTCGTGCGGCCAACATAATAAAGGAGTTTGGCTGCGAAGACGTTGTGCTGTGGGCGCTTGTGTGTTGTGTTTTACGCGGTTTTGGCTGCTTGTTGCTGCCCGTTGCTGCCGCTGCTGCTGCTGCTGCCAGTCAGCACTTCAGAATCAAGTAGCGGCAGATGGGCCAATGAATGCCCGGCGGCCAATCAGGTTGCTGGGAGTTGGGCAGTGCAGTGTGTTTATTTTGTCATTGCTAATGTTGGTATAAAAACTAAATTAACTTTCCAAGACCTGTCAGATGGCGACAACGCTGAAATTTCAGAATTGGAAAAAAATAATAACAATAATTTGGGAATTAGGAATCTGTTGTTCTCGATTGCTGATTCATTCAGGCTGTTTGTGGATTCAGAGCCAAATTTAGTGAAGCCGCAATTGGAGGTTGTCTGAAGACAAAAAAAGAAGTAAAACACACACACTGCATCGTTTCACCACTAGTTGTTGTAGTTTTGCATTGCTGTTGTTTCGGCAAAACAAACCGGCTCCCTGCAGGTTTGTTTCCTCCTCAGCAGCTTCTGGTCTGGCAAACGAGGACAGAACTGACATAACACCAGAGGATGTCCCTCTTTGTATCCTATATCTGTTTTCCTGTAACAGTTTATGCTGCAACTTTAACTTTTTTTTAATTAGTTGTTAGATTGTAAATGAAGGTTGAAGTGTGCGTTATCTACAAAGTGATTGCAAAGGTCAGTTGATGTTGGCCAGTTTCACAACACCAGGAAGTAAAGACAAGTATTACCGTTAGCCTCCGTAACAGGGGCTTGACTGCTTCAACTTTGCTCCGCTGTCTTGCTGCATCATGAGGGATTCTGAATGACCTGCAAACAAAGGGCCTGACATAATCCCACTGAAAGCTTTATATGTCTGCAGCCTGTTAACTCGTCTGACATCTCGTTACGATAGAACTTCACTTAATCCCGCGGGGGAGGAGATTTAAATACAGGAAGTGAAGTGAAGATGCAAAGTGACAAACGCATAAACAGCCTGAGGGGACCAAAGAAATTGACAAAAAAAAAAAAACTGTAACTGCCTATCTGCATTATTTAATACATACACACCTAAGTTCCCAGCCGGGTGTATTTTCTAGACATGACTAAGTGTTATTGTGAAGGACAAACTCTGTTACATGATGATCGGGAGAGAGAGAGGGGAAAAAAAAAACGTTGTTTTGAGCGAGCGGCCGGATTGTTCTGGCAGCGGCGTCCTTGCAGAGCCACATTACCGACAGGAAGTCGGTAAATCTGCACAGGCGCTCTCTTTTCAAAACTGTAACCAGGGGCAACATGTTGCGAAGGTCCAAAACGAGCCCCTCGCTCTCCGGCGAGGACTCCAACCAGCTCACTAACCGCCTCTCTCTCTCTCTCTCTCTCTCTCTCTCTCTCTCTCTCTCTCTCTCTCTCTCTCTCTCTCTCTCTCTCTCTCTCACTCTCCCTCCTGCAGCTCTCTGCAGGTGCATGTGGGCTACCGAGTCAGGGCTGAAGCCCCTCCCTCTCCCATGAGCCTGTGTGCCCCGCGCGCACACCCCTGGCGCCCGCACGCACACTCGGCGCCCACGCACGCGCACCGCCGGCACTGACGCCGTGAAGTGGACTCTCTCGGCGCCCAGCGGATCCCAGGCGAGCCAAAGCGGAGGCAGGAGTCGAGTCCCGTTGGAGGCCGAGGATGTCAACAGAGACGGAGCTCCAGCCAGCGGTCAGGCCCAGCAGCGTCCGACGGGACTCCAGGAGGAAAGGTAGCGACCGCCGTCACCACCTCCGACCTGCAGCTGTGACGAGAACTCGCAAAGCTGAATGTTTTTTTTAATGAAGCTGCTTTTGCTAATTTTAAATTTTTGCGCAAAAAAAAAAAACGTTTTCACAGAGAATGCCGGTGTACAGCAACCTGTTTAAGTTTGGCCTTTTCAAACTTCTGCGTGGCGAACAATCAAAATGGGTATGCAAACCCACTTGGGTCATGATCACGCATCGCATAAATCAACAAGGGAAAACACGCAGTTGCATCGCTGATTAGCCACTCATTGGGGAGCCGCCGCTCTGTCTTGCCAGATGGGGCGCTAGTAGCAGCAAGCGGTAAAAGTGTTAAAAGTGTAAAAGACACAAACTCTTCCGTTGGTAGCCTCAGATACGTCCAATAGCCTCCTTGGTAAAGTTAATATTGTGTTTTCCCACATTTCTGCTGCAAAAGTTTTTAATCGCAACATTTTGCAACAGTACATTTCACTTGTTTCGCATGCGTTGTGCGACAGACCTGCACAGGGTTAAAACTTGCTAACCGGCGTTGACAAGCTAACTCATTTGAAATTTGAACTTTCGTCCCTCTGAAACACGTCGCACTATACAAACTGCACAAGGACTGCGAGCCTAAGAATGAGTTCCTCTCACAGTACTTTATACACTCAATACGTGCACAACTTTTTTCCTCTGCGCGCTGCCGACGCAGACGCTCGCTGTGCGTCACAAGACGGTTTTGCGAAGCAACAGGTCCATCGTCCTCCGCAGCAGCGCCGCCAACATGCTCCATCTGGGTCCCTTTTGTTCGGTGCACGTGACCTCACGCGACAGAACGGGCTAAAGGCTAATAGCTCATCACACCAGCGTTGAAAGCAGTTGTCAGACAAACCTGCGCGCATTAACACGTTTGTCAGCCGCTGGCGTTAATAGCTTCTTGACTGGCTGTCGATGACTGAGTCGTGTCACCGAGCGGCGGAGCGCGGGGGCTAATTAGCAGGTGTGCCGGCATTTCCAGCGCAGCAGCTCGCTGCTGAAGCAGGTGCAGGTTGGCGGGGGGGGCGGCTGTAATGCTGCGGTCGGGGGGGCGAGAGGGAGGCGGAAAACACATCCAGGTGTGGAGAAAGCTCCAGAGGCGGGCGGCTAGCGCGCTAGCAGGTGTTGCGGGCGCGGGCCCGGGTGGTCCGGGAGCAGAGGTGATGCCAGGGGCCGGGGCTGGCGGCCGACGCCCAGCTGCTGAGCGCCACCTGCCTGCCTGCCTGCCTGCCTGCCTGCCTGCCTGCCTGCCTGCCTGCCTGCCTCTGCCTGCATCTCCCCGAACGAGCGGTGATTGATGTAGCGAAAGCACCGGACACCGTCGGGTGGGAGCGAGGGAGGGGCTATCTAATGGATGCACATGCGCATGCAGGTATGCGCGCGCACGTGCACACACATGCACCCCCCCCCCACCCCACGCACCTCCCTCCCTATATAGGCTGAGCGAGCGCTGCTGCAGCGGTGAGCCTGAATGCCTCTCGTGTCCTATTTAGAAGCGGCATTGTTCGGCTGCAGTGGGGATCATGTTCGCCATTCACACCGCTCTCCATATGTGGCGCGGCGCACACACGTGCGCACACACACACTCGCACGTACACACATGCACACGCAAAGACTGGGATGGAAGCCCAGAAGAGCATATGAGAGGAAAGATGAATGGTTTGCCTTCAGCATTCAGACTGTAGGGTTTTCAGATTCTTCTCCTCTACGGCTCCATCCTCTCTGCAGCACGCACACGCACACACACACACACACACACACGTGCGCACACCCTTCACACCAACTTTTTTTGGTTATATTTTTTTAAACGGAGAATGTAGTCCTCGCAGAGCATGTATCTGTATTTTGATCTGGGTCATTCTTCCAAACAAGCAGACACACACACACCCACACACCCACACACACACTCACACGCACCCACACACACACTCACACGCTCAGCAGGGTGATGAAAGTCAAATGTAATCACGCGCCGCTCACCAGAAACAAGCATGCTGTGGGAAATGGAAGCTGTGATCGGGCTCCGGCTAGCGTGTTGCATGTGTTCTTACACACGTTCCCGTTTCTGTGGATTTAAAGGTCACATATTGTGCAACGTTCACTCCGCTGGCGTTTTGTAAAAATAAAAAAGTGTCTCTGGCCTGTCTGTGAACTCCACTAGAAATAAAAGTCCATTCTTTACTTTTACATGGAGCATACCAGGCAAAGAAGATATGAAGTGGAACAGACTGTTGTCATTAGAGAAGTGTTACAATTCAAAAAAAGAGACTGCAACTGACAAACGAACACACATTTGTATGAGTACAGGTCGAAAATTAATAAATATTTTAAAACATTTCAAAGACACAAAAACACAAACTGTCCCATTACTGCACTGCTGAGTTTGGGTTGTGAAAAAACGACTTCAGCAACGCAGGTTTGGGTCTCAGATGAACTCTGTCTGTCTGTCCGTCTGTCTGTCTGTCTGTCTGTCCGTCCGTCTGTCTTTCTGTCTGTCTGACGCGTGACGTCTGAGTGCTCTGTGGCGCAACCCAGAGGCTGACAGAGACGCCTCTCGAGTGTCTCGTTGTCGTCCTGCCGTCGACCGACATCCTTCCTCGCCTTGCAGAGCCACAAAACTGCGTTAATCACAGTTTGCAGTTTTCCCTCAGCCGGCCTGTGGCTGCTTTAAAGGGAGAACTTCCAGGTTTGTTCTTCTGTAGAGACAATCCTGTCTCTTCACGCTCCCTTTTTTCTTCCGACAGAAGGTTTTTTTTTTTCTTTTTGGGAATTGTATTAGCGTGACAGGCTTGCGATAACCCCTGACCTCTCACTGCTTCCACGACCTGAGCGGGGAATCTGCTCCTCTCGGCCACCTCCCACAGTGTATTAGTCCGTCTTATTGGTCGGACTGCATGCTTGAAGTACAATAGTCCTTAATAATCCTCCATGAACCCACGAAGATAACATCCCTCCCGCCCGCCCTGTTTGACCCCCACCCCCACACACACACACACACACACACACACTCCCCAACCCCTCCCTGATTTTCTCACACCTTTTCTAATTATATTCTAACAATTCCAATAATAACGTGGGCGCTAATTAAAAAAGCGCTAGCCGACCTTCGGGCTCGCTGAGGCTTTGAGGGCAAGTGGCGAAGACCCTAGCGCAGTCGCTTCCAAAGGCTTTCAACCCAGTCCCGCTGGTGGTGCTTTCATTCAGTATTTGTTAAGGGAGCTTTTCAGATGATCTGGTACCAGAACCAGCTCGAACCAACTTAAAAAATAGAGCTTTTCCGTGCAAGTTAAGTCTCTCATCCACTCACACACACATTTTAGGGTTGGTGAAACTTTATGGAAAATTCCTCCAGTTCAATTCAGTTCCATTTAGTTCAGATCTACTCAGCTCAGCCCTGTTCCATTCACTTTCGTTGAGCCTCATTTGTTATTTGTACTATTCAGTTCAATTCAAATCCAAGTCAGTTTACTTCTGCAAATTAGTTTCTACTTACTCCTTGAGGAGGAATCAGCACCTCGTCCCGCCTTGACATCAAGTGACCTCCTGCACAAGTGTTTGGATGTAGACAAGCTTTATTTTTAGATCATGATCAGTGCTTATCTTGAAACAGGTGCATATTTGAGAAAAGAAATTTCGTATACGCTTGGACTAGGAGGTTCAGTGTTGAAAGTAAAGACAAACAACTTCAGTAGGAGCCAGATTTCTATTATATGTGTAACACCTCCCTCCTCCCCCCCTTGTTGTTTTTTTTTCAAGCAAACATAATTTGTTAGTCCTTATTATCACTAAAACATGGCGCTGCTGACAATCTGCCAGCGCAAACACTTTCATGTGCGCGCTAAATTGGAACGAGGAGGCAGCCTGAGACTTGGAGGAAGAGCCCCAGCAGCTGCAGACTGTTTTGTCTCCGTTTCAGGCTTTAACGTTTGAGCGACTTACCATGTTCCTCCAGCAGGGTGAACCTCGGTCGCTGCCTTGTGTCGATGCCGATTGCAGGTCACACTAACAGCGTCCCGAGTGAAAGATAACTGTTGGAGTATATTTTCGATTGAGGACCAATACCGGTCTGTTAAACGGCAGGAGAGATGGTGCAGGTTCATTTCACACATTTAAAAAAAACGATAAAACAAAAACAATTCTCAAAATTCTTTTCCAGCCTTACTTTTGCTGAATGATTTATTGACCTAGAAATTATTGCGATAAATGATATTATTCTCAATATCATTTAAGGACTTCCACTATCATGATATAGCATAATAACGCAGGCACAGCCATTCAAAACACAGCAGAAAATAACTATTGTGTGATTGATTGATTGATTATCGTGACTTTTTTCTAGCTCACATCTGTGTGAGCTGCCTGGATTTAACACGTCTACCGACAGTCTCACGACTGTGAATAAGTATTTGAAGCGACTCAATTGTGAGCAAGTTGGGACTTTAATTGTTCAGCTCGTTTGACAGCCATCCAGCCTTCGCATAGTGGCGCTTTTAAAGAGAGAATGATGCTCATACGCGGACGATTTAGCGTCTGACTGACTGATAACGTCACATTTTTCTCCTCTGCGGACGGCGGCGTTGTTTACAGAGCTCAAACAAAAACCGCTGCCACTCACCGTGTGACGCGAGCTGCGATTGCGAGTTTTAATAACCGTCGACTGTCATCGCCACTGCGGGAAGATCACAAATACATTTGTCTGCCGGTGTGTGTGTGTGCGCGCGCGTGTGTGTGTGTGTGTCGTATCCTGCAGCCGCCAGCTTGAAAAGAGTGGTTAAGGGCCGTAGCCGCGCAGCTGTCAGCCGCCCTGTGTGTGTTTGTGTGTGCGTGTGTGTACGCGGGCGCGTGCGCGCTAACTCGTCTCCAGTGTGTGATTAGCAAACACATTATCTTCTTGGGTGTGGATATTATGCACACATCCAGTCTATCTGGCACCATCACCGCAGCCATTTACTCTGATATCTTTCTCTGGGGAATCTTAGAGCACAAACAATGGTATTTTGAGTGTGTGTTTGTGTGTGTGTGTGTGTGTGTGTGTGTGCCTTCCGTGAGAGGTAATCAGATCTGTTCCCTCCAATCAGACAGAGATTAAATTGAATTGGCTGTCTGCTGTTTAGCTCGCCACCGGGGGACAGCAGCGGATACTTGGGGCGGAGGGGGACAGAGGGGGGGTTGGGGGGAGGTTGGAGACGAAAACACTCAGACTTGGAGGCGCGGAAAAAAAAACCTTCCCAAACATGGCTCTTTCCATCAGTAAAAGTAAATTTAGAGATAACCGCCGCCATCTGTCCCCCCCGGCGACGCGCTCACTTCCTCACTCGCTGCTCTTCACTCTCTGCACTTTATTTCTTGGAAGAATTAGCGACCCGCTCCCCTCAGCCGTCGGTCTGCTCCGCTCCGCTCGCTCCACAGCGCCACTCCCTCTCCCCTGGTCGTCCGAGACCCTGATTACTTTGGCGGCTCAGAATTCAAGCCCCAAATCTCCCTCGTCCGTCTTGCCGAGCTCCCATAGGAAGCGTTTTTGATATTTTGTAGTTCAACCACTTAGCTGGTTCTCATTAGCTGCTTCCTAAAAACCATGGGAGACGATGTTAAAGAGATCTGGATGCTGCTAAAGGCAGCGGTGGCAGATTCATCGGAGCTGTTTTGCCTTTTAGAGCTTAATATGGGGTCAGTGCAGTGTTGGTGTCATCACTGTGCTTCCAGGCGGCTTTGGCAAGAACTCATGTTGACCTCACGATCAGAGTTTAAACGACCTGGTTCAGATTTTCCATCTCCATTCCCATTCTCATCCGCCTGGCCAAAGAAGCTCCAGTCGATCTGTTTTTACTTGATGCTATCATCAGCTATTAACAAGTAGAAAATGCCGCTAGCTGCCCTGAAAAACCACAGAACAAGACAACAGGAAGTGACTTTGAGCCTGGATGCTGCTGAAGATGTTTTCTAATCTATAAACCCAACTCAAGCTTTGGGTCACTCAGTGTGGGTGGCGCCATTTATTTCAGAGACCTTCTGCTTCAGACATTCTGGCACACAGCATCTTGGTAGATGTCGCTCCTTGTGCCAATCAAAAGCTGCGATACAGGAGCAGCATAAGTAGCTCATTGCAACTGTAAAGTTACTGAATCAGGTGAAGGAGTTTGACGAACAGCATGCTGTTTAAGGTCCATGTTCAGATCCACAGATCAAAAATGGTAAAAAGTCATGAAGAACTTTTTTTTTTTTTTTGTCTCAGAGTCATTGTGCAGGCAAGGACAAAATAAAACAACAATGCCAATTGTGTTGAAACGCGCTAAAATTTCATGCTGCTGATTTTCATTCGATAGATGTGGATACAAAGTACAGAACTTTTAGTCAGTGGACCTCTTTGAAATCCACTTGAATAGCCAATATTCTCCACGCTAATCTTCAAACGCGGACCTGCGTGCAGGCTGAGAGAAAAAGAGAATTTAATTTGGGGCCGACCCGCCGGATAATGACACATGTCTGATGACAGGAGGGAGTGAGAGAGAATCAGAAAGAGGCAGATGGCGCCGCTTCCAACTTCCTTTTTCATGCCGTATGATGTTGCGTCGTCCTCCCCTCCCCTCCCCCACTCATCCCCTCCCCCACTTCTGCCGGGACCCCGACCGAGCGCGAGTGAAGGGAAGGGGGTTCATTACCCGAGATGAGACGGCGAGGAAGCCGGGAGACGGGACGACGACTTCACGTGGTGCCACGTTTTGGCAGACGTGAGAGAGACTTGAAAGGGGGGCACGCTTTGTTTTCGGGACGCACCTGTGTTTTAACGCCGCTTTGAAGGGAGCTTCTCGCGGTCTGTCTCTCTCTCACACACACAATATGCAAGCATGCTTCCTGTCTTCTTTTGCGTTTGATTTACTGTAGGAACAGCCTAAATGTTGCACGTGTGATTGGGTGCGTGAGTGCGGCCTCTGTGATTGCGTGCACGTGGAACTGAAGATAAATCAAGGCAGTCTGCTTCCAATTTGTGAGTACAAGTTACTTTCTACAGTGTGTGTGTGTGTGTGTGTGTGTGTGTGTGTGTGTGTGGATGCTGAGGTCACACAGAAACCGGGGGAATCACTTCGGTGTCACATGACAGGATGCTGGCCACTTGTTTACACAGCTTGCATTTACTCTCCTGCACCATCTCACACACACACACACACACACACACAGTCACAAACCTACATGCAGGTAGTCTTGCAGGCAATGTTAATTTCCCTGAGTGAGACCAGGCACCTTGCGGCAGGATCGGCCTCCTGCTCCTGCGGTGGGAACACAGAGGAAGGATGACGGCTGCAGAAAGCAGATTAGTCAAGTTACCCCAAACAAGACTCGCTCTGTCACTTTGCTCGTGCACTTTAGGTGAACTTCATTCCATCCATCCATCCTATTTAAAGAAATAAAAATAAAGCCAAAGGATTAGCTCGGCGGCTGACTTCCCTCGTCGCCAAAGTTCAAGTTAAATGAAGAGAAGAAAGTTCTGCACAAGCACTTCAGTTTAAGGGTGATTTGAAAAACAAGAGAAAAACACCAGACCTCAATATGGTTAAAACAGACTCACAAGCAAACATTTCCAGAGTTCATTTGAGAGCAAGAGCAGGTCTTCAGGGGGGTCATTGTTTGCTGTGCTTTTAGCACCAGCCCTGTTGTATTCACACCTGCACAAACAAACGGCACCAAAAGGACAGAAAAACATGAACACTAGCGAGGTTTGAAAGCCTCAGAAGAGAACACGCACACACATTCATACTTACTTACTAATGTACTTACTTACTCACATAGTCCAGAGAAGTCTTTTCAGGTTTTCGGCTAAAATTAAAAAGATAATGGCACTTAAAAAAAATAAAGAATAAAGGTTCTAAACTCGTCCAGGCGGCACAAAACAACGTGTGAGTCATAGAGCCCAGTATAAAAAGAGCTACTACATTTCTTTTTTTATCCTTCGAAACCCAAATTTCTAAAGAAGCAAAGTACATTATTACAGAACCAATCAGACTCACATCAGTAGAAGTAATATTAATTTAAGAACTAAATTAGGACTTCACATTAGGGCATTTTAATCAAATTACAGTGTTGTTTTTTTTTTCATCCAAAAAATGTTGGAGAGGGTTTCTGTTCCCTCAGCAAGTGGAACTTATGCAATGTCTCCAGCAATGTGTGTGTGTGCGTGTGCGATACTATGTATTCACTGTCGGTCGCTGAAGCAACAAGCGAAGATGCGGGATTCCGGAGCTTGTGACAGACGGAAGGATGGAAGTGATGGATGCATGGGTGGATGGGTGGATGGAGGGATGGGTGGATGGGTGGATGGGTGGATGGAGGGATGAGAGGGGCCTCCGCTGGAGAGGCGTCACTCAGGATTACAGCGTTATGACAGACACGGGCTCCCGCGGCGCTGCGCTGGCAGGTGATAGATGGCGGGCGACTGCCGCTACACTGCCTTTAGACCTACGGAAGGGGGGGGGGGGGGTGAGTCCTCCCCCTCCCCACAAGCCTTCCTCTTACCCTCCCCTACCGCTCCCCTGCACCCCCTCCCTCTGGCGTCGCCCCCGGCAAACACAAGCGTCAGCCTCCCGCGTGCCCTCCGCCACGTCAACACACTTCCTCTGCTCCCGTCAGAGCTCCGACCTCTCCGGCTCCAGCCCCCGCCTGCATAATCAATCTGATTTCTCTGATTTTTTTTTTTTTTTTTTAATATCAGATAGGCTGTCAGCCTTGATTACACTGTTCCCACCAGAAGCAGTTGGTAATGTAAAGCTGGATGTCCCTGCAAAAGTATGATATCGTGATCCAAAAACTCTCCCTTTTTGCTGCTACAGCAGATTAAACTGTGAAATTCTAATAAAACACAGTTTTATTAGAATTACAGTTTTATTTTTGAAGACCAGGAACAGAACTATGTCCCGGTCCAGGATCGGGTCTAGGACCAGGTCCAGGACCAGGTGAGCCTTTAAGGCTTTGTAATTACTTCTTAACTTATCAAACTGTCTCTGTATTTGATACAGTGTCATAATTTTTAAGTTCTCATTTTAAGAAAACATACATTACTCCCTTGAACAGAACATTTTTATGTAATTTCTTTTCCCCAAATTTTTAGTAGATTTCCTTTATTCTCCTTTAACTTTCCTCCTCTTGGACATCTCTGGATCATTTGTTGGTAATGTCTGAACCTGAGCTGATGGAAAAAGCTATTGTGGAAACCACAACTAGTTGTTATCTCTCCACGTGCATTGTAGGAGTTGTAGTTCACAGTTGATGTGCATTTTTTTTTTTTTTTTAACTTCCGTCTGCATAAATTGACGAGACGGGCCTTGACTTTGACACGCGCGCTTTAAACATTTACGGCGCTGACGGCTGATTGTGATTCAACCCGACACGTTTCAGGCAACTGACCGGATGTGTTCAGGTGAATCTTTTTCCCATAATTAAATCATGTGATGACTGATGTAGAGAGATGTCTCAGGCCAAGGTCAACGGCGCATATCGGAGCACTTGGTTAATCCCACCAGAGAATCAGGCCATTTAGCTTCAGGCCGCTTAGATAAAAATATCGTCCGGCAGCGTTGAGACATGTGGACCGCCGGCGTCTCTCTGTTACGGCAGAAAGTCCTCAAGTCCCCATGAAGTGAGCGGCACACACTGCCTGATCATTGGTGGCCTGCTTTTACTCGCAGAGCTCGCTGTGTTTATCCTGCTCCAGATGAAGCAGCGCCCCCTGTCAACTGCAGTCAATCTTGAGGTCGCTCTTAAGGTTAAGTGTGTAATATTTGGAGGTTTTGAGAAGAAACAGTGACATCATGAGGTTGCATTTTAGATTGCAGCGCTCACCCTCCCAACCTCCCTCTCCCAAGTTTGCCAGTGAGCTACGGTGGCCTGCACACCTGCAAACCTGGATACCTCATTAACCTTCTCTTTCTTGGTTGATGTGAGGATGCGAGCATTCACCCTAATTACGAAACTGTCAGGCGGGTTGGATGGTCCACACCAGGCTTCCTTAGAAAGATGGCAGTGCAAGGTAAACGGCTAACTGGGAGCAAGACCCTTGCTGTTGGTCGGTACTTATATATAAAAAGGAACCATTAAATTGGTAGGAAAACCAAATTACTTTTATTGTACTGCAAGTACAGGTATATATTTTTAATATTGTATTTATATGTGATATATTTAGCTTTTACCAATATAAAAATCTTATTCAGGCCAATTATTACACATTAAACCTTTAAAAGGGTGGTTCAGAATTTTGGACCTCATTTCCAAGTTAGCCAGTGCGCTATTAATCAGTGGGAGATGCAGCAGCTGAGAAACTATTCCTTCAGAATGTCATGCAATCTTAGCGAGGGGGATTTTTTTCTAAGACATATACACCTATAGCCTGCCGTTACAATTAATTTGCCTTGGATGTCCTGTGCAGTGGTTAAGATTTGTGTAGTTTTGTAGTTGAGCAGATACTGAAACCATTGACGTGCGCGAGGCTAGCACCAGCGAAACGCTCTCCGCTGATAAATAACACACTGGCTACCTTGGAAATGAGATTCTCTGTCCAAAATTCTGAACCAACCCTTTAAGTTGATTGGATGAGGTCTGGTGGAGACGGCGAGGTCGTCCAGCCACCTTGCAGCCCTGCAGGAACAATTGAGCAGAAACACAAAACTGAAAGCATTGTTGAAAAAGCAGCAGCCGGATGGGAAACATGTTGTTGAGGTGATGAGAAAATGTGCCGCCACTCATCCTCAGAGTGAGCACGCTGCCTCTGTGCTTCCTTAGTGCTGTCGCCTTCCGCGGTGTTGCGTTCACTGAACAAAGATTCTCTCCGGGGGCGTCTTTGCTAAATAAGGTGGCGGCAGTTCAGGCTCTGTTTCATTAGTCGCGTACGTCTCTGTTGGTTTCAGTTTTGGAGTCGCTGCGGCTCGACTCTTTGACTGTGGGGAAAAATCTGCCTGTCGCCGCGTCCCGTTGCCCTTTCGCTTCTCGTCTTTCCGCCAGGTCCCTTTTCTCCTCGTTTTATTCCATTTCTTTTTAACCTTTTCCCCAGCTTCGTGTCTCCGCCACCTGCTGATATAACCTGTGTGACAGGAGACTCAGCCAGGGACCGGAGCTGCCTGGCTGTGTGTGTGTGTGTGTGTGTGTGTGTGTGTGTGTGTGTGTGTGTGTGTGTGTGTGTGTGTGTGTGTGTGTGTGTGTGTGTGTGTGTGTGCGTGCTCTGAGAACCTTTAGAAGTCATCAGAATACATCAGACACTCAGCCAGGACAGGCAAACACACTTAGCAGAGGATCAACTGCTTAACTGTTACAGCAAAGGTTAAAATCTGCAATAAAAAACATCAGCGCAAAAACTCTTTTCATGTTTTGCATGCTGGGATTTGTATCTTTTTATTGCATAACATCTGTGAATATAAAACTTGTGTCTGTGACGGAGGGACACAATTTCGGGCGGTGAGGGTATTTTGTGCTGGTCCACACTATTTAGCCCATGTAATAAAATGTAAATAATAAAATGCTAATGAAGGGCTTAATGGGGCAGCACGCAATAGAATTCCAACACTGGATGCCTTAGTTTTATGCAGCGTGCGCGGCAAAACAGAAGCGGCTCCCGGCAAGCAAGCAAGGGTTGAGCAGATGCGCTGCTGCGTGTAGTTCGTGTCAGGTGACAAAGGAAGTTACTCAACACCGCAGCCGCAGGACGTCCCTCTTAGTATTTCTTCTGTATCCTTCTTGTCTTCACTTCTAAATAGCAGTTTAGGCTTGTTAGCAATCGGCGCATAGCCGCTAGCTGCTGTCTGCTGCCTCCTGACACACTTTCTACTTGAGGCGGGACGCCACCTAGAGGCCTGCTGTGAGCCGAGGTCAGGTGCGTGTCGGGGGGGGGTCAGAGGCAATAGAAGGGAACAGAAGCTTCACATGTAGCAGCGGTGCTGCTATATCTAAAGAACTACGAGTTGTTATCTCCCATTAATTTTTCATGGTATGGTAGGTCAGATATGTCTGTTACTCTGTGTGTGTGTGTGTGTGTGTGTGTGTGTGTGTGTGTGTGTGTGTGTGTGTGTGTGTGTGTGTGTGTGAGCCACGTCGGATGAAACGGAAGACTTCTTTCATTAGTTGTGTTTGAAGCTCGCTGGAGTCACAGCGGTTGCAGACATTTAATTACAGCAGACTGGAAGTCCCCCCCGCTCACCCAACCCTCCCTCCTCCTCTTCCTCCTCCTCACCCACTGCCCGCTGACTAGCGCACACACACACACACACACACACACACACACGCACGTCACGTCAGGGGGAAGCTCTTTCATAGCGACGCGCTGCAGAAAGGTAATAATACGAGCCACTCGGCAGGAGGACTCACCCGCCTCCCTCCCTCTGCTCCCACCTTCCGGCCTTCCTGATCCGTCCCTCTCCGTTTCCCTCCCCCCCACCGCCCCGCCCTCGCGAGGTTCGCCAGCGTTAATGGTGATGGATGCAGATGGAGGGGAGCGGGTCTTAAATGTCACACTCAAATGAAAACCGCTGTTGCGGGGACGCAGGCGCAGCTGGACTCCTCCGCTGTTATTTAACATTGGCAGCGCCGGCCGATAAATCGCATTTTTTTCCTTGTCATGACATAAATATGGCGCAGAGAGAAGAGTGGGCGGGGGGAAACGTTTGCTGTCTCTGAACTTTCGCGTGCCGACGTGTGACGCAGCCACTTGTCACTTCCTCCGTTCGTAGGTGATTGGTGTCAATTCAACGGCAATGGTGAGGTTCACCTTCCCAATCTGTGAGCACAGACTGAGTTTGTTAATCACAGGTCGGTCACCAATCAGAAGGTCAGCGGCTCACCTTCTCCGCGCCAAATGCAGTGGAGTCCCGCGATTTCCACCATCATGGCGAATCGTGGCCGTGATCCCTGCTGAGCTGAGTCAGTCTGTAAGGCTGCGGGAGGAGAGTGAGAAGACACGCAGGCAGCAGGAGCTCAAAGCCAGGTTGGGTTTGAAGCTGCGACACTCTAGGTTGCTCCTGAAGACGGCCGGATTCCTGGAGAAGGTCTCTAGTGTGTGGCAGTGGGCAAAAACCCTTCAACCCTGAAGCTCATGTAAAAAAAAAAAACATTAGACTGCACTCACTCAGTGATGGTGAGATTCACTTGCAGAAAAAAAAATCCCCAAAATATGTTTTAAACATCTTTAAGAAATATATAAGCCTTTGCAAGAGAATAAAACTGGTTTATTAGCCCCAAGAGCAAACAAGATCAGATATCAAGTCCTACTCCACCGAGGCCCCCTGCAGTGCAGCCACAGCCGCTGCAGACTCGTCCAGTTGCTTGAAGTTGAACTCTGGCTGCCAATTTCAACTTTTCATTTCAAGTTCAACGCAGCAAACCAGACCAGCACTCAGACTCGCATACGGTCGATCCCTCCCTCATATCCAACCATCGCGTCTCAAAGAGGAACGCCATAAATATTTAATTCGGGCGACGGTCGTTTTACAAATTGCAAACCGTAACGTAGAAAAGCAGCGTAGCCTCGGATTGACCGTATAATACGTGTGCCTAATGGCACTTCTTATGGAGACACAACAGCGACGGTAATTACTGAGACACACAGTCCACATTTTAATCACCTCTGGTGAGATAGAGAGCAACTGAGTGACAGGCGCTCTTTATTAAATCGCCTCTTTCATTCAAAATTTTAATTAGCCGGCCATAAACTGCAAGATATGATGAATGCACGTCCGTCTCATTGTAAACCTCCAATTTATTTAAAAGATTTATTTAAAAAATATATATATATATATATATATATATATATATATATATATATATATATATATATATATATATATATATATATATATATATATATATATATATATATATATATATATATATATATATATATATATATATATATATATAGAGAGAGAGAGAGAGAGAGAGAGAGATTTTTATAGTAGAAAAAAGGTCTGAGTGAGGTGTCATAATTAATAACAGTGTTGTTATGCTGTTTAGTGCCAGCAGGGCAACAACCAAAAAACGCTACTCAGAATAAATTGTTTGTTTCACAATCATTCTATATAGGTCCAGATCTACGTTGAGGCACAATAACTGATGGTTGAGGTGGTAGGGGGCGCTTTCAGGTGTCAGGCGATACTCTGGAGGTCATACCGGGACTACTGTTACTACTACTGTTGTCTTGATAGAAAGGGAAATAAAATACATGTGGAAGTGCACAAAAATAGTGAAAATCCATTATTTAAAATGTAAAAAAAAAATTGCAGCGATTTTAAAAAACTAAACTAAACTACAAGGGGTGGGGGAATAGCTTTCAGTATCAGGTAGCAAAATCTGAATTAGCGTCTTATTATATATATTAAATCTATCTATCTATCTATATCTATCTATCTATTGCGAAGCTCTTGAGGGGACGTGGAGCCAGACGTCCTCGATTTTCTCCAGCTGAAAACAATCCACTCCCGCCTTGCGTGTGTGCGCTTTTTTTCTGCGTGTGTGTGTGTGTGGTAATGTGTTTAGCCTGCTATTGCCTCCTTCTCATTTTTTATTATTTTGTGTAATTTTCCACAAATTTTCCAGCCACATATTAGATTCTCTCAAACCAGCGCCGGCACGACAATCCTGTTACTCCTCCGGTAATGAATCCCTCCTTTTGTGGCCGCGGATGTCCTCCAGCATTGTCCAACCTCTTAAAGCCGTGTTCCAACTTTACTGCAGGGCTGTCGGGACTTTTATGAATGGGGGGACTGTAAAAGGAGCGAGCGGAGGAGGAGCGGGACCTCTCCATCACTGTGACCTTCCCGGAGTCACGCTCGCTGCCGAGCGCCGAGCTAATGCCTCAATATATTATGTGAAGACGCCGCTGCATTATCATTATGCCGCTGCCGCCGCCGTGCACGGCGCCTCAGATCACACAAATGCGAGCTGCGCGTGTGCAAGACGCACACACGGATCCGAGGAAGTGGCCGGGCGCCGCTAAATGATGGAATGTTTGCTCGCTGCAGGACGGTGGCGAAGACGGATCGGCTGGGTTCTTTCGCTCATCGCTCTTTCAGGGAGAATCGTGTCACAAAAGGTGATGGGAATCCTGGCGTTAACAAGGAAAAGTTCATTTGTTCAAAAAAAAAAGAAGTTTTGCTTGGCTTTTTTGGGGGGTTTTGAGCTGTACAAAATTGGTGAAACACATTTTAAGGCAGCGACGTCTTTCCAGAGAAACACACGACAACATTAGCAACAACAACAACAACGTCAACAATATATTCTTTGAAGGTTAAGTGTGTAATATTTGGAGATTTTGAGAAAAAACAGCGACATCGAGTGGTTACACTTTAGATTGCAGCGTTCACCCTTTCACCCTCCCTCTCCCGAGTTTGCCAGTTAACTACAGTGGCCTGCACACAAAGCTGGATACCCTGTCCACCTTCTTCTTCGTTGATTTAGTTGAGGGTGCATTCATCCTAAATATGAAACGCGTTGCCAGGCAGCTGGATTGTCCACACCAGGCTTCCTTAGAATTATGGCGGAGCAAGATGGCAGAGCAGATGGGAGCAAGAGCCTTGCTCCATGTATGTTCTAAAATACAAATGAGAACTGTTCTATGGGTAGGAAAACCAAATGATTTTTATTTTACTGCGATATACACTTTTATTAATGTATTAATGGGCTGTATGTTAAGCCTTTACCGATATAAAAATCTTTATCTGGCCAAATATTACACTCTGGACACCATCACGTCTCAAACATGTTTTATTTTTTTCCGATGTCAGAGCACCAGGAGGGAAATCCACACAGAGCCGATTTTTTGTATTTTCTAATTTAATGTATTGGCTGCAAAAGTCTGACTTTGCAGCACGTTAAGAGAGGAAAATCATCATGTGACTTCAGGCCACCTGCTCCTCTCCTCCTCCCTGCTGCTGATTATTGCATTTGAAGAGCGGCGCCACCGCGGTCACTCCGGGCAATAAGTCCCAGGTTTCCCGGACAGCAGCAAGGTCAACGCACGTGCACCAACACCGGCCACTCTGCACACAATCGAGATTCGAGGAGGAAGAGGAGGAGGAGCGGCGGCGGCGCTGCAGATAAGAGCAGAACGTCACGGTGTTATTTTGCGGGCGGCTGCGGAGGTTGAGTCGGGGCCACTAATCCTGCAGAATTTGATCGATTTCTGCGTCTCCAGCCTATTGACCGGTGCCATTCATATGATAGCGGCAGTCAATGCTCGGACTCAATCACATAACAAGACGTCGGGCCAATCAGCAGCGTCTTTGACTGTTTCTCTTCTAAGGTTACCGGCCGCAGCCTTTTGTTTGCGCGTGTGATTGATGATCCCGAGGTAATAGCGGCGGTGCGCGGCAGACGGAGGAGGTCCTTGACTGGAGGATGCACCGCAGACTTGATTGTGTTTTTGAGTGTGTGTTTTGTGTGTGTGTGTCTCTGCAGGGCAGGATCGCAGCGAAACGACTCTCATCAGGCGCTTTAGGGGCGATGGCGTCCGCTACAAGGCCAAGCTCATCGGCCTGGACGACGTCACCGCTGCCCGTGGAGACAAACTCTGCCAGGACTCGATGATGAAGCTCAAGGTGAGGAAGGTCAAGGCATGGGAGAAAAAATATATATATATATATTATGTATATTGCCGTACCAGTGGCGGCAAGTCATCGCCCTCATCCACATCAGGTAAACAAAGTTGTCGGTCAACAAACGTTCACTTCCGGAGGATTTTCATGATGTACGCCTACCCCTTTTTTTTTCTTCTTAGTGAAGTGCTGGAAGGTGGAGGGGCAGGGGAAGGGAAAAAAGGGGGGAGGAAGACTGAAGGATGGAGGAGGTGGTAATTTATAGACGGATGATGATTAGCGGGGGAGGCAGCGCCGAGGTCAACCATATGGATGGAGCCGGGGCCGCGAGGTGAACGACTCGTTCGCAAGGACAGTAACAATTAGAGGCAGACAGATGGCGCCGTTAGAGGCGGGGAGCCGTGCCGATGAAAGGTGAGATGAGGCGGATCTCATCTGCATTTGGGAAAGTGTAGTTCAAAACAGCCGCGTTGGCACATCCGCCGTTTCCCTTTCAACCATTTGGAAGAAGAACGAGTTTGGTTTAAGATCGTCAGCAAAGCTAATTTAGGTACATGCTAATTGTTATTATGATGAGTAATGATGATATGCATCTCCAAAGAGAGGAGTCTAAACTGTATACTACAAAATGTAGTTCTAGAAATTAGCCCTCAGTGATGTCACACAGGGAACCCAAACATCACTGGAACCTCCGCTTACTGAATCCGCCTCCAAAAACATGGACGGTAAGCTTTAGCGTTAGCAGGAAGCTAACAACCCAGTGCATTAGCAAGAGGCTGGAAACAGAGGGCTAAATTGCAGTTTCCACACAATTGTGGTTTTTAAACACAACTCGCTGTCGTCGCGCGAGTCAAAATAAGTGTGACGTTGCAGTAAAACACAACAGCCGTGGGAATTGTGCGTGTAAAAGAGCTCCTGCGGCTTGAGTAGTGCAAAATATTTTCAGGAAAAGCTTCAATTACCTCCTGCAGTCACAACTGAACCGCAGCCCTGGGAGACTTTTTTTTCTTTTTTAAAGTAGAATATCTGCCTCACTGTTTCTACACTGAGAAAACAGCATCGAGGATTTATTTGCGCTGTGATGGAAGTGGATCCGGCCGGGGTGTTGGGACGGGCGGACAGACAGACAGAGGGACGGCTCATTGATCAAACAGCTTCCCTCCTCCTCATTTATTCTGACAGGAAATCCATCACCTGCTTGCCTCTGATCTCTCCGCCCCTCGTCTTTCCCGCCGCTCCTCCCTCGCCTCTGTTCTCGCTCGCTTCCTCTGCCCCGGTGACTCACCTATGCAAATGTGAGGGTTGGGGGGGTCGGGAGGGGGAAAGGGGGTGGGGGTTCCGTGCCGGGGTTCACCTGTGGAATTCACAATCGCCGGCGTGTCGCCGCGCTTTCACTGTGTCAGGGAGCCCCACCGCCGCAACCGGCTTGTCATCGGTAATGAGCGGAATCCTGCGTTTCCCACAATGCCGAGTCAGCGAGTAGCAGGGGTTACTGGAGGGCGCCGCCTGACTGTCCTTCATTTCAAAGGACAGAGACGGAGAAATCTGTCAATCAATTGCTATTTGTCATTGAATTATTATTATTATTATTATTATTATTATTATTATTATTATTATTATTATTCATCAGACACATTTTCATTTTCGTGAAGTTGATACAATATAAAGATTAAGTGTGAAGCAGTGGCATAGGCAGAAACTGTTATTTTTTACAAAATTGGACACACCATTCAAAACCCTCAAAACGCTTCACATAACTTTGATTGGATGCTGTTTTATTTGTAGTGCTAGGGCGGTCGAAAAGCTAGCTAATCTTAGCGAGGTCGTTTGTCAGCAGCGTTACGATTATCGGGCTTCAGGAAGAAACTTCAATACTCAGCGACGTTTTGCAACAGTTTTGACAAACTCGACAACAAGATGTAGGACCTGAGACGAGACTCTCTCGTCAGTGTTCCATTGATTTCGTACGTCTGTCACCAAGTGGACAGGAGGGTGAATTGCAATCCGTCAACACGACGGACAGCCTTCAAGCATTTGAAGTCATTGCTAAAAAAACAAAGACAAATCATTTGATTAAATCGACCCACTATTTTACTTCTAAATCAATCCAAGCAAATGTGCTTCACTTTAATCAAAATTAAGAATTTGCCAAACTATAAACACATCAAGCTGTGTCACAGTGAAATTGTTGACACAATTCCTTGCTTGTAATCCAAGTTTTTCACATTCAAAAGACAAAACAAAACAAAAAAAACTAACAATTCCTTCAGAGCGGCAGTCCGAGGGGATGGATCCTGTTACCGAGCTCCTGTTTGTTTTTCGCTCTAAACGTGTTTGTTTACACCCTGTGTCTGTGTTTGTGTCCTCAGGGTGTCGCCGCGGCGGGACGGTCTAAGGGGGAACACAAGCAGAAGGTGTTCCTGACCATTTCCTTCAGCGGGATCAAGATCTTTGACGAGAAGACGGGGGTAAGCTAACAGCCTGCGCGCTGCATCTTCAGAGTGTGCGTGCGGCGTGCGTGTGTTTGTGTGCTTTCCGCCTCTGTTAATGAGGCATCTCCATGAGAGTGAGGCGCCCCGGGGGAAATCAGGAGGCCCCTAATTGAAACCCTGAGAAGGAGGCCTCGGCAGATGAGAGAACATGGCTGCCCCATTGTTTGCCTCTCCAGCAACAACGCTGACACGGGTTCTATATTATTCTCTGGGATTAGGCCCTTTTTTTGTTGTTGTTGTTGCGTGTGTGTGTGTGTGTGTGTGTGTGCGTGTGGGCCTTCCTCACACACCGGATCTATGCCGAAGTCCTCCCCCCTTTTTGGGTTTCTTTGTTTGACATTGTCGACTCTTGATTCCTCCGTCAGCGCCGTCGTGTCCTCTGAGACGCTATATTAGCCTAAATTAGCCTCGATGTGCTTGCGTTGTCCTCGGTGACAAAGCGACGCCCGACGGTTCAGCAGCACCAGTCTCCCGGCGTCTGCAGCATTTTTACTGTTACGTCAACACGGTTGGTTGGACTTCACATACTGTCCTCGTGGTTTTTCCTCACAGCCTTTTAATGCTCAGTTCTGCAATGGAAGACAACTTTGATTGGGTTCCAACTGTCAGATGGAAACAGGTTTGCTGGGTAAACTCGTCGCTAGCCCCCGTAATGAGTTTGTTGGATTATTATTAGATTGTCCTGCTCCCAGAGCAGCGCTCCTCATGGCCAAAGCTGCAATGTTACAACTTGGCCGGTAGAAGTAATTCCTAAATTCTTACCAAATCGCTGGTAAACAACACAATGCTCGTCAAGATCTTTGGGGTTTTCATGCCTCGGCAGCTGGTAATAAAACATGCACACAGACGTGAGAGGACTGTCGCAAAGGAATCGTGGCCACGATCTTGCTTTCGTTGTGAAACAGCGGTGATGACATTTAGTTCCTCATTAGTTGCTTCGAGCCGCCTCGTGCTGTTTAGCTCCTTTTTATTTAAGAATGGCTTGTTTTGGTGGCTTCACACGAGGCTGCGTGAACACAGCAGTGTTGGTAAGTTTTCAGCATGAGGTGGCTGTCAGCCACCTCGACTCCTTCTTCATCTTCTTCAGATCTGATTAGGAACGTAATATCCCAGCATTCACACAATATGAAGCCACTCGGCTTTAGAGGCTGACGCATTAAGTCTGAGATTTACATCCTGCTCTGTGTGTGTGTTTGTGCATGTGTGTGCGTGAGTGTGTGTGTGTGTGTGCGTATCCTGGCAGTAATTTAGACGCGAAGAGCCTCTGGACGAGCCGGACACGACCACCGGCAGCCATCACGTCCTCCCACGTTCCCGATTTTTCACCCCTCTTTTTTAGAACTCCCACTTCTCCTTATCTGGTGGCTCTCTGAAAGAGAAATACAGACGCCGGTGTGCAGAGTCGGGGAGGAGCGGGCAAAGGAGAAGCTCGAGAGTGTGAAGAAGACAAACGGAGGACGGTGCAGAAGGGGAGACAAAGACGGAAAGCGTGCGGGTGGAGAGAGAGAGAGTCAGCGAGCATACGTCAAAGTGAAGCCCTCCGCCGGGAGGCCTTGTCCTCCGTCTGCGCGCATTAATATTAACTATAGAGATGTGCTGTCTTCACCGCCGAACCCCTTCAACCATTTCTAATGGCGAGAGGGCCGGAGAGGAGACGGAGACAATGACTCTGCTGAAGCTCCGGGATCCTGACAGTCTCATTCCCAGGCCGAGCATCACTCAGCCGGATAGGCCGGTGGATGGATGGATGGATGGATGGATGGATGGATGGATGGATGGTAGGAAGGTCGTGCAGGCTGGAAGGAGATGCTGCAGGAGACAGAGGAGAGGAACGACATCCATCTAACGGAGGGCACCGGCTCTCACCCACTCACCCACTTCCCATCTGGGCAGAGCCAGATAAGGTCGACGACTCCAGGAGGGAGGAAGAAAAAAGTCAAGGTCTCCATCTGAGATTAATAAATAAAGAAGAAATAATCAGGTCGGTCCAGTTCAGCTGAGTCTGGCTGTTAACAGAGCGGTGGGAAGTCTTCAGGAGGATCAGCAGCAGCGAAGAAGAAGAAGAAGAAAACTGACAAGGGCAGAGTTAATTAGCCACGTTAATTAGCAGAGGAGGGCGGAAGGGAGGAGAGCGGTCGAGATCAGAGGGCAAAGTAAAAAGTGAGAGAAAACCAAGATGATGAAGAAGATGATGATGACGACAACGGAGACGAAGCAGAAGGAACTGCAGCGACGACACAGAGCCGCTCACGTCTGACTTTGCTCGATCAGCCAACAGATTCTGATCACCTCCTGCCGGAGCGCCCCCTATTGGACAACTCATAGCTGACCCGCTACCGCCTTTAACCAGCTGTGCTTCCCTCCGTGAGCTCCGCCTCTCTAGCGCCCCCTGAGGCTCGGCTTCCTCTTCCTGTTGGTGTTGACAGAGAGGCTGGAATGACTCTTTGATGGTTCCACATTTGATTTTGCTTCATCACGGTGCGGTCGACTGTAGGCCACGCCCACCAGAGACCCCTACACCGTCTGAGCTGCAGCTGGCGCTGTCGGAGAGGGAAGGCAAGACATACTTTTCTGCGACGCCCACCTGTCTAGCCCCGCCCCCCCAGAGAACAGCGGCGGCGGCTGTTAAACCAGACGATGGCTGCTGATGCCGGACGTGCGCAGCTCCGGCAGCCGCAGCAGCCGCCCTCCCGGGATTCAGTCTCGCCGCTCGTTTTTTTATTTTATTTTAAACTTAAACCGAGAATGATGCAAGAAAAACACAACAAAGCGTTTCTTTTTTTTTTGTTCCCCTCTTCTTCTTTTCCTTTCTTTTTCACAAGAAAAACAGCACCGGGAGCAAATCTTGGCGCCGCGTCTCAGAGGTAAAAGATCTGAGGGGCATAATGGCATTTGTCCCAGCTCTTAAGTGTGCAATAAAACAACTCAGAACAACTGGTGTCTGCGGTATCGCATGAAATAGGGGAAGGGGGCGAAAAAAAAGACTTGATGAAGTTGATGAAATTGGTCTAACTGGAGGGAAAGAAAACACACACACACACACACACACACACACACCACACATACATGGCAGAACCCCATAACAGGCTTGATTTAGTGGCCAACTGGACAAATCCCAATTCCCCCTTTAAATTCACTCCTCTCACACCAGTTCCACTCCAGCGCTCCGGTTCTGCTGTAGCTCTCCGCGGCTAACAAGAGGAACGTATGCAAAGAGTTTTCCGAGAAACTGGCGTTGGAAAAAACAGAAAAACAGCCAGGACACTTCGGTGCGGCTCAGTGTTGTCGCATTCTGCCAGGATGCACGAACCCCCTTGCAAACGACGACAAAATGACCGATTAGCTTCACCGCACAGTAACACTGTGGCCTCTGTCTTTAGTCAAAACAACAACTCTGTCCGTTCTCATAGTCGGGTACGACAAGGAAACACCAGGCCTGTAGCAAATATGAACAACATCAACACAGAGGACTTGTGCTTAAACATGGCTCCTCCTCATCTTCCTCCCTCTCCTCCTCCTCCTTCTCCTCCTCCTCCTCCTCGCAGTGACGTTCTTACCTGCCAAGATTCCGTGCAGCTCTATGAGGCAGCTGTTTAAATCCCTGGACCAACAGGATTCTGGGTGGGTGGGGCCACTGCTTGTCACTTACCACTGAGGCCGGATGGTGACGATCTAATGAGGTCGAAGGGTTAAGTTAGGGCAACTGGACTTGTTCTTGTGATCTTGAAGACATTTCGCCTGAGGTTCCTCCTCCCACACCTCCTGGTGGTTAAATACCTGGGACTCTCCAACCCCTTTCAGAACTGAAGAAGCCTTTCGGATGAGAGTTGAGTCCAGTTGCCCTAAGTTAACCCTTCTACCTTAAGATGAGCTGGATGACTGAGAACCTTCAGACAGATCTTATGAGGTCGCGTTCCTCAACTCACGTGCATGCAGTGTCTTGGCCGTCTCATTCAGTGTCGTGGTCCAACCGTGACTCAGCTGGTAGTCGTCGCCCACAAAATCAAACTAAGATTTTCAATTTTTGCCACTTTCTCGTGTGTGTGTGTGTGTTTGTGTGTGTATGTGTCTGTCTGTGCGCGCGCGCTGGTGTCAAACCGACGTCCTTCGACTCAGCCGACCCACTGGTCTCGATCGGCCCCAGGGAGGGAGAGAGACAGAGAGAGAGCAGATGTGGCTGTTTGGCCTTCTGATGATGCGTTCAGCGCTGTAACCTCCTCGCTCGCCCTGCTGAAGGGCCACTGGCTCGTTATGTCGACCGTCTCTCGCTCTCCCCCAGTGTGCAGCTGCCACAATCATTTCCGATGTGACTCAACAGAAGGCTGTTGCATTTTAACTTTGCAGTGTGTGTGTGTGTGTGTGTGTGTGTGAGCGTGTGCGTGCGCTTTGTCGGGAGTTGAGGGGCGCAGATGAAGTGATCAAGCCAACAGCTTGCCGAGCTGTGATTGTCACTGATCCCTCCCCTCCGTCCCCGGGACAAACAGCGCCATCTGCCACCGGTGCTGCCAGCTTGGCTCTCTCTCTCACTTCCTCTCTTCCTCTCTCTCTCTCTCTGCCCAGGCTAAACTAGAGAGAGCAGCGGGGTGGGGGGGTCAGGGGTGCAGACGCTCTAAAACGGGACACAAGGTCTCGCTGAGCTGCTTATCCCCCCCCCCCGTGTCATTGATAAAGTTTAGCTTCGGTTGTTTTCTGGAGGTTTTTCTCTTTTTTTTCTATCTTAAAGCAATGAAGTGTGGAAATGAAATGGCATCTTTTACCTGTCAAGTGGCCGCTGCAGTGTTCAGTGCCGCGGTTTGACTTGTGGTCGCTTCACATAAGGAAGGTTGCAGGTTTAATTCCATGCCTCTCTAGGTTCTCCGACAGGTTCTCCCCACAGCCCAAAGACCTGCACATTATGCTAATCGGAGACTCTAAATTGTCGACAGGTGTGAATATAAGTGTACATAGTTGGTTGGTGCCAGTGCCATCGGAGGGATGGATGGATCTGATTGCCTGCAGCCCTTCTTCAGTCCCTCACTGGGCTTCTCCTCTCGCCTCTTCCTCTTCTTCCTCTCCTCCCGCCTCTTCCTCTTCTTCCACTCCTCTCGCCTCTTCCTCTTCTTCCTCTCCTCTCGCCTCTTCCTCTTCTTCCTCTCCTCTCGCCTCTTCCTCTTCTTCCTCTCCTCCCGCCTCTTCCTCTTCTTCCTCTTCTTCTCATGGCCAAGCGGGACGCGTTGATGTTGCAGTGTCACGTGGCGGGGCTTGTCGGAGCATAACGGTGCTGGGCAGACAACCAGTCAGCTGTTCAACGGTCCTCAGCCTGGCGAGCTGGACAGTGTCCGTGCTACGTCAATCAATTTGCTTTATTACAAGTCAATGGATGGTGGAATTGATTGTGAACCTTTGAAATGTAAAAGATCAGTATTTACTGGCCTTGCTTTGCTTGTCAGTCTTCCATCATTGCTGGTTCCCAGTGGCATGGCTATACAGTTATAGCCTCGGCCAGTTAGAAATGCAAAGTGCCATGAAGAGATGACTGAAGAGATTTTGCATTCATCAGTTAGCAAGTGTATTTTTTGCCAAACAACCTGAACACATTCCGAAACCTTTTCCATGTCTTCTCAGATCCTCCTGCACCACCATGCGGTCCACGAGATCTCCTACATCGCCAAGGACATCACGGACCACCGGGCCTTTGGCTACATCTGCGGGAAGGAGGGCAACCACCGCTTCATGGCCATCAAGACGGCGCAGTCGGTCAGTGTCAGTCAGAGGGAGTGTTTTGCATGCGTGGGCCGCGATGCACGATTCACGAGAGGGTCTTTTCACAAACCTCTTGACACTCGGCTCAAGGACCCTTGAAGCGCCGCCCTGCGAGCGCCTGGCGCTGCGGGAGCGGCTGCCAACAACGCATCCTGGCGTCGAGCAGCTCGGCTGGTTTCCTGCAGATCCAGCTGCTTCACTACGCAGCCGCATCGATTTCCCATAGCGAGTCGATGAGGCTTTGAGTGTGCGTGTCACCTGCTCTAATGGCATATCCATAGTCCCCGGGCCCGTGACCCGAGGCTGCTCGACTCGGACAGATGCTCCAGCATCGACGTGGCGGCGCGGCCGCCCACTATTGCTGCTACGTCAGACAATGAGGGGCTTCTGAAGGGCGGGCTTCTCAACCCGTAATTGGAAAGTAACCATGTTGGAGTTAATCTACGACGCGTCTCGCGCTTGCCGTCAAGTCCGAGACGTACGGTTGCTCCGAAAAGGCCAATTTAGGGTTACGTGCCGGAGTAATTGGCTTACCTCTCCACTCCCAGCCTCGGCACGGCAGACAAGTTTCTTAATGAAGTTTCAGAGGAAATGGAAGTGCGCTAATTGTGTTTTTTTCTCCCATTTTTTTCGCTCATTGCGTCGTGGTCTGAGGACGTTATGGGGATGAGGAAAAAAACGCATCCAGTTTGTCGGGAAGAGTTTACTTATCTTAAACGTTTGCAGGTAATAAATCAAAAGATTACCACCGTGAACGGAGGAAAACAAAAGCCCTGAGATGAAAAATAATGTGGTGTAGCTGCGCGGTCGTTAGCAGACTGTCGAGCTCGCCGCGAACGCTGCTTTGCCACTGACGTTAGAGGCACAGTTTTATGTTTCAACAGTAATGGAAAAGTCTGTCTTAATGCGATTCAGTTAAAGCAAAAGTTTGCAGTTTGAGATGTATATGTTTATGCAAATGTTCAAGTCTTTGTTTGGTGTGATATTTACAGCTTCATTTAATAATTTCCGTTTTGTTTTTTTTAAAAGGTTCAGCTCTGAAGAAAAATATTGAATTGAATTGATTTGCACAGATTGAAAATGAATTTTCTGCAGGCGACCGTGTCCCTACCTCCACTTTGTGGTGGCTGCCAGTCGCTCGAATCGATGTTGGGAGCTTGCTCACTGTATTGTCTCGGGAAAGTCGGCTGTGGGTGAACGTAGCGTAGCGGGGGGGTGTCGCAAATCACAGAGTTCTCTTCTGTTTGAAACACTGAAAGATTTGATGATTTGAAAAAGCTGTGCAACTGCGTGAACGTGCTAGCAGACGTCCTAGCTTCTGCGTGTTTTAATTAGGCGTTGTTGTTCCTGTACATGTTTAAAAAAAAAAAAAAAGGCCCATTTGCTGTTGTTTCCATCTGCGATATGCTAAAAGTGGCAGCTCCCAAAAAACTTTTTCTCCTCCGGTGAGTCTTTAAAGCGGCAGCGTGTGATTGGAGCACCGCTCATGTCAAGATCAAGGTAGCAGACGATTTGAGACGCAGCTCGGGAGAGAGACTCTGGAAACTCCCCGCTAATGAACTGCAACCAACACCAGAATGTCGTTCGGAGAGCGAAAGACTCGCATTATAATTTGGATTAGCCTTTTAGCGCCCCTGAAAAAACTTGATTAGTACAGTTTTTTTAATCGAAAGTATTTTGCCGTTAAAATAAGAAGAAAGAAAAGGAATCCGTATCGCAGCTTTATGCTAAAATAATTTGTCACTTCTGCCATCGGCTACCAATTAGTCATCTGATTAAAGAGTGTTTTCAAATGAAGTTATCTCCTCGCAGCCACCAGCTCTCTTATAATTCATCCCCCACCTCCTCCACTCCTTGGCTCGGCTTCTCTTCTTCCTCCACCTGGACGTTGAGACGTGAGCGGAGAGAGAGAGCGAGAGACGACTTCTTCACTTCATGCACGGCAGGCCTTGAACTCCCCGTGCACTTCACACACAAGCCGGTCAATAATTGATCAGGCACCCAGCACTATTGTACGGTAACAGGCCCTGGCGTGACCTGGCATCGCCGGCCGCCTTAACCTGCATATGATGCGGGGTTTTTTTTTTGTTCTCGGCGACAAGAAGCGGTGGGCAACAAGACACGAGACGCTGCTATCGGCTGGTGTCAACCGCGCGAACCAGGCCTGCATAAGGAATGGAGCGTGTTGTGATTGTGCAGATAAGAGTTAAAAAAAAAAAAAAAAAGATGGCGAGGAGAGCTGGGAGAGCGGAAAAGAGAGAAAAGTGGCTGCGCCTTTGTGTGCTTGTGTGTTTAATGGCTCTGAGATTATTATCAGCAGCAGCAGAAGCGGAAATCTGCAGCCGTTCCAATCAGATGAAATTAAACGAGTGTTTTTCCTTCACCAAAACCTCACGGCAGACTTTTTTTATTATTATTATTTTTGACTCACAGCCTTGCACGGTTCATCAAAAATGAGTCGCGATATATTATATATATATCGATCACACCCTGTGAGTCACTGCTAGCACCTGGACCCTCCCCCCCTTTTTAACCTTGCCAGGTTTTGACCTTTCCTTCATGGTTTTAATGGCTTCTTTCCAGCCTTGCACCAGGTTTGACGGATCATCCGAAGAGTGTTGTATTCTTTGCACCAGTGAAAAAAAAACAGACCGGTTGGAAGATTAGATGTGATTCATGTAAACACAGCAGCGGTGTGGGCGTGTCAAAGCACGGCATATGGCAAAGTGGCTGACACAACAATAGTGTGCGTTTGGAGTAAATCATGTTAGTGTGTACTGCGGCGCTAATGTTGTGCTTTTTCACTCCTGTCATGAGCTGAAGCCATGGATGGATTATTTACTGTACCTGCTCTGCCAGTGTGCCGATTTCCCCCAGTGGTCACCTATGGTATTGCAGAAAAAAATCTATGCACCTCGAAATGAATTTTTTTCACCTTAAATTGCAATACAAAAAAAAACTGAAGGACACCTCCGATCTGAAAGACTGCTCATATCTTTCTATTCTTTTTTTTTTTCTTTTTAGTTTTGAGTTGTAGACATTTATTCTTTCAAAAAATGAAAACTTCTAAAGGTCGGAAAATCCACAGAAAAAACTTTTATTCCAAACGTGACGTCACAGCACAGCGTAAAAAAGAAGTGAAAAATGTGTCCTCAGCCTATCATCGGGTCTGTCCGTCAGTGTTTCTCCATCCGCCAAACCAAAAACTCTTCCATATGTCAGGTTTGAAAGTCACTTCTGCAAATTTCACACTCGACTTTTAACCGCTCGCCATTTGCGACGCGTGCACTTTCACTGCGGGCGCCGCCTAAGTGCTGAGCATAAAGGAGGCCGGGAGCGAGTGGCCCCCTCAAAGCCGCTGCACTAGTTGGCCTGAAGTGGCTTCATCAAAGCGTCATACATCCACTTTCCTCACCGGCACACACGCCCCCGAAAGTGGACGGAAGCGTCTCACGGCCGCCCTACCTGCATTAGGCCTCGCCTTGTATCTGTGCATTAATGTGTATGTGTGTGTGTGTGTGTGTGTGTCGCGTGCTGGTCCTCTAAGGCCGAGCCTGTGATCCTGGACCTGCGGGACCTCTTCCAGCTCATCTACGAGCTCAAGCAGCGGGAGGAGCTGGAGAAGAAAGCCCAGAAGGACAAGCAGTGTGAGCAGGCCGTCTACCAGGTACGCCCGCACAAGCCAGTTCGCCCACTTCCTGTTTCCCCAAATCACTTCCTGTTACCCGCCTTGAGCGCCGGCAGCCTTTCCGCTCGGACGCAGGCCACGCATTTCGGCTTTGGCCCGCGACGCCGTCTCGCTCCTCTCGCCCTCCTGTGTTTTCTGCCTGTGTGAAGCAGCGCCTGTCTGTCTGTCTGTCTGTCTGTCTGTCTGTCAGTCAGTCAGTCTGTCTGTCTGTCTTGCTGACTGACTGGCTGGTGGTAATGCGAGGGGCTGGGAAGACGTCTCGCTGCGCCTTCCGCCCACTCCCTCTCCGCCAGCGGCTAAACTCTCTCTCGCCTCTTCTTCCCCTCCTCTCCTCTCCTCCTTTCTTTCTTTCTTTCTTCTTCTTCTCGCTGCCGTTTGATCTCCGCCTCCTCCCTCCTTCACCGCCCCGCCCGCCCATCCGCCCGCAGACGATACTGGAGGAGGATCTGGAGGACCCGGTCTACCAGGTAACTTCCTGACCAATCACGTTGCTGCTGCTGCTGCTGCTGCTCACTCACCTCGCTGCACCCCCAAACTCCCCTTTAGATGGTCAGCCTGCTCGTGTGTGTGTGTGTGTTTGTTTGTGTGCTGTGGGGAGACATTGTGTCTGAATGAGGACATGCATTGTTAGACCACCACCAGAAAACGACGCTGAGGGTTTCATGACGTGTGTGTGTGTGTGTGTGTGTGTGTGTGTGTGTGTGTGTGTGTGTGTGTGTGTGTGTGCCAGTCAGTCTGCATGATGAGCTCAACGACGGATGTTTTTCCATCGAGGAACCTTTTTTTTTTCCTTCTTCTTTCCTTTTGCTGTGTTTCCCCTTCAGAATCTTGTTCTTTTCAAATGCTGATGATTTCTGTTGACACCGACTCTCTGCTCTTTCACCTCTACCTTTCTCGCTTCCTTCCCTTTTCCCTTCGATCTTCTCCTCCTCCTGCACGCCGCCGGCGTTGTAGTACATTGTGTTTGAGGCGGGACACGAGTCCATCCGTGACCAATCGGAAGAGAGCATTTATCAGGTACCACCCTCGGCCCCGGCAAGCCTCGTCTTGTCTGCTTGTGTCTCCGTTTGTTGACTTCTTGCATCAGCTGCGGTCGCACATCCAACGACAACAATAACATTTTTTAGACAGCAAGTGGAAATAAATACAATAGTGTCATGTGACTTTTTGTTTTGTTTGTTTTGTTGAACACACAAAATGCAGTGGCAGGCAGTGTTGTTGGGATTACTCCATAAAAGTAATCCAACTACTGATCACTCTTTAAAAAAGTAATCTAACTACTTCTTTAACCTTTTGCACAGCCCATATTATTAAAATAATTAGAAGAACAGCAGTGAAAAGATCTCTACTCTGCAGAGTACTGCTGACTTACTTGTAAACATGGCCTTCAACAATTTATGACGTTCGACGTGGATATTTTCGAAGTTGAGAACGTCTTGTTTACTGCACGTAACGCACAGCGAACCACAATATTCTTTGATTTAGACGAGATGAACTCAAATAATGTGTGTATTTCCAGCTATCAAACTCTGTTTTTTCTTTTACCACCGCCATCATCAATCTGCGACTTTGTAGTTTTTGCTTGTTTTTCTAAATTTCAGACATTTTGTGGATAATAAGACATTTTTATCTTGTAAAATATTTTGGAAAAGTAATAGAATCATTACTTGATAAAGTAACTCTGATATAATTACCAGTTTTTCTTCTCGCTACATTACTCCGTTACTCAAAAAGTAGTTTAATTACAGTAGTTGATTACTTAGTAATAGATTACTCGCCAACACTGGTCGCAGAGCATTAGAAGCTGTTCGAAGCAAAACAGAAGAAGAAGCCACGGCCTGGGGGGAGCACTGGGGGAGGGGGAGGGGCAGGAGGGCGGGGCAAAGTGTGGAGGTTATTCCTGGGCTATATCTCTTTTTTTCTCTCCTCCTCCTCTCATCCTTTTTTTTCCTCCGGAGGAGATGAAAAGAAAGCGGGGGGGAGAGAGAAAGATTAATCACCAGCCTCTCGTTTGATCTTTAAATAAAATGGATTGAAAATAGACAGAGCTATTGCGGCTCGTGCGCAAAGAAATGCGAGCGCGCGCACACACACAAACAGTCACGTGCGCGCGCGCACAAGGGACACACACAAAACACCAAAACAAAACGTGAGCTGGAGTCGGCCTCCAGCCACAGAGGAACTAATGCATGAAAAAAAGACAGCAGCTTGTGGAAATAAACAGCGAGAGGAAGGAAGAAGTCGTAGAGAGGAAGAGGAGGGAGGAGGCGAGAGGAGGTGTCAGCTCCGCCTCCTCACCATCAGGACTTTTTTATTTTCAACATCAGAAAACTCAGCGTCTGTTTTTTTCCATCTCGGCTCGACTCCGTGCCGTCAGACCTCCCCCTGCCCCGCCGCCGCCCCCCTCGCCTGTGCGGTGACATGGGGATATTACACGTCTCCACGTGTGTGACATGATGAGTTATTACACGTCTGCGGGCATGATAAGCTTTCCTTATCCGCCCTTTATTAGGCAGGCTGGGGAGAGAATGAGAGCGTCACCGCCGGCTGATGGGTCGCTGATTAGCCTCCGCAGATGAGTTCTCACTCGGCAGATTTTAATTCCGATCGCCCCGGTGCCACACACACACACACACACACACACACACTACTTACACTCACCAGTGATTGATTTGATCCCAGGGGGAACTCAGGGTCTCGGGTGGGGGTTTCTACATTAACAACTGGCGCGCCACAGCGATGTGCAAAGACTGTTTTTGTTTTTTTTTCTTCAATCTACTTTTGCTTTCGCTTCAACCGGATCAACTAATTCCTCTGACTCTCTGACTCACTGACCGACTGTGTGTAGGTCCCCACCAGTCAGCAGCAGAAGGAGGGGGTCTATGACGTCCCAAAGCGACACCCAGTGAGTGATGGTTTGTGTGCCCCCCCCCCAAACCCATCTCCCCACCGCATCAGCAGCCTTCCCCCTCCCCCTCTCAGAAAACCTCTCAGCCGTCCCCCTGGCAAAGCTCTGACTCCTCCCCCTTTTTCGGAAGCGCCAATTCACCCGAGAACAGTGATCCGGGTATGTCCGGTGTAGGTACAGAATCTGTCCGGGGCTACGGAATGTGTCCGGGGTCTTACGGCAACTCTATTAGGACAAACTACATCGCGGTCGGATGGATAGATAGATAGATAGATAGATAGATAGATAGATAGATAGATAGATAGATAGATAGATAGATAGATAGACAGACATCTATCTATAGATGTCTGTCTATCTATCTATCTAGCTAGCTAGCTGGCTAGCTAGCCAGGTAGCCATCCGACTACGATGTAGTTTGTCCTAATACACATTCCGTAGCCCCCGTAGCCCCCGGACAGATTCTGTACCTACACCGGTATAACTGACTGCCCCCCCCTCCCGCACACCCCGCCCTCCATCTCCACCTGAGAGGTTTGTTGGGACCCAGTGCTGCTGCTGCTGCTGCTGCTGCTGCTGCTGCTGCTGCTGCTTCTGCCTCTACTGCTGCTGTGCTTGTCGCCTGCCTGTGCTGTGGCTGTGATGATGGTTCGCTGGTTTGCCGTTCCCTCCGTGTGGCCCCGTGGTGCCTTTTCCTCGTGGCTAAATGGAAGTCATGTTGTGTCTGTGTGTGTGTGTGTGTGTGTGTGTGTGTGTGTGTGTCAGTATCAGCAGGCTTGACGGAGCATGCTCGGCCCTCTGTGGCTTTACCCCCAGTGAGTCTGATACCGATGCTGCATGGTCTCATCCCGGAATGTGCTGAACATGTTTAGCCCCCCCCACCTTCGCTCGCTGCCATCATATCTCTTCTTTTATGGTTACAAATGACGCGTCCGGCTCTAAATGTGCATGGCCTGATAATTTCAAAACCGCCTTTCTCTGGATGTTCCGCTGTTTTTCACCTCCTTCCATGAAGAGTGCGTGCAGCGTAAATCTATACCGCTGTTTATATGTGCCTGTGTCTGTGCCTACGTGTGTGTGTGTGTGCCCGCGCGCGTGTGATGTGTGTGTGTGTATGCGTGCGTGTGCCTGTTATGTATTAAACCAGCGATATTGGCTCACACTGCCGGTGCTTATAATGAAAGATGACCTTGACTACCAGCGGGCTGCGCTATAACTCTTCTCTGCTCCTCTTTTTTTTTTTTTTATCTGCCTATAAACATGCTAGCCGCGCTCCGATTCAATCTGCTAAAATCTTCACGCTCACAATAACCAGGTTGCCGTCGATATATTTCAGCGCCTCGCTCCTCGCGTTCCCCCTCCTGCAGCTGCAGCAGCCGACGCCTTTATCCTTTAGCGGCTCAAGCCGGACTCCCCCTCTACCTCCACGCCGCTGGCATCTCCCGAACCCACCCAGCAAAATTTCTGCTCTGCTTTTTTTTTTTTTTTGGACTCAGTCTGGCAGTTTTCTGGCTGCATATTATCCTTCAGCTTGGGTAAGAAGCTTACAGGCGCCGTCGCATTTCTGTTCTCCTCCTCAACCCCAGCCCACAACACATGCTGCTATTTGGATTGCCTCTGTGTTGGCAGGTGTCTGCAAGTGAACAAATCCAATATTTCTCTGTGGTTGTGCAACCAATTGGACTTGTCGAGCCGCGCTGGGGTCTTTTTTTTTTCTTTTTTTTTTTCGCAAGGAGGCGGATTCCCGGATCCCCAGTCGGTGGCGCGGGGCGTAAAGCGCTGCACAGGTCGGGATTAGGGGAGTGTAAATGGATCAGAGCGAGTCGGAGGATTGGTTTTGCCGTGGCTGGCAATTGTGTCTTTAGGGTCATTTGTCTTTAAATGACCTTAAAACTAATCCAGTCACACGGGGAAGCAGGCCGACTGCTGCTGCTGCTGCTGCTGCTTCCATTGTGGGGTGGATCTGGAAGCTGCTTTCATCTTCGCTCAAAAGCGTTTGTGTCGCCGGCGATACATTTTACGCCGAGCGATAAATGAAATTTATGGAAGGGTTGCGGCAGAATCGACGTGACAAAAAAACACAATGCAGTCGACTCCACCGGTTTTACAACATCGCGACAAAAGACCGGACGACCTACAGGCGGTGTGTTGCCGTTCTCACAAAAGACTATTGTACATATTGTCAGTCTGACATTATGAGGCGTTTTTATTGTGTCACCTCCTCATTAATCATCTCGACCCCGTCAACGTGTTAACAACTCAACACCGGCGGCGTTTCCGCCCGGCAGACACCCACGAGTTAAACTCCAGCTTAATTAGGGAAACATTTTTGCCAAATATGTAAAAAAAAAAAAAAAAAAATCCACTCAATTACTTCCAGAGTTTCCGGTTTTTCTGTGTTTTTTTGCCAACATGATCAGTCAGCAAGGTGGCATCAAATGAAAGGGGGAGCGCTGCGATAATTGTATGCGGAACACATGTGCTCAGGTAATTACCGCCCCCCCCCTCGTAGACGGCTAATTGATAGGTGTGGGTCGCGCTGAGAGAGATAAAGGGGTCCAGGCAGAGACACAGGTGATGGGAGCCGAGGGGATAATTGGCAGAGAGGACGGCAGACGTCAGAAAAGGCGGCGGTAGATCTTTTTCTCTTTAGCGACTTTAGCTGGATAAAATATGGTCAGGTAAATTGGAGAACCACCCCGCCAGCCTCCGCCAGCCTCCCCGGCTGGCCGCACTTCATCCGTCCGTTATGAAACGTTCCATTGTGAGTCCCAAAGGAAAAAAAAAAGAAGAAGAAAAAAAGCAACATTTCGCAGAAAAATGGCCCGCATTTCCAGAACTGATTAGTAACGGGCAAGCTGTTAGAGTTCTCCGGGAGCCGCTAATGACGGCCATGCCTCATGCTTTCATCGGCGGGGGGGAAGCGTGCACTCAGCAATATGGTTTTGCGCGCCGACCGCTCGCTTGCTCGCTCTCGCCTTGCCAGAGCAATCTGCACATCGGCGGCCGCCGCGCCAGCGCTGGCGAGAGGGTCTGGCGCGGCCCGCCGACGATTCTGACAGAGCCGAGAGGAGGAGAGGGGATGGGAGGGAAACTGTAAAATGAAATTTAAAGAAAAACTCGGAGGACATCGTTTTGCAGTGGGACTTTTTAGGGTTGGAGGGTAAAATACATAAAAAAACAAATAGTAGATGGTAAATGGTAAATGGTAAATGGACTGCACTTATACAGCACTTTTTCCAGCACCTTCACGGTACCCCAAAGCGCTTTGCAAAGGCCTCACATTCACCCATTCACGCACACATTCATACACCAAGGGGAGGCTGGCAATGCGATTGTAGATTAAGTACTGTAGGGGCTTTTGAGTTGTTTAAAAAGCTACTGGACTGATCTTTTTCCCGGGTATTTTCTGTGGTATTAGTTGCTTAATAGAAATAATCTCAATAATCTCTTCTCTACTCTCAGTCCTGTGCGACAGTAAAATGTGAGTTTACGACTTGTTACTCAGTTATTTACTGCTTGTTTGCCTCAATTCCTACAGAGAAGGTTCCAATTTTTGTAGATCTTTCCCCAACTGCTTGTCACAGTTGCAGAAATCTGAAGCAATCCGTGGGTATTTTATGGTTCGTTTTCTGCTAGTCATGTGACAGACCTGGCCACGCCCCTCCGCTACCCCAAAGGCCACTGCTGCAGCCCCAAAATGAGCCCTTTTGTTTCTTTCTTGTTCTTGTTCCTAAGGCTCAGCGGTTGGATAAGGTAACAAACCTGCTAGCATTTGTTCTCAGGAGCAGCATGTGTTAGATAATCCGGCTCCTCTCGCTGCGTCTGGCAGGGGGGGCGGAGCTTTCCAGCAACACAAGGAGTGTGTAAACCCCGGCTCAGGTGGGGGATGATCTTTAAACCTTGACAAAGCCAAACTTTGCCTTTGCTCTGTAGTCTGAAACCTTGCAGTGTGTCAGTGTGTGTGTGTGTGTGTGTGTGTGTGTGTGTGTGTGTGTGTGTGTGTGTGTGCCTCCATCACATCCACCCTCTCCCCTCTGTGTGACTAACGTGTGTCTTTGGTCCGACCCACTCATCTCACACTCATGGGGGGGCCGTTGTGATTGCAGAACGGACAAGAAAACACCCCTCGTCATCATCATCATCATCATCACCCTCATCATGACCCTCATCCCCACGATCACCACCACCTTCATCACGATCACCATGAGCCGAAGGCGACCCCTCGCCCTCAGCCCCAGCAGCCACTGCAGCAACTGCAGCCAGTGGAGCCAGTGCAGCAACTGCAGCCAGTGCAGCCAGTGCAGCCGGACCTGTGGGAAGCAAAGCAGCAGGCGGCGGCGAACCTCATAGACTTAGATCTGGGGCTGATGACGGAGGTAAGGTGTCATGTGACTCCCGGCTCGCTGTCTTGAAAAGGTCACCCATCAGCCCTGGTTTACCTCACACCCCCTCCCCTCCAGGCGTTGTCCTCGGATGATCCTCGCCGAAAACCTCCTGCCTCGCTTTTTCTTTTTTTTTTTTTATCGCTCTCCTCTAAAGTCAGATGTCACCCCGAAACTCTCGACCCCCGTGGCTTCATGAATTAAACATCACAGCGCGGCCGCATAGAAATTAGGCCGAGGCATTGGAAAAGAAAACGAGCGAGGCGCGAGGCGCGAGGCGCGAGCAGGTGCGCTCGTGCGCACCTGCTAGTGCTCGAGAAAAAGAGAGGAAAACATCCAGACGGACTGGCAAAAGGTCAGGGTGGAGGAGATGGAGGAGGTGGAGGTGAGGCCGACGTCCTGCCAACAGAGCGCATTAATAAAGCATTGGTAACAGTTCTGATAATCACAGCGAGCCCCTGACCCTGCCGCCCTGCCGCCGCACACCAAAAGAATATCGAGTTTAAAAAGAAAAAAAAAAATGGACAAAAAGTCCATAAATGTCAAACTTGCTGCTCCGTTTTGAACAGCGGTGGCATTTTGTGGTGAGCGGCCTCGACTCGACTCGACTCCGCTCTCTGTTCTAGGAGCCTTCAGAGGTTTTATTGACTGAGAGCTGCTGAGTCGCCGCCGCAGGAACGTCCTCCACCGCAGCCTGGTTCTTTTTTTTTACTCTGGAGTCCCAGAGAGACCATGTTATGGCAGATATTTTATTTGTCGTTTTGTTTAGTGGCGTATCGCGTTAGGCTCTGCAACGACTGTAGTTCATATTCCCCTCCAGCGGAGGAAGAAGTTAAAAAAAAAAAAAAGAAGATTCTACCCAGTTGGTGAAACCCCCTACACTCACATCTTCACTCCCCCCTCTATTTCTTGATAGATGTTTAATAAAAAGGAAGAAAGGAACTCTGTGGTCTATGTGTGACCTACAAGGGAAAAAGATATTCTAAGAACATTCATTATCTCCCAAAGAAATTATCCGCATCCATGATTTATGCTAATCTCCGTCCATGTATTCAAGGCTTGAGTTCCTTTATGACTAAAAATAGTTTCCTTCACTTGCCACCGGCCTCAAGATATTATTAATGTGGAGAGAAAGAAAAGGGGGAGAGGAGCGAGCGGGGGAAGGGTAGAGGGGGGGGGTAACCAAAGGGAGGGATCCGTGAGAGAAAAGCCACTAATACTGAACAAATTCAGATCAGATAGTCGTGTCGCCGCGTCTGATGGCTGCTCCCCTTCTTCTGTGGTCGGCGGACAGTTAATGATCGTAGGAGACGGCGGGCGCGGTAACGATGTGCTGGTCCCTCAGAACTCGCGCTTCCACATGAGAGAAGGTGCACAGAGGGGGCATCCTGGTGTCGAGGAAGGCAGAATTTT
Organism: Thamnaconus septentrionalis; assembly: GCA_009823395.1. Classification (NCBI taxonomy): domain Eukaryota; kingdom Metazoa; phylum Chordata; class Actinopteri; order Tetraodontiformes; family Monacanthidae; genus Thamnaconus; species Thamnaconus septentrionalis. The sequence goes on along the minus strand of CM020508.1, from coordinate 5,485,999 downwards.
TTTCAGTGAAGAACAACCGCAGAGTGTAAAGAGTCACAGCAGCAGGGAGGGGGCGATACTGTGGAGTTTGGTATCAATATGATACCAAGCGAATACAGGGCTAGTAATACTTTTCACTTGAAATGTCATGATAAGTGTTTTTCTAAAAAGGGTCTTATTTTATAACACTGGACGTAGAAAACAGACACACAGATGCTCCTGGAGCGAAGGTAGGTCTGCTTAGGCTGTTCGGACACCCACCTCTCTGGCTCACACATCGGGCTGTCGTGTGTCTGTATAACTGCCAGAGCGACTTCCTGTGGACCAAACAACTGATGAAGGTGTTTGGATGAACATGAATGAAATTTGTTTTCTACATCCAGCTTTAAAATAAAATCCTTTTTGAAGAACTTTCTACCTGGATAAATGAATCTCCACAGACGCGTCATGATCATTGAATCATTTTGTGATTTTGCCTTCAGTCAGTTGATTATGATTACCGATAGTGGATTATTTACTATACACAAATGCTAGCGGAAAAAAGTCACTAGTGCAAAAGGACCAAAAAAAAAGCAGCATTATAGCTAAATCTAAAACTATCATTGTCATCAACGTAAAGCGAAAACTAGCTTCCATTACACAGCAGGTGTGAAAAATAAAGTCGGGTGCTTCGACAGACTTGGAGAGAAGCTGTGAGGAAGTTATGGGAGTAATTTGCCCGACATCTCGTAGAGAAACTGCAACTAAAGCATCAATCTCATCATGCAAGTATCCGTCCAATACCAATACTCACCCCGGTATCAACACTACCGGTATTTAGACCACCCGGCGTCTGTTCTGACTAAGTTGGTAGGTACATCATCATAACCAATCATTTCACCTCATTATCCTCCCTCTCCCCTCCTGCCTCCCCCATATCTTCCCACCCACTCTCTGTCACCCCTCCCCCCACGTCGCCGCCCACCACAGCAGCGCTCAGGTAGGTGCCGCCTGAAAACACCTCGTGCCGTGCCGCATGCGGTGTGTGATGCATGCTGCTCAGGAATGCGGGATGTGCGAGGGGGGGTTGGAAGGGACGGTCACCATGTCGAAGGCGACGTTGTTCCACTTTACGCTCCGCCTGACTGGCTGGCCTCTGATCTCGTCTCCTTCCCAGAACATCAGCCAGCTCGAGATCTTCGGAGACATGTCCACGCCCCCTGACATCACCTCCCCCTCAGTGAGTAGCCACCGCTGCCGCCGCTTCTCGGATCTTCTCGTTTTTTCCTCCCTCCCTCCCTCCCTCGAATAACCTTTTTTCCCTCTTCTGTTTTCCTTCCGCCCGACCTTCACCGCGCGCAGACCCCCGTGTCTCCCGCCAACACCCTGGACCCCTCGCAGGGCTTGCAGCCACCCACTGAGCTGTTTGCTCCCTTCAATCCTGCTACTGTGCCCTCAGGTAGGACCTCGTTGCTTTTCTCTTCTTTTTTTTCACTACATAAATGGGCCGAAAAGGCGAATCAAATGAGAGAGAGAGAGAGAGAGGTGGAGAGTTTAAAAAGGAGATGGGAGTCGGGGGGGGGGCGTGGAAGCAGGGGCAGAGGGCAGGTGGAGGCGGAGGGCGAGATGAACAGAGGAGGATGGAGCAGAATTGAGATGGCGGTGAAGGGGGCAGGAGAAGGTGATTTATGTGTTGAATATGAAACGCCTCATTAGCTTCCTGCCCCCAGACGCTGCCGACTCACCTGTGGCTGCGGCCGCTTTGTCGGTCCGACTGCAGAAAGAAAACACGCAGGGATGAATGCCGTGGTGGTGCACACAGGGGTTTCTGGGATTTGCACCCGAGTGCACGACCTTTGTTTCTTTGCCTCTGTTATCTTCCTCTTCATTATTTTCTTTTGTTTTCTTTAGACCTGTTTCCCGGCCTTTAGCGCCCCCTTTCAACCTCCTTTCACATCTGCGGTGGAGGGGCAAAATGTAGTTTCATTTTGCGGCTAAATGTCGTAGCTTGACCAAAACAAACCGACTCCCTGCACCCCCATCGGTTTAATGGCACTGATCGTTCACCGTGACAAAACCAGGATGTAACAGATAGAAATGACCTTCGCTGCTTAGAGGACGAGGTTGAGCAATGAGAAGTATGTTCATTAAGTTCAATTACTACTGGATACCATTTTAACAGACTACGCTACGCTAGTCTGTTAAAGCATTGCTACGCTAAAGCATCGCTTTACTTTGGGAGCAGTAGGAGGATTAGTAACACGATCAGCAGGAGAGCAGCACAGGCAGGGGGCGCTGTGGTGTCACTTTCTGCTGCTAGCACACAGACGCGTAGAAAAATCCGTTGTTCCTGAAGTACAACTAGCTGAATATCGCTCGTCGCTCCCGTAATTCCTAAATAACTGCAATTATGTGTCAGAAACCCCCTGAAGGGGTCCTCGGAAACGTGTCTTTGAAACGAAATCGTTTGTATAATCGTCAGTGTGTTGGGATTAATGGTTAGCGGGGTGTGGAAGGCGAGTCTCCCGCAGCGATGTCCCTTGGAGGCGGAGCCACAGACCTCAGGCTCTCTCTGCTGTAGGTAGCGGCGAGCGGAGAGCGTGTGATGGAATAAGCTGCTGCTGATGAGTGGCTTTAATGAGTGTGTGTGTGTGTATGTGTGTGTGTCCATGAGTGTGTGTGTGTGTGTTGCGTCCGTCTTTTCCATAAGCACTCTGCCTCATTCTGGAGCCAATTATGATAGTTGGCCACGAGCATTAAGAGACGGCAGCATTATCTTCAGGCAGAAGTAGGGCAGCGCTCTCTGGTGATTCTCGGGTTATTATCTGTGACTGCGTGCGTGCGTGTGTGCATGTGTGTGTGTATGCATTAAGGATGCAATTCTGGCAATTCTTTTTTTTTCTTCATTTTCCTCAAACAATAATTGAACTTGCAAGTTGTCGATAATTGTTCATATTAAACTGGATTAAAAAAAATGACAATTTTCATTTCAGCATCTCATTAAAAAGAAACTTGTAGCGTCACAGTTTGTCGTCACCGCAGCGCCACATCAGTCCCGCTAACCAGAACTGCGAGGTCCAGCTCGAACCCTGAGACTGCTCACATTTCATCGTCCATTTTACCGGCTTCCCACGGACAGATTTTTGTCAGTGTGGATTTCTGAAAGCACTCCGCTACAGCTGCTAGCTCTCTTCAAAGTCCTCAGAAATAGATGTCGAAGAAGGTTTGCAGGAAGTGAGCGCTGGTCTAGCTCTTGCTAAACAGACTCACACGGACCGTGGGAGCCCCAGTTTTATTTGAACTGCACAGCTTTTTCTTACATTAAAGATGGGGGAAAGAATGTAGAGGATTTTTTTTTTTTTTTTTAATGCTGGTTTTTATAGTTTGAACACCAGCTAGCAACAGAAAAATAGTTTGGGCTGCTTGGATGTGATCACCTTCTAATTTTTACTTTCCGCTTGCTTTTTATGAGCTCTTTAAATCTAACAATTTAAAGAAAGAAAAAAAACATTCCATTGTACTATCAAGATAAAAGATCTTTAAAAATATTTGCATTCACACCAAGGTAAAGCCACTTTTAACTTGAAAGTGTGACAGTACAGTTACAGCCCTCAATGAGGACAGCGTGTTCTCGTATCCGCTTGTTTTTCCTGACAAACTAAATGTTGTTTTTCTGATTTGCAATGATTTGATGTGTGTCATAAAGCCACTCCTTCCCTTAATACCAACGGCCTCTGGGTGTGCAACCCAGTCTCTTGATGCTTCCTGTTTCCATTCACTCCCCGTCTCCTCCCCCTCCAACCAGGTTACGTGACGATGGGGGCGGTGACCCCCGGCCACTGGTCTCAGCAGGCCTTCGCAGCGCAGACGCCGCTGGCCTTCGGGGTCCAGTCCCCGCTGGGCCCGGTGGCCCAGGTGCTGCCGGGCGGCCAGCCGCTCATCTGGGGGCAGGCCAACCTCTTCCCCGCCACCCAGCAGCAGTGGGCCGCCATGGCGGCCGGAGCCTTCCCTCCAACAGCCTACCTCCCCGCACAGCCCGTGGGCACGCTGCCCGCCGCCATGTTCCAGACCCTCGCCCCCGTGGCCGCCATGGCAGCGGCCGGCGACAGCCATTCAGGTGCCGGGCGTCGGCCTCGCCCGCCGCCCGCCGGCGGCGTCGTCGAGTCCGCAGCACGGCGGCGGGGAGAGCTCGAGGAAGATGGGCAAGGAGATGTTCAAGGTGAGGAGGAAGAGCAGGAGGAGGAGGAGGAGCTGAGAAATGTTAATTAGCTCCAGGCTCCCCTTCACCTGTAATCTTTGCTCCCTCTTTTCTCGTCCTGTCAGGATTTCCAGCTGGCGAAGCCTCCGGCCATGCCCTCCAAGAAGGCGGAGCAGCCCGGCCTGACCGGCACCTCGGACGCGTTCAGCTCCTACTTCAGCCGCGTGGGCACCGCCCAGGACACGGACGACTGCGACGACTTCGACATCTCCCAGATGAACCTGACGCCGGTCACCTCCACGACGCCGTCCACCAACTCACGTAAGAGCTCGTAGCCTGACACCTCCCCCGCCCTCCCCGCTGGCGAGTCTGACTCCCCTTCCTCCCCCTCCTCCCCCTCCAGCGCCCACCCCGGCCCCCAGGAAGAGCTCGCCGTCCAAGTCCTCCACCTCTCACGTCAGCGACCCGCCCACCGACGCCACAGACCCGCCCACCGACGACTCGTTCGGGGAAGCGGAAGGCAGCCCGAGTCGCAGCGGAGAGGAGGACGCCGTAAGTCTTGCCTGCGTGTGTGTGGGTGTGTGTGTGTGGATTAAGGGGAAGAAGTCAGTGGTGTGAGTGTGTGAGGTTTTAATAACTTGTTTGTGGCGCCGCCGTGACCTGCACAACACGCGGAGATCGGTTGATAAATGGCCTGCGTGGCCGCGTTGGCGGGGCAGGTAATCACTGCTGCTGATGAGGGAGCCCAGTGTGTGTGACTGTGTGCGTGTGTGTGTGTGTGTGTGTGTGTGCATAATAGAATGTGTGCATTGTTTCTATCTCTGCATGTTTAAAGGAAAAGGTGTAAAAATAGCCTTTTGTGTGTGTGTGTGTGTGTGTGTGTGTGTGTGTGTGTGTGTGTGTGTGCTGGTCAACACGCCGTTAAATTAGCCCGTGGAACTGTCAGGGACATCATTAAGCTGTTATTAATGCCGGCCAGGAAGCGTCCATACATCACTTCCTCCGCACGGACGGACGGACGAACTCGTCTCTGCTGAGGCCCGGCAGAAATAATCCACCAATTTTTCCCCCCAAAAGGGGCAATTAATATTTATTTTAGCCGCAGCACCACCAGCGTTAGGCTCAAAGTAAGAGGAATTATGGGAAAGGTAAGTGGATGAAAAGAGATTTTTTTTTTCCCGGGGAAGAGCGGGGCAGAAAATCCCTTTGTCTTTGACTTTGAGTCCCCCGTGAAAAAAAAAAAATCCAGTGACCTTCCGAGAAACGAGGCCTTTCCCGGAACTTTCCCGCCTTTTCTCTTCCCCCGACTCTCCTTCTCTTTCACGCCCTCTTCTCCGCCGCTCTGCAGACGTGAAACATTAGTTTTATGCCTCCAATCCAGCTATTATTGAAAAAGAAAAGGGGGCCAGAGAATAGGAAAAAATATATATTTCACAATGCTGAAAATGTCACTAGGCCTGAATAACGGAGAGAAAGAGAGCAAGAGAGAGAGAGAGGCGGTGCACGGCACAGGGGCGAGTGAGCAAGTGCGGCTGAAAGGTTACAGAGAGAGTGAGAGAAAGATGGAGAGAGAAGGCGCTAAAAAAAAGGAGAGAAGCCGCCTCCCACTCTGTGCGCCGCCTGGTGTGAAAAGCAGGAGGTGTTGCTGCGGATCAATAGAGGAGAATTTCCACACAGGCAACAACTGTGTGCGTGTGTGCGCGTGTGTGTGCGCGTGTGTGTGCGTGTGTGTGTGTGTGTGTGTGTGTATGTGTGTGTGTGTGAGAGAGAGAGAGAGAGAGAGACACACAGAGAAAGAGAGAATTCGTGAAAATTAGTGCATATTTACAGAGTGGGCGCTCCCTCCCAATCAACAATCTTTTCTTCCTCACTTCCTGTTTAGCTCTAATATTTTAGACTTTTCTTCCCTTCTGAGGTCTTTTGCTGCTTTTCAGATGTTTTCTTTTTCTCTTTTTCTTCTTCTTCCTTTCTGACTTGTCCTCCTCCATCCTCCGCTCCTTTCTTCTTCTTCTTCTCCTCCTCCCTCGGCACGCCCCCGCCACAGGCGTGTGGTTCTGGGTCGCCCTGCCCCAGTGAGAGCGCCGAGCCCAGCCCAGAGCAGACCAGTCCAGAGGCTGGCAGCTAGATAGCAGCAGGGCAGGGTAGGTATCAGCTCCTCCTCCTCCTCCTCCTTCTCCTCCTCTTCCTCCTCCTGACTAACGCTCCGCCCCCTCCCCACCTCATCTGCTCTCTGCTTCTTTTCATCGACCTCCTTCTGCTAATGCTGCTCATTCGTCCTTCACCTGCAGCCTTGTGTTCTCCTGAAAAAAAAATATATAAGAAGGCATGTTTTCATGCGGGATTGTGATTGTGTGTGTGCGTGTGTGTGTGTGTGTGCACATGTGCGTGACTGTGCATGTCTCTGTGCATTGGTGTTCATTGCTCGAGCCTCGTCAGAAGCCTCGCAAGAGAAAAACGGAGCTGCCTCCGATAACGCTGCTCAGATCTAATCAGCGCTATCTTTGTGTATGTTCCACCAACTCCTCCGTTTTCTGGCCGAGGTTTGTGGTTTCTTTTAACATGATGTGCCATCGCATGTGTGACTTATCTGCTTGGTGTTCTTTTTTTTCTTTTCAACAAAATTATGCCCGTTTGTTCACATGCAGAATAGCTGCTGGAATCATCAGGAGGCCTCATTTTGGTCATTTTCTTCCAATCAAAGAGAAATAAACCCAATTTTTCTCTCTTTTTAAGTCTTTTTTAAACTTTCACACTGTCTTGACCCAGTTTTGGAATTCTACATTGCCTTCTCCTGCACATGCTGGGCAATGGGAAAAACAAAAAGCGCCATCAATGCCCGTACAAATCGCAGCTGATGCCGTGAAAAAAGCCGTGAGAACCGCAGCCTGTCGTCTGGATTTCGCGTTTTAGCAATGCAGCCTTGTTCTGATGAAGTCCCTAATACCAGAATACCGCTGTGCACGTGCATGCATGTGCATGTCCATCCCATGTGTGCGAGCTCGTGCCCACGTCGCAGTCAGTTTCCAGCAGGGTGTGACAGCAGTTCATGGTCTCTCAGAATCAGTCACCGCCGCGGCCTGCGCAGCGACCTCCGGCCGTTTGTCGTACTGAGAACAAATTAATTAAAAAATGAGTCGCCGTCATCAGCGTTGCATTATGCACATCGCGGCTGTGCGGCGTTATGGAGACCGACAGCCGCGCTGTTAAAAACTCGTGGAAGTGCTGATGCCTCTGGAAACTTTGGCCTCTAATTTCTTTTATCAACATGCGCGTTTTTTTCTCTCCTTGTCTCACGGACGACCACACACACACACTCACACGTACACACACATACACACACTCTTGGCCTTCCTGCCTGGTGTCCTCACCAGCACGCTGCCTTTTCAGCGACGGTGCCGCCGCCACTCGCCCACGAGGGGGAAAATGTAAATGGTTTTGTTTTCATGGGCTAATACCAGGGTGCCAAGATTAACGACCGCCCGCCATAATTGGCACTAATTAAATACCCGAGAAGGCTTCCAGGCCTTCGCCACTTGAGGAGGAGGAGGAGGGCGGAGAAGAGGTTGGATGAGCTACACTCCCGCCCTTCCATCACCCTCCCCTCCCCCCTTTGGCCCCCGTCCTCATATTCAGCCTCTCGGAGCTGCAGGGGCGGCAGGTGGCTGTGAGCGGTAGGTGGGCGGATGGAGGGATGGAGGGAGGGAGGGAGGGATGGATGGATAGATGAACAGAAGGATGGATGGATGGATGGAGGGATGGATGGATAAATGAATGCAAGGATGGATGGACAGAGGGATGGATGGTGGGAGGATGGATGGATGGAGGGAGGGATGGATGGATAAATGAATGCAAGGATGGATGGACAGAGGGATGGATGGTGGGAGGATGGAGGGAGGGATGGATGGATGAATAGATGCAAGGATGGATGGACAGAGGGATGGATGGTGGGAGGATGGATGGATGGATGCATGGATAGAGGGACGGAGGGATGGATGGAGTGGAAGAGTGTAGGATGGATGAGTGGGTGAATGGAAGGAGGGAGGGATGGGTGCATGGATAGAGGGATTGATGGATGGCTGGATGGCTGGATGATGGATGGAGTGGTGGATGGAGGTCAGGGTGGTGGGGGGAGGGGTCAGCACCGTGCAGCTGCCCGCCTCCAGTCGTCTGCCGTGCTCTGACCTGCTTGGTGCCGCTCCAGTCGCTCTGCCCCCCCCCCACATATGGTGTTTACCCGCATCGACAGCGTCCACTTTGCACCCCCCCCCCCCACCCCCCCTCCCCGGAGAAGAGAGAGCACACCTGCCATCGGCGCCGTCGCCACCTGTGCCGGGCCATTCTCGCAGCCAAAAACATCCAGCATGAGAGCGTGTTGGCCGCTGGCCCTGCCGGCCCTGCTGGCCCCCCATGGCCCCGCCCCCTCCCTCCTGCCCCCGACAGGCAGGTGACCAGGCTGGTTGCGGCGGAGCACCGGCGAGCTCTTTCCTGGGGTGACGGCATCATGTCCTGCCGGCGCTCCCGAGTCCCATCCGTGAAATGGCCCCGACGCAACGCTTGACTGAGCGCTCGCACATCCACTCTCTGGCTGAGGGGCAGCTCGCTCAAATGGGCCACACGTGTAGCAGCAGCCGGGCCAGAATTATTTTTTTTTTATATTTGGGGAGCGCGGCACCTGCCTCCCACTCTCACGGTCTGGGGGTCCGTGAAGCCGAAGTGGCCTCGGCCGGCGGAGCGGCTCGGATGATGCAGGGTGACACCGGCGGGCTGCTCGTGTGTGTGTGTGTGTGTGTGTGTGTGTGTGTGTGTGTGTGTGTGTGTGTGCATGCGTGCATGTGTGTGTGCACGCCCGCTGTCACCGCCTGTCCCGGCCTCTTTGTCACCTCTCGGCGCCGCTGGTGGCAGGTTCTTTCTGCTGACTGTCTGCCTGCAGCCGCGGCGGCAGCGACGTCTCTGCGGCGCCGAGGCTGAGAGCAGCGTCGCTCTGATTCCGCCGCCCCGCAGCTTCCTGTTCAGGTGAAGGCCCCACATTCCGTTCTGAGTGTCGTTTTGAAAGATGGAGGACCTTTTTCGAACACTTGTCCTGACCTTTTTATCCGTCCCCGGGATTTCGCTCCTTACCGTTAGAGAGAGCTGCTTGAAAACAACACGGATCAGATCTGAACTTTGCATTGTTTTTTAGAACACGGTCAACGGTGTATTGGCTGAATTCAAATTTTGCCATTGTGAGCAGAATAAAACTCACTTATTCCATCCAATCTTCACATTTGGCAACCAGATAAAAAAAAAAGTCTTTAGGAATTTTTGTTTGACATTCGGCCAAAATACTTGCATACTTGCATACTTATATACAGTTTAATCCTTCCGTGCGCCACCTTCCCAACTACTCCGTATTTTTTTCTCCCACTCTGCCCTGACGTGACATGGGATGAACATGCATGCACGCACGCAAGTGTATGCGTATTTAAATTTCACAGTTCAGGAAGATCATTTAAATTCTCCTGTTTCACCCCAGGCCCCTCGTCTCAGAATTCTGATTACGTTTTAAAAGGGCAGCGCTGCTTTGTGGCTGGCAAGCAGCGGGAAGAGAGGGGGGGGGGGGGGACAGAAACAAGCCTCTGACGTCAACTTGTTTTTTGTCCTTGAGAGATGCCGTCAGAACATGGGCAGAAACCTCCAGCCTTGCGGCCTCGCTCTGCTCTTATCTCCTGGGTTCAATCACTCCACTGCTGCTGCTGCTGCTGCTGCTGCTGCTGCTGCTGCTGCAGCTGCATCCCTGCAGCTGGAGGAGCTGCTGGAACACCCCGAGTGAGAAAAGTCCTCCAGCAGCGTAATGAGCCGGCCCTCCAATCACGCTGTCTGCGTGGCAGATTGAGTGGCTGCCCGTAATTGTGCGCGCGATGATAATAACAGGCCCTTTGTGAGCGAGCGAGTGGCGTTCCATCATCCATCGCCAACGCCGTCAGCCAGTCAGCGCGAGGAGGAGGCCGAGATGCAGACGTGATGAGTCATAACTGGTCGGCGCGGGGCACCGGCTCCTACCTCTGATTCATCCCGGACCTGCAGGGAGCCGGCGGATCGGAAGCGCGTCCGCATCAGAATGCGGCGTGACACACCTCGAAAAACAATAAGTCACTGCGCACGCACGCGGTTTTTTTAAAAGGGGTTTGAAGTTTGGAGGGCTGGAGCGTTCGGTTGGAGATGGAGAGCGGTGCGCTACTGCCACCTGGTGGTCAGATGAGGCGCAGGGCAGCCGGCAGGACGGACTTGTCGGGGCTTGCAGGGGTTTTTGTGTGTGCGTAAACTGGCGGTTCAGTCAGTTGAGAGAATGAATCAGAGCCTCCTTTTCTTTTGAAACACACGGCGGGTGGATCAGGCTGACGAGTCGGAGCAGCAGGGCCAGTTGGAGGGAGAGTTCAGCCTGTTTTCCCCGTCACTCAGTCTCTGTCTCTCTCTCTCTCTCTCTGTCTCTCTCTCTCTCTCTCTCTCTCTCTCTCTCTCTCTCTCTCTCTCTCTCTCTCTCTCTCTCTCTGTCTCTCTCTCTCTCTCTCTCTCTCTGTCTCTCTCTCTCTCTCTCTCTCTCTCTCTCTCTCTCTGTCTCTCTCTCTCTCCCTCTCTCTCTCTCTCTCTCTCTCTCTCTCTCTCTCTCTCTCTCTCTGTCTCTCTCTCTCTCTCTCTCTCTCTCTCTCTCTCTCTCTCTCTCTCTCTCTCTCTCTCTCTCTCTCTCTCTCTCTCTCTCTCTCTCTCTCTCTCTCTCTCTGTCTCTCTCTTTCTCCCTCTCTCTCTCTCTCTCTCTCTCTCTCTCTCTCTCTCTCTCTCTCTCTCTCTCTCTCTCTCTCTCTCTCTCTCTCTCTCTCTCTCTCTCTCTCTCTCTCTCTCTCTCTCTCTCTCTCTCTCTCTCTCTCTCTCTCTCTCTCACAGAAAGGGAAGGACCCTCTCTACGCCCAGATCAACAAAGGGAAGAAATCAGCGGGAGGACAGACCTGAGCTCCGGCCGAGAGAACAGGAGGAGAACCTTAACCAGTGTGTGTGTGTGTGTGTGTGTGTGTGTGTGTGTGTGTGTGTGTGTGTGTGTGTGTGTGTGTGTGTGTGTGTGTGAGAGAGAGAGAGAGAGAGAGAGAGAGAGAGAGAAGGAGAGAGAGAAAGAGTGTATGTCTGTATGTGTGTGTGTGTGTTTCTGGAACATTGCCCTGCATGGCCGAGCCCTTCTCCTTCTCCTTCTCCTCCTCCTCCTCCTCCTCCTCCTCCTCCTGCTAACAACCTCCCTGGAGCTCCAGAAGCCTCCTCACTCCTCCTCCTCCTCCCTCCCTCCCTCCCTCCCCCTACTGCCTCCCACTCCTGTGCTCCTCCTTCCCCTTCCTCCCTCCTCCTCCTCCTCCTCTCTGCTCTCCTCCTGAGAGGAGACGGAGCCCTCTTGGTCGTTCACTCCAGGCAGGAGGGATATCAATCACCAAGGACGGATGCGGCTCTCCCTCCACCCCACTCCCTCCTCCCCCACCCGTGGCGACTCACACCCAGCCTTACAGACACATCCTGCTCTCCTCACCCCTCCCTCCCTTCCTGCCTCCCTCCCTCCCTGCCTGGCCCAGAGACTGAGCTGCCAAGGAGGGACTGAATCAAGCAGTGCCTCCCTATTTCTGACACACCCACCTGCACACACACACACACACACACACACACACACACACACACACTGGCCCTCGCCGGGATTTGAATGATCATCTTTCCTTTTTAAACGGACTGGATCTGCACCTGTAGCCAGAGAGCAGCCGAGACTCTCGGCGGGCCTATCAGGGATCGGCTCGTCGGCGGGATCGCAGCTCCTGATTGGTTCATTGGCTACTGGGCGATGCCCGCCCCCACCCCATCTCTGCCCCTCTCCTGTACTTTGTGAGTGTCTGCTGGATCACTATGCAGAAACAGACTCTGTGGGAGCTGCTCACACACACACCGACCACATCACACACACACAACGTCTCTCTTCACAGGCAGACAGACTCACTCTCTCACACACACACACACACACACACACACACACACACACACACACACACACACACACAGAGGCCAAGAGGATTTGGACCCGAAGAGGAAAATTCACCACACGGACCCTGAGACGATGGGGGGGGGGGGTTGGAGGGTTTGGGGGGGTGGGGGGGTCGGGGCCAGCTCTGTGATCGAACTGTTCATTCTCTATAGCTTTTGTACAATACTGATTAAAAAAAATAATAATAATAATAAAAAAGAAACAAATTGAAAAAATTGAATTTTTATTTTATAAGTCAATCAAGCCGCTGGGGTCAGCTCTATAAGAGTACTATAGAGTCAACATGGCTTTAAGGCATCTGTCGGTTGGTTTTGCCAAAACTCATTTTGTAAATAATGAAAACAACCACCTTTTTTTTTTCTCTCTCTGTCTCTCTGTCTCTGTCTCTGTCCGCCGGACTGACTTCTGTGCCATAAAATAGGAAGGCTGCAGTTATGCAAAAACCCCTGACGTTAATCCAAGCAATACCAAACACGCGTTCTCTCTTTTCCCCCGGCCATGTTTTCTTTGCTCCTCCTCCTCCTCCTCTTCCTCCTGCCATTCTTTTCTTTCTGCCTCCATCCGCCGGCTTTGCCACCGATTAGCTCCTGCAGTTCACTTTCCCCGAAGCCTGTGTGTGTGTGTGTGTGTGTGTGTGTGTGTGTGTGTGTGTGTGTGTGTGTGTGTGTGTGTGTGTGTGTGTGACTGCATGTCGCAGGAGGGCAGCAGACACAGTCCAGGCCTCTCCTCCGTCCGTCCCTCCGTCCGTCCCGCCGGCCCAGAGTGGTCTTTAAGATGCAGCTGCGCTCTGCCCATCTGTCCGTGTCTTGGTCCGGTGCCCAAAACCCTCTGCTGCTGCTGCTGCTGCTGCTGCCTGAGCACCTCCTCCCCCTCCTCTCCATCTTCCTCCTCTTCCTCCTCCTCCTCTGCTGCAGCCACACCGACTGTGACGCCACTGACTCCCTATTTTATGGCCAGACTCCCTCCTCCTCCTCCTCCTTCCCTCCCACCGTCTCTTCCTCCCTGTCATCCACCCAACCGCCGACCCACCCCAGTCGCATCACTCGATCGCATCAACTCTTTTTGGACAATGGCAACGTTGATTAACTTAAAAAAAAAAAAAAAATACAAATGAAAATTTCAACAAAAAAAAAAACAAAAAAACGACTAGACGACGAGCAAAGAAGCGGAAATAAAAAGGGAATCGCTGTTTGAGTACATAACATTTCTAGACCTATTTTAACTTTACCTCAGCTAACAGTTTCTTAATGTAAATTGACACATTATTTTTATCTTTATGAATATGACATTCTACAGTGGACAGTTTTTAGATGATTTTTTTCTTCTTCTTTTTTTTGTTCTCTTGATTTTACGTATTCCACCATGTATTACTGTTACAAATAAACAGATCTGAAATGGCAGACGCCTGTTGGCGTGCCCTGCTTGTTGTCTGTGTGTGTGTGGCCTTCCTGTTTTGTCTGTGTGTGTCCCAGGTGTCCCCAGTGTGTGCAGAGCCACAACAACCACAGCGTTCTGCTGTGATTTAAGCGCCGTTAATGGCCTGTCACTTTCTGCTGCACCGGCTGCCATCAGAAGCTTTATTAGCATCCGGCTGCACCGACTCCCACCGGCCAACCTGCTGCATTGTCATTCTTCCCATTTAGAAAGAGGGGCGACACCGACGCGCCTGCCTTCATATTCTGCAGAAGGCCAGAAAAGAGAGGTGTTGGCTCAGATTGAGTACAAAATGTTCCAAGCAGCAGCAGTTTGCAGATAAAACATTTCATGGCTTCTGAATCCCATTTATGCCCATCAAGTTCTGTTAATTTTGGTCCTGTTAGTCACAGCATTGAATAATAAAGTATACAGTAATGACAGTCTGATTTTTTTTTCATCTTTCTGAAGCATTTTTCCCTCTAGTAATCCCCTCAAATGTACCTCCAACTGAAATAGGTGAGAATGACTAAAGTTGTTTTGCAAAATTCCCAGTTTTCTAATGATATCTGTGATATCTGTGTCTGAGTTGTCACTGGACTCCCGAGAAACACTTGAAACGGTTGTGGCCACCTTGTTACTGCCCCCCCCCCCCGAGAGGGAGGGAGGTCTGACAAAGCAGCCTCACTTACAGCAGAAGTTAAAGCAGCAGTTTCAGCAGGTGACTGGAAACAGAGGGCTAAATTGGCTGTATTATGGTAGTCCTTATTGAGTCTGAACATGATAAAAAAAAAAGCTAAAATATTAAAAGTAAAAATACAAAAGGGTGAGTTTGTGTCACCTTAACTGCCTCCAAACATTGTCCTCATCACAGCGAGATGAGTGTCTTTGAATCCTGAGGTTTCATCTCAGGCCAGCTGAGTCAGTTCAGCAATCAATACTGCAGGTGCCCTCGCAGGTGCACTTTCATCACGCAATGACAAGCAGAGGGCGAGCACTTATTTTTCAGTTTGCCTTCTGAGTGGCTGACACACCTGACAGTACAGGCTCAGACTGGCAAGATGACACACAGGTGGCCAGTGAATGTGTGTGTGTGTGTGTGTGCTTGTCATATTCCAAATACTTTTTTTGTATTACTCAGTATCCTCTGGAAAAAAAAAGAACTGGAATGTCGACTGACCCCATGAGTTTTCCTCACCTCCCAGTTAATAGGCGCAGCCACGAAAACCCAGCAGATCAAAGGTACAGGCTGATCACTGGGGCACCGTGTCGCATCACAACAGGCACAATAGGGGCTTATCTGCTTGTTTTGTTGTCCTCGACACCCTCCTCCAGTTCAGGTACCTGGTATGAAGAAAAAAAAAACGCTCCAGGTTTCATTGCGGTGACTCACATTCAGCGCAGTGCCAGCCGGGCCACATTCCTGAAGAACAGAGAGAGGGAAGGAAGAAAAGAAAAAAAAAAAAGAATCCACATGGTGTTGAAAGTCGTCGTGTTAAATACTCAGCCAGGCACGGACCCGTTTGACGAGCTGGGCCCTGTTTTTTTTGTTTTTTTTATAAGATGACAGGTGGTGAGCGGAGTCCTACTTTACCTTATTCCAGGTGACGCTGTGGAAGAGCGCAGGTGACTCTTGCAGAGGACAAGTTTTGGAAAGTCTCTCACTGCTGCCTTGGATTGTGTGTGTATGTGAGAGAGAGGTTATTTTTATTGTCTTATTTTTTGCCACCAACATCGGATTTACAATGAGAATCTAAGGAGTGGACTGACTTGACCCAAGAAGGAGTTTCAGTGGATGACTAAACACCATGGAACAGGTAGGTCAGCCTTCTCTAACTGCGCCATTAAAGAGGCTCTTTTAAACTGTTGGCTTTTATTCATTATTTCCAACACTTTGCATAATTTCTCCAGCCTTTTATCATTATTAACCTCGAGCTAGAGCCATGCACCCCCCATAACTTATTGAACTTTAATTGGCTTGATCTTCACAATGGACCTCGTTTTTAAAGCTTTAGTGTTTTTCTATTTACTGTAAGAGCAGCAGTGGCCTGTTTGAGAAACGGTGAATTGCGCAACACGCATAACACGTAGGGGAGGATGGCAAAAAAAACCATTGTAATAACAAGAGATACAGCAGAAATACATATTCTAATGTTCTGCTGGACACTGATTTCTCAGTAACTCCAGTAGCTTACGGTTGCTATTGACATGGCAAAAAATACATCTTATAAAAAGCAGGGCCTCTACCATGCGTACGTGTGTGCGTGCGTGCGTGTGAGCTCTAAATCTTCCTGATTCCAGTGGATCCCGACACAGCCAGTAAACTTACAGGAAAATGGTTTGAAAAACAAGAGCGTCATTCTATCGCCAATCTCATGATCTTATGTCTCATTTTTAATAAGTCATCGGTTTCATTTCATGCTGTTGGATTGTTTAACCAGGAAGAAAAAATGGACTTCAAGGCACTGAGGGCTCGCTTCCAGGAGGAGGATCACCTCCTCAAGCAACCCAGGCTCAAACCTGCTCTACCACAGAAACCAAAGGGACTCCCACCTCCACCTCCCGGCCCTCACCAGGCCCCCTCTCAGTTCCTCCCAGCTGGAGCACGCCCCTCCCTCCTCAGCTCCATCAACCAGAGCATGGACATGGCCCCCAGGGTGGTCTTCAAGGAGGACAAGAAGGAGAGCAAGAAGCCCCTCCTCTTCACCGGCACTAAGAAGGAGAAGAAGAAGGAGAAGGAGAAAGACAAGGAGAAGGCGTTAAAGGGAAGTAAGGAGAAGCTGTACGAGGAGCTGGCGGACCCCAAGCCCAAGAAGGAGAACGGCAAGGACAAGAGGTTCCACCTGGGGGCGCCTAAGGAGAACACAGCAGAGCTGGTGCCTGCTGCCACGCCGCCACCCAAAACAGGACCCTCCAAGAAGGGTTTCCTGGGTTTTAAGAAGGCCAAGAGGGATTCGGCGGAGATCCCGGCTGATCCCATCCTGGACGCGCCCAGCTCGGATATCAGCGGAACGCTCCCACTCATCCCAGTGCCGCTAGGTGCCGGTGCCGTTGAAACCTCGGCGCCACCAAAGGCCCTCCAGCCAAACATTCCACCCTTACCTGAGGTGGCCCCGCCCTCCATCCCTGCCTGTCCTGCTTTTGCCCCTCCCCCGGCCTTCATCCCCGACATCCCAGCCATCCCAGCCCCGCAGGTCCCCACCCTGGAGAGTGAAACCCCACTGCAGACGGAAACTCCCACCCTGCCGGACTCGCGGCCCGCCAGCCAAGTTGAATTCATCCCGGACCCCCCCGCCATGGCCCCAACCCCCCCACCCAGTCACATGATCCCAGACTCTCCGTCACCGCTCTCCGCTTCCTCTCCATCGCCTCCCGAGCCTGAGGTTCCAGCCATGGAGGACACGCTGGAGGTGCCAACCCCTCCGGTCCTGGAGCCACCGACCATCCCACCGTCTCCTAAAGCAGCACGTCCGATCTCGGCCCTGTCAGCTCTGGAGAGGGCCGAGGACATGAGCCCGGCGAGGAAGACGCATCCATGTGACGCAAGGATCTTCAACGCTTTGGAGAAAGCCCGCAAGAAGACCTCAGGGTAAACCTCCAACATGAATCTTTGCTATTTTTGGGGTTAAGTTTAGATTAACTTTTTAAATAATGACTCTTGGAAATCTGATTTCAGCCACAGTGTGTCGTCACCGACCATGACCCTAGAGGATCCTTTTCAGAGCCCTGACCCCTCTCTGCCAGAGCTACCGCCCATTGATTATGAAGATCGGGCGAAACAGGCGCAAGTTAACGGAGTCGACCACTGTAAGTGTCCGAACGAGCTGTTGAGATTTTTAGTTGCTCGACCTTCTGCTAGTCGAGCTCTTTGGGTTTTTCTGTCTTTGCACAGCTAGCACCTCGCTAGCAGGCTGTCAGGTATGTCTGCTGTTGGTGGAAATTCATCAGGACAGAATTAGGTTCAATTCAGTTCAACTCTGGGGAATATTTACACAGGGTTTAAGATGTACATGACTATCAGTTATGGTGCAGAGCTTAGTGAATTTCTTTCAACAGAGTTAGGGTTAGGGTTTGCAGGGTTAGCTATGCTGACACTGAAAGACAACAGTATAGATACAGAAATAAAGTACTGAAGTATGAAAATGTGACTAAAAACAAAGAGACCAACCAACCTGATGGCAAAGGCTCCAACAGGTGCTTGTTTTTCGGTGTGTGAGGTCCCATGTGCAGACTGTTCTCTGTTACTAGTTGGTAGAAGGAGCTCTACACACACACACACACACGATGGGAGGAGTCCTGCTTTCTCTCCCTGCCAAAGAAACAAGTGAGGCAGGGCCTTGAGCTGCAGAGGCACGTTGGCGATGACAGGAGAGGAGTGAGTCCATCATCAACGAGCATTTTAAACCTCCAAAGCGACAGCGACACGTGCACAGAGTGAGACGTGTCATTTTGTAGATTTAAAATGCCACAAAGGCTTCTTATTCACAGCACTCAGACGCCCATGGAGGCCTCCGTGCACACATCGCAGTGAGCAACTTGCTGTCCAACTGTTGTAACATTATAAGGTCTGCTGACACCTTGTACAGTCGGCTGCTACATGCATGTTTCATCTCCCTCTATTCAAATTGAGGCCAAACTGAGAATGACACAGTGAGAAATAAAGAGATTAATATAATATTGGTCGGTTAATAAAATGGCCACTTTAGAAGATTAATTGTAAAAAACTTCTTTGTTGAAATGATCATTTAGAAGCTTTTTCTGAGGAAAGCGCAAATTGTTTTACTATTAATTGAATTTTTCATTACGCCATCTTCCGATGTGCATTTGATTGGTTGAGTGCGATCATTGATCCAAGTCTTCCACACTTCTTCCTCCTTCTTGCTACTGTGTCTATCAGTTTATTGGAACCTGGTTTCTTCTGTTTGTGTGTTCTCTTTGCTTGCGGAACCTGTAGAATTTTCAAAGAAGGAATTTCAACTGTTTCTGGCTTTGGCTCAGTTTGTTTCTAGACATGGGAATAAATAACCTCTTCTAGGAAATCTCAGCCTCCTTCTGATTTATTGACCCTTGGCTCTTCCTCTTCCTGCCATCTTCAGTATTGGAAGACATCACTGACGAAGGTTCAAACGCCATCCCAGAGCTGCTGGTGGTCGCGCCTCCTCCACCCAAGAAACTCCTCCCAGATCTGGACCTTGAGGCACCAGCCTCAGAGAAGCCGGACAGGCCTTCTTCCATCAACCTGGGAGAGCTCATCCCTCCTCCGGAGGACGATGGTGCGGCCGCGGGAGTCATGGGAAAACCTGGTGTACAGGTCTCCGTCCCACTACTCTTCTTCACACTCTCTCTGTCTTTGTCTTTGTTTTCAGCGATCCACATCCCGCCTCCCCAGTTCTCAGAGACCGACCATGTGAACGTCCCATGGTTAGAGGACACAGGCTCGGACGCTCATTCTCCGGAGGTGCCTACGTCAGAGTGGGACAGCAGTGATTATCCAGGCAACCCAGACACTCCGAACGGTGCCAGCATACCAGACTATTACAGTAACGGAATAAACAGACCGTCAGTTGAAGTCCAGCAAGACCAGAACAGTCCATATTCAGAGAACAAAGTCCCCGCCCCCCTGGAGACTCCTCCGTCGGCCGGGTGAGACATGAGGAACCCGGCTGGTTTCTGCCCGTCTGTCTTGAGGGCTTCATTCTCATCCCGTCTCTCCCTCTACCAGCCAGGACCAAACGCTGCCCTACAACAGCGGTGCGGAGAACGTGTATGAGGACATATACATGACCAAAAAGAAAGGGAAGACGGACGGTGGCAAGAAACGCAAAGGACCCCCAAAGAGTAGGAGACCCTGTAACATGCACATCTGCATATAAATAACATTATCATTGCACAGAAGTTCACCGCAAAGAGTTTGATGACTGCCACCTGTAACACCACATGACATTGAAGTTTTAAGCCCAAACATGTTTCTCATGGGTTCAAATTATTATTCAACGGCAATGTTGTTCTACACTACATGCCATACCATCCTGGCATGCTGCTGCTGCTGTTCAAACCACACCTCAGCACAGCACTCCCAGTTATAAAACACTGCAGTCTTTCACATTTCACGCACCTTATCTAATAAACTATATGATCTAATATACTATTTCAATGGTATCAGGGCAATCTGCCACAAACGACCCAGGCGTGACCTTGTGATTTATTTTTTTCACGGCAACTTCTTACTGTTCTCTCTTCCCACCACAGACCCCTACGCCGAGGCACAACCCGAAGCCGTGAGTACTCTCTGGATTTGAAAAAAAAACAAAAAAAACGCTGTTTATATTCACGCCAACAGCAACAAAAAAACGCAGCTCGTTTGTCAGCTAGATCGGTGTGATTCAGCACAAAGCGGATCTTGTCTTATCTCACTCTCGGTATTTGCAGAATGAAGAGAAGAGCAAGACGGGCAGGTTCGGCAAGTAAGTCCTTGTTTCTTGACCCACTTCTTTGTTCATCAGTAAGACTGACGGCGATGAGAGAAGTTACTACTGCCTTTCGTTTCTCTCAATTGCGTTTTAAAATGTAAACGTATTGCCACGACTCCTCTTCACACATACGCAAAACCAAATGGTTTCCCCGGTTCTCTCCCCTCTCTGCAGAAACGACAAGAAGGAGAAAGCGGCCGCCGAAGGGCCAGACGAAAAGGAGCTGAAGAAGAAGGAGAAGCAGCGGCTGGAGAAGGAGAAGAAGGAGCAGAAGGAGAGACAGGAGCGGGAAAAGAAGGAGCAGAAGGAGAGGGAGAAGAAGGAGAGCGAGATGAAGAAGAAATTCCAAGTGAGTGGCACCTCGTAACTTTGGAGGGAGGAGGAGCTAGGAAAGGTTAGCGAGGAGCTAGAGGAGGGTGGGGAACGCACAAACCTGTCTGGATTCATTCCTCGCAGGAGATCAGCCAACAAACATATGCAGAGGGAATCTGTGTAAACATTGTCCCTTTTCTTCTGAGATAATATTTTCTTCCACAGTGTACTATTACAGAGAAAAACGCCACTTTCTCCAGGAGTGTGTCCATTTTGGCGTTAATGAGAACTACTTATTTGCCATATTTAAACAGTATCCCTCATTTCCGATGTCATATGACTACCAATAAAAAGCTACAGGAAGTCACCCAGAGAGAGAGAAATCAGCCCTGGAAATCAGCCCTGGAATTCTTAAAATAAGCTCCTGCAGCACTGATACTGCTCAGGTTTCACTTCTGTCTCGCCATCTTCTGATTGGGAAAAGAAGTTACTCCCTCTGTGGCGTCGTCGCTCTGTTTTTGAAATTGAAAGCTAGGTTAAAAGACTCCCGTCTTAATTGGATTTCAACTCTGAAGTTCCAACCGTCCGTCCTCCCGTCCTACGGCAAAGAGAGTCTTCCATTTCCACATGTGCCATCACCAAGCAGCTTCCAATCAGAGGCAAAAAGCAAGAAAAATGTCATGCCTCAAGCTCCTGGCTGTGACTCTGAACACATCTGAAAGGTCCCTTTAGAGTGATGGATAGAATCAAATCTAATTTCTCAATCTTGCCTCACCCGAAAAAACAAGATCCTCTGTGGGCTCTCGGTCACCTGGATGTGTAAGACAGATCCACCAGGATTCAGGAAACACGTTCCATCTGGTTCTTAAACCAGCAGGAAAACCAGCTCTGGTGCCCCTGGTGAAGCGTTCAGGGGCTAGAGATGCAGTGCAGCCACCCGCTCAGTCTCTGCATGCAAAGCGAGAGTTGCTGCAGCAAACTTCCGTAAGTGGAAATCTTCTCTGGAGAGAACTTTACTACAGCCAACAACCTGAGACTAGCACAAAAAACACAAACCGTAGCTCTAATTAGTGGCATTAACGATGGTTCAGTTCCATTAAGTGTCCCACTGAGCCCACCCACTCATACACCAGCGGCCATTAATGCTGAGAGTAACACGCTTTGTTTTATTTACAGTTCTGTGTGTGTGTGTGTGTGTGTGTGTGTGTGTGTGTGTGTGTGTGTGTGTGTGTGTGTGTGTGTGTGTGTGTGTGTGTGAGAGAGAAGAAAGGACTGTGCAAAATGCAAGTAATATTTATTTTTAGCAGTTAAATCAGAGTGTGTATTTTTGTTTGTTTGTTTGTTTGTTTGAAACCAGATCACAGGACAGGAGGAGGCCATGTATGAGGCGACGGTCACCGTGACCACAAAGGGCCGTAAGAACGACCTACCCGTCAAGAACGGCGAGCTCATCAGCATCATCAGAACCACCAACTGTCCCAAAGGGAAGTGGCTGGCCAGAGACAGCAGCAACAACTGTGAGTCCGGCTTTTCAGGAGGTTTCCTGAAAATCTATCACAGAGCCAGGAAAATGTTTATTTACATTCCTCTTTGTAAATGCTAGCGTCGCAAAGCTTTTCTGGTTGTTTCTTTGTTTTTTTTAACTGAGTTGTAACTTATGTGAGTTGTAACATTTTTGTAACTTAGTTAACCCAGTTTAACGTAATTGTAACTTAGTTAACTTAGTTTAACTTAGTTGAGATTAAACACGCCAAAGGCCAACATAAATTACATGCATCCCCACACCCTTTAGCTTAGCATCTTTGCCATTACAGCCAAATGTATTTGTTTATTCATTTATTCATTGATTTATTTGCCACATGGATGTCAGCTGACTGTGTGAATTTCTTGCAGACGGGTACGTTGCTGTGGACCATGTGGAGCTGGACATCAAGGAGATGTTAGAACTGGGAAAGAAGACGGCAAACGCCTCAAAAATCATCAGCAATTCAGTGGACGTGGACGCGATGGGAACGGGAAACAGGTGTGTGGCTGCACGTCTGCACGTTAAATTCCTAACCCATCATTCACTCTTAGAAATTGAAACCTTTTCTCACCTTCTTTTCCCTCCACAGGGCCTCAAATCACTACCAGCTGTCAGCAGAAAGCTGTAAGTTTCCCCTCCTACACTTTTGACTGTGATTCAAATATGAATTTAGAAGTTCTGCAGCAGCTTTGATGTTGTTGCCACAGTCACAGACGACAGCGAGGAGTGGACCGGCGACGATGACGAACCTCTGTCCCCCGGCCCGGACAGCGAGGACCCTCAGTCTGCCGTGTAAGTCCTGCATCAATCCCGCCAAGCAACAGCTGTCCAGAGTTGTGGTGTTGCTGTCTTTCATCACGAGCTTGTATTCTTCTCTGGTGCAGGGCGCACATCAGGACACACTCGCTGCCAGACATTGGTGAGAAAAGCAAACTTTCCCCTGAAGAGTGACGTCCCGTCACCTGCTGCGTCTGCCCCCCGATCCCTTCTCGCTGCTGTTTACACAATGAGCCAGTGATAGCAGATACAGGAGGGTTGTTTCAGTCCAGCACGTTATCTGATGATCTGAGTTTATCTGCAGCTTCTCCTTTAACGCCGCATATGCATTCGGGGAAAACCTTGACAGAGACAGCGCTATTGCTCTGCTGCGTTCTTGTCAGACGATTATTTTCCTGATGCATGAGAACGAAAACCTGCCCACAAAAATCTCACAGAAAAGGCTGAAACATTGTATTGCATTGCAGAAAGTTGAATATGTGTTTTCAACAACAGTTATCCAGGGTTTTTCTTTTTTTTGCTTTGTTTAGTTTTTTGTTTTTTTACTTATAAAACTCAAAAGAATGTTGAAACTCGTTGGCATGCTCCAGAGTCTTGAGAACCGAGGCTTCTCGTGTCAACAGGAAGTCTTTGGCACTGAGCTGCGTGAAGTTGAGTGTGTATCATCTTCACGTCTCTCCCCTGGAACTAACTGTCTTTGCAGGAAACAAAGAGCTCAGCATCAACCACCAGCACAGTTACAGCGACATCAGCGCAGACAATCCCAACGTCCAGTAAGTTTGTTTTTAACACACACACACACACATACAAGCAGCTGTGATTGTAAAGTTGGTTTGTCGTGTCTGCAGGGCGAGACACGAAGCACTTCAGAAGCTGGCCACATTCTTCCACTCTCCCAAACCTGCGGAGCCGGCCAGCAGGTAGACGACACAACACTACACAACACGCCATCTGCACACCTGCACAATGCACACAAACTGTTGTCGCCTATCTCTGGCTACCCTCAGTTGTCTCCGTTCTTGTGTACAAGATGAACTGACCCCGTCACCCTCCCATGGCTGCCCCCCTCCTACCTTCCTCCTTAAAAATTTAAATCTACCCAATACTTCAAATGTTGATCACTCATACTAATACTTACCTTAAACTGTAATGATTTATCTCCACAATCTACTTTCTGTGCCTGATATGAGCCTAAGCTTATAAATATACTCTCAAAGCACTCGCAAAACACTCTAAACTGCAGTCGGCCTCCTAAAATGTAATGATAAAGTGGCAAGAATTGGCTGGAAGTGATGTCACGTCCCAAAAATGTCTCCCTCTGTTGGTAGGAGGACTTAAACAGGTCCTTAAAGTTCACTACTTTATATCACAGACAACCAAAATAATTTAAGTTTTTCTCTTTTTTCCCCACAGCAGAACTGAACCAGAAACAGGTGTGTGATTCCAAACGACAACTAAAAATAATAATGGACACATTTTTCTTTTATTTTTGAGGGTTTTTTTTTCATATTTTTAAAATGAAAGACAATGATATTTATACTTAGATGTTCTGTTTATTGTGCAACTTTTGTCTTTCCAGTTGAAGTTCCTGTGGTCTTGACAGATAAAGCAGTACCCTTGTAAGTGAAATACACGCCCATAAAACGCACACATCCACAGACACACACACTGAGCAAGCATGTTGAACATGCTGTACAACCTGTAAACAGGCACTTTCACTTCCTCCTGGTGTGGATCCAGATCACAAAAGCGCAACAAGTTTTGTGTTGCGTTTTGTTGTATTGTTCACACTTCTCAATGCTGCCGCACTCCGGCAGTCAAAGTGAGGCCACCTGGCCCCTGGCGACGTGGCTTCACACCAGCAGCCACTGAGTCGTGTTTGACATTTTTGCTTCTCAGGCCTCAGGCAAGTTTGGCGGCCGAAGCGGAATTTGATCAGTCGGATATGCCCATTTTACCTCCTCCTGAGCTGTACGCTGACCTGACCGAAGACTAATTTCATCAAACAAGGTGAGGATGACGCTCTGGTTCTGTCCCAACTCACAGACTTTGTGGTGCTGTAATTAAATGCTGTTACTTGTCGATGCAGGACACTCAGCGCTCGGTGCAGGGGCATCATTGCTCACTGTCAGTCTGCACTATACGTGTGTGTTGCCAGCCACAGCCAATATGCAGACTGTTATTTTATTTTATTTTACTTTATTTCATTTTATTTTATTTTATTTTATTGTAGAAAGTAACACAAGGCAGAATGATAAGACCATCTACGCCACAGCAGCTCCAAAGTTACCTTCAGCTCCGTCTCATAAAATGTCAAAGATCTTCCTTATTTGATTTCTTTCTTCTTCTTCTTTCAAGCACAAATAGAGATAGTCTTTCACAGTCACCAGAGAGTTTGGTGGGTAGACTGTGAATCAACGGACTGTGGGTTCAAATTCCTGCGAGAAGCACTGTTTTTTGTTTGTTTTTGTTTGTTTTGTTTTGTTTTGGAAGTCTAGCAGCCAAACTATGAAGACAACTATCCCACCGAGCCCCCTGGGACCTCACCCTTGACCCACTTCTCACACACTAATCTTTATATTTTGGTTGTTGGACTTTCAAATAAAAAAAAAAAAATGAAGAAAAAGAAAGACATTTCTTCTGTTGAGACTTGAACCCACAACCTGCTGGTCCACAGTCAATTCATCAGCTCCTTGAACTACTTGCCCTGACGCTCTTGGCAGGAAAAGATGTTGAAACTCACTTCTTGGACCAAAACTACATTTTTATTTAGTTTCAAATCCACCTTGTGGATTAGTACACAGTATTATGATCCACACGCAATATGAAGAATAGAACAGATTGGTGAAGTGTGTGATATTGATGCGTTTTTTGTTTTGTTTTTTTTCACATTTGTTGCAGCTGGACACGAAGCAGATTGAAGAAATAGAATTGGTCTCTGATGTTCTTTTGTTTTGTTTTGTTCTTTTTGCTTCAAACTGTGACCTGAGTGCGGTTGCTTTGGACCGTGATAGCATCTTCATTCTCTCCATAGCAAACTCATACACACACGCAGAGACTGTGCTCATGGATCAGAATGACCATTTAGCGAGACACAACTCCAAAACAGTTACCTGAAGATTTTCTAGCCCCCTTTTCTTCTGAAGCACACAAGTGTGAAATGACGAACAGTTTCCTCTTGAGACTTCTGGACGATTGGACCAGGAGGAAGTTCTGAACATGGAATGGCAGTCATAGAGGGAAGAAAGAGGAAAAAAATGTAGTGTTTTTTGATATTGTGGTTTTTTCCATGAGACATGTTTGGTGTTCTGGTCCCTCTTTTGTCTCTCGGCTTTAATCCAGAGTTCCGGAGTTGTGTGTGTCTTGTTTTAAAGGCTGGAGAGTTAACAGGGATCTTTTGGCATAAGATGAAAATAGAAATAGGAGAAATAGAGGTGAGAGTCGTTGGACAACAAGGAGTGGATAAGCAACAGTGATCCTTGAGTCTCTCACACTACCAGCTGAGCTCCATAAGGAATCTGATCCACCTTGGCTAGCTCTCTTCTACTATACACAGAAGTCAGATTACATTCCTATAAAGGTCACCCTCCAGCTGACACTGTCATTTTTTCAAGTTTGTATTTGCCTGAAATCATTCTGTATGTCTCCTAGTCTTATTTGCCCTAATTATTTTATTAATATCTATGCATGTTAGTTCCTATGTACCTACTTTTAGGTAGAATGAATGTGGATGTTTTTTCTTTAAAAAAACAAAAACAAAAAAAAAACAAAGTTTTGTATAAATAAACAGTATGCCTTGAAGCTTCATTCCAGTTTACTCCTGGGGGTTTGTGCTCTCAGCTGTGGTTACCTGTTGGCCATGATAGCGGTTATAAATATCATTTTACCTTTTCATATTTATGGTTCAAATGTTGTTCCGCTGTTTCGCGACGCTTTTCTCCCAACATTTGCCCTCAAGCTGATGAATATTAAGTATTAACAGAAAAAGAAAGTCGTTTTGTGTAATATATTACCGCTTTTATGTTTCTCACGGGAGTGTCTGTGCATACAATTACCAAAGTCAAGGACAGCAGCCTTTTCTTTTTATGCTTGTTTATTGTCTCTTTTTTCAATAAATACTCATTAAAGTGCAAATCATAACAGCAATATCATGCAGTGCGTAACACAACATAATGCAAACCACAAACAGACAGCCCGGGATCGCTGATCGCACACATTCACAAACTCACTCCAAAACACTTCCTGTCATCACAAGGTCACACACACACATGTAGGTTTACAAAGAGCACAGGTCTGCTGTTGAAAACACACACACTTTGGTACAACACAGAGAGTTGGTGTTCAGCCCCGCTGGCATGTGTTTTTACAGTTCACATGCCTAACATGCCACCAGTAGTTGCATACAGTTGTAATGGTACAGTACCACATCTGACAATAAATACTTTGTTATCTGCACATTTGTTGAAATATGACTCACGACCTCCGCTTTGGCCGGCGTGTCTAGTTATGTTTCTGCCGTCACAAGCAGTGCAAAGCAGCAGGAGCGATCCTGTGTGCGTTTGTCGCAGCTCTCCACTTGCACAACAACAACGTGGGAAACGGGAGGACCGCGTGGAGGAGTTAGTGAGTGTACTGCATGTGTGTTCAGGCAGGGGGCGCTGCTTCTCTCTGACAGTTAGGTCAGCGGCGAATGCACGTGGAAAGGAGAGCGAGTGAACAGGAACACAAACATAAAGGGCTTCAACAGAGTTAAGTGTCTGCTTTAAAACCGGGCATCCTCCTAAAATCTCGTAAGGCAGAAAAATCTGATTCCATGTCAAACATCCTTGTCTCGACCTGATCACATTACATCACAGTAATTAGCATAGGTCCAACATATATATTATGTTGTGTAGGTATGTGAAATCAATGAATTCATCAAAGCAAAAGCAATGAGACAATAATAGAAAAATATTGATCTGGAGCCTCAGGGTGTGACAGCAGTATTAACTACCTTAAAATGATGCTTTTCAAAGTATTGTTGTGATTCACTGCCGTGTCCATGAATCGTAAACATGCACTGAAACTGTCATATTGAAGTAGAGTGTAGAACGCCACACTCTGAAGTACTACAGAGTAGCGTTAGGGGGGCACGCTACCAAGTGTTTCACTGAGCGCAGCCGAAAGGCAAACAGCAACACTTTTCAAACCGAGAGCAAAATAAAAGGTGACACCAGAGAAGCACCAGCACCAGTTTCCACTGTACATTCAGTTGGAAAGGATCGCCGTGAAAACACACAGCTCAGCGACGGTGACGCACAACCTCCCTGTGATACAAAGCGGAGGGAGAGGGGGGGGCAATGTTGAACATTTTTAAAAGGAAAATGTGAATTCATAAAAGCAATATAAGAGATTTGGAGAGAGTTCAGTTGAGTCTGTGTGTGTGCACAAAGACGATGATGTGACAAACGGCGAGTTTAAAGTGCAGCAGCACGAGCGGCAGACACACAGAGACACAGACTGCTGCGTCGCTGCCGCATCCACCCACAACACCGGCATCAGAGTAGAGACATGATGTGACTCACACACACACACACACACACACACACATTGCAAACATGTACAAGTTCACTGTCTGTTTGCACTCAATAAGGCAACTGGAAGAAGGTTTTTTTTTCTGTGGCTTAAACTGTCCAGAAGCAGATATGACACCAACTGACACGATCCTGTCATCCTTCCCTTTGACCTGCACCTCATCGTCCCTCATCAGCAACTATTCAACTTTAGAACACACAGACAATTAAAACTGCTACCGAGATTTGATCAGAAAAAATAATTAATAAGAAAAATACATACAGTAGATGTATTTATTTATATAAAGCCACTAAAAATGAATCACGTCTCTGTATTCCTTTGCTGATTCTAACTATTATAACCCTCTGTATTTCAATAAAGAGCAGGGCCACTAGTGTGGTAGGCATCCTTATCAAGAAAACACGCATCTGCAGTCGCTCACAATGTGGATATCTTCAGGGTTTGTGGATTCTCGTCCTCGGCTCATATAAGAAAGATGTGAGATCAAGAGGAAACACCAGACAACTGAGATTAAGATCAGCGCGACCGTCTGCTGATGAGAGAGGAGAGTTTGCAGCCGACCAGCCTGATTGGTTGCTATAGCGCAAAACGTGACAAATCAGGGGGTTATTCTTTGCTCCTGTGTGTTCTGCACATTGTTGACGGTGGCTTTAAAAAATAAAAAGTACTGATACAGCATGAGCCCGGTCCAAACACCTACTTTTAGGTGCTTTAAGACGCTGTGCATGTGTTCTTCTTCCCATTGACCTGCTGCCTCACTTATATTAGTCATCTTCTAAACTCTGGATAATCTCTGTTAATGCCAAAGTTTAAATAACACAACTTAAGTGACTTAAAAAGTACTCACAAAAATAAATATGGATCTGATATTTAAAAGATAATAGCAATAATGATAAACAAGAATAATTTTGGTTGTACAGAAACGGTTATTTGGTATACTTTAGTCTACCGTCTTCAGCTGTGTAGTGTGATTGTAGTATAAACATAATGTGCTTGAATAAAAAAAAAAGTGATGTCCTCACAAACAATATAAAACCTGAAATTATTTTTTTACATATGATACTATTACTGCAGACACTGACTGACTGTCAGTTTTGTTGAGCCCTGAGGCCAGAAAAGGCAAATGTGAGCTCTGATTAGTGTCTGGGGCCGACTTGACAGGACGTCCCCTCGTTAAGTGTGATGGTGGGAGAAGATCATTCAGCAACTGATGGTAAATTAAAGGTATTTTTTTTGGAAAACTTGCCATCCTCCGCCTCAGTTTTCACAAGCTAAATTACACCTTTTAAACCGTCATTCTTTGACAATGCAGGAGAAAAAAAACAACTATTCTTCCTAAGAAACAAAAAGCTCTCCAGTCGATCGTCCCTTCACCTCAGGTGAATCTCTTCACCCTTCCAGTGCTAAAAAAGCTGGAGCAAAGACAAGAGAGGAGACATAAAGAGGACATCACTCGGAACGCCCACACCTCAGATTAGCAACGAGCCTGAATACCACGCGGGTTACGGCCAGGCTTACATGCGGCTGGGTCTCAGCGAGCCAGCGTGGTGATCAGGCTGGCACACATTTCAAAGAAGTCCATGGTGTGCGATCCCTGACGAGGGGCGAGCATGGGGGTGCTGCCCGACAGGGAGCCCGGCAGAGAGGAGCTCAGCAGGGGCAGGTCAACGGCCGGGCTGGCCGAGTCGATGCTCAGTCTGGGTCTGAGGAGCCCGGCGGTGGAGCCCGACCTCTGGGGGGTGGACGAACCCGATTTGAAGCCCACCGCCTCGACGATGTCGTCTGAACACGTGAGCAGAGAAGGGCAAAATGAAACATGTATTTATTGTAGCAGAAGGCGACAAAAAGGATTTTTATCTGCAAAAGAGACACGACGTCGTCTTCAGCCACTGAACACAAAAAGGTCTGCAGCTCTTCGTTTGCACATGGCACCGTTTCATAAGCATTTCAATTTTTAATTTGGGAAAATGTAAAAATCTACATGCGGGCCATTTGAAAATGGCGGTTTTGGTTTTGTCGAAGGACTCGCATTTGTCTTTCGCCAAAACTCTTACCCAATCAGTGCCCTGCTCTGTGCTTACGTCACCATTGTGGTCCCTGCTCCTTTGGGGTTCCAAGCGGGCTGAGCAGGGACCACAATTGTGGCGGTTGGAACCTTGTTGGCGCCAGTGGAAACCACTACAAACCAACCGAGCCGGGCCAGGCCGAGCCGGCTCATGCAAAAAAATGGCCCATTAGGTTTGGTAAGCCACAAGTGAGAAAGCCTGGGGTGCTGATACCAAGTGTAATTCCGCCAACTGCCACAGGAGGGAGACAGCGGACTACACATTCATTCTAGCAAATCTTATTGTCGTAATAGTTTTATTTCCTGTGAAAAGCACAAAACCAAAACCAAGTTTCCACCGACCGTCGATGCTCTTGAAGTCGAGGAGGTAGGACCTGTTGTCCACCTGGTACAGCTGCAGGCTCATCTTCACCAGGTTCCCCGTCACCGGGTTCTTTCTCCGCACCCGCAGATGATACGGATTCACCACCTACGCCACAAAAAACAAATGTTACACTTGCTGCAGTAAATACGACTTATGATGCGTACACCCATTTTTCTGTCAATCCAACCCCATCACCTTCCAGTCAAAGCCGAGCTGCTTCATGGCCCTGTAGACCTCGGCCATGATGTCGTAAGGTCTGCTCTGGCTCCTGATGCCCAGGTGCCACTTGGCCTTCTTCACTGCCAGCGGTTTGGGCCGGGTGGTGTTGAGAGCGTCCAGAGGGCAGCGGGACTTGGGGCTGTCGGCCAGCAGCGGGGGCATCCTCTCCGGGTGGGGTTTGACCCCCGGGGGCAGCGGCATGCCCTCTTCGATGAAGGAGCCCTGGGGAGGGCTGGAGGCCAGGTAGAACTCGCTGGCCTGCGTCATGATGCGTCGGTTGTCGATTATGAGGTGGTAGGCGACGGCCAGCTGATCCTGCAAGACAGAGGAAGGCCTTCAGATTGCTGAATTTGCACAAAAATAGAGTGAAAAAATAAAGTCACTAAAACTGTGTTTGACAAGTGATCTGCTGAGAAGGTAACAAGTTTGATAAATCGGTGTCTTTCTATGCAAATCTGTGAGTCAGTCTTTTGCACCTGTGGATCACCGCTGTAAAGGCTGGACACAACTTCAGGCTCGTTGCATTCAAACTTCTCACACACTTCCTTGATGGCCTCCTCGTCCACGACCGTGGTATCGTAGGAGGGGTCCTCAGGGAAGAGGTAGCCAGGCAGGTCCTGCTTGAACCACTCGTGTTCACTGGCAGAGAGGAGAAATAAATGTTTCATTATTATGCTTTACTGTGACACGCAAAAATAAAAGTGGTCCCATGGTGCGCAATTACACTTCAAAATCCAAAAGCAGTTTTTAATTAGAAGGTAAGACCAAGCGTTACTTTTAGCATGCAGTTTAGCAACAGGCAAAATATATTATATATTCTTCTCAGGATCAACAGCTTTCTTTCATATATTTTCATATGAACACACAACGTGAGCTTCCGACTAGACAACATTTGCATGAGCACCGGATGTCTTTGATGGTGGCTCTCTTCAGCGGGTCCACCTGCAGCATGAACATGAGCAGCGAGGCCACGGAGCGGGTCAGGTACTCGGGGATGTAGAAGACGCCTCCTCTGATCTTCTTGAACAGCGTGGGGACGTGCTCGTCGTCGAAAGGCAACGTGCCGCACAGCAGGGCGTAGAGGATGACCCCGCAGCTCCAGATGTCCACCTCTGGCCCCGCGTACAACCTGACCGAAGGATAAGCAGGAGACACGTTGTCATCTTATAGAACCAAAATAAAAAAATGGGGCAACCAACAGAAGGCTACCACCAAGCATGATACGAATGTCAACAAAGAAACAAGAGTCTCCAGTTAATGTTAAAGGGGGCCTAAACCTCTAAATACTATTGCAATGTTGGATACTAGTGTCAAACGATGCCAAAGCGTCAAACAATGAGGTTCGTGCATTTGGACGTGAGCCCGGCAAGTTGTTGTGCATGGTTCTGCACGCTGTGTTTTACCGTCTTTTTTTAACATTGTGGTCGCATTGACGTCAACGCGTGCCGGACTTGCCTACATGGCCATGCTCAGGCATGCTCTAGGCCTGGCCCCGCCCTCTCCAGCTCTGCCTCGGAAGTTATATCGCTGTGCGCCGCTCCAAGAAAATGTTTTTTCGGGCGTGAGGCAAAGTTCTTTAGCTTTCCTAAAGAGGCAAGCACCAGGCAGAAGTGGATGGAGTTGCTTTTTCCTGTCCAGCAAAAGAAAAAAAAGCTCAGTTTTTGTCTGCCTGCAGCATTTTACACGGGACTGTTTTGTTAACATGGGCCCGCACAAAGCTGGATTGAAGGATGAAGCCTTCCCGACGGTACTTGGTCGCGTTGAAGAGTCAGAAGAGGAAGCTGTAAGTAACAACTTATCAGTGTTCTAACTGTTGTGGGCTGGGCGGGAGGCGTCGTGCATGGAGGAGGCCGGGGTTGGAGTGAAGTAAACAGGGCGTTTTCGCGGGATGCAGGAAATACGAGGAAGCGACGCAGCGAGAGACACAGATTTACAAAGCTTTCAGTGCGGGTGATTGTGTGTGTAGCTCAAATACATAGGCCTGAAAATGAGCATGATGGGTAAATGTAACAGCAATTGAGGCTCAACTGTCCACACACACCTTCCCGAGATGACCTCAGGGGCGGCGTAGTTGGGTGAACCGCAGCTCGTCCGCAAGAACTCACCATCCGACATCATGTTTGACAGACCTGTTGGCCAGAAACAAGACAAACACACACACACACACTTTAATCCTGCGGCTGACAGGAACACACTAATAAAACCAGCCCTGATGTTATTATTGCTATTGATCCCTGGATACACAACTGAAGGAGCCGCAGCGCAGCGTGGGAAGGTGAGAGGTGAATGCCGTGGACGCCGCTGATATCTTTATCCTCCTTTTACCCTCCAAGACTCTTAAGCTCCCAACACAAAGCTGCTCTAATTGGATGAGCCTCTCTGCGGCTGGCAGACCCGCGGCCCAACGGCGAACGGCAGACAGATCTCTGATGCGCCAACTGACCTTCTCTTTGTGTCTTGCACTGCCTTTCCGCCGCTGTCAGTTGCTCAAGTCAACCCAAACACCTCTCCTGCTGCCGCGCCCCAACGATTCCTTGCCTATCAGATGACACCGGGCCTCAAGGCCTCCTGCCAGACATGATATGAGACCTGGCTGTTGCTAAGGGACGTCTCTCCGTCCTTCAGACCCGGCTGCACACGGGGACCTTTAAGTTTGGAAGTTTTGGTGGTACGTATGTTACTTTATGAGGAAACATTGCAGTTCAGACTGTAGCAAACCCTCAGATTTGTGTCGTCCAATAGAACACGCTGTCGGTTCCTTTGATCTACAAATCCTTAAGTTTAAATAGCCAATTTCTTCTAGTGCTCAGGCTGCATTCAGGGTCTTGGGAAGTGGGACCCTGTCACAGCACCCGGGGGGGAATAAAGGGAGCGTTCACTTCACACGTTGGCAGATCGGGGCCAGGTACAAAAATTCTCTGCAAGAATTTCCTTCCAAGTATAGACGTGAGGTTGCTCACGCTCTGGGACAAAAGTGTATAAGCATTTATGAACAGTAAACCTAATGGCAGGTATTACTACACAAGCCCTTATTACCGCCTAAGCAAAAGCTACAGAAAAAGAAAATCCAAACAAAAATGGATGCCGCATGATGGATGTGTGTCATAGGGCCAAAGAATGAGAAGATTCCCCTTAAAAACAAGAGGACAGATGCCCGTTATACTGAGAAGCAAAGCTGACACTTTGTGGTGAAATACCTCTTCACACCAGCATAGTTGCCGCTTACATCCATGTTTGTCCAATGTCAAACAACTACATTCTATATGTACTGGCTGACAAAAAACCTAATTGCATGGTGTAAGATTGAGTTACAGCTTAGAAGTTTCTAAAAATCCTACGGCCCGCCACCCCACCCGGCTGTAACTCTCTCCTAGAGGGGATCCTACCAAAGTCGGCGATCTTTGCATTCTTGCTGGCATCCAGGAGGACATTCTCAGGCTTGAGGTCCCTGTGGACGACCATGTGTCTGTGGCAGTAGTCCACGGCCGAGATGATCTGCTGAAAGAGACGACGAGCTTCGCTGTCCTCGACCTGGAAGACACAATATTAAGGACACGATTAGGCTATCGGTGTTATGAAGGCACATGTGGTAACGGGAGAGGGAAGGTTGTTCAGTCTTTGGAGAGAGTTGGTCATCGTTCAAGGTTGGTCGTGACATCGCTCGGGCTTTGTGTAGCCGCATTTGTGCGTAAGGGTAGTAGAATTCTTTACTCCACTCATTTTAAACTTGTTATTACGTAACATAAAATCCAAACAACTGACAGCAGGTATATTCTTTTATATTCATCATAGTCCCAGTCATGCAAAGGCATGAAGTCTCAAGAAGTTTTCCACAACATCTGCCAAATATCTTTGAAAAAAAAGAAGAAAAAGAAAAACATCCCTTGTTTGGTGTTAAATACAGGATGTTTATACACACCACGGTCACACAGCCAAGCCAAGCATCACAACACAACAACTGTTCATTCATTTTGAGTTTATTTTGAAGGAAGTGATGGGAAAAATTGTTATGGCAAGAAAAAAAAAGAAAAAAGAAAAAAACTTGGACAGGGACAACTTGAGATGGGCCAGATAGATGAAATGTCTTACCCGTCCATGTTTACAGATGTAGTCAAACAGCTCACCTCCAGACACATACTCCATGACCATGAAGAAGTCTGTGGGTGTACTTATCACCTGGTACCTAGAACACACATTTAAACACGTATTACCTTTTTTTACATGTGACTTAAAAGTGTCTGTCCTTATAATTAAAGAAAGAAAGTTGGGTTTATTTTTGTTTTGTTTGTTTGTTTGTTTGTTTTTTTGTTTTTTTTTTTTTTTGTTTTTTTTTTACATCTAATGGCTTTTTGAATTCATTTCAAAACATGGCTATCAAAAAAAAACTAAAAAGGGTTCAATGGAATATTAATGTTTGCCCACTGTGTGCATTATTTGCATTGCATCATCATTAGATCCTCTTTACTCAAATGCTGCAAAATCTTAGTATACCCTGAGATTGTTCTCTTAAATCATTACTTTTATCCTTGTTGCTTTTCTGTTCTGCACACAAATATTTTAAAGACAAACATTCATTAAGATTTAGACTCGACTTAATTAAGTTTAATAAACACAACTGATAGCCCGAATGAGGCTGCCAAGAATAAATTAACTATGTAAACCCTTGTCTGTATCTCTTTAAAGTGTTCTGCAGTGCTGCAGCTCTCAGCCAGAGTGTTCACATATCTGCCATAGCTTCCAGTGTGGCCATGTACTAACTCTAAACCTGGCCTAAAAATAAAAACAGACAGTTGAGGGTCACAGAGAGACATGGACTGACAAGGAAAAGGAGTCCAGAGGCGTGGAAGGAAAGTGGAAAGGAGGCATGCGCTGCGAGAGAAGAAAAACACCCGAGGAACTGCGCACTGCCAGAAGCTAGCCATTAGGTGCCATTCTTAGTCATCTTAGTGATTTGAGCAAACAAGAAAATGTCTGTTTATCTAATCCAAAACCAGAGAGTGTTGATATGTTTGTGTGTTCTGCCTCCTGGGAACCTTGTGGGCATGCCTGCTAGATACAATCATAGTAAACAAAGAGAAACAACCAAACGCGGCAGAGTGTCGCCACAGTAATGCCCACATTATAAGCAGCCATTAAATTAGCAGAGTCATCACTTTGGACTCCTCTGTCAGAGGGAGTGCGACGTCGCCTTTTATCACTTACAACTTGATGATGTGTGGGTGTCTGAAGAGTTTGAGATTCTGGATCTCCCGCTTGATCTTGCCGACGACATCAAGGCTGCGGATCCTCTGCCTGTTGAGGATCTTGACAGCGACTTTATGGCCCGTTAACTGATGTTCGCCGACTGAGAAAATAATGGATAAAATAAAAATATGGAGCAGGCTACAGTGATGGTCAGTAAAGCATTACAGGGAGATGGTCACTTTAACCCTTAGATGTGTCCAAGGTGCTATTTAAAACCTCTAAGACTCTTGATGCAGGTCTTGTCTGTCTTATTCGCCGGCCAATTCTCTAAATCCAAGCTGTTACTGCTGCCAAACTCCACTTGCAGAGTGACAACAAACATGAGCTGAAGGACGCATAGAGGGCTGAGAGTAAAGTGCTCACACACCAAATGCACAACCACAACAAACAACAATCAGCGTTGCCGCCAACTGATTTAACGCCGTGTTTACGCTAAACGGCCGAACACAGACTGACTTGACTGGTTCCTGCGCCCAACGCAGTCGTATTCACTCAGTGACAAGTCGCAGCAGGTTAGCATGTAGCCCTGACCTCGGGCATGTTTACCTTGGCCGCTGCTAGGCTACCGCCGCCCTCCACACCGACAGGAGGAAGCAGGCGGCGTTATGTTCAACCTAAAAAGCGCACAAGGTCACGGCGAGTCTCCCCCAAAACTAGCTAAGAATGCTGGAATTGTCCCGCAACAGCTCTGCTCGCTCGAACTTTTCCGCCGAACTGACAGGTGGAAAAGCTAATTGCATGACGCTCGCGGGCTGGTAACGCGACACGTCGCGC
Source organism: Thamnaconus septentrionalis (assembly GCA_009823395.1). Lineage (NCBI taxonomy): Eukaryota > Metazoa > Chordata > Actinopteri > Tetraodontiformes > Monacanthidae > Thamnaconus > Thamnaconus septentrionalis. The sequence goes on along the minus strand of CM020508.1, from coordinate 5,449,062 downwards.
GTGCCAACCCGTTTATCAGCCTTTATTTCGGTTGATGTCTGGCTCGTGCGGCGGTCGTGCGGTCAGGTCAAGCCTACGCGTCCTTTAACGTCGCCGCAGCACGGAGCGCGCAGACCCGGCGAGACTACAACTTCACGTTATTGTGACATTAAAATAATAACAGTGACAGTGCATCACGGTGTTTACACCTGTCCACGCCGATATCGGCCACCAACCCCGGGGGTCTTCCTTGGAGAAAATTTTGACTTTGAAGCGGGCGAATTCTCCAAGCGTAATTACGCTTAGAAACCATCCTTCCGTCGCCATCAAAGCACCGGGCTACGTCAATTCCTCGCTGACCCGCCGGTAAATTTAACGCCGTAGGTAGAAAGGGGAGGGATACGCACAGGGCTCTCGTTACTCGTGGTTCCTTCCTTAATAAAACGCCACAAACGTCCCGCGGTAAACCCGCAACGACAAAAGAAAGCGTGACTTAACTCTTCACTTTGCCGAAGGTTCCCACTCCGAGCGTGTCGCCGAGGATGTAATGGCCGATCTTTACCCTGCCTTCGTGTTTCTGTTGTTGCCGCTCTGCCATCTTCTCTATTACCAATGGCTGGGATCGCTCCGAAGCGGTGGCTGTGCTGCCCGCCTCGCTGCCTGCATGTGGGGCTGCCGCGAGTCGTCCGGGCCAATTGGAGCAGGGGCGCCGCGGCAGTGAGGAGCTTGGCGGGGGATAAAACTTGAAAGACACGTGAGCAGCACCAGCAGGAGGTGTTAATGTCGAGCATGCACGCTCACTTGCAGCGGTAGGGCGGGATGCATTTGTAAGCACTCTCGTTTACTTTCGAGGAAATAAATCGATCGAGCCTGCATTCGCCTGTATGGAAGTTTCAAAGAGTAAGGTGTTTTGTTTTGTTTTGTTTTTGTTTTTTGTAAATAGGAAAAAGGTATACATGTTTCACGTGTTATTAAAAGCTCAAATTAAAACAATGTCTGTTTTGTTTCAATTTAGTTATGTTTTAAACGTTTAATCTGTTGCACGCATGCACGGGTTTTCTGCGCGGAGGAACCTCCCGGTGTCGTGCTGAAATCTGAATACCTGCTGAGGCTTGCGTGCGCCTCGCGGGAGCGCGCACTACCGTAACTTTAGAGTGCGTTGACGACAGAAACATCAGAACCATCGTTGAAAACGATGTAGTTTTGATTCAAAACTTTTGAACACGAATGAAAATAAGAAATGCTGTTTCGCGGCGTGTGTTTCCAAGTGTGCAAAAATGACTTTGATGTTTCAAGTATGACCTGTCAAAAATAAAGTGTGTGTTATCATATCACCGTACCTGTTGAACTGGAAATGTCCTTCGTGTTCTGGTAGAATTGAATAAGTGATAGGTCGATATGTATCAAGTTTTCTGTGTCAAGTCAGAGGTGTGTAAAATACAAGCCAGAAACAGCTTTTCTCTGTAAGGTGTCATGAAATGAAAGCGAGGGATCTCTGCCGCAGTGATTTTTAACCTGCTGATTGATTTTTAAAAGCGTGCAACCGCTTATTTTTTTTTTTTTTCATGAAACACTGGATAACTAATACTGTAACAGTGTATCAAATGTTTATTAACTGATGAAGAAAGAAACACTCGCATTCAACGATGCTCTTGGTGTTCGTTAACGTAGGGTTACGAAGGCACAGCCGTGCGCGCTTGTGCGAGGTTCTCGCTAGGCATGCAGATCTCGGCATAACACCGGGACAAACGGAGCCCAAGCACCGCGGCTGCGAGTCGGGTGTTGGTGAATTAAACCTTAAACAGACGTGCGTTGGCATTCTTATGGTGTGATACAAAATACAATAAGATGTTTGTACAAGAGGTGCATGCAAGCTATCACTCAAGAGTCTGTCACTGTACCGTTTCACCTTGCAACAACCATACATCAATCTTGTGAGATGTTCAGAAATGGTCAATTGTTCACTCAAGACAGTCACCCGTCGCAACATACCAACAACAATAAATCCAAATAGCTGAAGACAAGCAGATAACTGACTGAACAAGCTGACTTGTTTTTTCCTTTGGGGTTTTCCCCTCAGGAGTGGCACAGCCAATCATCTTCCCTCATCTATCCTTTGGATGCTGTGCATCTCTTTTCTCCCACCAGGTAACTTCATGTCCTCTTTCACTATATCCAAATGTTCTGTTTGCTCTTCCTTCTGGCCTCCTTCCTGCCAGTTCCAACTTAGCATCTTTTAGATATCCACTGTCCCTCCTCTGGACACGTCCACCTCAGTCTGGCCTCCCTGGCTTCATCTCCAAAACCCCTAACTTTTGTCGTCCCTCTGATGTCCTGATTTCTGTTCTTGTCCATCTTGGACAGGATCCCAATGACGACTCAACATTTTAATCTGCGCCACCTCCTGCCTCCTTTTCCTCGATTCCACGGTCTCTAAACCAAAAATCATCACCGCTCTTCAGATTGTAGATGATGTATGAATCACCGTTTATTTTATTTGCATGTTGTGTCTTTTTGAACAGAAGACACTATCGAGTAATGTTTTCATAGCTCTCCACTACACAGAACAAAACAACAACAAACACAACTGTCTTTATGGGCATTCCCTGCATTCGCTGGGAATGCTTTCGCTTGTCTCACTGCCAAGGTCCTTAAACCCATTTGGCTTTATATACTCTTAAATTCTCTTACCACTGATGACTTAGCTGTGTGAAATGGGAATTGCGGTTTTATAGTCAACACTGTGGCAGGGATGTAAACGCTTTATTTGGCAACCAGGCATCTGTCATGAGGCATTTCCTGTGTGGTATTCCTGAGTCCAAAATTATCTCTGCAACTTGTACAAGACTGTATGCGTCTTCCAGCTTCTTTTTATGGCAGCTTAGCCCTGATAGACACTACATTTGCTTCAGGGAGAAAGGCTGCATTTAGCAACCAGTAATCTATGCATTCTCCTAAACACCTCATCACATTGTTGATTGTGGTGCATTAAAGTAATGTAATATGAAAAGTTACTTCTTTTTGAACCAATTCTGGATAGATACGGTGCATTTCCGAATATTCAAGGTTATTAAAATCGTATGCTGACATTTTTTTATTTTTTTTATTTTGGTTTGTTTGCAATTTAACGGGAGTCGGGGAAAGGACTGGGTTGGGGCACAAATATTTTTAACCACAAGATGTCACTGTAAGTATTGTATCAGCAACCACCAGGCCTCCAGAAACGCTCCGTCTCTCGCTTTGTAAAGTGAACCTTGATTGACTGGAATTGCAATATGAATTGTCAAATGATATGCGATATATGAACAAGTTTTAGTATGAAAGGTTCTTTGGACATTCTGGTGTCAGTCTACAAATGCAAAAGGGGAATAATGGTAATAAAGCAACAAATAAAAGACTTTCAAATTTTTTTTTTTTTTTTACATTCATTCTATGGTCTCCAGCATTTCATTTATTGCAAGCAGTGTGGCATCAAAGCAATATCGTGCTTTGATTTACCTTTTATATAATAGATATGGATAGTAGGTAGATCCGTAGAAAGATGGATCTTTTCTATGCTTAAAAAAAAAAGCGAAGTATGTTTCTATATTATAAATATGCCAGACACTTAAAATATCCCAAAGCCACGCGCCTCTGCCGCTCAAACTGTGCCTGACATCCATTGCGTGGCCAGCAGGGGCGCTTGATCGTCGCGTTCGAGCCCAAAGAAAGCCCCCCCCCCGGTCCCGGTGCCAGAGATGGAGGGCACACACCACTGGTGAAAGGAAGAGGGCTGAACTGAACTGAGGGGGACCCGAGGCGAGCCGAGCTGAAGAGGAGGAGGAGAGGAGGAGGAGGAGACCAAGGATTGATATAACACGCCGTCCGCAGTCGGAGCGCGCAGCAAATCCCAGTCGGTCCAAGTGTTGGAGCGATAACAGAGAGCGAGCGTGCGGCTTTCCATTCATTGCGCTGCTGCGCTGCAAAAGTTTACTTCGTCGAGTCTGCGGCGCGGGTTCGCTCATCGCAACAAACATCGTCCAAGAGTGTTTCTGTTGTTTTTGTTTTTTTTTTCCTCTTAAAAGCCGAATAAGGGACAACAGCAGCGGACCTCCAGCTTTGACGAGAGCTCCTAGTTTGGGACGTTGGTGGTTTTGTTTTGGGGTGTTTTTTTTTTTTTTCGCGTTGTGTTGCGCGACGTTTGTGCGTTTTGTTTTTGCTTTGTTTTGTTTTGTTTTGTATTAAGAGAAAGGACTGGCTGACAGCGTGTCCGAGCAGAACGCGCGGGTGGTGCGGCGCGACTTTTGGAGCCGAAACGGTTGGACTTCTCAAATGCAAACGTACACGTATGAGAAAGCGATGGCCCAAGAGACAAGGAACGGAGGAACCTCCACGTTCAGCAACAACAACAACGGCGTTGACAACAGCAAGAAGAAGCTGCTCGTGGCGCTCGACGTCTTCTGCCTCCTACTCGGTAAGTGACTCGGTTCAGCCCACTTGTTCGCCTCTGGTCGATTCGAACCCGACTCGGTTCAAGAGCAAGTGTCCGCCACTTTCAACTGTTACAACGACACCACCAACAACAAGATCCCGCCTTTTGTAATAGCACAGTAATAAAAAGCCTTATCACTGACTGTTAAAGAACTTTGCCTGCTATCTGTGACCACAAGACAACTTCATTTGCAGCGGCATCCCCTTATCATGGACACAGCACAACGGACACACACACCAGAGCAATTCGATGCCCCTTGGGTACCTAACATCTTACTTTGGGGCTCCTTAACTTTTAACAGCGCAGGAGGAGTCACGCGGGAGCCTCTGGGTGCTTTTAAAGCCCAGTCAGCATCAGTTGACCCCCTGCCAAGGCGTCCAGGGCTCCAGTGTTTGGGAAGCCTTCTCACCTGCCCTTTAACTGGCCTTTAAATACCCGGCGTCACCCCGGGGCCGTGCCCTCCTAACCCTGTTTATTTGACTCCAGAGGCGCCTTTGGTGGGTAGAGCTGTCCGCACGCATACCTGTGCGTGCGTGAGGGCAGAAAAAAAAGAGTCATCTTGAGAGGAACATTGATCACGGCTAATGAAAGTGTCAAGCGCAGCAGCGGGGAGCCCGTCTTGTTTGTTATGTGGAGCATGTGAGTGTGAACTTGTTATTCCGCCAGCGTCCCATTCACATTTCCCGGTGTGTGTGTGTGTGTGTGTGTGTGTGTGTGTGGCTTTGATAGATTTTTATTTGTCTCTTGTCATTGTAGCCCTCTAGTTTTGAGCTGGAGCGCCCCCACCCATCTGTCCTGCTTGTTGTCAGCCCCCCACCACCACCGTCTCTCCTTTCTCCCCTCTAGAAACGGATTATGGCAGTCGCGCTCTAACTTCTACACATTCTCTCCCGGAGCCCCTTGCAAATCCCTGGCCAGCTGCCTCCTGATCGCTCCACTTGAAATCACTTTCTCTGCCCCTCTCTCTCCTTTTCTTTCTCTTCTTCCCCCCGCCTCTCCGTTCAGGCGAACTGCGTGGAATAATTGCTTAAGCATGTGTTGTGGTAAAGGGGAATGCCTCTGGGATCTGACAGGGAAGAGAGATGTAGAGAGAGGTGGGACGCGTGGCTGACCAGGCTTTGTAGGAGCAGGTGGGAGCCGGAGCAGCAGCAGCAGCTTTGACAAACCAAACTGGAGCATCGACAGCGGAGGCAATAAGGACCGCAATACCGCACAGGAAGACGATGTTTTTCATTTTATTGGCTAGCATGTAACAAATAGTGCAGATTAACTCCAGCTCTTCGCAGGTGTTTTCTCAAACAGGCAGAGCGGCTCGACTGAACTTTTTTTTTTTTTTTTAGTTTCCAGTGGGGTTTGTGTTGGGTTTTCACTTATTAAAGAACCTCCAGCACCTCCCGGTGTTCATCCGTTCTCCTCATATGAATGTAGATGAGCTCGGAGCTCATGTAGAACAGATTTCCTTCAACTCTCTGCAAGCTGTGCACTTGGCACGTCCTTGCCATATAAAAACAAACACATACACACACACGCATGACAAGGACACTTCCAAATGGTCCCATCGATTCTCTTTTGTCATGCTAATGACGACCTGGCTGCTCGTTGATGATTAGTTGTCCCGCTTTAGTGGTGCAAAGGGAGTTGTTTTTTTTTTTGCACTTGGGAGGGGCAGAGGGTGGAGAGGTAGTGGGGTTGAAAGAGAAGAAGAAAGGGAGAAGAGGGGGGGCCGAGGGGGTGAGGGACAAAGAATGTGGGTGTTTGGCTCGTGCAGATGTGTGTTGCCTTGAATGGACGTTTCTCTGTGTGCCGCCGGGAGAGGATACTGTGCACCGGGACTATATATTATGTCCATATATATTGTACGTATAATTGGTTTCTGCCTACCAGCTGGTGCTATAGACGGCCTGCGTGTGCCGCGACCCTCCTTGAAGGCTTGTCAGGTCTGCAGACGCCCTCTGGCGCAGCTAATTGCCCGGCTCGCAATAAGGACATCTGAGGACGTCTTTAATTACAAAGTGACAAAAACCAAAATGTTTCCTCCGCTCGGCTACAAAAAAGAGCGATGAGTAAACACAGCAGGCTCTGAATGGAGCTGTGTGGGGAGAAAACGCACACACACGCACACACTCACAGATCGTCGCCAAGTTCTTGACTTACAGCCCACGATTGTCTCGCTGATTTCGCTTTGCCTCAAGTTCCGCTCTAAAACGGCCGGCGGGCTTATTTAGCAACACTGTATGGAGGCGTTGTGGGGGGGGGGCACGCACGCACGCACGCACACACATCGTACGCAGCTATAAATACGCTAACACTCCCACAGCGGGCTGTGGGATTTCATTCTTTTCATTTGTCTCGTGTGCCTGACACACACACACACACACACACACACACACACACGCGCGCGCGCTCTGAGGAGGACGGACGGCTCTTCTGTGCGATGGCACACTGTCATCAAGTCTAAAGTTGACTTTTCATTGCGAAAAAAATCACGCTCTTCGTGGCAGCTGCCAGACAACTCTCAAACCGAAACCCAGATTAAGTTTTACACAATGCAACACAACTCTTGGTCATGTCCATAAATGTCTCTCTGGTTTGGAAGAGATTTTTTTTTTTTTTTTTTTTGGAGAGTATAAATATGAAATGTCCCAGGCCTCCTCTGCTGGATTTTTAGCAGCCAAACATTAGCATCCATTAGTTTACAGAACTCCCCAACGCGCCCATCAGTCACTCGGATCCCCCGCGTCTTCGTCTCCGTCCTGCACCGTGACGGTGCCGTGCGCTCTGCTGACGTGATCTTTCCACGAGGAGCTGACATGGAATTCAGCTTCGGCTTCGGCTTTTTCACGACCGGCCCGCTGGAGCGTTGACCCTACATGGCTGCATCCAGGACCCCCCCCCCCCTCCCCGAGATCCTTCCTCCCCCTCCTCCTCCTCCTTACCCCATCAGCTGCTATTGCATTACAGCAGTCACTCACGCGGCCCCTCATTAAACCCTGAGAGGTTTAACCTCGGCCTCGGCCGGCCTCAGCCACTTCAATCCCGAGCCGCTCGCACAAATATTTTTTTCAAAATTACTCAAATTCTTGAACGGGGGCTGCTGCTGCTGTAGCTGCTGCTGCTGCGGCCGCGCCGCGGCCAAAGATGTGACATCTGGTGCAATTTTGGGGGAGTGATTGAACGGGAGGGCATGATGAGTGTGTGTGTGTGTGTGTGTGTGCGCAGTGGTGTACAGGAAAGGGTGGGAAACGGAAAGGTAGTGTCGGTCGGAGGTAGGTGTGGTTGTGAAACGAAATCCTGTCCATTTTTTTTTTTTTTTTGCCCTGTAACCCATTTCCATGCAGAGCCCCCTTCCTTCCCCCCCGTGACTCCTACTCCACTCAAGCTTGTCTCCGCTCTCCTCAACCGGCCTCACAGTCCCGGAGAGGAACTTTTTGTGAAAGAAAGCCGGTGGCGAGCCCGGCCTATTAAACATCCGGATTGAATGATTTCAGTTCGTGTGCATCACGGAAAGTCGGCGTTGTGAGATTTTTCGCCAGAGCTTTGAAACTGGAAAAAAAGTCAAACAAGGCGACTCCTGCACTCAGGAACATGTGGTGCAGTGCCGCCGGTGGTCCTTCAGCAGTCTGGCCGTGCAGCTTATAGACTACCTGATGTTAATAGTTGCCCATTAAACATCAACATTGCATTATCCTCTTCTCTTCATTGCGTCCGCCATGTCCAACATTGCTCAGGGGGATGCTTTTATTTCAATCAGTACACAGAGGAGCGATCGCTGTTTTTCTTCCAGCAGCCATTAGCTTTGTTTACCTTTTCTATACGGGCGAGTCAGAAGCTCCTGGTCGGCCTGTTCTCTCTGTTTGGCGGCTGAGGTCAGAGTTGAGGAAGACAAATGGACTGATGCGTTCCTGCACTGCTCCGTCTCCTTCGAGCTTCTGGCCTCGTGACGATGAATGGGCAATAACGGAACTCCACCCTGGGCTCCGGACGGCCGTGATGCGATTACATCACCCGGCCGTCATGTTATTGGCGGAGCATGGGTCTGTGTTGTGGCTGCAGCAGGACGAGGTCATGTTTAAAGGTGAGGGGCCTTTTCCCTAAAAGGAGAGTGCAAAGAGACCTGCAGAGACCTGCAGCTGCGGCAGTGGAGGCGGTTCCACTTCATCCACACCGACTGTGTATTTCAAGCGTTTTGCGTAGACGACGTCGTATATTTCCTTTCTAACGTTTCAAGCCCCAGCCGCTGTCACATGTGGCCGCTCTCTGCCTGCGCAGGGCTGACATTAGGCGTGTGTGAGTGTAAGTGTGTGTGTGTGTGTGTGTGACCCGTGAGGTTTATGAGGTAGAGGCAGAGCTGTCATTAGATCGGCCTCTACCCCCCCCGTGGCTAAAGCAGTCTGTGTATCCGTGCGATTATGTTTGCGAATGTGTTTGTGCGGCGAGCACATGCGTCGCTTTTTTGTGTGTCTGTGTGTGTGTGTGTGTGTGTGTGTGTGTGTGTGTGTGTGTGTGTCCCATGTGGTCCCGGCGGGTAAACCCCAGGCATCAACTCAACTGATGTGACAGTGTCTTTTTCTGCCGGTTACACAAACCAGACACATTCATCACCCGCCAGTTATTTTCCGCCGCCGCCGCCGCCGCAAATTCGCACAACGTAAGTCACGACTCTCGGCGGCGGCGGCTCGTAACAATGGCGGCGAAGTTAAGGCCCCCTTTGCCTCTGCTCTCTGTCTCTCCCCACTTTCTTATCTGTAATTACACCCGCAGAGTGCTTATTTAGATAAACAAGGATTACCGGGCTGGAGCCCACTCTAAACTTTTGTTAGCCGTCATTCTTGTTGTGTGTGTTTTTAAAGCTTTGCGTCTAAACTCCCCGCGGCTTACAAAATGAATATTTTGTGAAAACCTGAGTGCGCTGGTGTGTATGCGCAGGGTAAGTGAGCTCATGCACAAACACCTGATTGTTCCCCTGACCTGTAAAGTTGGAAAGATTTGGAATTTTCCAATTTTTCTTGTTATTATTACACTGCGTTTTAAGGCAGCATCTGCAGCATCTCAGCTCCAACGCCAGCGACGCCGGCGGCAACTCGAATTGAGATGAGCGCAGAGGCAGCGGCGGCTCGCAAAAACAGTCGGCTCAAAGCGAGAGGCCTCATCACAACACATTGTCCCGGCCTGGGCCTCCCCCCCGCTGTTACACAGACCCCTCTGTCTGTCACTTTCCCTCTGTGTGTGTGTGTGTGTGTGTGTGTGTGAGAGAGAGAGAGAGCGGCCTGCTGCGTGCATCCACAGTTACAGGGGACTGGTGGGGGAGGGAGGGTGTGTGTGTGTGTGTGTGTGTGTGTGTGTGTGTGTGTGTGTGTGTGTGGGAGAATTCACTGTTTGGCTGTGAACAATGACCCTTTTGATGCGTCCCATCACTCTTTTGTTCCCGTCGCTAACGAGGACCAATCGGTTTTTTGCGGGGCCAACAGAAGGGAGGATGAAATCCAGGAGAGGGGAGGGTCTCTCGCTCCTTCCCCTCCCCTCCTCTCCCCTGCCTCCCTCCTCAAGGCCACTTTATTATCATCCGTCAGTGTTTTACGGCCCGCGGAGCTGCATTGTTCGGCGGGACCGTCGGGCCTTTGAGCGCTTATCTGGTCAGCCGCGGCCCTGCGGCGCTGTTTGGCTAATCAGATCAGCATCTGTGTTGGCGTGGGCTTTATCTCCGCCACGGCCGCCGAGCGCCAATCCCCTTTTACATACAGAGCGCAGTGTCGTGTGTGTGTGTGTCTGTGTGTGGGTGCGTAAAATCATCCAACGGCCGAGCCAGGCGCCTTCAATTGTCTGCGGATAATGGCGGCAGATGCTGCGAAGGTGAGCTGGCGGGGGGAGGCAGGGAGGGGGGGCGGAGGAAGGAAGTGAAGTGAAGGGGATCTTCATCCAGATGGAGGCGTCAGGTTTCAAAAGGCCTCTCTGTCCTCAGCCGGTCACAGCCGGGCTTTTGTTCCGCGGGGGTTAATAATGCTATTATGGCAGCAACAGACAGACAGACAGAGAGAGAGAGAGAGAGAGAGAGAGAGAGAGAGAGAGAGAGAGAGCGAGGAGAGAGACTCTGACACCCATCATCTAGAAGATCCTGGTTCGGCCTCTGACCTCAGCTCAGGTTCCCTCAAGTAGCTTGATGAGCTGGAACTGGTCTTTTTTTTAAGGCCATCCTGAGCCCCGAACCTTCTTCCTCCTCACCGACGGGCCAACGGCAACGCTATTCGGAAGCTGCCTCCCTCCCCCTCCACCACACCCGCCCTCGCCCTTGCAGGTGCCCGCCAGTTTAAAGTCCCACCCGACCGGTGCAGAGCGTCCCCAGCGATGCCTGCGTGGAAAAAAAAGGACATTTATTGTCCCCGTGAATAAAAATCCCTCTGAGTAAGCACATGCTTCAGCCCGGCAGCATTCACACACAGTGGGTGGGGTGTGTGTGTGTGTGTGTGTGTGTGTGTGTGTGGAGGGGGTGGGGGGTGATGGTGGCAGGGATTCACTTTGCACGCCCTCTCACGGCTCTGCTGACCTCAGCCGCTCCTGGACGCGCGCGCACTTTTGTGTGTGTTTGTTGGCTTTGTCGGTGCGTAGGTGGCGAAGATAAAGAGCGACGCCGAGTCCCAGCTAGCGTACCTGCCGGTGCCAAAACACTGTCACATGACCGCACATGTGTGTATTTACAAACATGCACCGTCAAAAAAAAAAAAAAATGCACCGTCATTGTGAGGGTTTTTTTTTTTTTTGCTTCTGAAAAACGAGGCCCGGCGCTGCTGTCCTCTCGGCTTCTTCACATGCAGCTCAGCGTGTTTATTTGCAGCCAGACAGAAAGAAAGAGCGAGAGAGAGAGAGAGAGAGAGAGAGAGAGAGCATTTTTGAAGCCCTCTGTGGTTGACAGCTTAGAAATGTTTTAAGAAAAGGCCTCGGCTCGAGCTGCCAGCGCGGCCGCAGCCATCCAGTGTGACACCCACAGAGCCACACACAGGCACTCGCAGTGTGTGTGTGTGTGTGTGTGTGTGTGTGTGTGTGTGCGCGCTGCTCTTTCATGCCACAGTGGAACAACCTGAGACGTTTGTCGCATCCCCGACCTCTGACCCCCTCGGCTAACCTACGCACCCTGCTGCCAAATGTCTGGGAAGCCACGCATTCTCTCCTGCGTCGCATTCGGTCGCCGGAAGATTAGAAGTTGAACGGGACTCGCGCTCTGCACGCAGCCGCCGACTCACAACAGCGATATTCAATCTGCTTCAACCTTGGGCCCCCCGTGCGACCTTGCTTTTGTGAAGGCCTGCGACGTTGTGAGTGATCAGACTCAAGGCGGCCTCGGCCGCTCGTCGCAGACACGCAGTCGTCCGGAGAGTCACACACGTATCGCGTAACCGCCACATAATATCTTTACATGCGGCCTTTTATTCCAGCCATGTAGGCCACTTGTAGACGTTTCCATGGCGAAAGGTCGCCTTGCAGGGTGTGTGCGACCGCCAGTGTGTGTGTCTCAGGCTCACAACTGAAGCGTTTTCCTCCAGAGACCGGGTTCGCCCAGATCCTGCACTCATGTAACCCACTAGCCGTGCGTGACATAACGACGCCCGGAGAGACAATCGCAGGTCACACCGAGTCCAACCCCTGCCACTGATACTGGCAGCTGTTTGCACGGCGACGAGTCGTTCAGTTTAGTCTGGGCGAGATTAGGGAATACAGGAAGTGTCCTTGACAATTCTCCGGGGATCCAGACGGCGGATTGTTTAGAAAAGAGGCCGCCGTGCTCAAGATTGCCGTGTTGTTTTTTTTCGTTAATCTGCAAATTAGTTGGGAGGAAGGAGGAAGAAAAACATTTGATTAAAAAATCAATAAACCTCTTTTGTCTAATAGATCTTTTAGGCCAAATATATACACCATAACATGTTATTCCAAGATGTGGCCCAGAACTGACTTGATTCCCACACTGTCATCCGAATTGATGCACGAGGGGGGAAAAAAATCTTTGAAGAGAAGACAAAGTGAGATTGATTGACTGGCCAGTCTATGCAGCCAGGACCACTCCACCACCACCACCACCACCCCTTGCAGCCTCCGCCCTCCAGTCTGGGTCCCACTAATGTCAGGACGGGTCACACGGCGTGTTTGAGAGACAGGAGGAGGAAATCCTCCATTAGGGAACGCCACAATACCTTTTCCTTTGCCCGGCTCCGCCTCCCATTCAGCCTCTCAGCCTCTCGCTCTCTCTCTCTCTGTGTCTCACACACACCACACTTGGCAGGCACTCAAGCCTTCCACGATCATGATATCATTCTTAATTCAGCCCCTGTTAATGCCTGTTTAAATGTCAGCGCAGACCGTCGGAGAGCCGCCGCAGATGCAAGAGAGCCGCTCTGCGTGTCCGGAGGGTTTTGACCTCTCGCCAGCGGAGCCACCGGTGGCGTGTCATTGTGTCCTGTTCCTCCCGTGTTGATCGGCTCTCAGGATGACAGAAAATAATAGTAGCTGGCCGAGCCTCAGCCCCGCGGCACGGAGGCAATGCGAGGAATCAGATTTAGCGGCGTTAGAACAGCTAATCTAAGCGCTAACTCGCTATACCAAATTTAACTCCAAAGCCAATCAAACGGGCGCGGGCTGGATAATCTCCACCGCACAAACAAATGTGCGCTCGCACGCCTCGCAGGTAGCAGCGGCTAACTCGAACTTGGCTTTTTTGGCACGGCGGAGGGTCGAAAATGAGTCTATAGATGGTGAGATTGCTCCTTCCGACACACGGACACGAGGCCCAGCCGCGACCTCTGCATATAAACACCGATACAACCAGCCAAATAAATACCTGGCTCTCCATCTGACCCCTGGGTAATCACCCTTTAGTGCCTTGAAGTGGTTCAGCTCATGGACTGCAAGGCAGAAATGCGTGGCAGAATCTGATAAGACAAATAGAACTCTTCCCCAAGCCGGAACAGAACCACCCACTTTCAATGTGTGTGTGTTGCTGTTTTTTTCCCAGCTGTGTTCGTTCTCCATTGAGGAATTTTTCAGGCCTCAATTATTCTCAGGCGCCTGTTCTCAGCGTTGGAAAGCGGCTCAGTGTCTTATTGGCTCATTAGACCCGTTGGCAGGAATGCGCACAATGCTTAACCTCTGCAGCAGTAGTGGAATAAAAACCCAAACAAAACACAAGCAGGGAGGCAAAGAGGCAGACGTTGGACTTGCAAACTTCTTCTTTTTTAATCCTTTACGAATGGACCCTTGTGACTGCAGGAGTGACAGTTTGCAGGTTGCCCAGGTGTCTCTTGAAAGTATCCGCTGCTTTTGAAGCATCGCAAAGCGTCACCGGGCCCCTCTGACCCCGTGACGGCGCTCGTAAAGTAGTGTTTTTTTAATTCACTGACGCACTGCAGGCCGACAGCCGGCCCACCCAGCCCACTTCTTTTTGTTTTCGCCCCCTATCCCCCCTCACTCTCCCCCCTCCCTCTCTGCCCTCTCTCTCTCTCTCTCTCTCTCTCTCTCTCTCTCGGGGTCAACGGACCCTATATGACTGCCGCTCGCTCTTTATCCCGTTGTAATTAAAGGGGGGCGCTGGGAGTGTGTGCGGGTGTCGGGGGGGGGGCGTTATTTCTTTTTTTGCGACAGGGTTTTGCAGATGGGGCTCGGATGGGCCTGGCGGGGTGTTTCTCAGGGCTGGAAAGTGTGAGAGGATCCTGGAGCGACTGTGGTATGAGGGGAATGTCTCTCCGTTCTTAGGCGGCTTTCAGGCGGCAGGGGTGGCACGACGGAACGGCTCGGCGTGGCAGTGCCTGGTGGGCGCAGAGGCACAGAGGGGCTTTCACGGCGGCCTCCCATCGGCGGCGGCCAGGCGCTCCAGCGCCCACCAGCTTCTCTTTCTCTTTCTCTTCTCCCTGCCCACTCGGAGGAGTTGCTCAAATTTCCCAGGCCGCCCGTCTCCGCAGTCTCAGTTTAGCCGCTAAGTACCGGTTTTGCGTGCGCGTGAGCGCGTGCGTGTGCATGTTTCCCATGTCTGTTAAGCCTATGACCTCGTCCCCGTTCAGGTCTCCCTCATTAGCATCTGAATCTCCACCACCACCACTCCGCAAGTAGGCCAGAGAGCAGGGAAAGGGAGGTGGGCGGGTGAGGGTGGGAGGGGGGTTGGGGAGAAAAGGGAATAACGGAGCAGAGATTGGCAGCATGATCCCATTTCTGAGCGCTCACCCAGCACGACTCACTTTTTTTTGTTTTTGCACGCACAGTCTTAACAAACAGAGGCTCTCGCTGTGCCGGCCGGTGGGGTCAAAGTTCAAAGGTCAAAGGAGGAAAGGAAAAAAAAGGCTAAGAATATCACGTAAACAAATAAGAGTTCTCAGCAGGAAAGTCTGCGCAACGAGCCGCTCGGCGCTGCTGACCAGCGCCTAATTTTTTGGTGGGCGCTGACATCTTTGATGACATTGCTGAGCTCAGCTGCAGCTGCAGGTGCAGGTGCAGGTCAAGTCTGCGGTGGACGACGGCAGAGGGCCGTAGTTGCTCCGGACGTGTGCGAGCAGGCTTGCCAGCAGCTCACCCCGCTGCATGTTTTGTGCGGACATGGTTGGTTCTTGGACACCACCAGAGTCTGGCCGGGCCTTGTGTGGCCTCCTCCCCCAGCAGCCGCAGCAGCATGTCGTGGCACTGAGCCCTGTTTATGCAGGTGCGCTGCCCGGCCTGCCGGACCAACCGACGAACCACAGGACAGACGGCGAATCAACAAAACAAATGATCTGAAAAGATCCTTCAAACAAGAGACCACTTCGCCGTCTTTCATTTAAACTGGCCACGGACGCAACATTCACACCTCTTACCTTGCAAGGTCTCTGCCAGCAACTTGAGACCAATGATGATGTGAACTTTGGCGCTTTGGTGGGTTTGAGTTCATTCTCAAACGCTTCCAGAAGGCTGTTTTGAAAAGAATCAAATCAAAGCAGCGAATAGAAGCAGCTGATTATTCCATTTGGCTACGCTAACGTCAACGTGGACTCACTCACACCTGAGACAACCCTTCCGCCCCTCTTTCAAGTGGGAGATGGTATCGCAACAGGGACGTTAAAGGGGCTGTCCGCTAAAAAAAAAAGTCCCCAATAGGAACTCTGTGTGGAAGTTGAGCAGCAGGGAGGGTTTTTTTCTTCCTCGTTTTTTTCCACGACGGACTGGTAACGCGATCCGCTCGCTCCGCCGGTGAGACAACAGTGGCGGTTTCTCATGAGCAGATTTCTGACTTTGACCCAGACGTCAGAAATCCCTGTGATGTGAGCCCACCGCGCCGACCGCACGCTGGAATATTTTCTGTCTCGTCTGGCTGCTGAATGTATACGTTGGTGGGTCCTCCAGACGGCGGCTGCGTGTGTCCTGAGCGCTGCCTCCCTTGTTTATAAGCTGCACGAGGTGAAACCATGTCATGGAGGTGGTGAAAGTCCCAGAATTAGGATGCCGTGTGGTCTTACTTATTTACTTACTCACTGGTCTTTTTTTATTTTGCTTTTGCATTGAAAAAAAAAAACACACACACACACACACACATGTTGAGCGCTCCCTCATGTCTGCTGCCATAGAAGCAAACCACTAAACCCCTTTTGCCCTCCTGAACTTCACTGCCGCTTTGAATTCTCATGTTTGCGAAGACAAAAAAAAAAATTTTTTTTCTCCTTAACAACCAGTTAATATAACACCTGAGCGGCTAATCTGCCTGTTTGCCAACTCTTTTCATGAGCGCCTGAACCCCTGAGGCCTTAAGTTCTACCCACAAACGGCACCTCGACCCTCCTCGGCCCGTCGCTCTTGCTAAGCCCTCGCAGTTGTTGTCGGCGTTTGCTCTGTCAGAAGAGGTCGGGTGGTCTCCACCCACCACAATGCCAAAGGACAAACTTGAGCTCACAATAGACTGGCAGGTGCACAAAAAAGGAGCTTGGGTGGGGGGCAGTGTTTGCTCGGTAAATATACCCCCCCAGCTGTCAATAAGAAGTGAACTGCTAACTGCTAACCGCTGACTGCTAACTGATTTATTTCCGCCTGCAGTTTCCAGGTAAGTCGTGGCTGCTTTGGGGAAGTCACTGTATTTAGACCTGGTGTGTGTGTGTGTGTGTGTGTGTCAGCGATGCTGCCCAGCCTGGTTCTGCACCGCACCACTGTCCGTCCGTACCAGAGGGGCTTCTACTGCTCCGACTCCAGCATCAGCTTCCCCTACAAGAGGAGCACTGTGCCCTCGTCGGTGCTCATCGGCGTCGGCGTGACACTGCCCGCGGTGTCCGTAAGTCTCCGCCAGGGAGCCCAGGAAGCAGCCCCGCCCGGGGTGCAGGTCCGAGGCCGGGCAGGGGCCACGGCGGCTCACTTTTGGAAATGAAAAAAAAAAAAAAAAGCGCCGCCACCAGAAAGCGAGCTCGTGTTGGCCGTAGCCCCGCCCACCTCTGCCGCGCCAACGCACCCGCCGCCGGCGTGCTTCCTGCGCTGCCTCCGCTCTCCTCTGTTTATGTCTGTGTCACTGACCGGTTGCTTGTTCTCTCTTCTCTCTTTCCTCTCTTCTTCTCTCCCTCCTCCCTCCTGTCTTCCTGCCCCCCCCACCTCGATCCCTCCTCTCCTCTCTCCTCCTTTCTCTCGTTGTCTCTTTGTAGCTAGCCTGCCTTTCCTGATCATTGAGACTAGCACCATAAAGCCGTACCAGCGCGGGTTTTACTGTTCCGACGAGTCCATCCGCTACCCGCGAAAAGAGGGCGACACCATTAGCGATGCCGTGCTTTGTGGTGTCGGCATTCTAATTGGCATCTTCTCTGTAAGTCGACTTTTCACACCTGCCTGTGACTTCTGCTTTCACTCCAAATTTTAGTCGTTTCTTCCTTTATTTTGTAAATATTTTATTTATTTTTTTGTCCTTCCCCCTCCTGAGTCTCGTAGCCCGACCTCACTAACACAGAGACCCTTCACCCAAACGTTTGAGTGATAACTTGATCATGCAGCAACACTCCAGTCTTCCTCTGCTCTCAATGTTCTCCTACGTTTCTAAACCTTTTGCATCCTTCATCCACCCTTCGCCCCCTCCACCGCATCATCGGTTTTTACTCCCCCAAGATAGAAGCAAACTTTTTTTTGCCCGCCCGAGGCGCCAATAGGAAGTGCGTGTTTACTCCCACGAACAGCTTTACAAGATCTGTGCAGCTCTTCCCAGACCTCCCACTTGCGACTCCGCGCCCTCTTGCAACTTCCGCGCATAACTTTGGCTAAATATGTCAATGACCCCATGACCCCATCCGAACCACCCCCCCCAATCCCGGCTTCTCACCTGAGGCCTCCACCCGGTGAAGCCTCCCGTCGCTCCCTCTGCAGTTCAGCCCCAGAACTTTTCCATGTCAGTGGAAACTCTCTTTAATAACGCCACGTGCCTGCGTCTGTCAATTAGCGCCACGTGGTTTTACCCTTAGATGGTCTTTAAAGCCCCCAGACTCTTTGCGGCGCAGCCTGCTCATAATTTCCCCGACTGAGCCGTCGCTCCAATACGCACACACAGCCGCGCGCGCTGGCGTGCAGTGCACCGCCCACAGCGTGCGATTTTCAGTTGCTCAGTTCCCCCTTGGCGTGTCTCGCACAGCTGCGTTCCATTAGCGTGCCGATTCCTTGAACGCACTCATAGCGCACGCTTGTGGTGGGCTCGTGCACGTACGTATACCTACCTACACACACGCACGCAGGCAGGCTTTGCTTCTCTGTGATGGGAAACCCCGCCAGCCCCGACCGCCGGTCTCACGTCGCTGCGCCTGACAGGCTGTGAGAAGAGGAATTAGCGAAAGAGCTGTCGAGTTGTTTGAACATTTACATTGACGATCCAGATAACATCGCATCGGTGAGGCCTGTGGTCTCCAGTGAGGACCCGCCCACTGGAAACTCACCGGGGGGAAGGAAAAGGAAGAGTGCTCAGCCTAAAAGTCCCCCTCTTTGCGTAACATAGTGAGGGTTTATCGCTATAAGGTAAAAACGCCTAGCAACACTAAGTTATATTTTACACATGAGAAAAACATCATCAATCAGAGAGACCCCTCCCCGCCTCCCCAGGGACTGGGTGTTAGCAGGCCAAGTGTGGAGAGAGGAAGGAAGTGAAGGGGAGAAGTGGTCAGCGAGCGGCTGTCAGTCAGAGACGCTCCAGGTGCCTCGCTCCTGATTGACGTCCGGCCGCCCCTCTGGGCTCGGCTCGGTTAAAGGCCCCCTCAGTTTTAGACGAGGCCCCTCAACCGGGGGGCCACTTAAAAAGCGCCTGAGTGGGATTCAGGGTAAACCTGCTGGACTTAAGCCGCAGCAGCAGACGATTAACTCCGCATAAATCCTCCACGGCGGGGGTCAGACGGCGTGAAATTTTGACCCAGTCTACAACCAACGACCCCCAGCTTTATTTTTTTATCTTTGCATCCCTCTTGGTTCTCCCTCTTGCGCTGTCTCTACTGTCTAATTATCCTCTCTATATCTCAAACGAAACAAAAACAAAAAAACGACAGCATCATGTCATCGAGCACCAGAGCACCATCACTAATTGATAATCTGGCCTCACCTCCAAACTGCCTGAGGGAAAGGCAGGTTATGGTCATTCTGTGTGTGTCTTTGTGCGTGTTTGTCTTGTTTCCACCATCAACTTCCTCCTCTCCATTCTCTCTTTCCTGCAGTCTGGAATTAACTTAGAATTTCTGCATGATACACACTCAAACCTTTTTTTTATTGAATAGCCTAGGCTTTTTTTTTTTTTTTTTTTAAAGATCCATGAATGCAGAGCTAGTTTATCCCAAATCAGTTTATCCCAAGTCAATCCATCTCGTGACAGATCGTGATCGGCGAATGCTTCAGGATCCAGCAGCTGCACCAGGGAACCAAGTCCTTCGTGGGGAATCCTTACGTGGCCGCCCTCTACAAACAGGTCAGATCCCTTTTTTGTTTGATTTTCCGTAATGGGCAGGTTGCCCCCTCACAACGAGCCGTTTGCACAGCCCAACTTAACCCGCAGCAGTGTGGAAAAAAAAAGGGGGGGAAGAGAGTTTGAGCTAATGACCTGTAATCAGCAGCGGGGATTTTAGTCGCTGTGGCTGACAGCGTGTGTGTGTGTGTGTATGTGACCCGGCAGCTGGGCGTCTTCCTCTTCGGTTGTGCCGTCAGCCAGTCGGTCACCGACATCGCCAAGGTGTCGGTGGGTCGGATGCGGCCGCACTTCCTGGACGTGTGCAGGCCGGACTTCTCCGCCATCAACTGCTCGGCGGGGTACATCACCAACTACGTGTGCACCGGCGACGAGAGTGACGTTCAGGAGGCCAGGTGGGCGTGGCGACAACAAAAAAAAAAACACCCATCGCGGCAAACAGATCCTTCAAAAACACTTTTACTGTTTCAACGCAGCACGGTAAAAAAAAAAACTGGACTTTTATTTTTTCTTCTCCCTCCACAGGAAATCCTTCTTCTCAGGACACGCCTCCTTTTCCATGTTCACCATGCTGTACCTGGCGGTAAGCACCAATTAAAGCTCAGCAGACTGATGCATCACAGCTCTCACACACACACACACAAATACACACACGCTGTTGATGGAGCTGTTCAGGGAAGGTCGGACTGTGATTTAGGGATTTATTGGATTTTCCCATCGAAGACAAAACAATAAGCTGTTCTCATCAGAGCCTCCTCGTCTTCCTCCTCCTCCTCCTCCTGCTCCTCAGCTGCAGCCCCTCCCCCCGTTCATGAAGAGCTCCTTTCTTTTCGGGCTCCTCTGAGACACAGACGGATGCACTCCACCTGTTTTCCTTTGACCTCGTGCTGTTTGTCTTTTTTGCGCTCCCTGCCGTTGTCTAGCGCCACCTATCTGCACCTATCTGAGGTGTTTGCGGCCTCAAAAAGGCATTCCACACTTCAGATACACAATAAGGCTCGTCCCCCTCCTCCCCGGCTTTCCTGGGAAGGAGATGGAGAGTCACGGAGGTTCTGGTTCAAGTTCTGGGTCCTCGGCCTCCTCGGTTCCAAGGTGGTCTGGGTTCTCATGGACGGGTGACCTCATGGGAGCCCAGCCGTTATATAACACGTGCAGAGAGAGAGTTGCGGGTGTTTCCCAGCCTCTCTGTGAACCTGCGGCTCTACCCGGGTCAGGATGGAGGGAAAAAACGAAAGGGCCGAATGAAAACAAGGAGCAGGCAGTAAGCGAGAGAGAAGGAGAGAGGGAGAGAGAGAGGGAAGGAATGGATGCATCCAGACCACAGTGTGTCAGACCAGTCCGAGGGCCAGGGCTCCAGCTGTGGCGAGCTCGGGGCCGCAGCCAGCGGAGGCACACACAAACAGTGGAGCGGAGAGAAGAAGGGAAGCGGAGGGAGAGAAAAGAACAGTTTGTGCTCCGTGTTTTGGAATACAGAGGCTGTCCGAAAAACCGCGTGCGGAGCAGAGGGACTTCAGATTGATGAGGGGAAAAAGTGGAAGCAACAGCTGAAAATCACCAGATTCAAATCACATTTTTTTCCCCACAAAAGTTTTTTTCTTTTTTATACTCCTCAGTAAAATAGAGAATGTTACTGCAAAGATAATGCAAATTTAAATGAAAAGCCAAAACATCAATAAGAATTGCATATGCCAAATAGTCCATTGTACATGAGTGGAATGGCTGTGTTAGATACAGTCTTTTGCTTCCGTACAACAGGAGGGTCTCTTTGCCCTCAGATCTCATCAGATGCCGCGAGGAAGGCCACTTTTAGACTGAAGCCACGGAAAACAAAACACTTTTTCCCATGCATCCTTGTCATTCCATAAACAACTGATGCATTGGTGCAGTGGCCAGAGAAGTGACAGGCGTTAAAAGCACGACTGCATTGTGGTGCAGAAGAGTCGCGAGCGCAAGCGCCTCTCTTCCTGCACGTTTCGCACAGCCAGGAAGACGCTCGGGTTACCGTAAAAGTTTCACCCTGGAATCTCTTTCCAAGGGTTTGTCAGTTTGTCACGTGAAGGGAAAAAGTCCGAACCTCAACAAAGGCGCTTCGTTTGATGCCAGAACCTAAACCAATGTCCTCAGTCGTTAGGATTCCGACCGCCCGTCCTGCCTGGCTGAGGTCTCACTCTCCCAGGTGAAAGTGCCAAATCCACCAGCTGGACTTCATCTGGCTCTCGGCGAGCCGAGCCGAAGCGACGGCTCTCTTGCTTTTTGAGCCGTGCGTGACTGAGCTCTCCTGCGGTTTTCGGAGATGACACATAACAGGCCTTTGCGAGAAGTGGCACAGACCACACGGCGCTCGCGCAGCCAGCCTCCGCATTTCCGCCAACGTGCAGCCTGTGCACGACGACCTGGATGTGGCGCAGTATCAGCTGTTTGTGTTGTGTCTCGGTGCGAAACCGCTCGCATTAATGAAAGAGCCAATACAGGCCCCAGCGACAAATGCGGTGCGAACCACAGCTATGCTTTTGTCCCAGATGGTGCTGTGAACCGGAGGCGAGGGAAGAGACGGCTTCCAAATGACTTCGAAAGCGAAAACGCTCGGGTTGGAATTCATGTTCTGGCTCTGTTGTGTTTTCTCCTCCTCTGACACTGACTCACACCGAGAAGGACGAGAGGAAGAAGATCTTTCTGGAATGCCGCGAATTCCTCTCGGGATAAAAACCCACCAGACTTGGTGTCGCTTTTTGGCTGCTTGCGCCACGGAAAGTCTGCCGGGACTGTTTGTGTTGTTGTGTTTTATGGTTGTTGACTTAAGAGCAAGCTCTTTGATATGTGGAGCACATTTTTTTTCATGCAAGAACGTCGTCCCCGCCGGCTCCCTCGCAGTGACTGTGGATCGCCCGACGCCTTATTTGGGTTTTGCCGCATCTGGGGTCAAAGTGATTGACGGGTCAACTGCCGAGTCCTTGTTTTGGCTCTGAGCTCTTCCTGTGTCTCTTTAAATAAGAGAGTTTTCAGATGTTTCTTGGAGATGTTGTTTTTGCAGCTTTCTTTCTTGTAGTTTTCCCAACCTTTGACGACTGCTCAGAGAGAACCACTTAGCGGCACCCATTACCACCCACTACCTGTGCAGGAAGTGCCAAGCCTAAACATCCCCGGCCAGGGTGGAGAAAACAGTGCTGTAAGGGATGGGAGGGATCGTTTCCTCCGCTTCCTCCAGCGGGAGAACAATGACGGAGTGTCGTAGAGGAAGTGTACACCGGCTTTACATCCACCGGCTCGTCGTGGACGGCGGCCGAGGCCCGGCGTTGCCGCCGCATGCCCATTAGGTCATTGTTATCTCAGCCAGGGCTGATTAGAAGACACACGTCTGCAAGGTCCAGCCTGTGGGACAGGAAGTGAAGGGCACGACAGGATGTTTGAAAAACCTGGGCTGATCTCGCTTTTGTCCACCAAAGAGCGTAAAAAACCAGAGAGGCCACGCCTTCCCCAGACGAGACTGAAGGTGACCTTGGCCTTAATTGTTCCTGTTTTGTCTTCTCGACAGCCTCCGCCGTGACCTAGAAAATGTGTTAGAAAATGTTGCATCCACTTCATGGTTTATTTGCCCTGATGGAGGGTGAAGGGTTCATACATCGGGTCGGGACTTGTGTGTATTCCAGTGGCTGTTTTCACAGCTGGGGTGTTTGAACCAGGAATCCTTCATGTCCGACTCTCAGGCGGTAGAGTAGGGAGCCTGTGTGTGACGTTGCTTTTTGGATCGAATCCCTTTGATTCAGTCTAGAACTCCTGACTGTAATAATACAGATGCTCAGATGCAACAGGTGGAGCTTAGAAAAAAAGGCAGCACGATAAAGTTAACAGCGTGTGTGCGTTGGCTCAGTTTGTTACATCAGCGATAACGCACTCTGAGTCACATTTATTGAATCATTTGTTACATTGAGCTAATGGTTTAAAAGGTCCTGTGTTCTACAGGATTTACACTGCAGTGATGTGTGATTTCAAATGCAAATTGTATACTTAAAGTTCTGGAAATCAGTCTTTTGTGACATCACAAAGGGCAGTTTTCCCCTGGCAGTTTTCCCCTTTCCAGGTTTGCGACAACACCTCACGTGAAGTCTTGGCTCCTCTCGACTTGTTCCCTTCAAACATGATCCAACAAAGCACCAGCTGTAGCGAGAAGCTGTAATTGTTTTAGCTTCCTGCTGCAAACAGAGGGCTAAATATGCTGCTCTCTGGAAATCCATAGTATTTTTTGTGATATTTAATCATGCCAGGCTGCTCCACTGCACTCCAGTATAAAAATATGTGACCTTTGAGGCTTTCTCTGTGTGTGTTGGTGTGAAGGTCACTGACCTCCTCTTCCTGCTCTCTGCTCCTCTGCCTCCAGTTCTACCTGCAGTCCAGGTTCACATGGCGCGGCGCTCGCCTCCTCCGCCCGCTGCTCCAGTTCACCCTGCTGATGATGGCCTTCTACACCGGCCTGTCGCGCGTCTCCGACCACAAGCACCACCCGACCGACGTCCTGGCAGGCTTTGTGCAGGGAGCCCTGGTGGCCTACTACATAGTGAGTCTCTCACACACACACACACACAGACACACACACTCGCCTTCCAAAGTGGTGCAGGCTCTGCAATAATATGAGATACGAGAGCACAAAATTAGAACCATTATGCGACTTAATACTTTTTTTTTTTTTTTGGAATTTTGCAATTTTGCAATTGACCAGTTGGGTTCCCGCAGCTTCTAATAACGATCGGCTCCTCAGTGCGGCGCTTATATTTTTTTTCCCTTGCCTTCTTCTTAAAATGAGAAATGGAGGCGGCAGAAAATCGAAGAGAATTTGATTCCTCTCTAATGAATAACACATGCCTGGAGTCGGGGCCCTAGCTAGGGAGAACGAGCGTGTGTGTGTGTGTGTGCGCGCGTGCGTGTGGTACTGTAACTCCATAAGCTGCAACCATCTCCACTGCTTCTCTGACATATCGTCCAAGCGCTTGCCAGACAATTATCCTGCCTTGTTCTTCACACGTAGCCGCATGGAGCCAAGCTAAATTGAATCTGGATCAAGAGGAAAATGTAGAGTGTGAGGCGTGTGTGTGCGTGTGTGTGTGTGTATGAAAAGGGAGGGGTTCGGCCTTTGAGTCAGGAATGAGGCCCCTTCATTATTTGGGGTATTTTTTTATTTGGCGGCGCTGGTTGTATCAGCACAGTGGGCCGCAGACCTTACCTTTTTACACGCTCCAAATCATGAATGTGGAAATAATTTAGGCACATAAAACTCAGCGAGAGCCGGGCCGTGGCGCCGCCTCAGGCAGGACTCTGGCACGGCGGGGAAGGCGATTGGAGTCCCTCTGGCTCCTGCAGCTGAGTGCTGCGCCTCCCAGGACAAGCAGTAAGAAATGAGCCCAGCTTAAAAATCCTTGACCTGTGAAGCGGGCAGACCTGGAATCGTGCGCGGTTCACATCGCAGCTCCCGCTGGTCGAGAAAGCGCGGTGAGTTTTTTTGCGATCCGCAATGCCACCCTCCGCCCCCTGACGGCCTCTTTTTCCCCGATTGGCTCCAGCCGTCGGGAGAAACGCACACATCTGTGAGCACTTTGGCTCAGGCTGTTTGAGCCTCTCGACGAGCAGCCGAGCAGAAAGGGCCTGACAGCAGATGAGTGGAGTCATGACAGAGGAGGCAGGAGGCCGGCGATCCTCCGCCAGGCTGCAGGAAAGCACCACATCAAAGCGAGTCTCTAGGTCTCAATCTAACAGGTCTGCAGGCGCGGCCGTGCTGATTCACAGCCTCTCGGACGGGCCAAAAGACTTCAGCTAAACCCTTTACAGGGTATTTTTCTTCGCAGAGTCTCTGGCAATAAACAAAAAGACCGTTGTTGTCTCTGTAGCTTGCCAGCTTTGGTAATTCTGCCCTTGGTGAGGTCACAAAAGACCCAGGTCAGTGACCACACCCCGCGACCTCGGTCAGAGGCTTAAGCTCCGCCCTCTGAGACCGCGTCATGCCCAAACTCTTCTCATTGGTTGTAGCCATCGTGGGCTTTACTCTCGGACAAACTACGAACGCTCAGACCTCTCGCTGCAGCGCGTCTTGCGTGTCTCACCTGCCGTTTCTCGCCAGACAAACTGACCTACTTTGCGGCGCGTTTTGTCATTAAACACCAGAGCGAATTCGGCTGAAGCAGGAAGCAGCTGTCGGAGGGAGAGAGAGAGAGAGAGAGAGAGAGAGAGAAGGTGGGAGGGAGGGACGGAGGGAGAGAGATGTTTGTTTTTGGAGGGTCATTGTCACGGTGGAGAGACGTGGGGTCGAGTCAGCAGAGGAGGTGGCCTTGCACTCAACATACCGAACCCAGTTGTCTTGGTGGTCAGTGAACTTTTAACGTTCCCCCTGCTTGCAAACAATATGCATATAAATTTTTTTTTTTTTTTTTCCCTCGCGTATTGAGCGACATCGGGTCGGTGGTTAGCTCGTGAAGCGGCGAGGCGAGTTTCATGTGCGTGCCAGAATATTCATCATTTCTTGACAGAGAAGGTGGCGAGTTGTGAGTAATGGCGTGCGGTTAGAGCACGTTAGCGCGCTCGCTTCCTGTGTGACTCAGCCACTTTATGTGTCAGCCTTAATGGGCTTTAATATACAAAAGCGCCATCAATGCGGCCGTTTTTTTAACAAGCAGCTCAGGGTCTGCGCTAGTTATGTATACTGTATATATTTTGTACGATTTTTTTTTTTTTTTTATTTATTTTTTTTTTTTTCCGCTGACTGCATCGCTCGACACAGAAAGGCATGGCGGCTGCGTGTGTGTGCGTTTGCGCGCGTGTGTGTGTGTGCCTGCCATGCACAGGAAGTGGGGAGGATGTGATAAGCCCTCCACAATGGCAGGTTCAAGGGTGATATGGTGGAGGAGGGTCGTGTGACGCGGCGGCCATTAGGCCGGGTGACGACCACAACCGCCCCCGCCACCTCCACCACCACCCCGACGCTGACTGTTCCCCATGACGGCCGTGGGTGATTTTCAGAGAAATGACTCACAGCGCAACCCCCCCCACCCGTGACAAACCAAACTTCCATTTATATCATATCTAATACGCCATGCGGTGGAGACGGCGCACAAAGAGCCCCATTGGGACCTGCGGGCGCAGCTGTGTGTCGACCGCCATGCCGCTCATCCTGTCAAAAGGCCGAGAACTTTGCTTGTCACTGTGCTGCACTGTACTAGCCGCCACTCAAGATGAGCTAATAAGGTCTTTGTGAAGCAGGGAATAAACAAGACTGTGTAACTGTCGTCCAGCCTGTCGGATGGACGCTGAACTGGCGCCCCACTTGTGTGTGTGTGTGTGTGTGTGTGTGTGTGTGTGTGTTTGTCAGGGTTTTCCAGATGAGAGCGGTTTTCCCCCCAGTGAGGCTCCATCCACATTGTTTTCCTCCCTGAGAAGTTGAAGCTTTGACTGGCAGCTTTTCCCTTCACTCCCTTCTTGTCTCTCCCTCCACAATATCCCCCCCCCCCACCACCCTCACACACACACACACACACACTCCCTCTCTCTCCCTCCACTGGCAGTGGAAAAAGCCGCCACTGCGCCTTCAGACTCACACTGGACGGCTGCTCCGGTACTTCCTGTCCACTCCTGCCAATTTCTCTGTTTGACATATGATGTCATGATGAAAAGGAAAAGATTTGAGCCCTCTTTTTTTCTCTCTCTTTTTCATTTCCCGGCTGAGCTCACCGTGAATGCAAGGCGGAGAATTCACACTGGTGTCGTTTTCCAAATTAGCCACAAATATCACGAAATCTCGCTGTTTCTCTGCCGTGCCGTCGCTTTGTGAGGGCGACAGTGAGTAACCGTGACATTATGAAGTAATGCAACACTCACGGTGACAGTTTTAGAACTCCCCTGTGTATCAACTAATGGGTGCAGTCTTGCTGAACCACTCGTCATTGGTGGATGCGAATGTCAATCACCTGATTGGACAGACCGGGAAGCTTGTATCCAAAGTGGGCCGAAACTTCAATGCACTTTTCCGTGACCGAAAAGAATTTCAGGTCAACAACACGGGGCTAAACCACCTGTGTTTTGTCTCGTCTCTCCCGCCAGGTCATCTACGTGTCGGACCTGTTCAAGCCCAGGGCCAAGCCGGCCACGCCCCCTCCCTCCCCCATCAAGAAGGAGCTGCTGCCGTCGTCCGACATCATCGAGAGGAACAACCACCACAACATGGTGTGAGAGGGAGCCGACCATGTGACCGCGGCGTGCTCAACCTCCCATCGGACAGTAGAATGTAGCGACGAGAGACTGTAGCTGCTTCTCAGACTGCGTCCTTCTCCCCGCCCACCTGCCGACCTTTTGTGTTTTTTGTTGTTTGTTTTTTAATGTTTGTTTTTGTTGTTGCTCGCCGCAGTGCCCTGGTTAAGGCACCGTGCGCGCCGGGGGTGTCAGGTTTGAGATTTGCACAGCAGGGTCACCGCTCACTATCCAGATTTATCTTTTGCTACTTGTTTAGTTTAGTTAAAAATTTTTTTACTACTTATCAACAGTTGAGCCCATGGTTTTGAGCACAAAGCTTCGAGATAAAAAGCAGTGAAGAAACTGATTGACAGACGACCGACGGAAGTCTCGCCACAAAAAAAGGAGGGAAACAAAAATGATGAAGGATAGATTTTTTTTTTTTTTTTTAAGACAAAAGTCCTTCCTTAGGGAGAAAGTCACGCTTCCTCTTCAGACTCTCTGTGGCCTTGGAACGTCATAGGACAACAACTTCCTCAGCGACAGGAAGGATATTACTGCAATAACTAGCAGCATAGAAATATTAACAGTTTAGATGAAAAATATATATAACTTATAGCACTGTTATTTTTATTTTTTATTTTTTTTACTCGTTTTTCCGTTATCACCACTTGCTGCCTGACGCATCGAACTGTTAAGGGAAACTCGACGGTGCTGAACGTTGTTGAGACAGAAATCTGAAGTCTTGGTGCGGGCGGCGCCGGCGCCGGGCTCCTGAGGTTAGCCGAGCCTGGCTTCCACAGTAATAATAATAATAATAGCATCGACGATAATAACCTCTTACCATCGTAGGCCGCAGGAAGGGTCCGTGACGGATCGGGTGAGACGCCAGTGTGCCAACGAACCGTGTCTCTGGCGTGAAGGCGGCGAGACCTCCCGAACCTCCTGAGCTTCTGTCTGCGCGTCGGCCCCACCGAGCGTTTCCTCTAGTCGAGCGTCAGCGCGGCCCAAACCCGGGATGTTGCATTTCTAGATGGGTAGATGTAGTAAAATGGGGGCGGGGGAGGGAGGGGGAGGAGGAGGAGGACGACGTATTTTCTGTGGAAGGATTGTGGCCCCGCCTCCTGGCCTCCCGGCACCTGTGTGTTTGGGGGGGGGCGGCGTGGCTGTGCCGTGTCACCTCCTGGGTGCTGGAGGCGTGCGAGGGGGGCGGGGCCAAGGGGGGAAGGAGAGGGTGACGAATCACAGCGAAGCTGGCACATCTTTTTTTTGTTTGTTTTTTTGTTGTTTTTTTTTGTTGGGGGTGGGGGGTGGGGGGTTGTCGGGGGGGATGATCCGGGCTCTTTCCGCTGGCAGGGAGGGGCTCTCAGCCACCCAGTGACACATCGGTGATGGATGTTAATCTCTCAGTGTGTGTGTGTGTGTGTGTGTCCTGTGCACTCCTGTCCATCTTGTGCGTGCGTGTGTGTGTTTACTTGTGTGTACATAATGTCTGAGCGCTGTGTCCTGTGAAAAAGAATCCCCCCCACCCCCCTTTGACCCCCATTGTGTGTGTGTGTGTGTGTGTGTGTGTGTGTGTGTGTGTGTGTGTGCGCGCGCCACTGTGTGAGGTCGCGCGCGAGAAGAGAGCCGGTGAACTGAACGTTCTAGAAACTGTGGATCTACTATTTTTACTCTTTCTCTGCTCTTTTGACTGTGTTTGTTTGTCTCCCGTCACTAACCGTCGTTGCAGACACACACACGTCCTCGTCGTTTTCTCTCAGACATCCGACAACAACAACACACTCGCCATGTTGCACATCTTTCCCATCGTATAGTCCGTCCTATCATTTCACAAAGCCGTTTTCACACTCTCCTCCTTCTTTTTTTTATAAATATATAAATAATGTATAGATCACTAAAAATTAACTCTGTAAAATACTGTGTCTTATCATGTTCTAGATTTATATCCACTATGAATTACAGACCTGTGTTCTTTACAAAACGCTGCTTCAAAAAGCATCGATTCACAGACTTTTTTTGTATCTAGATAACTCAACTATTGTAGATTTTGTATTAGTTACATTTGTAATACGCATTCAGACACCAGTAAATCCACAATTGTATTAAAAAAACAAATCAATATTAATATTTTTGTATTGTCTTGTTTTGTTTTGTTTTTGTACAAATAAAAGATATAGTTGGCAATGCTGTTCCTCTGCTAAATGTACTTAACTCAAATACATGTGCTTTTAAATAAAAAAAAAATAAAAAAAAGCTCATTATGAACACATTTTTTGACTTGTCCGGGGTGTTTCTAAAAAAAAAAAATCAACATTTAAGATTTCTATTTTGTGTTTTGGCAGACTCAGTTTGCTTCATATTGTCAAAATACTCAAAGATAAATAACGACAGGCAGGCAGGACTGAGTCGAATCTGCCTGTAAGTCGAAATGAATATTGCTTCATTGAAACTCTCGAGCAGAAACAGTCTTGTTAAAAGCAGCACCTCATATTTGTGGTTGTCGCGAAACAAACACGCCGCTGAAACTGAGAAGGACTCAGAAGTGTGTGTGGCTTCACACACCGGCAGACAGCATCACTGCATGCGTGTGTGTGTGTGTGTGTTGGTGTGTGCGTGTGTGCGCATAATTCAAAGCCGAGCGAGCGGAGCTGCCATCATGACCCAAACTTAGCGGTGTCATTTTCTCCACCGCAACATTCTTCTCGCCTTCGGGGGCCTCGAATGCCACTTTTTTTTTTCTCTCCCCTCCTGCCATCTTCGATGTTTACGGGCTGCGAGTGCCGTGTTTCACGCAGGAGTCGCACTGTAATCACGCACGACGCTCTATTTAAACGGCACGTCCGCATGAAGAGTAATGGACTTGCATGCGTGTGTTTAAAAAAAAAAAAAAAAAAAAAACCGGCTTGCCGGAGACGGACTGAAAACGCTGAGGAGAAACAGATGTGCTTGTGTGGAAAACGTTTATGCAACATTAACGCGAAAAGACGGGGAGAAGCGGAGCGATAACCGAAGAATCAAACAGGTTTCGGTCATCACAGAGAGTCAGAAAACAGCTGTCATCAACTTTAACGTCGTCGTGTTGTCTGTAACAAAACCAGTGTTGCACATCCGCTGCCTCAACAAAAGAAGACGGACAGAATAAATTAGGGACAACAAAACTATAAAGAGTGCTGTGCACATGTTGGCCAAATCAAAAAACAAAACAAAACCCAGTCGCAAATAAAGTATATTGACTTGTAAATAACTTGAAAGAGGAAAAAGTCATCAAAATGTCGCCAACACATAATTGAACACATGTGAGGCAACAGGCTGCGAACTCAAGGTTCTCTTTGTGGATCTCACATGCTGTCCCCTCAGCTTCTTCTCCCCACCTGCCAAGACCTGTACAATCCCATAAACTGGCAGCTCTAAACTGTCGCTGTGCGAGTGACAGTGAGAGGGGACACTTGTTGGTCTCCCTCCGTCACGTGCCAGGACAGCCAGCAGGCCCTCTGGGGCCCTCAAGTGCAGGACAAGTGTTGACAGGCACTTCACATCCTGACAGGAACCTCATCTCGGCCAGCGCGAGTCGTTGACGGCAAGTCATCAGACCGCTCTTATCAGGACGGCGCTGTCACTGCTTCCTCTCATTGTCCTGTAAAGTTGATCTTCTGTCGACAGCCCCAGCGCGGCTGG
The DNA here is from genome assembly GCA_009823395.1 of Thamnaconus septentrionalis. Lineage (NCBI taxonomy): Eukaryota > Metazoa > Chordata > Actinopteri > Tetraodontiformes > Monacanthidae > Thamnaconus > Thamnaconus septentrionalis. The sequence continues at coordinate 5,417,821 of CM020508.1, read as the reverse complement.
TCACAAGGTAGAGGCGACGCCAAGCTGAGAGCCGCCGTGGCCGCCAAACGGCTGATGGGCCTGAATGTATGATAAGAACTGGATGCCAGGCTGCAGAAATGGTAACGCAGCAATTTTTTTCCAGTGGCCATTCGTGGTACTGCAGCCAAAAAAAAACATGCGGCCCAAAAAGCATATTTAGACCGCAATGCAAAAAAGCGGCTATAAAACGGCTGACGGGATGAGTCTGACTGAAATCATGTTCATAACAAATCTTTCCATTTTGTATTTTTAAGTCACAGACTTTTAATATTTATGAAAAAAAAATTCTAAAGGCCAGCAAATACCTCAAAAAGACTTCCTAGCGTGATGTCACAGCATCATACATAACGTGTTTTAGATCATTGTTATTGGATGATCTGTCCTGATGCATCACAGGACTTACAGTGGCATGATAGGTAAGTAACCAGTAGCCATTTCAAAAATGGTGGACTTTTTCCGGCATATGCGCTGGCTGAGCAACTCCAGCAACTCGTCAGACTTTACACAACGTCTTCCACCATCTCATTCAGCCCTTCGCACAGGCCTGACGCTTCCTTTGATTTTGGTGTGAAGAGGCCGTGTACTTGTCTCGCTGTGGCTTTTCTTGGCATGTTATAAAGTCCTTTGTGATGCTGATGTTTTAACAACACTGGGATGATTGATGTCCTGCCCTCCTCCCGGGGGGATCATAGTAAAAACGCTCCATGCTTTGTATCACTGAGGCCTTTTATATCCTTTCTGGATAAACATGGTGAAGCCCGGCGGTCTGGTCTGAATCTTCGTGCACATTTCTACCCTCATCACGTTATGGGGGAATTCGCAGCTCACCCCCCCACCAACAACAAACCAAAGATGTCGATGTTACGTGTCGAATGATGAGCAATGCAGCTCATTTGGAGGGGATTTTAGTTGCTGTCCAATGCGGGAAATGAAAGGCAGTTTTGTAGCGTTTTGTAATCGATTCGCGTCAGCAGCAGCACGTTGACGCCACATTGTGCAGAACCGGGACTGGAGTGGTGGAGATTCCTGGATAACGGCTGTGGAAAGCCTCCATAGAAGCAGACGGCACTAACAGGTATGTCACACGCAGGAATGCACTGGGCAGAGTTTTTTTTTCGCAAATCCTCTTGGTTTATATTTAACTCTGCACGGCAGCCGGGAATCAGTAATGTGCAAAAGTGGTCGGAGCAGCTCAGGGCCTGTGATGCAAAACAAGGCTGACAAACAGGCCTCTTTTCTTGACGTCCAGCGGTTGTAAGTAAAAAAAAAAAAAAAAAAAAGACGAAAAAAAAAAAAAAAGGTATAGCCAGCCAAATGGCCCACTGGCACACATGATATAAAAAGCATCGCGGCGCAACAACAACAGCGCTACTGTCGGCGGCTCTGGTTTGGCTCCAGTGGATGTGAGCGTGCCTGTGAACGGAGGGGAGCTGTGGCGCTGGTCTGTGGCAACCGTGGCAGCACCTCCAGGAGAGGCGTCCAGAGGCCTGGAGCTCTGAGGGGCCGTTCAAGTGGAGCACGGGCCCAGGAGCGGAATATCAATAAAGCATCAGCTAATGCACCGGCTCGTCAGACTCTGGCTCATTTCCTGCCTTCACATGGAAACCAACAGCCTGTAAATCAATCGGAAGAAGGTTTCGTTTCAGGTATTAACCTCGTTTCGACGCCAAATCTGCAGCATTACACGCGTACTGGTGATTAAAATAAGGACACGGTGGGTGTTGGATGGCAGCGCCGGTCGAGCAGGCGCATCTGTAGGATTACAATAATACCACGCATTAATTTATGACAGTGATCCCACATGAGAACACTGTGTCTTTGTCTCGGCCCGGGAGATATTTTGGAGCTCCGCGATACCGATGAAACCTCCATTCAATAAACACACACACAGGTCTTGTCAGTCTTGCGTAAAATGTGATGGACTGGATTAACCCAGTTCTCGTGCTCCGATTTACAAGGTTCATATTTCTGATTAAATCCAGTGGGTGTAATCACAGAAAAATCCCAATCAGACAGTTTTATTTTATAGGCTGTGACATTTTTTGGATTAACTTGTGAAATTCTGTCTAAAACGTCAAGCCAAACCTTACACCCCGCCCACCCAATGGCAACTCGTGGTATTGTAGCTAAATTCAATTGCGCGTTGGCGTTGGGACAACGTTAGCAGCATGTGGGTATTAGCAGTTCGCTCAGATCAGTGGTCAGACACTGTAGGGTGATTTAAACTGGTCATTCTGGCAGACTTTTATTTTTATTTTTTTCAGTTTAGGGGGAAGCTAAGAGAGAAGCAGAGTCCAACCAGCAGAAAGACTTCAAAAGTCAACAAAATCCACAGACGTCCTCAGGAAAACAAGCATGGACAGAGAGACGGCCAGCGAGGAGTGAAGATCAGAGCTGAGCTGATAAACTGTGCGGTGATGAGCTGATGATGACCAGCTGAGCTTGATTGCTGAGGAGGAGCAGGTGTGGATGGTGGTGGTGACACTGGAGAAAGGGGGCGGGGACGAGCATGGGGTGGAGACCAAAGCCGTTTTTTAAACCAACACCACTTCTCCTACTGGTTTCACTGTATCAGCAAATAGATAAGAAAAAAAAACCTCTGTAAAAATTTTAGAACGTTTAGCCCTCTGCAAAGACTGCTCTACCTGCTTTGCTGGAACCTTCCACATGTTTGAATAAAGGCAGTTGAGAACGTCTTGTTTCCTGCACATAATGTACAACGAACCACAATATTCTTTGATTTAGACGAGATGAACTCAATTTAATGTTTGTATTTCCAGCTACAAACACAATTGCTGATTTTTCTCCGCCATCATACTTGTTTTGGTGCGTCGTCGCATATCAATGACGTTGCATTGCGTCTGCATCATCAATCTGCGACATCGTTGTTTTCGGTTGATTTTCTAAATTTCAGACATTTTGTGGATAATAAGACATTTTCACCTTGCAAAATATTTCAGTAATGGAATCGTTACTTGATAAAGTAATTATGATGTAATTACCAGTTTTGCCACAGTAATCCCGTTTCATTACTCTGTTACAAAAAAAGTAGTTTAATTACACTAGTGGATTACTTAGTAATAGATTACTCACCAACACTGGTGTTGTCTCCAGTGAGGCTGCCCTTCGTGACATCATAAAGAGGCATTTTTCCCTGTGTTTAACAATTATTCACGAGAAGTGCAGTGAAAGCATGTAAAACTTTAAATACATATAAAACAGGGAACAATCAGTCTGTGGTCACTGGAAAAGGAGAAAATGTGAGTTGGCTGGCCGGCATCGGGGGGAAGACGGGGGGATTTAAGGGTTTGAGGGAGCAGGTGATAATGTCATCGTCACATGGGTGACAGGCAACACACACTCTCTGTCACCTAACGGAAGTGCATTTCTCGACTTCTGCACAATCGCTTTTAAGGTTTTGCGGTGACCTGAGAGCTGCTCTCGCTTCACCGTGGGATCAGCTTCAAACGGCCTCTCGCCACTTCCTCCTGAGAGTCTGTATGGAAAAGATCTGCTGATCCCATCAGGGCAGAGAGAGAGAGAGAGAGAGAGCGAGAGAGACGGAGAGAGAGGGGGTCAGACAGGTAGGACACGGTTTGATCCTTCTTTTTTTTTCTTCTCTCTATGTGATTTTCACCAACGTGAACCCCAAAGACTGACCTCACCTTTGACTATCCCTCAATATTCTCTCAACAGGAAGGGGGCCTTACGCCTTACATCAAAGAAACACTCACGCTCAACGGCCAACGTACTCAACGCCACCGCTGATGCAGCCTGACAGGTTCAGTGAAGGTTTCTCGGCTTTCGCCCGCCTGCTTCCTCCACAGCACACGATGGTGGAGGGATACACAAGGAGGATGAAGGAAGGAGTGAGAAGTGAGCAGGAAATGGGTTCGGACGACTGTGGCGGTGGTGTCTGTGATCACCTTTTCTTTTACTTGGGGTCTTACAGTCATTGCCAACCGAGTCCCTGCTGCTTCACCTGCTCAAACTACCAAACTACCCTGGCTCCCCCGAAAATACTGAACACCCAGGCAATGGCTTCCAGATGCAACGCTACAAAAACGAAGGGCTCGCTCTCCCGCAGGGTCGCCGGGTCATAATTAGCCGTCAGAATTCGGCTCGGAGCCTCTGCTGCCTGATTTATGGGAGCGTATTTTTGCGTCTCCGGCTCTGTCATCCTGCAGGGACGCCAGCTGCGAGTGTCTCGGTGCTCGGGGAGCGTTTCATCTGCTCCTGGCTGGCTACCTGCTGCAGACACTCGGCCTGGTGAGGCTGTGACGCTCGCTCACTGGAATTCAATTGGCTGGAAGATGCACTCTGAGTGAGTCAGGGGTGGGGGGCGAAGAAGTCTCGCTGGTCGTGGATCCCACTGTCAGCTTGCCTGTTTTGTGCTAGCATCTATAATTTCCATCCTTGGGATTTATAATGTAACAAAGCACTGGCCGCTACTGGCTAAAATATACCCTCAAATGAATTCAGGCGCGGCGTGCAGCACATGTGGCCGCACGCTCGCAAATGAATGCGCATGTCCACCAGGGCCGAGGCGCTCATCACTCACAGGTCTCCTCGGCAGGAGGCTGAGATGAATCTTCCCACATGTGAGTCCAGCGGAGTCTTATTTGCACCACATTGTTCGGCAAACTGGCGCCCATGACCTCCACTATTAATACTGCATGAGAACATTTTCTTCCTCTTCCAACAAAAGAGGAAGAAATTTTACATTCTATGAACAGACACATGTTCATAGAAAACATTGCTGAAGTGAATCAGAAGCATTGTTTGGCACCTTAAACTCACCCTAGTCATGTGCAAATTATCCATAAGAGTGAGAGGAGGTGACTCAATCGCTGACAGAACTAACAGAAGGAGACATCCGCTCCCAGCAGAGGACTTTTCAGAGGTGAGGCGCGGCGCTGCAGGCCGTCACCTCAGCCAGATGCATGTTTGCCGTCTTTCCTGCAGAACAAGCTAACGCCTCCTCTGAGAGTGTGAACTGCCAACGAAAAGCTTAAGGAAATAATGTGGTGCCTTTGATCAGAGGTGAAGAGTGGAAGGGTTTCATTCCCCGGTGAGACGAACTGACCGGTGACTCAGTGAGAAAACATTGATATCAACTACGTGAGGAGACTCAAAGAACAAAGAACGTCTTTGTTATCAGCTGTGATAAGCCGCTGTACACTTTAATAGGGGGACGGACGATATTATTTTTCCTTTTTTTTTTACGTCGCTGCTTCTAAATCGCTCTTCATAAGAAGCCACAGCTGAAGTGGTTTTCAGATCGAACTTTGATTCTGCTGCAAACAGGATGTTGCTAATTGCTTTGCTTGTGTTGGAACAAAAGCGAGTCCTCGTCGTGGCCTTCGGCCTCAGAAGTGAACAAGAGAACATTCTGTTTCGTGCAGTCACGCTGCTGCTGCTGCTGCTGCTGCTGCCCTGATGCTCAGCGGCTCGAGCCTGCAGCTCTGATGCAACTGAACTTTCTTGGCGTTGAGTCATGTTATCTGATACTGCGCAGAGCGGGAACCAAAAAAAAAAAAACAACCTTTCATTATAGTTCACAAATAAAAGGCCAAGGCCAAGCTGCTTATCGTTTGACAGCTCTGCTACATAAAACATGCATGAAAGCAAAAGCAAAACCAGTGTTTTTCTTTTTTTTTTTTTGCATTTAACAGCTACCCAGATTCATCGCCTTCCAGGAAGATTTACTCATGCATTGTTTTGTTCCACGGGAGAAACAGGCCACTTCAGCTGCACAAGAGGGGGCATTCCAATCTGGATGAGCTGGCTGTCGACATCTGCGTCCTGTCTGTTCTGTCTCTGCGAGCTGCAGACGAGGCTCTCTCGCTAACTCTCTCATCTTAGAAACGCAGAGCGGCGCGGGATCCAGGAGGAAAAGGGAGGTGAGAAAAGTAGAAAAGCGACGGTGCAAAGTGGCGGCAGGAGAGAAAGGAAAAGCAGGAGGGTAACGCGTCAAATCTTCAAAAGGATTTCAAAGCTCCTGGGTACGAAACCTCAACATTATTAGGGCTGAAAAGTGTGCAGATTTACGAGGTGTGGCAAAGAGGGAAAAAATACGCAAATTTCTCACTCAATCTCTCCAAAAAGATGTGGCTAACGTTCAAGAGAGGCTGCGTGGAGCTCTGCTTATTTCCTCCACTTCATCTACTCCTCGGGCCGCCTCCTCCACCTTTTGGCATCCCGACATCTGGTTCCAATCCGAGCTGAGATTTCAGACGTGAGCTCCGCATCAGTAACAAATCCCCCGCCGCCACCGTCTTTTACGTTACGCTTTGTCCTGCTCATTTCCAGGCAATCCGGGATGACTGCTGTGGTTTCGGTAAGTGGATGGGATATTGTTGCTTGTTCTTCATCATCTTCTTCTTCTCTCCCGCTTTTCCGTTTTTTTGCTCGAACGCCGCGTCGTCACAGGTCCGCCGGCTCTGGAGGGACAGAACAAAAACAGAAAGGGCTGACAAACAGCAGGACGCTGCGGACCGTGACCGGCCAGGGTGAAAGGTGAAAGGTCGGGACGCCGGAGATCATGAGCTCCAGGTCAGAGGTTAACAGGTAGCGCAGAGCAGGCGAGGGATGAAAGGTAGAGACGGTTGTTTACGGCGGCGGCGGAGGAAGAGGAGGAGGTAGAAGAGGAGGAAGAAGAAGGAAGAGGAGGAGGAGGTGGCCGGGAGGTCAGCACCTCTGTCTGGCCGAGGTCGGAGCAGGTCGTCTCAGTGTCCTGCTGGGATCTGTCTACTATCTGCTGTCAGACACTGTCTGTCTGTCTGTCTGTCTGTCTGTCTGTCTGTCTGTCTGAGAGGAGTTCTACATCTTCACAAACAGGATTTTAAGTTTAAACGACATGAAAGTAAGACATCATTTTGACATCAACCCTCCAAAACTGAATGAGGAACAAAAAATTGAAGGAGAAACTTTGGAAGTAGTAATGAGTAATTTTAAGGACTTTTTTCCCACAGTCTGCTCATCACTCAACCGTCTTGAGAAGCTTCCAGACTCCTGTGTCTTCAGTCGGTCATAATGTCACATTACCAGCTGTTTAGCTGTGATGAAGTACTTTGGAAAGTTTCTCCAGTTCCTGCAGCTGGAGGCCAAAGATTGAATTTCCTCATTCATTGCCTCATTAAAAGCAGTCGCATGCTAGGGATCCATCTACTGATGGGATCGGGAGGCAACTGGTGGTTGATAAATCCACACCGTTCATTCAAACGTAAACAAACGGCGCATAGTCCGACCGGAGGGAGGCTCCCCTGCTGACGGTGGGACGTGGGAGGAAAAGGTTGAGTCCGTGTGTGCAGGTGAGGGCTCGGGTCCAGCCGGGTGACGCTTGTTCCCCGCTGGCGGCAGCGGCGGCCGCAAACCCACAGACCTTCATTCACCAGCAAGAAAAGCAGCTTCTTCCTGCGGCTCCAAGCTGGAGGCCGAGGGGACGCAGACGGGCTCCTCGAGACGCGAGGACGCGTGCGCCTGAATGTCTTAACGTTCGCACAGTCCCACAGAGGCGCCTATTTACTGCAGCCGGACCGCCGGACGGAACATGCGATTTGGTCGCCTGGCCCGGCTCGGACCTTCGACCAGAAGTTCACGTTGACGCTTAAAACTGTGAAGTGTCGTTTCGCAAGTTTATAAGTGCAACATTTTGCATTGCTTAATTAGAAGCAGGATGTTTGTTGTTGTGATTTATGTTGATATGTGAGTCAAGAAGCTTTAGATTTTTAAGACGACCGCATGGGGACAGAACCCCCCCCCCCGCCAACTCCTGCATCCTGGCCGCCCACAAGTGTGTTTACCACCCAGAGGGTTTTAGGGAAGGAGCCACTTTGATCCGTTGCACAATAAGAATATTGCGCATAGAATTGCGACATAGAGCCCCCTCCCCTCGTACCGCGTGTCGGGTCCGAGGTTTGTTGTCGTGCACGCAGAGCGGCGCAGCACGTAGCTGCCTGTGTCAATAGCACAGAGCGGAGGGGCCTCTGGTTCTCTGGCCGGGCTCATAGCTGCACGTCTCTCTGCATTAAGTGAGGCCTCGGCCTCGGTCTTCGCACACCGCAGCGCTCGCCTCTGCATTAAATCAGCGGTTGGCACAAACACGCGTTCCCAACGCTGGAGCGTAGCGAGAGGCGAAGTCTTCGCACGGCGGACGGAGGAGGAGGAGGGCGGGGGGGCGGGGGGGGAGCAGAAAAATAAAGTTTGGAGAAGTGCCTGTTGTTATTACCGTTGGAGAAATAGACATGCTCCTCCGAGAGCTGGACGAGATCGGGACCGGCTCCAAGACACACACACACGCACGCACACACACACACACACATACACACACAAAGTGGGATGTCAAATTCACTTTAAACCACTCTGGATTTGTCCAGGGTTCAGCAATGTAATGGAAATAAAAGTTCAGGGCAGCGGCGGTGAAATCCTACACAAAGAGCACAAGCGGGTTAATTCGCCCAGATGGTCATCAACAGTCCGAAGGAGGAGGAAGAGGAGGTCAAAGGAGGAGAAGGAGAGGAGGAAGAGTTGAACATGCGGCGCCCCAATACTGTGAGCTCTGAGGAGGTTTGGTTCTGGATTGAGGTTCCTCCAGTCAGATTAGTGTCCTCAGAAGCAATGTGGTCAGCGTCTCTTCAAGCCTCATTTCAACGCTTCACACAGCACCAGCGACTCCTACTGACTGTTTCACTTTCCGGCCAAAATGTCATCACACGATCGCACCTTCCCCTCCTTGACACGTTCACACACTGTCAGCCCAGGAGAAGTTCAGCAGATACCGGGGATCTCCAGCGGCTCGGTGCCTTTCATTTCACTCTCTCTAACTCAATTTACCGAGCATGAATGTAGATTAGAACACCCAAAATCGTCACCGCGTAAAAATCTCCCACAAACTGGTTCCCACCGGATTGGATTGTGTCTGAGTTCACTCTGACATAAACCTCTGGTTTGTCTCTCCAATGGAACCCCGGTTCTCCGCAGCACAGTTCAAGGGTGGCTGTGTTTCATAACATGCTTCATCCTTTGCTCATCACGGATTGTGCAGTCGGTGACGTACGACCATGGGGAGAAAAAAACACTGTGCATTCACGTACAGGAAATTCACCATCATTCATCCAGTCTCGCTTTGTTACTACAATAAATACAATAGTTGAGATATGCAAAAGTAGGGTTTCAGTCTTTCAGTGTTTATACTTTACTATTGTTATTATTGGAATCTAAAGCTTTCACATAACAGCTTTTAGCGGGTTTTTTTTTTCATTCCAGTCTCCAGTGAAGCAGTCTAGCGTGATGTATTATCGGTCTTACTGGAACTTTAGGTTGTACTTGGATATTTCTTTTCACAATACTTCCATCAACATTGAACATCACAAACTCACAAAAACATTTTTAAAAGTTGTGCGTCCTGCCTCCTTTCATTCACTCATAATTAATTCCTGACTTCAGCTACGCCATTATTTTTAATTTAATGGCAGTAAACAGCATGGTTAGCCTTTTGTTCACAGCCTCCTGACAAAAACAAATGATTTGTTGGATCTCCAACGTCTGGAAGGAGAATAATAAGGAGGCCGACACCGAGGCATCCTCAAGTGAGGTAGAACTGGGACACACATCAGTGAAAACAGTGACGGTGATTTTAAAAACTATGGACAAAAATTGCAAAGCTTTTCTAAAGTCCGTCGCTCTGTTGCTGTAATCGGGGTGGAATCTCTCGCTCTGCTGCAGAAGAAACAAACCTGAGGTCTGAGTCTCGCCGCAGCTACTGTAACTCTTGCTCCAATGAAAACCCTGCTGCGGTGGAAGCGCTCTGACCCGCTCCTGACCCGACCGGTGAGCGCCGAGCGGCGTCACACACGAGCGTGAGCGCTCTGCTGAATCACTCAGAGCCTCGGCCGGCCTCGGCGGGGCGGCTGCCGCGCCGACTCACGTGTCTGCAGCTATTATTTTATGGGGATGTTTTAAAAGAGGCCCACTGTTAACGGCTTCTGCTGATGTCTGTTCCCTCCATCTTCCACCTGCCCAGGCTGGGGGGGGAGAAGGAGGGGGGGCGGAGGGTGACCGAGGGGGAGGACGGGGGAGGACGGGTGACCGCTGTGGAGCTATGGTCACCGGGAGTCAATTGTTTGCGGTTCGAGTTTGTCCAATGAGTCTCTCAAACCCCAGGGACGCGATTCCCACGTGTGAGTTACGTCTAAATCATCGCTAGCGGTTTCACGGTCGCCGATAAGGAGGTTCGGGTGAGACGGCTGTTTGGATTGAGTTCTGCTCAGCTTGCAGACGCAGGCAGCTTTTTTTCCCCCTCTCTGCCGTCTTCTTCTTCTTCTTCTTCTTCTGTGCGACCCTTCCATTGACATGGGTCAAAGATGCAGCGTTTGCACAAAGGCCCTCCGTTCACCTTCATAAATAAAGAGAAGACCCGACGTTGCTGACTGCGCATCCGATCTCAGCGCCGCAGGCCACTTTGTTTGCAACAGGAAGCTCCCTTGATTGAACATTAAAGTGCCGACCTGTTTGCTTTTTGTTGTGGCAAAAGCGGATGAGTGCCACGCGACCTCCTTACAGACCGCAGAAAACGAAGACGTAGCAACAGGAAGAGGAGGCGACTGCAAGCGCATCTGCAGCAGTGAAGCTTTTTTTTTGTTATGCGCCCACATGGTTAAATGTTCCATCTGGCAATTTGGACCTAAAGTATCAAACAGCATCAAAGATTATAGATCAGGGATGACAAACATAACAAACAGTTATGGAAAACACACATTTCCACAAAAACTATCATTTTTATTCTGGCATTTATCCAGACTCTTAAAATGAGGAGAGGACGCAGAGAGATAAACCCTGTCACCATCATGCCCATTTTTGTCCAATTTCCTGTCGGGTTGTTTTCTGCACCGAAACCTTGCACGGTTTCATAATCTGCCCTCGTCTGGCCTAAATTGTGTTTTTATACAGATGAGTAATATTTTATGAAGAACTACAGTGCTTCTTCTCCTCACATTTCTGTTTTCTTCACTCCCACTATTTGCTTTCTCACCAAACTATCTCTCGCACCCTTTCTGTCCGAGCACTGTGCTATTCTCCTTCTTGTTCTTCTCCTCCCTCTCGCCTCCAGTCCATGTGTTCGGGGCTCAACAACTGGGTTTCTGTTGTAGTTCTTGACCTCAGGAACCTGAGTCCTGGGCTGTTATGCAACAGCGGCCTCAGTACTTGTCCTCCTCCTCACCTCCCAGTCCGGTGGGGCAGCTCTGGGTCTCTCGGTTCGCACACATGGCATTCTCATTCATGTCCGCAGTTCCCCAAGTGGCCGCGTGCGACTGGAGGTCGTCGCTTGGCGTTTATCACTGGGGCAACATGGAAAAAGTGCATATTAAATGCATTTTTTATTTACAATAATACACTGCCAGCTAAACTGCTGTAATAACAACACAACAGCGTTTCACAGTTTGGACGATGGCGATATAAACATCATTGTCGTGCAGGGAAATCGGTCTTGTTGGGATGAAATGAAATGCATTCATTAGAAAAAGATATGTTGACATGAGCTGTTTGTGTATTACGCACAATGCCAGCACACAGCAGAGCAGCCAGAACTACACAAAGAAGGATATCGAGCAGATAGAGTGATTAGAATACCATGTGTTATTTACAGAATTAGGATTTACAGAGTCCACGGCTGGCTGCGCATCAGGAAGGTCCCTCTAAAACTGTAAGTGTAGGAGCTTCAACAGGCAACAGCGTATCAAGTACTTTTGCAGGCCTAGCCAGCATCATGCAGTGTGCTGTGATGTATCGTGCAGATAACGGGCTAACTATGCTAACAGCAATCACAGCTCTGTAATGTCATCATCTTCCTTTAAATCAACAACACATTACGGCTCTGTCTCCAGATTGACTCCAGAGACGCTAATGGAGATGTTGTAGCACAACATTCCCCGTGGTTACTTGGACGCTGGATTCATCCTTGTTTTTCTCCTTCTAATTTTGCAGCCGCACCTCGTACAACTGGTGACCCTACTGGATCTGACTGAAGGATGAACACGACAGGAGGCCTCCCCGGCGTTTTGGCTGCATTCTCCAATCCAATGATCCACATATCACACATATCCTGGCTGGTACTCCTGGAAACTCGTCGGCCAAAAAGAGCTTTGAGTGAAGTTCTGGACTGATGAGGAGTCAATAGGATCGTCTGGTTTGGTGAGCTGGTACAGGATATGGCAAGCTGAATTTATATTCACTGTTGTGTGCAAAACACAGTTGTGTGTGTGCACGTGTGTGTGTGTGTGTGTGTCTGTGTGTGTTTTTGTTGGCAGGCCTCCCCGCAGACACGCCACTTTGTGGAAATGACGCCTGGAAAGTGGACGTTTGCCCTCCGCAGTGAGGTCACTGATACAGAAGATAAGCTAGCCTCTTCTAAGCCGTCACACACACAGACGCACGCGCACACGCACGCACCCACGCTCGCAGTCAGCCCACACACACGTCAGCTGACTGAGAACGGCCGCAGACGTTCAGTTGATATTCAATCTGCCAAAAAACAACAACAACAAACATTGCATAATTTGCTTTAATTAAATGGAGGTTTGGATACGAGTCTGTTTACTTTTTTTCCAATATTTGCCGATTTTGCTCCTGCAGCGCAGAAAATAAACAGGAGTTGTGCTCAGCTACGCTGAGTCTGGCTTGTTTTTTAATAGATTCCAGAGATACGAAGAAAGATAATTCTTAGACTTCCTTTAAGTCATGAGACATTCTGGCTGAACAGGCTGTAGCAAATCTAATTGGTCCACGTAATGCTTAGATTTTCAATTTTTTCCTCCTGTCTTCAAACACTGTATATGAGTGTTTTACCAGAGCAGTCTGTGCAATAAATTCAAATCATTTTGAAAATGTGACATGCCAGGATATGGCAGCTTTTCTGTCTAATGAGAATAAAAGACTCCTCCAGGGTGAAACGCAAGGCCTGGTTTGAATGAACACTAATCCGCAGGCCCAAAACCAGGTGCAGGTGTGTGAAGGAAGGCAGACGAGACTCATAAGGTGCAGGCGTGTGCGAGAGCGGGGGAGGGGAGACAACCACCGAGGACGGACATGAGAGGAGGAAGCAACACAAGGCAAAACACACACACACACACACACACACACACACACACACAGACAATGAAAACCCACAAGACGAGTCCAAAGCACAATACAACACAGAGAAGCGATACTGAAACACAGAGAGCAAACACGAGGTAGGCCATGGAGTTTGGCCAACGTAAATATTTTTATGGCCAACGTCATTTTATTGATGCAACATCGCATGTTGCGAGGGATTGTAAAACGGGTTATTAGTTGCTACGTTTATGCAAGAGCGTTCTCAGTTTTCTCTTCCACTCTTGGACTGAGTGTTAACCAAACACGTCTTTGCCAGCGAGAAGCAAGAGGAGAGCAGCAATGTGCTGAGCGAGGAAAAACTCAAATAGACAAAAGTCCGGCCTAATCTGCAGTAATGAAACTCATAAGGTCGTCTGCAAAAAAAAAGAAAAGAAAAGAAAAGAAAATGAAAGAAATATTGCAAACGCCTTCCAATCACGGCGCTGCCAAAATGACAGCTGTGTCCGAACTGAGGCGGCCAACCAGTTTTGGGTTTTTTTCGCTCGCAGGCCACTTCCACTCCCCGAGTGTCACTGTGGAACTACAGTGACCTTCAAGATGCTGGTGAGTCAGCGGTGAATTCATATCCTGTCCGGTGCCAGCTCGCCCAAAGAATGAATAGCGAGTCTTGTCTGGCTATTTTGCCTGAAGCGGAGGGGGCCGGTCCAGATCGCTCTCCTTGAGCACCCAGGCCTCGTTTCATCCCCGTACCGTACCGGGGATTTTTCCGTGGGACAAATACACACGTGCGTTTCATTTGGAAAAGAGGAAACAGGAAAGCGCTCCCTCCTTCCGCTTCTGGTCCTAGCTAAAAGCTAAAAGTATTGGGGTGATCATGATGGGGGGAGGAATAATTGTGATCAAAGCAACTTGCACGAATACTAATAAAAAACAAACCCATATCCTTCACTCCTACAATAGATGGAGTGATGCAGTTGTCCTCAGCTAACCTTTCTTCATCGCTACGGCTACAGCGCTAAGTTAAACTTGCTAAACCTCTTCCGCGCTCTCTGCTCTCTTGCTGTGTGAAGCGAACTCAGCACCAAAAGGTTCCAAGTTTAATCAGCTGGGCCGACGAGGGGCACGCTGACCCCGCTGACCCCCTCCACCACCACCACGGCCCCTCATCTGCCTCTGTTTTCTTTTTTTTCTGTGGAAATGGGATCACTTAGCCCGAGGGCAGATAAGCAGAGTGGACGGGCTGAGTGAAGCCTGAGTTCTGACGCACTTTCCTGCCCGCCGCCTCACTAGCCCAGCCCAAGCCGTGAGGTCACATCACGCCCGTCCGTTCATTATCCCGTCTCCCTGTGTTTCCCCAGTCCCCGATAACCATGCTGACTCCGGTGGAACTCCGCCGCTCCCGCTCCAAAAGTTTTTGATTGCGACGTCGCCGCCGTGATTTGTTTTTTTTTATTTTCGTCCTCCCCTCGGGATCCATCCCACCCTCCCTCATCCTCCCCTGCCTCCCCTTCCCGTCCCTCTCCAAATCATCCTTATCGTCTCCGAGTGGAGGGCCGGGAGGGATGAAATACTGGAGGCTGTCCCCCCAGGAATGATTTCTGGAGAAATACTAATAAAGAGGAATTTCCAATTTCGCTCGGCCGTCCTCTTGCATAAGCGGGATGAACTCTGACCCTGGACCTCTGCCAGCTAATTAGAGGGGGGAACAGTGAGGGAGAGAGAGCGCTGACATTAGAAAAGGGATTTCATACATGCATGAGACTGTGAGAGCTGGATGGCCCCGGGGGCAGCGTGTTCCCACCCTGTTTGCTCGGTGGCATTTATTTTCATTATTTTTTTGGAGGCGGCGCCGCGGTTTGCGGTGGAAGCGCATGATTGAATAATTCGGTTCTTATTGCGATCTCGCTGGCAGCACAAACTCCATCTGAGTGAAATTCTGGATATGTTTGGATAGATAGATAGATAGATAGATAGATAGATAGATAGATAGATAGATAGATTGATAGACGTGTGTGTGCTTGCGCGTCATTCGTGACCCCAACAACATATATCAGTTCCATACCGCTAACCCTAATTTGGGAATTAGGTTTAATGATTTCTGGCTGAGACTCACAACCTAAAAAGAAACAGAGGCTAATTTTGTCACAGACGTGTTTATGGATCAGGGGGAAGATCAGAATGATGCAGCGTCGGGGTGAAAACAGAGCAGAGAGAGCCAAACTGAATTTCCTCCACTGAATTGTTGGGGCCTGGATATGTATTGCGTTGCTGAACACAGGAACATTACTTGAAAAATCAAAAAATTCAAAACTGGACCTCGGACAGCTGGACGGTTTGCAGGCCGGCTTCCAAAAGCTTGTGGGCGACGGCAGAGCTGCTGCATCGCACTTCCCTAATATAACTCTGCCAGAAATGGCAGATTGACACTTGCCTCATTTCTTTCATTAAAGTGTTTTCATGACATCACCGCGAGGTTTAAGATGCAACTGAGGCGCCAGCAGGGAGGGTCCTGCCGCTGCTGCCGCTGCCGCTGCTGCTGCCGCCGCTGCTGCCGCTGCTGCCACTGAGGGATGGACCTGGATGAAAGCGCCAGAGTCGGTGAGCTCGCCCGTTTTCTGACAGCGGCGCTTCACAGTTCCAAGTCTGTCTGCGTGTAACCGCCTGATTCCCAGAGACGAGCGGAGCCACAACAACTGCGAGCCCCCTCCCCACCCCCCTTCCTCCCGAGACCACAAACACAAACTAACAACCAAACACGATATACCACGGAGGGAAAAAAAATACAGACACAAAAGTCGTACCCCTCACACGCGGAAGAGCCGTCGGCGTTTCACGCTTACACATGTTTGCACTTACTTCGCAAATTGTACGAGCGTCATTACAGTCCGACAGCGGAGAGTCTCCCCGAGTCGCCGGCGGGAGTCTGGTTTCGGCCAAACCCACCCAGCGGCCCCCAGAGTCGTCTCCCTTCCACAGACAGACCGAGTCCTCCCCGCATACCATGAGGAGTCGGGCAGGAGGAGGCGCACTGGGAGTCTTTGAAAGGGTTCGAGGACCCTCCGGGACCCCCGGCCATGCGTTTGAAGAGGGCGCACGCAAAACTACAGTGTATGCGCGACAGAAGCTGGCTTGACAGGCGCTCAATCACTCTCCTCTGAACTGGGTTTGTGCACCAGCTGGGAGACACAGGAAGGAGTGGCCGGGGCCCTTTTGGGAAATTAGACTGTGGTGTAAATGTGGCAGTAATTTGGGTTTGCTTCATAATGTCGCTGGTGCCAGCACCAAAGACGGGGGGGGGGGCTCTTTGTAGTGGCGCGCTAACAGCTCCACAGCAGAAGACCGACGGAGCAGGTATCACACAGAGTTTCATTTATCACTCACTGCTATTGCTCTGCATTAGAGGTCGATTCGGCCGAGTCACAACACCCCATCTAGTGGATGATATGACAACTGCATCATACAATAAAGGCCTCGTAGCTACAACACAGGTGGAGGAAACCGCTTAGCACAAGTGGGGGAGTTTTATTGTTGGACACTATAATGGACTGTTCTTTCTGAGTGAACAACTTGACTTAAAGGCGGGTTGTTTGTCTAGACCAGCCATTAGGGCCTAATGGGGAATAAAAGTGCAGACTGGGCACTCACTGCCCCGGTGAAGAGCAGGCAGCCCGTCGGTGGGTGTTTAGCTTCAGCAGAGTGGAAGAGGAAGGAGGCTGTTAACTTTACTTTTAAAATCATGTGACCATGTGTGTGTGTGTGTGTGTGCGTGCCTGAGTGCGCATATCTGAACAAGCTTGTGGGCGATGCTAAAAATAAATAATCCTCACAAAAGACAATGAAAACATAAATAAATATAAAATTTAAATTTGCATCTAAGAAATTTTATTGATTTACTCGCCATAGTTTTGGGACCCAACAATGTTTGTTAGGAAGGTGGGTCATGACCTGGGGGTCTGTAGAAACCACAAAGGAACTAATGAGTTTGCATTCAGTTTTATTGACTGTGTTGCAAATTTGGGAAGTGGCTGCTACTGAGATTTCACTCAGTGGCAGTAATAAATGAACATCTGGCGTAAGGCGTAAGCGTCGATGCATTTTGACCCATCCGTTGTCGTAAACAAGGGCCCCGCCTGACTTTAAGAGCCAGTTAAACTGCACCGTTTCCAGCCTAAAGTGTGAAACGACCAACGTCAGAGTCACAGAGGAGCGGGGGCTCGTGTCGCCCGTCCCGTCTCCCGCGTCCTTCACCCTCCAGGCTGCGAACTCGGCTTGGCAGCACTTCCAGACGCCCACCTGCGGCGCAGACACGCTGTCGCTCCCTCAGCACAAACACAGCAGTAGTCAATGAGGTGAAAGTGTCCTCTTCCCCTCTGGGCTTTTTTTTTTTTTTTTCGGGGGGTGGTGGGTGTTATGGGAAGGGGTTGCATGGGAACAATAGATTCATGGAGGTGGTTATTTATAGCGGTGTGACCACTAATAATATCGTACAGTTCCTGGCACCGAGGTCGGACGCGTTGTGCCAGGTGACCGTCCGGCCCTCGGCGCCAACATCCTCATCCTCCCCTCGTCTTCCTTGATGGCCGCCGGCTTCCTTCCCACGTCTCCTTGGGCTTCTTCCTGCGCTGCGTGACTCAGGCGCGACGTCGACTGTCGGTGGTTTCCACGGATCAGTCAAGCAGCGGAGACGCTCGTCACGTTGCTTCTGAAGAGGTTACAGAAACCCCCCCCCCCTTTAGTCAACCACTGATGTTTTGCATTTGATACATTTAGGAATCAGAAGTTTCTTTTATTAATTAAATGCACCATATTATACAGCTTTTTGCACCACAATGCTCCAGAATAACCAGTCATATTAATGAACTGTTAATGAACTTCCCAGAGGTGAGAAAAGTCCTTCCTTGATGAATCAGCTTTTCAAAAAGTGTGTGCAAATAGAAGCAGTTTGGGAAATCAGCTCTCTGTGATGTCACAAAGGGGCTATGGTGTTGGAAGATACCCAATCCTGCAGGGCTGCTCCTCTGGAGTATGAGAGAAAAATCATCAAAGGGTTTGAAATTCTCTGTAAATTGTTTCCGCTTCGTTACATTAATAGACATTGTGGACATTAATTTAAAATGTAATTCAAGCAGCGTATGTGTGAATGAGTGTGTGCGTTTTGGTTTGTGCGTATCCATGTGTGTGTGTGTCCATGTGTGCAGACCCAGAGATTCTCAAACTCTCTCGCAGAGACAGATCCTCCCCTCCCCCCTGGGTCACACCGTGGTCACCTGTCACGCTTCACTCTACACTCCCTCTCTGGCCGTCTGATATATACAGTAGTGACAAAAAGAAAAAAAACCTGCGTCCCAGAGACAAGGAGGTCTGGCACTGCGACGCTCCGAGCTCCGAGGTAAGAAAATCAATCAGCGGCGGGGACGCAGACGCGGCGCACACGCTTAGCGTCGGGCCCGGCCGACCCGGTGGGTGGTCACCGTGTGGGAATGCGGCTTGTCCCCTGTGTTTACAACCAGAGATAGAAACTCCACCGGGGGGATGAACCTCCGACTCCAACCACAGTGACTCAGGCAGAGCCACAGAATGCAGCAGATTTACTGCTGCATGATATTGTGTGTGTGTGTGTGTGCATGCAGACTGAGGAACGCATTATGGACACATCTGTATGTTGTGGACTTTGCTTTCTGTTCTGCTTTATGTCCGTGGCAGCCGCAAATTGCTAGCATCACTTGTTTTTAGGGTTGCTGATTATCTGCATTGCCTGCGTTCTTCTCCGGCGCTGATACTAGTTGTTTACGCCGCTAGTATGGCCTGGCTGCACTTGTTTGGATTTGATTGTTTGGGTAATATTCCCCCGAACGGCGAGCCAGAGGCCAATCAGAGAAGCGCCTGATACGGCCACGTTGGTTGTTCAACTCCTGCTTCCCAACCCCTTGACTTCAACAATGTTGACAAGCACAAGCATTAAAACAAAAAAGCAGTGGCGGGGGGAACTTGAAAGGGTCTTACAGTCCACTGTGGTTTAGCGCTCATGTTTTTCTTCCCCCCAAAATTTGCAGCACCATTTTTGCAGCAGAGACTTTTCTTTTAATCTCCGCAATCCCGCGCCTCGCCACTTCAGAACGAGCTCCATGTTTGCTCAACCAAAACATTTCCCCCTCCTCTGGGGGAGGCCGGCCCGCCGGCTGGCCGGGGCCATTCTTCAACATATGTGCTTTTGCGTCGCTTATCTCTTCCAAACGCATGTGTCCTGGCCCGTCTCTCTCTCTCTCTCTCTCTCTTTCTCTCTCTCTGTTTTTGCGGTGTCTCTTTCCCCAGGTCCGCAGGGCTTTTCCTGGAAATCCAGACCTCCCTAAAGGAGTCAAAGATCGAGTCCTGGGAGAGCCGGGCCGAGGTGAAAGAGGGACAGAGATATATTAAATAAACAGGGGTGATGATGGCTGCCCGTCATAACCGCCCGTCTAATCCCTCCAGTTCCCGGGAGGGAGGAGAGGCTGGAAGGAGCCTGTTGCTGTGGCGGCGCCTGATGGCGAGGGGCGCTAATGGAGGGCGTTTGGAAGTGATGGTGTGCAAGAGACGGAGGAGAGGGCCGCGCATGAGTCGTTGATTGCAATGATGACGTGCGGTCTGAGGTGTGCGTGTGTGTGTGTGTGTGGGACGGGAGGAGGCGGAGGCAGCGTATCCACTGGGAACATTTCCCACATCATCCAGCAGAGAAGAGGCAGATTTTCCCGACACCTTGTGATGGATGGCATCACGGCGGTGGACTTTCCCCTTTCGAAGCAGCTTCACGTCCTTTAAATCTGCACAGGGAGGTGGGGGGGGGTTCGATTAGTCATCCCCGTGTAATGCGTCCTCCTGGTCCTGTCCAGAGGGGAGAGATGGGAGAGCAGAGAGTCAATAACTCTCTTTTATGGCCACTGGCTCTAATCGCCAACAGAGAGGGGAAAGCAAAATAACTTGACATGTCTGCGCAGCTTTGGAGTGAAATAGTCGACGTTGGTTGGCTTGGTAAATTCAAAGTGCACAAGGCCCCGCGCTGTGGTGGCTAAACACTGGAACGAGTGCAAAAGTGCACCAACAGCTGGGAATTTTGAACGCTTCCTTACTGTGAGTCGACGGCGTGAGGAAGCATTTTTCTGCGTGACACAACCGTGAAAACACTCAGAGGACCCCACAGATGAAAAAAAGAAACACATGTAGCGTCCAGGTTGCGTTAGCGTCCATGGCGACGCCTTCACCAGAACCTCCCGTTAGTCCCGTGACACCTAATGACTCACATGGTACATCAGGGTGCGCCACTGACTCACATGACTCGTGCTGCCAAGGACCCTGGCCGAGGCTGCATATCTGAGATTTCCCATTAGTAGATTGGGACGGAAATAAAACAGTGAAGTGGAAGTCCAGTCACCTCTTCCTGGTAAAGAAGTAAAAAAAAAAAACTACTCAGAAATCAAATTTCAAATTTAAATAACTTTCATAGTGTTTTTGCTTTTAACTTATAATTTACTTGTAATTTACTTGTTGATGCCACAAATTATAGAGTAGGCGCCTCTACAGGTCTGGAGGGGAGCTGCACCATGGTATGATTCTTACCGTATTAAAGCAAAATTAGCTAAAAACTAACAACAAATAGCCATGTTACGCTTAACGATCCGTTACTGCAGAGTTTGATTCGCCCAA
The DNA here is from genome assembly GCA_009823395.1 of Thamnaconus septentrionalis. Lineage (NCBI taxonomy): Eukaryota > Metazoa > Chordata > Actinopteri > Tetraodontiformes > Monacanthidae > Thamnaconus > Thamnaconus septentrionalis. Next base: position 5,397,028 of record CM020508.1, on the reverse strand, counting down.
GATGACACTGGTAGTACAGTGATCTACGTTGACAGTTTACAATCCATATAATATAATCCATAGTTTTGAAATGAAGTAAAGCCGTCACCTGGAGCTCTCCTGGCAGAAGTTTCCCTTGAGTGCAGTTCCCTTCCTCACCTGCTGGTGCGCTGCTGTATGATTAGCAACGATCCTCGAAGCCTCAAAGGCAACAAATAAACCTGACCTGTTGGGTCTGTAGCTGCGATCCTGTCTGATTTCTGTGTCCCAGGATATTTTTTCTTAAGAAAAAAAAAGTGTCTGCCAAACTATTTACGTCAGTCCTTGATCTGCACTTTGTCTTGTCAGATGTTTCAGCCGTTGCTTGTTTGCAGTTTGGTTTCATATGGAGCTCATTCTCTCTTTGGATCCTTCTCATATGTAATTTCCCACTTTTTTATGTCTTTGCATGTTCTTCCCGCATCAGCGCAGAATTCCCGCGGGTGCTCCGGTCCACACCCGCCTACCCCTCCTCCTCTCCGCCGCAATCAAAAACACGTATCCTTGCTTAATATCCACTCAGTACCCTCCAGCAAAAGGCACTGATGAAGATCTGGATGCGGTCCCTGGGTCCTGCACGCCAGCTGCCCGCTGCTGGGAGAAGAGGGTTTGTCCAGAAACACGGAACAATTTGCACCGTGCATGTCTGTGACTGATAAAGCGTCTCCCTCTTTTTGTGTGTGACTTAAAGTTAAGAATTAATCCGTCATCCCTTAGTCTGTTTTCTGTTGATTAACCAGATCAGATCATTAGCCATTTGCCACCAGTTCAGTTCTCAGGACTGTTGAGAAGTGAACTGGGAACGAACCACTTGGCACAGCAGACGCACAATTTCACAACTTTTATGTATTTCGGAGAGTAATAACTGTGCGAAGGCCGAGCGGAGTCCATTGAGGAAAAAGATTAATGTTGATAGCTCAGCTTTTTGCTCTTTGTTCTTTTCAGGCACCAGAACAAGAAGTAAGTACAATCAGGTGCGGAATATAAAACCCGTGTGCCGTCGCCGCTCACTTGAACGCGTCTCTGCAGGTTGTTAGGGAGCAGAAACATGTTACACACACACATTTTGGCTGGGAGCTAAAGGTTCTTTCAATCGTGTTGGGAAGTCGTAAATGAAAACCAGGAACAAAACACAGAAACATGTTCAACACAACACGCACACTCTCGCCGACGTGCAAAATAACACGGCACGGAAATGTGTGTGGGGGGTTGAGTTTTTCGCCAATGTGGTTGAGTAACACAACGCACAACACGTTCCCACATCAATCGCCGCCTCGTCCCGGGTCCTGATTCGCACATCATCGGTGAACAATCGCATCCCGCCGCCAGCTAATGCCCCACAGATACGGAACGGTCGTCCTCTGATGAGAGGAGCCGCTGCAACTGGAAGGCAGAAAAACAAATGACGGCTTTTTTACTCGCTGTTTTTTATGGCGGCACGATGTGCTGCGGTGACGTTCGCACCGCTGGGGGTGAGGAGGTGGGTGGTGGGATGGAATCTGCGGGAGGTTTTAGCAATTTGGACGCAATACTGTTTCTTTTTTCTTGTTTTGGCTCCGTTGTTGATGCTGTTTCATATTATTGCCAGTGGAGTCGTTCTGGTTGTTGCCTCATCTAATCCAATTGATTAATTTCGCCCATGTAAAACTTGAAAGTTCATCTGAAACCGCCAGTGTTTGAGGACCACACGTTCGCTTCCGCACCTCTGTCGTTAACAGCTTGTGTCAAAGTAGCAGTTTTATGGTAAATCAGGTAAATGTTAAGTTAATACACACTTTGAAATGACCTTGTTTTTTTCCTTCTGTTTAACTGTCAAAGGCACAGCTCACCCAGGATCTACAGTTTGCGTTTTTACTACACAGCTCAATGCCAGTTGAGGCCTTGCTGACGTTCTGAACTCACGTAACCCTTCCTGAGTTTCACAGAGGGAAAGACTTTCCACCAAAGTACCTTTTATAGCATCCAGGAACCCCCACTGTTGAATAAAATCATTGACAGAAGAAAACCATAACACGCCTGGTCTCATCTGTGTATTTGGAAGACGCTGCGATCTCTTCAAACAGTGACGTTGGCAACATGCTTTCCGCCAAAATATCTGCTGGAGCCTCCCAACTAGGAGCCGCATTCCTGTCGTCCTGCACGCACAAGTTCTCGGTGGCCACTGTGGATTTCCGCTGGGTAGGAACTCTTCACCTCTGTAAAACTCGAGACTGGTCATGTGGACTGTTAAATGTCACCAGCGCCCCGTGAGTAATAAACGGGTGAAATTTTAAATTCCGAGTGAACCATCCCTTGAATGTTGGTTTCACTCTGCTGGAACTTACTGTGTGCTCAAAGGTGCCAAGAAGTAACCATAAAGCTGGTGGATGAGGTGCAGTTTATATATATATGTACTGTATATATATGCATGTACTATTATTTCTCTTTTTTTTCTTCCTTTCATTCTTTTTCTTTTCTTGTTAAAATACAAGTCAAAGTGTTGTTGTTTTCATGACTCGGCAATTCATGTGGTATGATCAAAACTTTCCCCTTGGAAAAAATAAAGTTAATGAAACAAAACCAAAGCTAATCAACTGGAGAAATAATATGATGAGAAAACACAATGTTGCCAGACATGTTGTTTATAACTACAGTTCCACTAAACTGTAATAACAGGGCTGGGTTTTTGTTTTCTGACAAACCTGCCAACTGATTAGCACGATGGAGGATCAAAATGTAAAATGTTTCAAACATTTGGACTGAATTGGAGTCAGATGTACCTCTAAACTATGGAAACAGGTCTTTTTCTGCTGGGAGAGATGTGGAGAATGACAGAAAAAGGGGATTGGGGGGCATAAAGTGGGAGAGAGGAGAGGACCTTCATAGGAGAACGTTGGGGTTGGAGGTGGAGAGACACAAAGCAGAGACCCTCGGGCCATGTGGGCCCACTGCCATTATGTAAAAAGGTAAAAGCTCCATTCGGCAGCATGTGCCAAGGTTACGGCGACCCAGAGAGGCCTGCCGTGCAGCTCTTCCAGAGGGCCCCCGGAGCCGGTCATGTTGTGGGATCGCTCTCTCTGGAACATATGGTGGCAATCTTTGCAGAGAGGAGTATGAGAGAGTCACGGGCTGGTGGGGCGAGGGAGTTTCAGGGGTAAAAGGATAGGCAGCGGGGGAGGGACGGCAGAGGCATTTCACTTCCAAGAAGCTTCTTCTGCTTTTCATCCAGCTGCACGTTGTTTTGAGTTGAAGCGCGACTTAAAGATGAGCCGCATAAATCAGCCAAAGCGAAAACCCCGCTCACTGAGAGTCATTTTTGCTTTATGGATACTCTCGCTTCATGTTTCCCTTTCTTTCAGTTAAAGAAAAAAACAAAAACTTTGAAATATATCTGAGCAGCAGCTGCACTGCTACAAGTGACAGCACCAAAAACAGAAACTTTTCTCCTTTTTTTTCTATCTCGTTCGGGGTCACTTTTTCCTAAGTGTGCATTCAGCTGGAGCCCTTCCACGCCATCACGCCCTGCAGCGCTCCTTAAGAAACGCTCGTCAAGCTGTCACATTAGCAAGTGCGCGACGTAGCTTAGCTGGGATAATTAGGTGATGTAATGCACAGCAGAGGAGCCACCTCGCGCCCAGGACCATTACAGCTCCACTCAGAGTATTCCAAATATAACTGCCAACGCTATTCATCTTCCTTCCACCTTCCTGTGGCGGGGCGGAGTTTAACCGTCGGCACGTGTCAATTAGCTGCTTTGAATTATTAGCAGAATAAACCCGATACAACCTAGCGACGCTGGATTTTAGTCGCTTGATGATTTGTGCCCGAGCTGGGATCAACTTTGATTTATTCACCCTGATGCTTTATGGCAAAAAAGAATCACGTCTCCCTCAGCAGGTCATAAAAAAAACATAAAACAGTATCCTGTTCTGGGTTCTGTCGGCGCGAGTTCCCCGAGAGGCTGCGACAACATGGCGAGATCAAAGAGCAGAAGAAGAAGAGAAAAAAAAATATCCTGGGACGAGGATTTGTTGCCACGCTGACGTTCAATGTTTGGTTTGATGTCCAGCAGTCAGGTAGGTAAGGTAGGGGTCCGGAGTGTGTGTGTGTGTGTGTGTGTGTGTGTGTGTGTGTGTGTGTGTGTGTGTGTAACATGGCCCGTCCTCACAACTTTATATTATTTAACTTTGCCGTCTTGAGGCGAGCTTTGATGTCCGCCGTGTTTTCTGCTGTTGGTTTAAGCTCTACAAGAAGAAGTGAACATCAGTGGAAGTCAAGGTGAAGCGCTCACAGAGTTCAAGAGAGAGGAGAGACCAAGAAAACCCGCTGAACAAATTGAACCATGTCATGAGTTCACCAGTTTGGGTGGAGAGAAAAAAAGCCTGTGTTGACGTTCCAGATATGCTGAGAGTGTCCGACCGGAGCTATGCTAATGCTGCCGGGTTCAGGAACGGTGCTACGCCGCTCGAAGCAGTGTAAACATGGAGGAACACTCGGGCCAAAGCCTCCCCACTGTTTCTGTTGGCAGTGACGCTGACGTTTAACTGTCTGGGATTAAAGTTGACCGAACAGGCCGCAGGGCTAAAATGTTCATGTTTTTAATTATTGCTGCTTGTTGGCCCTGCTGCCTTCTAGGCCTTTTTCTTTTAGTTGGTCTGGATCCATGACAAGCCTTGTGGGGGAACGTCTACCAGTCAAAAATCTGTCAAATTTGAATCCACAACAGGCTGTGATTTGAGGTTTTGATAAATTTCTTCCTTGCACCTGTCAGGACGGGTGTCCACGGGCGTGTCAAAATGTTTAATGTTCAGATTGAGCTGATTTATATGTACCTGCGGGGCTATTCTGTGCCTGGAAAAACAAATGGCGACTCCTCAGGAGGAGCAGATCCACGTTTTGCTCAGTAGATGTTCCTGCAGGTATCAGGTTTGTTTCGGTGCAGGCCTGCATGCAGCGCATCTCAAAGCAGAAGGATTCTGAAGATAGAACTCGACAGATTCGACCAAGTTCATATATTTAGAACTGGGTTCAGCTCTGTTTTTGGCATTAGCTCTAATTGGCTGCCACCGGCTCAACAAAGGCCATTGGACGGTGTTTAATGGCAACAATAAAAACGGGCACTGCCTGCGTAATCCGTCATCTCGCTGATGGCCAGCTGAGAGGGTTACACACACACACAGACACACAAGCACACACTATGACCGAGCCCCACGATCGACCTCTGATTCAGGCCTCCCACACAGACACAGAGCATCCAACTCTAGCTGGAAGAGTCAAAATGAGGAGGTTTCTGAGTGACGTCCTGTACCCAAGGTGCAGGAGTATAATGTGTGTGTGTGCACCTGTGCAAAATGACTGGATTTATGGAGTTATGAAGTGATTTTTGGATGAACCACAGGAGGAAATTGCCCAGAGGAGCCAGTCAAGTCTTTGTAGGGGTGCTTCACTCTGTGTGTGTGTGTGTGTGTGTGTGTGTGTGTGTGTGTGTGTGTGTGTGTGTGTGTGTGTGTGTGTGTGTGTGTGTGTGTCCTCTTGAAGCCAGCCTTTTGCCTCACTTTCTCTTTTCTCTCCAAACTCCTTCTCCCTCGGCGTCCTGACACACTCAGTAGTCCAGGCAGCAGGATTCTCCTCCAAACCTCTGACTCCATCCAAGAGGAATGCATGAGCTGGATACTGAAAGACCCACACACACACACACACACACACACAAATGCACAAGTAAGTGCACACGCAAGCACGCAAACACTAATGGAAAGAAATAGGGCAAACACACACAGACACACACAGACACTCGCAGACACACAAGTGCCTCTGGATGTCTGGCAGCAGCAGGTGGTTTCAAAACACTTACTGGAATGATAGTCACCGCATTGCTGAAGAGCTAGCGCCTCTAATGTGAAAAGCAACCAGGACAGAACTGGTTTGACCTTTCAGAGTCCACTTGAAGTGTCTTCATTTCCTCCCAAAGCTGCTCATTTCACAGGACGCGCAGACTGCAGTTGGCTGGACCAGGGTTACGAAAACAGAGCTCAGCGGAACTAATTTCATCAGCGTGTGAAATTCTATATCAATTCATTAGGTTGTTTTTCTTTCTTTATGCTAATGAGTTACAAGCAGTACATTTTGTTAGGCAAGAGAGAGAGAAAAAACACAAACAAGTCACTCTGGAACTGATTCAATTGCAAGACGTTTTCTCTGGCTGATTATTTTCAGTGCTGTTATTCTGGATGGGATTCTGTGACAGCGGACGTGTCATCTGTGAGGTCGGGGTCGGGAGGCCGGATATTTGCTTTGACTCAGCGTTCCTGACAGGATTAGCGACTGGTCTCATCGACTTCGTCAAATCATCGATGAATGAAGGCGTCGAGCTGCAGGCCAGATGACATCTGCGAAAGGTCCACAGCTTGAAATCGATCCGCACTCTGCAGTCAAGCTCGGAGGAATTCCTGTCACGGCTTCAACTTGGCATCGGTGTGGTCTTGTGGCTCCTCTGCCGCCGCTGCCGCCGCCTCCTGGAAAACTGGGTCATGGACTTCTCACCTTTCCATGTTTTTTTGTGGCCTTAAAACCTAAAGCACATTTCCTCACATATGGCACTCGCATTTTGCACTGACAGTGACGCTTGTAAATGTGATCGAGGAGGATTCTGGCAGTGGAGCATAGCTGAGTGAAAGTGAGCGATGCACCGTAGCTGCCTGCTGCTCTGGTTAATGATGTTCTGAAGTTATAGCTGGTAGTAGTAGTTAGTAACTTAGTAGTAACTGCTAAGTTGCTGCCACTAATTAACTTAGTAGTAGTTATAGTTTTAACACTAACAATGTAGCAAAACTACAAATTGTGTATTTGTTAAACTGGTCTGCCATTACTGCTATCATCGGACCCCTATTTTCATTCTGGACTTCATTGGAACAGCCTCTCTCTGGCTAATTATCCCAAACCCTCCATAGGCCTCCAGAAAATAGCACCCTTAGCCCTCTGTTTAAAGCCTCCTGCAAAAAAAAACAGCTACCTGCTAATTCTGATGCTTTGTTTGACCTTCCACACGAAAAAAGCAAGGCAGAGCGAACACCTTGCTAGGGTTGGTAACTCTCATCTAGGAGAGGCATCATCACAAAGAGCGGATTTCAATTCAAGGAGAGACTTTTTCAATCCTTTGACGGTCTGGAGACACAATTCATTTTTCAGATATAAAGCAGGAGACATGAGACAAACCTCAATATTCACATCTGACTTGTTCCTCTCCATTTTTTAAATAGACCCCACCAAGTTTGGCCCCTCAGCTGCCTCACACTCAAACACACACACACACACACACACACACACACACACACACTGGGCATTCTCCACCTTACCATCAATGAGAAGACAACTGTGCGTGTGTGTGTGTGAAGATCCCTCTCTGTAATTACCACGTGTACCTGCCAAGGCTGCAGGCTGGCAGGAGTCATTGTCGCGATACATTTATAGGGACTGCCAGGCAGCGATCAAAGCGCTGGCCCCCGCCTGCCGGTGGGGCTGGAGCCCGGCGGCGCGAGAGGTTCTTCACATGCCTGGCACTCACAGCTGAGGGGGTCCTGGAGGGGTCCCCGTCTCTGTTTACGGCTGTCAGAAGTGATCAGCGCGGATACGGTGTCACAAGGCGGCGGCGGCGGCAGCTACGCTTGAACTTTAAAAAGAAGTCTGACGGAGCGCCAGACGCTGATTATTGCCGATGCATTTTGGGATGCTTACGTCTTTGCAAAAAAAAAAAAAGGAGAAAAAACACATAAAACACAGTCACGGTCTGCTTTTTCATGGAGAGTGAGTCAGTGAGAGAAGTTGGAGAGAAAGATTGGCCCTCTCCCTGAGCCTCTCACCCCACACCCACCCACACCCCTCCTCCCTTTCATTGCACTCCTGACTCTGAGGGAGCAGCAGTGGGACATGGGTGCGCCCGCTTGGCGCGGAACCTGGATTTTTTTCCCTCAGCGGCGGCGGTGGTGCAGGAGGATTTGTGATCATCAGATGGTCGACTTCCGCCAGGGGTCGGAATCAGGGTCGGGTGGCTGAAGATAGTGAAGTGGGCGACCCAGCGAGTGCTTGGAGAGATTGGGATGCTTTCCTGCGTCAAACTGCGCAAACGGCTTGGCTTCGACAGCTGAGCTGGCCTGGCGTGTGTGTGTGTGTGTGTGTGTGTGTGTGTGTGTGTGTTTCACCTGTCAGTGAGCAAGTGGCACAGGAAGTGGGATAATCGACACGCTGGTGTTCCAGTCAGAACTGAAATCGAAGGAAGTAATTTACGTCCCCGAACAAACCTCATAAACACCCAGCCTGAGCTTTTAAACACTGGGACAGTCCATTAGCCTGGGGACGGCCATCAATAAGCTCCTCACGGCATCTGAGAGCCATTATTATATTGATGCCGTCCACGTTGTCCACCCATTAATATGTGGCATGGCTTCCTCTTCTGACGCTCACGGCCAACTGCTTCATAACATGAACTTCCTAACTGATGGCTGTCTGGTATCAATAAGCATGAGCAGCTTCAGGAGCAGAAACAGGCTGCATGCAGCGTTCGAGGTTCGCTAGAGGCGGCCGCGAGTGACAATCTGACAAATGAGAAAATCTTCCCGTAAAAGATTGTCGATGGTCTGTAAATCACGCCAATTCGTCTTACAGGACTTCATTTGTTCTCTCTTCTTTCAGTCGATGAGAGTTGTGTGTTGGAAATGTTTTTCCACCCCCATCAAACATTGACTTTGAGACTTTTTTTTATTGGATTTTTTTTTTTATTTCCTCGATTCTGATGCAATTCTCCAGAGTGCACATTTGCACAAGCAAATCCAGTCAATGACGGCACTTGTAAAATGAGGCAACTGTGCCAGAACGGTGAATATGAGTTGTTTTTTGGTTTTTTTTTGGAGAGTAAATCTTGTGAAGGTGTTTGTGTCACTAAAGCTGACCTGAAGAGCAAAACACCAACAAGACAGCGCAGAAGTTCTCCAACCAGCCCAAAGTCATGATGCCGTTTGGCTTGGAGGTTTTCGGGACTTTTCAGAACAAGCAGCCCTTTGGGGCAACATTATGATCGGTGTTTTTCTTTCCAAACACTGTCATCAAGCAGCACCACAAGCAGCCAGTCAAGGAAATCCATCATGGTTTTTACCAAACAACACAAGAAACTTGGCAACGGAAGCAGTAAAAAAAAAAAAAAAAAAGAAAGGGGAAAAAAAGCAATTCGGTAACCTTCCTTGGAAAGCCTAATTTGCGTCCCATGACTTCCTCTCTGAGGCTTTTGGTTTTGGAATTTGTGCATTTTTCAGTTTGACTCGCGCTGAGAAAAAACAAACAGCCCCGCTCCCAAAGTCCCCAAGCTATCCGACCAAAAAATTACTTCGAAACGATTCGAAGCGGGGGAGCTCAGATGCTTGCTAAGTGTATTTCGCTTTCGTTTCCTTTGACGACTGGACGGTGTTCTGCTCACTGTCAGCGTCACCCCGGGGTGCCGCTAAATCAGTTTGTGGCTCCCGCCGTGCTGCACACGCACAGTTTATTTAAACAGGAACTCGGAGCGGCTGGGTGAATACATTTAGCACGGTGAGCATTTAGCACGTCTGACCACTAATCCCACCTCTGCGACTCCTCAGAAGCAAAAAGGGGCCACAGCGCTATTATCCTATTATCTATTCTTTGAAAAATAACTTTTGCCAAGGCGTTAAACCATTGAGGTCATAACGAGAAACATGAATGAACAAAGTGACAAATGGTCTGAGATGTCGTGAGTCAGCGATCGACCACTTTGGCTCGCTCGATTGGAGGGAGGCGTGCACGTCCTCTTGGTGTGACTCTTTGGGCTCCATGGAAAAAATTCCATTCCATTTATTTTTCTCAGAATTTACCAAAATCACTCCCCGTCAAACAGGAAATCCAAACCCAACGGAACCGATGCGGGAATACACCCTGATTTCCATCACTTCTGGAAAACTTCACCTGGGGATTCGGCTTCTCAAATGTCCAAGCGAAAGGCTGCAAGTGCCTTTTAGTGCAGTAATGCCGCACTGACGCAGAGGGATGCTTCCAGAGAAATAGAGTCCACGGCCTCTTCAAGCCCAAAATCCCTGGTGACGACACAGTCGAGGTCGAGTTCCTTGGAAAACTTACAAGATTCATATCTGACTTGTGCGGATGAACTGGGTTGCATATTTCATTGCCGTGCGCTTGTCGTGTGATGCACTAAATCCGCCGTGTCCTACCGACATTTCGCATTTATTGAAAGTGACAGCCGTTTATTATTAACTGCTGCTGCTTCTTTTTTTTCATCGGCAAACTGCAAACAGATGGTCACATTCAATCCGACATAAACCAAATGCAGAGCGCAACACTGACGCATCATAAAAATGTATGTAGTAGTTTAAATACATTCATCAAAACAACATCTAGACTCAAATCTAAAGCATCGATCTCATTGCACTGGTATTGACTGATACCCACCAACATTGCTATCAATATTACTAATGTTACCAATGAAAACGCACACTACTAACTATTATTGGTTGGGACTGCTGCCCCCTCATGGCGCCATTCCAGACGTCGGACACGGTGAGGGGACCCAAGACAAACTGAATCGCATCAACAAAACCAACAGAGGAATTTTGTTGCCTGTCACCACTTCAACAAGGAAACACAACGTTTAAATTTAGTAGTACAAGGAAAAGGTGCTGCAAAAACACAATCTGCCAGGTCACATCCAGCTCCAAGGAGAGTCCGGCATTCAGCGACCTGGCGCGCCTCCAGAGCCCCTTTTGCAAAGTGACACTTGCGCAGGCTTCTGACTGATTCTTAATTGGATGCCGCCTTTGTTTCATCCCACAAAGCTCCCACTGTGCCACCTCTCCCCGCAGCTCTCATCCGACCCGATCAGGAGTCCTGGCTGCAGCATAAAGCCAGAGGTTAGTTAGTGTCTGAAAGCTCAATAATGTGAGGACTGTTGTGATCGGAGGTGGGAGGGGAGGAGAAGGGGTAGAACAGGAGTGTCGCAGGGCTCCTGAGAAACAGTTGGAACGTAGCGAGCAGCCTCTCATGAGGTGACACAAACAGGAGCTTTGTGAGGAGAGGAGAAATATTTCGAGGCGAAGATGTGTTTTTTTTTTTTTTATGAACCCTGGTTCTTCTCCAAGTAAACACGACGTTCCTGAGTTGTCAGGTTACCGAGTGCTGTTATGAAAGAGTCGGGCCTGTTTTTTTACTCCGGAACCTCTGGGCTCCTGGCCGTTCATCCGTGAATATTTCACTGAGAGTTTGTGTCACCCGCTGAATGTCAACATCTCCGAAAGAGACGTCTAAATTCAAAGCGCGTAGATTCATCACACGGACGTCTATCTGTCTGGCCGACCTCCCTTCAGCAGTGCTGAAAAACTACTGAAGACCAGGAAGTAGCTTCCAAGAGTTGTATAAATGATGTCGTGCAAATAGAGCACCTATTCATTGTTCACCTGGCGCATACACGGAAGAAGTACAGCAGCTTGAATTGATTTTCTGGCCTTTAGGACATTTGTAAAAAGATTTAAAGTCCATGAGATTTTTGACTGCAGTACCTCGAATGGCTGCTGGAAAAGAATTTGCCACGCAACCATATTGGAGGTATTCAGTTTTTGTAATACACCCATGGTTGTAAACAGTCGCTATTACGAAGAAAACGGTGTGATTGCTGGTTTAGTGGGGCATTTTTCAAGTTTATACAAGACTACTTAAAATGGCCAATACTACCATTTACAAGTGCTTTATATGCCCTCTTTTTAAAAAATAAATAAATAAAAAGAACCCAGTGGCCAGGTTTGTCTTTTCAAATATATCAAAATATATATTTTTGAAGAAACAAAACAACAACAAAAAAACTGAGCGGAGCTGAGTCAGCAGAAGGTCATCCTCTATTTTTTTCTTTGATGCCCGAGACTTGAGCACAACTACAAATAAAACCCGCTGTAATAAATGATGTTTTGAGTATTAAATATCTGGTCTTGTTATACCAGCTTAGGAAAACAGCAGCCAGCGGTGATTGCTGATGCTATCTGGAGGTGGTGTCTCTTCTTTCACAGAGGGAAAATTTCATCCCCCTCGAAATCCAGTCATGAGGGAGAGCTGGAGGTTTCACAGTAAGGGAGTGGGTGGGGCTTGGAAACTCATGAGAAAAGGGGTTTTGAAAACAGGCTTGTTGTTTTTCTTACTCTTGATGTGTGTGTTTACTATGTGTGTAATAAATGGGAAGCCGGCCAATCCGCTGCTCCTTCCCGGACGTTGGACGTCGACTGTGTGGGATTAAAATCTGGGGAAGTGCTGAGTGAGCACTTCTCTTTCACACGCTCGGGATTTATTGCACTGCCTTTCATGTTTCTGCAACACCTACACACACACACACACACACACACACACACACAAACTGACCAACCAAACATCCGACTGTAATCTGTAAAAGCCATAAAGATGTGAGACTTCACTCCGCGGGCATCGTACAGGAATTCCTTCAAAGGCTTTCAAGTGTGTGTGTGTGTGTGTGTGTGTGTGTGTGTGTGTGTGTGTGTTGATGCCTGACTTCATACAGTGACCAGCCAGTGACTTCACCCATCTACAGCCTGTTAGGAAAAACCACATTACAGTAACACACACCAAAAAAAGTAGTTCCTGGGGCCCACAGGTGGGAATTACATCCAGCCTGCAAACACACACACACACACACACACACACACACACACACTGAGGACACCATTGACCCACACTAAGCACATTACACTTAAATCTGACTCCTTTGCAAAAATATTTTGCCTGCTCTGGCTGGCGGCAGCTGTGCACGCTGAAGGGAAAGAGAAATGGTGAGGAGGGAAGTGAGTGGGACCTTTCTCCCCCGTCCTCCCCCTCTCCTTCCCCCCTCCCTCCGCTCTCCCTTCTCAGGCGCCCACGACGCCCTGGCCCCCATGTGATTTCTCCGCTTTAAACCGGGCCTGACTCACATTCATGGCACATTCTGCAGCGTCCCATGATGCGTGTTAGCCAATAACTCTAAATCACATTTCCTGAGGTATGTCTCACACCGGGAAAATAACTGGCCCTGTGTGACTTCAGGTCATGAGTTATGATTTCGCATCTCTCCTCTCTCCCGACTGCATTTTGAAAAACAAGAGCAGGCAGGTATTCTTGTCTGAGGCCCTTGCATTAACTCACCGATGATGGACGTTAATCTGCCGGTGTGTCTGAATGCATCTGCTTTATTTCGGGTACTGTGTGGACGTTTCGTTTTGCCCGATGAGAATTTTTCTTTTATTGTGACAGTGACGCCGAACACAAAGTCCTCAAGAAGTTAAAAGCCCAGGGTGTAAATGTTAAGCTGGGTGTCAGCTTCCCTGCAAAGCCCTCTTGAGGAATGTTGTGAAACAGCAGCGGTGAGCAGAGCAGGAATTTTTTTTTTTTTTTTCCCTCACTCAGTTTTTTTGGAGAGGTTTCTGCGGCCTACAGAGGTGGGAGGCAGGAAGCTGGAGAAGGTCGACCACATGAGATGAGGCAACCAGAAAAGACATTATGAGGAGGTTTCAGTGGGTTTTGTGGTTGTGATGATGAGGAATCAGTTACTGTCGCAAGCAAGTAGTGGGAAATATCCTTGGGATCGTAACGCTGTGAACTTTGTGCCACTTGTAAACGGGTGAAACTTCCTTTTTTAAGAGTGAGTTGACCATGAGGGCAGGGCAGAGTGTTGTGAACTTGGGAAACACACACTAGCGTTCCAGGTTCTGAAAGTGGAGAGCGTTAGGAGGAAAATGTTGCAATTCAGATTTTAAGAAAAATCAATCGACTGTTCACGAATTAGCGACCAGAGAATTAATGTCAGTTGCAGTGACCAGGAGAGCCGTGTTTGTAATGCTCTCGTTTAAAAATGTCTTCATTCAAAATTCTATTGTCCAATTCCAAAAGTTGCTCCTTAAGACAAATAAAGACCTCTTTTGACAGGATAAGACCCTTTATTTGTCTCATATTAAAATGATATGCAATGTTCTTAGCAAAAAGCTGCTCAGGTATTGTTATAAATGTTCTGTTGCGAAGCTTAATAGACAGAAATGAACGTAAACAAAAAGAAGAAAAGCTCTGCCTTTAATATCTTTAACTGGTGGTCGATTGAGAAACATCTCAACAACTTGGAGATGGATGTGTTTTCTGGGAGGTGGGTTGAACATCCAGGTGGTCTTGTCATTAACATGTTATCCACACAACGACACTGAGAGACATCCAAATAATTCAGCTGTACAGGCCGTAGGTCGGACATATCCTCCAGTCAAACTCCGGTTTGGTCATTTCTAACGGTTCCACAAAGGTTTTTTTTTCCAACAGTGAACCACCCAGTGGACTTAGCTGGAGGGAAGAACACCAGCAACTTTCTCAGCAAAAGAAAAATCCCATCTGAGCAGTGTAGGGGGTTTAGCGCAGGGAGGGAAAACTGGTGCCAGGATTACAAACGAGAAAAACACGACAGATGGTTTTAACATGTCCCTCTGAAAACAAGACGTGGTGGTGATTTTATGTCGTTTTTTATTGAGCAAAATAAGGAGCCGCGTGCAGTCGCAACAGCCTGGCACCTCCCCTTCCTAATGGAGTTCACCAGCCCGGTCACATGTCATCACATTGCCAGATTTAGTTGCCTAATAGATAAATAAACCTTCCACTCCTTTAATGCGACAATCTCCAGATGTTTCCAATCAAGTTCAAATCGGCCAATGAGTCAAAAACGAAGAGATCGCTCAACTTTTTCAATGTTTGGTTGAGTCAAATTATCATCTTAAAAGGCGTAATCTACATTTTCTTGAAACAGGCATTCGTATGAGCGCTCACAGCATGAGCAAAGCAGCTCCGACAGAGTGAAAGTCCAGCGATCAGCCCTTGTCAGGCCTTGCTTTGACCAATCAGCCATCACAGACTGTTGCAGGAAGAGATTATTATGACAGAGTGATGCTTGGGTCTGTGACCTCCACCCTGGACAGCCTCCAGTTTTCCTCTCCCTTTTTTCAGTAGCAGCAACTCCTCCAGGTCGGCGCAGTTCTTCCCTTTTTCCTCGTACTACTGGCACACAAACAACAAGAGCAAGGTTTAAGGAAGGAGTGAGTGAGGAGTGAGGGTTGTGCAACGATGCTCATGCTGTCGGTAAAAAAAAAAAAAAAGAAAACTTCAAAAAAAGTTTTTTTGCACATTGTTTTCTTGGGGAAGTCCACACCACCGTGGCCTAAACAAACTAGCCACACTTGAAATGGATGTGAAATCTGGCAGAATGTGTTCTGCCAAAGCCAATTTGGCCTGAAGGAGATGAATTTGAATAAAGTCGAAAAGCAGCAGCCTTTCTTGTTTTCTTTGCTGCGTGCTGCCAGCTT
This sequence comes from Thamnaconus septentrionalis, assembly GCA_009823395.1. Classification (NCBI taxonomy): domain Eukaryota; kingdom Metazoa; phylum Chordata; class Actinopteri; order Tetraodontiformes; family Monacanthidae; genus Thamnaconus; species Thamnaconus septentrionalis. Next base: position 5,381,648 of record CM020508.1, on the reverse strand, counting down.
GTTTTTTTTATGTTTTAATAAAATAGCTTGAAAAATGTTATTTGGTCCACTTGTATGCACATCAATATGATTTTATAGTACAGGGCATTTTTGTGAATTTACCTCGATCTTTTTTCCCACATTTCTGGGTTCTTTGCATTCTAGACAGTATGATCGATGTATACACATGGCAAATTATAGCACGCTCATTTTTTTCGTTTGATTATTTATTGGAAATAGTCATGGTTCAGTTTGTTACAGTAAAACCTCTGGGGGTCTGATCCCACTTACCGCTGACGAGAAAACCTGCCCATTCACCTTCAATTACAGCAGGTCTCCTGCAGGAGTGGGGTCGATGCATTCATTCTCCGGTTAAATTGCTCTCCAGTCTGCGCTGGAATTTACTGCCGCTTGTTATTTGCAACTGGCAGTGAGTGAAACAGGAAAACCCTGCATGGACTCTTGCGCCCCCGAGGCAGGAGGATGCTGAAGTTCCAGAGTTCCAGAAGGTAAAAGGTCATGTCTCCAATTCCAAGTCAATTGGAGTCGAGTCTGGCTTGAGTTGCAGCTTTGGTAGGGAGGTGATCCCATGGCATCGTCGCTGCTGGTTTCGATTGTCTGATTTTCCCAGTGCAACACTGAACATCACCTATCAGCACAGCAGAAAGGAGATGCTTGTCCTATAGGAGGGAGCTCAGAGGCACATCTCTACATTTCAATCACAAGAGAGTTGAAAAAGAAAACCAAAAGTAAATGTGACTTGACAGAAGAAGCTTGACTCTTGCACTCAGTGAGGTGGAGGCACATTTGTCACAGTAGCAAGAGCAGCAAGAGCAGCAAAACCCCCCACGGAGTCCAGGACCTAGCGGTGGTTAACCTGTGCACGTCTTTGGACTGTGTGAGGAAACCTGAGTATCTGGAAAGAACCCACAGATACACACAGAGGGAGAACATGCACACACAGATAGACCCTGAGTTGGAATAGAACTGATAAACTATTTTTTACTCTGGAGAACTGATGTCCTCCTTGTGTCTGCGTGGGGGTCTCATTGGGTACTCCGGTTTCCTCCCACCGTCCGAAAACATGCACTTGAGGAAAACTGGGAACTCTAAACTGGCCGTAGGTGTGAGTGCCAGCGCGGACAGTTGTTTGTCTTTGTGGCCCTGTGGTAAACTGGTGACTTGTCCGGGGTTTAGCCCCGCCCTCGCCTGATGACAGCTGGCATTGGCCGCAGTGACCCTAAGTGCAGTGAGTGTGGGACAAAAAATAAAAACAAAACCTTTACTTAAAAAAATGCTGTTCAATTCTGTTTAAAGGACCGGTGTGTTAGCTTTAGTAGCATCTAGTGGTAACAAAATGTACTGCCAATTAATGTGGCTGTGTGTGGAAATAAATAATCAAATATCAAGTAGTAAATTACAAGAAGATTTACAGTAATTTTACCCTCACAATCCCAGTGATGGAATTCAGCGTGATATTCCTTTAAAGCAGGCGCAGAGCAGTGCCGCCGCTACGTGGTGGTGCTGCGGCTAAGTGGCTTTGTGTTTTCGGCGGCTTTAGCTGCCGGCTGAGTGTTCGGCCCACAGGATGTTCCCACTGCTGCAGCTATCGGAGCGGAAAATGAGTGTTTGTCAGCCACTCTGGTGTCTAGCGCGCACACACACACACACACACGCACACACACACACACACACACACACACACACACACCAGCTCGGCCTTACACACAGATCATGGATCAGTGCCTTAACAACCCTTTTTCCCACAGGGGCAGACGCTGACCAGCAGGGATCTCGCTGTTAAATTGACCCTAAAGTGTTTTTCTGGCAACGCAACTATTTCATGAGAACATTTTCTTCCCTTCAGTCAATCAGACATATTTTGATGTGTTTTTTTTTTTCCTTGTTGTTAATGTGTGGCTGTATCTCATTGAGTTTTGACCTCATATTAGTTTTGACATAATCTGCCTGTGTTGTGCAGGATGTCGTCCAGAAAGAAAAAGGGCCTTCCTTGCTGAGTGGGTTTATGAGCAAACAGATACAGCGGCTGTATCTTCGTTTGCACCTATGCACACACACACACACACACACACACACACACACACACACACACACACACATGCACTAAAAAGCTTCCCTCCAGTGATAGAAACGTTTCAAGACACACACAAAAAAAACCACACGGTTCCACCATCAAGTCAAATCCAGTCACTTTAACCTCCTATTGGTCGGGTCTGTAGCTTATATACAGAGCAGAGATGCAAAAAAAAAAAAAAGATGCAACCAATAAAATGCATCATTGTGGCTGTTAGCAACAAAAACATGATGCATGTGGAGAGAAAAAAAAGCATCAATAAAATCAGCGCAACCTCTGACTCTGCACAGTGACAATTGTTATGTTCCATATTATTTCCACCCGCTTGATGGAACATGCACGTCTGTCCTGGTGAACTTTCACCAAAACATTCACTTTTATTAAGATGGAAAACAGGGCTAATCAGCGTTTTGAATATCTGGATCCCGCTGCAGAAAAGCACCCTGGGAAGCCGAAGCGACCGTGTGGCACACAGCAGCAAGAAGCCCTGCAGGTCTTCGCTGGAGCTGCATGGACTGAAAGTGCAGCAGTGCCGCGATAAAGATCTGCTGCAGTTTAAACAGGAATGAGCCTCAGTCTTGAGGGATTGTTGCGCTGCCTCCTCTTATTCTTTTTTTTTCTTTTTTTTGCGAACTCAGGTTGTCTGTTGTGAATCAAACGGCTTTGAAAGTTTACTCTGAGTGCCCTCCCCGGCTGTTCCCTCCCAAGCCAAGCGTGAATGATTCAGATTCGATTACAAAATTGTTTTAAAACAGAGCCTTAACTCCTCCCTTTTTTTTCTTCTTCTTCTTCTCCTTAAGAGCGACAACAGAACTGGCAGCCACGAACGGTTTATTCAAAGAAGGCACAAACAGCGTTCCACATACCCTGAAAAGATTAAACACCATCTTAGATTAATCCTATTTCTGTCATTGATTTTTTTTTTTTCATTCAAATATTTACAAAGGACTGTCCCCTGCAGGCTTGTTATTCATGGGAGACTGAGAGTGGGACTCCGTCCAGTGTCATCAGTGAGGATCGTGCTTTGATCAGAGCCGTTCAGCCTGAAGGGGCAGAAACTGGAGGCACAGAGACTGAAAATCTTAACTCGCCAAAAATAAGGACAGCAGGAATATGAAAGCAATACGTTCGGTAAACTAAGACCTGATTGGTGTGATGTGAAAGCTTATGTTGGATGTTTGGCGCTGATAAAATAAGGAGCAAGAAATGCAAATAAAAGGCAAAACTGCAGTTTTAAAAAATTACTCATCAATTGGAGTTTTGGTTTCTGACTGGAAATTCATCAAAAGAGCATATTTTTAACTCAAGGTTCATGTTAGGATTTACTAGTTAGGAGCAAAATCTGCACATTGTTTATTATCCTCTGCTGGTTGGAATGAACTTTCCATGACAGAGTTGCACAAAACTCGAGCCATGACTTTGTTTTTTTGTTTTTTTGAAGAAATGCCGAACAAACATGTTCCCGTTGAGTTCCGTTGAGAATTCATGCAGCTTAATTTCCACGGCAACAACTGCACTCGTTATTGGGCTGCCGGTACATTTGCAGACCTTTCTTTTCTCAGTAAGATACTTCTGTTTCTGAGAGTTCTCCTTTTTTCAAGCATCTTATTTGCTATGAATTCTAGAAATCCCTTTATTTCTGCTCAGGGTCTGGCTACAAGCTGCCTTTCTCTGCTGTTTGCAAAACTTGTAATACACTAGTAACTCACCATGTCAAGTGACCTTTTTTTTTTTCTTCTTTTACAAATCACCTGAAACCTCCAAACTTCTTTTGTTACGTACCTGCAGTTTGTGAAACTGACGTCTTTCCAGGGTACCTTTCTGTACACACTTTGAATTTGTGCAATTTCAGGTTTGCCTGAAGCATACAGTCATGCTTTCAAGTCATATCAAATTTCTGTTTTAACTCTGAACTTTACCAAATTGCAAATGTACAACATACATTACATAACCAGATTGTTTGTTTTTCCGCCTGTAAATAATACTTGGGGTGAAAGAGCGTGACAACATTTTCTGAAATCTGATTAGACTTCTTTAAGTGGGTGAACAAAAACAACCATATCAAGAATCCCTTAAACATCGAGAGAGCTACTGTTAATGTGTTTCTGATTTTCTGTTTTTTCTTTTTTCTTTGAGTGAAGTGTCTGAGACAGTGATTGACAGCTGAATCCTTTACCTTCTGGCCCTGAAGCAATAAACCTCAACAGTGAATTTATAAAGATCTCCAGAGGAGGCCAAAAGTGACTTGTGTCAGTGAATCTTTTTCCCTAAAGAAGTGTGATCCAGCCGCTACCGGGTGGAATATCGTAATGGAAAATAGCACCGCACTTGCATCTACACATGAGGACGGTAAAGGAGAGACAGCACGGCTCCACTATCACAGCTTTGAGGCCTGACGGGAAAAACACTGGCAGCACTATCAGGAGCGATCAGTCCACAAAGTCATTACTTACCTCATCCAGCCACCGGGGGAGGCAGACTGCGGGGCGAAAGTGAACAAAACAGTAAAACTGGCAAAAAGACATGTAGAAAAAGGAGAGTTGGTGGGATGCTGTGCAGAGTGATGTCCTACAGAACTGTTTGAAACAATGAAACTCATTTAGAAGTACTATAATCTTTTGGTTTAATGTACATTGTATGGAGCAGGAGAGGCTCTGCGAAGCCAATGGCAGAGCTCGCCAGCCAGGCCTTCAGACTGTTAAAAGTGGAAGCTGGTGGATTTTACAGTGTGTCCCTCATTTCCCAGAGCTGTATGCATGTATTTGGAGAGGTTTATGGCCCAACGACAATATAATGCAAGCTTGGCAACAGTAGATGAACATCTATAGGTTGCAATAACATGATTATGATCCCATGAGGACACGGGAATGGACCAGAACCAAGCAGTAAATAGAGGCGGTGCAACTGAGTTCTTCCAAGCATGGAAAAACAAAGAAAAAAATTCATGTTGTGAGAACATGAATGTCTGCGAGCAATTTATTGCAATCCAAAATCACATATCCAACAGCACTGATTGTTTGCAGACATCATCTTAAAAACTAGGTCAAACATCTACAGGTGGTGACACACTCTGTGTGTCCTGTGCTGAAAACATCTTTGCACAGGTAAACTGATCAGTGGCTCAAGTAGCAACTCAGCAACTCTCTGATAATGTGCTTAACTTCAAACAAACAGTTCGTTTGATAGGATACGCTAGTAACAGTGTCCATGTTTGCCAATGAGTTATGTCTACACCACTTTAATAGTCTGGTTGGTTGGTTGGCTGGTTAGTTTGATGGTTGGTTGATTAGGTGGTTAGTTGGTTGGCTGTTAAGTTGGTTTGCTGGTCACTTGATTGGTTGTTGGTTGGTTGGTTGGTTAAAAAAGTTCCATTTCTCATCACAGATCGCAGCTCGAGGCAGGAATCCAAAATGTGCCCTGTAAGCAGCTTTACACAAAAAACACAATTCATCCACATATGGCATCTGTAAAATATATAATTTAAATGCCACAACAGCAGCTTTTGGTTTCGGAGTTTAACGCCAATTTTTAAAGTGATCCTTACAGTCAAGCCAACAGCGATGTGGACGGTGTTATACTATATTAGGGCAATAAAGTTTTACAAAAAGATTTAGAGCCCCTTCATTACTATTCAATTTACTTTATTTTGTCTGGATCCCTCAGTTTTGTATTTGCTTACTTGCAATTTGGATGCAAGCACATGTTTATCATTACGCGCGCGTGCCTGATTACTGTAAATGGCTACGCAGTACAAGCATACAGGAGAAGAAAACAAGAGGGTTGTAAATGTGAAAACTTGAAGGACTGAGTGGATTTATGTTATTAATAATAGCAGTGGAATGTGTTTTCGCTGGGTTTTTACTGCTGCCTGCGTCGTGTGTGATCACCACAGCAAGGCCAAGTAGGAGCAGCCGCTTTATAGACGAACCGCAAAGAGACTTAATAAGAGCGCTCATGTTTTCGGCTGACAATTAAAGCATTCGCAGTCATGACCCCAACCAACGATGGAGCGGCAGAACTATAACAGACCATTAACATAATTGCATAATAATCGAGTTCTGCCTGATGAGACGTAGATGATGTTCCAGCTGCAGAATAATAGCAGATTAAGTGGCATTTGCACGATTTGTTTTCATTATTTTGTTTCTCTGGAAGGGCGACGTGTGTGTTTTGCAGATGCTCCGTTCCATTTCACCCCGCTTTGATGTCCGGATCGGCTACGTAATGGAAGCCACAGAGAGAGGAAACGGTACTTGAGAGAAATTTGTCAAGGAGAAAAGAGCTACAAGGAACCCAAAATCCGTCCGTGTTTATTTGTACAGTGGGGAAAATCACTTTACCGTCGGCTGATTGCTTAATTAAAGCTCAGCACCAAGACCCAATCTGCAGGCGTATGTGTTGGTGTATTAAAAATCCACGTAGTAAGGAAAGTTCACGATATAAACAAGTGCAGGAGGCCTATGCGCTGTTTTATTATTGTTAAACAGAAAGATCTCACGAAGTAGGCCAACCTCAGCAGGCAGAGGTGAACGCCTCCCTGAGTAAGGTTCTTTTTTTTATTTGGAGCCCGAATTCAGGAACGAAAGCTCAACCTAATTTGAGACAGATTGAGCAACGTGACACACATCTCTCGACGATTTAGCACAAGTGTGTGTGTGTGTGTGTGAGAGAGAGAGAGAGAGAGAGAGAGAGAGGGGGAAAGAGACCTGGTGATGGTTTGTTTGACTTAAATCCATCATCGTTCTGACTCGAAAAATGTAATGTAATACAAAACACCGAAACAATGAAATCAGGCCACGGATACGGATCAAATGAAACCAAGGTTGCCACATTCAACACACACGCCCACTGGACATACGTGCACACGTGCACACACACACACACAGACACACACACACGCACACAGTCACACGCATGTGTATATCTGTGTGGATCGTGGTGCTGTCGCTGTTCATCGTCTCAATGCCAAAAAGCAACAATCAGCACAAACTTTGATGTCATAACTCACTGTAGTTCACTGCAGCAGTGGCCCTTTTGTATTATATGCACAAAAAAAAAAGTTTATTTTAATTCTGCTTTTTTATGTTAGTGAGAACAAAAGGTAGTGTGTTGTAAGGCGATGTTGCACATGCTGAGGTCATTGTAGTGCAAATGGAGTATCCTGGGCATGTTGTTACCCAAGTAAATGATGGCCCATGGTGACCAAAGACGGGAAGCAGTGAAGAAACATGTCATAAAGTCCCTTTGCTGCACTTGCAAAACAGGGTGACAACAAAGAAATTGGTCAACGCTTTTCATGTGACTGGCGTATCAATGGCTCTTTTCCCAATTGGTGGATAAACTTGTAAATATGATGTTGTTGGTTCAGGTTTCAGACAGAAAACAAACCTCACATGAATTTTTTGTGTTTGTTTGTTTGTTCATCACACAGGCAGCCCAATCAGGGGAAAACCAACATTTACAGAGTCTGTCGTCTATGACAGAATATGAATGTCTCGTCAAATTGACCTCGCAGTCAATTGTGTTTAAGTTATTTTTTATTTTATTTTCAAAGTCAAACTGGTGGGCCAATCGTCAGGGGAGAAAACCCTCCACGAAGAGTCCCATGCACATCAATCCTTAAAAAAGCTAATGGTCTGGCTGCAAAAACAAACTTTCCTCACATCCCAGAAGGTGACATGCATCCATGCGTGGCCACATGTGGGTTTGTGTTTAGATGTTTGTGTGCATTTTCTGAAAGACGAAACTGGTGCCAGATGGTAAAAAAATCTATATCATCCACATGTATCCCACATTAGTGGATTTGTAAGAGAGCCATGGACCACAGATAGACCACAGAGAGAGATGAGATCCACCAGTAAAACCCCAAAAGACACTAGCATTTGCCCAAAGATGTGCAGATAAAGACCATGTACATACCCAACAACGCCTCATCTCTAGGTCCTGATTATTGGTGAAATTACTGCCACTGTCAATAAGAGTGAATTTGACTTAACAAAATCTTTTACAGGTCACGGGTAGTCTCAGCGATCATCGCATACCTGAGGATATGACGCCCGAAAACCCATCCCCCCCAGAGGGAGCAGCAGTTGAGCAGTCGAGGCACTTTGACTTTGATTCGTTTGCCTGTCTGACCTTCCAACTTTAACACCTGACACTGTTTTCCGAGCTAGAAGGCATTGCGTCTCGTTCTTAATAGCCTTGGGTATGCTGCCCAGCCACTGTTGAGCAAACAGTTGAGTCATTTTGCTTGGTGATGGCCAACATTATTGTCAAATTCCTGTAGCACAGCAGTAACAATGGCTGTTGGTCATGTCCAGGTCAATCACGCTGTGCCAGAGTGCACTTCTCCAAGCGGTGCCAAGGCCAAGGCTGAGTACCGTGCTTGGGATTGGTACAATACACTTGGTTTTGTTGCTGATCAAACATGCTTGGTGCACCTTAGTTCACTTGTTGTTTCAAAAGACCAAGTACACTTATTTGCAAGTCTTTATTTTTTCTTTTCAATTAATATTGTACTTTGGACTGTAAGCAAGGTACTATCACACCGTGGGATTTTGATATTGTTGCATCCCTGTTATTTACACAGATAAGCTCAGCAAGACATGGGATCTCTTCTGAGATCTCTCTCGAGTGAGAGTGAGAGAGAGAGAGAGAGAGAGAGAGAGAGAGAGAGACCTGTTCCACTCCAGGAAGTTAATTAATTCCAAATTCTTACAAGGCCGAGGGGTGGATGTGGGGTATTCGTGGGGGTGCAGGTGCTCTCTGCCATTATCTGCGATACAGATAACAACCATGACATGTTCGCCTCAGGGGCCAATAAGCAGTCCCACTCTCCAAGGGAGCATAGAAGGGCCAATAAATTAGGGATTACCCAACTTCTTTTGTCCCATTAATCTAAAACAATAAAACACATAGCACTTCCCCCAGTCATTTATTACTTTATCTGCCCCAGTCATCGAGGGAGATGCGTAGGGGGAGGAGGGAAGAGGGCGATTGCTCCAGCGAGGAGAGGAGAGGAGAGGAGAGGGGAGGAGTGAAGAGGTGGGACAGCAGGTTTCCCAGGAAATGAAGATGCATGTAAGAGTGGCCTGTGGAAATAGAGGAGGGGCAGGCTGAGGGATTGAGAACCTGAGGATGAGGTGGTGGTGGTGGTGGTGGTGGGGCGGCTAAACCAGAACCAGATGGAGGCTGAATCTCCTGTATTATTCCAAACTGGAACCAGCTGCTCGCTCTTGGCTTATCCATCAAAATAAACATTTTCTCGATGGCCACGAGCTACACGCGGCCTGTTAGTCATTACGAGGGGCTTAGGTGCACCAAGCAGCCTCGCGGCTCGCACCAACGGTGCAGGACGCACCAGCACACCCGGAGATGTGGCACACCAAGGGAAGGAGGGGAAGCTGTCTTCGCTCAAAGTGATGGGTTTTACTGCCCTGGTGGGAGTGTATCGGCCGAGAAGAACCTCATTTTTTTAAGAAAGCAGCAGGGAGGCGAAAGCAGCAGGGAGGCGACAGCAGCGGCGTAAGGCAGCGAGCTCTCGGCAGAATTTATGACATAATAATTTAAATATAACTTCCACTTGAACACTTGAAAGTGCTGAGGGATCTCTCACTGTCTCTGGCTTTAGAAACTACCTGCGAGTGACTAAACGCTAAAATCCAAAACATACAAAACAGATCACTTGTACACTACGCCTACTGCCTATGTTATTACAACTGATTTGTGTTTGGCACACTAGCAAATCCAGTCCACCGCAGCCAATCAGCAGTTGCTCTCGCATGTACTTGCAAGAAAACAAAATTTGCCTCCATCGTCTCACAGCATTATCGGACTTATTGCAAGTTGATTGCAGCGTCCCACCTCGCTAGCTTGAATTTATTTCCCCTGGATGCCGATTGTTCATGTCATATTGTGAAGGCTTGAAAACAATGCAGATGTTTTGTAAGACTGACCTCAAGGGTTTCCCATTTGCTTTATTTTTTCCTTGCAAGGTTGTAATTTTCTGTACAAAAATGCATAACGACTGCTGGAGATTCCTTTGTTTACAAGAGTGGAAAGTATAAGTAGGAGTTTCTCTTGTTTCACAGCAATTTTTGTTTTTGCCAGTCATGCTGCATCCTTTTTTCTTGTGGAAAGTCCTCTTTTGCGTCGCTGCCTGCTTTTCTTCACATGACATCACATTCGTCCAGGAGTTCCCCCTAGTTATGCTGTTGCCCACTTTTGACCCGATTGTACTCATATATTTCTAGCCATGTGACCCTGAAATCGTATGTGTCCTTCTGGAAAACTCCATCTTTGCCGCAGAAAGAGGATTTTTTTTTTTATGTATTATTTTAGTTTTTTGTATTTGCTTTATTTATGTCATTCCTTTTTTGCCATTTATCCTGCATTATTTTAACTGTTGTGTAATAGTATTTTCAATTAAAAGATTTCAATACGATTTAAACATTCAGTTTAGTTCTAATGTCTATTGGTCACAAAGCAGTTCAATCTATGTCAGCCATATACTTTTTTAAACCCTATTTTAAGTTATGATTTACCACTGCTGGTGAGCCACTGACCTGTGATGGTCATAGCCCCGACCACTGCAGGGGGCCTACTTTATTTTTCTGAATGAAAGTTGACAACACTAGGAGGGAGTAAACCTGATTCTCTTGATTGCAACATGTAGGTCACATCACCTGCAAACCCCAGTGATATGAGTAGAGATCAGTTGCCGATGGGGCCTTGGAGATCATTTTGGCAGACAGTGAGAAGGGGAAGACAAGGATGTCTCAGAATATAAGGACACAATATGGAACATCCCCCACAACGTCACTTCAAAAGATCTCTTTGGGTCACAGAAAGAAGACATGTTTGTTCAAACTCATGTTTGTTTGTTCCGTGCAGACGCCCTCTCCTTTATTGCCGTTCCACCTGAGAATGTTGGCCAAAAAGATTCTGAAGCATTCTGAAGCAATTACTGCAGGCTCTCCAGAGATGAATCATGTTTTTTCTGATGTTTGGCCAGCTTCACTGCTGCCATTAGATTTATCGTAAAACCACAACCAGACCTTCAAAGGGATGTTGGTGCAACGCTACCTGTTGCTGATGTGCTTTGAAAAACACTTTTTTGTTGTATTGATTCTGATTTTTCAATCAGGAAAAGGGAGTGAGGTATATGGAATACCACACACCTGGTATATTGGTGTATTGCATGAACATTGAAGGGTTGTACATTATACAATTGGTCAGATGATCATTTCTTTATAATGAACACTGACAGAGCATAATTCAAAAGTCAAAATTTTCTCCATATGTTTTGAAGGCAATAAAAACAAGCTAGTCCCAAGTATCCAAGCCTTTTGTGACATCACAAAGAGTTTTGCATGTTGTGGTTTTTCAAAGTCAACTTGCAAACCTCAGAACTTCACACTCGCAAACACACATCTGCCAGTGCAGATAAGGACAACACAAGGCATACACGCGCACACGCGCACACACACACACACACACACACACACACACACTGGAAGCAACGTTCCTGATGCTCTCACACATCTGGACACCACAGATGAGCCTAAAACACCCTCAATCTTGCAAAGCATGCGGGACAAAGCTGCAAAGACTGGGGAGAAGAGAAGATAAGCCGAGCGAACGGTCGGTCGTTGACAAAACTGCCAAGACTTGACAGCACGGGGGAAGCAAAACCCGGGTGAAAATCATAAAACAGAGGGAACGTATGGGGCGGCGGTGAAGTGAGAAAAAAAGTTACACTGAGAGGAAATGTTTGATTCCCCCAGTCAGCAGAGGAGCGTTCTGCCACTGTCCATTGTCCTTCTGTCCATATGTTTCCTACCGTCAGACCCTTATTTGTCACACAGAGTTGCACCACGGGGACTTTTGATGAACCTCTGCCAACAGACGGGGGAGCAGACTCACTGCAGCCTCATCCAGAGGGCCGCGCTGCATCCTTCCTCTATGTCGCCGCATCCCGCTCTGAGTTTTTCCAGGCTCCGAGAGAAGAAGACGGAATGGGAACGAACGGCTGTGCAGCGTGTGTTTCTTGTGTGTGTGTGTGTGTGTGTGTGTGTGTGTGTGTGCGTTGGCCACCGTGGGGTGGGGGGCCGGCAGATCCTTCCCCACCAGCCGAGCCGCTGCTGCGTGTCCCACAGCAGGCTTCGCTGCGTCGGCTGCCAAGACAAGCAGCGCAGGCTCGGAGGCCTGAGGAGGTCACATCCTGCAGCGCTATAGGACTAGTGTGTGTGTGTGTGCGTGTGTGTGTGTGTGTGTGTGTGTGTGTGTGTGTGTGCAAGGATTAGCTCTTGCAAACATTTCTCCGTGTGTTTCTCTGAGGAAAGGGTGAGAAACAGACTTCGTCGGCATCAGCGTGCGAGTGAGCAGGAGTGCGAACAGCACCTTCCACATGTGTTAATGTGATTCTCCTGAATGTGCTGCACGTTCATCACCTTCCACCTCTCACCCTCCGACCCACCCTTCTCAGACTGACAGAGGCCCGGCGGTGACGACCTCGCCCGCCCTCAGCCTGTGGCGGAACAACGCGCCGAGTTGTGTTCGGAGCTCGTGGCCGTACGCTGGACTGCACATTAGCACTGTAAACATCCTGCGCCGCCAACGTGAGTGTGCCTCTCCCAGTGTGAACCTCCCCAAAGGATCAACACAGCAGCGACTGTTTGGGCCGACCTATAGAAGGAACTGAGCCTTATATAACCATCGACGTGGGAGGAAATCGGTGTGTGTGTGTGTGTGTGTGTGTGTGCATGTGTGTGCGCACGTGTCTGTATGCTACTGGTGCACAGCTGTCAATTCCAAGCATGCTGGAAATGTGTCTGTCCACTCCGAAAAGTTTACACTGATGGATTCCTTGTCTGAAGCCGGAACTGAATTACATAATATTCCAAAATGTTTGTTTTCTGCTACAGATTATTGGCACTTATTTGGACCAGTCTATCATCTGAATGTCTATCCTCTCATGAGAGGCATGAGAGTTTGCTAATGGTAAAATGATACACTTGCAAAATCAGTTCAAAGCTAAGTTGTTGTTTCCTAATGTTGGCAGTTCCCATGGTGTCTACCACTAAACACGCATTGTGTAACTCGACTGACAGCCTCTTTCTTTGTCATCTGAAATACCCAAAAGCATCGCTTAGATTGACAAGTTCATAGTCTGCACTCATCATTTTATCCCTTTCACATCCAGGCGAGTCCCTCCGCCGTCTGGAAAACTTTGAGCTTCGATTTCCCAAAAGGCAACAAATATAAATGGGGGGGACAAGGGCAGTGATCTGTGTGTCCTGTGTTTTAAATTCATTTTTCGTGTAACAGAACTGTTTCCTGTTAGCTTCCCACTGCGCTTCAAAGCTAGTGGTGTGGTTACAGAAATATGTTGAGTAAAAGCTGCAGCTGGAGAAAAAAAAAAAGTTTGCTTGCGCTTCCTGCACCGGCTGCCTCCCCCTGTGCGGCACAGACCACCGCGACCTCAAAACTCATTTTCATTTATCATCACCTGGCTAAAGGCAAAAAAAAAAAAAAAAAAAAAGCACTGATTCGTTCTGAGAAATTAATCGAAGCCTTTCAAGTCTTTGACAATTACTCAAAGATGCTCACTTTGGTCACTATTGTTACTTTTATAAAGACTCTAGCTGTGTAACCTCATGTCAACCTTGGGTTAAAAGTGTTTCCAATTAGTCTTTTCAAAGTTTCCAATCAGTTTCCTTTCAGTTAGGACAAAAGCAGGAAGCGGCCAGGTACCCTTGCATGCCCCAGGGAAGGTGACAGCAAGTCTAACTGCTGCTAAAGTGATTTGTGTGCCACTTTAATAGGAAGTGGGCAGGATTTTCACATTAAAAGAAAAAAGTGTTGCCTTACATCTAATAAAACTTTGGCAAAGGTTTAGAGAAACAGCGGCGCCCAACTGAGGACCTACAGGTAGCCGGTTTGTTTTGGTGTGCGTGCAATTCAATGCCAATTCAAAGCAATTTAATCGTATGACGTATGATTAAATTGCATATTGCCCCTTTAGGGTGAAGGTAAACCCCATTGATGACTCCCACGGATGCTCACTCCAATCTGGATGTGGGAAAAAGATCCTGAGGTGACGCTGTTTGGACTTTTGGGAGGTTTTGGTGGTTTGACTGATTGGCAAATTGTTTAACGCAGGAAGCAACAATTTTGTTCCCAACAAACAGTCGACGGTGTCGTATCACGGCACGACCTCACTAACCTCTAAACACCTGTTTATTACAGCAACAAGGGTGTCATCGGCTGGCTCTCATAGAAAAAAATTGTGCGTCTCCATCCAAACCACCATCTGTCCCCAAACTTGAGAGAGTTCACTTCAGTGCCTACGCTTACCCAAATTATAACCCTGCCGCTGTTACATCATTTAGCTGTGATTTGTAATGATCTTGGATGGCACCCACAAATGATTTAATCCAACCCACCAATGGGAGCGCCAGGTCTGATAATGGCCCAGTGTGTCGCTCTGGGGGAGGCAGAACTTGTCATGGAAAAGCGAGTCGGGGGTACTTGTTATAATCACTCGAACGAGGAGGTGGTGCAATCATGAGGTCAGCGTGTGCGTAGAAAGTGTTGCATTATAACTATCATCAGATGGCACTCCTCATTGTGATTTCCTAGAATCTAGGGGAAAAAAACAAAAAGACGCACAAACAAAACGACGCCACATGGGGACAAAAACAAGCAGCATCCTATCTGCTCTGCTGCCCACACGTGCAAACATCAAATCACAATCAGATGGCAGCGTGCATGCACACACACACACACACACACACAGGTCTCTCACCTTCAGCGCCACACAACCAGGCAGTTAAACCTAATGACCCTCCTCCTGTGTCATATTAATGAGTAGAGTCAACTGTGGTGCCCCCCTCAGGTTGGAGGTGATGAAACACTCGTCAGCGAGGGACTTGGGATGATGTCATATGTTTTTTTCCACTCTTTTCCCTCCCTGCAGGTCAAAATGAACTCACACACATACACACACACACACACACACACACAGATATGCAACAGACAGGTCCTAATTGAGATGTCAGCCACTGGGGGGTTAGCGCTGCGGGTGACAGAAAAAGGATTTTGCCGGGGATAAACTTTGACAATGTGCGCTAATCGCATAGGAACACGGCTGCGTAGTGTAAACACACCTGTGTCCTGTAATGATACCACCCCACCCCGCCCACCTCCCCCCACCTTCCTCCACCACCCTCAACTGTTTCCTTACATCTTTTGGACTCAATTATGATTTATTCTGGTTTCAGACTTATGTTTCCTTGCCACTTTTTGGCACTCAAAAAAAGTACAGTACACACAAACAGAGAGAGAGAGGGAGAGAGAGAGAGCGAACACACAAATTGGTCACGAGAGGGAAAAATCTTTTTCAACAGTTACAACTTGTAACATTTGTCCACTAACTTGTAACAGCTGACTTCTATTGGACTATATACCTTTGGTTGTGTGCCTTGCACCCAATCTCCCAGAGAGGCACTAGTTAACTAGTTAATTAGTACAAAAGTTAATAAAGTTAGTTCGTAAATAGTCTTACACAAGGCCGGACCACTTTCAAAGGAAGGCAGGAGGGTAATTCTTTCAATTACTTGTCAATGAAAATACAATTTTAAAGTGGGAAAATGACACACTGCCGCAGTCTCACCTGGCAGGGTGGATGTGGCCATTAACGTGGGAGAGGTATCAGTGCCCTTTGTGATATCACAAAGTATTGCTTTTTAGAGCCGTGCACCACAGCACAAAGTTTCTGCAAAGTGGAGCGAGCAAAAGAGACAAAGGAAGAGACAAATCTCATTTGTGGGAAGCTGGCTGACAGACGGGAGACACAATGTTGTTGTTAGGAAGCACTGATAAAGAGACGTTCGCATAACATGCAGTGTTTAAAGTGTTCCCGTCAGAGCGCGTGTGTTTGTTTTCGAGCATCCTGGACCCCTCGCAGTTGTGTACGGAGGTCACATCTGCTGTTCATTGACTTTACACTCTTCTCCAATGAATCCATCCATCCACCACAGCACACACATAAACACGCACCACCCTTGGCTCTTCTTCCCCAGTAAGACAACCCTGTAATGCAATGGTGCCTGCGGGCGACTGGTGACTGTCAAATGAGGAATATTAGACCACGTGGAGTCCTGACAGTCCCGGCGGCGGCTGGGCCGGGGGTTATGATGAGGTCAGGCTGATTTGGACCGGACACAAGAACCAGATGGAGGTCAAAGGTTAGTGGGTTAGTGGGTCAGGACGACCGTGTGAGTCCACGTCTGCGTCCATGTGTGTGTTTTTTTCTGTCTGTTTTCCTTGGAACACTTGAAACGCATGCATTTACATGTCAGGCAACTTCTACTTTCTTTTTTGGAGGTAGGGCTTAATGCATAATGGTATGTTTTGAGAGATTTGATGCATTGAAAGCTGTGCGCCTTCATTAAGTGTAATTTGCTGACGGTGCTCTCTGTCATTATACTCTTAGAGAAAGAAAACTAAACATATATGTCCACTTCTTTTGCCCAGAGATGTGACATGCAGTCAAAACAAAACACGTCACATACCGATTTTTTTTTTTAATCTACTTTCTTCCCTGCGTTTGGTTTTGCAAAGCGACAAAGCCAATATTTTGACAAAGGTTTTAATTGGCGTAAATGTTCGTGAGTTCAGAAGCCCCCTCGCTCCAGTGAGGTAGAAGTTTGGCTGGAGCAGGAGCGGCTCATGATTAGAGTGTGTGGTCCATCTCTAGAATTAAAAAGAAAAAAAAACAACAACCCTGTGTCCTAATGGCAACCCTGTGAGCAAGCCAAGACAATGATGGAGGGCCGTGATGCTGTCATTAGCTCTTACACAAGAGCTGATTAGCCCAAGAGGGCTGGAGAGAGAGTTTTCCCAACCCCGAGACGAGAGTTGAGTTATGTTTGTAAAAATACACAGTAAAAAAAAACAGAGGGGGGGCCCGAGGGATCACATGCACACGCACCTGAAG
The DNA here is from genome assembly GCA_009823395.1 of Thamnaconus septentrionalis. NCBI lineage: Eukaryota > Metazoa > Chordata > Actinopteri > Tetraodontiformes > Monacanthidae > Thamnaconus > Thamnaconus septentrionalis. The sequence goes on along the minus strand of CM020508.1, from coordinate 5,364,573 downwards.
AGAGAGCGAGACTAAAACAATCACTGTTGCGTAACACAATAAATACAAAAAAAAAAAAGTGAAACAATGCTTTCATTATGAGGTCACACTGATGAGCGCTAATCCACTCAGCCCAAACGAGCAACCTTAGACGTTGCAGTCATGACGGAGAGGCTAAAGGCCCCACCGGGTATTCCTCCAAGAAAAACAGCAGAGCAGTAATATCTTCTAATCAGCCGCAGATAAAATATTTCAAATCAAAACATAAAAATAACCAATGCCAGCCCTCATTGCCGTGTCCACGCGTGATTAACCCTTAATGACTGCGAGACAAATGAAGCGCTGCACCGGCCAGAGCAGTGGGTTTATTAACTCCTGGTCAAATGGTAATTCAATATAAATGAAACAGCTTCACGTGTTTCCAAGTTAATTGTGAGATCTGGGAGATCCTTGCGGGCCTTGTTCTTGGAATGTCATTTGATTTGACTAAAAAATGATTCATCGTTTGGTTTTCTCTAAACTCTAACTCTTTAGCTTGTCTATGTGGCAAATCTGACTGACATTTAGCTTTTCAGCTTCTTTTATAATCAGGGAGCTGAAAGCACAAAGACAGGAAGCTAAGAAAAAAAGACACGAAAAAGCCACAAAAAAACAGGAAGAACAAATTACTTCTTTATCAGAATTTTATTTAATGTTTCACATTTTAAAAAAAAAAAAAGAAAAAGAAAATAACACTGAGGTGGTGCATAACAGTTTTGCTTCATACCTGGCCGACAGACCTGGGCTAGCCACAGAGCTGCAGCAAGATGGCTAAAGGCACCTCTTTACCAATGGGAAGCCTCGATCTTGTTGTGCAAATCTGATTGGTCCACATGTCATAAACAAAAAGTTCAGCAAATCCCTTTTAAGGCTCGCCTCACCTTGATAAACACTTCCTAGTGCCTATTTCCCAGATGGTTGGGTAATGTTCCATCTGGTGGGTCAGGGTTTGTATTTTATCATTACACATTTTAATACTCACAATCATCGCTCTGCAAAACAGACAGAACCACAACAGCTGTTTGCAACTTCATTCTTCAGGCTACTCAGGGTTACTCGGCTCATTGTGATTGGTCTGATGGAGTCATCAGCCATTCAAACAGGAGCCAACAGCTCCGTCACCAGGGCGGGGACCGTCGCTGTGCTGTAATATTTCCAAAAACAAGCTTTCCACCTCACTGGCAGCCGGGCCAGATCTCTTATCGGCAGCGGGTGGAAAAGCGTTGTTAAAAACAATACATGCCAGATGTGTCAATCAAAGCTGGTGGCTTACGCAAAAGAGCCTCCAAAGTGAGATCAACCAAATCCTTTCGCTCTCTCTCTCTCTCTCTCTCTGCCTGTATGTCACATGATCATGATCCATGGACGGCCTCACCTCCGACCCCCCAGCAAAACTAAACCAGGTGCGTGCGTGGCGGTGCAGGGGGCGGGCGGACTTCTTTGTGTGCACGGAGGACCCCCGGCCCCGTGCTGAGTGACAGGGCTGAACTTTTCCTGGTACCGCTGAGCCTCTGCAGAAGGGGAGGGGCGGAGCCTCCCTCTGGGTTTATCAGCAGGACCACATGGGCCCCCGTGTGTTTATACATACAAAGCATCACTGAAGACAGAAGAGACAATACGCGCTTACAGGAAATTACAGTATACACACACACACACACACACACACACACACACACACATACGGTTCAGACTGAGTCATTGAGAGAAACAGGGACAACATCCAGTGGGTCCAACGCATCATCTGGAGCGGAGACAGTGTACTGAGGCCCAGGTGCCCTGTGTGCAGGGGGGGGGTGGGGTCAATAGCTGGAGTGACCTCCCATCATATACATCGGCCCCTAACACACACACACACACTCATGAGGCGCCAGGTAAACAACCTGCTGACAGGAAATCCTCGCTGTCAAACAGCAATGACGTCAGATCTCTGACCTCGGAGTCAGCAGGTTGGTCCAACACCCAACCCCCTCCAGCTCCCCCAGAGAGAAGATCAATCACACACACACGTGCACATGTGTGGCCTTGTAATCATCAATCATTTGTTAGACCATTTTCAAGGGAAAAGAGGTTCTTTTTTTGCACTTTTGGTTTAAATAATGACATTTTTATACCAGAGTTGACGGTGTTTTACTGTTAAGAGTTCAGTATCAGGGCTGTTGGGGACGTAACAAACAATCACATTCATAATGACAGCGCCCCTAAAGGCTTAGGGACCAGTTGGCTTGAGACAGAATATAGAATATAGAAAAGAAGAAAATACATGTGCTCCTTATTCAGTAATTTAAGTCATTTAAAAAAATGGCCTTTTTTAACTGTCTGGTCCATTGCAAGGATCTGTTGGGGTTTGCTGATTTCACCCTGACGTCACAACTGGTAGGGGAAAGATATGAGTTGATGAACATCAGTGTGCTGGCTTTTTTGGAATTTGCTGATTAGAGGTCACCTGCTCTGTGCAGGGCGCCTCCTTCAGGCCACCAGTCCGGCTGCAATTCATTACTGGATTACTGGAGCGTGACATCAACACACATCAAAACACTTACAGCTCTTTATGCATTGGCGAGTTACTTTCTAACGCGAGGCGCTGCTAAATCCTGCACGCCAGGCCACATTGGGAGCTAATGTTTGACTGTCTTAATTACAGCTCTAGCTGATAATCTAGTGATAAGTAAAAGTTTAGTAAGCCATAACTCTTCTTGTCACTGCGGTGACAAGAAGAGTTTCCCAGAAACAATTTGAGGGAATTTTAACTTATTGAATTATGGTGATCCAATCCGGCGCTGCCAAACCCATTCCAGTCATAACTAATGAAGCCAAACCAAATTTCACACAAACGTCTAATTAGACAAAATTCAAAAGCGGTGGTGTGATTTTAACACAGAGAGGTCAAAGGTCAGCAACTTTGCTGGCTGGATCCTGGCGCCGTTACTCACAAGCAGGAGAAATACAATTGAAAACAATATTTCACAAAATGAAAGTTTTAAATCCGGCCCTTATTGCAGCCTCATGTAACAGCCTTATGCTTTGTGTGAGGAGGGGCGTCCTCACTGTCAGATTTGGACATACAGCCGACGATGGGCTGACTGAGTAAACTGACGTAAACTTGAAAGAGTTTCAAGGTCTAAACATCAACAGACGCTCAACTAGCTAGAAACGATCCCCGGCGTAATTGTTCGGATTTTCAAACACTTCAACAAGCGCATACCCAAAGATGACACACAAACACACTTTGTAACACTGGAACCGACAGGATTCCGGCAAGGCCGACGTCCGTACGTCTCATTTACGAGCAAACACTCCCCGCTCCCCCCCTCGGCGTTCGCCAGAGTCAGGACCTGCTGCCGAGGCCGTAAAACAGACGCGAGAGTTTCCAGCCGTGACTTCAGCCCTTCCACTTTCCTGGAACACCAGACAAAAGGTGGATGCTGCGCCGCCTCGCTCCAAAGACTCACAAGAGATAGTGAGTCTTTTGTTTTTTTTCCCTTCCAGATGTTTTCACATGTGGCGCGGGGAGAGGTCCTCGCACTGGAAGTCCGTTCAGGCGGCAACGATACGAGCGGGACCTGGCAGGAGTCGCAAACGAGCGAGAAGAAGTCGTTAGCGCGCTGCTCTGTTGTTGAGTCATTAGTGAGTCTTTTGTTGCCCAGCAGTGATCAAAGCGCAGGGGTTGGTGTATTTATGGGAGCATGGTAGCCAGTTGTGAGCCTTATTCCTGCACATGTTTACACACCCAAGAAACAACCCAAAAAAAAACAACAACAATTGCCTGCGTGTGTCTTTTGTTGTGTGTATAAATGTGGGTCCTGGCCCGTTGTCTTATCACGGAGCTGCGCTGTGGATGCATGGACCTGAATCAAAGCTCCCACAGGATGCAAGGAGGGGGTGGAGGTGGGGTAAAGGTTCGTGTCAGCTGTGCAGCACTGATGTCGTCTGATCCACAGCCAGGGCGTGCATACCCATGTGTGTGTGTGTGTGTCAGAGAGAGTGCGTGTGTGTGAAAGAGTGTGTGATGGACGGTGCACTTGCGGGCGGCTGCTTTTGATACGTGTTTGACTTGGAGTGACGGGGCAAAGCAGCAAGCGGCGCACCAGGGACTGGAACAGGACCTGTCGGGCTGAAAGGAGGCCCTGTTTCTGAAGGCCTGCAAGAGATCCCAGATCAGCGGGCGGCATTAAGACGGCTTGACTAGGCAGCCGGTTCGCTGCTCCTCCGTCCCGGAGGTTTCACTCCCAAAAAAAGGTCGAGTGACTCAAAGCTTCTGAGACGTGTCAGATTGTCTCTCTAAACACATCTTCAAACGTTCCCTTCATCTCCAGACCCCTGCAGAGCCTCATGTGGGCCGAAAAGTTCTGATGGACAAAAAAAAAGTCATTTTTATTTCTCTTCTTTTTTTTTTAATCATACCCCCCCACCGCCTTCATCCTCACACTCCTCTACCACCGCCTCTGTCCCTCCTCCTTCCTCTAACCTTTTCCTTTTTCCCCAGCATGTGGAAATCCCATCCCCGGAGTGGCCGTGTGACGGTCCGGTGTGGGATCCGTGCCTGCCGTGTCAAGGTGGATATCCGCATTAAGAAGCAGAGTCTGGTGCCTCCCTGGCTGCCGACGCTCCCTCTCTCTTTGACAGGGCTATTTCGGAGCGGCGATACCGGAAAAATAAGGCGCGCACGCACGCCCGCGCACGCAAACAGGCGCTGGCAGGGGCCGTAAATAGAGCGGCCGGAGCGCGGTGCCCTTTCAAGACGCTGGGTGGGAAGCTGCTCCGAGGGTATAGAGTGTCCGGACGGTTTCCAAGACGGGATCCCCTGTTGAGTGCATGGAAATGGTTGGATGAAGGAAGATGATAGAGAGGAGGTCAGCAGTGGGGACAGTTCCGCCCTCACCGACATTAAATATGATTCATTTTTTTATCCGAAAAATCAGAATCCAAGGCAACCGGGCATAAATAAGTAAACAAAAGCATTAAAAAAACCACCTTCAACTTCCCCTCACGTGTGACCGGCGCACGGCGCAATAGTTCTGGAGGGAACAAAAGCTCCAAGTGAGGAACATTAAATTATGTATTTGCTAAAATTGCCAGGAGCAAACGTTTGTGTTCTGATTCTCATTGTGTTTGTCACGGTGCTATTGTACTGAGCACATCATGACTCGTGTGGAGAGCCAACTCTGAGGCCCGCACAGAGAGCCGTTTGCTTTTATGACACCGAAGGGGGGAAGGCAGAGTGGAGATCTGGCGTTTAGTGAAGGGCTGGAAAGTGTTTTTAATGCTGCAGTGCATTATTGAGGCAACTGATCATAGCTGGATTTACTGCTGATTCCAGAGGTGATATTATATGGTCTGGAGCGTGGGGTAGCTCTCGAGTTAGGATTTTATTAGCCAGAATGATCTTATTTTTATTCTTACATTTTTTCTTTTTTGGCCCGTGTAGATTAAACAAGCAATTATTTACAAAAAAAAAAAACTTTAAAAAATTGATGTCGCTTAAATTGCCAAGAAAGCCAGAGGAGATTAATGTCTATGTTTTGCTCCGTCCTCTCTCCCATCAATCATCTCGCCACACTTTCGCTTGACGTGCAAGAAAAATTTGTCAGCTCTTCCAAAGTTAGCGCGCAGCTCTGGCGCGGTCAAAATATCTTTCCAGCTTTTTAATAGACCAGCCATTAACTCGCACGGGCTGGACTAGATGTCGACCAGATAGGGGCGCGTATGTCAGAATGCTGCCAACCTCTTTCACTTCGACCTGCATGTCGTACATGCGCTGCGACACGCAGCGTGTTATTATAATGCCACCGCCCTCTATGCTGTCGCAGTCCCCTGGGCAGGACAGGGCAGGGCCTGAGCTTATCAGCCCTGCCGCAGTCTGCATCCTATCCCTCAAATAGCCTCGACTGAGATTTTTTTTTGTGAAGGAAGCCTCAGATTTATTTACCTGGTCAAAAGCCACCTTCCATCGATGAGAAAAGCCTTCTGCTTCTCCCTTTTTCCTTTATCCATGGTCCTGTTGTTGAACATTCGTAGCAACTAGCAGCTTTCATTGATGAAATCCAGGGATGACATCACACACTGAGGTCCTGCCCCTGTTGCAACACCCCAGCAGTGTCGTGGTGACCCCTCAGAGAGGGTTACCTCATACATATCTGAGTAGAACTGGCAGTTCCTAAACAGCCCCGGGACACACTTTGTAAGTCCCAGCAGTGATGCGGATGGGGGCCAAAGGTCAGAGTGTGCGGAGGTGACCGCGGCACTGTAAGGAAGCGCACCGCGTTCGCGTGTCCCTCACCCGTGCCACATCCAGAGAGCGTGTTACGAAACAGGATCCTTGACTGTATATAGCCGCATACCGGTGAGGAAACACACACGCCCTTCAGCATCCTCATCTGCATCTCAACGGTTCCTGTTTATGGGCCCTGCTGCTATATGGATTATAACTGATGAACACACACACACACACATGCACACACGCACGCAAGCACACACACACACAAGTGCGCTTGGCAAGCCGAGGAGGAAGAAGGGCTGTTGAGAACCTTTAAACAAAAAGACATTTTTAGAAAGTCCTCTTGAGCAGGGGAACAAAGGAGGGAAGTGACATGACGTTGCAGCTTAGGAGGGAACCTGAGGGTCAGTGGTGGCGTGACGGACACGCCTGTGGAACAGTCTGAGTCTCACACGATTGACAAACATAGTCAAGGTCCTTCGTTCTGTTCCTGAAATAGATTTTTTTCACTCATTTCCCTATTTGCTGAAATTCGAGTCACTGGGGAAGTTTTGCACCAACTTCCCTCTGGATGGCCGGATGAGCAGTCTGCAAAATGTTCTTTTTTTTTACCATTTTATTTTTTCAATCAAGGGATGTTTTTGATTATCTTCCCCGATTGCACCTGCGGACGTGCGATAGCCTCGTTTTATCTGGTCAAGGGAGGAAACGTTATGCAAGTTCCCTCTTGGCAAAAAAAACCCTCTCTTGTGCCGCGGTCGAGGATTCGTCGTTGGCAGGTTCCGTCGCAGACACAATGATGGCGGTGGCGGTCTGTGCACATTCGCAACAGTGTGTTTCGCTGCAAAACGGGATACCGTCGTGTTTACAGGAAGTTTCCACCGCACTTCCCCTGCATCTAAACAGCACTCCTGGAAAGCACCAGTGGCCGAGAATAGAATTGTCTTCGACCGCTGCATCGCACATGCTGCTGTCAAATTCATAACCCTAGTCCTCGATGCTTCCAGCAAAGTGGAGGCGCGGCTGCTGTCCTGCACGCCGGCAAATAATTGCGGTAAACGAGCAACGGCTTATTGATTCCTCCAGTTTGTGAGAGTGATGCTGATCGAGGCACTCCTGCCGCACGAAAACACACGCTTTGCTCGCACACCTCCCACATCTGGTGTGTGTTATCTGTTACAGAGTACATGGATCTCGAAACCAGAGGGGGTAAAGTCATCAATCATGCCTCCCACTCTCTTGTTTTTTTTCCTCTCTCTCCCCCCCTGACATTTGAGGCCACAGGAGGCGGTGTATTATTTTGTGTTTACTGTAACAGTGGAGGCAGAGGGTTTTCTTTCTCTTTTTTTGTAATGCAGATTTGGTTCCTGTTTAAACAAATGGGAGGGAGGTGGGGTGGCTCGCTGCATGCTGCATGCTGCCAAGGTGTACACAAAGTTTTAAATCACAGCAAGGTGCTCTCATCCTCAGCAAGGTAAATTGGGATAATCAGGGTAAGCTGGACTCGGAGCCTGACAGGCAAACAAGAATATTCAGTTTCATACGATTTGCAACAGGCAATTCTGCTTGTGGGGGAACCACATACACACCCACACTGGCACACACACACATAGGAAACAGGATGGCACAGAGTGGGTTAATCACATTTCTCATAGATTGAAATTTAGTCATTCTTGTCTTAATCCAATATGTTGACTGCAAGGTTACACTGCGCTCAGATTCAATTGGATTTTCAGGGTTAAAATGTAAAATGAATTCAAGAGCTCCACACAAGGAAAGACACAGCAAGGATCCACCCAACCGTATCCACCAAAGTATTGGCATTACATGAAGACTGGTGACACCACATCAACAAAAAGCTAGAATTAGCGACATCTGGGATTTGCCCCCTAGTGGCTGGTTGCAGTTAATGTTATGTACTCATATCTTGTACAACTCAGTGATATCAGAGAGGAAGATGGAAAAAAAGAAGAAGAAAAAATACAGAGAGCCAGATAGCTCTCTGAGTTTTGACTTTTTTTTAATGCAGGTGACCAGTACTTGAAGATTAAGTTGGGACAACTGGACTGATTTTTTTGTACCAGAACTACTACAATGACCTGGACGACCGAGAACCTTCAAAGGCATTTCACAATGACTATTACACAAAAACTCCACTGTTTGGATCACACAAGAACCTATTTGGATCTCAAAACGGTTCGGGTCACGCTTTGGGAGAAACTAACGACCGTTTCATTCTAGCTCATTTGTTTCTTTTCTTTTCCATGTTGTTCTTTTATTTCTGTCATGCACTGTGTTTATATGAACATGAAATTACATCACAATGTGCCAAACCATCGCAAGAGCACGGACGGCATTTGTGTTGGAGCCCGACGAGAGACAAAGGAACCACCTGCTATTGTTGGAAAACTAAAGCTGACCGCGTGCTGACCCGGGCGCTGAGGGTTACTGCAGCGGCGGCAGCATGGCCGACCTGCAGACATGACCAGGTAGCTCAGCTGAGCCAGGTGCACATGTGTTTATGTTCTCTGGGTAATTATGGCAAATATTATTGCAGCCTGCTGCCCTTGACTGAACTTAGTGCACTCACACAGGGAACTAAGGAACCAGTGGAGAGGCAGAGTTCTCCGCAGTTCCAGGTGATTTTTGCCCTGCTGTTGTTGTGATAAAAAAAAAAGTCAAATATGTCAGACAGACTGTCAGACTCTTCAAAAAAATAAATAAATAAATAAAAAACTGCACTGACCGAGGTTGACTGACTGGTAACTAGAATCTACATCAAAAAATACCATCAGCCCTCACTCACAATGCACTCCAAATGTATTTCATTGTTCTGGTTTAATCCATAAAAATAGAAAGACCCACTGAGCAAATGGTTGATTACAAGAGGATGGGGCCGAGAACAAAGCCCTGAGGGACACCTCATCTCAAATAAGACAATAAAACCCTGTCAAATGCTTCCTTGACCCTGTGAATCTGGCAGATATCTCTGTTTAAAACAGTTTAAGGAGGCCTGGGTGAACTTCCAACTCATGTTAGTGACAAAGGTCAGGTAGTTGTTGATATTTTTTATGAGTCATTATTCCACATACATCTGTGGCCGGTCTGTTTTTAAATTTGGTCCGAAACTTCTCAGGCGACTCGTCACTGTGAAGGCTTGACCTTTCTGCCCCCAGGATCAAACTTCACTGTGCATGCTGTTCGTCATGTGTGGAGAATGAGAGCCATGGAACTGGAGCAGACAGGGAAGCACAGATCAGAGATGATAAGACAAGACAGATGCTGTTTTAGGCTGATGTATTGCCAAAATGAGCAAATGTCTGTTAAGGCACAAGAGCGAAGGGTGTTTTGATTAAGAGATGCGCCGGTCTAGAGTCAAAGAAATGGTTAAGATTACTGCTGGCCATCACTCAGGGCTGAGCTGAGATGATATTGTTTGGGGGAGGAGTAATTTAATGGTTTTGAATTCTTATTTTTTTGGGGGGACAGCCTTTGGGACCTTTGCAAGTAGTATGAGTCAACTGTGTCCTTTTGTGGATGTCAGCCACCTATTACTCATTTAGATGAGCTCATGCATCCATACTAAAGGGAAAACACAAACTCACTCATACACATACAAGCACATGCACACTTTCAGAGCTCATTGAATCTAAATTCTAAATATGGGCTAAATTTGAACTTTGACATTTTATTCTTGAGAAATTGGATGTGATTTTTGTGACTGATCTTCTATTGTTCTTATTCTGTTATATTATTTCACAAGCTTCTGGTTGCCAATCACTAGCATTGCAGAGACCAGAGCTTTTTTTTCCTGTAGACCAAAATATTTATGAAAACTGACTTTTGTGGTTATGCAAGTGAGAATGTAAAGACTTAAAATACAGTGTTGAAGTTCAGTATCTGCTGATTCGTCACTTTTGCACATAGTGTCACATGTAGAATCAATTCAGATCTCTTTCCATAACTGTCGTAAAGCCTGAAGAAAGGTTCCTCAAACCGCATATACTGTGCAATGCATCTTCACACAAAGAAGTTGTGTTGAATTCCATGTGTGGGCAGTGTGTCTGTTTATATTACCCACAAATGCACACACACACACACACACACACACACACACACACAGATACATGGACTGATGGCTCCGGTGCCAGAGAGTCTGAGTGTGGCTCTCCAAAGCCATTGAGTCCATTTCAGTAATGGAGCAGCACATTAAAGCAAGACGCCTTGTGAAGAGTCAGTCCGAATGTGGAACTCACACACAGCCGTGCACGCAGGGGGAGAGCACAACGGGACTAAACTAATATCACGTCTTGGCGAGGATTACACAGGACAGTTCTCAGGTGTTGCTGGTTAGGACTTCCTGGGGAGGAAAGATCCTCCGTCCACTTTTAGACCCCAGGAGCAGAACTGGATCTGAGGCTGGAGCCACAACTCTGCCACCTGCTGTGAACGGCTGGGCTCCGTCTCGCATCCAGCAATTTTTTTCCCCTGACCTTTATTTGACCAGGGCCAGTGTGACGCTACACCTATACCACCTTCGCTCTCTGTCACATAAATCCCATCTGGTCTCATTTTGACTTTTAATCATGGCCGTTCTGGTGTGCAATATTCATCAAGCGTCAGTCAACGTGTTTTTGAGAATGGAATAGCTTCACACGGGGCAGCTCAACTCTCGGGGTTTTGAGTTTCAAAGGGGGTTTTGATCTTGGATTTCTGTGCCTGTCCGTCCTTACCGTTACGTGTGTCCGTGGAGCACGGCTGAGGTGTGAGCGGCTGAGCCGAGGCTGAATAATCTGTAATCTGCGGCAAAAAAAACGTTGACCTCGCGTAGCTTTTCACATCTTTCCCCTCCAAGGCATCTGAAGTTGGGCTCGGCCCCTCAGATCTCACATGTGGTTTGTGTTTGCACAGAAATACCTTCCAGATCTGTTGGCCGCTTTGAAATGGATGTAAACACGAGCCTCCGTGCCATTTATCTCAGGCCATTTGGCTGACTTTATGGTGTCGCAGCTTTAAAGGCACTAGGGGAGGGTATTTAACTTGTCTCCCAGTGCATTTATAGTATGGACGTCTCTCGCCTCACATGGTTTCTGTCTGTGAGAAACTGAGTAAAAGACAAAAGGCATGACGAGAGATTTCAAAATGATACTGCATGTGTTGACATTGCCCCATTAAGAGTAATAGTAACTTTGAGAAAGGCCCAATAACAGAACAAATGTGGTTTGGAAGTGACATTACGAGTGCCCTTGTTCACTCTCATTCACGAACGGGGGCCCGAGCAGAAATTTGTGAAACGTTGTGTTAGCGTGTTAGTTACACAACAATGCGGTGTGGCGCGCTGCCCTGCTATTGTGGCTCTGTTATTACTGGCCCAGTCTTGGCTTTAACGAGAGAAAAAGCGCTGCGTTCGCCGCAGCTGATGACAGACATGTTTTTGATATGTTCGCAGTCGAATTTCTGGGAAGCTCCGAAAAGTCTGTCGGGCCAAATCAGTCTTGAGGCATTTATCAATTCTAAAGATCTGAGCGAAATGAAATCTGCTGGCTCCTTCTTTTTTGGGAAACGCACAAGGTAAAACCACAGTGAAATCCCATGGAAATCATTCCTATGTAACTGATAACTTGGCATTGTGTGTGACGTGCTCTGGATGTCTTTATTGATTGTGTAAGGTCCATATGTGCACCGTGGAGCGTGTTTAAAGGGAGGATCGGGTTTACACAATCACTTTTGGACACATTGTCTCCATAAACCCCACAATCCGTGCTGTTTGCGGAGAATTTTTAAACCTGGGAGTCTTTATTTACATTATGGAAGAATTAAGGGGTCAATGAGAGTGGACTTGGCCGAGGAGCAGACCAATCTGTATTTTGATTGTTATGATTGTCCACTAAAACAAATGGACTGTTTGAGGGTAACACCCTGCAAAAGGCAAACGATAAAAAAACTTTTTAATTTGTCTGTTGCTACACATCAGGCAGAAGCTGAGGGCTGTAACAGCTGTGGCTCTGTCAAAAAAGCGAGGAAACGCTTCTTCTAGCACCTCTTAAGTTTTGCACATTAACACTTGCGCTGTCATTTGTTTAACCCTGTTAAAGTAAGCTTCACTGCAGCTGACGTGTAGAGGTGTTTGGAGGTGTGCATGGTGGGTTTCCTTTTTTTCTCGGAAGGGTAAAACTACCCACCAATGTCTTTTTTTTCATCGTCTGACTTATGTTACACACAGTGAAAATAAGCTTTGCACACACGCAACCAGCTCCTGTGATGGAACTCCTTCAGTTACTGCACTTTAACTGTTCGGAACTGCCTACACTCTTCCAGCCAGAACCTGGCTGGAAAACTGACACAGAACGCCGCCATTGTGATGGTGGTCAACCGCAGGTTTCTACAGGGCTTCATGAACTCAAGTGGCAACGTCATATTTGATGTATATTTCCTTTGTTTCTCAGCTTCCTTTTCTACAGCATCTTACAATAACAGCCCGTTTCTTTTGAAAGTGGAAATTCCTGGAAAGAAATGCATGGGTAAGTCTACATGTGTGTTAACCATATACACACACGCACTCATGTAAACCAAATAAATCACATTCTTCCTGCCCTTATCTTATGATTCATGCCCTGCATTTAGGCCCGACTTTAAATACATACCCTGTGACATGTGTTTTATATAGTTGCAGAATATTGCCAGAGCACGGCCTTGTTTGGTGGATCATGCAAACCTGCTCATGATTTCTAGGTTACCCACTCTGCTATGCTCAACTACATCTTGGGACTTGCATTTAGCCTTCAAAAGGAGGTGGGGAAATGCATTTAATAGACCTGATCTGGGAATCTTGGGGAAGAGGGATGGGAATTTATGCCAGAAGACCCTGGAGAAGGCACAAGGGGAAGGAAAGAGATGGAGGGATCCGTGAAACAGTAAATAATGTTGCATTATGAATAATGAGCTCCCTCTGCGTCTGCATGGGCCTCAACTGGAGTAACGACAGAGACCTGTTTTACATTAGCTCATGGACAAACATACACATATGCATACATGTGTATGACCCAGAACGCACATACCCATGTTAACTCAGGAGGGAGGCCCTGTCAGTTCGGAAGAAGCCCTGGGTTCTGCTTTGGAACAACTAATATTTTAGAAGAAAAACAAAGCAGATCGGCCACTACACACATGTTCAGGCGCACAATCTGACTTATGACTTGGGGAAAGCGCCTCAGCTGTTTCCCCACTCCTGATCGCTATCATTCCAGAGCGTTTTTCCATCTAAATAGGCTGAAACCTGACACTGACACAGCAGATCCATTTTCTCCAAAGTTGGAGACAACCGTTGTTACTTTGAAATCCTAAATGTGGTGCAGCTCTGCCATCTGCTGGTGGTAGTTCTTTAATAATTTTTCAGAATAAAGGTGATATGCGTCTGGTTTTATTAAGACAAAACAAAAAGAAAAAAAACAATCTTTCTGAATCAGAATCTCCAGAGATCCACACTGGAGATATAATTAACATCAACCATCTCTCTTTTGAATGGAGAACACTTATAAAAAAAGACTTCACACAATGCGTGGGACTTTGCAGCTGCACTTAACTCAGTAGTCTTTCTTTTAGCAAACATTTCACTCTCTTCATGTGTGACAATAAAGAATCCCAATGTTACTCTAAAATTATAAATCTATCCGATTTGGTGTCAGTAACACTCAGTAACAGTAGATGGTGGTGGCAAGTTGTTTGTTTTTAACCCATCACACCGAGGTTGGTATGTATATTCGCGGATTAATTATATGGAACAATTATCAGTAAGAAATAATGTTCAACAAATAAACTTCCATCGGTCTATGCAACACGCCTGCTGCACAAAAAGTGCTGCAGGAGTTAAACTGAAGTCAGACACTGCACTAAATTAATTCGCCTTGAGCTGCTCCTTTCTTCTCAGTCAGTTCTAGGTGTCCAAGTGGCTCCGACTGTTTGTTGTTTCAGTCTCAGTTCACATCCTCCCCGCAGCTCATGCATCCGCTGGCTGGGAGAGAGGAAGGCAAGGCCGAGTTGGGCTCAAGAGGGTGAGTAGGGCCCATAAACTCTTCCGTCACCATCACCGCTTCTCCAGCTTTTTGAATCTGGCTTCTGTGAAAACAGAGAAAATGATCTGGTTCAAGGAGTATGCAATACACTGTTGGTAACGTTATGAATTTTGAGCAGTGTTACAGTGCCATCTGCTGGTGGGAATTGCAACTCTCAGGAGGAACTTTATGAATACTGTTAAATACTGCTCAGTGACCAGGATTGTTCAGTCTCGCTCTACGGACTCTGCAGCTTACCCAGTTTTTTGGAGTACGCATCCAGTTTGTAGGCTGCTTGCTCAAGTGAGGACACTTGTTCTTCAATCTGATTTATCTGGTCCAGGTAAGGCTGTAAGCTGGCATCTGAAATACACATGTAAACCAGGCAAATTTAAAGACATTTTAAGAAAAAAATGAAAAATAAAAAAATAAAGCCATAAAAGGTCTTCAGTTTCATGGAACCTGCATATTTCACTCACACTTATTGTTGAGGTCCTGCAAGTTCCGGCTGATGTTGATGCTGATGTCTTTCATCTCCATGTACTTGAGGCTCGTGAGTTTGTTCATGTTTTCCAGCAAGCGATAATCTTCACATGTGCCTAAGCAGGTCGGTTTGAGAGGTGAACATGCATAGAGCATTAAGAAACAGTAGGGGATTTAAAAATGATGACAGTGAGCAGGCAAACAGTGCAACTGTTGTTCCTCACTATGAGTGAACGCACTGCTAAAAGAGAATGGTGCTCAGACCTGTCAGCTCCCCTTGCAGGAAGATGGCCATTTTTTCAAACATATCAGTGCACAACTCATTGATATCAGGCTCTGCAGGCTCCACAGCCTCCTCTGCTGTCTCCACACCACCGTCACCTGGACACAAACATTAGACATCTGGATAAGCACAACAGAATATAAGCCGTTTCAACACTCGACATTCAAACATTTCACAGCCGGAGATAGCAGAAATATTAGACAAATATTACAAACAAAACAACAACAACAACAGTGAATTCAATGAAACAAGTAAACAAACCGGAGAAGGCCCGAATGTGATGTGTGCTAAGTACTTAGCCACAGGCGCAACCAGGAAGCGTCACTCACTGTTGGTGTTGGGCTTTTTGGGAACGACTACCGGGCTTTCGGCAGCCGCTGCAGCCGCAACCGCAGCCGCAGCCGCCGCCGCCGCCTCCGTGCCTTCCCCGTGGCTGGTGGAGGTGGGGGCCGCTGCCTGGACGGCTGGTGCCCTGGAAATGCTGTCCATGGCTGCGGCGTCGTCGCCCGTCGCAGCCATTTTGTTCCTGTTTGGGGCCTCGATGCTACCAGTCACATGAGCCGGGCCGGTCACGTGACGTCCGCCCGCCACTACCCCGCTCGCGCGCAATGCCACGCCCTGACAACGCTCGCTCAAGACGAGGGACGGCGGCGCCGGAGTTTGTGGAAAGAACTGCAGCGCGTCTGATGATGGCATTCAGCGGAGTGATAGTTTACCAATGTGTTATAATGTTAAAATAAATATGTGATGAATGGAAACGTTTGGGCGTGTTAGCTAAATAGGTGGACGAAAGCTTTTATTACGCTTGCCACCCAAAAGTCTTCCGCAAGTTGGACTGTCATCCACTTTTCTGGATGACAGTTCATTCAATTCAATATTTTAATTCGGAATTAGATACAGCGCATTCATTTGTTCATATTTATGGTTGTCAGATGAGAACAGAGTCGTCATCTGGTTTATTTCATATTTCCACTATCGTTTTTATGATGCTCACTTCAGTAAATTGACAATTTATTGCAATTAATTGATTATAATCGTGCATTAAAATATTTGAATAAAACTTTATTTAAAGGAGCTATCAACTAAAATCACGCCAGGCTACTTACATCAAGTGATGATGACATATAAGTGTTGTGTGACTTTACTTGCTTTCTAACAGTTCTCCAAATGTTCCTTTCAATAGCTAGACTGGAAGTACAGCAGTGACGCTGTGGCTACTTGGTGAACGGTTTAAAACTCGTCCGTTGATTTGGGATTTCCTTTTGTGCGGTTTACACATATATTGCGCGCTTCCGCGAGGGGCATTGAGTTCTTGGTGAGCATCACTCAGCATTACACCTGTGTCAGCGCTGTTGTAGGGGAAGGCAGATCGTGACAGACAGACAGACAGGCTGGCTGGCTGGCTGGCTGGCAGGCAGGCTAGCGCGGCAGCGGACTGTAAACATGGCGGCGTGCACAGCTACAGGGCTGTGCCGAACACCCTGCTCCTGTTAGCCTGTGAGACGGAGACACCCCGAAGATGGAGACCGAAGAGGAGCAGCACATTACGACGCTCCTCTGCATGGGTTTCCCGGACGCCGACGTGATACGGAAGGCGCTCCGGCTGGCCAAGAACGACATCAACGAGGCTGTGGCGCTACTGACTAACGAAACCCCCGGACTCGGCTATGGATACGAGCCGATGGAGAGCGGGCCTGCGCCCAATTTGGGCTCGAGTGGAGACGGGGAGAACAGCGGTCGGACTGGGACTGGAGGCTTTGACCCTCCGCCTGCGTACCACGATGTTGTGGATAGTGAGGTAAGAGCGGCCCGCGCTTCTTCCAGCATCCGCCGCGAGAGCACTGGAGGAGGGCATGGTGGATTTCTCGAACACGCTGGCTGGCAGAGTGCTGGCTCGCCCATTTAACTAGCCCAACTTAGCTGCTCCACAGTGCCGTGCACCGAGCACAACGTGGGCTCCAAGAGGAGCGTTCTGGGACCAGGCATGGGAGTGGATCTACAGCACCTCTGCCGCGACCACTATGTGTACCAACTGAAGAAAAGGAAAAGATGATAACCAGCATTAAAACGCTCTGAACTTGGGAGCTAACGCGGCTAGCCACCGTTATTAGCTGCACAGCTAGCGCTGCTTGAGAGCGACCGCGCCACTGACTACAGCAGATGTAGCGTGTAAAATTATCTTTCCTCTGGCGGAGTGCAAACGCATATTACAATCAGAGGCTGCAACGGTCGTGGCTGGCCGGGTTTTATGATGTTTGCGTGCGGACAGGTTTTCCTGGGGTTTTTTCCCCCCAGTTTGCTGCTGTCAGTGGTTTAGCCAGCGTTTGGCTAGCTGGTTGACTGACAGCGTCAACCGTGGAGGGATCCTCCCGAGATCCGCTCACCAGAACTGGGCTTGGGCAATGTGAGATTTCGCAATGTTCTCGTATACACGAGGCTTCTAAAATAGCCCTCGTGGCCATAGCTCTGTCGTAAGAAATGTCAAAATCTAGACCTGCATGGTCATGTCAAGCCAATGGGAGGAGGTGGGAGATAGGCATGTTTGAAAGGCCCTGCTTTAAAGTGCTGTGACAGCACTGTATATGGCAATTGTTGGTGATTTACCTCAAGGTCTTATCAATTTGCCCTAGTTTGCTGCGTTTATAGGGTGTATATGGGGCAGTTGACCTCTTAGGCCACCCATTAGCTGTATGTGTGTATATATACTGTACATGTATGTCTTTTTGTGAATATCCCCGCAGGATTGCTTCCAAAACTCAAACCTGTTGCTCTTGTGAGCAAAGAGTTCCTTGCAGAATACCAGTAAACATTCCAATGGCTGTTTCCCGCTGAACGATATCAAAGTATGACTGTCAAGGCCGTGCATTTTAAGATCGAGATATTTGCATTATAACTAAACTAAATATTACCTTTGACATCCCTTCTGTCCCACACGCTGCAGGTGTTTTGTTAGGGCGACGGGTGTAGAGGCTTTACGGTTAACAACAAGTCGCAGGTAGCTGTAAATCATATGCCATGTTAGTTTGTGTGCCAGTTAATGCCCTGTCAAAGGTAAGCCAGGACAAAGTGTCTCGTGCACATTTACGTCAATCTCCCTGGAAGAGTTGAACATCATCTTTGTTCCTTCGCCAGCGTGTCATAAATGATGCTTGCTGAAGATATCTTGAGTTGAACCCACTTCTCTGGCTGGTCTAGTGAACGACTAATGACTTCAAGCTGATTTAAGATTGCGTCAACTTGTCTGTCACGCCTTCATGTCAGTGCAAATTTTAAGGATGTGGTTGATGAGTACAGGCTGAGTGATGGAAGTTTTTTGGGTGTTTTTTCCCCACTCTTCCCTTCCTTGTCCTTGCTGTGTTGGTGCTTAAGAGGCAGAGTCGTAGGTCTTTCGCCCCATGTTGCACTCCTAAATATAGCTGAGCGGTCTCCCTAGCACATGCTAACAGATTGCAGCTTTTCAGGGTGTGTGTCACGGAAGGGTTGTCGGGTTCGCAACGCGCAATAGAGTGGCAACAGGCCACCTTGTTGTCCTGCGCAACTGCTCCCATGTGCATGCATCCGAGAGTTGCACCTTCACCTCCCCAAAGACTTCATAAATGTTTGTGTTGTGCACAGAGGGCGTGAAGGAGAGAGAGAGAGTGACTTGTCACACTCTGCCTTTCTTACTAAAACCATTAGACGTTTGTTTTAACATTCACAACCTCAGCGGTGTCTGTTTTTACCATCCTGGTTTCAGCCGGCCTTTTTTTTTTTTTTTTTATCCTTTTCCACCTCTCTGACGTTTCCACTCTTCCTAGAAAGAGATGAAATATGATGCATCTCTCTGCCTTTTTACTCCCCCAGCCTTCCTCCGGCTTTTTTTTATTACTGCCCAGTCCTGCGCGGTGCATTGCATTTGTTTCAGCCTGCACCTAATTACGCGCGCTAATATGTCGCGGTGTATTTAAAGTGCAGACGCATGACCTAAATATACTTCTGTGCGTCTGCACCAATAAAATAAGTAAAGTGGCCATAAACCAAATGGATTTGAGCAGTGATTAGCAGTGATTATGATTTAAGTTGTTGTGAGAGATCTCAGTTTAAGACACCCTTTTAAGCCTTCAACCTTCATTGAGTTGTTATGTAATTCAAAAAAAAGAAGAAGAATCCCAGTGTGGCGCGCTGCTCACTTTGTCCACTGAGCTGCAGCAGCACAGTTTTGGGGGGGCAGTTCTGCAGTTTATTTAATATTCACATAACTTCATGAATATGTAACCGACTTTGCAATGTAAATAATTGAATAATAATCCTTTGTCTGCCACTGCTTTGACTACCCACTGATCGACTTGTTGATGTCGGGCCATTGCAAGCTTGGTCGGGCTCGTTGGACTCTGAATGTAGCATTTACACAAGCTGACCGTTTTTGGGTTTTTTTTTTAGCAGTTAACTTTTAATTTGCAGCACATCTCAGCAAGATGGTGTGATGGCATCCGTCATGTTGTTGGTTATATTTATCCTAAGGTGAAATCAACCTGTTTGGCCTAGATGAAACAGAAGAAGAAAAACAGAGGAGAGGACTCGCTCTTAATGACTCCCATCATTCTTTTCTCTGCAGAGAAAAAAAGATGGTGTTTGACTCCCCTCGAGGCCATTTAGATCACCTCCACACACACACCGTCGACAACTTCAGTTTCTCACAACAGCAGCGCCCCTTGAAATGAATTCACACTTGTGATTGTTTTTGTCCTCCAGAGGAGCAACGACGAGAATGGCAACTGCTCGGGCGGCAGCATGGAGTTTCCCACCACCAACCTGTACGAGCTGGAGAGTCGGGTCTTCACCGACCACTGGTCCATACCGTACAAGCGAGAGGAGTCGCTGGGCAAGTGCCTCATCGCCTCCACCTGCCTGGCCCGGCACGGTAAGACCAGACCTGCTGGAACACCAGCATCTCCATCTGTCTCATTGTGTGGGTGTCGTGTTTAGTTTGGATTCCGCTTTGGGGCTTTTTTTTTTTTTTAAATGCATATTCTTATTTTAGACACTTATGTCACATGTCTCAATCTATATGTATGTCGCAGCCAATGTGTGTGTTTTTCCCCCCTCCCCCAACGTTTGGCTGTGAATTCAACGTGTCCCTCGCTGCCAGGTCTCGCCGACGCCGACGAGAACTGCAAGCGATTCGTGGATCGCTGCATGCCAGAGGCCTTTAAAAAGGCGAGTGACGAAACATGCCCAGACTTTTCATTTTTCAACCCTTGTTTAGAGAAGATTCTCACTTCGTTTTCTTTGCTTTTGCTGGCCAGCTGTTGACCAGCAGCGCCGTGCACAAGTGGGGCACCGAGATCCACGAGGGGATCTACAACATGCTGATGCTGCTGGTGGAGCTGGTGGCAGAGAGGGTCAAGCAGGACCCAGTACCTGTCAACCTGATGGGAGTCTTGACTATGGTGCGCTGTCTCTTTTCTTCATAGTTATCGTTGTTTTTTTCTGATTAAAACGAGACGATAACTAAATCAAAATTCACCTCACAAGGACTAAGACGATGACGAGGCGTATTGACATTTTCATCAACGAATAAAAATGGGACGAAAATGTCATCCAGAGACGAGATCAATCAGAGCTCATTTCGTTTGTGGAAGGAAATGACGATTTAGAAAGTCCCCGGAGGAGTTGGGAAGAAAGCCAATCAGAGCGACGTGATCAGGAAGTTGCGTAGTGCGTACACACAGATTATCTGGTATAGGCCAGTTTCAGACCAAATGTCAACACCGTGGACATTTAGAAGCACTTCACATTTGATATGAAAGAAAATAAAACACTTTATAAAAACTGTGGCGCGAAGATATCAGGAATTGACTAAATCTGCTGTAATCTTAGTTGACTAAAATTATTATAATATTTTGTCAACTAAAACTAGACTGCGGCACCTTCAGCGTTTCTGCCCCTTTAAAGAAAAAAAAGAATCCCGCGGGTCGAGTCTTGACGTGTTTCTGTGCTTTTTTTCTTTCTTTCTTTCTTTTTTTTTGTTCTCGCATTCAGGCCTTCAACCCCGACAACGAGTACCATTTCAAGAACCGCATGAAGGCGTGTCAGAGGAACTGGGCGGAGGTGTTCGGGGACGAGGGCAACATGTTTGCAGTTTCTCCCAGCAACTCCTATCAAAAAGTGAGTTTCACACATTACTTCCTGTCCGCGGCAACCTCGCACAAAACGAGTCCATCCTGTCCTGTAACACAAAGGTCACAGTCGTACTGTACGGCCAAGACTAAGTAACTTCCCTCCTCTTGTTGTTGTTGACACACAACAGCTGCTCTGCAAAATCTCACCCGCCTGCGTTTCCTCTTTCAGGAGCCGCACGGTTGGCTGGTGGATTTGGTGAATCGAGTGAGTAATTCAGCCGCCGGCCAGCAGGCCCTCGGAAACCATCGTCCTCGTCGTCGCGCGTCTCTTCACCCTTTGTGTTTGTTTGTTTTTTTCCCCCCAGTTTGGAGAGCAGGGGGGATTCACGGCCATCCAGGAGAAACTCAACTCCGACGAACTTGAGATCGCTGTAAGCGCACCTCTTCCTCCCTCCTCCCACGCTGCTTTATTTTGCCTTTCCCTGCGTTCGCGCCGACTTATCTTTAGCGTGATGAAACGGGTTCCTTCCCTCGTGATGGATGTGGACAGCCTATACGGGGGAAAGGTCACCGTGCATGCCCTCCGAGCTCTCAGCTGCAGGGGTGCTGAGCATTTCTGTCTCTTCGGCCCTCTCGCTCACACACAAACACGCTCTCTCATCTCCCCGCTGTGCGGCCGCTTCAAACGCTCTGTTGTGTTACGTGTTCTGAGGCATCCTTGTACTGGCGGCCCCTTCTGGGAACCCTAGCCGCCGGAACCGCTGCCGGGCCCACGGCTCAGGATTCTCAGCACTCACACGCATAGACATGCAAAACGCACTCCCTCGTCCAATTAGCATATTAATGAGGCCGGCGCGAGCTGTCAGGTACCCGGCGCGGTCCGAGCTCGGGCGAAAGGCGAAGTGGAAGCCAGGCAGATAATAAGAGGAGTGCCTCTTCCTACCGCACAAATCCCAGGGGTGACTCACTCATTCATCTGCCCCGAGCTGCGGAATGCCCAGAGTGAAAAGAGGAGTGGAAGAAAGAAAGAGGCAGCGGCGGAGGAGGAAGTGAGCCGCAGGAAGACGAGGCTGGACACACAGGGATCATTCATTCATTCATTGGCTGCTGTGATTTTTAGCGCTGAATGACAAATGACAGCTGGGCTCCAAATGCAGGAAACTCAACCTTACATCTGTTCACGCTCAACATGGCTGGGTCTTGTGCAAGAGCAGCAGCCGGCCCCCCAGGGCTCTCCAACATGAGCGTGGGATTTTTGATGGTGTGCTTCTGATTATGGTTGTCATATTGGTAAAGGTTTCACACTGTGCCTGTTTGGTTTTTTTCTTGTGGAGAACTCAGACATCATCCTGTATCTAGAAAACCTAAAGGTCTTCAGCAAACAGCCTATTTAGCCCTGTGTGTGCAGCCTTCTGCAAAAACACTCTTTTACATTAACATTTTTTTTTTACAGTAACATAAATGTCCGGCTAAATGTTTGACGGTGGATAAAGACAATAAAGACGGGGCTGTGAAGTGTTCGCATGTGTCACTCACTGTAACACGGAGGGAGAATTTAAAAACATATAAATCACAAACTTTCTAACAAGTAGAGCAAGCGTAAAAAGTTGAGGTTGGACCGTTATGGGGTCTGTCAATGGCCTACAGACACATGTTGTGGAAAATGGAAATGGAAAAATAGAGAATAATGGGTTTCAACACGTTAACCTTTGTTATTCTCCACTTGCCTACACAGAGCGTGTCAGCTTTAGTCCAGCCTCTTGGTGTTTGTGCAGAATACCTAAACCCCAACATCGTCCAGGTGAGCAGTCACAAACCAGCAGTCACCCGCAAGTTTCTCTACGGTGCACTTTGATGAACAGTTTGCTGCTGCAGTCGAGTTCTTCATGAGTGTTTTACTGCCTTTACTGAGTGACCCAAACCAACGTTTGTCGTTCTTCTAGCCAATGTTGGATCCAGTCATCCACAAAATGATCACGTTTGTGCAGAACCTGGAGGAAAAGGACCTTAAAGACAAGGTGTCGCTCTGTACTTTTCACTCTTTTTTTTTTTTTGTCTGTCCCCCGTCAGGTGCCGTGACCTCATTCATTCCTCATTTTGTCACTTTCGTTTCAGCGTCTGGTCAGCATCCCCGACCTGCTGTCAGCCATCAAGCTGCTGTGCATGAGGTTCCAGAGGGAACTGGTGACTGTGGTGGACGACCTGCGGCTAGACACGTTGCTGCGCATGCTCAAGACGCCCCACTTCTCCACCAAGATGAACTCCCTCAAAGAGGTCTCCGCACAAACTCATCTCTCCTGTCCAAAAGTGCAATTTTGTTTTTTTTGTTGATGTTTTTTTAATCTCACCTTATTTGATTTTGTCTCGTCTTTGTCTATCAGGTGACAAAGTTGATAGAGGAGAGCACGGTGTCCAAGACGGTCAAAAACGCCATTGACACGGACAAGCTGTTGGACTGGCTGGTGGAGAACTCGGTCTTATCAATAGCACTGGAGGGTAAGGAGCCCAAACAATGTGTTGCGTTGCCTGAGACTTCACGGAAAGACTCGACACATTTTCCAACATTTGTTCTTGCTAAGTGAAAACAAAAACCCAACCCTGTGTGTTCCAGGAAACATTGACCAGGCGCAGTACTGTGAGAGGATTAAAGGAATCATTGAGTTACTGGGGAGTAAATTGTCACTGGATGAACTCTCCAAGATTTGGAGAATACAAGTAAGCGGACTGTTAACACAAACACTCTTGTTGCTGTCACTCCATGGTGTGGTCCACTTGCCTCGGATTTCATATCCATCTGTCAGGGAAAACCAGCATGTAATGGCACAATTCAGGATATTACGTTGCAATAAGACGTGCACAGGTGCAAGTTGCTCGGTACAAAAATTCAAATACAAAATCCAGATCATGTTAGTGATAAAAGATGCCGTGCTCCAGCGTTCCATGCGTTTCTAATCCCGCGATTGTCCTGGAGCTGGGATAATTTTACACTTCATAATGGAACGCACCCCTCCCTCAGCTTGTGAATTATTAATCAGCCTCCGACTTCTTATTCCGCTGCGTGTTTGACAGCCCACCGTTCATCCTCGCCATGGATTTATCGATCCCGATGTGCTCTTTTTTCCCCCAGGCGGGTCAGTCTTCCACTGTGATAGAAAACATCCACACAATCATCGCCGCCGCTGCTGTGAAGTTCAGTTTCGACCAGCTCACCCACCTCTTCATCCTCATTCAGAAGGTCAGCGCCCAGAGCCGCGTCCCCCGGAAATAGAATCAGCCTGACAGACGAGTGTTCCACCAACTTCTTGTTGATGTTGTTTTTCTTATTTAGAGCTGGGAGGTTGAAAGTGACCGCGTGAGGCAGAAGCTGCTCAGTCTGATCGGGAGGATCGGCAGGGAGGCCCGTTCAGAGACCACGACTGGAAAGGTTCGTCGCCGTGCCGCTCTGACAGCCGCCGCAAAGCTAAAAGGTCAGACGAGCAGATCTGCTCAGGGTTTGGCTGCGGTGACGTGAGTGTGTTTCCCAGGTGCTGGAGGTGCTGTGGGAGTTGGCCCACCTCCCCACCCTGCCCACCAGCCTGGTTCAGCAGGCGCTGGAGGAGCACCTGGGGATCCTGAGCGACGCTTATGCCGTCAAGGAGGCGGTGAAGCGCAATTACATCATCAAGTGCATTGAGGACATAAAGAAGGTGGGTCGGCCAGACGCTGCCGCCTCGCAGGATCGGCCCTGAGAGGAGACGCTGTTTGGTTTTTTTTTTTTTGAGGAGGACACGTCTCGTCTTTTCCGTCTTTTGACAGTTTTGTCAGTTAGCACATCCTTGCTGCTGCACGTCGCCCTCCAGCCTGGGTTTGGTTTGCATCCCATTAGGGAGAGAGCAACCTGGCCGCGTCAGCTGATAAGTCGCAATTTCCCCTGCGTTCTGCATCAGCTCCTGCTGCCATTGCAGCCCAAACTTGGATAAGCAGAGAGAAGTTAATGCATGGATGGTTTGAATAATTCCCTCAAACTATTAGCGCTTGTTTTGCTTTTGCTATGATTAGCACACAGCTTCTGTAGAAATGTATTATCTTTTAATTTTTATCTTTCCCCCCATAGACATGTCTTCTTCTCCTGTTTGTCTTACCTTAATTTATCTCTGCGTTACTTTTATATTTGACCAAAGACTCATTAGTGGTGGTAAAATTGAAGTCCACTGCACTCAAGGTGACATCTAAACTACAAATGTAAGATCTGACGTCCAAACCGTCGATGGTAGTCTTGATCTGTGACGTGTAAACTCACTGGATGCAGGATTGAACGTAGCATAGAATCATTTGCATTATAAAAATTGCTGTTATTCTTTATTTTTGGTTGCCTGGATATGAACCGATGAAGTCAGCAAAGTTTAAGACTGCATCTAAGAATAATTTTACGACAATGAAGATCGATCTGTGTCTAAACATAAAAAACATTCGCTTTTCTTCTCCGCTTCACAGCCCTCATGTGAGTAATTTGCATCCAAGTTGTCCTATTTTCAAAAAAAAAACAAAAAAACAACATATTTTTCCAGAATCACTCTCAGGAGGACAGTAAAGGCAGCGACGCTCAGAGCTCATTTTTTACGGGCTCTTGGGGCAAGAAGAAAGCTAACGCTATGAGCAAAGTAAGAGAAGCAGTCGGCCGGACGTTGGGCTCCACTCGTCATCAGTCTGTGTCTGATCTTTCTGCTTCACACCTGCAAACCAATCATGAAGGAGGGTTTGACCACCAAGGGTTTTTTTTTTTTCTTGTTGTCGTTGTTGTTGGTCACAGGTTGATGATTTCACACTTGATTGAGGTTGTAAAACCAGACGCGCTAATCAACTGCTTGCCTCACTGAGGGCTTCGGCACTGACTGGCAAGTGCACAGCGGTGTTGATTTTTTGCTCTTGGTGATAGTTGGTGCTATAAGATGAGTGATTTTTATTTATTTTTGTCTTTGCTGCTGGTTAAGTGGTCAGCTTTGGTGGAAGTCTTGGCATAACCCTTGCAAAGCAATCTAATCACAGCCTCGGATACGTATTCACATATACCTGACGGATATACTCTTTTATAAATGATTGGACTTTTATGACGGGGAAAATTTTAAATTTGGCTCCGTTTGGCTCTTCAGATGTTGTTTATCGCTGGCTTTGATTTTGTTTTCTTTTCATTCGCTGGAAGAAAAGAAAAAAAACAAGGATCCTGCAATGATACAATGCGATTAGGAAAGAGATGATTGTTGCCTGCTTCCGCCCCCCCCCACCAGCTCTGCGTGTGTCTTTTTTTTTTTTTTTTTTTAATTCATGGAATTATGCAGTGTGGACGTGTGTCTTCGCAGGCCTCCCAGCAGAGCAGCGCTCAGGCCGTCTGGGTTGTTCCTGCTCTCCGTCAGCTCCACGAGATCACCCGCTCCTTCATCAAGCAGACCTATCAAAAGCAGGACAAGGTGAACAAAGCAGGCATGATTTAAAACAATAATAGTCAAAATAAATACAAGGAGTAATCACCTTTTTTTCAATTCGCCCCAAAAGAGCATCATCCAGGACCTGAAGAAGAACTTTGAGATCGTCAAGCTGATCACAGGATCGCTGGTGTGCTGCCACCGACTGGCCGTCACCGCCGGGGGGAACAACAACCTGTCGGGCTCCACTGTGGTTGACGGACGATACACCTACCAGGAGGTTGGCATGAGAACAGACAGAGCGTATGAACGCTGTATCTGTTGAATCACATCTCTTGTTTTCTTACAATTACTGCGTGAAATCTTGGCATCAATGCGTATATTCCCATTTTAGATCTTCTTTTTTTTTATCTTAAGACTCCAGTGGAGAGCAGACTGTCACAATCAAATAAACACTGTAGTGTAATATGGATTTTGTATGAAATGGGACCTTTAACTATGTTCTATGCAGCATGTTAAGGGCTGAAAATGAACACTGTCTCTGTCTCTGATTGTTGTGCTCCAGTATCTGGACAGCCACCTGCGGTTCCTGGCCTTCTTCCTGCAGGAGGCCAGCCTCTATCTGGTCTGGAACAGGGCCAAGGAGCTCTGGGAGTGTCTGGTGTCGGGGCCTGATGTCTGCGAACTGGACCGTGAGGTATGAAAACAAGACAACGCAAAATAGAAAAAAAAAACAAAAAGCCCTCATCTCTTGATGTTTACATGTGACTACCAGCAGTTTTCAGAGGATGTCTGGTCATATGTTTAAAGTTTCCACAAGGCAGAGGAGCGATAGGAAGACAATGCTGTTTCTTTGTACATTTTTTTATTGTTGTTATTTTTACATTTATTATCAGCCCGTGGAAAAAGGTTACTGTTGAAACTTAAATCTGAAGTCTATAAATGAAAAAGAGACATACAATCCAATTTTGCGTGTATGCAATATTAAGTTCAAAGCAAAGTATAGTGTTAAGCTTTGCTTGTTCCATATTCAGGTGGAAGAACAACTTGTTTTGGTCCATATAAATAGGTTCATTGTTCTATCTGGAGGAAGATTTTTTTTCAATAAATGTCAATGTTGGCCCGAGACTTTGTCCAAGTTTTAATTTTTGGCCCCACTCTGTGTTTGAGTTTGACACTTTAGTGCATGTTCATTGTAACAAGGGATCAACCTTCTGCATTTACACGTTTAGATGTGTTTCGAGTGGTTCACCAAAGGGCAGCATGACCTCGAGAGTGATGTTCAGCAGCAACTCTTCAAGGAGAAGATTCTGAAATTGGAGCCTTACGAGATCACCATGAACGGTGAGATTTACTGCGTGCATATGTTTTGTTTTGTTTTTGTTTCGCTTTAACGTTTTTCCGAATCAGCTAAAGTTGGCTTCTATTCATGCTGTCAGGTTTCAATTTGTTCAAGACCTTCTTCGAGAACGTTAACCTCTGCGACCATCGCCTGAAGCGCCAGGGAACACAGCTGGTCAGTCACCGCTCCAAGTGTTCACTGACATTCTATTTTTGATCGGTGATTTACTGCCGAGGGTCCTTGGGGAATTGAATAACATTTTTGGTTTTGATTTTCCGATCCGGTCTGGTATCTTTCAGTGTGTGGAGCGTCTGGATCTGACGGGAATGGATTTCATCTGGCGCATCGCCATGGAGAGCCCCGATGAAGAAATAGCCAATGAAGCAATTCAGCTAATAATCACTTATAGCTACACTAACCTCAATCCCAAGATGAAGAAGGTCAGTTCGCCGCAGTGTATTATTTTTTCTATCTTAAAAGGAAAGTATAAACATCATTTTTATTGTTATCACAAGGTATTGTTATGATCAATTCATTACTGGCTCCCCTGCTGTAGATGCAGGCTAAACAGCTGGCCTGGTGCAGGACTATGTAACCTTTGCTGCCTTCCCAGTGTCCTCTTGAAAAGATTCTCTTTTTACCCTCAAGCAACATCTTCTTTGGTCTCTTTGGCTCCCCTGCCATGGCAAACACACAGACACTAGTGAGCTGGCCACCTTGTAATTGGCAGGCAAGAGGTCTTAATGCTGCTGTGTGAAGTGTTGCTGTAAAACCGAGGCAGATGAACAGTCCTGTACAAGACCACAAGTCTGTGGATTGTGAAAAGCATTTTAAAACCATCATTTTAAAGTAGAAAAACTACACAATGATGCTTTAATATTGCACCACACTTGTGTTTGGTTTGACTCCATGTGTATCCACTCACCTCTCTTGCAGGATTCTGTCTCTTTGCACAAGAAGTTTATTGCTGATTGTTATAAGCGACTTGAGGTGAGTGTCAGGAAAGCCAAGAGAAGCCCCCACCCCTTCTGCAACTCGTGCAGCGTCTGACAGCTGCTTTGTTTCTCAGGCCGCCAGCTCGGCTCTGGGCGGGCCCACTCTGACACATGCTGTTACCAAGGCAACCAAGATGCTGACGGCCACCGCCATGCCAACCGTGGCCACGTCTGTACAATCGCCATCCAGGTACAGAGGGGGGTTTGGGTAAGAGCAGAGTTTCAGTTATTTAAAAAAAAATGTTTTGTTTTTTTCTTGTCTCATTCACCTAAAAGCAAAAACGCACTTAATATATATATATTTAATCGACAGCCTCAATAACAACCTGTTTTTGTTTCCCAGATCAACTAAGCTGGTGATAATCGAGAGACTGCTGCTATTGGCTGAACGCTACGTGATCACTATAGAGGTAGAGTCCGCCTCTCACACACACCTGTAAACACTGTTCTACCGCAGAGGGGTGGTGCAGAATGGTGTAGTAATGGTGCAGGACGCTTTCTCATGCTTTTCTAACCATGCCATCTCTATTTTTTTAGGACCTGTACTCGGTTCCTCGCACCATTCTACCTCACGGGGCCTCGTACAACGGACACCCTGTTACTCTTCACATCACCTATGAGTCAACCAAAGACACTTTTACCTTAGAGGTACCGCAAGGCCTAATGAGGCCTGTAAAAGACTTTTGGTTGTGTTGGATTTAAGGCAATGGTAACTTTCTGTTCTGTTCTCGTGTGTGTGTGTGTGTGTGTGTGTGTGTGTGTGTGTGTGTGTGTGTGTGTGTGTGTGTGTGTGTGTGTGTGTGTGTGTGTGTGTGTGTGTGTGTGTGTGTGTGTGTGTGTGTGTGTGTGTGTGTGTGTTCTGTGTGTGTTCTGTGTGTGTTCTGTGTGTGTTCTGTGTGTGTGTGTCCTGCAGACCCACAGTAATGACACGATAGGAAGCATCCGGTGGAAGATTTCCGAGCACTTGAGCTGCCCGGTGGATAATGTCCAGATCTTTGCCAATGACAGCGTGGTAGGTCTTTTTGTTTTGTTCGTATCCAAATGACTTTTACAGTTTTATTGCTCCCTTTGAATTGAGTTTTTTTACTTTTACGCTAAAAGCATTTGCACCTTTTTATATCCTCCTGATCAAAGGATTTCCCCTCCAACACTCGTGCGTTTCCCCTGCAGCCAGTGGACAAATGATTCACAGCAATTTAATCTTGGAACGATGCCGTTCTTCTGTTTATGCGAAACACAGCTTTTGCACAACTTTGATTCCATCCCCGTTGTTCTTGTTGTTTGTTTGTGTTTTCTTCTCTATTTTTCCCTCTGACCTCATCCCCTCGCTGCTCCCTCACCGCGCACTAGCTGACCATGAATCGAGACCAGAAGCTGCTCTCCCAGCTGGGCTTCAGCGACGAGCAGAGCCTCACGGTGAAGAGCTCGGGTACCGGCACTCCCTCCGGCAGCTCCGAGTCATCGGCCTCCGCCTCCAGCGGCTCCAGCTCGGCCGTCTTCAACTCAGCCTACGCCTTGGAGCAGGTACCAGTTCAGACATCACGGCAAAAGTCCCACGTTATGCAGAAATTCCCTTTTTCCTGAACAATTTGCAATGAATCACTTGGAGGACTTGAGGCAAAGGGACTAGAGAGCATTCGGCCTTTTTCTTCTTTTGCATGCGCTACTTTTTGAGCCTTAACATTGGCCCCATGTGACATCACAAAGGGTCCTGATCCCGCCTCATCGGTACGTACGTCCACAGCGAGACGTTTGCTCTTCGACCTTAAACCACCTCACCGTTGCCTCGTTTCTGTCCCTTTCAAACACGTAGAAGATCCTGCAAAAATATTCAGTTTCCATTAGAAGGACCAACTGAATATTTTCTGCATGTGCCCTAAACAGAGGGCTGTAGGTTGCTGCGACTCCCCCACTGGATTCCAGTTTGAAAATGAGATTTCCAAAGCAGGTTTAATATAGGACCTTCATCAAAGTTCTGAAGACTCTTGTGCCTACAGCAGCTCTGACACTCCTTGTGTTTCCCAGGAGAAATCTCTGCCCGGTGTGGTCATGGCTCTGGTGTGCAACGTGTTTGAGATGCTCTACCAGCTGGCTAACCTAGACGAATGCAGGTAAACGTTCAGCCCAAAGGGGATGTTGCGTCCTGGGGGGAACCTGTGAATGCGCTTCACCCTGTTCTTTCTGTTCCTCCTGAACCCTCCAGGATCACTCTCCGCGTGAGGAACCTGCTGCTGCTCATTCCAACTGATCCTGAAGTGCAAGATGCTCTTGACAATTTTGTTCCCAAAGAATCCAGCGTGTGGAGCCACCAGGTAGATGCAGTTTCCACCACTAGGCATCCGAGCTGTCGGTGTCTCTGTTTTGATGCTTCACTGCTTCTGCTTGTGTCTCCTGCAGAAAACACTGTTCCAGGGCACGGGCTCCCGCTCGCCATCCCTCAGCTCCAAGCAGCAGCACCAGCCCAGCGCTGCATCCATCCTGGAGTCCCTCTTCAGGTCGTCGGCCCCCGGCATGTCCACCTTCAGGGTGCTGTACAACCTGGAGGTAGGACGAGAAAACACGCCCACGTCAAATGTCCCAAACCTTTCGGTAAACGGTCAGATCTGATTTTGCTGCTCCTCTCTGCGTCTGCAAGGTGTTGAGTTCGAAGCTCATGCCCACGTCCGACGACGAAATGGCAAAAACCAGCAGCAAGTCCTTCTGCGAGAACTTCCTCCGAGCGGGAGGCCTCAGGTAACGGCAAGAAAGGACTCGCTGCAGATGCTGAGATTTGATATAGACAAAGCTTCAGTTCTGACTGTCAAGCCTGTGTGTTTTCTGCACAGCCTGGTGGTGAATGTCATGCAGAGAGACTCCATTCCATCAGAGGTGGACTATGAGACCAGACAAGGAGTCTACTCCATCTGTCTTCAGTTGGCCAGGTGATTTAAAATTTAAAACCTCCTCCAAACACAGCCACTGGGTTCCTCCTCCTCCTCCTCCAGCTTCGTCCTCTAACTCCTTGTGCTCCGTGCCTGCAGGTTTCTCCTGGTCGGTCAGAGCATGCCGGCGTCGCTGGACGATGACGTCATCAGGGACGGCGATTCGCTGTCGTCCCGTCCGTTTCGCAATGCCGGGCGCGCAGGGCGGCAGCTGTCCCTGTGCGGAACCCCAGAGAAGTCCACCTACAGGCAGATGTCTCTGTCGGAGCGCTCCTCCATCCGAGTGGAGGAGATCATCCCTGCCGCTCGCGTGGCCATTCAGGTATTTTGGACCAAACACTGTTGAAAGTCTGTGTGACAGAGCAGTCAGAATTTAGCTAAACAAATAATCATCTTTTGTTGTTGTTTTCAGACCATGGAGGTGGGCGACTTCACTTCCACCGTGGCCTGCTTCATGCGGCTGACCTGGGCGGCGGCTGCAGGCCGCTTGGATCTGGTCGGCAGCCCTCAGCCAATCATGGAGACCCACGGGTCCCTCCTGCCCCAGGGAGTTCGCACCAGAGTCAGCAGCACAGGTGACACAGAAAGCGCACCTTCACTTTATTGTTGCTTTTCACAGCCTAACCAGGTGTGAAAGTAGCTTTCCTGCCCTGATCATCCGGCACGTCTTCATTCCTAAGCAGGAATTCCTGCTGCATCAAAACAAAAGTTAACAAAGCAAAAGTAAAACCTAGATTTATTTTTTTTTTTTTATTATTATTATTTTCCTGTCTTGCAGGAAGTAACTGTAGCTCCAGCAGCGAGGGCGAGTCCACCCCGACAGCATTGCATGCTGGGATATGTGTCAGGCAGCAAAGCGTGTCGCTCAAAGACGCCATCATCGCTCGAGAGGCCTTGTCCCTGCTGGTCACCTGCCTGCAGTTACGCTCTCAGCAGCTGAGTAAGAAACATACACAGCATGTGGTGTCATGTGTTGGTTGGATCTTGCCAAAACCATCATTTAATATTCTTGTTTTATTTTTTTCTTTCAGGTTCTTTTTACAATCTTCCATCAGTCAGCGACTTCATCATCGATGTCTTGCTGGGATCCCCCAGTGCAGAGGTGCTTAACATCATTTTGCTTTACAATCGCAAATGTTCCTTCACGTCATGATGGCGCTGATCTGATCCTTTCCTCTCTCCCTCCTCGCCCCTGTTGTCTGCCAGATTCGCCGCGTCGCTTGCGATCAGCTGTACACCCTCAGCCAGTCCGACACCTCGGCCTTCCCCGAAGTGCAGAAACCCAACTTATTCCTCCTGTCGGCCATCCTCACTGCTCAGCTCCCGCTGTGGAGCCCCACGTCGGTGATGAGGGGCATCAACCAGAGGTCGTTTTCTGCCAGCACGACCTTAAAGTTGCACGTGACCGAAAAGCGGGAGCTGGAATGTTGATGATGTTGTTTTTGTCCTTGTTCAGGTTCCTGTCTCAGTGCACGGAATACTTTGACCTCAGATGTCAGCTCCTGGATGACCTCACCAGTGAGTCGACAGAT
Source organism: Thamnaconus septentrionalis (assembly GCA_009823395.1). Classification (NCBI taxonomy): domain Eukaryota; kingdom Metazoa; phylum Chordata; class Actinopteri; order Tetraodontiformes; family Monacanthidae; genus Thamnaconus; species Thamnaconus septentrionalis. Next base: position 5,331,234 of record CM020508.1, on the reverse strand, counting down.
TATATATTATTATTATTTATTTTTATTTTATTTTTTTTGGGCTGTCAGACGATTAATTGCATAGTAATTACAATTTTTTTTACCTTGCTCTGTATGTAACTTAACAATATTTATTGTGTTTCTGAGACTCTAGGAAAATTTGGAGAGGACAATAATAATTCCTTTATGAAAATATTATATTTTTATTTTCATTGGAACATTCCAAAACGATTACATTCTTATACTGTCCAAATACTCTCTTTAAAAAAAAAAAAAAAGCTCATTCTCAAGCCATGATCGCATTTGTCAATCTCGGTGTTTTATTTTGAAAATGAACCGAATTCTCTCATGGTTCTTTGAGTGACTTCCTGTCCAGCTTGACGCGGATCACTCATGGCTCTTGCACAAAATAGACCAGATGCTGAAACGAGCGATGCGCGGCGCAAGTCGTTTCAAGTTTGGCATGAATGACGCCATTGGTTAACAATGACGCTGAAGAGGAAGCGTGCTCCGATCCGTGGCTATTTGTGCCACTTCCATGGCCGGTGTGAACCAGGCGTTCAACGCGGCTTAAAAAAATGAGTGCCGTTTAAAAAGAGTTTGAGTTAATGTGTTATTAACTTGTTATTAACGCGTTAACTTCGAAAGCCTTAGTTTTTTTGCCCGCTTTTCTCAATACTTTAAAAAGCCAAATTTGAGCCTTGACTTGACTGATTGAGCGGCCTCCCTGAAACAAACGTTCTGCTGCCTTCTCCTCCAGCCTCCGAGATGGAGGTGATCAAAGTGAGCGCGGCCACCATGCTGGAGGACGAGATCTCCTGGCTGGACAACTTTGAGCCCAGCTGGACCTCCGAGATGGAGACCAGCAAGGCGGACAACATCCTCCTGGCCGGACACCTGCGCCTCATCAAGACCCTGCTGTCGCTGTGCGGCAGCGAGAAGGAGCACCTGGGTGAGCGAGTGCGGCTCTCTGCCGGCCGCTGGAGTGAGTTTCAGGCGGCGAGAAGATCAAAGTGTGATTCAGGAGATGCGACTCTTTCCCTCCAGGTCCGTCGCTGATCCAGCAGCTGCTGGACGACTTCCTGTTTCGGGCCTCCCGCATCATCATCAACAGCTCCAACCCCACGCCCTCTCCAGCCCCCAGCCACGACTTTCACCCCAAGTACGTCTTCTTTTCTTCCCTCTTTCACAGATAAACTGGAGTACAAATAAAGACAAATGCTCAGACTAACTCTCCGTCATGGGCCGTGACTCCGATCAGGTGCAGCACGGCGAGCAGCAGGCTGGCAGCCTACGAGGTGCTGGTGATGCTGGCGGACAGCTCGCTGTCGAACCTCCGACTCATCACCAAGGAGCTTATGTCCATGCACCACCAGCCTGACCCGTCTCTCTGCAAGGAGTTCGACGTAAGACCACTCAGCTTTCTTTTCCTTCCTTTTTGTCACCATCTTTAGAAGTCACGAGGGGTGGGAAAAGAATTGATTCTCAGATTAATCAGGATTATGACATTGCCAATTGAGAATCGATTCACAAATAATTTTTTTTAATGAAGCCGCAACTCATGTGTTTCACGCTATGTTGCAAGCTTTGGACCCATATATGTGTATGAATCGCGATTTGCGATTAATTGCATCGTAGCCCTCTGAATCGAATTGAATCATCAGGTACCTAGCGATTCCCACCCCTAGAAGTCACTACAAGCATTTATCCGTGAACTCTGACCTCTGTTCCCCCGCTGCAGTATCTCCCCCCGTCGAGAGCCGCTCAGTCTCAGGGTTCGTTGGGCTGAAGAACGGCGGGGCCACCTGCTACATGAACGCCGTGTTTCAGCAGCTCTACATGCAGCCCGGCCTCCCCGAGGTACGTCCGCGTTGTGCGTTTACCTGCTGCTGTCACTAGAGGCTGCTCAAGTCCAGACAGGCCGCACGTGCCCCGGCCTTGAGTTTGCCCTGTGTGTGTTTCCTCAGGCTTTCCTGTCCATCGAGGACGACACTGACCAGCCAGAGGAGAGCGTCTTCTATCAGGTCCAGTCGCTGTTTGGTCATCTGATGGAGAGCAAACTGCAGTACTACGTGCCTGAGAACTTTTGGAAGGTAACAGAGCGTTGGCACGACAAGAGAGGAGGATTTTTTTTTTTTTTCCTCATCGTGTGTTTTGATCACTAAGTGCGGATGTTGTTGTGTGCGAATGTGTTCAAATCTCTCGTGTTGCAGATTTTCAAGATGTGGAACAAGGAGCTGTACGTCAGAGAACAGCAGGACGCTTACGAGTTCTTCACCAGCCTGGTGGACCAGCTTGACGAGCATCTGAAAGTAATTCACACCTCGCCAGTTTGCCTTCGCTGCATATTTTTTGCCCTCGTTTGTTTGCTTTGTCGTCGTCGCTGATGGTACAACTCCCTCTCGGACAGAAAATGGGTCGAGAGCAGATCTTCAAAAACACATTTCAGGGAATCTTTTCCGACCAGAAGATCTGCAAAGACTGTCCTCACCGGTCAGTAGACCTGAATTCATTTCACATCCCTGAAACTTTGTTTGTCTTCAGAATATCTTTTTTACTTATTGCTTTACGCGTCCATCCGACAGGTACGAGCGCGAGGAAACCTTCATGGCTCTGAACCTCGGCGTGACGTCGTGCCAGAGTTTAGAAATCTCATTGGACCAGTTTGTCCGGGGAGAAGTTCTGGAGGGCAGCAACGCCTACTACTGCGAGAAGTGCAAGGAAAAGGTGCGCACACACACACAACAGTCGCCTGCGCGCCCGTCTCTTCATTCATTCATCACGTGCGCTTGTGTCTCCAGAGAACCACAGTGAAGAGGACGTGCATCAAATCCCTGCCCACCGTCCTCTGCATCCACCTCATGCGCTTCGGTTTCGACTGGGAGAGCGGCCGCTCCATCAAATACGACGAGCAGATCCGGGTAGGAACCGCCGTCTCCGTCTCCACCCACGACGTGACCGCGGCGACCTTTTCATTTGGCCTCACCCTTTGTGTCTCGGGCGCAGTTCCCCTGGGTGCTGAACATGGAGCCGTACACCGTCGCCGGCATGGCTCGCCAGGACTGCAGCGCCGAGGGCAGCGAGGGCCGCGGCGACGGCGCCTCGGGAGGCTCGCCCAGGAAGAAGGTCACCATCTCGGAGAACTACGAGCTGGTGGGGGTGGTGGTGCACAGCGGCCAGGCACACGCAGGACACTACTATTCCTTCATCAAAGACAGACGGTATGTTGCTCCTCACTCGGACCCTTACGCTTGAAGGTTCGACCAGTTTCCACATTTTGGAGGAACAGTGGAGCAGCCGCACTCTCAGCAACTGATATGTCATTATTTAGAAATATATGTCATATATTAATTACATGCTTAGTCCTCTTGGCATTAAATGTCTGCTTATTTAGACCATTTATTAAAAAGGTTAAAAAAAATCATAGCATTTTTAACCCTCTGTTGACAGTCTCCTCCAAAATCTCCAAAAAACAGTGGCTTGTTAAAGCTGATGCTTTGTTGGACCTTCCACGTGTTTGGAATGGAACAAAAGAGAGGTGGTGTCAGAGGGCAGGGCTGGGATTGTGGTCACTATTTCTTGAAAAGGCATCAGTGCCCATTGTGACATCACAGAGGGCTGATTTCTAGAGAGTTCACCGACTGATTAGAGGCGACCTTGTTGTTAGAAAACATGAGTGAAGTCAACTCATGCATTAAAAGCACCAGAACCACTTGGTGGTCACTCTTGCACTCGTCCTGCAGCCACTGGTGCCGCTCTCTGCTTCTGTCCTCCAGTGCATTAGCAGCGACTCTGCAGCAGAAGTTCTGCTGCCTTCGCTTTCCTGGCAGATCGTAAGCGGATCGCATTGCGACACACGAACGCTATATCACACCGAGTTGGCTGTCCCAGTTCACTTATGCAAGCTTCTCCAGATGTTTGGCTGTGGAAGGCAGGAATTTCTTTTCTTTTCATTTTTAAGAGACCTCAAGAGCTGATATTTGGCGCTGCGCTCTCACTCCACACGCCCGTTTGAGAAACAAAACAAGTTCCTCTCCAAGGCTGCAGGAGATTAGACATCTACTCGAGCTGCTTGGAGGACACTTAATCTTTGTTTTCATCTGAGATCAATCCCCCTTCCTCCTCCTCCTCCTCAGTCATCCTCTGATTGTTTTCTCCTCTCTCTCTCTTTGACAGCGGCAGCGCTCGCGGTCGGTGGTACAAGTTCAACGACAACGTGGTGGAGGAGTTTGACATGAACGACGAGACGCTGGAGTACGAGTGCTTCGGCGGAGAGTACCGGCCCAAAGTTTACGACCAATGTGGGTGACGCGCGCCTAAACACAGCGTCGAGCATCCGGCGTCGTTGCGTAATCCGTATGTCTAACGCGTCTCTGCCTCCGTGCAGCCAACCCCTATCCCGACGTGCGGCGGAGATACTGGAACGCCTACATGCTCTTCTACCAGAAGATCAGCGACCAGAACTCTCCCGTTCTGCCCAAGAAAAGTCGCGTCAGCATCATGAGGCAGGAAGCCGAGGACCTCACGCTGTGAGTTCGCCTGCGGCACCGCTGACCCAAATGAATTCTTTATTGCTGGGGTATCCGGTCAGCAGTGTAACCCATCGCCGGCTGTGCCCTCCACCAGGTCTGCTCCGTCCTCCCCCGACGTCTCACCGCAGTCTTCTCCCCGCCCCCCCAGGGCCAACAACGACCGCCTCACCCTCCTCACCCGCCTGGTGCGCAAGGGGGAGAAGAAGGGCCTGTTTGTGGAGAAGATGCCGGCCAGCATCTACCAGGTGAAGTGCGGTCAGATCTTAGAGGGGTGCAGGTTGCGACTCGGCGCAGTTCCCATCGACCCGTGCGTGCACAACAACATCCTTTGCAGGGCGCTGCCTTCTGCAGATCCTGGTGTAGAGCAACGGCTGTGGGTGTCAGAGGATCAAAGGTCAAATTTAAATGGAAAAACAAACTTTAGATGCTCCATCCAGCAAGACGCTTCACCACTAAGCCTCACCATCAGCTGGACAAAGAGTAAAATTCAATGCCTGTTGGACTTTCTGCCTCAGTTGCCGCAGAATGTCAATATCGGACTGGAAAAGGTTGAAGCTGTTCAAGACTTCAATTACCTGGGCTCCAAAATCTGCACATCAGAGCCAGATATCAGCCACCGCCTCCAACTTACACTTATACTGTCATGTATTTTTTTTCTCTTTTTTTTTTTTTTGTCTAAGGCACTGACTGTCTCTCTTTCTTTCTTTCCTTCTTTCTTATTTTTAATTGGACAGTAAAATTCTGTAAATGTCTAATCAATTTATTGTCACTTCCTGAGATTTGGATGTAGCTGTTCCTCGTTAAGCTGACGCTCCCTCTGTCTCTGCCCCGTCTAGATGGTGAGGGATGAAAACCTGAGGTTCATGAGGAACAGAGACGTCTACAACAGCGACTACTTCAACTTCACCCTGTCCCTGGCCTCCGTCAACGCCGTACGTGCCTCCGCTGACCGATTCCCCTGGGAAGGTCTTCCACATCCCTAATTTAACATCTATTCTGTGCAAACAGACGAAGCTGAAGCACCCGGACTACCAGCCGATGGCCAAGGAGAGCCTCCAGCTGGCCGTGCACTTCCTCCTTCACACCTACCTGCACACCAAGAAGAAACTGCGGTACGTCGCGAACACGCACCCCGCCCCCCTTTCCGCGGGGAGGAGCAGCGTCTTACCCAGCATGCCGTCTGTTGTCTCTTCCAGCGTGGACACGGAGGAGTGGATGGCCACGGTGGAGGTGCTGCTGTCCAAGAGCCGAGAGGCGTGTCAGTGGATGGTGCAGTACCTGGTGGGACAGGAGGGCCGAGAGATCACCAGGTCGGTGCCGATTCAGAAACGATTTTTTTATATATATATATATATATATATATATATATATATATATATATTTTTTTTTTTTTTTCATCTTATCGCGCAACACCTACGGCAGCCCAGAAGGCACATTCACATTGCCGGGAGCGGGGGGAAGAAAATAGTTGTTTTTTTTTTAAATTAGAATCGATACTGTATCGAACAACGTGAGAATCACGATTTGAATTCAAATCTATTTTTTTCCCACACCCCTAATTTCCAATACTGCCAGATAAGGAAAAGATAATCCCTTCCTGTCATTAAATTGGCTGCCTCCTGGCCCATAAATCCCACCCAAATTTCTAACTGAACTAAACCAATTTTCAGGAGCAGCTCATGCAGAACGATTCAATCAGACTCCTGCATATCTGGAGGCTGGCCGCGTGCCATTTATTGCTTTTTCAGTTTCTTTTTCCAGGGAAGTTTATTCTTTGTTAATCCCGTCTGCAGGCTTTGTTTTGTGTTTGTAATGCTCAGATTTTCGGGTTTCGCGTCTGAATGTTCCAACTGTAGCGCGACGGAGATGTGAGGCGTCTCCCTGCACAGTTGACGCTGGCCGTGACAGCGCGCCCTCCTTCAGTCCTCCAGCACTGCAGAGCTTTTAATAGCCGCTGGGCGGACACGGGATACAGGCGCTGGGCGGCTGATCGATCGCACGTCGAACCCGCCGACCTCTCCGTCGCAACTCCACTCGATCCTGCAGGAGCGTCAAAGGCCTCGCTTGTGCGTGTTTCTCAGCCCCGTGCGCTCTGATTGGCTGACCTGGCTGTCGCTGTGGAATGCAAACGGTAGTTTCTAACAAAAAAAAAAAAAAAAAAAAAAGCGCACATATCCTGAGAAATCCGTTGGCTCGCACCACTCAGTGTGTCGAGGCATGAGGTGATCATGTGGTCCCGGGCCGTGATTGGCTGCTAGACATCGGACGCTCACGCAGCAACACCCACCTGTAATCCCCCCTTCCCTTTACCTGGGACACGCCCCCTTCTCACATCAGTCGACCCGTCAGCTGTGCAGCTCGACACCCGAAGCTTCCCAGACTGAAGCTGCAGTGGCTCATGCCAGCCAGTGTGCTGTGACGTTTATGGCCTTTACAAACTGAATGAAGGAGCTTTGTGGGGTTTATGTGGGATTTTCTGAGGCAAATTGTTCCCAAGAATTTGTTTTCTGCTGATTCAGCAGCAGCATTTCTCACACGTTGCACGATTGTCATGTAGGGAAGAGCAACCGTTTTTATATACTTTGATCAAAGTTGCTTGGATTGATTTTGCACTGCTAACAAATGTCCCAACTGCTCACAGTGATGATGTGGAATGTGTCTCTTGGCACCAAACACACTGGCTGCGTTTAAATTACTCCTAGAATTGTGCGAAATCTAAATATCGCAATAAAAAAAAAAAACTGGTAATGGAAATACAAAATTTTGAAAAACCTCTCAAAAATGGCTAAAATGTTTTTACGCTCACATGGTTTTTCAGACATACAGAGAGGAACATTGCAAAAGTTTTTTTTCTCGCATTTACACGTCACCGGATTGGACGCACAGGGTCACGTGACCAGTTCACTTCAAGTGAAAATTCCGCGTTCTGATTGGACGGAGGAGGAGGAGACAGAATATTTTTTACAAGTAATCAAACAGAAAAAAATACAAACCATTCTTGGCAGCAAACAAACGTCAACAAACAAAAGCAAACGTAATTCTCGAACATCTCGCCGGACGAGATTTTACGAGAATTACGGCTTATGCACTTCACACCATTCAATGGGAACACCTGCAAATCACAATTGTATTTTGTCAAAAATTTAGAAATAGGGCTTTTATTTTACGAAAAACTGTAATGGAAATGCAGCTACAGTTTGACAAATGAGATGCAAATTTATATGTAAACATTGAAGGGAAAAATATGACAAAGTATCACTGAGTGCTCAGAGTTGGGTCGCAGTCGCTCTGCCTTGACAGATGATGCGCAAAAGTCTGTAAAAGCGCCTCCAGCATCAAAAAGCGTGTCTAGAACTGCTCCAGTTTCATCTCCTCTGTGTGGATGTGAAGCTTCCTCCAAGTCTGCTATGCAGAACAGCGTTGAAGCCACAACCGTCTGCTAAAACCCCTCCAGAACCTTTTTCTGAGACTATCCCGTCTTGTTGCACGAGCCCTCGACGTCCTGCGACTTCCTGCCTGACGTGCGTCCTCTGTGTCCTGCGCAGGGTTTGTCTGCTGGAGTGCAGCGTGAGGGAGGTGAGGGTGGTGGTGGCCTCCATCCTGGAGAAGACCATGGAGAGCGCGCTCCAGTTCGAGGACCCGGGACTGGACAACCTGGTGGACGCCCTGCTGTCCCTGCTGGACAAAGACGTGCCGGAGAACGTCAAGAACTGCGCGCAGTACTTCGGCCTCTTCAGCAACTTCACCCAGAGGGTAAAGAAGGAAGCAGAGCAGCACACAGCTGCACACTCGGGTGTTTCGTCCGCTGAATTGCAACTTGAATCCTCGTCTTTCTTGGTTCAGGGTTGCGGCCCCTGCCAGCTCTTGTTAAAACACTCGGCCTATCGCCGGATGCTCGTCTTCCTGCTGGGATCCAACAGGCAAAACAATCAGGTAAAGCAATTTGCATTTCGAATGTTTCCAGTGTTTTTAGAAAGGCCGAATGTTGTTTTGTTTGGGGTTTTTTTTTTTGGTTCCTAAAGTGTCGGGTGTGTTTCAACAGAACCGCCGCTGGAGCTCAGCCCAGGCCCGCGAGTTCCTGCACCTCCACAGCACTCTGGCCTTCATCGCGCTGCAATGTGACCTCAGCTCACAGCGGACGCACGGTGAGACACGGCGCTGAAGCTGAATGACGGTTTTTCATTTGTACATTTTGGGAGAGCATTGAATTCCAGCGCAGTGCATTCAAACGACCTACAGTCGTGCTTTTTCTGCCAACTCACAATTTCAATTTTTTTTTGTTCACAAAACATGAAAACGTTGAACAAAATACAGAATGTCAAAAACATTTTTCAGACAACACAATAGATAAATAGAAAAGAGTAAATAAAGATGGAAGGTCAACCAGGGAGTTTTGAAATTACATATATATATGTATGTATATATATATATATATATATATATATATATATATATATATATATATGTATGTATATATATATATGTACATATACGTACATACATACACACATAAAAACAGTATAACAGAAGCGTCCATTCAGGTGGGCTCCTGTTTTTGTTTTGTTTTTAATTATTTGAGTTTTGTTGTATTTTTTTTCTGATTCTCTGTTTCCGCAGCTCCCGGAGGATTTACGCTCCGGTCGAACAACGTCCCGTCCTCCACGCTGCTCCCGCTGCACGCCGACATCCTGGCGTCGCTCTTCAACCCGGAGGGACAGACGTACCTGCTGGAGGTGAACCTGACCACCGGGACCCGTCGCCCTCCAGCGTCTGTAACCCTGTCTAACCTCCGTTCTCCGCCCCCCAGGTGATGTTTGCCATGCGAGAGCTGTCGGGTCCCCTGTCGGTCCTCATCGAGATGACGACCTGCGGCTCCTTCTGCAACGAGCCCTTCTCCCTGGGCGTGCTGCAACTGTTGAAGGTGCATATGAAAGCGAAGCCATGCGCCGCTGAACCCCGAGCGAGCGAATCGGAGCTGGATCGTTCTCGAGCCGCGTTTCTTAGGTTCTTTCTGTGGTGTTTTGTCGCAGACCCAGCTGGAGACGGCGCCGCCTCACGAGCTGAAGAACATCTTCCAGATGCTGCAGGAGTTACTGGTGAGTCTCCGATCCGTTGAGCTGCGTTGACTCCAGTCACTGCGATCGGCTTCACTAACCGCAGAGAAATCTTTTGTTTCACCAGGTCATGGAAGATCCGCTGCAGTCCCAGAGACTCAAGTTTGCTTTTGAGTCGGAAAAAGGACTTTTGGGTATGGATGGCTTTTTGTTTTTTGTTTTTTAAATTTCCTGCCACTTGGATACTGTTTCTCTGGAGTGGTTTCATTGATTTCTTCTCCTCAGCTTTGATGCACCAGAGCAACAACGTGGACAGCAGACGCTGCTACCAGTGTGTGAAGTTCCTGGTCACACTGGCACAAAAGTATGTACATGTTACGTGTATAGATACAGTATATGACTTTTAAGTGTGTGTGTGTGTGTGTGTGTGTGTGTGTGTGTACATATACAATCTCACCTCTACTTTCTCCCTTCTCCCTTGCAGATGTCCTGCAGCCAAGGATTACTTCAAGGACCTGTCGGGACACTGGAGCTGGGCTGTTCAGTGGCTGCAAAAGAAGGTCGGCTCCAAACACAACAGTGATTTTGGAAAAATTCCTTCCAGGGTCCCCAGTGTTCTCATAAAAAAAAAAACATTTCACTGTTCCAGTGTGCAAAGGCAGTGCAGTCACTTAATATTTCTAGGAGGACATTTCATAAGGATTGTTTATAACCAGAGGCCAATAGATAAATTGACCCATTCTTCAAGGCTTGTGTGTGTGAAGGGTATTAGTTATTATAATATAATATTTTATCCCTGAACCGAGAGCTTTATTTTCCTCCTGTGCTAATTTTTGGGGGTTTCTGTCTCCATGTTTCTCTCAGATGACTGAACATTACTGGACTCCGCAGAGCAACGTCTCCAATGAAACCTCCACTAACAAAACCTTCCAGCGTACAATCTCTGCACAGGTACGCGCGCGCGCACACACACACACACACACACACACACACACACACACACACACACACACACACGCACAGATGAAAACGGTGCCAATTTGATGTGACCCAGCTTCTCCCAGCAGACCTACATAATCGCACACAGAGCAGCGTCCGTCTCTTGTCCTCTCTCTCCTGTGCTCACTACTCTGTGTTGCCCCCCCCCCCCGCCCCTGCAGGACACTCTGGCCTACGCCACGGCGCTGCTCAACGAGAAGGAGCAGTCGGGCAGCAGCAACGGCTCCGACGGCAGCCCGGCCAATGAGAACGCCGACCGCAGCCTCCGACAGGTAGCGGCCGTCGGCTTCGCCCACGCCGGCTTTCTTTCTATAGAAAGTGGCCCGTTGTCTCTCTCGCATGAAGCCACTCGCGCTCCATCCATTCACACTGCCAAAAAAAATAAAGAGAGAGAGAATAATCCGGGAGGAGGGTGGTGGATGTTGGTCGGCTTTTGTCAAAAGCCGCAAAGGCAGTCGTTTCCCTCCCTCCCTCGGATTCTATTAGCAGTGGATTTGAAGCAGAGCCGCTATTCTTTCCTGAACTCTCGCTGCGGCTCGGCTCCAATCGCTTCAGCGTGCCACTTTTTTTTTTTTTTTTTTGTATTATTCATCACAAACTACTCTGATCACATTTTTTTTTTCCCCGACTCCCCGTGTTCGCAGGAATCCGAGTCTCCCATGATGCTCGGCGATTCCAGGAGCGACCTGGAGGACGTCGACCCCTAGCCGCGCCCTCCCCCCCCATCTCCCCTGCGACCAGCTGCTCATCCTCTCCCAGGAAGAGGCGGCGCCGCTCAGGGGGGTCCGCAGCCCCGGGAGGGAAACACGGAAAAAAAAAAAAAAAAAGGGCTGCACCTATGCCTCTGATTGGTCGGGACACTCTGGACTCCGCGGCCGAGCCAATGGGATCGCCTCGTCTCCGGGTCGCTACGGCAACGAAAGGAGCTATGAATAAAAATGGCAAAACGACTTCTTTTTCAGAGCGGCGCCGGCGACGGCGGCAGAGTTGATTACGGTGTGAAGTGCAGAGAGAGAAAGAAAAGAAAAGAAAAAAAAAAACCTTCCACAATCACGGATGACTTGAGTTTATCCTTTTTATTATTCATTCATTCACTGGGAATGACTGCGAGATGGGAGGACGGCTTCGGGTTGTGTTTTAACAATTTTTCTTGCTCTCGTTTGCCAACGTTATCTACACAGACATTATTCATTTTTTTTTGTAAAGACTTTCTTTTTGTTTGTTTGTTTTTTCCTTGTTTCATAGCTGTAATTTCCACGTGTAAGATAATATTTTAAAGTCTCCTGTGCTCTTCTTCACAGCCATGCTAAGAGTTGCGGGAGTGTCGGGGCGGGGGCCCTCCCACCCTCCCCCGGCGCTCTAGAGGAAGCGGCCGACTCATACACACAAATACATGCGCGCGCGCGCACGTGCGGCATGCACTTGTACAGGAACACCTCCACGCACGCACGAGCACTTGTCGAGGGGGGCGGGGGAAGACGACGTATGCACTTTAGAACCCGGCCCGGCCCGGTCCGGCCCGCTGCCATGTGAGGCAGCGGCGTCGCCGGCGCCGGTGCCGGCCCGTTTCCTCTAGAGCCGCGTCGCCACCGGGTCCTGCTCTTCTTTTAACAGCTTATGCAGTCTTCTTCTTTTTCTCCTACTCCTTCGTTTTCGGTGCCACTTATGCAGGCAGCGGGCCATGGTGACCTCTGACCTCGGTGATCACGGCGTCCGGGGGGGCGGTTCTAAGTCCTCGCTTCCCCGGCGGCTCGGCGCAGCTCCTGGATATTTTTTTTTTTATCGTCATTGCTGTTTTGTGTTGTGTTTATTTTTTTTTATTTTTTTTTGCGGGTTGCCATGTTGTTCCCCTCTGGACTCGGCGACTGTCTGTGAAGTGGCTCAAGCCTTATGCAAGAAGCTGATCCCGGGAGGCACAGCCCGGATCGCTTGATAGTGGGCCACCGGTGCCGACTGCGAGGGAGCTCAGGAGCAGGTTTTAGGTTTTTTTTTCGGTGCCAAGGCGACACGCACGCACGCGCGCGCGCGCACGCACTTAAAGATCAGACACTACGAGCGGATCTCGCTGGTGCGCATCACTGGTTCACCTCGCAGGACAGGTCTTCCTCTTCTTCTTCGACTCACTGTTACCTCTGCTTTATCAGGTTTTTCTTTTGGTTTGTCTTTTTCTTTTCGACTCTTTTGCCTTTGTTTTGTTTCGCTGTTGTGTACCTTTGGAAACACACACACAGAGGAGCTAAATCCAAATGTAGCTCTGAGCTTCGTGCGATTTAAAAAAAAAAAAAAAAAAAAAAATTAAAAACCCGAAATGGTTAATCAAGACGCGCATCCCGTCGAGCTCCACCTCCCCCACACCTCCTCTCCACCGCTATGACCATTGGGAGACTTGAAGTGCCTTAACCTCCCGATGGCCACCACCACCCAGCCACCCACCCACCCACCCACCACGCCCACTCACTGCCCCTGCCCCCCTCCGATGCCACGCAGCTAAGATTCTATCACAGGGAAACAAACATACACAAAGATACAAAGTTGTCCTCTGTGTGTTGTGACAAAGGAATGTAGGAATGTATTTGTCGGCTGTGGACTCCGTGTGTATGGAGTGGGGGGTTAGGGGAGGGACCGGCGCCGCTTTCAACCCTCACTCTTTAAACAGGGTCCAGGCCAGTGGGACAGGGTAGCGACGCTTCCGACGCTGCTTGCGTTTTCGCCACAGACACGCTTTTTTTTTTTTTGCAAAAAAAAGAACGAAAAAAAAGTCATCCCAACCGGCCGGAGGGAAGATGCTGCTGCAGCCTCCACCACCCTGGGCCCCTCGTCCCCTCTGTCTCACACGGCGCTGGACGTCACGTCGTGACCATCTTTGCATGTGTGGCGGGAAGCGGCGGCGGCGGCGTTTCGTCTTCACTCCTAGAGCATTAAGCACGCCCCTCCTCTTCCTCCTCCACCTCCTCTGCTTCCTCCTCCCCCTCCTCCTCTTCTTCTTCACCCTCCTCTGTGGCATCACGCAGTCCGTGCCAAGCGACACACGGCGCCATGTTCAGCCCCACAGTTTGTCCCCGCTGCCACGTGATCACGATGACTTGATGAAAACGTTTAAAAAAAAAAAAAAAAAAAAAAAAAATGAAGGAAAAAAAAATGAAGGACAAAAAAAGTTTTGTTTTAAAATGGGGACGTGACGGGAGAGACAGAATGGGGCGTGGGAGGGCGGGGAGGGAGGGAGCGGGCGAGCGTGGGCGGGCGGGCGGGCGAGGGGGCGAGGGATCCGGCGTCTCGAGTGGGTTTTTAAATCGTCTATGGATTTTGACAATTCACTGCTGCCATCGCAGGATTCTGTAATGCATGTTGAAACTCAGTTTTAATTTGTACATCAGAGTTTGATTAAGGGGAAATTTTATATAAAATAAACTGGAATGCACAACCTTTTGCACATTGTGTGTTCTTTTCACTTTTTCCTTATTTGGCCTCGCATGTGATTCGTTTAAAGCACAGAAATATCCAGCTGAAGAAACGCCAGGTGTTATTGTTTTTTTTTGCTTTTTTGTTCCTTTAAATATATTTACACTCAGCCGTGTCCAGACTTAGCAGGTCTATTGCGGTGGTGAGATGTTTCTGGGCAGGCAACCAAATCAGTGACAGATGACATTTAAATTTTGAAAAAAAAAAAAAAAATTCCTACTTGGCCTCCACAGTTCCAGCTCTGCTTGTTAGAATGACTTCAGTCCACACAGTCCGCACTAAATCATTGCTGATGCTAAAACGTGTTCGGGGCCCCTTAACGCATGTGCAGTTTCCTTCCTGTAGAAGTCAACTTCACAGTGATTGTGAAAGTTCTTCTCGGGTGTTTAACCAAAGAAAAGTTACCTCGACATAATAATAGTAAATTGATAATAAGTAATAAAAAAAACTTAAATTGTCAGTTTCAGAAGGACCTGCAAACAATAATGCTCTGAAGCAGCCCAGACAATCGAACCTTTTCATGATAATGTGTCAGGGTGTGGTCAGGGCCAACAGGCTAATCTCTTAGCATTTACAGCTAATGTCAACAATCACTTGATGTTTTTCCGGAAAAATAAATAGTTAAATTACACGTACAAGACCATCCAATTGTGTGTGTATTTTTTTTTTATATATAAATGTCTCATAGAAGATACCAAAAAATATTTGCCAACACTTTACATAGAACCACATACAACTCAGCCGTGCTGAAGAAATACTAAGTAGAATATTTTTGATGCGATCATTCATTTTCAAAAACAAAAAAAAGCTCACAAACAGCTCTAAGTCACTGTTGACACCCACCAGTCTTTAGAGGGGGACAATATGACCAAAAAAAACAAACCGCGGATCTATCCTGGGGATGTTTATGCGGCACAGGCCAATCAGTGGCCGGATGTGTCGCCCCCTTCTGGAGGTGTGACACGGCAGCAGACGGCGACTCCTGCTGCAACGCCAGCTCCGGTCGGCCTGCGGACTCGGCAGCTGTTTCCCTCGGCACCGGAGCCCAACAGGGCCGCACCCTGGCTGACGGCGCTGCAGTCGGTCATGGTCCAGCCGTACGTACAGGACAGCTCCACCTGCAGGACGAACAGAGACATGGCATCGCAGGTGACGGCCAGGTGTTTTTTTTTTTTTTTTTACAAAGTATGTCAGTGAGCAATATGTACCTCCTCTTTGTCAGCTGATGTCTTTTCCACCAGGTGGCACTCCAGAGCAGGAGCATGGCAGCACACGGCATGTGATGTCATGCCGGCTTTCCCAATGCAGCGCCTCCTGTCGCCGTGATGTGGACGGGAATGAGATAAGAGCTCATCTTTGGACCAGGTGGAACATCCTGCGGAAGGACGCCTGGTGAGTGAATCTGATCTGATTAACCTGTCTGAGAAGCTCCGCCTCCTTGGTTCCCCAGGCAAAGTGGAGGAAAAAGTCTTTGGACAACCCATGGAGTTGTCTAAAAACCGAGCACAGGAACATACGTACAGGAATATAGTTTTGTCTGTCTACTGCAGCCACAACTTATAAGATCTTTTATATGCAAAGATTTCATTAGAACTATTAGTGATGGGTAAAAAAAAATTTCCACAGCTGCATATTGTGGAACAGTGACAAAGGACCATGTGTACTGCAAATAAAGTAACAAAGAGCAAAAGCACCTTGTCCAGCAAGAAAATGTCTCCCTGCTGTTTTGGTTACTTTTATTGTGAAAAGAACCCCTTTGTCTGACAAAACTGCCACTCCTGCAGAATCCTAGTTGTGCTAACTTAAAACACTCCCTTCCAGAGATTGGCCGAGTGGCGGAGGCTGGAATCTGCTCCACCAGGCCACACACATTAGCACAGGTTGTGACTCACCGGTCAGGTGGTGCTGCGGCTCCACACACTCGGCGTCTCGGCCGGCTTCAGGGCTCACGTGGACTCGGCACCGCAGGCCCCCAATGACGCAGCAACGGGCCACGGCGTGCACGCCGCTGCCTCCCACCCCGTTGTGGGCCACACTCCATCTGCTGGCCGCTCGCCTGTAAACGCAGAGGACTCTGACAGGTGAGACCACCGGCAGAGGGTTTTTTTTGTTTTGTTTTGTTTTTTCTAGTAGGTGCGAGACTCACGGCGACGGTCTCTCCGGCGTGCAAACCGTCAGCAGAGAAACTCCTGCAGCTCGTCATCTCCTCCCCCAGGCGACATCGGCTGACCGCCCTGTCCTCGCCCTTGACCCCCGACCTCTCCGACCACACCGAGCGGCACAGCAGCTCCCGGCCTGCTCAGCCAAACACACATTTAATTTTTGCACATTGGTACTTTGTTTTAGGTTAAGTGTGTAATATTTGGTGATCGGATAAATAACAGCGACATCAAGTGGTTACATTTTATATTGCAGTGTCCTGAGCTTGGCCTTGAGCTATGGTGGCCTGCGCACCCAAACCTGGATACCTCATCAATCTTCTTCTTCCTTGATTTATTTGAAGATCGCCCTTATTATGAAACGCGCTGTCAGGTGAGCTGGATTATCAAAAATATGAGAACCGTTCTAAGGGCAGGAAAAATTACTTTTATTGTACTTCGATTATACACTTTTATTGATGTGTTTATGGGCTTTATATAAAGCTACACACTGGACCTTTAAGCTTCACTGGGGGTAAAAAAAAATAACTACATCGCTCGCCGAAGCTCATTGTCTGCTGTTGCCATGGCTTCCACCGCCATCCACCAACCTTTTCCGTCGTCGCCGCCGCCACCGGCTGGCACGGCGGCCACAAGGTTGGGTGTGACGAGGCGCTGGGCCTCGGGCAGAGGCAGGAAGTTGATGCCGTTTCTGACGGAGTAGCGCAGCATCGTCTGCAGGAGCTGCGCAGGCGACATGTTGCCATTGGACGACAGGAGCACAGCTGCAATACCTGCGAAAGTACACGTGGGGGGAAAAAAACACTTCACCATCATCTGCTGCTTTTCCCAGAAATTTCAGTGTCGCTTTTGTGGCCGTGCGTACCGGCAGCGTGCGCGGCGGCCTGCGAGGTTCCGCTGCGGGGGGTGAAGCAGGTGGCGCAGTCGCTGCTGGCGCTGACGATGTCATCGCCGGGCGCAAACAGGTCGACGCAGCGGCCGAAGTTGGTGCCGCCGGCCCCGAGCGACATGAGCTGGTCGGCCAAGTTCACCGCCGCCACCGTGATGACCTGCAGGCGCAGTACAGAGGTTTGATAAATACCAGCCAGGCGCGTGCGATTTGAACGTAACCCTCGCAGGGTCGTGTGACCTCGGGTTCGGAGGCGGGCGAGTAGAAACATGCGTCGTCTCTTTGGTTCCCCGCGGCGGCGATGACCACGGCGCCCCGGGCCACCATGTCACGGCTGGCGGTGTTCAAGGAGCGGCTGAAACCGCCGATGAAGGGCAGCAGGATGACCACTGGAGCCACTGGAGCCACTGGAGCCACTGGATCCACTGGACGGTTCGACAACGCCGCACGGATGTAGTCCATGCCTGTAGAACACACAATGGTTTCAATGCAGGACAAGTGTTGTTCCTGCTGTTTACTGTGTAAGGTAAACGCAGCAGAATTGGTGTAAAGGCCCCAACGATGTTACATTGTAATGTTGTTCCCTAACAGCAACCTGTGTCTCAAGCCTTGAAATTAGTCAAATCCGTCATTTAATTCTTTAGCTAGCTTCAACTTTCAGAAAATCTGGCCTGAAATACCTTGTGAGGGTTTGTGACCACACCCACCAACTGGTTTTAGCCCCGCCCACACTCTATGAGACCTGGGAGATTATTTTTTTTGGCCGCTCTTCCAAACTTGTGGATGCTACATAGACACAATAAGGACTTTAAGAAAACGTGAAATGCGCACTTTGGGAAAATGTAGGCGTCAGCGCCCTTTGTAACACAGGGGGGCGCTGATGACTCTACTTGATTAGCACAGCCAGGTGCTCTTTGAGACTGTCTCACGTTTGCCTTGTTGTTTTTGTCGCCCTTTTTCTTCCCTCATGAACGGTCTAACACGTCACCAGCAAATAAAATAAAAAAATATGATAAAAACCCAGCTTCTTTGCTGGAGACTGCAAACAGAGGGCTAAATGTGTTTCAGAATGCACGTCCACTTTTACCGGCCAGAGCCCCTGACACGGTCCCTTTCCCCTGGCAGTTGAGCACTCGGACCAGGTTGACGGCGGCTCCTCGGGCGACTCCAGAGTCCGAGCCGCTCACCACCCCTGCGACGTGCGTGCCGTGACTGTCGCACTGACTGGCCTGTCGACACACACACACACACACACACACACACACACACACACACCCCATGTGACGTGACACAAGCTGGACTCTTGGAAAGCCTTCGCTGCGATGTGACTGGGCGGTGACCTGTCTGTGGACCCTGACTCCGTCCTCCTCTGGCACGCTGCTGAAGTCCGTGAGGCGGACTCGTCCCTCCAGCTCCCTGTGGGAGCTCTGGACGCTGCCGTCCATCAGGTACACCTCCGCCTCGCCGCCATCATCTGGACAGTGTGCGCACAGTCGTCATTGTCGTCTAGGTGAGTTCCGGCGGGGCCGAAGAGTGAGGTTGGACTTACTGGGTGGCCTGTATGTTCCGTTTTCAGACGCGACGCCGTGGGGCTGCAGTAACCGCTGGAGGTTCCAGGGGGCGCTCTGGGCAAATATGGATGAATCCTCCTCTATGTAGTGGACATGAGGCAGCCGCACAGCCTGGTACAAACACAGTCACATTTTATTAGTGGTCTAAAACAAATAAGCTAAGGTTACAAAACTAATATTTTACCTTAAACACAAAGAACTTCCTATAATGTTTGGTTGTTTAATGTTCTGGTTAATTGATGAATATTTTACTATTAAACAGCAAAGTATCATTGGATTTATTGGTATCATTAAAAAATCAGAATTGGTGACAGTGATCCTGGTCTCCCACCTTAAAATTACACTGACTGGAGACTTTTTTTAAGCCACTGGCTGAAGAATATCTGTAACCATTTGACCAACATATAGACGGCCAAAGTGATTCTGAGTAAAGGCCAGTATGGTCTTTTTCCCCCATTGATCTTTTTCTGTTTTGTTTTGTTTTTTTCATAAAGATTGGGGAAAAATCTCCAAGGTGTACCCCAGGGCTTTGGTCCCGCCCCCTTTGTCTTTGTATACTGGCTTTTTTTTTTTTTTCTTTGGCAAAAGACAAATGTTAATCTCCATAGTTAGACCATATGGTTTGATTCCCTGCCAGGAGATAATTCCAACTGCATATCCACTGCATGTTTGACAGATCAGCACAGCAGCAGGAAGGGAAATCACCACGCACCATGTGCAGGACGTCACTGCTCATCTTGACCAGGAAGCCGTGCAGGACTCCGGTGTAGGTCTTGAGGATCTCCAACAGGTAACCCCGCCTGGCTGCCTTGGCTGTCAACCTATTGATGGTCCTCTGCACATGAGACTCGTGTGATCCCGCGTCAAGCATGACCAGGTACTGACCGGGAATTCGCCACGCAGCCTGGGGCCGAGCACACACAGCATTAGAAGTTAAGCCACCACGTGCGATGACTGCACAAAAATAATGGTGTGTGTGTGTGTGTGTGTGTGTGTGTGTGTGTGTGTGTGTGTGTGTGTGTGTGTGTGTGTGTGCATAGACACACAAGTGCAGAACAGCGCAACAAAAGTTTGCTGCTACTGAAAAGTAACTAAGTGCTGCATGAATTTTTAAACAGGCAACTTCATATATCTGCTCTTCTTTTCCATTATAACTACTGTTCAAAATATCGGTCGTGCAAAAAAAAAAATAAAATATACGACGACAATATATAAAAATAACGACGCTTGTGCATCGTTATATTCTGCACAAGCGCGTGTGGCTGCGAATGTCAATCCGATCGATCAAATCACGTCTCTCTGCCACGCGCCTCACCCCTCACCTTGTTGCACCTGAGGAACGCCGCCGCGGGCTCGGTTCCGGTCTCGGGCTGCGTGGCGTCCTCGCGCATCACGTCCAGGATCATGTCGTCGTCCCAGTCCCAGCCCCCGTCCCCGGCGTCGTACCGCGCGCTCACGGCCAAGGATGCGCACAAGCACAGCGCCCGGCCGATCCAGCTGCAGCTGCGACGCATTCTCCAAAAAGAACTCTCCGGACGGGTTCCAGAGGGGAAGTGTTGAGGTGCAACAGATGAGCAAGAAAATAAATGTATAGAAACTGTTTTGTTTTTTTTTCTTTTCTTCTCAATCTGAGATGATGTTTTCTTTTCTTCTCTCTTTTTAAAAAAAAAAAAAAAATATTATTATTATTTTACGCGTCCATGCAGGTGATGTCTCCCTCCGCCATGCAACTCCTGGTTTTTGGAAGGATGGAAGGATGGAAGAGGGATAAATCCAACAATTGATTCTTATAAGTCGAGGCGGGGACTGCTGACGTCTCCGGGGCTCACGCCACCGCCTTTGTGTCGAATGATTGCCGTCCGTGCGAACACCTCTTTCGGCGGAGGAGTCATGTTTCAGGCTGCGCTGTCCCGCTGACACCCTGTGATTACTGCGCGTCAGGGTGAGAGAGGACAAGTCTGCCGTCCGCCTCCTCCAAGCGCGCGATGTTGACGCTCCGGCTCTCCGGCACGTGGACGGGTGCGCGCTGTATGCGCACGAGGCTGAGCATGTATCGCCTGTCGCCTATATTTCCCCCCGTCGATTCCCGTTTATCAAAGCACGCGGACGGGAGTCGTTCTCCGCCCCGCGGGGTTGTTGCAGTCATCGGTGAAAGCAGGTCGTTACGTAAGACACAATCTTCAGGGGGGTTAAACGCAGGGCGACTTTAAACACGACGTCCCCTCTTTGCACCGAGTAGAAGAAGCAGGCCAGAGGATGTCTGAATATATATTCATATATATATTATTTTTTTTGTGGCTGGAGGTCCAACACCCCTGGTGACAACCTGGCTCCAGATCTGATATTGTGCAGTGTGCACAGGCTGCATATACTTTTTTTTTTTTTTCAGGTTTAGATCAACCGCTGCATCAGTTATGTAACTAGGCCTTAAGTGGAAAACACATCTTGTGTAAGGATTAAAGCAAAAAGGGAGTGAAGTTTGCACCGGCGGTTTATGCGAGATGGAATTTGCTGTGATCTGCTGCTCGCATCTTCACGTAATTTGCTCAGAATTTAACCAGGGCACGGTACAAACTGGATCAGACGCTGGAAAACGTGGAATATGGTTTTACAGGCGAACCGTGTGGGTGTGCCGGAGCCCAGCTGATAAAGCGTCTCCTCTGGGAGATCTTGACTCTCTAACTGCTGAGTGTGTCTGCTGTCTGGAGCTCAGCAGGCTTTCAGGAGAAGCTGAAGCCGTCACGCTGTGACCTTAAACAGCACAGAGCGCAAACACAACCAGACAAGAAAATACCGTGACTTTGTTGGCAGCTCACCCACACGGCTGAGTTTTTCAGATTCGGCTGAGATTTTTCTATGGTTTCATCACTGAATGCGACACATTTACAGCTCTTTGTTTAATAAGTTTTAATAGAAAAACCCGGATTCTTTGCAACAGCTGTCACTCTGGACGGCAAGTCTTTCAACCACCTTGTTGTAAAAGGAGTTAAAGTGCACTTTTTTTCTTTTTTTTTTTACACATTTGTGTAGTCAGGTCTAAAGTGCAGTGACGTGATTAAATGATTAAACTGACATAAGCTTTGGTAACATTTAATGCAGGAGACAGAAAAAGCACATAGCAGAAAAGTTGAACTCTGTAACAAACACTGACAGCAGAGATTTGCATAGTTGATTTTTTTTTACATACAAGATAATGTAGAGGAATTCAAATTCAACGTCACTCTTGATTGCGATTTTCATTAAGACACTAGTGAAATTGTTCTTCTGGTAAAAAAAAAAAAAAAAAAAAACAGGCATGCGCAGGATTGCTTTTTTAAATTTCAGTGACAAAAATGTCTTAATTCCATCAATTTGCTCTCCATTAAAGGCCCCGTGTTATGCGAAACTCAGACGTGTGTCCATCCTCCCAATAAGCTCTGGAGAAATTAGTAAAGTCCTTATTTTACTCTTTTTTCTTTTTTTTTGCTGGCTGCATTTTCAGAAAGTATGTAAATGTTGATCTCTTGCCATGTGATGTCACAAAGGGCACTGATCCTCTCTCAGGTTAGTCACAACCCCACCAGCCAGGTGTTGGCGCCATTTACTTCTTTTTGTCTCTTCCAAATAATGGAAGTTCCCACAAAGCATCAGTTTTAGCAGGAAATAGAACTTAGTTTGTTTGTTATTTAGCAGGAGGCTGTAAACAGAGGGCTATAGTGGCAGTCTCTTGTGAAAGTTTACAGATAATACTGACCAAAGCTGCCCACTAGTGTTCAGGATCATCACGCAAAGATCTGAAATGGTGTTTAATTTGTGATCTTTGCAGGCGCCAATGCCTGTCTTTGGTAGAGTAAACACTGCCACCTTCTGGCAAGAACTTGCGACATACTTGCACCTACTTGTGCTGGCCGCTTTTAGAGTGTTTTAAATTCGCACAAAAAAAAAAAAAAAAAATGGCGGATCGGCCCATAATCACATGCTGCCAGTCAGTGAAGCAGCACAGAGGGCAGGTCGACCTCTAACACTTCCCCCAGCGGCGGCGCCCCCTGCCTCAGACCAGGTGCAGCGCAGGGCAGCTCTGCCAGCGGCTCTGAGAGTTTTGTGAGAGGAGGAAGCTGCTGCTGCTGCTGCTGCTGCTGCTGCTGCTGCTCTGCTTCTGGCCACAGGAACAAGGCAGATCCTCAGCGGGCCTGGAAGTCGAGGGAGAAACGAGAGGCAGGGGCGGAGGATCAGATCTTCTTCCTTTCCTCCTCCTCCTTTCACGCCCACTTGAGCACCACATGAGTGGGGAAGCGAGAGCTTCTAATCCAAACCTCTAATGCCTCTTGTCTGAAGGGGGAGGGGGTGGGGCTTCCCCTTCACTCATTCAACCCCGCTTCGACTAATCTGCCACTTACAGGCCGGACGTCTCTCTCTCTCTCTCTCTCTCTCTCTCTGACCCTCTTCCACTGCGTCTCCCATTAAATTACCATTAATTTCCCGGTAAAGATAATAAAGTTAGTATCTGCAGTGAATTAGTGCGTGCACTTCCTCCCCGCAGACACATTACGCCGCTGCTGTCGCCATCCCGCCCACTGCGAGTCTCTCTCCTCTCTCTCAGCATCACTGAGATGAACGCCGCGTGCCGCAGGGGCCTCGTCAGGGTCGGAATAAAACCTACTAGACCATTAGGGATGGGTGTGTGTGTGTGTGTGTGTGTGTGTGTGCGCGTGCATGCATGCATGTGCAGCTTTTCCATTAACTGGTGAATTTGCGCAAATAGAAATTATAGCTAATGGAAAGACAATAATTGTGCCAAAAGCCCTGATGTCACCAGTGTGTGTGTGTGTGTGTGTGGCGTGCCAATACGGTCAAAGACAGGATTGATTACGAGGGAAGATGCAGAAATAGACAACCAGTGAGGGCGTCGTGCACAGACTGTGGACCGTCAGTCGTCGACTGACTCGACATGGTCACGAGAAGCCAGCACAGATGTGACCAGATCACGCTGTCCTGATTGGACGCACTCGTCCCATAAATCTTGACCTGGCATTAAGTCGCAGTAAAAAGTCTCGATGTTGCAGAAGAGGAGCCGTTGTTAGCTATAAGCTAATTAGCTCCTGTATATCAACTTAGCTTTGAGCATTTTCAGGGGAACCTGCAAAACAAAATACAACATAATATTTTGCCTAACTGCGGTGGAAAGACCCATCGGTGGTCACGTGACCTGTTTATGGCCTTCAGGAAGTGGCCTCCTTCCTGGAGGAGGACGTTTCACACGTCACACAATAGCTGTGGTTGCGTTTATCTGAAGCTTTGGACGCAAAACTCTTCACTGCACCCCCACCTCAGAAACTACTCCTCTTGCGAGGCCACTCCCCACGTATGAGGGTGTGGGAGTGGCCTCCTCATCTGTGTGACCTTCCATTTGCAACCTGCCAAGGTCTAGAAGATCCTCTGATGTCACTCTGTGAAAATGCCAATTTTTTCCGATAACGGTCGCTCAAACTGTGCACCAACCACTAACCACCACCAGTGTGTACGTAAATCTGTACCTTCCGTCTCTTCCCGCGTCCGCCAGATCCCGACGACCTTTCCCGACCTCCGACGCGGCTTCCACCACGACCTGACGAACACACGCACTCTGTCACCTCCACGGCGGAGTCCTTCGCAACCCCCCCAACCTGCCCTGCATCTACCTTGGGGTAAC
Source organism: Thamnaconus septentrionalis (assembly GCA_009823395.1). Lineage (NCBI taxonomy): Eukaryota > Metazoa > Chordata > Actinopteri > Tetraodontiformes > Monacanthidae > Thamnaconus > Thamnaconus septentrionalis. Next base: position 5,306,924 of record CM020508.1, on the reverse strand, counting down.
ACTGGCACAGGCTCCACGCCGTGCCCACGCACGCCATGCCGGCACCCAGCGCGCACATGGTGGCGTAGACGTGCGGCCGCTCCTGGGTCATGACGAAGAGGCCGAGGGCCGCCAGGCAGAGGCCGGCCGCTATCAGCCCGTAGCGATACGGTTTCCCCTCGGCCATCTCTGGAGGGCGAGCGGGCGAGCGAGCGAGAGAGAGCGAGAGCGCACCTGTCGCTCGATGGCGAGGGAGTCGCTGATCTGCCTCTGTCAGGACTCTGAAGGTGAAGGTTCCACTCTGCTGGTTATTACAGCCTGCAGACAGGCGACGGATAAAATTGCACTTGAGTGTGTAAGTGTGTGTGTGTGTGTGTGTGTGTGTGTGTGTGTGTGTGTGTGTGTGTGTGTGTGTGTGTGTGTGAGTTGAGGAGGTAGGTCACCTTGCCTCGAGCTGCTGGCAAAGACTCGCACTAACTGAGCTGAACTAAGCAGGAGTGTCGTCGGGGGGGGGAGGTGTTGGGGGCGGGGCTTCACTTTTCCGACTCCCACAAAAACATTTCCCCCTTCGCTTCGACCAAACGATCCGTTTCACCCTTTTTATACCAACGTCTGAGAGCATCGTCAGAGAGCCGCGCGGCCGCTTCCACCAGGTCAGGTTTATAGCAAGACGGTGGCAGGATACACACACGGGATACAAGGCTGAATGATAAATGCTGCTGTTATGTTTGCCATGAAAAGGCGCCGGCAGGACAGAAAGAGGTGCGTGACGTGCGCAGGGGAAGTAGCGCGGCCACAGTAGTAAGTCACATCAATACAAGCAGGCCGTTAAGCATCCAGATTATTTCCAATATACGTCCGACAGGAAGCTCGCGGCTGTGAAAGTCATCAAGGCGAACCTCACGAGGAGTTGCATCATGCTGGTCGCAGGAACGGCTCAGACACCGGCTAGCTTGTCCCGCGTGGCCCCTGGTGTGTGTGTGTGTGTGTTTTGCGCTCTGGGAGGCAGCCTTAAGGCAGAGATGGCGCCAAAGGGGTCGTCCACGGTTTAAGTTCCCTTAGTGTTCCAACAGAGGAAAAAAAAAAAAAAAAGGCACAATGCGTGGCGACGGAGCTAAAGCTGCTCGACGGGCTGCTGGCTCTTCATGACCGTGTCGTACGACGGAGGCGGCTCCATGGTCCAGGGCGGCGGCGTGGAGGGCAGGGACGAGTCGGGATCTGGGGGGACCCTGCTGACGGATTCCTCCGACATCTCCCGCCGTATTCGATCCAACCTCCTGGAAGGATGCAGAGAGACAAACGGAGAGAGGGTTAGAGAGGGCGGCCATTAAGTCAGCATCCTCTTAACTGCTCATTACCACCTGGACCAGGCAACAGGGGCAATGTGGGAGTCAAACAGTGGTTCTCAAATGGTGGAATGTCAGGACGCACATTTTTTTTTCCTGATCATGACGTCACGATCAAAATTTATTCCACAAAAATAAAAACATGAGCCCACTTCCTATCCTGTCTGGAAAATAAATTATTGAAATTATTGAAATGCATTGTGTGTCCTGCAAAATAAATGCCCAACATTCTTTATAGATATATAAAGAATATATTTTTCAGAAAGGGGGAAACTGCCCACAAAGCCGAGACCTAATAAAAGCAGTTCCGCAACCCACTTTTGTATCACGACCCACCAGTTGAGAAACGCTGGATTAAAATCTGCCAACGGTCACAGGCTGTGACGCCAACATGATAGAAAAGTTATCAGCAAAAGGACAAGTTTAATCAATTGGTGCAAGCTAGAGTCTCTTCACAAATCAGTTTTTATCCTGGTTTCCAAGTGGAGCAGCTTTACAAAATCAATTTCTTAATCAAATACTGCATAGATCTCTCCAGAAAACAGCATGATTAGCCCTCTGTTTACAGCCTTCTGCACAAAAAACGGCCCTGGGAGAGCTACGAGTGAGATATCACAGGGGCCCTTTATGACATCACAATGGGCGGGTTTTCAGAAGTGATGCATGCTGCAGCAAGCGAAAAAGGAAGAAGCTGGGCTCTGAGTGTGACAGACACGTCTTATTGTTGAAGAACAGCAGTAAAGTGAATTTCGCACAACGTGGTCCCTGTCAATGTAAATGAGGCTGCATGGTATCAGTGCCCTTTGTCACAGTGTCACTGTGGGCTGGTTTTTTTCAGCCATGCATGATTTAGAAACCATGAAGCAAGCAATCTAATTAAAAAGATACAGTGGCCTTCATTCTGGTACATCTGGTGTTTTGGATTAAATTGCAGATTTGCCAAGAAGAAGTGTTGCAACTTGCAACTTTGCTTCTATTATCTTTCATGCTTTACGGCTACACTTAACAGTCCCTTCACTGCTCCGTAGCTACGCCCCTTTTCCCGTTAATGCCTCTCAGATCCTGGCGCTGACGCCACATTTCCTGCGGGAACTGCAACCGGACGTTTTCCCACGTAGCTAGTTTTTTTTTTCACTTCGGAATTCTCCGATCGGGCCCTCAGGAACGTTCCCACCGAAAAAAGTCGACGCCTCACTTGGAAGGAGGAAGAGCAGCTCGGGCGCAGAGGAGCTGAGCTCTTCCTCTCTGTGTCTGAGCGACGGGGACTGTGCCCCCCCTGACCACCCTCTTCCTCCTCCATTCCGGACGATGAGCAGAGCACTTCCTGTTTAAATTCACAGCATCAAGGACGGCCTCGTGCCGCCACGCCAGGAGGAGTCCGTCAACCACATGCTTGTGTGGCAGCTTTCTTTCCCCCGCTTCTCTGTCCCTGACCTACTTTTCTAATCAGTCCGAAAAATCTTAAAATGCACTCCGGCTCTCCGAGTAAAAAGTCTGCTGTCAGCCTTTGTTTTTGTTTTTCGTGTTTACTGGAAAAAAACACAGTGGCCAAACAACAACAAATGCTTGTTTTCGATGGACGGTTCCTCCTTCTTCTTCTTCTTCTTCTTCTTCTGGTCTGGTCTTCACTCGTCTTGCACAACAACGGCAGGACCTTGGAAAGATCTTCCTCAGGCTGATTCAAATCGCAGGGTTTTGCTAAATAAACAGGGGTTTATTTTATTGCTCGACGTGGAAGTAGAACACCGCAGCTACTTCGCAAGAAATCCGATCGCCGCCCGTGGTTCCCACAGAAAAATCCCTTCTTCTCCTTCTTCTTTTTTGCATTTAAATGAGCCTTGACTGGAGCGTCGCCGTGGAAATATGTTGGCAGCTGCACTGGCATTCCCAGCGCCCTCTGCAGAAGCAGGAATGCTAACATGCAACCATAAGTTGATAAACACACACGCCAGAGCACTGCATGCCAGCGTCCCAGGAAAATGATCCATGTGTGTACATGATGGTCAACTATATGTTGCAGCCGGTTGTTAGGGTGGAGAAAACGCACAAGTCAGATGATTCAGAGTTTTAGGTGGTAAACCGAGAGACTCAAACGATATTTTTTCACAGATCACCAAATGGTACGAGGAACATAAATTTCAAAATTGGTTTGTGGAGTCGGTAAAGTTTATTGTCCCACGTTGTGCAAAATTCACTCTACCAATGTTTTCTAGCTAGAATTTTCATCTCCGGAATGTGAACTACCCCGGAGTGAGAAGTCCATCCGCTCCTTCCTTTCCTTTCCCTATCATTCCAAAAGGCTTGCAGTTTTGAAAGTCGTCCCTTTGTGACGTCACTAAGGGCACTGATACCTCTCTCAGCTTAGTTACAACACCTCCGGCCAGGTGTTGGCTCCACTCTAAGAGACCTCCTTGACTTTGTCCCCTTCCAAACATGCCGCAGGTCGAAAACAAGGAATCAGTTTTAGCAAGAAGCAAAAACCCAGCAGGAGGCTGCAAACAGAGGGCTAAATCTGCTATTTCAAGAGATCAAGACTTAGATGATTAATCAGGTGGCGTAGATGAACAGTCATTTTCTCTCTTGCTTTCTATTCGTCTCTGAACTGCTCCCCTGACCTGCTGTGGGAAGACGTGAAGCTTCACTCAGTTGTCCAGCACGTAAAGTAAACTAAAACTATATCACACCCCAACTTAAACACTGTCAGCAACTCTCGCCCACTAGGCATCATCACCATTAGACATCGGCACCCTGTTACACCCAGTAGCCCCCTTTGTGTGCGCCTATACCTTTGTATCGCCAGGGCCTGCCGCGGGCTGAAGCGGGTGCCCGTGCGCGGGTGCAACAGGGAGTGTCCCGGCACGGCCACCTGCAGGTTCTTCATGGCCATGCAGAGTCCGCAGCACATCATGCCCAGGCCGCCCAGGCCCAGGAAGAGGCCCACTCCGAACAGCGGCGCCGAGTACTGGGGCATGCCCACGCACAGGGCCAGGCCTCCCCCAGCGATCATCAGCAGGATGCCCAGGCAGAGCAGGATGCCCTGGGGGAGCGGCATCTCTGGGCTGGGCTGGCGGGCCACCGTGGGGGGTGTGTGAGGGTCCCGCAGCTACAAGTCTAATTCAGCAGCAGCAGCAGCAGCTGCAGCTGCAGCAGCAGCCAGTCTGCTGGAGAGACACACGGTTGAGATGAAGACATGTGTGTATCTGTGTGTGCGTGTGCGCATGCGTGACGGATTAATACAGACACATATGCAACACACACGCACACACACACACACACACACACATACACACACACACAAGCCCCGTGCCGTCCTCGCTCACCGCCGCTCCTCGGAGCTCGTTGACAGGAAGTCGCCGCTCAGCGGCGGCAGCAGCAGCAGCAGCAGCAGCAGCAACGCTATCGAGAGGCTTCACCATCTCTCCCCGCCGCTGCCCTCCGCTCCCTCGCAAACTTTTCGCGCTGCATGGCGAGGGGAGGGGAAAAGGAAAGAAAGGAGAGAAGGAAAAGTGGAAGTGGAAGGAGCCCGCAGCTCCGCCGCCGCCGCCGCACCGCGCCGCGCCTCGCTCATTCCGCGCTCCTCCTCCTCCGCCCCCTCCTCCACCGCCTCGGCCCCGTTTCTGCGGCCGATCGTTGCATCGAGAGAAAAAAAAATCTTCTGTTGTGTGTTAGTTAGTCAGGGAGGGAGGCGGGGGGCGAGGAGAGAGAGAGAGAGAGAGAGAGAGAGAGAGAGAGAGAGAGAGACAGAGAGAGCCTGGACGCTGGTTTTAGCAGCTGGACTGCAGCAGCAGCAGCAGCAGCACGAGCAGTGAGGAAGTGATTGGGGTTTTTTTTTCAGCGAGGAAGAGTTTTCAGTGACGAGAGGGGTGGAGGGGAGGAGGAGGAGGGCAGGAAGGCCGACACTTCTGTCACCTCGGGCTGCTGCTGCTCCGTCCTCGAAAACACAAAGCAGCCTGTGTTGCTGTGGAGGGTGCGTGTGTGTGCGCGCGTGTGTGCGCCTGGAGGGTGAGCAGCATGGAAGTGATGATTAAGCAAGGATTGATTGATTGATTTATCGTGAAATGAAATGCGCACTTTTTTCAGTTCAGAAGTTTTTGTTGTTGTTGTTTTGTTTTTTTAAGTTTTGAGAAGTAACCAGACCAAAATGAAAGGTTGCAGAATTTTTATCTGTCTTTCTGTCCGTCTGTGTGCGCGCATGTGCGTATCCGCCTTCAACATCCAAATGTTTGGCCGCCTCCTCCTGAAAAAGCTTCATCACCGTCGGTTATGTAAATAGATCGTTTACTTTACTCATTTTATTTGATTCACGTTTATTTCAATATGGCTGAGGACACAAAAATAAATCAATATTGTTTCCATTCTTTAAGTGTAGAAGTACAATTCTTGCAAAGTCATTGAGCAGGGTTGTTGGATTTTTTAATTCTAATTGTGGAGACAGTCTTACTTACAGGTCTGCTCTCACCCAGATCTGCATTTTGCTGCTAGGCAATTCTTATTGATTTATTAAATAAAGATAATCCATACAAGCATGCATATTCAGATGTATAAAAGAAAAAAAAGGCCAACCAAGGCCAACCAAGATATGTGTTATCTTTCACTTCATTTTGAAAATAATTAAAAAAAAAAAAAAAAAAAAAAAGGAAGGAAGAAGAAGCGAATGCTAAGCCAGAAGCACGTCACAATCGAGCGCAGTTGTGTTTTGCTCCTGTTGTATCATTTACAATGTGTTCCAGTGCCTTTTCAGATTTATTGTTTGTAGTGTTTTCAAATGACATAAATGTTTGCCCACAATAACACAAAAAAAAAAAAATCAGTGTAAAGCAGTTTACCATCCTCACGCTCGCCTGTAACTCCCAACCAATGGATTTCTTTCATGGTAAATTCATTTTGGCACATTGTTCTTTTCACAAATGAGAGGTTTTCCCACAAAGTCCAGGCAGATTCTCTGGTATCCATCAATTTCTCTTGTAACGTTTAATGTTTTTTTTTATGGCGATAAATAACCTTCCTTGAGCAACTTTACGGCCCCTGCAAGCACAATGGACTGCAATTTTAATCAACAACAACAACAAAAACAAAACAGGAATGGAAAGGAAAATAGGGGGAGCAATGCACACAAACTCTGATGGGACCCGCTGGGAATAAAAGACTCCTGTGGTCACAGCAGGTCAGCTTGTGGGTTGGTGATAAAGCTCGGCGAGTGCAGTGGAAAAACCCACATGGCCGGATGAGTCATCGTTGCCCTGCTCTCAACAAGCTGACGGGCAGCCTGTGAAGTGAGAGCCGTCGACAGGCCGGGCCGCTAGTTTCCCCAAAGTGACTTCTAACGTCGTCCACTCGCGTTGATGGAGAAAACATTCACTCAGCTAGGAAGTGACGTCCTCCGACATGCCCGGGAGCACCGCTACGTTTGAAGAGGCCACTCTGGAGAGCAAGGATGGTCTTCTGCTCTTCTGCTCTGATTTAGTTGCACTTCCGGGTTAGTTTAAATTTAAAGACTTAGTTTCCAGCAACGCAGTGACCAGCAGTAAATATGTGAGCGACTGCTTTACGTGTGGGATCTACGAACTGCAGCGTACAAAGCCGCTCAGCCACTGGGACTTTAACTTTAACTTTACACACAAACAATACAAAAGACGCACATTTTTACTTTTTCCTGCTCTGAATCAATTGATAATAATAATAATAATTTGTCCAAAGAAAAGCTCCCACAAAAAGGATTCACAATCAACACGATCAAATACAGTGTAACAGGTTCATTTGTGACTTTAGACAGTTTTTTTTTTTTTTTGTTTCCTAATTGTGGGCTAAATGTCCAGTCTGCTCATGTAATTCTGAGTCTGTGTCCAGAATTTAGCTTCAGAATATTATTGATTCCCTTCATGACATCACCACAGAGCGGAGTGGTCGCCCACTGCTGCTGTATGTATGCTTTGCTCTCTAAAAGTGTCTCGGTGCTTTAGTTTTTGGTCTTTTAAGGCTGAATCTGGTGAGACTCACTATTTGATTTGCTCTATTCATATATTCATAGATGTGTTTGTAACTGAATTAGGAACTTGGACATGCTCGGACAAGATGTGGCCAACTTACAGTAAAAAAAAGGGAGAGGCTCATGCTTCCGTTATGTTAATTTTCTTTTTCGGTAGATATTGTGAGAAAAGGCCTCAGTCTTGTGCCTGTTCAGAGAGGTGAGGACGGGGTGAAGAGGGTCGGGGCGGGGGGCATCCACGCTGGCGTCAAACCTCGAAGCTGATCTCTCTCGAGCGTCCAAACAGCGGCTCCGACGCCAGGTGTGTGTCCGAGTAGGCCCGCCGCAGTTGTGTGGAGCTGCACGTGGTCTTGATGGCCACCTCGTAAGGGGGAGGGGGCTCCAGCCACGGGGGAGGGTGAGGCGACGGACTGAAACCCCCCGCGTCCATCGGGGGGTAGTCGAAATCCTCCCTGCGACCGCCATGTCGGTGGTGTTCCATCGTCCTGCGCTCGAGGAAACGACGGAGGCGGTCAGACACAGTGACGAGCTAAAAAGTCAACACTCAGCAGCAATGCACACACTGAGTTTTCGCATATAATGGATGTCATTATGGATGCAAAGGTCCATAATTTTACAATAATACAATCCGTATTTTTCACAATAATAATCCGTCTCCAGTCCGTCCTGTGCTTCTTTAGCTAGCTACACTTTCCAGAAAGTTTGTGTCAAGCAAAAAAAACAACGACAATTTTCCAGAAATCAAACACTTTTTATGTCACAAAGGTCAATGATAACTCACTGACTCAGCCTGGTGGGCTGTTTTTTGGTTGTTTCGAAACAGGAGCAAATTTCATCAAAGCATCCGCTATAACAGGTGCTAAGGCCTAGCTTTTTTTTCTGTTGGAAGCTGTAAACAGAGTGGGGTTTCTTTGCGTGGGGGGTGGAGGTCTACAATGATGCCTCTCCTTTAGACTCTAGGATGAAAAAAAAGATTGGAAATTGTCTATCATTTAAGTAAAATAATTGAGGAGTAGTAGGTGTGAGGTCATTTGCTTAGCATGTGGGGCTAACCAGTGGAGATTGATTCCAGTAGAATAGTGATCAAAAACTGGGCTTGAAGAACTTCACCTTCCTGCACACCTCGCTCGATTTAACATTGCTAAATGTGGCAACAACACGCAGGGATTTCGTTTGGAATCCACCCAATGTAACGATCAATTTGATCTGCCGCAACAGGCCCTTCTTTCATGAAGTCTTCAAGCTATGCTAAGCTAACAAGCTGCAGATAGCATCAGATTTTCTATTTATTTTCTTTACTCCTTTGTGCTTTGCTTCATTAAAAAAAGAACAAAAGTTTGAGCCTTCAGCTGATTATTTCCTTCTTCTGTTTTGTTGCAGATGTCTTGCAGCAGACGGTGTAAAAGGAGAGAAAATCAATGGATGGCAGGGTAGTCCAAGGCTGAGCACAGCCTGTGGAGGGCAACACCACTTTACTGCATCAAGTTTGAAACCCAACATTATTTTAAAGGCAAGAGGGACACACTCCAGGTGAGTTTTTTTAATTAAAATTATTTTTCCATAAAGTTCTCCGTCTTAAAAAGCCCCAGAAAATCTGATGTGATGCCATAAACTATGGAGCCGGAACAGGGAAATGAAAATGACAAGACACTGATAAATATTTAAAGATGATTTTAACGGGACAACCAAGCGATTTTTAAGTACTTAAGTGAAAAGACGATCAAAGAAATTAACTCGCTTCGTAAGATGACATGCAGTTCGAATTACCCATCTTTCTTCCGGGTACCCACCTGGGCAGAAACACTGACTGGGACTCTGGGAAGCGGCCGCCGTGCTGCGTGAAGAGGGCATGGCTGCTGAGGTTTGGGTAGTCGTTGTACGGGTAGTGTGGACACTCTGGGTCGAACTCCTGGTGGTTGTAGTTTGAGGCGCTTTTACTGTTCATGGCCCAGAAGAGCCCCAGGATGAGCATGACCACCCCCAGCACCACGCAGCAGAGGGAGAACGCCTGCAGGCGGCTCTGGGACGAGGCCAGGAAGGCTGTGGAGCCGCCGGTCACGATGAGGAAGGCTCCGACGAAGATTGCTCCGTGGTGCAGGGAAGGCATCCTCCTGTGCTGCGGGACTCTAACGCTGCTCTGAGGTTACGGTCTAGGCTGCGAGCAGATGGACAGTGTCACTCAGGCACAGGCAGCCGCCCGGTACGCTCCCCATGCGCTCTGACACTCGGCGAGAACAAAACAACAAGAGGCTCCAAAATCAGTCAGGCGTCTGTTTCTGATTTAAGATCACTACTTGGCTTCCATAATTCCCATCATCAGATGTGTTTTTGAAAAAAAAACAAAAAAAAAACTGAAGATCAAAAAGTCCAAATTTAAAATCCTCAATCTGAAGATTCCCAGTCTCTGTTAAGAAATGTTAAGAAAAAAAAAAGTATTCAAATTATTATTTTAAAGGTGTGTAAAGGAAAAAAGGGAAGGGCTTGACGCGCCTCAGGTCAGTGTTGAGAAGCTGTGTTTATCATCAAGGCAGATGGACGGGAGCACGACAGAGCCCATTAAGAAATCTTTACTGGCGCCCCACCCTCCCTCTGACTAATGTGTCTGAAGGGTACCACTTTAGCCCTGTGTGTGTGTGTGTGTGTGTGTGTGTGTGTGCGCATGCATGTGTGCGTGTCAGCAATGACCCATGTCAGCAATCTCTCTGAAAAAATTCCCAAAAATGCAAATATAGTTTTAGTAGATTTCTCATCCATGACGCACAAAACAAGATGCTTTGTGTTGTTAATAAAATAAAGCTCTCATTAGATAACAGACTTGTATTAATGAATGCCTATTGCTGTTGCTGAGCACAGATATTTAACAACCTCCAGAGAGTATGGGTTATTTTTTAAAGAAAATATATATAGTTACTGAAGGATATGAATAAGAAACCTTCTACACAAGCTCATGTCTATATTATGCCTTTTCCAAAGAAAATTATACAACGATCCAATTTGAGATTTTGAGATTTGTTTTCCTGACGTCACGCTTGATGTCACATCTCTGTGTGACATTATGGCAAAATAATAATTTAAAAAAACACCCAAACAGACTCCAAAATATGGCCACTTCTGTACAAGTTTAGGTAAATACAAATTCTTATTATTAGAAAAAGAAAACATTGATTGTTTTTAAAGAGCAATTCATTTTTGCTGACTTTGTCTCACAACATAATTTCATTATCTTTTATGGTGCTGTTAGGTGAAAAAAAAATGTAACAAATAATTAATTTAAACTGCTACAATACTATTAGTCCATTGATATGTTTCTGTGAAACAGTAGTGTTAAAAGTGCTGCATTAAAAATATAGTAGGGATTTAGCTGTGTGTTACGATATACTTTGACCACCAACGCTGTTTCTCAATTTTCTCACCACCGTGTTTGGTACCGCTGAGATCTTTATCTGACTGCTTCATTCAAAGGTTGCGGGGCGGCAGATGTGCAGTGTTGTAACAGAGCCATTCCTGCCAGCAAGCATGGTCTGACCGCCTCGGCGCTCTGTGATTGGCCAGAGGCCGGGACGGCACCAGCCCTCGTGGTCCCGCCTCTGCGCCGTATGACCAACCGGCGTCGTTCTTCAGCACACGGTCTCGCCCCAACGCCAGCTTCCACCAATGAGCGTGGCGCTGAACTATCGCCCCGGCCGGTGAGCAGTGACCGATGCGGAGACCGAGGCTTGAGTTCCAGGAGGGAAAGTTCGAGCCCGTCGCGGACCTGCAGAGGCACCGACCCGGTAACCATCCATGGCCCCGCTGCTCTACCTGGGCGGCCTGCTCGCCCTCTTCCTGCTCTGGATCAGAGTCAAAGGCCTGGACTACGTGATCGTCCACCAGCGCTGGATCTTCGTCTGCCTCTTCCTGCTGCCCCTCTCCGTCGTCTACGACGTCTACTACTATGTGCGCGCGTGGATCATCTTCAAGATGTGCTCCGCGCCCAAGCTGCACGACCAGCGCGTGCGCGACATCCAGCGACAGGTGAGCCGTCGTCTTCATCTTCATCGGCGTCTTCGTCATGGTCGCCGTCCGACAGGTGCTCGTGTGTCTGTGACGTAGCGCACTGCGATTTGCTCGCCCATTGAAGCCCCACCCATCAAATATATATATATATATATATATATATATATATATATATATATATATATATATATATATATATATATATATATATATATATATATATATATATATACGTATATATATATATATATATATATATATATATATATATATATATATATATATATATATATATATATATATATATATATATACATATATATGTATATATATATATATATATATATATATATATATATATATATATATATATATATATATATGTATATATATATATATATATATATATATATATATATATATATATATATATGTATATATATATATATATATATATATATATATATATATATATATATATATATATATATATATATATATATATATATATATGTATATATATATATATATATATATATATATGTATGTATATATATATATATATATATGTATATATATATATATGTATATATATATATGTATATATATATGTATATATATGTATTTATTTATTTTTTTAAATCTTAATATTTGACAAATTCTACTTAAAGTCACCCCCAGAGTTGGAAGGCGTTGAGTGCATGAATCCAGTGGGTGTGTTCTATTTGTTTTCATTACTGTATAGTTTATTTATTATCCTTCTATTTTCACTGCTGCAACAGTGTAGTTTCCCAATTTGGGATCAATAAAGTTAAATCTAATCTAATCTAATCTAATTATGTGCATCTGGATTTAAAAGAAAATTAAAGAAAAAAAAATCACATTGTCACATCATATTTATGAGGAAGAGGACCAAATGTGATTTCTATTGTCTCCGAATTTATACTATTTTTTTTTAAGCGATTGAGCTTCAGAAAGCCTGTATTAAAACAGTTTCCCTTTGTGATGTCACAGCCTGAGCAAGCTCTTGGTTCCTCCCTCTTGTTTTTATCCAAAATTGTAAATAGTATAACACCACTTTAAAACTTCTATTGGACTACAAGCTTCTTTTTCCCCATCCAGGCTTCTCCGGCACTGAACTCAGTGACTTCATGACGATGCTGATTTGTATCACACTAAACATTAGAAAGAAGACAACCTGTCTAATCTAATCTGTGTTCTTTCACCTTCCAGGTGCGCGAGTGGAGGAAGGAGGGCGGCAAAAGCTACATGTGCACGGGTCGACCCGGCTGGCTCACCGTGTCGCTGCGGGTGGGCAAGTACAAGAAGACGCACAAGAACATCAAGATCAACATGATGGACATTCTGGAGGTGGACACCGAGAGGCAGGTGGGCGGAGTCGTAACCCATCGTGGTTTAATGACAAATATCTAATTTAATATAAAGGCTGCATTCCGACTGTAGGCAAATCTGATTCCAATCAGATTCCTTCTCAGATCCGACTCTCAGGGCTGACTGTTCACACTGTTTTTAGCTGGATCTGGCTCAGTTCAGACTGGGCCACGTTATTGATCCATCTGACAGGTTGCTGTAGCAACGACGTCGGAGCGGAGGCGTCCACCCCCTGAAGGTGGTTTCAATCCGTCTCGCAAAAATCAGATTTCATGCGGTTTGTGACTGTTCAGACTACAAAAGAGGCATCCGGTTTCAATCTGGATGGGCTAAAAATCGGAATTTGGCTAGCAGTTTGAACCACTCTGAAGATGACTATGTGCACAAAAACTCATCAGCAACACATGTATTGAGTCGCAGAGAGCTTTGCTCACGCTGGTCTTTGTCGCGCAGGTGGTGAGAGTCGAGCCGCTCGCCAACATGGGTCAGGTGAGCGCCCTGCTTAACCCCATTGGCTGGACGCTGCCGGTGGTGCCGGAGCTTGATGACCTCACAGTGGGTGAGTTGTTCACATTAGATCCTAATAGATTCCGGGAATCATCATCATCATCATCATAGCCTCTCTTATTGTCATCTGTGGCCATCGGGTAGGACGCAGATTTTGCACAGCGTGTTGATCTGTGCGTGATACTGTAGCCGCCTCCCATCCGTCAATCACAGCATCCTGCTCAGAGCCTCGCCGATTCCTCTAATCGTGTTAGTGGACTGGTGCTGCAGCCCCAGAGATAAAACTGGGAGGAAATGTGCTCCGACGTTGGAAGCACCCCTTGCATCGGGTTTCATAATGGATTTCCTGATGCCATAAAGTGCGCATCAACGATCTAATGTTTTCCCATCAGCCCGTGTGGTGCATTTATTTATCCCCATGTCCGCGCGGACACGTACGCGAGCGCTCTCAGCAGCTGCTCCCCGTCACGCTCAACGGCCCGGGAGACAAATGTTTCATTCTCTGTGCAGGCGGGCTGGTGATGGGCACAGGCATCGAGTGTTCCTCTCACATCTACGGCCTCTTCCAGCACATCTGCGTGGCCTATGAGCTGGTTTTGGCTGACGGCAGCTTGGTACGCTGCACTGAGGTAAGTGTGAGCGGAAGGAACCTTCAACACGTGCAACACCTTAAACGTGCTGTGCATTCATGCATACTCGAATACAAGTCTGTACCTTTTCTCTGTCCCTCAGGAGGAGAACTCGGACCTCTTCCATGCTGTCCCCTGGTCCTGTGGAACCCTGGGCTTCCTGGTCGCAGCTGAGATTAAGATCGTACCCGCCAAGTCTTGGGTGAAGCTGCACTACGAGCCGGTCAGAGGCCTGGAGAACATCTGCAGACGTTTCACCGAAGCGTCAAGTAACAAGCAGAACACATTTGTGGAAGGCATCCAGTACTCTTTGGACTCTGCTGTAATCATGACGGGGACCATGACGGACCACGCTGAACCTGACAAGGTACCCCTCACGTGAGATAATGTTTATTTTCTCTTGATTTCACTGTGTTTAGCTTTGCTTTTTTTTGTTTTAAACTCTATTCAGATCAATCGGATCGGACTGCACTTTCAACCCTGGTTCTTCAAACACGTGGAAGGCTACCTGCAGCGGGAGCAAACTGGAGTAGAATACATCCCTCTGAGACAGTACTATCACAGACACACCAAGAGCATCTTCTGGGAGCTTCAGGTACCTAAAACACACACACACACACACACACGCACACATGCATGCTCACACACAAGCATGCTCACAAACTGGTCCCATCATGTCAGGGGACAGGGATTCACTGTTGTGAATCACTGGCAAGGGTTAGGTTAGGTTTGGGGTTGGGCTTGGAGTAAGGATTAGGGTTGTGTTTAGGGTTAGGACTGAAGGTAGAGTTAGTCTTAGGGTTGAGACTGGAGTTGGGGTTAGGGTTAATGTTCCAGTGTGTAATCACACCTTCACCCCAAGACTGCTGGGATACTCTGTGCAAATGTGCAAGTTGATTATGGACAAATGCATCTGTGAGTTTAAGGGTTATCGACTCCATCTGGTGGAAGAAAAGAGAATTGCACTTGGGCTGCATAAAGCCATAAGTATATTTAGACGTCACCGATGCAAACATACACATGACACAGTCTGTTCTGTCTGATTGTGGTGTTTCAGAAATTCTACTTATGGATGATAATTTAAATATTAATAATAACAATAACCATTTTAATGTTGTTTTTCTAGGTTCCCCTTTGATTTGATGAAATTCAAATCTCAAATTGTTAAATTACATTTGGAAAAATAATTAGAGTGAAGTACAGCTTTATAATTCATAACTGCCAATATAATTGGCAGTGTAACCCTCACAAGCATAAATGACTTAGTAACCGTCCACAAAGAGTTTATCCATGACAGTTTATTGTGTTATTATTTTTAGTAGGAACCATCCACATCATTTGTATTAACAAAAAAAACAAAACAAAAAAATCCTTTATGTGTGTATTGGTCAAATTTCCCCAGGACATCATCCCTTTTGGCAACAACCCAGTGTTTCGCTGGCTCTTTGGTTGGATGGTCCCTCCCAAGATCTCGCTGCTGAAGCTCACCCAGGGAGAAACCATCAGGAAACTGTATGAACAGCACCATGTGGTCCAGGACATGCTGGTGCCCATGAAGAACCTGCAGGCTGCCATCACGTGCTTCCATCAGGACATACACGTAGGACTCGGATGTGGACTCTGCCGCTAGACGCTTGCGACTTTGCAGCGTGCACTCTTCCTGACTCCACCTTGTTGCTTTCAGGTTTACCCTCTGTGGCTGTGTCCCTTCCTGTTGCCACCTGGCAGAGGGATGGTGCACCCCAAGGGTCAAGAGGCAGAGTTGTATGTGGACATTGGAGCGTACGGAGAGCCCAAAGTCAAACACTTTGAAGCCAAGGCATCGACGCGCCAGCTGGAGAAGTTTGTCCGAGACGTTCACGGGTAACCATCGGCCTTCAGTCTGAGCTTCAGCTGGTATCAGAGGCTAGAATTGACGTTTGAAATATGTGCACTGATGTCGTGATCTGTGTCCCCCTGCAGTTTCCAGATGCTCTATGCCGACGTGTACATGGAGCGAGAGGAGTTTTGGGAGATGTTTGACGGACAGCTGTATCACAGACTGAGGGAGGAACTGGGCTGTAAGGACGCCTTCCCCGAGGTTTACGACAAAATCTGCAAATCTGCCCGACACTGAGGACCTGAATGCAAGTCACACTCATGATCTGAGACAGCTACAAGTTTGGGGGTGTTTGATATAAATATATTTTTTATATTGCAAAATACATCCCCAGTTTTGGCTGTGCGCAAAACTTAAAATCTGTTTTGAATTTCATAAATCATGCCCTTAATGTGAAGTAGGAGCAATAGAATTGTATTGATTTGAACTCATGAATGTATTCTCCTTCCACTGCCTAATTTATGCGCAGAGAAAAGCACAACTTTCTGCAAAACAATGCTAGGGGCAGCGTTCGTTAATTCATTTCCCAGATAAAGCTACCTGATTTCTCAAGTTTCTCTGAAGTTCTCAAGATATATTTCTCGGTACAACTTTTCTGATCATTGTTGGGCCTAACTACAGGTTCTGCTTTGTGTTGTACACAAAGAGGTAAAGTTATTTGTTTTTTTGTAATAAATTGTAATAAATGTATTACATTTTCAAAAAGTATAAATTCTTTGTCTTCAAGTCTTTCATTTTGACAGCTAACTTAAAACATTCAACCAGCTAATTCACATCAGAGAAGCACCTTTTTGCTTTTAATTGTTGTCAAGTACCTTGGGTTGCATTTTACGCATCACAGGTGTGCTACACAAATAAAATTTGATTTGATTTGATTTGATTTGATTGAACGATTGAAATATCAATCAATGTTGTTATTTATTTGTACACATTTGATTAATTCTAGGCGTTCTAAAAACATACTTAATAAAGAATATAATGTACAAATTTCTTTATGAAAAAAAAAAAGTATACACAGAATCTGAATCTGGCTTAGAAAAACTTTAGAAAAAAAGTTTCTACAGCTGTTTCCGCCTTTCCTGAACGTTGCCAGCGTGGAGGGCGTGTCCTGCAGTGGGCGCGTCCTTGTGTCCTGCAGACGCTGCTTCACCTCCACACCACGGCGAGGCGAGGCGAGGCGAGCAATTCCTGGGCTTGCAGGCTTGAGGAGTTTTGACAGCGCCGGAGTTTTGCTCTCGGACAGTCACCGCAACAGGTTGGCTGAACTCGACCTATTTAAAACCACACCACTGCGTTTTCTCGGGTTTTATTCATTTGTTTGACTTCGTCATTCCCCGGCGTTTGCCGACCTCGGTGGGTCGTCAAAGCTCGGACCAGCGAGCGACAGGTTTATTCGAGTGAAGCTAGTCTTTCGGCGAAGCTAACCGTCTCCACCAGTTATTCAACTTTTACCTTGCACCGTCACGTCTGAGTTATGACTGTCGCTCTAATGGAAAGTTGTATTTGGACGGGGTGCCATGCTGTCCGCTGCACGTCTACGGTATGAAACAATAACCCAGCAACGGTGTTTGTGTTGCCATTACTGGTGGTTGCTAGTTAGAATTGGCAGCGCGAGCCATGTACACGCATCTGCACTTTAAAGGGCTGATTTAATTTTTTACTTATAACAGGTCCGTTTTATTGACAGCCATGCGGAAGTACATTAAAGGACGTGGTGTGCGCGGAGCTGCTGGCCTTCTCCGCTAGACTTTCACTTTGACCCACTTCACCCACGACGCTGTTCCTGTTTCACAGACACTGGGCGGGTTGGGCGCCGGTTGCCCTCCACACAGGCGAACAGCAACCTGCCTTTCCAGACACTCCAGCTTCTTAAGGATTTAAGCGGCGCCGTCGGCCGACGGAAGAGGAAGCAGCATGTCCACTGACGAGGAGCCCACGTTGACGGTCAAGCTGCTGCAGCTGGTGCTGCTGTCCACCTACTGGGGAATGCAGATCTGGGTCACCTTTATTTCAAGTTAGTATCAAGTGTGACGGCAAAGGCACACGGACACTCACACACACCCTGAGCAGTTGTGGTTTGAAGGAAGGTGGAGGAGGAGGAGGAGGAGGAGGAGTCGCTTTATGCAGTTTGCTGTCAAACAGCCAGAAACTGCACTGTGACACTTTTCTATCTTAGAGCGACTTCACCTATTGGATTCATGCCTGCTCAGCAAACGGCCACCAGAACACACGTATCCAGTATGGACGGGTACTAGGTAGCTTGTCGTGTACTAGGCCCGCCAGAAGTTCTTTGTCTTGAGCAGGAGCAGCGACATTCTCACACTGCATGTGAATGACTCTGCTGAAACCATCGTCGAAGAGAAAAGAAAAGCTACCCAGCAGGTTTGCCTGCAAAAAGTTTGTCCCGGTCAGCAGAGAGGCTAATGCAAGGGCTGGGCAAAACCTTTTGACTGGTGGGGCTACAATGGGTTCTGAAATTTGACGCAGGAGCAGGAGCAGGTGGATGGAGTGTTTTGGTGAGCCACCTCATAGGACGAAAAAAAAAATCTATCACGGGATATGTAGAAAACTGGTGCTTTAATGTCAGTTGAAAATGAACAAAAGGTTACATAATCAGTGTCTTTGAAGCCCCACAGTGTTTTGCTCTTTATTGAAATGACTCTTAACAAAATGGATGAAATACAACTATTAATATCATTTCTTCAAGATTGGCGGGCCGGGTTAAAAAAGTTTAACAGGCCACATATGGCCCCCGGGCTGCAGTTTGCCCATGCCTGGGCTAATGAGTTGCTCCTCTTTCTAAACAGGCTTCGTGATGGACAACCACCTCAACAGACACACCTACGGGTTCATCCAGAGTCGCCTGGTGCCCTTCTACCTCCACCTGGGCTCAGCGTGCGCCTTCCTCAACCTCACCATCTACGCCGTGTATCACCCCAGGGACATGCTGAACGAGAGGGAGGCCTTTCAGGTCGGCGCCGGCTCCGTTCTCTCGGCGGCGTCACACCGTGCGCAGACCTGTCGATGGACTGACTCATTCACCTTTCTACCTCCTCCTCCAGATCTTCGTCTTCTTTGTGTCGGTGACGGTGGCGGCGGTCAACGCCCAGTGGTTCGGCCAGATGGCGTCGGAGATCATGGCCGACATGCATCTCGTCGAGCAGGCGTGCGGACTGGGCCAGGACATCGGCCTGTCGTCGAACCGCGAGGCTTACGTCAAGCTGTGCGAGACGGACGTGAAGTACAGACACCTGAGCGGCCGCCTGTGGCTCTACCGGCTGCTGTCGTCCCTGTGCAACCTGTGCTGCATCGCCTGCAACTTCTACAGTCTGTGCTACATGGCCGAGAACCTGGTCACGCTCTAGGGCGGACGCGCAGACTGTTCCAGCACCACTCCCTTACAGATCAAGACTTTTCGTTGTAAGTTATATATTTATGTTTTCTTTTTTATTTCTCTGCCATATTACTTAGTGCTGAGCTACATGTTCAGCGTAGCCGTGACGTTCTAGTATATTGGGAAACGATGAAAGGACCCAGCCCCCCTGTGAAAGACCTCGTCTTGTTGTTGGTCTTGATTCTACCAAAGCCACCAAAGCTGCTTTTCTACTCTGTTGAAGGTTGTAGGCAGACACTGAGCAGTTTCCCCTCACCTTTCATACCTCACCTGTGGCTCAGGCTGGAAGCACTCTAGAGATTTCCCTTTTATTATCAGTTTGTGGTACAGTTTTAAAAGAGCCATTTTTTCTCGTGATTGTATACAAGATGGTTCCTGGTGGGAAGTTGCCCTAAACCAAACCTTTTTTTTAATACATGGGGCAGACAAATCTTTGCCATATTGGACCACTCCATGCAGCTCAGACCAGTTTTTCTTGTTTGGATGCAGTTTTAATTATTGTCGAGTGGATTCACTGGTTTGTCGAGCTCACATCTGTTCTGGACAGAGCACATGGTGCGAAAAGCATACTGCTTCAGCCTATGCAAGGTGTATCGTTAACAGTGATTACTTCGCTGTGCTGCACATTGAAATCTATCTGTTTTCATTGACAAGTTTTGTGGTTCTGAACTGTTTTGGTGTTGCAGGGATTTTGAAGGAAGGCAACAAAGGGAGACACTATTGCACATGTTGTTGTGCAACAGCCATGTCATACATCACTTTGCAATTGTAGTTCAGTCCATAGTAAGAACTACGTGAAATCAATGTGGTTTCAATTTGTAGCGTTTTTTTTTTTTTTATAGTTCCCCATGTCTGAAAGTGTTCATCAATCCTAATGTGGTAACGCTTATGCAAGCCAAGATTTTAAGATAACCAAAGATTTCTTTTAATTATTGGCACAATTGCAATCTGTGCAGGTCTCAGGTGTTATTGAAGACATGTTTCGAGCTTTTGTTGATTTCATTCATCAAGCAGAGATGACCTGATGTTTATTCTGTTGTCTTTATTTGCACACTAAAATATACAACAGAAATCTACAGTGTAGAGGTCACCATAGTCATTTGCTGTAGTCTGGACTATAATTTAAAATGGGTGATTCTAGTCAAATCCAAGAAAATTAGACGAAAACAGAAGTATTTCTGGAAGCTGTTCTCACTGGATTGATGTATTTTGTGGTGTCTTCTCGCATGATAATATTTAAAAAAACGTTTTAATTAAAAAATGCACAAACGTTAAATCTCATGCGTAAATGTGTGAATGAAAGTCATTAGAAAACCAATCAGTTTCACAGCTGTTGCATTTGTGGAAGTGGGTTTGTATTAAAGACATTCTGATTGAACGCATGATCTCCCATCTCTGTGCTTCATACTGCAGATGTTTGATTAATTTAGCCTAAAATTTAAAATTTTAAAATGACCTTAAAAAGGTCCAGTTTCTTTGCAGCACAGATCGAAAGGGCGCCTGAAAACAGTCTTTGTTTGGAGGCTTTTTCAATGACTCTAGTGACCTCTAGTGGTCAGAAATGATAAGGTACAGTAACTTGCTGCGTCTTCAGAGCGTTCATGTAGTCTGCGGTACAATGGCACTATTCATTTCAAAGAGAACCAAATGAATGTAGCTTCTCTAGAATGATGGATACATAGGAAACACTGAGAAGAAAAGTCTTAAACATGTTTCAAGACGTTAAAAAAACAACTTTAATTATTGGAAAACACATAATAGCCAATAGTCCTCGGTTACTTTGATTGCGACAAGATCAGCATCACAATGCACAGGACACTCCACCTACAAAATTAATGTTAGTCTAAAAAGTAATAAATATGAAAAAGTAGATAAAACTGCACGTACCTAAACAATTACTGCTTTTAAAAAAACGTCTGTAACACTTACAACCAAAACAAATTTCAAGAGAGTACAATAATCTCAATCACAACATTGAATGTAACAGGAGGTAATTCACTCCCAGCTATTTTTGCAGATGTTACCTCAGTTCAAAGTGCGACAATGAGTTAAAAAAAAAAAAAAGTAACTGTAAAAAAACAAAAACAAATGGATCTTTTTGTACAAATAACAAACCTTAAGTATTAAGTACTGTTTGGTAATTCTGCATAGAAAGAACCTGTCACAGACTGAAAGAGTCCACAAGACCAATTCTCTAATACTGAGGGAGCAACATGTAAACTGATCTCCTCCCACATGGAGGAACATTGAAGACCACAGTCCTTGATTAAAAACTTGCTGGCTGTGGCCCCGCCCCTTTTGCTTGTCATAAGGATTTGAGCTCATAACAGTGTGCGAAAAGTACAGAAGACAGAAACCATAGATGACAAACCTCAGTGCATCACCGAGCTTAGAAGGCATCGAAAGTGACATTCTATGTAAACAGAGAACCAGAGGGAACAAAATGAGGACCTTGACTTTTTAAATAATAAATACTTGCTGCAGCTTCACCATGTGTCCGTTCACTAATTATTCCAACATGTGAATTATAAAAAGTTCTTTTCATATAAAGGTCAGGAAATGTAATATAAATAACACTGGTTGTGTTTCCCTTATGCCCAGTGCGCACATACTCGGTATAAAAATCTGGATATTAAGAAGACTTCTGCACTTTATAAAAAGGGATCAACAATCTTTCTGGCGACGTCTCTTCCTGGACCACGATCTCACATATTCATATCAAAAATACTCCATAAATAAAAGTTTCTGGTTCGATAGAAATATTTAAATCCAGTGTCTTTGCCATTGTCATACAACCACCTTGCCTTTGATGTCCAGCTTGGTGTTTTCACTGGCTTTGTTGGACTGCTCCTCTGTGAGAGTGATATAGGAATACACCAGGCTGCCCACGATACTGAAACAACAAGCCAGGACAACAGGCGTGTCAGCAAAACACACACACACACTCCCGTCGGTAATTTACCACGCATACCATACTAGGATGACTGAATCTTTATCCAATCAACTCCTACATTCAGTCTCCTATTTACCAAATGTTTGTAAAAAAAAACAAAAAACAAAAACTAAAGATGAGGAAATGTTCTACCTAGTGTGTGAGGTTCATTTGTATTCACGTGTTCATTATGCTCATCAAGTTTATAATGATAGTCTTTGAATTGTCATGAACTAAGGCATTAAAAAAAAATTCTACACTCATAACGTCAAATCAAAACTGGATAATCCTGGCGTTAGATCCCTGCCAATCAGGATCAACGTGTTTCAGCAGGTCATTCGACAGAAACTCCATCATACCTGCCAACGTGAACCAACATGAACACTCAGAACACTGGGCAGCTCTGTTGGTATCAGCGTATCTGAGTTCTTTTGCGTCAACTAAACAGACGTCATCTGCTTCACATCTGTTCACACCAGCAACAAGAACGGCCGTCGTCATAATGGGCTTGTGGGACTTGTGGCACAAAATGAGTTGTGTGAAAAGAAAATGCTTGGCCTCCAGGAGGGCTTGGCACAGCTGAGGCTCGCCGCTGATAGAGTTTGGGTATTTCAAAACAGGCTGCAATGATTTGATTAAAGAGCTGTGGCCACAGGACGGATTGTTGGGGCCGCAAGGCCTTGGGTTCGCCTGCATCTGACAAGCAGTGCCACAGCCTCAGATCACATCAATCTGTCGTACAACCACTAAAATATTAAAGTATTTTAAGAATATCTTAGAAGTGAAAGCGTTCATACCTGATATTCAACCCGATGAAGTTGGTACGAGAGAAAATGTAATCTTCACTGAACACCATCCCGATGTACGTCACCAGGACGTTCTGCAAAACCCAGAGGTGACGGAGGTGCGAACGGTGAGGCCATTAGGTTGTAAATCACGATGAATGCATTACAATGAAGCCACAGCTCACCTTGATGCAGCCCACGATGGTCGTCGTCAACGCAGAGTTGTACTGCGTACACAGCACGGTGGAGTACATCAGCACAAATCTGCAAAGCAACGAGTTGTCATTGACTTCTGCCTCAAGGGAAGAGGAAGACCGAAGAGTCGAATTTGACACGGAGGACAAAGCGCTGTTGTCTATTGAAAACAACGGCTGACGGGCTGAATCTCAGCCATGGTGATGCCAAAAGAAACCAGATGTTCCACTCTGCTGGCTGGTGGACACACCCACATCACATTGAGACCTGTGTTCTTACCCCATGATGCAAGAAAGGATGAACTGGCTGAGGAAAAGCACATCGGACCAGCCTTCATAGTCTACTGCCTGAAAAGAAGAAGAGGAAGAAAAGGAGTCTTCGCATCTTGAGAAACAACACGGTTTTAGCAACAAAAAAAACCTAAACGCAATTACATGAAAAATGTCATTTAAATAAGTAAGAAACTATGTATTTTATTGACATAAATATCGTGTTTATTAATTAAAAACAATGAAGCTAACCTTACAATCACTGAAAGAATATGAACATTACATGAACGCGAGTCAACGTCCATATGTCGGCGTGCTAAAATTCTACTAACTGATAAAAAAAAATAAAAAAAACAACCCTCAAAGCTCAAAAACTGAGATTCGAAAAAAGCGTCACAAGGCGGCTGTGTGTTTGTCCTCCTCAGATTACTGAGTACAGCGGCGTAGTGCCTCAGTAATAACTCTGCTAGGTGTATAAAAGCTGCTTTGTGCCTCCCTGGCTGCTGGGCCCCAGCTGGGCCAACCGGGAAGTCTGTGCCAGCGCTCGCCGACAAGCAGGCAGCGGACAACAAGAACAGACACATGCCCAAACTATTTTGCACCACGTTAAATTTAAAAAGAGCCTGCAGGTCGTTGATCGGCGCAAAGCAACGTCCGACAAAGCTCCGTTCACGATGACTTAATGAGAATTATGTTGCAAGAGGAGGCTGGGTGGGGGGGCAGCTTACCTTCTGCACATCTCCGGTCACATGCGCCAACAGAAGTGTGGGAAGGATCATCAACAGTGCGTTATAATACAACAGTCCATATTTCCCCAACTCCTGGGAGAGCGACAGGGACAGACGGGGGGGAGACAACGCAATGATGTATAAAAGTATCAGAACCAGGACTGACTGTAATTCACTCGTCCTGTAACGCATTCTTAAGTAACAAGCAGGCAGACGTCCGGCATCTGGAGCCAAGCGTTCAGTGTAAGGCACGCACACCTCACTGTCTCGCTCGCCACTGGCAGCTGCTGCTCTCACTGACATCACACACTAAATGTAGATCCAGGTCCTCCTCCGCTGTAACATGAGAGGAGCCGGCGAGCAGCGTCTGACAGCGCATGTGACATAAAAACCCACTAAAACCAGCTCCAAGACATTTCTGACTCAGGAGTAATTCATTGAAATATA
The DNA here is from genome assembly GCA_009823395.1 of Thamnaconus septentrionalis. Classification (NCBI taxonomy): domain Eukaryota; kingdom Metazoa; phylum Chordata; class Actinopteri; order Tetraodontiformes; family Monacanthidae; genus Thamnaconus; species Thamnaconus septentrionalis. Next base: position 5,282,460 of record CM020508.1, on the reverse strand, counting down.
AAAAAAAACAGAATACAAAGTTAAAAGTGTTGTTTTAAAGTGAGTGGATGATCTCGGCTGGCCCCCAGGGAGCAGAGAGGGCACACGGCGAGCTTCTTTAAGTCAGGGCCTGCAGCAACTCCGGCTCTCTGAGTTTCGCCAGCGTCCCCTCAATGCCAAAAACAGCTCCACCCAACAATGGTTACTATTCATCATGGCCTGCTGGGGCTGCCACATACCTTTGCGTCTAATTTTTGTTTCACATAGGCTCCGTTGGCTGCAGTCAGCACGTCGTTCATGAGAATGAACACGTAGCCTTGCAAGTCGAAGGACAAGTCAGCGCTGCAACGAAAAGAAAAGTTCTGAGAGAGAGCGGACACACTGAGAGCCGTAGGCTCGTTTTGCTTCGGGCATTTCTCTACAGATGTACAACATGTGTCCACTGACCCCCCCTGAGTGCCATATAACTTAATGAGGACATATATCAGACCGGACCGGCCTTTGTAGTGAAGGTAATTCTGGCCTCGCAAAAAAGGCTCCACACCTGGAGATAGTAGAGCTTACCTGGCGGCTATGAACGCCCCGAGGATCATTGTAAATACTGTCAGCTGGACTGGCCTGGAGAATTTCTTTCTGTCAAAGGTCACAGACAGTAAAGGCATTCAGTCCACAGTCCGCTTGGAGCCGTGTGCGAGAAGACGACACCCGAAAGCCTTGATGTCTCGTCGGTGATCTTACTTGAGCAGGATTCCCTCGGCTAGCATCGTGAACAAGATGGAGAATCTTCTGAGGACCGTGAACATGGGCAAGCTGGCAGGGCAGGGGAGGACATCCACATGTCAACATTGGCGGCCAGTAAAATGCCCCAGAGGTCCGAATGTGAATACTTACTTCAGCCTCTTGGTCCCTAAGAGGCCGGTGATCTGATTGCCCATGTAAAGCAGAGGTAGAGGGAATGTCTGGGGCGACAGGGCAAAGCGAACGGGGGTGAGTGCTAATGGAAAAGTAAATGTGCTTCATCAGTGATGCACGGCGGTCTTTACCTTGCGAGGAATGCTCTCGTCACAGTCGGGGAAGCTGATCACCCTCGCAGCCTTGCCCACCCACAGCACAACGATCGTGGCCAGCATCTGCACACACACACACACACACACACACACACACACACCAGTGGGACGTTAACCTCGCGCCCTGACTGCCGACGATGTGTTCGAAAATATCACTTCACCAGGAGGGAAAACAAACAAAACTTACTTGTCCAAGTCCGACGCATACTGACGATGGGAACCTGACAAAAGACAGAACAAAAAAAAATCCCCGTGAGTCGAAGCCAACATGACAGCCCGCGGGCAAGACGCGTTAAAACCCGGAACTTCTGAATGGCAGCTTAAAAAACACAGCACCCGTGAATTCGGCCGTAAATTGAAGCGGTCTTATTTCGGCTGAACTACGCGGTCGAACGTCGCTGCTCGCTGCTGCCCGCCGCCGCGTTGCCTGCGCGACCCGGCCAACTCAACTTCCCGTGGCTAGCTTAGCTTAACGCAGCTTCCTCGCGCACGGCAACAATGGTGGCGACCGAGCTTCTGGAGGAGGGTTGGGGGGGGACTACCTGTAGTTGGTGAGAACGCTCTTGTTCACCACGACGATGAGAAACGAGCTCAGGCCGTAAAAGCCGGCGGCGAACAGCTTCAGAAGCAGCGTCGGAGATTTGTCCGCCATCCCCGACCAGGTCTCATTCCGCTCTGGCTGTCCGACTTCCCCACTGCCATCCCTCCGCTCGGGCTCCCTCTCACCCGCCGCGGCACCAGACACAGGGAGAGAGAGAGAGAGAGGGGAGGAGTAGGGGAGGGGAGGGGAGGGGAGGGAGGGAGGAAGAGTGTACATGCGCGCGCGCGCGCGCGCGCACACACACACACACACACACAAGCGCACATGCCCACGTCGGGGGACGTTGACGTCAACTGTCCACTTCCGTCTTTGAACGTTACCAAAATAATAATAATGATAATAGTGACGATAATAATAATAATGGCTCGGTATAGGTATTTGTCCTTTATTGTCTTTTATTGCATTCCGCTTTTATCTGTAGGGTGAACTTGAGAGACATGAAAGGTACCTGTAAAATGTATTTACTATTATTCTTAGAAACTTAAAACATTTTTGTGCTGACGCCCAAATATAAGGATTTTTACTTAGAAAAAGACCTAGCAGGTTTTATAGAGTAAACCTCAATTTATTGAGGCTCATTCTCAGCACTGTCCGACAGAAGTGACTTGGTAGATAACTGGGATAGGCTTCTGTGACTCCGAGTGCAGTTGAGTACAAGTGGTAAATGAAAATGCTGGATTTGTTTGAGAATTTTAGTATTTATTCTGACAGAACTAAGATGACACATCTATCTGATTCTAGTTTATCCTCTACTTTAGGTTAAGAATATCTGACATGATCAGATTGACTAAGTTGGTAGTATAAAAGCTGCACTTTATTTATCTACCCTGAGTTCAGAATCGTTTCCTGACCTGACCTTGGTAATCTTTATGTGTATTTTGGCAGGTGGCTGGGGGTCCAAGCATGACGTGTCTCTGATAAGACAGTGTCTCTGCATGTGCCACGTTGTCGTACAGAGAGCAGAATTTTGGAGTCCGACCCTCATCCATTTCTTTTGGAAAGGAGGCAGCAGAGAGGACACCTGATCCACCAGCCATGTCTGGACTTAACGTACCTCTGGGATATTTCCTGGCGACAGTGGCCTTTGCTGTCTTAGTTCGACTACTCCTGATGAAATGGCCACGGTTTAGCTTCATTTCGGACTTTGCATCTGCTTTTATGCTCGTTGCATGTCGGATGGAGGTGCAGACCATCACGGACGTGGGTGGGTGGGCCGGGGGCCTGGGCCCCGACGTGACCGTGACCATCTTGTTTGTGGTGCTGTTAACGCACGGTATGGTGTGTGGTGATGCAACTGGAAACCCCAACATGGTTCTTCTGAAGTTTCTGCAGCTGGAGACGACGGCGGTTGTCGCGCTCCTCGCAATTTTAGCCCAGTTTGGTGGGGCCCACCTCGGCTTGCGCGTCGCTGAGTACTACTGGAGTCTGGAGCTGACAGACATGCACATGATCAAAAACCTGATGGCCGCAGAGTGCAGCACATCTCTGCTGGTCTCGTTGCTTCAGGGTTTCTTCACAGAGAGCGTCTGTGCCCTCGTCTTTCATCTCATCCATTTAAACCTACGCCATGTGCACACTTTGATCCGGGTGCCCCTGATTGCTGCTCTCCTCACATTCTTCTCCTATGCAGGTAAGGTGTTGGTTTGGCCTTTGTTTTTTTTTTTTTTTCCTTTGTCATCATAAAAGATTTGAAGAAAATACACCTTTAGAAAGATATCCATGTACATCTAGTCCAGGCCTCGGTGTGTTCTTACATAGGCCCATTGTTGAGAAACTGCTACATCTTATCGTTGATAGGGACAAAATAAAAAAAGTCTTCTTTGGTCCTTCAATGACCTTGTCCATGTTTGCAGTCGTGTGGTTCTATGCTTGGAAAAGGAAGAAATTAGAGGCCTTGTTTATTTGCTTGTTATATATTTTATCGACTGGTCTTTGTTCATTCGGATTGTTTGAAAGTTGGTGTTCAACAATGTGTCGTGAGAACTACACTCAGCTTCTAACAATGACAATAATACATTTTTGTTTGTCCACCTCTCTGCAGCCAGCGGCCACACCTCTGCATATATAAATCCATCTCTGGCCTACGGCCTCACCTTCCACTGTTCAGGATTTACCTTCTCAGAGTATGCATTAGTCTACTGGCTTGGCTCTCTGACAGGTAAGGTACCTTCAAGTGAAATGTACACACTGCATCTAATAAGTTATCTATAAAACGAACCCATGCTATGTGTTTGTTCCTAGGCATGATTCTGGCGCTTTTCCTTTACATGGGACACATTCCGAGGATTTTTTCCAAGAACCTTCTGTATTCTCAGAAGACACGTTTCAGAGTGCCAAGAGGCGACAAGGGAGACAAGAAAATCTGAAAGACATTCTTTCATTTGCTCTGTTTTAATCAACTTTGGGAGAAGAAATGGTTCCTGGTCAAGACCCAGTGCAAAGTCTAAGCAAAAATCTTTAAATAGTAAACATAAATTATGTGACAAAAAAATACATGTTAGCTCTTAATGATAACATGATGACTGTATGTTTTCCTTTTGGAAGAAATAAAACTAAATGACACTTTATGAATATGCTGTTATTTTCTACAATGTAAAAAAAAGTTTTGTTGAAAAAAAACCAAACTTCTTCAACATCTTTTGCTTTCGACTGTTCCTTTCAGTAGTTGCCGCATCAAATCATCTGACTCCATCTCAATGGCAATTTATATAAAAACACTTGGAAACGTGACAAGAGTGAAATTGTAGCTACGTGCTGGTAGCACTCTGAGCATTACTTTGTGCGGAAACCGCTGATCCTCCAGGCTTTTTATCTTTAGGCTGATTCTTGCCTGAATCTGTTGAGAGATTTGAAAAATGACAACAAATTAATGCTAGCTGAAATACTTCCCATTTTAAAATCCACTCAGCACATGATGAGCCATAATCTGTCCCATGTGTGTTTGGTCTTGGAAATAAATAGAAAATTACTAATTACAAACACTGATTCTTCAGTGCAAAGGGCTGTTTAGAGGAGCCCAGAATGTTTATGGAAACTTTGGCTGTGAGGTTGCAGTCCGATGTCAGGTCAAAGTTTGATGTCAGGTGAAAGTTTTGTCACCTTGACGTTTTTGTTGCTCCATCTGGGCTTCGGGTTGGTCTGCCCACAGACAAAAATCTGGATTATTCAACAGCGTCTTAGTGTGTCCACAACTGAGGCACTTCACAACTGTAAAGCGGGTCTTGCTGTTTTTTCCTAATTTATGAAAATCATATGAAAAGCAAGTGAGCGATTTTGACATGGTGTACTGACCAAAACAGACATAAGACACAGAGCTGTTTATGAAACCATTTCAGAGTCCACTTGTGTGAACAAAACACTTACTTCTCTGTCTTGTTGTTGCAGTTACACCAGGGATGAGCAATGAGCAGCACTTCTTGCATAGTGTTCTTTTCACTGAAGGATCTCTGACAAAGCCAAGTGGTCAGATAAGGGATTAGATTAGATCACAGTAGAATTAAAAGGCCAAAGTTTATTTTAGGCCAGCGATCAAAACCAATGATGTATGTAACTTCACGAATAAGCACTTCCGTCACATTAAGAACAAAAAATATATTAGCAACTGCAAGCGTTGCGTTATTGGGAGGCGATTGTGGTGAAATGACGCTATCCTTCAAAATAAAACGAATTATGACAGGAAAAAAACAGTTAGGTGTACATCAGTGAGCCAGGTGTACGTACTGTCTAAGGACTAAACGTCTGGCAATAGTCCTCTGTGTGAAGCAGTAAAAGCGAGCCAGCTCAACATGTTCCGGGTTTTGAGAGAGAACACAATGGGCAGCCTGTGGAGAAATAACAAGCCGGTGAACTTGATAGCATAGGTAGGTAGCGCTTTAGCCATGTGTGGCGATACAGCATAATCAATGTTGTTTTGTTTTGTTATCTCGCGTGTCCTGTGTTTCTTACTTGGTAGAGGAAGTTCATCCTCTGAAAAGCTTCCTTGTCTTTCAGTTGGGCTGTCATGGTTCAAGGTAAAAAGATGAGGAAAAAAAATACAGATGCAGCGTCTTCTGTGGCTACCGCTAAAAGTTCTATTTATCTTCAACTTCCACGTATCTTTAACTTCCGGGCAAAGCCTTCAGAATAAAAGCGCGCGATGAAGTGATGCAACGATGCATGAACAGTGTTCAGTAACATTGCTGGAAGATTATTTATGTTATTAGATGTTACTTTTAGTAGTTTAGTATCATGCTTGCCTCTGTATGGCCTTCATGTACATGATGACATTAATGCACATTATAACCACTTTGACACGCAAATCAGAAAAGCATGAACAGCATTTATTTGAGTGCGCAGACAAGGTTGTTAGTTGTTCAAAGAAAACAAACAAAAAAAAACAGGCAACAAATTGTCTTCACCATGCATTCAACAACTAACCATGATATGGCAGCTTTAAAAACTAATTAAGTACACAATATACAGACCGAAAAAGCTAGTTTCTTTACTCCGGAAGAACACAAAAAGACATAGTCCGACATACATTACGCATTTTAATAACAATAAGAATGAAGTATAAACCCTGTCAATCTAACATCTTAATTTGCCTGTAAGGTGCACCACTGGTATCAGGAGACTAATGATAACAGGAGAAAACTGGTACAGTAGGTCTGTCAGGAGTGGCAGTTGAAAAAAACTGCATGGTGACAGCACAAGATGACAGATGCAATAAAATGTTTCCTATAAAAAAAACAAATCGTGTGACAGAGAAAGTCCATAAAACATCGTCAACTTGGAAATCGCAATAACGTTGACTGAATGAGGCCAACTATAAAAGAAGGGAGACACATATGAAATTCAAGTATCAAAATAACTAAGACACTGACAAGCTGAACAGGTAAATTACAAAGGTAGTAAAAATCATGGGGGGAGAAACATTGACAATAATCAACAATACATTAGGCAACATTTTGCATTTGTTTAAGGCAGTTGATTAAAAAAAACAAAAAAAAAAACTAAACAGAACTAGGCATCTTCTTCATTCTGAGTTAAATACAAGCCTAGCCCTAACTTGTCACCAGGAAACTGGTTGTACAAAAGAACTACGCCCTACTCTGACACTAAGCACTTTAGTTTGACTTGTCTTCTGATATCTGAACGAAAAACAAGAGTTCGTGTGGAGGGAGGGGGAGGGAGTTGTGCTAGATTTTTGGTCTTCTTCACAGTGAGGTTTGTCAGGGCTTTTTTAAGGCTGGTGCATCCAAAGAAGCAAGTCACTCACAGCCAATTGTCTGGCACGAAAAAAACAAAAATACTAATGGGTTGGCACATGTCTGTGCACAGCATGGGAAGGCAGGGTAGCTCTGTGCTCAAGCTAGCGATTGCCCTTCATCGCCTCCTTGGCTGCCAGGATGAGAGGTGTGAGACTGGAAAGTGGCTTTGCCAGCTTCAAGAAGGGATGCTGGAAAAAAAAGAGAAAAAGCACGACAGTGAATGTGGTGTATACTCAAATAGAACAGTAAAAACAATGAAGTACAGACAAGTCTTTCTAACCTGAAGCAGCTCTTTTCCTCCACCTCTTTTCTCAACATCCATTTCCAAGCAACGGTTCAGGAAGTCTCTGAAGACTGGGGAAAGCTTCTCAGGGTTCTGGAGCTCAGGTGTGCCATTTGTGGCAATCAGATATAATGCCTGAAATGACAAAAAAAAAAAAAAAAAAAAAAAAAAAAAACGACCAAAGAAACAACTTTATTAAATGCCAAAGTTGTTTACATTAGGAGATGAAGGGGGGGAAAAAAAACACAGCTCAAAATATTTCCTGCAAACAAGGCAAACTGAACATGGAATGTAATTTAAGGATGTAAGAATGCGAGAGGTCAATAGTGAGAATATTTGTCAGTCTGCAAATGGAAACATATTTGCCTCATAAAGTGGTCTCTCTGTACAAAGCTGGCTCCAATGTTTATGCAAGTCTTTGAAGAGTGTACCATTAAAAAGGGGGAAAATTAAGGCAACATATGATTCAGCAATTGGTGTTAAGGTACATTGTTCATGGTTTTCTAATATTGATTTTCACCTCCTTTTCTATATGTCCTTAATATTAAAACCATTAAAACTTCAGTGGAACATTTCATTTAAAGACTGAAATGAGAAAAATGGGAATAACACTAAAGAAAGAAAAACAAAGAAAAAGACAGGACTCAAGGTTCAAACGTTGTTTCTCACGTACCCGTAGCGGGTTCTCGTTCAGGTACGGCGGCTCTCCTTCGACCATCTCGATGGCCATGATACCCAGCGACCAAATGTCTACTTTAGGCCCGTACGCCTTTCTGGTCACCACCTCAGGAGCCATCCAGTAGGGCGTGCCTACCATGGTGCTGCGCTTGCTCTGCTCTGGAGTAATCTGGGCACAGAAGCCAAAGTCGGCTGTCGGAGGGAGACGGAGGGCGGGGGCGTTAAACACATGGTTACACGGCAAACATGTCCATTTAGCAACCAGTCGCTGGCAACATCAGACCGGCACTCACTCAGCTTGACGGAGCCATCCATCCCCAGCAAGACGTTGTCGCTTTTGATGTCTCTGTGGATGACCTGGTTGGCGTGGAGGAACTCCAAGGCTTGTAAACACTGCACATGTGGATGTGAGGGTAGAAAGCAAGGAAAACTGGTTTAGTTGGTGGTTACAACTAATTTAGTTCGTGAATGCGACTTTTATTTCCTGGTTTGGGCTGCACCTCTCGGCAGACAGCAGCTATCTGGGCTTCATCCATGCAGGTCTCCGTGACTACATCAGTTAGCGAGCCACCGGCCAAGTACTCCATCACCACAAACAGCTCCTCCCCCATCAGGAAACTGTCGCACAAACACGCATCGTTACATACTGGCGCCCATCCATTTTGTTGCTTGTGATTTGATCTATTCTCAGGGGTGCGTTCGGTGTCACCTGTCTAAAAAGTTGACGATGTTGGGGTTCTTCAACTCCTTCATGACGAGAATCTCGTTGATGATCAGCTCCTTCTTGGGTTGCTTCTGCAGGTTGATCTGTTTAATAGCCACCTATGCACAAGACGCAACTTTCTGAGTTACTCTGCAGGCCAAGTGGGAATATACCGCATCTGCCCCAATTTCCCCCAAAAATTGAAACCTGCAGCCTCAGTTAAACAGATGTTCACCTCATTCTGAAATTGTCTGCCTTGTGGAAAACCTAACTTAAAAATAAAGAGCTGTTTTGTACACTCCACATGTTCCTCTTACCTCCTGGCCTGTGGCAACATCAATGGCTGTGAACACAGTCCCTGATGCACTGCGGGGAAAAAGAAGGAACATTTTTTTCCTTACAGTTACTTAAAGAAGTGCACCTACAGTTTCCCCACAGTGTAAGAATTACTACACATGTATATTTTGGATATTCAAAGAATACAGATAACCATCCAGCAAAGATCTGACACTTCAAAATGTGAACAAATATGAGGGAAAGGAAGGGAACTTGTACTCACCCCTGACCAATTTTTTCGTATCTGGTGTATTTCTTCTTGGGATCTCCAATACTCACAATAGTTCCTATAAGCCAAATATTAACCACACATTAAAGGCACGGGGTAGAAATTAGAATTGATGCACTGCAATAATAAAAATCTCGTAAAATGCTTATATGCTGATTATTTACTCAGTTTGTCCATAATCTCCTCATCAGTCATTTTGCCCTTCTTCTTCTGTTTGTCTGCAGCCTTGGAGGCAACGTCACCGTCCACACACGGTGCTGGAGCAGGGATGGGGTCGATAACGGAGCGCGTATACACCTGCACCATAATAATGAAAAAGTAAGGCAGGCCGGTTAAGCACACAAGAAATACCCCAACTTGTTGACCTAGCAAGCAAGTGTGAGTACCACCACTCCTCTTTGAGGCAGGTGACTTACACTCTTTGTGTGTTCCGGTCTTGGCGCCACAACAGGGGGAGGAGCTTCATCGTCGTCTTCATCATCGATATCTTTGATATCTGGAGAGGATGGCTCAGTGCCTTTTTTCACAGGCTAAATAAACAGAACCACAGAAAACATTTAAATAGTGTTTTTCAAGTATTTACATATATTTAAATGCAGTCTTTAAATACATACAGACTGAGGGCCTGGGGTGAAGGCTTCCTTTTCTGTGGATTAAAGACAGGGCAGAGTGAGTAGGGATTAAAACGTGCCGGTATTTGTCTTAAGTCACTGAGATAATAGTCTGCGCTACTGACTGTCAGCTCGCTTCATCTATTACACAACATAATATTGATCAGATTCCTGTTCAAGAAATAAGACAAGTGCTTTCAACTTAAAAGACAAAGCAAAATATTTTGGCAGTGAAAACTAATGTAAAACAAAAAATATTATGACAATAATAAAATATTCATGTTCTATCAGTGAACGCTGCCTCTTAGCATGAGCCTCACCAGAGGAAGAAAAGCTGAGGTACTTCTGGCGACCGTTGCCTGTCGAGTCGTAAAACTTGAGAACATCAAGAACAGCCTGTGGGTTTTTCTTCTGCTCCGACTTGGTGATGTTTGACGTCTGGAGAAGCCGGGCCCATTGCTCTGGCATGCCCTGTGTAGGTGTGAGAGAGGCGCCGCGTCAGAACGACGAAGGGTGAAGGTGATATTTAGGCGCGAGGAAGGTGCAATCAGAAATAGAGTGCATCACAAAATGTTAGGACTTGCTAGCACTGCAAACTCACGGTAAACTCTCCAGTGACAGCGTCAAACCCAACATGAATGGTGTGTTCAAAATCTGAGGGTGGCGAGATCTCCGGTCTTTCTTTGTCTCTATTTTTTTTTCTGTCTGTTAAAACGAAATCCAAACGTCAGTCAAATTACATCAGACAGGACTTTGCACAAAGAGCCCAAAAATGACATTGCTTGACAGAAAAAGAGGGGCAATGACCGCCGCAGAGGATGCTGTGGCGATGCGGTGGATGTTGCCATCACAACTATGTCAACAGTGTTGCTGAAGAGGTTCGAGACACTGTAGGTTTTCGTTAGAATCGTCTCTCCACACCTTTTTCAGTTCCGGAGAAGATTGAGATGATCTTGCTGCGAGGTTTTCTCTCCTCCGGCACGGAGGGCAGCGGTTTCGAGCTATGGTTGGCAGACAGCAGGTCTTTGCCAGCGCCAGCACCAAAGGTGGCGCTGCTCATTCTGACAGGAGGGGCGGGGGGCTTATCCTCGGGATCTCCGTTGTCACACATCTTGACAAGGTGTTATGGGTCTAGGAGGGCTTGGGGGTGCGCAGCGGTCGAGGATGGACAGGGTGGCAGACAGAAAGGTGCGCGTGGCGGCGCTCACGTCAACACGTCATGGAGCTGTGATCACACACTTCAGGAGGAAGAAGCCAAAATGACTGTGGACAGGGAAGATGTGAAAGTGGCACCTGTAAAGAAATAATGATATCCTAAAATCACAATGACATAGGAATACTTAGTCAGTTTTGAGTTGTACTGAGCAAATCATCTGCATGTACCCGGCAGCTTATGGTCTCCAGGTCGTTTTTAACAAAGCCATTGTTGAAAGCAGGCAAACGTAATCATTGCGACTGGAGGGCAAAATCTGCAAAAATCAAACCACTGGGCTTAGATTTAGTCAGATATCTCCACCTTAATTTCATTTTCACAAAATGCCGTTTACCACTGAAAGGGGTGGGAATAGCAATGGCTTTAAAAACGACACGATCAACAAGCCAACATGTATACTGCGTGAATTCAGTGACGTGACAATTTATCGTGGCACCCCACCCCATTATAAAATCTTAGCATGACTTCGAGATATGTTGACGGTATTTAATGCTTAAGTAGTTCCTTCTCCGGGGCCCCCGTGACGTTCGAGACAACGATTACAGGAGCCCAGACGAGGATAAAAGAATAGTTTGCGTTCCGTCTGCGCATGAGAACTGACATAAAATACAATGGGGACACTTCAAATTTTGCCGATGAGATTAAGAATGCTTACATATCCAAGCGCAGCCCTTTATTTTTAGATGCTGCGGTATGCGACTCTTCAATTATGCCCTTCAAACGTGTAACGGGGCGGCTAACAAGCTAATATTAGCATGAACTAAGGCCACTTGGCTGTGAAGTAAGCTAGCCGTAGCTAAGGTTAGCTAGAGAAGCTATCCAAACTCAAATCTTGAAACGAGTGTTAATTCGAACTCAGCTACCCATACTTAGAGCACTAATGGATCATCTGCCTTACCCGGGAGACACTCACATTGCATTGATTTGGTTCAGCCGACACAACGGGTACAGCTAATGAAGCTAACTATCCGGCACCAATTGGCTTTATTTGCAAGCTAGCGGAGACGACGCGGAGCTTACCGGAGGTTCCACACCAGCTAAACTTGAATAGAACTTGACTCCAGGACGTTGTTAGACGGCGTAGGGTAAACAAAAAATATTATGAATCCATTAAAAGTTCATCGTTTGACGCCACGGGCCGTAATGGTTTCGTGACATATACAAAAGACGTCGCAAAGACGCCTATTTAGCAAAATACAATGCAACTTTTCTTCTATCTTTTCGGCCCTTGGATAAATCCGCTATGGCGAAGGGGAAGCGGAACTACCGACCCAGCCCAAGTCTATTCAATAAAAGTTCTAAATGAATGGAGCGTGAAGTCTGTCTGTGCGAGAGGCCAAAGGTAACAGCCAGTAAGCAAACAAGCATGGGAGAGTCTCAGATGTCCACTGACGTCTATATTTTATTATTCCAGTGAGAAATTTAAAGAGGAAAAATATGCTGAAGGCTCGGAAGCTGGAAGTGAGAGCATGCTCGAAAAGCATTTTAGGTAATGTAGTCCGAGAAACTGCTGTCGAAACGGTGCACGCTCAGTTTGAATTTCTTAAAATAAAATAAAATATATTTATTTATTTATTTTTGCCGACGCCTAAACATTCCATTATTTTGAACGCATTTGGAAATGATTAAATTTAGTTTTTCACTATCTTGCAGAAGATAACATCTGAGAGCAGCACAACTACATTAAATATTATTTAGACAAACAGTAACTGGTACAAAATGCTTTCATTTATTTTCAGGCAATTTTTTGGGGGGACAAAAAAAAAACACTCCTCAACCAAAAAAGTGGAAACAAAAAACTAAAATTATTAATTCAAGATTCAAGTTGTCTTTTACTTAGCAGCCACAAAACAGATTTTTTTTTTTGTTGTTATTTTCAAGCCACAAACTGTGTTTGGTTGAAACAAAGACGGTCAGTGTTGTTGCCCCTAATCCATGAGTGTAACAATAGACTTTGGCAAAACAAGCCATTTCTGTCCGGATGACATCAGGATTACAATGTTATTTAAAACCAGGGATGCTGGAATGATTATGATCAGAACTGAACACAACATATACTGATCATCTCTTCCCTACATGATTTGATGTTCCCACATGTACTTGGAGAGTGTCAAGCAGCAGATCATTGTGACTAAAAGTGTTCCGATGCACACAGGCATCAACAAAGATGCATCGCCGACTGGAAACTGCAAGTGCAACGTGTGTTTCTCCTACAAGACACAAGAATATGTTTCAGTTGGGAAAAAGTGACCAGCATAAAAAGGAAAATCATGAAGAGACGTACACCCACCTGCTGATGTTGATGTTTCACCCATGTGCATGTGCTTGAATTGGAAGGGGTACAGGGCGCATCCGTGGCGGCAAAAGCCTCTAAATTCTGGAATGGCATACCTTAAAGACAGATGAGGTTTAACATTACACCATGTGAGCTTCTTATATAAGCACTTTTGTTTGTTTTGTCAACCAAAACATAAATTAACAATTTAAATACAAACAAATTTTGAAAAAGAATTCATTACAAATTGTATTTTTGCTAGTTAAAGGGGCCTGAACATGACATTTTTAACTTTATAAAGTTGCAAAGAAGGTTAAATTTTGTTTTAACTCACAATTTTCACTCCACAGCAGCAGCTCTGGGGCATCTATGTCCACTGATGTCATCGTTTTCCCATCAAATGAAGGCTCATTGTAGCGACCATGAATGGGAATTGTTACTTTTACAAGTCCTGAAGTTGGTCTTTCAGTGGTGAGATACACATAGGTAACAAACCCTGAGGCCTTGTGCGCAGGCAGCTCCAGATCAATAACTGAATCCAGTAAGACCTTTCAGAGAATAACGTGATGATTCATAATTAATACACAACATGAATAGGATTCTAAGTTGTTGTTGTTGCTTTAAAAAAAAAGAAAAGGAAAAAGGGAGAACTCTTACTTGCCAATCACTTTGACCTCTTAAGGATTCAAGTTGGTATGGATCGACATAGACACTGCTGGGCCATCGATGAAGCAGCATGATTTCAACACCACTGGGAGCATCATAGCCAAACATGACAGTGGTTACTACCTCCCTGAAACATGACACAATCAGTTATTCCACATAGACAAACTCCATACTGTAGATGAAGCTGTTTCATGTGTGCATGTATGATGTCAATACCTGTGAAAACCCCTCTTGTTGATTTCTACAGACACAGATGAAGATTCAATCAACTCCCTAAGATGAACACAGTGGCTCTCGTTCTTTTCATCTACGAGGATCATAGCATTAGGGTGTAAGTTAATTTTTTGTTCTCATTTATCCCATTGTTATTTTGTCAATTACAACTAATAGTGTAAGAGAAAACAAGCTTTTTATACAAAAAGGGCGTTACACAGTACAAAGTTAGTGTGATATAATGAATATGTAAAAACGTTTTTGTTAAATTACTCTGTAAGGCAGTTAGGTTTATTTGGCAGCTATTCTGCTATCAAGTAGCATTGACCACGGTTGCCATTGTCATATGAATTACACAAACTTGAATTATTGTAAGTTTTTTTTTTTGTAATTTCAATATCAATTTTTTAAAATAACAACAAAAATGGAAAATTCAAAATTGCATTGACTGTTCAAATGTACGGATCCAGAACCGTCAGGCGTCATTACAACTTACCGTTTTCGATCAAAGAATGGCACGTGGTAAAACCTGCCAACACAAAATAGAGTAGTAAATACATCAAAACAGCAATAGTAAATGGGAGCAAAACTTAGTGAACATGTATGTTAGGCAGTAGGGATTTTCTTTAAAAATGTTTACGGAAGAAGCGCTACAAAGGACCCCGTGCCACTTCAGAGAAGCTCTTCAACTGCCTGACTAAAATGTAAATAATTATATCTTAGAAAAGGGGTTTGAACTGAAGATATATTAATGTAATAGATAAAATATTACACAAAATTGCACATTAAATCTTTATTTTGGGTATATAAACTGTACCTTAAAAAGTTTAAAGTGGCTATTATAATGGCTTCAGCAAGGTCGTTCGACCTAGGAACCGTTGACGACGGCAACCACGGCAACCTAATGCTAAAGCTTTGTGAATTTAAACCAGTCCGAATCAAGAATAAAATACGCCTTGGAGACTTCCTATTTTCGCGGATAGAGCTATGCGCTCTTTAATTACAAATCTCTAAACTGCCGCGTTTCACAAAAAGTTCTGCTTCAGATAAAGACGACGATGAGATACATAGCTAAACGATGCGGACTGCAGTTCAGTCCTCCCGCCATAGTTCTAATTTACGAGAACATGGAAACTACAAAAGTGCGTAAAAGAATAATACCTGTGCGAAACTTCTCTAAATATTCTGGTAAGGCGCATCGTTTATTAATGCATGTACATTATTTACATTTTAGTGGTAATACGACCATTTTGATTCATTTAAGCTACAAGAACTCACATGGTTATTAAGAAAATTTCATAATATATTGGGAATCTGTTATGTATTAGTTGTGTATTCTGCTGTACATTATTTTCCTACAATATGATAGCAACTGTCTTTCTTCCACATTATAACGTATGGAAGATTGGCTTCACCCTCTCTCAGCGTTTTCTGGTTTCTTTTTCCAAAGATGGGAAGTTTTGTTTAGGAAAAAAAAACAAAACTTCGATGATGCTCCAGGTTAAAAATAATAATAAACATCTGAAATTGTAAAGGACACCAAATAAAAGGGACAGGAGTCTGACAGATAGTGCGGATAAGAGAGGAATAAGAACTGATGGTGTTCTGCTTTCTGTCACTCCCAAGACCACAGCTTAGCTGCTGAACGGCTGAAGAACCACCCCCGCCACATGGAATATCTAGAGCGTGTTCCCCAGAGTCAACTAGAGAAGCTTCACATCATCCTAAGAGATCACCTGCAGGGCTTCAGCCTAGAGCACAGCTTGGCTTCCTTTACCGTGGACCCAGATGAAGACCTGAACAAACTGAGTGATGAAGAGTTGGCCCGTAAGAAGGGCAAAATGGAGGAACTGTTTGAAAGGAATCAGAGGTGCAAGGATGATCCAGACTTTGTTTATGACATACAAGTTGATTTCACCAGGAACGCTGAAGAAATTTGCAGTTGGGATGAGTCTGATAATGGGATTTAAAACTCAAATTCCTTGTTTGTTTTATGACTGTAAAAAGCAAATTTACTGAAGACACAGTTGTGCAATGTGCATCCATCATAGAATCATCCATCCATCCATTTTCAATACCCGCTTCTTCCTGAGCTCAGGGTCATGAGGTCTGCTGGAGCCTATCCCAACTATCAATAGGGTGAAGACAGGGTACACCCTGGACAAGTCGCCAGTATCATAGAATCAATGGTACTGGTACTGTCCTATTGGCTATTTATTCCATAATGCTTGTGAGTATATTGTGTACTACTCTCCAACCTCAGTTCTCAATAAAACTGTACATGATGAAAACATAAAACATAGTTTTGTAAGATAGACTTGAGTTTGAAAATAATTGACTTACCTTCACACTGGTCATTAATTTAAATTAATAGCATTTTCAAGACAATGTCACATTCTCATTGTGAAGACCAGAAAACAATGCATTTATTGTGAATATTTATTTGTTATAAAATGCTTCAATTTACAAAATACAAAGACTTTGGCTCTTATATGTGACATAAACATGGGATTTTCACAGCTGAGTACCAAGCAAGAGGTTAATATCCTGTTTTTTCAATTTCTTAAATTCACACCAATGCAATCATTTTTTTAGGGGGGTTGAAAAGTGTCCAAAAACATTGTTTCTCCAACAAATTAAAACACTGTATATTTATACGTAATTTGAATTTCAGCACTATGTTAGAAAATGAAACCCAAGGCTGCAAAACATGGGCAACTTTTCATTTAAAGTGCTTAAAATACCCCAGTCAGTTAACAGGGGAGTAACTAAAAGTACATTCAAAAATGTTGCAGTTTTATGTTTTAAATGTATTTTTGGAATTAAAGGGGGACAATATTGCTTTAATTATTTGGTTAGAGCTGACAAAATACAACTGCAGTAATTTCTGCAGTACGGATCTATTCACTGAAGAGGTAGGTAACTTAAAATCTGACACACACAAACAAAAATTTGGTAAGGTTTTAGGTGTTTCAAATTATATATTTTCAGCAGGCTGTTAATTGGTTTAAAAATAGACATATTTTATATTTATTTTTATAAAACCCATATTTCAAGTATTTTTTAAGTCTAAGTGCAGGATATTTGAGCATATTAGAGACAATAAATACATTTAAAAAGATGGGACATTCTGACACTTAAGCAATTTAACTCCTACAAAAGCTCAACAAATGAAATGATTATTCTGCAGCTTTTGATGGCTGCGTTCTTAAAATCCAATGACACTTTAATGTCTACAAAGGGGATCAAATGCTTCCACTGCTTAACTTCAAAACAGGCATTTAGAGTAAGTATATTACTCATGATTTCTGACAACAGAAGGATCTGAAATATGAATTTGTATACACTAATAAACTACATCAAAAATACAGACATTCTTAAAGTAAATCAGAAACTAAAATCTCATTTCTTCTTCTTGTCTTGGGTACACCGCGGACAAAACCTGAGAAATTTACAAGAGGATGGGGAAAGAGGTCAAGGCACTGAGTGAAATAACATTTTTGCCAAATGTGCACGTCGTTTGCGGAATAAGGTCTTACCATTTTCCTTTAGGTTTTGTGGCGAGATCGACACAAGCAAAGTGAAACCACTCTATTGGACACTAAAAGGAAATAAAGGCAGTAGTAAGACAAAATCTCTGGAGCTTCAAACAATTTGCAACAGCAGGAGTAACTAGATTGAAAACAAAGTTTTGTACAAACACTTACATCTGGGTTATCACATCCAATCATCTCTCCGTATGACACTTGATGACACAGGCAATATGTCGGCTCATTGGGATCGACTGGCATGTCTAAAACGTCAGAGGGCTGCATCGGCAGGAGAGCATCGCTCAAGTCCGAGCTGTGAACATAAAAGAATACATTAACAGCATAACAAATTGAATCAGACTAAAAACAAAACAAGAGCACTGCTACTAAATAGAATAAACAGCATTTTTAGGACAACTAACAAAATTAGAATCATACAGACTTGGGGTTATGAATTATTTATTTTTGGATTCTAAACAAATTCTATGATTTTTAAAATGTTTAAAATTTAAGTGAAATATCTACATTGTTTGTTTGCCCTAGACTTTTCAAAAATTGTTTGGTCAAGGTGAGATATTGGCAGTCGGGCAGGTGTTCCCCAGAAACTAGAAAACATTATTAGAAAATGGGGGTAGGTCTAGTGTTGTTTTTGTGCAAAAGAATTGTTGAACTGACAGCAACTACATCAAACACACCTGTTTTTCATCTTTTTCTTTTTGGGAGAATCTTCATCAGAACCTTTCCTTGCTTTCCTTCCTCTGGAGCCACGCTTCTCCCTCAGCTGGGTCTCAGCCTCTGTGGAAAAGAGTAACATATTATAAAAACAATATTAGAGACAATGCATAGAATTATTAGTTTGTTTGTTTTCTTTTTAAGATGGAGAGCCAACAGTTGACCAACTTACTTTTCACTCCTCTTCCCTCTGTACTTTCATAGCCACTCACTTCTAGTTTCTCTTTGAGCTCATTCTCAAAGCGTGCCAGGTCTGCATCTAATCTGCGGATATGTTTGTCCACCTGCAGGTACAAGAAACATCCTGGTAAAAACTTGTTTGATTGAAACATTTTAAAGTGAAACATCTTAGCTTAAGTTCAAGTATGAGACTGAAAAACTAAAAACAAAGGAAGATAAACTAACCATTTCATATGTCTGCATTGCAAGCTGCACTTTGTCATCACTGAACTCTTTGCATTTGCTGTAAGCATTCTGGATCTTCTGTAGATGTTCAACTCTCTGTTCTGAGGCCAAGTTCTTCACAGTTGCAATATATTCTTCAGCCAATTTTTCAATCTCTGCTTTCTTTTCTGTAAAATGACAGATTGATGCATGACATTACTAGTTCTTGGTGAGCATTGCAACACAAAATTTTTCACTATCGAAATATCGATCACCTTCAGTTCTATTGTCCAGATCCCGCATCAGAGTGAAGTTTCTCTGAAGCTCACAAGGTAAATTTTCAATGCCTAGGGAGATAATTCACATAGTGGTGTCAATTACTTTGTCATTGGATGCTGCACAATACACACATGCTGTCATATCAGTCTACACTTAAAAAAAATAAATAAAAAACACAGATTGATTTGAAGTCCCGGTGTGGAGAGAGAGAGAGAGAGAGAGAGAGAGAGAGAGAGAGAGAGAGAGAGAGAGAGAAAGAGAGATTATTCCCATAAAAAGAACTTCTAGAATCACGGGATACTGTTAAGACAACTGTCAAACATTCGCCCTCGCATCGCGCCGGGGAAAATGTGTATGCTCACTATCACATATGTGACGCACTTCAAACACCCCGCCCCGGCGCGTACTGAAACGTAGTTAAGCAACAGGTTGCAGGGGATTGGAAAATAACAACAAACAGGAATATGTTCAGTAGCTATAATGTCAAAGTTAAAAGTAACAAAACTCTGCCGAAAGCAATAACATTTTAGTAGCATGCTTGAAGCCATTTGTAGCCGCCAAACAAGCCGCTAACAGTAAATGCTGTGCGATACTGTACGGGAAACCCCTTACGATAAAAGTCTTATTATTACAACAAAAATACATTGTTTGTGATTAGCGTTCAAATATTTAATGAGCGCCCCATTGTCTCTAGCGTCAATCGTATAGAGCTTATGAAACTTTATTGGCTCTAATCTTATCGCGATGCTACGCAGTTAGTTAGCTAGCGGGCTAATGGATGCTAATACATTACCCAATTGCAGACATGTTACTCAGCTCGTCGCTCGTAAATGCTAATACAGCCTTAGTCAAGTACGAGCTGTTGACGATGTAAAACAATTCAGTATATCCACAGTTACTTACTATCGAGGTAATGTTCCAAGTATATTGCCGTCGCCATTGCAGCTTCTACCTTCGTTAGCTCCGGAAAGTATCGGGATAGATAGCTTGTTTGACCACCCCGGGTCGCCCGTTTTTCTGTGGCGTAGGTGAAAAAATGAATGTATAAGCCGCCGCCCTCTATTTTGGTGACAACAAAACGATGTTCAGAATAGCGGTTAAACAGGCTCTATTTCCCTCCACGCACTCGCGACCCTGTTCGGGGTGCAACTTTTCAGCTCTCGTGCGTGAGCTTGTGATTCGCATGCGCAGACATGCGGCGAGTTGGGCGGCTCTGTTTGCAAATAAACGCTTCGTCGCGTGGCATTAAAAACACTACAATCGATAAACGGTCATCGTTACACAAAGCACGAACTTTTTGTTTTAATTTCATAAATCTACTGTTTTGGGACGAAAGGCTCAGTGTGTTGACGCCCTCCTTTGCAACGCAGTAGGTTCACTACTAAGATGTCATGAACGAGCGCTCCCTCGCTGCGATTACTGGTATTTTCCATTGCAGTCAGCTGATGGACGACGTCAACCAAAACACATTTCTGCTTCCTGCTGTGTGGGCGGGGCTAACGGGAACACTCGACAAGACACGAACAGCGGCGGTCTACACAGGCTGTGGTCACCGGTGGTCAGGCGCTTTGAGCCCACGCAGGGCATCATCTTCTTTTACCCTAAATTGCAATCTTGGCTCCAAGAAAAAAACTGTAAGTAACCAAATTACACGAAGCTTACATGTCATACGTATTTACCTTCATGTTTTAGCTGAACGATGTCTGCAGAGAAGTAGCTAGTCGGCTAACAGACGTGTTTACACATGCAGCGTCGCTAGCAAACTACGATCGTGTTATCTCTCCAGGAGGATAAAGGGAAGTTAGAATGACTACAGATGTTGACAAGGGAACACGAATGTGTAGTTGAAACAAACAAACAAAAACAGCTCAAATGTAGCTGTCATGTTGACAGGAGCCATCTGTTACCGTTATGCAGTAGCCTACATTTGGCTGCTACAGTAACTTTCCAGTTAGCCAAGTCATGCCGTGAAAAAGTAAACGGCCTGCCACTGGCATGTGCAGTGTTGCCTCTTGCAGCCTTAAACCGCGTCTCAGATTTACAAGTTTTGTTTGTTCTGGTCGCAAATAGTGCTAGTGTGAACTTTCTGCGCGTGACACCATGGCGTGACTCGTAACGTGTGACGGCGCGCTGTTTGGTATTCACATCGTTGTGTCGAATGTTCATTTCTCCTGTAGACACCGCCTCTAACATGGCTATGGTGAAGAGTGGCTGGCTTCATCGCCAGAGTGAGTAGCAGTCTGTCACCCGCACAGTCAGTCACCATCTTATTTACACTGCGGTCACAGGGGATTTAAAATGTGTGGTCTGTGAGGAAAGTAACTGTGACACATTTATCTCAAAGGCACCATCCTCCGTCGGTGGAAGAAGAACTGGTTCGACCTGTGGGCTGATGGACGTCTTGTGTTCTATAACGATCAACAGAGGCGCGACATGGAGGATGACATCCACATGAGGGTGGATTGCATTAACATCCGCAACTCCGCTGCTTGTCAAGGTGCTTGTAGCCAAATGCCCTGGTCATATGTAACTTCCTTTTAGGATATTTTAAATATTTCCTCCATTTATCCTTTTGTGTTACTTCTGCAGATCTGAACCCACCGGAGGGAAAAATGCGTGATGCTTTGCTCCAGATTGTCTGCAGGGATGGACGTGTCATTAGCTTGTGTGCAGACAGTGCAGATGATGCCCTGTAAGAGAAACCATGTCTGCACAGATTTTATATTATTCATTGGACACTTTTTTTTCTTCTGGCTTTGGCGATGATTGATTTTCTTTTTTACCAAATGCTGTTGTGATTTCCACTTTGTGTTGCAGGGCCTGGACCATGGCACTTCAGGATGCCCGAATTAGCGCAGTGAGTTTCTCCTACATCTTGATCCATTGCTTTTGATGTGTTTACCCATATTAATGTCAGGTGTCTAAAATAACACCGGAGCATCCGAGTATTCGTGGTTTGACGAATTCACTTAGTTTTGAGCTCAGATTTTTTTTGGGTGGTTACACACTTCTTGGCTCTCCCCGTCTAAACCTTAGGTGGTTGCTGCTCCTCAGATTGGCTTTGCACAGGAAGTGATGGCATCTGCTCCTCCGCCCTACTCAGAATTTGCTCCGCCACCTCAGGTAAAGTCCAGAACAGTCTGAATGTCTTAGTTTTAAAAGGCTGATGTTGTAACACAACTGCAAATTTAGTGCATCAACATAATTATCATTATCACAATCAATATTTTGTGTTTTTTTAATTGCCTTATATGCGTTAAAATGTTTGTAAACTGTAGAAAGTGTTTCTTTCTGATGTGATGTTGCATAAACCTTAGTAAAAAACCTGTATTTGCCATTTATGACACTGAAGTCACTGTACTACTTACAGACTTGTGGGATGATTTAAAGTTGTGTCCTCGTCTGCAGGCCTATGCCCCAGGTCCATATGGAGATTACATTGCCCCTCCACCACATGCCTCCCAGATCGTATACTCTGCTGATGGGCAGCCATATGCTGTGGCTTATCCTTATCAGTACCAAGGTAATCAGTGGACACATTACATATGACCGGAAGCATTTCGTCTTCAACCAAGAGACAAAAAGTGTTAAAGGGATCACTGCTCAGTTCAGCAACTTTTTTTTTTGCTGTGGCTGTTTCCAGGTGGGTACGCTGCCCCCGGCGTGAACCATGTCGTTATTCAGGACCGCCAACGTGAAAATGGTGGAGATGTAGCTCTGGGCATGCTGGCTGGAGCTGCGACTGGTTTGGCACTCGGTTCTCTCTTCTCTGTCTTCTAGTGTCCCGTTCACTGTTACAGCATCTTTCCTCTTTTTGCTATGACATGAGCTGGAGGAAAATGCGTCTTGCGGGCCACTTATATCTCTTCAAGTAGCCTATATATGGTAATACTGCTAGAACTTTCTCATATACCAAATTGTAACAGCTTCCCACTGCTCTGCTGTTGTCTGAATATGACACTTGTCCAAATGTCCAGCAAAGACTTGTTATCAATAGCCCTTTGAAATACTCCATTGTGCAAAATTGAGGTCCTTTGTGTTTTTCAACTTTGTTATACTTAGACAGAGCACATCATTCCTTTTCTTTTCTAGAATTACTGTTCTTTTTTGAGGTTTAGTTTTTTTTTCCTATTTATTATCGCCTTCTACTTAGGTGTGTTCTTTTTGTGAATAATTTCTGTTTCTTTACTTCCTCATGTGATTCATGGTAGAAACGGGCTGAGACAAAGAGGGATAAACAAAGCAATAATAAAGTAGCACTTTGAGCTACCTGCGTGGTAGTAACTGGCTGTGATGGAAGCCTGATAGCATCGCCATAAACACAACTGTATGAGGAAAACGCCGGCATTTTCATGATGTGCTTTGAAATTAAAAGGGACGTCACTCCTTATGCACCTCCTTATTTTTCTGGCAGCTTTTGAATCATGCTATTCTTTACTTTAAATGTGAATTTATGTTGTGGTTTGCTTTTCAGTAGACTCAGGTTTATCACTTTGGAGCTTTATTCTAAGCATCGTTTGATTTGCATGGACTTTTATTTGTTCACTCTGGTTAACTTGGATAAAGGTATTGTCATATATATATTTGTCTATTCAGCCAAAAATAGTGTTACTAATTACATCTCAATCCCAATGACATAATGCATCCAGGTTTATTTGTAACATTTCTTAATTTGAGCAAGTGATCATCTTGTGCAAGCAGCGTAACACTGATGTCATTTTTTTAAAGGAATGAAATTGTGTAAAATCTGAAATTAACCTTATATTTCGCCTATCAATGTACAAATTAAATAGATGTACCCCGCATTTAACGTGACTAAGAGATGTATTTTAACAATTAAATATATACACAAATGAAAATGCCGCTGTTTTTTGTTCTAACTTGTTTATTAAACCCTGAGACCGATTCTCTCCACGTCATGTACAAAGTACAAATGACCATCACTGTAGCATGTGTTTGTGTAATCTGCGTAAACCACACAATAGAGTTCAATAGAGACATTTAAAATCCAGTGTCAGCACTGTAAGAACAAACTAAATTGGAGTTTCAATCATTCAGGAAAAAACAAACGAAAAACCGATGCGCTTAAGATCTCTTCAGCCAAAAAAGAAAAATTAGAATATTAGTTACAACTTTCAATCATTTGTGATTTTCTATGATACTTATTTGTTAACTGCTCTGAAAACAATGTTTAATAATATCCCTGGAACTGGAAAGGGTAATAATCTGTGCAGTAGAGTGCAATAGACTACTGCTTGACCAACCACACAAACAGACACTTAAAAGAAAATCTTACAAAACTTAAGTATGTGCACACGTAAACATGAACTACTGTCTACTGACACGTCATAAGAATGGATTATATAATTAGCAGATCAACAGCAGTCATAAGAGCCTGATTGATGATATATCAATTAGTTAATTGGCATAGTTGTGAGATTTAAGAAATATTCCAAATCTTCTCTAAGCTGGAGTGTTTGTGTCCTTCTGCAATATTCCAAATTATATTGCATGTGTAACACCACATTTTCCCCTGTGATCTGTAACAGTAACTTCAGCTGTACAACAAAACCTCTCAAATGTAGTATTTTAAAAGCAGAAACTGGGAGCTTCATGCATCAGTGGTGAATTTTAAGTCACTTTGACCACAAGTTGAATCAAATGACTGAGAGAATATCTTACCACATAATTTAAGGTTTAGTGAATAATGTGCTGTTGCTGCTGCTGCTGTTGTTATTAGCCTTCTTGACCAAAGTCCTCAGTAAACTTCTTCAGCTTCACCAAGTCCTCCTCATTCACTGTCGGCTTGTTGTTTGACACTGACTGCTGCATGTCCTCCTGCATAAAATCATTTAAGAAAATCAATCATTTTCATGACTGTCAAGGTGCTTGTAGCCAAATGATCATCATCATGAATGACTGACGATCAGTTCACAGGCTGTCATTTCTGATTGTTTAGGTAATAGTTCATGGTTAATGGTGTGATAAAAGAGCTGAGACATAAAGGCTGGTAACTAAGTTCTTCCTGTGACTGAGTCCTGTCAAGAGCATGTAAACATCATCATCAAAGGTAAAAATAACTGAGATAATCTGCCTATTTTTTTGGTGTACCAATAGCTGATAAATGGGAAAACCTGTTTGAACAATGGATGATGAACGCTGCGCACAAAAGGCTCACCAAGCTGACGAGAGGCTCCTGGAGTTTGTCCCCTGGAACATCCATCCAGTTCATCTGGATGGCGCCGGGATCACCTGGCCAACATGGTGTCAGCAGGTCATCCACAATGACACCGGGATTGCTGCATGATTCCCCGCGGACCTGTCATGTGCATTCACATGGGTGAATAACACAAGGGCACAAGAAATCAGTAGGTTTGCTGGTCATGAAGGACTTCTTTTACCCTGAGTCTCTCTCTCTCTTTTTTAAATTGTGATTATTAAGAGAAAACTGGGCTTAATTCAGAATGGGTCTGCATTTTATCAGGTAAACTATGCAGCCAAAAATTGTTCTTTTACTTAGGACTGGGACAGAAAATACAGCATCCAGCACCTTTTTGAAGTGAGTGGCTGACTGGACCCTCCTGACGGGTTGCATGAGGCCGTCCCTGACAATGATGCTGATGTCGGCTCCGGAGTAGCCCTCTGTCCTCTTGCCCAGCATGGTGAAGTCCTCGTCCCTCAGGTTGCTGGGTGTGGAGCCCAGGTGCAGCTTGAACATGTAGGAGCGAGCGTTCGCCTCAGGCAGAGGAATGTAGATGCGCTTTTCAAACCTTGGAGAGAATAAAATAATTCAAGTCCAACAGTCCAGGAAATTCCCAGCATATTCCGTAAGACTGCGGAATTCTATGAAACCATGTTGTCTAATTCAGGGTATCTGATGAAATACCACAGATAAGGAACCTTGCATTTTAATATGGGACACTGACTGATAGATGGTGACAAAACCGCTCATCCAAAACGACAGCACGTACTTTGGATAAATCTAAAGATACCACGCTTTGAATATGAACTTAAACTCAATTTGTATGTGTCGCAACAACGCACTAAGCAACCTTCTTCTGATAGCCGAGTCCAGCGTCCAGGGAATATTTGTGGCTCCCAGGACCAGTATCCCATCGTTGTCGACACCAACGCCTGAGTGAACAAGAGGCACACGTGATGTCAACTGCTCTGGCTCTGGCTTTATCCTTAAAACTCCAGACTTCCTCACCTTGCATCTGTACGAGGAACTCTGTCTTGATCCTGCGTGCGGCTTCGCTCTCGTTCTCACTCCTGGAGCCGCACAAGGAGTCAATCTCGTCGATGAAAATGATGGATGGCTTGTTTTCTCGGGCTAACGAGAACAGGTTCTTCACCAACCTGGTGCGGGGAACCGAGACAAGAAAAACATTAAAGACTGTTTATTTGTTTATTATGTCTCAAGGTTACATGTCAGACGAACACCTAGCTTTACTTTTCACTTTCGCCCAGCCACTTGGACACGAGGTCGGAGGAGGAGATGGAGAAGAAGGTGGAATTATTGGCTTCTGTGGCCACCGCCTTGGCAAGGTAGGACTTCCCTGTTCCTGGAGGACCGAAGAGAAGGATCCCCCGCCAAGGAGTCCGCTTTCCTACGCAAACAGATGCATTTGCTTTAGTTAAACTTTGCTTCTTTTCAGAAAGTTTAACGTTGATTCTTGCCTCCTGTACCAGTGAACAGATGAGGGAATTTAATGGGCAGAATCACAGCTTCCTTTAAGGCTTCTTTGGCTGCCTCAAGTCCAGCAACGTCGTCCCACTTAATGTTTGGCTTTTCCATGACAATGGCACCTGTGAATGAAAGAGATGTCTCCGCTAAACCATTTGAAGATAAACACAATCATTGTTTCAGAGGCGTTTTGTAAAAGCTGTTTTACCAGAGAGCTGGTTTTTGAACTTTTTCTTCTCTGTATCTTCCCCATCACCACTGTCATCCCTGCGATTGAATCCAACATAACAGGTTACAATTGGTTGATAATCATTTGAGATTTTAGTGGTATGCAGTCACACTTTAAGATTCAAGAGTGAGAAATTTAAAAAAAAAAGAAGTTATAAGTCATTTAAACATCCAGTGTGTAAGATTTATCAGCATCTAATGATAATGTCACTGTTTACTGTTGATCCCTGTTTTCTGGCTTGATCTCATATCTTTTTTACACCAGCAAGGTGACAAAATCCAGAACAGGTCCACATTTAGGTTACCGCAACTACATCGAACCAAAATATGCCAGCTTTCTTATAAATGGCAAAGCTTTTAATGCAAACTAAAGAAACCAGTTTCAATGACTATCAGACTAAAAACATATATGTATTTAGACTCTTTTAAATGTCATGCAATGACCCTTTGACTCTACGTCAAATCATTTGTTAAATGTATGTTTTTCAACTAGCTGCTGTGCCCAAGAGCTGCATTTTTCTTTAGAAAAAGACAAAATCCCCGCAGTGTGCTGACTAACAAAAAGTAGGAATAAGAGACACAGACGCACAATAAAAACACATAAGTATAAACAAGCCAGACAATAAGCACCGTCTCACCCTTTGTCGTCAGACTGGGACTCTTTAATGGGTTTGCGTGGAGGATTATTCTCCATTTTCTTGAGGTAGATCTTCAGCTTCTCAGCTCTGTCCAGGTACTGTACACACTGAGCCCGGACTGATTCTTTACTTCGATCACCCTGGACCTCATCTGAAGCATAGTGAAATATCATACGACCAAATGAAGCTCAATTGTGAAATATTGATGCAAAGCATTTCACGTCCCATAACATGCAAAATTCCCTTTACCTATGATGTGACACAACATGACTGTCTAGCCTGGAAATTAACTTCCCTCAAAACAGGGGGATGGTCCAGCATTAGGAAGCATTAGTTTTAGCATGAAGCTAAGACAGAGTGCTCCATTGGTGTTTGGGACAGAAAAAAAATCTGAAAATGGCTTTTATATGGGACCCTTCAGGGCAAAAAAGCATTGATAAGATGCTCAAACTGCTTACATTTGATAGCATGAAGGAAATACTGCACCGCAGCCTCGTAATTTCGAAGGGCATCCTCGAAGTTTTCAGCTTTGTCCTGCTCTGCAGCTTTCGTAGCAAAATTTATGGCTTTCTGAAAAAGAAAAGTGGTTAAACATATTTTAAATAAACTGGGGATGCAATCATAATAATGGTGTGCAAATTAATTAATTAATTATTATTTTGCAAGTGCTGCCTTATAAATGTATGCTATAGCTTAAAAAAGAGCAAATATTCTCTTCTCATGCACCATTGGGAAGTTTTGTCCAGTGGATTCTAACTAAGGTAGTGTTTTCTCTCTGTTGCACAGCCATCACATTAATATGAACCTGCTGTCAGGAGCTCAGTACACGATGGGTGTGGCGGGGAAGGTGGAGAGACACTGAGTCACTGAGCTGTTTTCTATTTCCAGTCAAAAAGGTATGTATGTATGTATGTACACAACATGTAACAACCTTTTCGTGAAACTGAACAACCAATTCTGACATTCAGCAATTAGAAAAAATAAAAGAAGTTGAACACATTGCCTTTTCAAATACACAGGTTTGACTACCAAACGTTAAGAAGAAAATGTGGGTTGTGTGGTCGTGTTGAAATGTTATTTTAATATTAATTCATATTTGAAGAAAATCCTGTCAAATAAATTGAGCCCAGTGGAAAAAAATTCCACAGTAAAAATTATTAGACGTAATCAGTAACATTTTACTTTGATTGAAGAGAATGGAATTTAAAACTACTCTGAAAGCCAACTACTGACGTCTGACGGATGAATAGAAGAAATAAAACATCTAATAACTACACTATAAAGGGAACCAACTGAACTTTATTTTCAAATGTTCAAGGTGAATCAAGTCTTATAGCGTTTTCGATGCCTTTCAGTTAATTTCCACCCAAAACTCAACGCCTGATCGTCTTACATAAGCACGCAGCCCCTAAGTTTGATACTCACCTGGAAATTTGGACCAGCCATGACGTTTCGGTATCGGTTGAATTGTCGATTTAGTCCGTCACTTCGGTTTGAACCGGAATCTACTCAATATTTAAAACGCTTTCTTGTTTGGTTAGTTGTGCTTAACATTAGACACAACCCGACCATTAAACATACTCAAAGTTTCTCTCTTCCGCGTCAACAAAAACCTGGCTTTCACTTCCGCGTTGCTCACGTGACAGTTACCTTCGTCGGCAGCTGTTCACTGAGGTTTAGTCGTGACGTCTCCACAGAGACGATTTCACACCAGTCAAATTTATTAAAAATACAACAATCAATCAGACCACGTGACAAAATAAATAAATCAATACTGTGTAATATTGATTTATTAATAAAAATAAATATTATTTCAACACTGAAATAAAAATCAGGACATTTTGGACTTTTCAAAATACAATTATTTGCTCAACATTCGTTGGGTATGCTGACACAATGAAACTCATAGTTTGAAAACAAACAAATGTTTAAAACATACATAACACATGTGCAAAATATTTTAAACATTCCAGTTTAAGAAAAAATATTTTGTTGTACAGTAGCATAAGGAACACGATGCACATAGCAGATATATGCTAACTTCATGTTGCTTGAATTTAGCCCAGGTTTAATCCACATTAAGACAGCATAAGGGACTTTGTACAGTACTGTTGCAGACTCTGTGTGTGTTTTTTTGTTTGTTTGTTTGTTTGTTTGTTTGTTTTGTTTCTCCTCAGTCAGTGCACATTGTTTTAGGCAGGTATGAACACAACAGATATCTCAGTAATCAGCTGTCTCTTTTTATCACTTTAGGATGTAAAACTTTCAGGATGTGATCACTTTTTGTAAGGGATGCAGGAATTTCATTGTACTGCAAAACAAATAAAACAAAAGTTAACAACAAGGCAATATCTTGAAAAATCTCTCTCTTTTTCAAACCTGCTCAAAAGGTATCTGCCTGACCTTATTGGGTAAACTGGGGTCTGCATTGGCACCGAGCAGCAGCAGAACACTTCGAATGTTCCCTCCCATGACAGCAGCATGAAGAGGAGTGGAGCCGTTCTGGAGGGGAGACATTCATTTCAATTCTGGCGAAAATACAACCAGCAGAGGAAGTATGTGAGTGAGAAGCGCCTACTGAAAAAGCACAGCAGGACAAGTACAGGAGGAAGCGACGCTGATGCTATAAACAATGGCTGGAACTAAAGAGGTTAGCAAGAATGCTGCTAAAGAAAAACATAACAGGACTGATGGATGGGCAATCAAATGTCTGTTATCTTAATTTTTAAATTGGTGTTGTGATCGTATTCAATGTTCTACCTTGAGGAGACCTAGTGAAGGAGAAAACTTGAGAAGTTCCTCAATGACGCCGTTGTGTCCATTAAAAGCTGCTTTGAATAATGCCGTCGACCCATCCTTGAATGACAGAGCAGCAGAGGCAGTGTACAGGTTCTGCGTCAGGGACTCTCGCTGAATGTTAAATTTGAGGTCTGGGACCATCGAACAGTTTCACATCAACGTCTTTAATTAACTCGACAGGAAGGGCCTACTTGTCTGTCTGCGTCCCGGTCGGCACCACGCAAGAGCAGCACCTTCACCACCTCACTGTGGCCCATCTGAGCCGCCATCCACAGGGGGGCAGTACCATCCTGGAGCACACGCAGTGGCAGCGGATGCGGTGATGAAGAACAAATGGATGAAAAAGAGAGTTATGTGAATAAGGTGGGATCAAAGGATGAATGAGAAGGAGGAGACGTGCAGGGAGAAACTCTGGGATGGGTGATGGCATTACCTCCCTGGCTTGGTTAACCTTGGCACCGGATGAAACGAGCAGGCGAATGACAGTCACATGACCCTCTTGTGCAGCGAGGAACAGAGAGGTGGCACCATCCTGGCAGAAACATACAAATAAATAATCTGAAAAACAAAAAATGCACCATTTGCAGTGTCACAGTCACTGCACAAATATTTATTTGTACGGTGAGCCTGCGTCTGAGGACAAAAGGCAAGTCCTGCCAAATGTCACTCGGGTCTGACTCAGCACAGTGCAGAAACCTGAGCGACCGCATTCCATCAGCTGGGACACAATGTGGAGCTAATTGACAGCACAGGAAGCCAAGAGAGGCCAAACAACAAGCGGATGAAAAGGTGAGGGTGGGGTTGGGGGACGGCTGGGGACGGCTGGGGACGGCTGGGGACCTCACGTTCAGCTGGTCGTGGACATTGGCTCCGTTCCTCAACAGAGTGTCCACCGTCTTGGCATGTCCGTACTGGGACGCTACTGTGAGAGCCGTGCCGCCGTCCTAAAAGGAAGCAGGCAGCAAATGTGACAGATAGTTCCTGGTAGTTCCTGTTTCATTTTTGTTGCTACATGAATCACAGCCTGAGATGACCACATTCTCTTCCACAACCAGAGGCCGTGTCAGAGGAAGCCGTTGTGCCCTGCCGCCGTACCTTTGTTTGGAATTCGGTGGAGGCGCCGAACTCAAAGAGGAGCTTCACAACGTCATTGTGACCCTGCTGGGAGGCGAAGAAGAGGGCGGACGAGCCTGTCTGGAGAGAGTGACAAAAATAGACGCAGCTGCCTCTTGTTCTGACGGGAACAACTTTCTATGTTTGTGTGAGGCATGCCAAAAAGGAAAGAACTAAAGTCACTGGTTGTAGCTTTGTATATCACTAAAAATAGGCCAGAGGAATTAGACTGAGATCAGGTGTCTGGATGATAATCGCTTTTCCCCTGTTGATAATGTGCTTTAATTTTCCTAAAGACATCTTTCTAAGAGCAACACAGACCATTTAAAGGTCACACACTAGACATACTATAAACCTTGTCCAACCATCTGTATAACCATTAGACACTGAGCACTGCTGAAATGCATCAATATTGTGCAATTCAGAAACTTTTTGCAAAGTACTATTCCTTTTTGATTAGCTGATTCTGCATTAAAGTACACACATAATAAATTCAATTCATCTCATGGATGTAATCAAGATCAAAACACACAGACATTTGCGTGCACTTGTGTTATCTGATACCAATCCGGTGACCAGCTGTACCTGTCTCTGGTAGTTGATGTCGGCTCCTTGCATGATGAGTTCCTTGACGCACTCATAGTGACCGCTGTAGGACGCCACCATTAGTGCCGTTGTTCCATACTGAGGAATAAAAACAGAACAAAAAAAACATCGACAAAGCATGGATTAGTCAACAATCCTTTCTTTTTTTTGTAGATGCCATGCTAAAAGGTATTCTAACCTGAGGTACTGAAAAACCAAACACACTAAAGACTCATCAATTAATATGTTGTTGAAAAAAATAATTGAAAATTGTTTGTGAGATGGTGAGCCTACACATGCAATAGTGATGCAAGCTGCAGCTGCAGCCATGCAGCCAGGGCATGCAGCGTTCTTACACTGTCTCTACAGTCGGAGTCCACACGGCCGCTATTGAGTAGCAGCTGAAGAAGAGCCAGGTTGCCCTTCCTCGCGGCCCAAAACACAGCATTAGCCAGGGGCGTTTCCTTCTGGAGAGTAAATACACACAACAATTTCTGACCGCAAGCCCCCATTACAGCAATAACACACTGACGGCCAGCAGAGGGAAGAGCCATTAGGTGTCATTTCAAGAAGTATGGGTTACTTTATGGGGAGGCATCAAGGCATGCATGTCATCTTTCACAAGTCTTTCATTGAAGAAAAAGAGGATGTAAATATAGCCTGTTTAAATCAGCCGATAAATTAATAAAAAAAAAGATGTTCCTTCACCACTGTTTCATTAAATTAATAAAAAATAAATAATTCAAATTAAGACTTGAATTTGAATCACTGAGACAATTTTCAGGTGGCTCATGTCACAGCTTGCTGTATAAAACTAATCATGTTTCCGACTCTCACAGCCCTGTATAATTCTCCTCCCTAACACAGCAAGATAGAAAACAAAGTTGCATGTCAAAGATATTGAAAAGGTTTATTTATGCAAATGCAAATGCAAAAGAAAATTTCTATGCAAAAATATCACTTATTAATCTGAAAGGGAGCTTTGTCACAGAGCAGATGAATATATTTTCTTTCATTTTCTTTGCTGTCAGTACACTCACAATATCCAGCACAGTATGCATAGGCTAAAGTCCGGGGTCATATGATATAAAGGCCCCATGATGAGCGCGCACGCATTGCACACAGACGCAGCAAGAGACTAATTAACGCAGAAGACACTTAGTATCACATCATAACATCAGCGTCCCGCAGGAAGCAGCTGTTCTCTCCAGTTCTCCCACTCGGGCTGACGGATGGGAGAAACAAAAAAAACAAACAAAAAACCGTAGCTTGTTTACCTTGAAAGACATGACGCAGCCTTCACTCGTGACTCATGTTTCTCCGGGCGCACTCGTTCATTAGGGGCCGACGCAGAGCGCCGCTCGCCTCGCCTGCCTTTGCCGCACCGTGTTTGGGTGGTGGCGGCGCCGGTAACGCGGACATACCGTGAACACAGCCGGAGGAGAGTCAGCTGAGCTCAGCTCAGCCTCTGCATCTGCAGTCCCTGCCGCACGGAGACGGGCAGTGGTGGACGAAGGCCGCTAGAGGGCGCTGCCGCGCGCACCACCCAGTCCAAGACGATGGCGGGGAAGCAGCTCCAGCGCCACCTGGGCTGCTCTCTGAGTCAGTCTTGAGACAATTATCGTGGTTTCTTCCTACAAATTAGTTAGGGGCAAACCAGTCATTTCAGATCATAAAGTACACCTTAACTTATATGAAGAGACACTTTAAGTGCCTTGTTTGGAACCCTGCGTCACTTTTCAGGAAAAAAAAAAAAAAATGTTGTGTCAGTGTAAAACCCAGAATGTTAAGAATTATTCCTCGCTAAGAAATATACATACACCCTCCTGTAAAATCGGATTAATTTATTTAGCATATAAGGGTCCAATCAGCAACTTTCACAGATGTCAGTTGGTACAACGGAATAGAAAACCATAATGTGCTTTGAATAGTTATGTTACTAGAAATAGATAACTTCAGAATGAAGTTTACATTTGCTGACAATTAAAATGTGTATTTACATAAAGTGTAT
This sequence comes from Thamnaconus septentrionalis, assembly GCA_009823395.1. NCBI lineage: Eukaryota > Metazoa > Chordata > Actinopteri > Tetraodontiformes > Monacanthidae > Thamnaconus > Thamnaconus septentrionalis. The sequence continues at coordinate 5,248,371 of CM020508.1, read as the reverse complement.
ATACACTTGTATGTACTCCCATGTATCAGTTTCGTGATTTTACCCTGACAGCTTGTATATGACAAGGATGTAAGATCAAGACATCAGAAACTGAACGTCAGAGCGACCTTTCCCGTGTGGAATTTGCCGACGAGAGAAAAATGTTTGCAGAGTGATGCTGCTCTCACCTGATCTCTGCAGGGAGGGTCATTCAGGTGAGTAAGTTTGATTGCAGTTTATTTTGGGAGCTGAAGCTTAAGCGACAACACTGCTATGGACACAACACAACACAACACATGATAAAATAACAGGTGTTAATTTGTTTGCAGTATGCTTCCTTACCACTAGGTGCTACTAAATCTTACACACTGGGCCTTTAAACTCCATTATATGCTGGTTACTTTGAAATGAGCCCACGCTTCTGATTACTTTCATACCTCAGGAGCACATTTTTAGAACATCAGATCACCGCGTTAGGAAATATTGAATTTGACGGCCTTGCATTGTACATAACAAGACAACTTCTGATTGACCAGAAGTGAAATTCTTTTCCAAATTGATGCGTAAATATTTACAGTCCCATGGTCACTCTCTCATTTCTTCAAACGCTGGAGACTTTTACTACAGGGCAGAAAATATTGCAGGTTTTCATTTGTGTGGGACGTTGAATAAACAGTCTAATTCTTAATTAATGCACTGGCAGATTGACTGCAGTGATCTGTGTACTTCTCCCACTATTGGTTTTTCTGAGAGGTTGATGTCAGGTATTATGCTCAATTATAAACTGCTATTTGAGGGATTTACGTTATTGCAGCTCCAGCTCTTTCCCGCCATAATGGTGGTATTATGGAGGAGGAGCAGCAAAAGCATCTTAATTTTGTTGACTGATGTCCCTCTCAAGTGTAGGCAAAAGTGTTGATTTAGGGATTTACTAAAGTGCCGTGTAAACATGTACTTATTGCACTGATATATAAGGGAGAATGAGCGGGTGCCTGTTGTTGCTGTCCGGCTGCCTGGAGTTTCACTCTGACCATGAGAACAAAACTGGCTCACATCCCTGCAGGTAAGACGAACACCTGTAGTTGTCGTTGTTTTTTTAATCGTAACTCCAACATATTGTACAATATACAATATGATGCTTTTTGACGATATATAAATCTAACCCGAGGTGACACACGAAAGACCAATGGAATTAATTTCTGTTGTGTCGGATGCCATCAACATTATAAATGCTGACTGCATTGTTTGTCATGTTCACATGACCTAGGATGCCAGTGTTCCTCTCAAATCATATATTTATATGAGTTTAACATTCTTTGAAACATGCATGGTCAGTCTGATGGCATCAGTTGCACTTTTTCATACACTGATGGGTGCAGAACTTTGTGATTTGCATCTAAAACAACCTCCACACAGTGCCTGAACGTCTTTCCTACTGTCAAACTAAATGTGGTAAGGGTGAATTGTGGGGTATGTATAGAATAATGGTGCACCTTTGCTGTGGTGCTTCGGCAGGGCAACATGTCAGCTCCTTGCTGGCTGCAGCTCTGCTGTCCGTCCTGCTGTTCGGCCCACAGCCAGTGGTCTCGGACTCTGACGAGTTGGTCCTGAATGAGTGGCAGGTCTGGAAGAGCCGGCACGGCATCAACTATGATGAGAATGTGAGATGCGTTCCTACACCTGACACCTACTACGGCAACATTTAAAGGGGAAAACACAAAATGATGTGACGGGGTCGCTGCGGCGTGTTGTTCTTTGCAGAATGACGTGCAAAGGAGGATCATCTGGGAGGAGAACAAGCGGATGATTGATGACAACAATCACAGATTTTTCATGGGCATGAGGCCGTTTACTATGGCGATGAACAAATATGGAGACCTGGTGAGGAAAAGTATTCTGTTATCGAGCAGATAACAGAACTCTAAAGAGTTCAAAACTTCGGAATGGGAAATCAAAACATGAAGACTGTGAAGAAAACTGAAATGCTCTAATGATGTGATGTCTGTGTTAAAATCACAAATGCTTGTTTTCAAATGAAAACACAACATTCTAACTTTATCAATTTGTATTTATTCCATTTAATATTATCAGATCCCTTTAAATATCTCACACTGAGGTCTTCAAGAAGCCATTCAAGACTTTATTTTGCTAATGGATGATGTAGAAGCTTGTATAGGATAATGTTTTTGCCTCATGGACTTCTCTGTGTGTGTTGGACGATCGACCAGCGACATGACTCACTTCGGTTCTCTTCTCTTCTCTACTCGCAGACCAGACAAGAATACCAGGTTTTGCAAGGATCAGTCATGAATGCCCAGTATGCGAAGAGGGGGAAGACCATCTCTTCCCGAAAGCTGAGGTACCATGCATCAACAGTCGAGGCCTCGGCTGTGGACTACAGGTCGATGGGCTTCGTCACCGAAGTGAAAGACCAGGTAGGGAACTCTTAAATCCACCTCCGTTGGCTGAAATCCAGATGACTACAAACAATGTTTGCAGGGCTACTGCGGTTCTTGCTGGGCCTTCAGCACTACGGGAGCCATCGAGGGTCAGTTGTACAAGAAGACCGGTCAGCTCATATCCCTGAGTGAGCAGAACCTGGTGGACTGCTCCAAGTCCTACGGTACCTACGGCTGCAGCGGAGCCTGGATGGCCAACGCCTACGACTACGTGGTCGGCAACGGGTTACAGTCGACGAGCACCTACCCGTACACCTCAGTGGTGAGGATCTACCAGGCCTGCCCGCTTCAGACAGTCCATTACTCCAGCCAGCCATTACCTAAAGGCTCCTAATTGCTTTCTGCAGGACACCCAGCCATGTTATTATGAGAGCAGTCTGGCTGTTGCTCACATCAGGGACTACAGGTTCATTGCCAAGGGAGATGAGCAGGCCCTGGCAGACGCTGTGGCCACCATTGGTCCAATCACAGTGGCCATCGATGCCGATCATCCCAGCTTCATGTTCTACAGCTCAGGTGAAATATTTTTTTTAACCATATTGTCTCATATCGTCACAGACCAAACGTGTAAATGAACAAAGCACCAAACTCTCCCTTTTTTTGCTCCAATTGTCAGAATATGTGTGGAAATCTGCCCCTTTGTGATGCCATAAAGGGCACTAATACCTCTCCTAGGTTAGGGACCAAACCTCTGACCTCCTCCCCCTGAGACCACCATGTTTCTATCCCCTTCCAACATGAACCCATGTTTATTAACTTGTGTGATGCTGCTCCACTGGGGTAAGATGTGAAAACATGTAGAATATGTTTTGATTCCTTTACAGGAATATTTGAAGAGCCCAACTGTAACCCCAACAACCTGAATCATGCTGTGGTGCTGGTTGGATATGGCTCCGAGGGTGGTCAAGACTACTGGATCATCAAGAATAGGTCAGAAAAAAACAATCAAATAGAGAAGCTCATGCAGATTCACCACAGTTTTTTTTTTTTACCAATGTATTTTGTCTGCTGTTTCCATTTTCACTCCTCAGCTGGGGAAGCACTTGGGGAGAAGGCGGCTTCATGCGGATGGCTCGGGATGGCAACAACATGTGCGGCATCGCCAGCTACGCAATGTTCCCCATCCTCTGAATCCTGTGGCGAATCTTGAGGAGTAGTGCCACTCACACCTGAAGCTGCCCACCCGTGTCTCCTCTGAAGCGCTGTTGTCTTAACTCTTTGAAACAGTTGCCTTTCTGACACAGCTAATACCTATTTTTAAGCCTTACACACAGCCAACAACGTTGCTTCTCTCAGGGATCTGAGACACACCAGGTTGTCGGTGAAGCTCTCCAATACTTGAACAGTTTTGTAACACCCTCAGATATGCATGTCACAGAAGCACAGAAGCAATAACAATATACAAAACATGACTGGTTTGATCAAAGCACAGCTGACAGAGGCAAATTTATATTTAATGTGTGTGAGACAATTTTGAGAATTATAATTTTGCTTACATTTAAATGCTATTTTTATGTTATTATTCTTATCTTCTATTCAAAGGTAATTGTTATAAGCTGAATTGTTACACAGATGCGTAGGTCTGGACCCCGCTTTAAATTCTTCTAAGTTCGGTGAGTTGTGAAGGACATACAGTATTTCAAACATCATGTTTTTACTTTTGTTTTTCTAAACACTGTACAATGTAAAACAAATAAAGTTAAAGCTAGCCATTGTATTAGCAGTGCTACCAGGTATAAACATTTCCTCAAAATACCACAATAAATGTTTATATTTTTGTTTCAAGGGGACTCAAAAGTGGCTGAAATTCGGCTTATGCTGTGTTGTTTCCTCTCATTTTTAATACCCTCAAAATAAATTAATCCAGAAAAGTTAGTTAAACAGATTTTTTCAACGAAAGCAACGTTATGTAGTTCCTCTATCTGAACATAACAGTTCTGACATCACTTGTCCTGAATCATAGCCCTGTGACAGGCAGGCAAACCGAGTCTCAGTGAAGCCACACAGTCCCACTGCAGCCCAACTGCGTCAGCCGCAAACTACGGCCTGGTGGAGCAGCAGGGATCAGACAGGATTGGCTGAGCCTCTCCTGATGTCTTATGTGATTTTGTGTGCAATAACTATGAGCACCAGGCCTGCCATTTGTCTGCATGCCCTCATAATGTCCTGCAGGCCAATAAAAAAAGCAAACTGGGTCAGTAAAGCAATGATTAGCGCGGTCGTTCTTTCCGCTCCATGGATTGTAAACATGATTTTGAACACGTAGGTTTAAAGGTGCAGAAATGACACACAACTGCTTTAAAGAGGATGTTTTCATGTGGATACATGAGAAAATGTATAATGTGTAATAATAATAATAATAATAATAATAATGATAATTTAATTTTAAAATATTTAGATGAAATTATTTTCAAAACATTTCCTCCTTAGCTTAGCTTTATTCCCTCCTGTACAAAACAGGAAGTGCAGTGACATGTTACACACAAGGGACGAGGAGGCTGCTGGAGCTCCAACTGTTTCAGGTTCTGATGTGCATGTGAAACAGAACAAATTACATTTTTATTGTCCTGTAATCCAAACACATATTTGAGGTGTTTTTCTTCTACAGCTCTTGGTTGTGATTGTGCCACGAAGATACAGGGACTTGTCTTTATTTCTGGACTGACTGGTAATAAAATGACAACCAAGCGTATCCCTCTCTGCTTGTGTCATTGTTCACACAAAAAGGGGCCGGCGTGTCAGTAACGTCTCGTTAAACACACCTCACTGTGAACCTTGAGCCTGTGACAACGGCCAAACTCATTCGCACTCCTTCTCCTTTTTCGCACTTTCTCTTTGTGTGTTTCACATGTAAAAAAAAAAACAGCTCCAAAGTTCACTGTTAACTTGTGAGGAGGTGGGGTTTTATAACCTACCGAAGAAGGCAGCTTTTCCAATGTAAGCAGTGGGAAGAAGCTAAAAATGCAGCGGACGCCGGTGGCTTTGATTTGCAGTCTCCTGTTGCTGTTTTGCTTTGGTCCAATTTCTGCTGAGAGGACTAACAAGTGCAGGTATGACAAAGTGGCTCAGGTTAGTCAGAGCACAAGACCAGCAGGTGAGACCACACAGGTAAGGCAGCTCTTTGGCGGATCTTCACAAGCTAATCACATGTTTGCGAAGTTATTACAAAAACATGGATTTATTTTGTGTCCTCTGAGAAAAAAAAACGTAATTGTTTTTTAATGTATTTTGTTTTTAGTACTTAACACTTGAACTTTCATCAGCCAAATCTTGCTCAGGTCCGGCTCACTGTCCCATGGCTGAGTGTTTATGCCTCTGTGCGTCCACAGAAGTGCAGCTCTGGCTTCTACAGGGAGCAGGGCGGACCAAACAAGGGTCAGTGTGTTCCATGTAGCTGCAATGGACTCTCCAATCTCTGTGATCCACATACAGGGAACTGTGAGGTGAACAAGCGGCGTGCATGCCAATATGATACATTTAAAAGAGTATTTAGACACTGTTTTATCTAAAAGCCCAGTGTGTGTCATTTCAAAATGACGTATTGCAAGGAAATGGATAAGGTTGAATTTGTCGGGCGACACGGTGGCGCAGTAGTTAGCGCTGCCGCCTCACATCAATACGGTCATGGATTCATTTCCGGGTGTGGGTTGGACTTTTCCATATGGAGTTTGCATATTATCCAAACACATGCATGTGAGGTGAATTGGAAACTCTAAATTATCCATAGGTGTGTATGTGTGTATGTCAGCTGCAAGCTGAGTGTCTCTATGTGGCCCTGGGCCTTAACTGGTCATTTGTCCAGGGTGTCACCCTGCCATCACCCTGTGAGAGCCGGGATGGGCTCCAGCAGACCCTGGTGACTCTGAGCTCAGGAAGAAGCGGGTATTGAAAATAGACGGATGGATGGTTTAATTTGTTATAATCTTTATTTTTATAGATTATGTGTCCCATCAATCTGGTGGGACACATTCCTAGAATAAAGACCTCATCACACATTGCTCACAAAAGAAAGATGCACAAACAGATTTTTTTTTTTTAACTGTTAAATGGTGTTACATCTTACCCCCGTTTTTATTGATTGCCATTTGCATTCGCTCAATATTTTATTTTTTAAGGATGCAATATTTTTGGGACAAACTGGAGTGTGTTTTCTAATAATGTGTCCTTTCTCTCACCGACCTTCAGAACTGTCAGCACAACACCACCGGGGACCGCTGTGAACGTTGTAAAGAGGGTTACTATGGAAACGCGGCCAGCCGCACCTGCCGAGCCTGTCCGTGCAGGAAAAAGTCTGCCTCTTTATTTTTTTTTAAATGCTAATAGCAGTAGTGGTACACATAGAGCTTATTTCTCACTGTTTATCTTCCAACCCCCTATTTTGCGTCTCCAGCTTTGCCTTGGCCTGCCTGGACATCGACTCAGGAGTGATCGAATGCTTGTGTAAACGTGGTTACAGTGGTACCAGATGTGAGAGGTGGGGATCCCTCTTACCTCGGAAATCAGTTTGATTCCAAGTGTTATTTGCTGAATAGCAGAAAGCTCAAAGGATGACTATCCTTGACATGTCATTGTTATTATTAAGATGTGCATTTGGTTACTACGGCAATCCACTGGAGGATGGCGGCGGATGTAAGCCCTGCAACTGTGACAACAACAACAACAACAGAAAGATGTGTAACAATCGTACTGGAGGTAAAAAAATGTTTTAATTTGTCACATTTTTAAACATAAAAAATCTAAATAAATGAATTGTACATTTTATTTTGAAAGTCTTTTATTATGATAAAAACTCCCCGAGTATTGCTTTAAGATATGTTTGTGCCACTCTCTGACTAACTGACTCCAAATGTGATTCTCTTGCATTGTGGTTCATTAATTAGAGTGCATCATACCAGGCAACAGCATTTACAGTGAGTTGATAACAGCATTTTAGTCTAAGCTCAGACATCTTCTTATCAGAATTCCCTGTTTAATTCTTTTTTTCCTTTACTGGAACAGAATGTGACAACTGCTCCATCACTTTGCAGCTCGAGCTGGAAAAGCTGCGTCCTGTGCAGTGTCGACTGGAGCAGCAGCTGCGCCACATCACAAACACTCCTGGATCTGTCTTGTGGCTGAAACCCCTGGAGGCAAAGATCTCTGACGCCCAGGTGAAGTTCAGTTGATGCTGCTCACGAGAAAGCGGCAAAGCCTTCATGCTCAGAGGTTTTCTCTGTCTTGCAGGGCCTTGTTGAAAACTATAGATCGGCAGTTAAACGGCTGGATACCGAAGTGGAACGCGCCGAAGAAGACGTCGATGTGTTCAGAGATGACCTGAGTCGGCTGATCGACGAGGTACCTGGGAGTTCATCAGAGCAAAATGACCAGAGGATGCTGGAGTTGTTTTGGAAATCACAACGCAACATTTCAAAATTTCCAGTCTTTCCAAGGTGTAATCGATGGAGAGAAGGTCTCAAAGAACGACACAAATTTAAGGGCTGAGGTTCTTCTGTCTGGAGCTGAAGCTCTTCTTGCGCAAATACAAGGTATGAAAATACATGAATGCGGGTGGAACTCAAGGGCAACCAAAGCTCAAAATGATTATATGTGAACTTGACCTGCTCCGATACTGAGGCTTTGAAAGCATTGTCTGTCTGTGTCATGTTTGTGCGTCAGATGTGTCACGGCTGCAAGCTGAGGGGAAACCCAGTGCGTCGGGGCCGCTCTCTGGAATCGAGAAAGCCACAATGATGGAGGAAGCTCAGCGCATCGTTGACGACCTGAGGAAGAGAAGCTGCAGCTCGCAGAGACTCAAAGCAGGCAGAGAGCAGGAGGACGCACACATAAGTAAGCGTCGGGATAAATGAAAGCGCACCGTTTGGTTTCTCTGCATTAGAAGGCAGGTCAGAAAGCCACTGATTTGAACATAACAAGGATTTCTACAAACAGTCATTCCATAAGCAGACAAAAGAAGTGCAGCCAACAAAAGGTTTAAAGAGCTGGGATTCCACCCATTTCCAAAACATCCTGATGTGTACGGAGGATCTTTGGTAATAGTGATTGGTAATAATAGACTTCCAATTGATGGAATTCATTCCCTCTGTGAAACCCCAGAATGGTTGTGTGGATTAGAAAATTGTCAGAAGGGCCTCCATCAACACTGACGTAAAGAGAAATTTGGCTTAGTATCAATTTTGGTTTTAAAAATAGCCCCTTCTCTGTTTTGATAAAAAAAAATCCATCCATCCATCTTCTTTACTTACTTACTCCTGCGCTCAGGGTCACAGACCAGACCACAATCAAACAGTTAATTCAAATCAATAACAAGGGGAAAAAAAAAAGTCTAATAATTTTGGATCCAGATGTTGATGGGGTCAGATAAAACATCTACTGAGTAACTTGGAGTGTGTGTTTCGGCCTCAGTTTTGGACAGCCTCGGGGTTGTGACTGTGGGAACCGACCGGGCTGCGCTGAATCAGACTGCGGACTCTCTGATGGCCTCTGGGTCGTCCCTGGAGGAGCTGACTGACCTGCTGTCAGCTGCAGGAGACACAGTGGACAGAACCAAAGGCCTGAACCTGAAGAATCTGGCTGCACTGCACCACCTAGAGGTGATACAACTGTTTTCAGTCACAGGGTCATCCTGCTTTCTTATTTAAGATTAGTTTTCACCACTGTGCTTGATTTTTTTTGTCCTTTTTCACTAATTTCTAATGCATTTTGTTGTCGGCCTCCCCAGCTGGAGAGACAAAACAGCAGCCGCCTACGTCCTCTGACTCAAATGACTAAATCCCTACTGAAAAACGTAACAAACACTTACCTGATGCTGGAGGATGTCAAGAAAGTAAGATTTAAACCTTTTCCGCTGCCTCAAAACTCGGAAAAGCCTTGATGGGCGCAAACTGGATTTCATTCTGTCAATTGTCAATTGCAGGAACTTGAAAGTCAAGCAGCTCAGACAGATGGTGCCAGACAGGAGCTCGTCAAGAGGTTAGACACCGTTCGCCTGGAGAACAAGGTGGACGTGGTCACAGAGGCTGAGGAGCACGCTGAGGGTCTTCTCAGGGCGGCCATGGAGCTTCAGCAGTGAGTGTTTAAAAATCAGCTGCACGGCTGCAGTTCGGGGAATGAGCTTTACAACACAAACCTGCATTGCAGGGCGCTCCACAGCGCCACCATCCAGAGGATGGGCTTCAGCAAAATTGACATAAATGCAGTGGAGGAGGCAGAGAGGGCAGCCAATCAGTCAAGAGAGACTGCTGATCGCACCCTAGAGGTAGCTTCAGGTTGCTCTTTAAGATGCCTGAGCAAAATTGGTATTTTTTTTTAATGGCATGTTTATTTTCTAAAAAACAAAATAAAACAAAAAAACAGAAAGTGAAGGAGGAAGGTCTGGCTGACAAGGCAGAAGGACTCAGAGAAAAATCAGCTGCTTTGTGGACGGAAGCTGATGAAACAGAAAGTGACCTGGAATGTACGTAAACGTCGTTACTAATTATATCCTGTTTAAAAATATATTTGGTTATTTTAATATGTACAACGGAGCTAAATGGGTTTAAATCCAGCGAGTTTAAAGGTCTAATCAGGGCCTTAACAACCAAAATTTTAAGTTTCTGCAAAATAACTTGAATGTGTGAATGTGTGAATGGTTGTGTTTTTCCAGCGCTGTCGTCCACAGTCAACAGCCACAAAGATCGCGTCAGCATGCAACGAGACAAACGTCAATTATTAACAGCCGGCGTCTCAGCTCTCAAAGATAACATTAAAGCCATCCAGAGAGGTCAGAAAATGACTCGCAAATGGTGAAAAAAGACACAAACAGTGCTTCCAGTCTCATAAAACATTTTTCTTCCTTTAAAGATGACATAAAAATCCTGGTCGAGTCAGCAAAGAATGCTACATCTGCCTCAAACTCCACCGTCAGCATTATGACAGAGAGACTGAGGAACATCAGCCAGGAAGTGGACAAAATAGAGATTAGAAATTGGAATCCGGACATATTAAGTGATGCAGACCAGACGGGTGAGTGTGTTCTTTAACTATAAATCATGTTTGAGGCTTTTCCCCAACTTACTAAGAAGAATTTGTCTATTTGAAAAGTAAAACTGTCCATTTTGTGTCATGTTTGTTTGTTTTTTGTCCCAGTGGAGAACCTGAACAGAGCTCTACCTGAGTTACACCAGAAAATCGCGGAAGTCCAGGATCTCAGCAAGAGGGTGCCTCCTGCGGGCAACATGGCAGAAAGCATTTGGAGGATCAAGGATGTGATAGAGGAGACCAGGAACTATGTTACCACGGTGAGGAGCATTTTTCATTGGTCTGTTTCCAAGACAAAAGGTTTGTTTTTGATCAGTCTGGGCTTGATTGAAAATTTTACAAAAAAACAACAACAACAACAACAAAAAAAAAAACACCATAAAAATCACCTTCCCCTTAACTCCCTGCCTGATCCTCTAACAGCCATCTTTAGTCACCACCTTCAACGGCACGAGCTACGTGGAGCTTCACCCTCCCAGAGACCTGGAAGACCTGAGAGCCTTCACGGCTGTGGATCTGGTCCTCGGTAGGCAACCCAGCAAGCAGAGGCGACGGCGGGACAAACGCAGCCACGGCAGCTCCTTCGTCCTCTATCTGGGGAGCAGGAACGTGAGTGAGGCCTCCAAGAAGAAGCTAAAAACGGGGAGGGAGTGGCCTCTTAAACGAGGCCAATAACTGTTATAACTTGCAGGCTTCTGGAGACTACATCGGGATGGCCCTCAGGAATAACGTGCTGCTCTGCACTTACAAGTTGTCGGGAACAGTCCACCAGGTGGAAACCAGCCAGTTAACAATCAGCAGCGGCAAGGCCTTGAGCTTCGACCGAGTCGTCTTCCGCAGGTACAAACGGAGACGACGATCTCACTCGCTCCAACTGTGATTGAAGCTAACGTTAGCGCTGGATTGTGCTCCGACCGTGCAGAGTTTACCAAGACGCTGACGTGAGCGTTACGCTGAACTTCATATCCAAGGAGCCCCTGAGCCTCCCTCCCAGACGCAACCTCCCTGGCACCACCAGCAGCCTCCTCAGGCTGGATCCAGACAGCCTGGTGTTCTACGTTGGCGGCTATCCAGAAAACTTTACAGTAACCAATTATGAAAGTTTTCTATTTTCTCTCTCGGTCGATGATCTTCTCAAAGTGCTTCTGCAAAACCAGATTTTCCACGCAATGAAAACAAACAAAGAAGATATCAAATACATGTTTGGAATTCAAATAAAAGGCAGAAATAAATGATTTTACCCATCCTTTCTTCCTTTTTCCCAGCCTCCAGTGGAGCTGCGCTACCCCGGCTACAGTGGAGCCATGAAGCTCTCCTACATCAATGACATACCAGTTTCTCTGCTCAACTACAAGCGCATCAACAACTTTGATGCTGAGAAGTCAGTCATGAGGTAAACCTTCTTCCCAAAGTTTTCAGGTGATTGCAATCATCAGAATAGATCACTGCAAAAAAAAAAATTCTTTTAAATGCTTTGTTTAGGATTTCCAGGTCGAAGAGTTCTGCATATTACCAGGGAACAGGCTACAGCATGGCACTGGTGAAGTGGCCGAATGAAAAAAAGAGAAAATTGTTGAGGTTTCAAACCAACAGCCGAGAGACAAACGCCTTGTTGTTCTACATTGGAAACGAAGTACGAGACAGTTTCAGCTGACAGTCAGCTTTTTGCTCTGGCAGATGGAGGCTGTTATCACAACGTAAAAGTTTACAAGTTGTACTTTTTTTTTGTTTTCCCATTTCCAGGAGTCTTTTTTCTGCGTGTTTTTGGAGAGGAGCCTTCTAGTGCTGCAGGGAAGGGAAGCAGGTCGAGAGTTCAGACTGTCCAGCGCTAACAAAGTGTCTCTATCTGTAAGATCGGTGACACAAGATAACAAAGCCCCGCCCCTCAGTCAGTCAAAACTCTTTTTTTATAAAGTATTATACTAACACGACACCTCCAGCCTCAGAACCAAACCATTTCCATCGGGATCCAAAAAGACAACTTCACTGTGAAGTACGGAGGACAACAGATCTACACACATCACAAGCTAACCGTCTATGAGAGTTATTACATTGGGGGTCTGCCAGCGATGCTGAGACAGAGGTAATCAAAGGGACAGACAGACAGACAGACACTCGGGTCGATCCAGCTGCTCTGTTTTTGAACAACATTTGCCCTTAAAACCTCAGGCACAACATCACGGCGCCGGCGCTGAGGGGGTGTGTGGACGATCTGAAGGACGACGCGGCCGGTGTTACGCTCAACCGGACGGTCGGAGTCACCGATGGATGTCCCGTCTCGCTGCGGGTAAACAGACTCAGCAAACAGAGCTGCAAGCCGCGACATAGTGACATAAATGTAAAGCTCAGACAGAGAGAACACATTTGTGCAGCTTTAGTTTTCCATGTTTTTACTCTCTCGATGGGACCACATAAGTTTGACTTAAAAAAAAAAAAATCACTCATCTTAAACAGACAGCTAAAACACTCTTCCATAGCATGATGATACATCACTATAATCATTCATCTCTTTAGTTTTTAGTGGCGGATTTCACTGAAGCATCCTCACAATTTTCATTTTACAAAAACTGTATAAATACGAGGAGAAAAAAGGAAATCATTTTGTTTAACCTGGGAGAGGAATTGGTGATGCAATAGGGTGCTTTGTGACATCACAAAGGGTTGCTTTTTACAAAACTGTGGTGCCATTAATAAATGGACTCATGTAATTTGGTCAAAAGTCAAAGAGGTGACTGACACCAGCTGAGGGCAATTCACTGTCTCAAAACCAGTTGTTGGCGATGAAACTCTGGTTTATATTTCGTCATTTTTTTACCGTCTCGTGCAGGAGGCTGTCCGTTCTGCTACGCTGAGGTCACCTCTGTCAGCCGACCCACTGTTTGCTCGGAGCGATTGGCCGCTGAGAGTCTCTCTGGGCTTCAGGAGCAGCAGCAGCGATGGAACTGTGCTGAGGAGCAGCCATCAGGTACCGACCCGCCGCCACCCTAAAGGTTACGTTCGGCTTACAGGGGAAAAGCAAAAACAACCTTAATGAGTAGAACTGCATGATCTCCGATCGCCTGCAGGGCCTCTCCTCCGCCCACGACTTCCAGCTGTCCCTGGTCGACGGCTTTGCGGTGGTGAAAAGTGATAATTACACCTTGAGGACAGACACAAAGTGCAACGATGGAAGGTGGCACCACCTATCTGCAGTCCGGGGCCCTGCTGGGTAAGAGGAGTCGTACTTTTGCCCTCCAAAATATGTTACTTTTCGTTGAATAAAAATCTAAACACGGTGAATATGTCTGTGGTTTCATAGGTTGGAACTGAGCGTTGATAATACAAGAGTGACCCAGTCGGACCACAGCGGGTTGCAGGAGAAAACCAAGCAAGAGGGGGAATTTACAAGCTGCATCACCAACCTTTATATCAGAAGGTCTGGAGGCTCTCATCGTCATATAAATCATAATCGCTGGAATCGCCAACAGGAAATTAATGCAATTTAAAAAAAATTTTTTTTAAACAGGCCGGAGGATGGGGTGGCACCTGCCGACCTCAGCCTGCTCACACCACCAGGGGACGCTGACTTCGGCCTGTGCCGTCTTTCCTCGCCGCCTATCAGCGAGCGGCGCCGAGTGTTGCCCTCCCACATGTTCAAAACGCCACAGAGACACACACCTGTGAGAGTGGAAGAGGGAATAAATCTCCCAGAGTTTGGGGCCCGGCAGACGTCTAATTGTTATTTTTTTTTTGTGCAGGTCGAGGCTCCAACAGGGAGTCAGTGTAAAAAGCGGCGAGTGCAGGGCGGCGAGCACCACTTCCCCCAAGGACACAGCTGGGTCAGCTACAACGTTCCACAAGGGGACCTTAATTACAGGTAACAGTGTCTAGACAATAAAATAGAACCAAAAGCAAAACAAAAAGAAATAGGTATTCACATCAGATATGTTTTTTTTTTTTTTTTTTAAACTTTGGCTTTTTGTAGTATGATTGTTTTCCAAATCTGTTCTGTTAAATTTGAGGAGATTTACTCAATTTGTCAATTGAATTAACTTGAACAAAAAAAAAGCATAGTTGCTCTTTCTTGGACTTTTCCTGTGCAGCAGGACATTGTGTTTTAGCACAAATTCACTTAAATTTCCCTGCTGTGTTCACGGAGACATAGCCAGCTAACACGTTTGGCGAAACACATATGCAGCCAGTTTCTCCTACTTGACTCTGTCTCGTGTATTTGTCAGGCCCCACTTCGCCCTCGACATCAACACCAAGTCGTCCAAAGGGCTGATCTTCCACGTAGGCGGCAGCGGAGCCGTCCCTCTGCTGGCTCTCTACCTGGCCAACGGCAAGATCAAGATGACGCTGGGCCACAACAGAATCATCCAGCACAAGTTCAGGAGCAACGATGGGGAGTGGCACAGAGTAAGTCGACCTTTCTGCCCAAACCAGCATTCAGCCCTCAAACATGGCTGTCAGCAAGTCCTCATACTTATTAAAACAAAGTAAAAGCCGTTGCCCCCTGGTAGTGAGCTGCTGGACTACAAGAAAAAGAAAGACTAGAGTTTTACCAAAAGACAAAGTGGGTCTATTTTTTAACTTCTGATGCAAACAAGTCAAACTGGACATTGTTGTCACTTTTCTAACTAACATGTATTTTTTTTTTTTTTAATAATAGGATTAAACCATCTGCATCCTTTTCAGTCTGCTGTAGATGCTGTAAGATCACTGATTGCTGTTGTTGTTGTGTTGCGTGCAGGTGGAGTTCAGTGTGGAAAAAACTCTTTTCACCTCGTGGTGGACAGATTTCGCGTGACAGATGGACTCCTGCCCAATGACGAGGGGTCGTCTCTGAAGCTGCTCAACCCAGTGTATCTGGGTGGCGACCCCAGCAGCAGAAATACCAAGGTCTGTTCAGCAACTGCTTGGCCTCATTCTGCTTCTGTCTGTCGCCCTTTATCGTCCGTGGTCTTCTTCTCCACCAGGGCCACAGCGTTCCCACGAGCAGCGTGATCGGATGCATACGCAACTTCAAGATGAACGAGGAGGTTCTCTGGGAGGCTGAGTCCAGCTACGGCACCTTGCCCTGCTTCAGAAGACTCACAAGGGGGACCTACTTTGGTGGCGGCTACATTTTCTTAGGTTTGTCCAGTCTCATGCATCCTGATGCATCATGAAGATGTTTTTTATTTTTCAGCCCACAGAGTGAAAAAAAAGCTTGCTTGAAGCCTAACACCGATCACGTTTTTCTCTAGAAATCGACTTCTCCGCAGGTTCCCAGTTTGACTTGGCCTTTGAGCTGCGTCCTCAGCGTCTGACAGGTCTTCTCTTCCATTATTGGAATGACAGGATGAGCTTCGTTGTCTTCATGAGGGAAACTGAGGTAAAAGTTTGAACGTTTTCAAATTGAAGAACAGTGCCGGACCAAATAGCTACTATTTGTAACTGCCAACATTGCCCAACCAGGTGGTTGTGGAAGTGGACGATGTGGAAGGTGTGGTCAGCGTCGCCGTGACTCCTCGGGAAACCCTCTGCGATGGGAAGTTTCACCTTGTTAAAGGTTTGTCTTGTCTGAAAGCCGGCTAGTACACAAACACCGTGCAGGAGTTCCAGTTTTGCTGACTTTGTGTTACCTTTTCTCAGTGTCCAGAGAAAATGAAGAACTCCACCTCGCCGTTGACTCCATGTCGGAGAAGAAAGCCGCTCCTGCTGCGTCACCTTCAAACTCATCAGGAGCGCTTTATATAGGAGGTATGGGTGTACATAAATAAGTGAGGAAAAAGATGCGTTATCTCTTTTAAAGGCCCTAAGTGCCTGCAGCAAACTTCCTTACCACTAGATGCCACTATAGTGGACACACCAGACACTTTTCTGATGTAGTTATTGTTTTGAATCCAACAATGAGGTGGGATTTGAAAAAAAGAACTACAGTGACTTATTACTATTCAGTGTTTGTAAAAAAAATTTTTTTCTCTCATCCATTCAGGGACGACAAAGGGGAACAAAGCCACCGTGTCATCGCCGTTTGTGGGCTGCTTGCGAAACGTGAAGTTTGGCGGGAGACCTATTGAATTAGAAGAAAAGTCCCTGGTGTTCGGTGCCGTGAGCATCAACAGTTGCCCCGCAGACTGAGGAGAAATAATTAATATGATAAAATCACCCGAAGGTTGTAAGACTAGAGTTTAACTTCTGTGGGGAAGCATCTCTTTCTGTCCTGTCAAAAAAAACAAAACAAAACAAAAGAAAACTCTGCTCAAGAAGAATGGCTGTTAGATTAATGCTTGGCTATATTTGGAATATCACTGCAGAACCAGGCCACCAGACACACAAGAACAAACAGAGCTGCTCTTTGTGGCTGCTCTCTTCAAAGACGCCAGACACGCTACAACAGCAGCGGTCAGAGAGGATTACACAGGCTAATTAACTCATACAGTGAAACACAAATGACATGATGTTCTTGGAAATACGTGGAAAAAACAAGGTCCACAACAGTTTCGTTTTTGGAATCCAGCTCTTTGTCCTGCATTGAGTTGCCTGAGAGAAACGTGGTGGGAGGTGGACTTAGAGCGGGGCAACGTGCCAATAATACACTTTAGTTTTTATGGAACCTGGGCCCACATCTGCTCTAGCACTTTTGGTTTTGGTGCTAAAATGTTGGGTGGTCTGTGTGTGCTTTAGGGGCTTGTCCACATGTAATCAGGTGTTTCATGAAAAAAAAAAATTGCATTAAAAATGAATCAAATTCTACATACACCTGGCTGATATTTGGAAATGATCTTAACTATGTGCAGCAGGATATGCTAGCGGTCAGATGTTGTCAGGCTACAAGAAGAGGTTGCTATTTACCCTTAGACTAAGTGACACACTGGCCAATCAAAAGCCGGAAGAATTCCGGAAAGGACACACTAAACAGGAAAGGGCTCTCAACAACAATAGCACAATGATCCACAATGAATATAACGCGAGAAAATGCCGACTGAAAGATATAAAGACGGACTAGATGTACATTAGGGCCAAAGCTGGTCCAGCAGAGGGCGCCCTTGCCGCACGTTGGCAGCGCTAACCTCGATAATAAATCCGATCCAGCAGTTTGCAGCCAGCGCTATGAGTCACACAATACCATGGCACCATTTGATATGTATTTTTTTTTTCAACTCCCATTATAGCTCAGTTCTCCCCTTTGATAGCAAATGATCGGTATGAAGACCGGTGATGGGCAGAGTCTCTGTTCTCGTGTGGGCAGATGTGGGTGGATGGAAGTGGTGAGAGTAGAGAGTGATACGGATGAGTGCAAGAGCAGCAAAAATCCTCTGCATTTTAATTTGGAGTTGATTCTTTTTGCTTTTACATTACTTTGCCTCAAAACTCGATTTTCGATTCTCAATTTTGAGACTTAATTTTCTTTTCTCCGTGAGCACGTGTCTAATTTGCCCCACCACACCCTTTGTTTTTGCTGAGCTCTCGGGGTGTAATTCTTGCTTTGGTTTTGTCTTTTATCTTCTCCTTTCTTTGTTGGTATTTTACTGCTTCACTGCTGCATCCCCATGGATACCATAAATAGCTGAGAGGACGATGAATCATCAGCGGGAGAGTCTCTCCGTTAATGAGCTCAGAAGATGTGTAGTCATGATTTTATGTGGGGCCCAATCACATTGTAAATGTTATTATTTCCTCTTTGACGTAACAGCAGAAACTGGTTTCGCTACATTGAAGCAGTGCAGAATAAAAGACTGAGACTGCTAAATGCTGCTATGGAGCCATTTGAAACTTTGCCCAATTGCAAAAATAAAAAAGGGCAAAGATCTAAAAAAAAAAAATGCTGCACGGCAATAGAGACAAATTTGGAGGCTGAAGCGAAAACTGGCAGCAACACAAGCCGAAGAGCAGAATCACAGAGGGCCAAACGATTCCTTAAAGCCAGGAGAAAAAAACTTCACCAAAAAGTTAAAGAAAAGGAAGATGAAGGAAGGAGAAAGAAAAATGATTCGCGCTAAGAAGGGAAATTAACTATTAATGTAATTTGAAGTGACAGAGTGACAGTTTTTTGTGATTTAAAACAGTTTTACAATTGTTGTAAAAAAAAATGTTGTAAATCTATGATAGTCAGCAGAACTGTACTGTCAGTGCCAGGCAGATAAGGTGTGACTGAGGGGAGGTTTGAATGCCCAGTTTCTAAGACTTAGCAGCATCTAATAATAAGAGCGAATATGACTGTTGGTGTTGACTGTTGGTGGTGCCATCAGGTTGCTCCTAACAAACTCATCACAGAGCTGAGAAATGCACCCAACTCCGAAAAAAGGCACATGAGCTGAATACAAATGATCTGCTTTTAATGACGTCTGTAATTAAAAATACGCTGTGATGGTCACGTGGGGGCGGGGCTTCTGGAAACTTAGGGATAGACGGCAGCGTCAGTATTCACAGTAATGAAGCACACATGCGACAACTCTCTCGAGACCTCCTCCCGACTTTTGTTCTTTGCTTTTATTGAGCTCTTAAAACTATGAGTGTGGCAGTTATTCATCACTACAATTCACTATTTACATGGGATCTACAGTACAACAGTATATTAGCTTCTTCTCTGATGAACTCGGGTATAAAACTTCTATGTCATCGCTAAAACATTGCTGTCACTATTCCTGCTTTTCTCTTTGCTGCGCCGACGCTCCTGATTATCACTCGGCAGCGTTGCTCGTTGCTCTGTCTGCCGTGTCGCACTACCTCAGGTGAACCCGTCTCAACCAGCCAGCCACCGTTCAGACGCCGGGTCACAGCGCCCCGAGGTCGTGGCACGAGCGGGACTTCTGCCTCATGAACTTGCCCACCTCTCGCTCACGCTGGTAGCGCGGCACCAGGCTGGACAGGAAACGTTTGGCGCGGGAGGTGATGCTCTCGCGTTGGCCGCCGCCGTATATGTCCTCGGCGCAGGACCCCGGGGCCCAGGGGGGCTGGCCCCTCGCCAGCCGCACGGCGCACTCCAGGAGCTCCGAGGTACGGTGGTCCAGGGATGCCGAGATCTCCAGGTACAGGCAGTTGTAGAGGGCGGCGCTGGACATGGCCTCTGAGTGGGGGGTAACAGGAGGAGATGTCACATGATTACCAGGGGAGGATTTTTTCTCAGCTGGTCAAGACCACTGACCGAATGTAAAAATGGACAGTCATTGCGTTTGCTTGCAAATAGTTGCAATAGCTTATTTTGAAATTGGAAGATTCCATATATAGATGTGTGGGTGGTACCGGAGGTGTGACCACTCACTCACTGGTAGATTGTTAACTGTAGCCACGCCCATAACTTCATGGCCATTTACTACAAATTAGACCAAATGGGAATCTAGGTGATTACTTTTTTTCTTGCGATTTAAACCAACAAAAATACTTTAACCAGTTTGCAAAGGGATAAATGTAGTGTTTTTTTTTTTTTTTATCTTATATACAGCCATTTCATTAAGGTGTTCTGCAACCACTTTTGGCGGTCCCTGCTGGCCAAACAATGGAATAGAAATTTTTGGCTTTTCCAAGATGATCTCCTTTTTGAAAATGAAAACTTTCACGTTTATATAAAGTCAATGGCCAAGACTTAATTTTTTCCTTCTATGGCACAGCTTGTCACTTCACAGAGGAGCAAAATGCAGACAAAGGGCAGGAAGTGATTGTCCACAGCAGATGCTGCCTTTGCTTGAATTGATCTGACTGAAAAACCAAAGTGAAGCCCACAAGATTATGGTTCACAAAAGGGTGGAAATACAAGAGACAGACTAAAAAAACAAACAAACCCCAAACCACACCAAAAAATTGACAGAAAAACCTTTGTTTGCAGTCATTAGGAGCAGCCTGTGTGTCCAGACATAAATAGGTTTTTAAACCCTTTAATTCTGAATGTGCACAGGACCCCACAGGGATTGGCTTGTGTTGTGTTAAACAGTGAGGGGGGGGGAGAGGCTGTAAAAGACGATCAGGTCCCCACATCTGGTCGCGCCTCTTTTTTTTTTTTTTTTTCTCCTCTCATCAACTGCAGTGAAAGAGCAGAGGCAGCCAGACTCTCAAACATGTTTAATATTTATGATTTGGGACCGGGGAGGCCCAGGCTCGATCGGAGCCGATGAAAATAGTCGGCAGAGTCAGTAGGCAGAGGAGCATTTGAGCTGATGATCGTTTACGACCGAGCGGCGTATCGCACCAAACTCCCCCATGTTGTTTTGCAAATTGGACTCAGAATGAGGCTCTGCCTGGTCTGGTCTGTGGCAGCAAAGTTCGTTCCTCTGCTTTGTTGGACCTGAACAGCAATATCATCTTTATGGAAGTGCTTTTATCTGCTCGTTATGTTGAGCTATTTGGGCTGCCCTGCCGCTGTTAAAAGGCCTCAGGTCAGTAGACTCAGTTTCTACACTTAGCATCCAACACATTCAGTGACATTCTTCTATTGCTAAATGGATTTTCTTCTCCCTTCAGCCCTCCGTCGGAATTTTTCATCAGAATCAAATGGCTGCAAACAAGCTGTGCCGAACCACTTTTATTCATCACAACTTTACATTTAATCTGTCCCTGCATGCATTTGTCACACGTAGATGTATGAAGTTGTATAAGAAAATCCGTCCTTCAGGCGGCGAGCAAGAAGGAAAGCAGTAAAAGGCAGACCTGTAAATAAATCATACAATTGTACAGAAAATTCAACTCGGCTGTCAACTTTCCCGAGGCAGTTGTTTGTTCTTGCTGCCGGAGCTCTTTTGTTTACAGGACCGGCCGGTTTTTTAACAGATTGCTGAGTGCAAATGTTTAATGAACACTGAAAGAACAGCCGAGTGTTTACTTTTACTTTTCGCAGTCTTCTTCAGGGTTTTCGGGGGCTGTATGAATAAAACGCTGCGTTATCACCCTGCGAATTTAAATGCAATTTAAATGTAAATGCACCCTTGATTAGCGTTCACACTAGGAAAGAATTTAACTTGTGTCAGCATGTGTCTGAGCTGAACACTGCAGATCAGTGAAAGCAACGCCACAGAGAAGAGTCCGGGCCAGAGTTTACCTTGGAAGGTGACCTCGCGGGTGCGAACCAGGTCGCTCTTGTTGCCCACGAGGATGATGGGAGTCTGCGGCTGCGTCTCCCTCAGGAGGAGTCGCAGCTGGGCAGTGCGGTGGAAACTGCGCCTGTCCGTCACCGAAAACACCAGGACGCACACCTCGCACAGCAACGCCGACAGGTCCTGAGGGACGGAATGCCAGAAGTGTGATTTATCAAAGTAATCTCATCCTTCAGCCAGATGATACAGCCAAGACAAGAGGGGGCGATATAACCAAAAGTGAAGTGAAGACCATTGACTGGATATAAGGATCGGCTAACTCATTTGTGAATACCAGTTCTGAAGTCCAGTGATTGGTTTCACGTCCATATTTGGATGTGTAGGTGGTACCGGAGGTATGTGCCTCATCACCTCATGTGTTTAAATAGTCTGTGTCTCCCTTGTCTTGTGCCAGAGTGTCTTGTGTCGTCAAGTCTAGCGCCCTGCCACAGCCCAAGAAAAACTCACAGTAAGCCGGTTCATCCTCGAAGACGAGTGAGTTTTTTGTTCTTGATGATTTTTTGTTTTTAGTCAAAGTTTAGTTCTGAGATTCTGTTTTAGTCTAGGTTTATCCTTTAGTCATATGTAGCTTGCCCCGTTTTCCTCCTTTGGAGTGATTTTTAGTTTATCCCTTGTTTTTCCCCATCCTCGGCCCTTTATCCCTTGAGCAACTTACATCTTGCCCTTTTTGTTTCATAGATTAGGTACTCTAGGAGTTTCACAGCCTGGTTATTTTGATCACTTGGTCTAGAGGTGTATCGCGTGTTGGGTACAATACAAAATCTTTGCCTCTCACTACCCTCTGCGTCTGAGTCCTGCCTTGAGTCCCAGCCTGACAGAATGCAGTGATTGGAAAATGCGTGTAGCGTGTGCTCCAATGCCTGCCCACCTGCTGGTAAGCCGACTAGATTTGGACATTTGTTTTTGAGCATGGCTATTTTTACTCGACCAAATCGGAAGAAATTGACACTACAGCCTATTTATTTGATTTTGTTCTGCAGCCAGTCAGGCGACAGCCAGTCAATTTTAGTCTTTTTGCAACCATTTTTGGCGGTCCCTGGAGGCCAAATGAAAGAATCAATTTTTTTTTGGCACTCATAGTTTTTAGAACCTTTCCTCTGGGAAAACACGGCACATTCAATTTTGTACTGTGCACTCCCTGAGTTACGATTTCTGCCTACGTCACTGCACGACAACGTGACACACGCAAACATCTTGGCTGTAAGCGGCAGTGTAATTCAAATCCCCGCTGGAAAAGAACAAAGGAAATCCCGAAAAATAAAGCGACCCAACTCTGGAGAGATGACGAGACTCCAAGCTGCTCTTTAACGTCACGGCCCACTGAATTCCATTAACTTGATTAGAATTCCACAATGCACAGTCCACAGCTTTGTGCTGCCTCTGCCTCCAACACATCCTCACGCCGCTTCACATCAGGCACACGAGGGGAACGAGGAGGGGAAAAAAGTGGGCAGAAACACGCTGGTAATGAGCTTCCTGGAGTCCAGCAGCTTGTAGCGGGTCTTTTGTCTCGCCGCCAGTGTTTCTTCGAGCTCGGCGACACTTTTTTTTTTGTTCCCTCCGCAAAGTGTACAACAAAAAAAAACGAGCAGATGCGCCGATATTGAATCTTGAATATCTTGAAATTTAAATATGTTCCTTTATGCTCCCTAAATACAATACATTCATTTAACAGAATGTTTTTCCTTTAGCTTGCTTTGGATGCCTCCCACCTTTTTTTTTTTTTTTTTTTTTTCTTGCATAAAACATCAAATGTGGGTCCAAACTCACACATGACATGCTGGGAAAGATTTCTGCAAGGATGCATTGGTGCTTTGGCCTGTCCGCAGCCTTCACTGCAGAATCAGGTACTTGGACATTGTGTTCCCTGCTGAAAACTGAGTCTTCACAGCGTCAGAATGGCCGTTCATCAGGCAGCAACCTTGGAGATGGAGGCAGGCACGACATGCGTCGAACCAAATCTCAGATTTCATTTCATAGCATTGCGAATTCTCTCTCTGCCATCTCTGTAATCCCATTTTACTCTTGCGGGCTTCTTCATATTTGTTTTACGTCTGTTTTGCTCTTTCATCCTTTCTATTTCTAACCTGGCTTGTGTTGCCGTTGCTTTTGTCTCGCTGTTTTTCAATCTCGACGCCGCCGTGGATGAGCTTTGATCCTCAGCGGTTCTACTGTGATATTACGAAGTCGGGCACTGCCTCCTCGGGGGCTTCCTTTAGACTCGGCTACATCGTGTTTCTACCTCTGCTGCACATATCATGCGTACTCTTTGGCTTCATCCATTCATCCATCCATCCATCTTCTAAAGCAACATACCCTGCGACCGGGGTATTGGAAATACTGTGGCCAGTCCCAGCTGCGTCAGGGTTCCACCTTTGACAGGTTGCCAGTTTATCGCCAGACCAGGTGGAGAAACGAGCAACCATCTCTGCTCATCACTCACACCTTTGGACAATTAAGCTGCCATTCAGCTGCGTGACTTTGGACGGTGGCAGGAAGCAGGAGAGAAACCACGCAAGCACTGGGAGAGCATGCAAAGTCAGCCTTGGGAATTGAAGAGTCACAGTGCAAACCACTGTAGTATCATATTTCCTGGCCTGAATCTGTCTTCTTGTTAACATCATCAGTGCTGTGTTTATTATTCTTTTTTCTTTTTTTTTTTTTTACCTTCCTTTCCACCGCATGTGATTATATAAACGTGTGATTGTATTTCCTGAGAAGCACTTTTTGATTTGATATCCGCGCAACTTAATTCCGCTCCCTTGCGTTGCCCGAGAGAGCTGATGTAAACACACACGGCCATTAGAGGCTGTGAGCAGGAGCCCGGGAGTCCTGCGAGACCCAACTAAGGTGGCTGTAGGGGAGGGGGTGTTTGCCTCACCTGCCTCCAGTTGTCATAGATAACGATGGTGCTCTCCTCCTCGTCCACGTCGACGTTGCGCACGTAGCCTTCCCCTGGTGACAGGCAGAGCAGCCGTTATTGTCTTTGCGGCCGTGAGTCACACACACAAACACACACACACCCCAGCCCAGTGTACAAAAATACAGGGAGATCATGGGGGGTTTAGACCTCCCCGATTAACCCATGAGACCCCCCTGAAAGCCTCAAAGTAAAATTTAAGTGGGTCTCATATTTCTCCAAAAAGCTTAAGAATATTATGATCGTCACTAATGGCCACTAAAATGTCTTTAAGATCACCCTGTCTAGAAAACGTTACATTTTTGAAAATAATATTCACAATTTCTTTTGCCAAGTGGAGCTTCTCTGTGTGTGTGTGTGTGTGTGTGTGTGTGTGTTTTTTGTTAGGTGGACTGTCATGGCTTGCATCCATAAAAACTATTGGAAGGTTATTATAGTCCTCCTGCATTCTAAGGAAATTTAGATTGACATTGAGCAACAATCAGGAGGAGGCGACCTCTCCCAATATTGATGGGTATTCTGCACTCTGCCCCCGCCCCCTCTTCCGCTGCCACCGCTCTACCTTCAGAGTCCACGGACGCCGTCCTGTCCATGTCGCCGGCCAGGGCGATGGCCAGCGAGGACTTCCCCACGCCGTTCTGGCCCAGCAGGGCGATCCTGAGCGGGCCCTCGGGCCGGCACTCAAAGGACGCCGTCAGGCCGTCGTCCACGGCCGGGCTGAGGCCAATGGGCGAGGCCGAGGGACCTGCGGCGCCCCCCGCCGACCAGTCGCAGTCGTCGTGCACGGCCTCCTCCCTCCTGAGCTGGTGCTTGATGGGCAGCGGGGTGCTGCCCCGGCGGACGGCGGTGCTGCCGGACAGGGTCATGCTGTCGCACTGGTGGAAAAGGGGGAGGGGAAGGGAAGGCAGAGAGCGACCGAAGAAGAAGGGAAACCTGATTTGTTTGTGTTTTTTTTTTTAGCACTTCGTCTTCAGCTGCGTCGAGAGCTCCGTTTGCATGACGGCAAGTGTGACATGTGATGCTGCCTTTCACACCTCCGTAACGTCCGGGGGCTGCAAGATGGTGAATCGCCTGAATTCCCGGCTGTTGCGTCCCGCCATTCAGTCGCTCGCATGACTCACGCTTCAAGCAGAGGATCCTACATCCCCATAGTACAACCGCACAGCATACCTGCCTTCAATGCCCACATCTTTAGAACCACACACACGCACACGGTGGTGGCTTGAGCAAAGCTAACGTGTACAGTATCTCTTGAGTCTCGACTCTCAAAATAATTCGACGTGCACGGTGAATCGCCTGTTCAGGCTCCTGCAGACACAGACACAGAGCACAGCTGATGCACCTGCAAAAGTTATTGGCCTCTAAAAGGCTCGTGACATTCAGTTGCATCCGAGGTTCAGAAAGCAGAATTCGAAGAACAACGCTGATGTCAGTTCCTGTTTTCTGATGTCCCACCTGATTTGACAGCCCCATTGAATAGAAATGAAATAAAAATTCAATACAGTCATATATGTATATATATGCACACTTCA
Source organism: Thamnaconus septentrionalis (assembly GCA_009823395.1). Classification (NCBI taxonomy): domain Eukaryota; kingdom Metazoa; phylum Chordata; class Actinopteri; order Tetraodontiformes; family Monacanthidae; genus Thamnaconus; species Thamnaconus septentrionalis. The sequence continues at coordinate 5,222,414 of CM020508.1, read as the reverse complement.
TTTCATGCAAATGCCTTCAAATGCCACACACTGGCCCTTAAAACCCATGCATTTACATATGGATACATTTTTTTTTTTAGTACAAATGTGTAAAATTAAAGGGACAATCTAGCGTGAAACAGAAAAACCTACGCTTTGTGGGTGTACATACATTTTCAAAACCACTAAGAAAAATAAATGTTATGCTTTCTTTTAATAGCCACAAACGCAATAATAAGAATTTCACATTTTATAATTTATTTAGGAGGCGGCCACACTGTGTCGCCGTGTATATCCCTTGTGAGGGGTTGGTGAGTTTATCCAGAAGTCACAGCTGGTATAAACACATAAAACAAATGTGCATCAGAAAACAGGAAATAACACCAACAACAGTGTTTCTCACCACTAGATGGTGCTATATCTGGCACAGTGGGCCTTTAAGCCTTGAAGTTATCGAGCCGACGCGCCGCCTCGTTTTAACGGAAGCAGCCGTGTAAATCGGTTCCTTTCAGCCAGGCTTTGGTCTCCACTGACTTCCCAGCGAAACATCTGGCTCTCCATGTGCTAATTGCCCCACTTTGGCATGGCTGTGTGCGGCTGACAAAAAAAAAGAAAGAGAAAAAAAGAACACAACTGTGCTGCCGAGGCTCGATGGAGCCAGACAGACAGACGGCTGTTAAAATGCAGGCAGGAGTCGAGGGAGGCTGCGGTCAGGTGTTTACTAGAGCTGAAAGTCCCCTCACCCAGGCAGTTAATTAGAAGACACCTGCACTCCTCTCCCCCACACACACCTCCACCTCACACAGCTCCTCACACACACCCACTCTGCAAATACTACACACACACACACACACTCACACACACACACACACAGAGCAGAGCGGAGGAGAGGATGCTGAGGATGCAGCTCCTACCTTCGCCGCCGCCTCCTGCTCGGTGAGTCTGTCTTCGGGCGCATCTGTCGGCATCTGAGAACTGGAGAGGAGAAGAACAAATGGGGGACAGGAGCGGGAGTACGACACACACACATGCACGTGAGCAGGCACACGCGTGCACGCACACACACATCGACCCTGATCCCCACTTACTTCATGAGCGCCGCCGTGACCGAGCAGCATCTCTTACCTGTCACGCGGCTCCTCGGCACAACTACAAAGTGAGCGCGCAGCCTCTCTCTCTCTCTCTCCCTCTCTCTCTCAGCCTCCCTCTCTTCCTCACTCACCCTCTCTCTCCTCTCTCTCTCTAGCCAACACCCCCCCACCTCCCTTCTCCGTGTCCCCACACTCCACCCTCCTGTAACTCTCTGCCTCGTCGTCTAAATCTGCAGAACTTTTTTGAGCACAATTTTTTTTTTTTTAAAGATTAAAATGATTCTGATGATGATGATGATGATGATGATGATGGATGACAAAATCCAAAACATTCACCTGAAACTCCCTACACCTCTCCAGCAGCTGCTGTGCTGGCGCCTTGCAGGGTGTGAGTGTGTGTGTGTGTGTGTGTGCGCGCGTGTGTGTGGGTCAGCAATCAGTGAGACAGCGAGGATTCTCTCCGTGTCACGACGCGCTCACTGACCTCTGGATGCAGAGGAGGAGCGGTACCGCAAGTAACCGCTAGAGGGCACCCTGTGGCAAGTCGTCGTCCCTTATAATTTGCTTTGTGTGTGTGTGTGTGTGTGTGTGTGTGTGTGTGTGTGTGTGTGCGTGAGGAAATACATATATCAAACTGGTAACAAATGGGCTTTCCCCTGCGAGAGAAATAGCAACAAGCCGCAGGATTTCAACGCGACGAGATTTTTTTCTCTCTTTGTCTTCACAGAAGAAAACTCAGTTGCATAAAAAACAAACAAACAAACAAAAACCTAACACCTAACATATCATCCTGCCACCCCTAGTGTCCCCTCCCCCCTTTAGTTCCTTGTTCCAAGGAGCGTATTTGGACGTGTTTTCTGTCAAAATGTGAGCGTGGTCGTGAGCGCTGGTGTGTCCCTCCCACACAAAGCCACAATAGACTCCGGCAGTGAGCAGCCGGAGCGCTATTATAGACCTAATCCTGCTCCCATTATACAGGCCAGAGAGAGAGCCAGAGACACACACAGAGGGGAGGCAGAGCTGAAGATGAGGTCATCCCAAACAGTGCACGCCCAGGGTCACTGCCTCAACACAGAGGGACGGAGATAAAGGGAGGGATGGAGCAGGGCATGGGGGGGTGGGGGGAGAGAGAGAGAGAGAGAGAGAGAGAGAGAGAGAGAGAGAGAAAGGCATGTGGAAGACCCAGTGTGGGAGATGCCTGGATAGGTGAGGTGGAGGCAGCAATGTGAAAGAGAAACAAACCGGTGCAGGGTGGTGGTAATGGTGAAGTACTCGGTTTATTTCATATGCATATGAAACCACACTACAACAGGAGCAGGGAGAACCCGCGACGGTGGCCTTCGCTTCCTCCGCACTGTGAGCCCCTAAACACGGTCGGATCAAATGATAAACTGGTAGGAAAGTAAAAATACACGCTAGCGGGAGAAAAAAAAAAAACCAAAGTCAATGAAAGTAATCAGAGTCAGTACATAAATAAACAATAAATACTGAATAAATAAGTGAATAAATAAAAGAACATCTTATTTTCCTAGACCCAAAACAAAATGAGTGGCTCTAAACGTGTGAAACCCCTGGCAATGTTTTCTCATAGGACAGGAAAGAAGGTGACTCCACAAAGCAATTTCTTTTTCTTCTGCTTTTTTTTGTTTTGTTTTGCATTTTCATTTAAATCCCTGCACTGTTGATTATCTATTGCACGCAGAGCTCACAGTGGCCAGCTGTGCTTTTGCATAAATTTGATATTACTTCATTTGCGCAGAGGCGTTGGATCGGCTCTACAGCAGCTTCTCTAGCCTGCGGAACTCGACTCAAGCGCACGAATCGTGCCACACTTCTTTTTTTATTTTTATATTTTCACCAAGCTGTGATGAGACGGGGTTTTTTTCTTCCATCCCACCTCGACCACAGGTCCCTGCGGCGGTAACGACCAGCAAAAACGACTTCATCTACTAGCACAGTCACTGGAGGATTCCCACGTTAAGTTACCCCCCATACATTCTTTAAAGGGATAGTTGATCAGAAATTTCAAATTTGACCATTTACGAATCACAGCTGTTTCAACGGAGGCACTGTTCTAATTTCTAATCCACGCAACCAATGTAGAGTTTCAAGGAGGGAAAGAACTCTACCTTCTCTGTTGCAGAAGGTTTTGTTCTTAAAAATGTGTTATTATTTTTTAAATTACATTATAAGACAACCAGCAGGCAGCTCACCTTGGTGATATCGCTCATTGTTGGGGCTTCATCGGTCAACTAACTGGACTGGAGTGGGAAAAACATCCCAGGCTGATTTGTCAATGTCGGTGCGTGCTAATGTGTGCTGACGCACGGTTTACTTGCTAGCCGCTAACCTGAACACTTTGGCTAGAAACAGTTTTGTTTCAGATCATCATTTTGACCCAGGCTGCATCATCCAGACCGCTTGTGACACAACACGGACGACGTGGGTTTTCTTGCATTTTTCTTGTGTGAGTTTGGCCTCTAGATACTTTAAACTCAATTGGAATTATTTCCCTCTGTTGAAAACGTTGTCAGTGCCTCCGTTGCAAGCCGTAACTGGGTCAAATTAAAAAAAAATTCGGGCCAACTATCCCCCTCCTAATCCACGATTGTTCATCCTTACAATGAAGAGCAAGTCTTTGGTGAGCTTCAACACTTTGGTAGGCAACTGTGAAATATTCGCTGGCAAATACAACCGCATGCCACGGATACTTTATCCAAGCCCATACCACTCCACATCCATCACTGCACTACTCAGACCTCTGCAGATTTTAGCAGCGTGTTCTATCAAAAAAAAAAAAAAAAACCCTCTAGAAACGTATCTACAGTTTGAGGCTCAATCACTGATAGCATTCTGGAGCTATATTGCTCCCCTACAGTGAAAAGCAGTTTAGGGAGGGGGGAACAAAATATTTTCATTGCAACATTAAGTTTTTTTTTAAAAAAAAGAAAAAGAAAAAGAAAAAGAAAAGACCATTCTGTCCACTGTTGCACAGATATCAGAAGCTCAGCGATCGCAGCTGCATTTTCAGTGTGTGGTTTTCTTATAAAATCACAGTGAAGTGGAGTGAAACCCGACACGAATCCTAAATCCGAGCCAAACTCCTGAATTAACAGTCAATTATCTGGAAATTAGTGGATGTCACAGTTGTATAGCGGCCCCACCTCCAAAAAAAGCAGCCTTCCAGTGTCTCTCACACAAAGACGCACAAACATTCTCATTGATCACTCCTCATCGATTGCTCCTCGTTGGGCAATCTCCTTGCTTCTTCCTCTTCCTGTGGCTTTTTGGCTCAGAGGAAATAGTCAGGGGGCGGCGAAGGTGGGTTGCTCGTGCGAGTCGGTGGGGCCTCACCGCTGCCAATGCTGTGGTTCGTGCTGAGGAGCTTCTCGTATCGAGCCTTGTAGGCGTCCCTCTCCCGCAGCACTCGAGTCAGCTCGCACTGCAGCTGCTCCAACTGAGGACGGACGGATGGACGGACGGATGGACGGACGGATGGACGGAAGGACAGGGAGGCAAAGGAAACACTGTTACACTCGGCCGTGCGTGAAGAGGGAATGACACAAAACTCAAACTGAATTTCAAAACTGAAGCTGGCATAATATGGAGAATGAGGCTGTGGCTACTCAGATATAATGCCTGTGCAAATGAAGGAAAACATTTTTTAAAATCCAACTATACATACATATATATATAAATACATATATGTATATATATATGTATATATACTTACATATATATATATAGTTTATGAGTGAAAACACAGTTAAGAAAAAGGTAGATGTTGATTTGTTTTGGATTATCTTCCAGATGCCAAATATTTATAATTCCTGTAAATAATGTAGCATTTTTTTCTTTTTAACTTGAACTTCAAGTTGAATGCTTAATTGTCCAAAAAAAAACCACCATTTAAACACTCCTGCTGTTTACATGGTTTTTGCTTCCTGCTAAAATTGAAGCTTTAATGGAACTGTTTGGCCAGGGGGGCGGAGCCAACACCTTGCAGGAAGTGGTGGCACGAGTGGCATCAAATGGAACATTCATAATCTTCATGTGTGTATGTGTGTGTGTGTGTTTAAAATGACTTTTCTGGTGATGAAAGAGAGAGAGAATGAGAGAGACAGCGAGAGAGAGAGAGAGAGAGAGAGAGAGAGAGAGAGAGAGAGAGGGCCCATCTTCCAAAAGTTACAAACTCCAAACCCAGAGATGTCACATGACCACAGGTGGCGTCGGGGGTCGTACCTGCTGCGTGAGCACGTGCTTCTCCGACTCCAATGCGTGGCGGTGCTGCAGGCGCTTGTAGCGGCAGGACTGGGCGTAGCCGCGGTTCTTCAGCGTCCGCCGCTTCTGCTTGAGGCGCACCACCTCGTCCTTGCTCACGCCGCGCAGGTGCCGGTTGAGCTCCCGCACCGACAGGCTCACCAGCTGCTCGTCGGAGAAGCGATCGTTGAGCCCGCACTGCCGATGGAAGGATGGAAGGAATCATTTAATATGCCGTCACTTCCTGTCGTCAGCGTTAGTAAACTGCGTCTAGCGGCGATGCAGACCGATTCTAGTGGCAGTTGCCTCCCTAGGGGGCGCCAAATAAGGGGAGGAAAAAAATATGAGTATGTAATTTCCACTTTTTACTCATACTAGTAATACTATTTTGAAATGAATTTGAATTAACAAAACTTAATGGCACAGCTTAGACGGGGAGGGATCTGTTTGTCTAAACTGCCCCGCCCACTCTGGCCTCCTCCTGGCTGATTGGACTTGACTTCTCTGTGGAGGAGGGCGGAGTTATCTGCTGTGACCTCTAAACACGTTAGCGTGTCGAAACCACTGTTGCCTGTCAGAGTGTAATGCCAACTTTTGTGAGTTAACGCCACTGGTTTTTTTCCCCAAGAGGCTTTATGGTCATTATGCAAAAATACAAAGAAACGCAGTCTCAATTGTAAAATTTTGCAACTGCCTAGGGCACAAACTTGTTCTTGGATGGTGCTGCTGAACATAAATGAGCCCATGAATTAGCAGGAGGTTGTTATGGTTTCAGTGTTTATAACATAATGTCTCGAAAGCTTTACATGAGTTGGTGACGACACATTGGTCCTGTCAGGGGCCACATTTGGTCGCCACATGCCCATAATCTGTCATCTAATCTGACTGAGTGTGGCTGACACTTATCGGGATTACGCACAGCAATAATAGCAGATATTAACATAAGCTCACGTAGTGTTCCATATAGAGGTCTAACCCGACGTCTTCACACTGTGTGTTCGCCATTCAAAACACCTACGTGCTCACAGCTGATGAGTCTTTGCTCATTAAATGGACACAAACATCTTTTTATATTTGTTGGGATGGACATACCTGCCAAACACTGCAGTTATACACAAATATGACTGGATATTTATTAGCACAAGTGCTGCTTCTGACACCTTCAAGGCATTCGTCATATGAGATTTGAACTCTGGTAACTTCAGTTAATATGTGCGTAGTTAAAATATAGTAATGTATGTGTAATATGCCAATACCATGAAGTAGTCAACAGGTTGTTGATCAGAGGCTTAGTTATTGTTGCTATGTTGAGATCCTTGAGGTGATACCACAGATTTACACAGACATTAATAACTGTGTTCTAATGTCCTAATCCTAATCCTTCACTGCTCGATCCCTCTCTCCTCCTCAGCCGCCCTCAAAGGCCGCTGTCGGTTCCGCTTAAGACGTTTCCTCATTGCCCAAAAAACACAATTTTCCTCACATCGAGCCCAAAACTATTTTGGCTCTGATGGAAATTTCTAATCCACATATCCATTCTTGAGTTTCTAGGATGGATGCACATATCAGTCTTCATGCTACGTCAACTAACCAAAGCCAAGAGAGCTAGCACTGGGCCAGAGGCTGAAGTCTATGTTAAAGACTGCGACAAGCTGGATGTTCACAGATTCGGACATTTGGGAGACACCACACTGGCAGAATGGACACATGTCGGGTTTTTCTTTAGTGTTTTTTTACATGATGGTCTCCATAGGCTTCCATTGCAATACAATCGCTTGAATTCTCAGTCTTCACCCTCTGTAAAACTCCAGAATGGTTATATGGATTGAAACTTGCCACCTGCGCCCCAACGATAAAGGGTCAGAGGAAAACAGGTCAAATTTCATTCAGCTCTTTTATCTATTTCTCTTACAGTGGAGTGAATTAATCCCTTTGTGAAACCCCAGAATGGTTGTGTGTTTTCAAAGACGTCTCTGCTGACAACAGCGTACGGTCACCACTGGGGGGGCTACCAATTTTGGGAGTTGAGCTCAGCCCTTTAATCCAACGTCTCGCACCTGATTCATCTGCGGGTGGTGTGGATGGTGATGGCCGCCGTGCATGGGGTGCAGTTGGTGGTGCTGGTGGTGGTGGTGCTGGTGGTGGTGGAGACGGGTCTGCGGGCTGAGAGGCTGCTGGTAGGGGGCGGAGGCGGGGTTGCCGTTGGGGATGGAGGGCTGGGCCGACGACAGGAAGACGAGCGGCCGGTGGCACATGTCCGGCCCCTTGGCGCAGGCGATGTCGCCGCCGCTGTCGCTGCTGGAGTCTCCCAGGTTGCTGTTGGAGCTCTGCGAGAGGACCGGGAACTGGCGGCGGAGACGAGAGGAGAGGCGGGTTCAGTCGGGGGGGAGGAGAAGAGAGGGAAACATCGGAAGACAACGTGCCGAGGCGGCTGTTACCTGCGAGCTGACGGCGGCGGCTGCCGAGTTGAGCAGCGCCTCCACGGCGTCCTCGCAGCCCAGGAAGCCGTTGACGGGGCCCCTCTCTCGCTCCCCTCGCTCGGGGACGCCCCCCAGGGCGCCCAGCAGGGTGGCGGGCCCGGTGACCTCGCCGCCAAACTGCTGCTGCAGGGCCGCCAGCCAGATCAGGTCCTCCAGGGAGGCCGGGGTGGGACCCTGGGGCCCGCCGTGGGCCGGGCTGCCCTCCACGTTGCCCTGGGAGCCGGAGCCCAGGCTGGAGGCGAAGCTGTTGGAGACGGACAGCGGGAAGGAGATGGAGGAGGACGAGGACGAGGACAGCGAGGAGGAGCCCGACGGCGGCTGGTGGGCGTCGCTGAGCGTGGGCGAGGGCGGCAGCGAGTTGTAAGGGCTGGAGCTCAGGCTGGAGTCCTGCGGCGGGTGGCCGGTGTACGGCGAGCTGGAGGGGTCCTGGGCCAGGCCCGGCTTGGGGTAGGCGGTGCACTGCGCGGCCAGCGGGGGCGTGTCCGATTTCACCTCGAACTTGAGCAGGTCAAAGTCGTTGAGGTACTCCATGGCCAGCGGGCTGGGGGGCAGCGAGGGCATGGGGAGAGATGGCGAGGACATGGCGAGCGCTGCCTCGGCCGAGGGCGGCGGGGGAGGGGGAGCGTCCGCAGGGTCCTTTTGTCTTTTTTGAAAAGTTCTTCCCCTCCGAGTGTCAGGATCGTCGCACGGCCCACGTCTGTGCCGCAGTGCAGCTCATAGACAGCAGTGGGTGAGAAACAGTCCGTGTCTGAGTCCTGGTCCCTCCTTCTCCTGCACTCACGGGATGAAAGAAAAGCTGTGATTCTCCCCTCAGAGGACTCATCGTAAACTAGAAAACAATTATGTGTTTTCAGTGTTCGGCCAGAACAACTCAACAAACGCCCAGAGGAGACCTGTTCTTTTTTTCCTTCCACCTGTTGCTGACAAATTATCCACAATGCAATGCAACTTCCCGTCATCTAGTCTTAAATGTGGCTGTGTTATGCTGGCTTGGCCTGCAGAGGTTGACTCACAGCTGGAACCTGTATTAATTATACCTGTGCACTTAATACTTATTAGATGATAGCGCAACCTCCCCACCTTTAAGAGCCTGTACAATGTATGTAGCAACACAGTTTGCAAGTTTTCTTAAAATGAATGTAACTTAAGAAAGATGTGTTTTTCTATCCACCGACGCTAGATGGGTTGCCAGGTATGAGAGTTTGATGGCTCTCGTCATTGTATACGAACAGAAAATCTTCCCTCAAATAAATGGAAATTACGTTATTTATTGAAAGGAAACAAAAAAGCTGCACCCTGATAAAAAAAAAGTTCTGACTTCAAAAAAACAACCCCAGAAAAATAGTTAAAAACATTGTAAAATCATAATGAATCTCCCACAGACTAAAGAGAGATAAAGACAATCTACCAACAAAGCTGACAAACAAGTTGTGTACAAGAAGTAAATACACGGAACGGACAGATGACCCTTTCGTAATGTGTGGAGTCGTCATGTTGAATCGATAGACGCACAATAAATTGATGTAATCTGGCACGCAGACGCACGATCACATAATATTTCTGGAAGGATCTGCCTGTTGGATTCTGTTTCATCAACCCCAAGTGCAAGAACCCAAATGGCCAACGTTGTTTCAGACTGAAAGAACCGCATTTCAAAGTCCGGCAGTCAACATTTTCACAGACGACAATCCAAAGACCTTGAAAATAAAAACCTATTTCTTAGAGTAAAGAATGTCAAAGAAGAGCCGTACGGCTGCATTATATGCTACGTTGTGCGCAAACATTTTAGTGATTACAGATGAAAAAAAAAAATCATTGTGTTTCATTTATAACTACACTTTAAGTTTAACTGGGGTTAGTACAGGTTAGTTTAAACTATCAGTTACAAACGGGACAACCAATGAAATATAAAAACACCCCAACTCCTCAAATTGCCAATGAAAAGTTTCATATTTTTCTCACAGGCCTAAATGACCAAAAAAAAGTAGGACCAAAGTTATTTCCAATGCAGCCACTGATTAAAAAAAAACAAAACAATTTTTCAACGTTAAAGGGAAAATGAAACTTAAAGGTCCACCTCTGCTGCCTAACTTTCCACTTTTACCTCACATGGAGGAAAAAAAAAAAATGAAAATAGCTTGTGAAAGGAGACAAACAGCTCCATGGAGGCCTCAATCTGGCCGTGGACCAGAGCCACGGCGAAACAGGCCGACAAAAAGTGAGCAACGCACACGCACACACACACACACACACACACACACACACACACAAGAATGAGGAGGGGGGGGGGGGCAGACTGACAGCAGAGAAATTTGAGAGAACAACGGGCGATATGAGAAAGATGAGATGATCTTACCGTTGTCGGTCATAGAGATGAAGGATGGCGCTCGGCTCTCTTCAACATCGCCCCGGCGACACACACAGCACGCACGCACGCACACGCGCACACACACACACACATACACACAGAGAGCGACAATAATGAAGTGACCGGCCGACTGACACGTTTGGAGAGAGAGAGAGAGAGAGAGAGAGAGAGAGAGAGAGACACACACACACAGAGGAAACAAGTATGCGAGTCTGTGTCTGTGTGTGTGTGTGTGTGTGTGTGTCGGCGTGCCGCGCATGTGAGTCTGTGTATAGCACTCTGTCACCGAGTGCCACTGCCCCCTTTTCTTTCTGTCCCTCTCTGCTGCAAATCCCTCTGTGCCACAATCCCCTCCTCTCTCTCTCTCTCTCTCTCTCTCTCTCTCACACACACACACACACACACAGACACTTGACAACACTTTAAAAGTTAAACTACGTTAATTGAGGCCCAACTTTCCTCCCCTGTCACCCTGAAAGGTTTCCCATCTTCAGACAGGGAGTTCTAATTTGGCCACTTTGACTAATTGGACCGTCGACTCTGTGCTGCCTCACAGTGGAGACTCAGGGCTGATCAAGTTCGCCTGATGGCGAAGGCAGCTTCACCGTGTCGAGTGTGAACGCAAAGGCTAAAGACAAAAACCAGAGACTTCAGACCAAAACTTTTTAAATGCTAAATATAAATAAATATAAATAATGTTGAAAACGGAATACTTTATAAGAAAAGAAAAAAAACATTAAAGGTGCAAATAAGGAAAATATCAATAATATCTAAAGGCCCCATAAACTTAGTTAAAATGCTTTTCAACAGTAATCTGGTCAGTGGACTGGAAAAGTAAATCTGTAACTTCTTCAAAGAACATTTGCAAAAAACACGCAGTTCCAACGATCAGCCCTTTGTGATGCCATCGCCTGTAGCAGGTTAGTGACAACACTCACCAGCCAGGTGTTGGCCCCGCCCTCTGGCGTTGACTTGTGTTTGGACTGGGGAAGGTCCAGCAAAGCATCGGTGTACGCAGGTAAATAAAAGCCAGCATTTTAGCAGGACGTTACCAAACAGCGGGCTAAATCTGCTGTGCTCTAGGGATACGATAGCTTCTTTGCTAAAGTATTTGGTTGGGCGCTACACTGGGGTCCAAAAGACAAAGATCCAAATGTGTTTGTTTTTGATTTAGCACTTCATAATTTTCTCATATTTAGACGCATTTTCTTTTTAGAGAGCTGTATAAAGCTTGTTACATCATAACTATTTTCCCAAACAAATAAACAAACAAAGCAAATTTTAGAGCTTCACAGGATTTTTTGAATGTCGTTGGGAGTTAGTTGTCACCTGGAACCAATTAATGTCAACTATTTTTTTAAAGAGCTTGACACGAAGTGGTGGCAGCAGTTCTTTTTTTTCACCATCCGGGTAAATCAGTGAACCACAAAGACGAGCGAAGCTGACCTGCACCAACGGTTCATTATCTCCCCCTTCTACTCTGAGAATGGACTCATTGGTAACATTTAGACAATCAGTGGGACTTTTTCTACGAAAGTTACAAAAAAAACAACCAAATAATTTGAAGAAACATTTGGAGCCAACAACATTGTCCCTCTGAGATTCCACACGCAGTGTTTTTCTGTTTTGACATTTCAGCGCCCCCACCAGGCCCCTGCTACCCCCAAAACAGACCTGCCTCTTGCTGTTAGCCTCAAAACCTGTCAACCAATGCTGTCTTTCTTTTCTTTGCCCCAGAAAAAAAAACTCCCCTCAGTCTGCTGCACAGAGAAATGCACAACAAGCGTTTCTCGATGCTCCTTAAAAGCTAAACGCGCTAATCCGCCGTCTCCGTCGCGCCTCAGCGGCGTCTCGTCAAGGAATCAGCGAGCTAATGGTGCCTTCGCAAATCTTATCTAAGCGGTAAACAAAACGAAAACAGGACACAAAAAAACTTTAAGACAACCAGACATGATGACTCATGAAAATAACAGCACAAGGTGCATAAACTGGGATTTAAAAAAAAGCCTAGGCTTCCCTGATAGCAGGATTTGAGGAGATGTGGCAAAAAAAAAAATGAAGACTTTGACCCACTTCAACAAAAAACACACCCACAAAAAAAACAGCCCTGTCCCTTCACCCAGCTTTTCTTTCTCTGTTTTAACCTCTCTATCTGCCCATCATCTGCGTTTCCGGGAGCTAGCTTAGCAGTTAAACCAACAGGGCCCCCTGTGAGGGTGAGGGACAAAGAGGGGAGCAGAGACACAGAGGAACTTACCTCATACTTCATGTCAAACACACCAGCAGGCCTCTAACATCTGCAGCCACAGTGCGTCCTGCAGCTGCCAAGATGTCACCAGCTGCTTGAGACTGCGATTCCGTGTTTTGTAGGTGTCGTTGTTGTTGTTGTTGTTTTTATAGCTTTTTTGGGACATTTAGTTTAGTTGACATTTAGTTAGCAGTTTTTGTTATCACACAGAGTGGCGTTGGTGCCATGCAAGGGTCACATGCAAACAAATGTATGTTGTCATGTTAGATAGCATGTCTCATGCTAGCTAACATGACACAAGCACAATTTGATCACTTTAACATTATAGTGTGTGTTGTATTAAATATTTTTACTAATTGTTACTGCACTGTGTCTTTGTATCTTACCATTTAGAAAAGTGGAAAAATAAGTTAAGGAAGTACAGCAGTTCTCAAAACTAAATTCTGTCTGTTGAAAATTGACTGTGTGTGAGTGTGATTTGGATAACACTGTTCGGTCATGATTGGCACGACAGGGTGTATTATATGTATGTAGGATGGAGGCGTGACATAGGCATTCTGTTCCTGTTAGCTCGTTATTTTAGCATAATGATTGTCATAATCGTCATAATTTTACTCATAAAATCAGTTTTCCTCCTACAGTTTGAAGATTAACTTACGGTTTGATAAAGACAATCAAAAATTAAATGTAAACACCAATCAACAGATTGCTATCAAGCAAACAGTTAACAAGCTAACTTCCCTAAAGTCAACCTGAAGCTAATCCTGGAAGTCTGGCCTCACCGCCCCTCGGAGCCTCTTGCTGGGAGGTTAACCTCTCTTTCACCCCCTAAACCCAGTTTCACATCCTCCAGCTTATACCCTCTGAGAGGCTCTCAAGTATAAATGGGGTCACGATACGGGGCCTGTGCCGCCTTGTTTAGCAGAAGAAGAAGAAGAAGAGGAAGGAGAAGAAGGTGCAGAGACTCTTGAGATCCAACAGTAGAAGAGGGAGGAGGTTTGAGAAGGAAAGAGCGAGAGAGTGACAGGAGTGGAGGACGCGGCCGTGGCTGTTTGGACAGATGGCGCGAGGTGGAGGCCTGCAGGGTGGCGCTAGCGCAGCCTTATCCCACAGATACATGTCCTAATCTGCGCTAACCCCGACACCAGCAGCAGGCTTACCCGTCTCACCTCCAGAGGGGCCTCCGCCTCCCCCTCCCCCTCACCCAAAGGATCTGTCTCCTTCACTCTCTACACACACACACACACACACACACACACACACACACACACACACACACACACACTATCTATATACAGTGCATTGCCTCCTCCCTCAAGACGAGAGAACTGCTTAGGAATGAGTCAGAGCATCCAGGAAAAATCACAATATAACATAATAATATCAGACTCAAGAGCTTAATGCGTGAGGAGGAGGTAAATAGAAAAAGCCTATTTTGAGTTAAAGCTACTACATGACAATAAAACACATAATGCACCTTACTTATTAAATGCAACACAAACATGTTTACCCCAAACTGGAGGAGGCCAGTCTAAATCTCAGTCTGTCATGTTTTCAGTTCTAAGCCAGTTATTTGACTGCACACCTACACAGCACCTGCTTTGATTCATCTGACTGTTTAAGTTTGAGGTAAAACTTCATAACACAGACATTTTGGTCTCCAAAAATGTTGTAAGATCCAAAGATGTAACCATAAAGAGTTAAAAAGAGGACTCGTTTGAGAAAAGTAGTCGCGCTCTGTACTTTCCACAGTAACAGCGTAAACAAACAAAACAATTCAGAGGCAGTTGGAGGAATTGGAATATTTAGGTTCAACTCCAAGACTCGGAGCAGGATTAAGGTTCTTCACCTACTTGCTTTTATAGAAATGGGCGGATCTGCACACTAACAAACATTAAATATGGCGATCAACATCAGGTACTAAACCAGAAACTAAACTCATTCTGAGATCTGTTATGCCGCTGCAGCAGTAACATAAGCACATTTTCACTCAGTTTTTGAAGAATGCACCTCTGAGATACCAATCTGTGAGGCCCTTGTCGCCCATTAAACTTCCCTCTGACCTGACAGGCCATTCAAACAGAAAATGATTTCCATCCTCTTTGCAGGAAAGCTAATATTCCACATTTACGACGTCTCAGCCCACGAGCGTCATTGTTTATCGGCCGTCCTCCGGCTGCCTCTAATCTGTGTTATTCCAACAGGTTTCTAATCCATCGGCTAAACTGTTAAACTCTAAATTGCCCATTTAAGTCTGACTCCGAGCCGGTGCGGCTGCCAGATAATTCCTCGTGCCCGTCGTCTCCGCCGGCCGAGCGTCGTCTTGTCTTCTTTATTGATTTTCATCTCAGACACGTGCGACTGATTGTGTTGTTGTGCGTTTGTGCGATGGCGCACCGGGTCCACGTGTCGCGGGGGCCCTTGTTGTTTGCGGACCTGTCAGGCTGTTCACGGATTAGCTTGCGGCTGTCCCCCCTGAAACTAGTGTCAGATTAACAGATACCCCTGCCCTCATGAACCGTCTGTAATGTAGACACGCTGTAAGCCGTAAACTCACCCACCCACCTTGGACCCAAACTGTCTACCGGCACCTCACACGACTTCCCCACAGTGCCATCTGTGTTTGTTTCTCATGGCGGTGCCAGACATACAGAATCCGCTGTCAAAGTGTTCAAATCAGGAGAGAACATTTTTGCTGGAATAAAAAAGTGAAATTTGTCAATTCATGCTCATCGGTTGCGTAAATCTAAATCTAAAGCATCATTTTGTCAAAAAAAACCAAAACAAAATTAAACAAACGAAAAAAAACCCCACAATGACAAAAAAGATATCAGGGGGTTCCAGACAGAATGACCGGCAGAGGTCACAGAGGTCAGGGAGGAGGAGGAGGAGGATGAAGGGATTAAGGTGGTCGATACTTTGCTACTTCTCCCAGACTGAGATGACACTAAAGCTGTTAATTCAGTCCCTCTCCACTTGCCCTCCTCCCCTCCGTCGCTCTGGTTCTTCTCTCCTCCGTCATCCTGCGCCGCGGGATCAGGATGTTTTATAAACCTGCTCCGGGAACAGGCACTTTGACCCGAAAGGGTTTCATGTTCACCAGAAGGGGAAAGCAGTTCTAAAGTTAAAGCTACATTTTCAACTTTTTGAGAAGATATTGAGCACAATTAACAAGCTATTAGAAATTGTTCCTCGAAAGCTACAATGATTGTGAAAGCGTTTGCCCGTTTTACATAGGACTGTACGTTGAGTGATCATGTGATGCGTAGCATCGTGTAACGATGCATTAAAAGGGAGTACGTGAATGTGCAGTAATATCGTGGAGGTGCCACTATGTCAGTCATTGCACAGGTAAAGAACCACGCGGTCTGGTGTTTACATTTACATTGCAGTGAAAACTGTCCTTATGTGTCGTCTTTTTTTCCTCTAGCGTCGCTACGCTAATATGCTAGCCACTTCTTTGCTGTAAACGCTTGAAGTGTCTCTATATATCACGATGACATCAGCTTCACAGAGATACTTGTGAAGCCAATGAAACCCAATGTATTCGTGTGTCGCCACCCCTTACTGGTGGCATCAATGTTTAACAAGCAGCTCTTCTGCAGCTTAAAGAACGTCCGCACACTTACAGCGAACTGCATCGTGACAACCTCTGGCGACTCGCCGCTCCACCGCTGGCAGAGCTGCTCGGCGGCCACAAACAGGCGGCAGGAGTGTCGGCTGTTAGGGAGGCGGTTCCCAAGACAACCCAGCCGAGCAGCTCACTTATGACCTTTGCTAGACGCTGCGGCGGTGATTGCATTAAATTACACCGCATCTCATCGCCGCGCGTCTCCGAGAAGAGGCACAAGCGCAGTCGTAAACCCCCCCGGTTGTGAGTCCAGCCCGGGGGGGCCGCCTGGAGCAGCGACAGAGACGTTGACAGCCACTTTATCTTCCTGCAGCTACACAGCTGCAGAATCAGAATCAGAATGAGAATCAGAATCCTTCATTAATTAGCAGGGGAAATTGCTTGTAGCACTACAGCACTACAGCGAAACACTCCGGAGGAAGAGCACTGTAGAAATCTACAGCATTTATGCATTAACAGTGTCGTAAAATGTATTAAAATACACATCAACTGTGTCAAATAAAACAAAGACTACATACAAGTGCAAAACTAAACAGGGCAAGACAAGTGAATAAAGTGAACAAGTGTGCTATCAGGATAGTGGTCATGACTGAAACATAAAAATAATTTTTTAATTATTATTATTTGTAGCTATTCACGCACAAGGAGTTTGAGTCTTTGAGTCTTTGCTCTTCATGAACCATTGCTGAAGACAAACAACATGAGAAAATAAGAAAAATATCCAAAGAATCCAAACAAAGTGCTGATGCCACACCTGATTACTGAGACTATTGAGATAAGACCAGAGTGATTTACAGTGACAGTCAATGCCTACGTGCTTATGAGTGCATGTGTGGTTTACACTCACATGTTCGAAACCATCGTGACGTGACAGGTCCTTTTGTTTCCTTTTAAAGGGCCGTACCTCACAGCACAGCGACACCTGGTGGCAGCATGCAGAATTGCGGCCTCGGGGGCGGGGCTACCGCATGAGCGCAACCGTGCACATGGCCGCGCGGCGTTCCTTCTCCGTCTTTTTCACGCGTCTTCCCCCCCTCCCCCCTCCTCCTTCTCTCCCTCCCTCCCTCTACCCACACATGTTCTCTCCCCGGCTCCGCTCTTCTTCCCTTGGCCTTTATTGCGATCATGTTGCCTGGTAACTGCAGAAAAATGACGAGGAGTGTAGGATGTGTTCGGGGAGCCTCCCGTGCCACGTGTCTTCACATCCGCCACCGCCGCCGCCGCCGTAAAGACGACCAGCTAGAACGGCGTCGTTTTCATTAGGAGGCGAGTTCTTCGCGACGTTTGCGAAAGTCGGCGGATTGCTTTGGAGTAACGAGCGAGAATTAATCCGATGCCATTAAGCAGCCGCTGAATGCCGAGCAGAAGCGGCACACGGGGAGACAAACTGGTTATTGGGTTACTTTGCAAGCATCCGACGTTAAGCAAGCAACAGATTATGTATTTCAGTGACACATTCTTGCGTCACAGCTTTGGCGAAAAAATGAGCAAATTTTCAGCGTTTCATAACTCAATTATTTTTCGTTACGTCAGGGGCCGGATTGGATCGACGCAATAAGAGTGGGCAGATCGGTTTCCGGGCTTTTACACAAAGCCGAGAGTGGAGACGGGCCAGTGTGATGTGGACTCAGTGTAACATCTGAGGAGGAGTGGGAGGGAGAAGTTTGGACCCCGGCCACGCCGAGTCCGTCCCGGTCGGCAGCGTTTAAACCTGACACACATCACGGGGGAGAGAGAGTGAGCAGCAGCAGCAGCAGCGGCAGCAGCGGCAGCAGCGGCGGCAGCAGCTGATTACTCACACTGAAAGGACGACGAGCCGAACGCAGCATCCGGTTTCCTCCCGTTTAGCCTGCTTCGATTAATCAACCAGCGGGACATTTGCACAGGTGGGCTCTGCCTGACCCTGAGCGGTGGATGATGCACCACTTTCTTAGTGGGAATGGGCGAAAGAAATTCCTTTATATGGTAGAAGGCAACATTTGTAAGAAAGGAAACTCTTCCTCCGAGGCCAATTCCTCGTTATAAAGCGACATGTTGGAAAAAAAACAACAAAGAAACTCTGGCATCCTTCCCTTCTTTTTTTTTCTTGCCTTCAAATAACAGCAATTTTCTTCCTCCATGTCTGCAACTTGTATCTTACTCATTACAGCATCTCCACAAAAAAGGTCACGGCACGGTTGCTAATGACAACCTGGAACTATGTTCACTGTGTGTGTGTGTGTGTGTGTGTGTGTGTGTGTGTGTACTTCCCCAGTGGTAGGCTATTCATAGTCACCAGTCGCCCCCTACTGTTTCCCACAGTCTTCTGATTTTTTTTGAATCAGGAGAGAGAGAAAAATTAGCTTAATCATGCCATAAAATAGCAGTAAAAATTGTCGGAATGTCCCTTTTTTATGTTCAACAGTTAAAGGTGATAACAGAGTAATTATACGGTGTGCACAATTAGCATTAATTACAAAGGCCTGTAACGTGGCTCGTCAGACGTACAGGAAAGGTGTAATTGACATGTCTTGCCACTAGGGGGCAGCAGCAAGAAGCCTAGCGCCCCGCAGTGCTGAGTCGCAACACCGTAGACAATATTTCAGCTGTATTTCACTTTAAAAAACAAACAAAACAAAAAAACCTCTGATCTTGTTGAAATACACAGGTTAACTTCAATGACCCAGTGTTAAAGATTTAAAAAGGATCTACTGACATCAAATAGAATTAGAATAAACATAAGCAAGTTTTAATTAGACTTGTCCAGGTTGTACACTGCCTTCGCCCAGCTGTGATAGGCTGCAGCAGACCCCTGCAACCTTGAGTTCAAGGAAGAAGCAGGTATTGAAAATGGATGGACGGATGGTTTAATTAGGTAATTCACTACAATAAGTGTTTATATGTCCTCATGGAGGATTTCCAGAAGCCTAAAACGTGGATTATGTGAGGGGTTGATGATCCCACCGTACCATATCACAGCTAGCGTAGTTAGGATGTGACATCAAACAGGATGGCACTTCTTCTTCTTCCTCTTCTTCTTCACAGCCGATCATCTGCCTCAATCTATCCCTTCTATCCTCAGATGCTCTGCATCCTCTCCTCTCACACCAGATGACTTTAGGTCCTCTCTCACTGCATTCACTAAAGCCCTCTTTTCTCTTCCTCCAGGTCTTCTGCCTGCCCGTTCCAACCTCAGCATCCCTCTACCCAGACATTTACTTTCCTTCCTCTGGACACGTCCACCACAGTCAGGCTTCATCTGCAAAACATGCACCGTCCCCCTGATATCCTCAATCCTGACCCCATCCATCCTGGTCGACCTTACTCTCTGCTACTTCCAACTCTGCCCCCTGTCAGATCCTCAGTGCCACTACAACATCGCTGTTAGTGCCAACTTTCCTTTGATGGTTGCTGAGCTTCCCTTTTTTCTCCCATCGCTCCATCCTGCGTGCGCCCACGTCCTCACACTCTGTTGCTCTCGACTGTTGACCCTAATGGCGACTTAAAAAGGTCCACCGTCTCTTCCTGACTGATCACTGTGTCAGCCAGTGGACCTCTAATTAACACGCCTGCGTGCTGTCTTGCTGTGACCGACCTCCATCACTCTCCAGACCTCCACCTCAGCCTGCTGTCAACGACTCCGATCTTTAGCGTAGTTTCTCTTCATGCTAACGAGCTCAAACCCAGAGAAATACCTGCTGGCTATGGCCTAGACATATCACAGTAGGCTCTGTAGCTAGCTGACATATGTTATTATTATTTTTTGTTATATTTTCATGATTGTGTTAGGAGCTGCCCGCTGCGTGAACAGAAGCGTCGGCTCCGATTTGATCAAGATCGCGGCGCAGCGAGGAAACCGAGCGGCTTGTTTACAGCAAACATTAACGTGTAAAGATGAGTCACACTTGCTCTTTTTTTTTTTATTTCATCAGTGTTTTTTTTATTCATACAGCGAGGGTGCTCATACACAATATCCATCTGTTTTTCTTTTCAGTTTTCGTTATAAAATATATTCACCTTTCAGTTCCTGAAAGCAAAACTAGAGATAAATAATCAAATCTCATCTGATAAGAAGCCAAACTAAATCTTCAAGTGTCCACCGAGGCAATCGACTGGATCAGCAGCTCAAAAAAAAAAAAAAACCAACACAGATTTGAGAGATCTTCTTCTTTCTTTTTTTTCCTGTCTCCTGTCTATCAAAAGCCACAAAGCTCAAAACACTCTGCCCGACACAAAGAGAGGGTGTAGTCTAACAATGGAGAGCAAACACTGGTAAAATACTGCAGCCATAAAAAAATGACAGCTCGAGCGTGTTTTTCGCAGCGACAGAAATGCAGCCGAGGGGTTGGTCAGAGCTGGGCAGGACAGTGACTGTACAGAGAGGAAGTTCCGACAGAGGCAGTGAGAGTCCTGGTGCGGGGGAGGAGCGGGGGAGGGCATCACAGCAGCTCGCCGTGGCCGGATGCCGAGTTGAAGCTGTCTGCAGGGCGGAACAGAGCGCAGAGCTGGTCAGAAACACGGAAGACTCACGACTCGCGACTCGGTTCAGTTCGGCTCAGGCGACTCCCTGCGCGGGTCTCCGTTAACCAGCTAACGGCAGATATTCAAAATGCAGACAATAGGAAATCTGGCAGACAGGAAGGTTTGGCATTAAGATTTAAGTTGAATAGAGAGTTTATAAAGTTACATTGAACTAAACTGCAGTAAGAACCAGTTGGGTTGTTTATCTCTCATCTCATATTAATCATTTGTTACATCACTGCAACGATTTCCTTTTTTCTTTTTTTTTTCCAAACAATGACAAGTGGAAAAGTTTTGATTCTTTACCTTGATTCTTTGGGCAGTTCACAAAACGCTTGACTGATGCAGGCACTCAAGCAAGTCACCTGACGTGTTGAGTACTGAGTCATTAACCGAGTCATTTATTCTAAAGGAGGCTGCTCTCGGCTTTAAAACATCACTTGAAATTATACACTTTTGCAACTGTTTGAAAAAAATTGCTGAAATTTATGATGGAGACCCGCTTACATTTATCTGCAATTGTCCTACACACACACACACACACACACACACACACACACACACACACACACACACACACACACACACAAAGCAAGGACGCCATTAAAAACAACTATAAAAGACAAGTACCAGACAAGTCCAGTGACTTATTTCTGTTTTGGGGCAGTCTAGGTTTTTTCACTGGGGGTTTGCGGTTTGAGGGCTTCTCAATGTTATTGGGACTTTCCCTGTCAGTGCCTGTCAGAGTTCGGTGAGGACACACACACAGAAAAAACACCAGTTAACAGAAATATATACAGACGCTTTGGACACGTAAAAACACTGCATTGGTAACGGGAAAACAGACGAATCAATCAAAGTCACCGTCGCTGAGAGACGCGGGGAAAAGGCGGAGGCGTACCTGCGTCGTACGACATGGCCTTCCTGTTCCGCTGCGGCTTCACCGGCGCCTGAGGTCGCAGTCCTTCCTCACCTTCACGGATGAAAGGTTCATTTTTACGCGACCACGTGACAATAAGAGCAACCAGGCGGGACGAGGCTCCTGTGGCGCCCACCTGCTGGCCTCTAAACCTGCTGGGCTCATGCACAGCCTGCACCGTGCAGCGGTATAATACCATACCAATACCAATTACCATATAGATGTAAATATTTGTTTTCCATTGCTACTGTATAAACATTTTTCCTCTATTTGCACTGTGTATGCTGCTGTAATTATGCATATTTTCTCAATGCAGGATAAATAAAGGTGTCTATTCTATTCTATTGGAATCCATTCTAAGAAGCTCAAGATTATATTTCATGCAGCCGTGGCTGTAACATGGGAGCGAATACCTGCAGCAGTGTTTTCTTTTTACTGGGCATCAGTAGCCAGAATGTTACCTTGACTGGCTGCTCTGTCCGGCAGCCCGAGCACAGGCCTCTTCACAGGAGGCGGCACAGGAGGGGGAGGCAGGTCTCGGTCCCCCGTTGGGTCTTTTGGAAAAGCCACATATGACGACATCTTTGGCTGTTTGGGGACGGAAAAGAAAACAGGGAGTTGAGGAAAGAAGAGTCGAGTTGATTTGCTTTTTGGATTTTCAGCATCGTTTCAGTTTGTTTTGTTTTGAGGAACGTTTTAAAGGTCCCTTGTTTGATGGTGTAAAAGCACTGACTCCAGTGAAGCAACCTTGCAGGGCTAATTATAAGACACAACTCCAAGGACATATTTCATCCCTCTGTTTGCAGCCTCTTGCTTCACTGGACCTTCCACATGTTTGGAAGGTGGTCTCAGAGGACGGAGCCGAACACCTGACTAGGGGGTGTGGTCACCACCTGGAAGAGGTGTTTGTTGACTCCCTTTGAGACATCACAAAGGCCTCTCTCCCAGAAGTAGAAGTGGAGGGCTGGATGGACTTCCTAGGAATTTGGGATAGGCCAGAGTTTCCCGAATCGATGTCAGCAAACCGCAGTGAAGGGACGTTACGCAGAACAGGGGACCTTCAAAAAGAACCTCGAGCGGCTGCTGATTCTTCACCTTCTCCGGAATGGGCGGCGGCTGCCCCTCCGAGTCTCTCCTCCTCTCTCTCTCTTTCCTCTCCGTCTTTGTGGGATCCTTCTCCGTCCCTTCATCCTCCTCCGTACCTGCGGATTAACGGGAAGCGGCTGTCAGCGCCGGGTTTGTTTACAGCCTGAAAACCTCTTTGCCTGAGCTGGAAAAGAAACCTCATCTTAAGCCCCCGGCGAGCAGCCCACCTGGGTGGCTGTCTGAGCTCTCGTTCCGGTGTCTCGGCCTCAGCCTGGGCGGGTTGGGTTTGTTACCGCCTGTGCTGCGGAGGCTCGACTGCGGCGACTCCTCGACTCCCTCCGCCTCCTCCTCCTCCTCCTCCTCCTCCTCCTCCACTTCCTCCGCTCCTCCACCCCTCTGTAAATCCTGCAGCTGCGTCAGGACTCAGGTCCTGCGTTTCCTGCTGATGCCAGGTCAAAGCCGCCGTCGAGTCTGCACTCCTCAGCTGATCGGCTTCCTGTTTGGGCGACGGCGTCCCGTCCGACGGGAAGGTGAGCAGCGGCCTCTGCGCCAGCTGCAGCGGCGGCAGCTGCCTCTCCGTCCTCCATGAGCGCTGGCCGTCGGCGGGGAGGTCGGCCGCCTTGTTCTCCGACCAGGAGCGCTCGATCTGCCGGCCGCCCAGCCACTGCTTCTCGATCTTCCTGTCGATCTGCCGCTGCGTGTGTCTGTCCACCGTCCACTGCCTGTCCAGGTGTCTGTCCGGCTGCCGGCTCTCCGTCCGGTACCTGTCCGTCTGCTCGCCCTGCCTGGCCTCCATCCACAGCTTCACATCCGCTGTCCGCTGCTTGTCGTCCACCCAGTATTTGTCCGCCTCCGCCGGCTGCTCGGGCACCGCGTCCATTTTTGACACCTGTGACAACGTATACAAGGCAGACGTTTGGAGAAAAAAAAACTTCTTGAAACAGCATGTTTACGGTCGGCTTTGCCGACTCACCTCTCTGGGAGAGTAAAAAGGATGTTTGCCTCCTCCGCCAGCCGGGTGAGGAAGGGATGACGGGGGACTGAGCGCGAGAGTGTTCTTCCGATGCTGATCGTTCAGTCTGCCGTCGGCTCCGTCGCCAGGGGATCCGAGTCTGGCCGCCGACCTCGACGGCTGGAGGAGGGAGTAAATGTTCTCTGTGGCCATCCTGCACGTTGGAAGGAAAAAGGTTTACAGCTGTGGATCCTGCACGACTTCAGGGATTCAAAGACGGCGGCCAGTCGGAACATGAGTTCACCCTAAATTTCACCTTTAAATTTCTTGTCACATTTTTGATGTACATACTGTATACACATACACATATACATATACATATACATATACATATACATATACATATACATATACATATAAATGTACATATACATATACATATACATAAAACTCATCCAGTTTGTCATTAAGAGGCCATGTTGATGTCGTAAACGAGGTCCTCTGACTCATATGGCTAAAAAGGATTCTGATTAGCTAGCATGAAAACAGCACCTAGCTAAGAAGCTACAGGGGACAGTTTGACTCAAACTATTGTGGCTCAGTTTGCTCTGCAGAATCATGTTGTGTTTGTCTTCCGTTGTGTTTTTAATATTGGTGCCGCTACTTCCCTGCCTCTGTGAAACCCCATGGATTAGCCGCAATCATCCAGGCCTCTGTCGTCAAAATGGTGAGAAGAAAACGGTTGGAATTCTAATTTTGGGTGAACTTTCCTTTGTATAACAAGGACACCCGACTTGACATTTAGGTATTTGCTGACGGTGCACTTTGGCAGCCGTGGCTGTAAATGTATTCACCCAAACTGTAACTGTAAATTTTGCATAAAGCAGAAAAATGTCAGAGAGAGCAGAGGCCCCCGAACACACACACACACACACACACACACACACACACACACACACACACACACACACACTCCTGAGCTGTGTTTGACATGCAGTGTGTTCACTTCTAATCGCTTGGCTGCGAACGGGAGCCACCGGCTGTCGTCGGCATCTGTGCCTGCACACACACAACCGCCGCACACTGACAGCTATTGGCCATTTCTTCTACCAACAAATCAACAAGGTGGATTAAGAGCGATATTTGTCGCCGTCTTCGCGGAGCTCGGAGTGAACTGAATGACCCGACTGACAGTCGGAGGTGCTGGAATGGAACTTGGTGGCAGAACAAACAAGTTCCTTTGCGATTGGACGCTTCGCTGATACATTCTGTCAGCCAAACAAAGATTTTTTTTTTCATCCCCGCAATCACAAACCCTGTTGGCGGCGTGGCAACGACGTGACCCCCGTCTCCGTACACCTCCGCCTCGGCTTCTGGCCCCTGATGGGACGCGCTCTGGTTGCGGTTCTTGCGGAAGCCGAAGATGGCCAACATGTTCCTCCTCTTCTTCCTCCGCAGCGAGTGAGCTTTGTGCAGCGAGGACAGCTGGCTGCGGGGAGGGAGTTGAGTGGTGGGTTCAGAGTCGCATGCACACAGACACAAACAGAGAAAAATCAGCGTGCAACAAATGAAAGAGTGATTACTGTAGATTTCAGCATGTTTATGGGACCTTTACACATATGTTTACAAAACAGTATATATATATACAACACTGTCTATATGTATAACTGAATGTAAACAGAAATGACACGAGGACTTTTTCTTCTCGTCTTTCCTGCAAAAGCGGCAAACAGGAAGTCAAGATTTCGCTCTACGCCTTAAAGGTGACAAAAAGCCCCGGCGTGATGGATGGCCTCTGTCGAGCAGGATTAAAGAGCGCTTTAAGTGAAATAAATGGGGAGTAATGGCCGCGTGAAAGACGGGCGCTCGATCAAACTCAGCGTGTGCCCGCTGGGGGAGGATTGAACTAGCGGCTCAGGTTTGAATTACACTCACAGAGGCAGAGCGCGTTTAAAACAAAAACAAGGAAATGATATGAGGCTCAGAGTTGAGGGGTGAGGGAGGGTCGGAGGGGCTAGTGGGGGAGAAAGGTGGGGGTCTCACCTGTCAGGGAGAACTCGCTTGGTGTAGAAATCTGGGAGTCCGTCGTCCAGGGGGCTCAGCCCTCCGTTCTCGCTGCAGTGCTGCACACACACAGACACGCACAGACACACAACACGTTCAAGAAGGCGGGTTGGGTGGGTGGGTGGGTGGTGGGGGGTTGTCAGTATATTTTTGCACCAGCTCTCGTTGGTAAAATGTTCCAGATGCAATAACCCAAATGGATTACGCCGGCTTCAGCCGCATGACATAATCCAATTGCAGGCGTCCACTTTGTTTAGATTATCTCTGACAAGAGGGACCAGAGCCGCCGCCAGGGGGCACCGACGACACCGATGACATCACACACACACACACCCACCATGTCGGCGGGCAGGTGGGCCCCCCGGTGCTTCCGCGGCGGCCTCGGCCGGACGCGCGTCACGTGGTGGAGGGGCAGACCCTGCGTGGGCAGCTCCGTCAGGCACTCCCAGGACGCCGAGGGCGACAGCGGCGAGGAGTACGACAGCACGGAGGGGGGCGGGGACGAGCTGGAGTCGTCGCACAGACCTGGTGGCGGCGATGACGAGAGGACGTTATTTGGCAGCGCGGACAAAGACGGGCGGCTCTCCCGTTTAGATATTTGCAAAACATTGAGGAGGGGAATGAGTCAGTAGTAAATAAAGAGCAGAGGAGACGGAGCAGCCACGGCAACAGTGGGAGGGAGCGGAGAGGGAGGAGCAGGCGAAGAGCTGAACTCACTCAGTCTGGTGGAAACCGGACGAATCCGCCGCGTCCTGGAGCTGCGCTTCTTGATGGCGATCGTGTCCTGGGAAGGAAACGAAACACAATGGGGACGCTGCAGGGTGAAGGCCAGGGACTCGAGTCAACGTGCCTGGACTCCACATGCACCCGACGGGTCAAAGTCCCGAGCGGCGGCGGAGACATAATGGTTTAAATCAGCCGCCGCGCAGCAGGGCTGATGGGTATCGTCTTCCAGATCGATGGACGCGAGGCAGCAGAAGCAGATTATGGAGCGACGGAAACTCCTCATTGTGCGCGGTGAGGTCATCTCTAAGTGCCCGCGGGCGGATCATTGGCTGGAATTCAATTATTTACTTATGCATGCATTTATGCACAGTGTAAACATATTTGTTTGTTTTGTCATGTCGTCCACCCTGACTCTGGCCAAGGAGTTTGATGGTTTTGCTAAAACACTGCGTCCATTGTTTTCTGTTTGACATTGAGAAATTGAATGAATGAAATGATGAATGCTTGGGGAAAGAAACAAAAGTAAAGTAAAGTACAACGAAATAAAGTAACTTAAGTAAAGTAAAAAGAGAAACGGGTAGCGTAAAGCGGTAAAGTGGTTACAGTAAAGCAAAGTACTGTTAAGTATGGCGCAGCAAAGCAACGTAAACACAGCAGAGCAAAGCAAAGTCAATCAAAGTAAAGTAAAAATAAATCAAAATAAACTAATGTAAAGTAATGTAAAGTATGGCGTGTGATGTAAAGCAAAGTGATTCAGTTATGACATGTTAAGTTCTACTGCGTTAAGTTGTGCTAAGTTACGTTAAAGTGTTAATAAATACTATGAAATAACATAAAGTTTTAGTTTGAACGACCTCCTAGTGTGTAAACAGATCTGCCCTGAACCTGAAGTGTTTCTCCAGCTACTCACGATGCTGTTGCTCAGCTCCTCGTCCGTGATGTCCAGAGAGTCTCTGTGCCTGTTGAACCTCCAGCCCGTCCCGTCCTCGGCCGTCCCCTCCCAGTGCTTCAGATGGGACACCTGCCGAGTCTGAGACAGCACAGCGCCCTCTTCAGTCCACCTCAGCTGGCCCCAAAAAGAGAAAAAAATCTTCCATTTTCAGGGCTGCTGTGCACGCACCAGGGTCTTGTGTGTGGCGTACAGCTCCTGCAGTATCTGGTCCACGATGGAGTTGGTGAGATAGGAGACCACTGACAGCTTCACTTCTCTGCGGGGCGAGTTTGATCAGAGGTGAGATGAAATCAATAACCTGCTTATCAGATTCAGACTTACAGCTTTAACCTCACACTGCTGCCCTGCCCTCAATCTGTCTCTCTGTGGCCTCTTTCTCACGGCAGCTTCGGACAGTGCCAGGAATGAAAAAGAAATCTGCTCCGGGTAACGTCTGCAACGAACTTGTGCACACATGGGGCAAGCATCAAGACGTTTTCAGCCTGCAGTGTGTTCACAAAGGTCAGAAATACATAAAACATTTGTCTTCCTCAGAAAATTATTGCATGAAATACTTAATTATTTAGATGTTTCAAGCTGAGTGCTCAAAAGGAAGCCCATTGTGTGGCTGGAGATGTGCAGACCTCCAACTTTTCTCGAGTAAATTTCAAAGCAAGTTTCAGTTCCTTCACCTTCTAGAAAAGGTTCCTATGCTGATTTGTTGGAGCAGCCTGCAGCGGCACCGCAGATTTATTTTTTACATTTTTTCCAACAAGTGCAGTTTAACACATCAGTAGGCAATATGCATAAATTTAGTATCAAGATTAAGTAGCACTGGCTGTGAATATGTTCAAACTTTTAAATCAGCTGAGACTTAATGCAATGCGTGGGACGGAAATAGAAAGCGCTCTATAGCTTTACCACTTCAGTTTTTCACTTTTGCTTTTGCAACTTTTGCAAACATTTTGCAGCTGTCGGGTGTTAAACATCAGCATACTCTGATGGTACATGTATCAGCAGCAGCAGCAGCAGCAGCTGCATCCTGGCTGAAGGATAAAGAAGTTGGGGATGAGACGAGGCTCCTCTTACTCTAAGGCTCGGTGGACGTCCTGCGCCGCCCTCTCCATCAGCGCCGTCCGGATGGCCGATCGTGGGATGGACACTCGTTCGGAGATGGACGAGAGCGGAGGACTCAGCCGCTCGGCCGCCGCCGCAGACAGCGGGCAGAGCTCGCGGCAGAGGGCCACCATGGAGTCCACGATGACCTGAAGCCACAGGATGAGTGGACAGGTCGGTCTGTGAGGCTGTAGTCAGGAAGAAACTAAACTAGCGAGTGGAGCCAAGCAAAAACTACCTGCAGCTCCTTGTCTGCGGCTTTGGCCAGTTCGCCGGCCAGGGAGTCCAGCTTCTGCCGCACGGGGCCGTCCACGGACAGGACGTGGGCCAGTTCACAGAGTGAAGGGTAGAGCTGTAACAGAGAAGTGTGTGAGTGTGTGTGTGTGTGTGTGTGTGAGCAAAGTACAAAATACAAAATGCCACCCGCGAACGTTTGACATCCACTCACGGCTCGGGAGTTCCTGGCCTCTTTCAGCACTTGCTTGGCAGCTTGAACCTCTTCTTTGTCTTTGACACCTCGCAACGCGCACACCTGCTGCTGGACACGAGCGCACAGCCGCTCCATCACCTTGGAAAAGAGACGCACGCGGGGGGCGGAGTCAAAGCAAAACTCACGGCCGGCTGGTTGTCGGGGTTACGCGGAGTGCAAGGGTGCAAAGGTGTATGGCTGTCTTGAAATTAAAGTCAATGATGCACACAGTGACCATAAACTACATCTCCCATGATGCATCTTGATTCTGGGGCATGACACCAGTGTTCTTGTGTCCGGTTTTTACAACCAAGGAGGGGAACAACAAAGATTTTAACTAAGATAATGTAATAATAACTAGTTTTTGGTGACACACGTCAATATTATTTACTTCAAAATGTGTCCTTTGACGGGGAGGGGGTAAAGTGAGAACACACACACACCACACACACACACACACACACACACACACACACACACACACACACACACACACACCTGCTCGGCCGTGCTGGTCACCAGGCCCTGGTGCAGCCGCAGGGCCTGTTTCTGAGAGAAGCGCTGGGTCTGGTTGTTCCTCGCCAAGGCGCGCTGGATCTGTGGAGGAAGCAGGAGCGCGAGGCGCCGATGTAAACACAGAGCGCAGACTGATGAAACAGAGGTCGACGGTGACGCAAGCAGCTGATATTTGCGGAGGAAACAAAAGGGAGCCGGGAAGACGAGCAGAAAGCCGCCGCATCGTTTCATATTCCACTCCGAGGTTCTGAGGCAGCCTGGCAGCATTGAAAAAAATGCAGTTTCAAGCATGAAGGCTGTTTATCATCGCCTCCCAGCAGCAAGCAAACACAACATTCTCCACTGGTACTTGGCCTTTTTGTTCTTCAGACAAATGACACGGGAACGTCACTGTCACTTTGCCAGTGAGTCGGTTTGCCAACCTTGGTCAGTGCCTGCTCTGTCCTCTCGGGGGCGCTGCGGTAGGCCTGGCTGATGTCGCTCAGGGGCAGAGGCATGTACTGCAGGGTGAAATTACTGGGAAGAAGGTGAGAGGGGAGGAGCGGGGAGGAGAGGGGAGACCAGAGGAGGACCAGAACCAAAGGTTACTTGAGGTTAATGTCCCCACCGGACTGATTCCAACCTAAAATATCCCCTCTGTGCCACGCAACCAGTGAGTAACACTTTCATCTCTGCAACCATGTCATCCGTAGCCTAAAGCCGGGTCTGGACCGTTTCAGATAGCAAAGTGGAAAGTCAGAATTCGCAGTGCTCACGTTGCACATTCGCAGTGTGTAACAGCCCGAAGACAGGAAGCGATTCGATGACTCTGTCTAAATCAATCCTGCCACAGGGACATTGCAGCTTCCGCTCTAATTATCGACGATGCGATAGCTTGGATCTATAAAGCAAAAGTGTGGATCACATTATTTGGTTGTTTTGTGTGTGAGTGTGTGTGTGTGTGTGTGTGCGTGTGTGTTTAATGCCCTTACTGTTCAAGCGCCCGGGCCACATCCAGAAATCCTGATGCGGAGGTGTTGTTGCGATCCCATGTCACACTTCTGCAGGGCAAAAACGTAAGTCGCGCCAAATGCCACAAATAAATAAATAAATAAACACAAATTCCACAGTAGTTCAACTGCCAAAGTGGTTAAAGAACGTGGCTGCTCCGCGTGCCTCCCCCACCACTCTCTCACCTGAGGGTGGTGTTGATCTGCAAGGCTTTGCTCAGCATCTTGGCTCCGATGTCTTCCATGTTGTTGCCGCTCAGGTCCACCTTCCTCAGGCAGGTGTTGCTGCCCAGGGCGTTGACCAGCACGGTGCAGCGGGAGCGCAGGCGGGACTCGGTGAGGGACAGAGTCTGCAGGGCCTGGAGAGTCAGGCAGGGAAGGGAGTGGAACGGGATCAGGGGTCCATGAAAAGATGGTTGTTATCATTTGTTTTACTTTCAGAAGACAACGGGCTATATGTCGTTTCACCACTAGATGTCGTAGTTTGGCGGTGCATATGTTCCAAAACAAACTGGCTCCCTGCACTTCCCAAGTAGCCAACAAGGATATACAGTGACGGCTATTACTGGGTCATCAGTGTTCATCCATAACACTGCAGCCAGATGGCGCCCCTTGGGGTATTTTATCTATAGTAGTGATGTCCGATATTGACTTTTTTTTACCGATATCCGATATCCGATATTGTCCAACTCCTAATTGCTGATACTGATATCAAAGATATGAACCAATACCCGTATATATGCAATCGTGGAGTGAACACATTATGGCTAATTTGTATTGTGATGTCCCGTTGGATTGCAGAGATAATGATAAATGTAACAACTTCTCAAGGTTTTCCAATAAAACATAATAATTGTCAGTTACGAACAAGCTATTTTGTTAGCAGTCAGCCACCACTGAAACCGCTCTGCTGAAACATGCACGTTGCTTGCTGTTATGCGTCATCAAGCGTAGTAGAGACGAGTAAAGTAAAATATTGCTATTTACTATTTAGCAATACCAGGAAATTCAAGTAATTCATTCTCTGGCATGACTACTAAATTCAGGAGAAATTTTAAAAAAGTCATATTTTTCTAATAATTTTTTCCCGATACCGATATTTCACTGATATTCATTTTTAATGCCTTTATCGGCCGATAACATCGGGAGGCCGATAATATTGGAATTCCCTAATCTGTAGTGATCTGTAGTGATTTTAATGTAAATTACAATTTAGACTATCGAAGAAGAAGAACAAGAAGAAGAACAAGAACAAGAAGAAGAACAAGAAGAGGAGATTTGCTTCCGCTAACATGACATCAGCAGTGACATGACGTGAGCAGGGAATAAGAAGAAGGAGACCAATATGCACAAGAGGGCGCTGTGAAGTCAAAAGTCTAATAAGCTGAATACTGCATGTGGCTGATAAATGAAGCTGAGGGTTCAAATCAAAGATGCGAAGTTCTTAAAGGAGAGCTCGGCGATTTCCGTGCACTGGGGAAATTAACCGCAAGAGCGATGCGACTCGTGAGTGTTATGTCTTTACATGTTGTACGGTATGAATTATTAACTCTGTGTGTGCCAGATGATGTCGACGGGGGAGGGGGGCGGCAATAATTGATGACACGTCGACACCTCGGCGGCGAAACGTGAGGGAATCTGCAGCAAAGTGCAAATCCAAAGACTTTATTTCCGCCTGTAAAACGAATATTAAACAGGCTCCGAACGTAACAACGCAGCCAGTCAGTCATGCCAGTGCATTACCTTTCAATAAATTCCCTCTTTCAAAATACTCGGCAGTGACACTATGAATTGCAATTTTTTTTCCTTCCCGCCCGTCTTTGCAGCTGATCCATTTCCCATTTCTGCGATTCGTTACGCGGCAAAGCCAGTGCCAGCATTTCACACTCTTTTATTTATTTATTTTTTCTGTGTGTGTGTGTGTAATGAAGTGCGGACATTCCCCGGGTGCTCACTCACACACTCCTCCTCTTGTATGAGCGTAACCAGCTTCTGCAGGACCTCGTCCAGAACCCTGTGGAGGGAAACAAAGAGAGGAGGGAGTGTGAGGTCACTTCCTGCTGCCAGCAGACGCTTGGAGGGGGAGAGGGAGCTGGAGAGAGACTGCAGAGCCTGGCGGAAGTGGCACACTCACATGCTCCAACAGTCACACACGCGCACACTGACACGCACACTGCGGTAAAGCGTGACGCCGGCCGCACCTGTTCTTGATGTTGAAGTTCTTGCCCAGGTGAAGGTGTTTGAGGGACGGATGTCTGGAGAGAGCCGGCAGCACTGCGAGCAGGTCGGCATCGAGTCCTGTCCACACACAGACACACACAAGCACGCACACTTTTACAAGCACTAGTGAGGCAAACTAAATAAATCCAGTGTGTAACACAATTCATTATCGGCGGCGACGCTCGAGCATCCTGAGCCTGAGGACAACAGGAGGTGCCACCGTACCGTTGTCGGAGAGATCCAGCGTGCCGATGGAGGAGACTCTGGGGAGGAGCTCCTGGATTACAGCAGCTCCCGCCGACCTCAGCTGGCGAGGCAGCAGGAGACGCACATGGAGAGAGAAGGCGAGTGGAAAAAAAACAACAACATCAGCACAGGCACGAATCCAAATCACTTGAAGCTGCGTGCTGGGGGAATTGTTCCAGTTTCCCACACAGCGGCTGATTGTTTTCAATGTCCCCATGTAGAGTTGGTGAGTGTTGCTTACTTCGAGGGAAAAACAGCTTTTCTACTACAACCCGACAAGCCAGATGGAAGAGCTGTAAAGAGCCAGCAGACAGTGTTTGGAAGAGGGAAGCGAAACTTGGTGGGTGATTGTCTGGATTTCTTACTGCTACTTTAGCCGAGATGCTAAAACCTGAAGGTTCCTGTTGGTGCAGGAGCAACGTTAGCTGCACGTCACTGTGCTGTGCTCAGCTACAACTCATTTTGCCTCTTGGATTGAAGAAAGTATCTTTACGACTAAAAAGCCTTCAGTTATGTTTTCAGGTCATTTTTTTTGTCATCCCATTGGAAAGAAAGCAGCAGTATCACAGACAGCTTGACTTGATAGCCCCTTCCTGTTATTTTTTCATGTTTTTGGCGCTTCTGTGGGCAGCTAGCAGAAACAACAGCTGATCTCTGTTTTGTCTCTGCTGATTGGTCATGGAATCCAATGCAATTTTAGAACAGACTGAAAATGCTGCCTGCTGGAGTTCAGCAAGACGGATGAGCGTGATAAATGATTCAACCGCTGTGCAATATTAATTCCACAACAGCGTTCATTGGCAGTGATGTTGGATGCTTATTTCTAAAATCTATGATGTTGTTATTATTTTGCCTTTCTTTTCTTTTCGTTTCTTAAAAAAAAGCATGAAATGGCATCAAAGCCTCGGACTTTGTCAGTCTTGTATTGAACTAAATGGTGCAAAGTTCTCCTTTTTTTCGGCGGGGACTCTGACTTTTTGCCGAAAATCAAAGTGTACTTGTGACTTTTCTGTGTCTCAGTGTGTGTTTGTGTGTGCGTGTGTGTTCGTGTGTGCGCGCACGCGCGCGTATGAGTGAGCGCATGTGTGCACGTGACTGCGGTGTAATGTCACAGTGTGGGCGCTCTGAGTTCCAAACAGTGTCGTCTGCTTTGTGTGAGTGTGTGTGTGTGCGTGAACTAAGACATTTGCAGCCTTTCGCACTTTTATCCTGTCTTCCTTTTTCAACCGCATATTTCTTTTCTATGTGCTTCACAGGCTTGCATTTATCCTTCACCTCAAATCTGCGAATGACTGAACGACTCGTCTCTCTCTTGCTCTGTCTTTCTCTGGTCGTACAAAAGGGCATTATCACAGATCTATATATGCGCCTTTATCCCATGCAACGTCTTCGCAGGGCTCGTGCTAAACGTGCGAACTCGCGGCAGATGTGGAGGCGGAAGTCTTACCTCGCACCCGCTGATGTCCAGATGAAGATCGTTGACGTGGGGGTTGGAGGTCAAGCCCGTGAGGAGAGCTCTGGGGACACAAAGCAAGCATCAAAAGGTGGTAACAATAGAGGTGGTGCACCTAAAGAGTTCCACGTGTCTTTATTCCAGTGCAGCTCAGACAACTGGCCACGGCAAGATGGAGCATTTTTTGCAACCGTGTATAAAGTGTTGGGAAAGAGGAGGCAACATTTTTGGAAGGCGACTGGGACTGTGAATCATCCATCACATTCAAACAGAAGAAACAGGATTGCTAGCTTAGTTTCCAATTGCTGCATCGCTTCAGTGGCTAACTGCAACTCCTGCCAAACCCAGTCGGGATCAAAGCAATCCATCAGTTGCTGCTTTTAATTCTCCCAGAAAGAAAAACTGAAAATTGCCATGGAGATCAAACCAAAACCATCACCATTGCAGGATCCTCGCTAATCTCTGTCGCATCGCCGCCTCGCCATCCCTAAAAGATTCTGACTCTGATTGGTCGCAATTTTGAAAGAGCGGCCGACAACACCGTCTGTTAGAAGTCGGCCGAAATTGATGAGCAAGATTTCAGAGAACTGCGGCGCGACATTATAGCTCAGATGAAAGGGAGCGAAAAATAAAAAGCACCTTAGAACATCAGGGGGCAGCTTCATAGAGGCCAGACTGACATAAGTGAGGCTGAAGGCGGAGCTGAAGAACTGACGGAACAGCGGCAGCGTATCCTTCACCTTCCTGCAGATTAAACCCAAGAAAAAGAGGGATGAAAGAGTAAAAAGGAAACAGAAGGCGGCTGAGTGACAGAAAGTGTGGGCTGGTTGGGGGCAGAGAAAGGGAAAAAAATCGACCACATGGAAGGGACAGAGGCACGTTGTTGACATGCTGGCTAAATGTGGACACAGAGGGGGAGGCGGAGTGAAGAGTCTCCCAGTGTGGCAGCAGCGAGGAGGAGGGAAGCAGCGCAGACACATGATAGATAGTTCAGCTTAAATATTCATGAGTCTTATCTATGCAAAAAGCTCAGAGTTCTGGCTTTTAAACGGCAGCGGACGAACTGACGGGGAAGAAACTGTGTTCGACGTTCGCACAAAGCTCAACCCCGACTTCCCATTTAGCAAATAATAAAGATAATAATGACGCCAGCGGCAGGAGGAAAAGAAGAAGCGAGGGAGGGATGATGACGGAGCAAAGATGGAGTTTTTAAAGGTCCCATATTATGCCCATTTTCTGAGAAGCGGCTGCAATTATACGAAAAAGACTGCAATAACTACAGATCTTCTAGAAAGCGTTTAGAGAGCATTCCATTTAGCTGTTTCAGCTCCTGCTCAAAACTGATGCCTTGTGGAACCTGCTTGTGACAAAACAAGAAGGTCTCGGAAGGTGAAACCAGCCGCCTGGCTGCTAGAGGTATCGTGATTTTATGGAAAGTAGTGCAAGCAAAAGAAGTAAAGGACGGACTTTAAAAAAAAAAAAAAAAAAAATCACACTTGACTGAATTTTGCACAATATGGAGGGCCTTTAAAATGAGTGGCGCGGCTTGGTTTTTGTCACAGCAGCCGTCGGAAAACATGACGAGACAATTAGAGGGACGTGACTACTAACCTGTGGGAGAAGGAGTTTTTGGAAAGGTTCAGAAAGGAAAGATCAGCGCAACACCCCCGCAGAAGAGCCCCAAATAGCTGCGTGACACACAAGGCGGAGACAGTCAGCAGAGCGTTTTCTTCTCCTCTTCCCCAAACAAACTCCAAACTCCCCGATCATCCTGAGACACCCCAACACACACACACGCACACAGACACACACGGCCACACACTGGGCTGTTGACACTCACTGAGTCTAGGGAGCAATCTGTGCCCGACAGATCCAGATGGACCAGGCAGTTGGGCTGAGACAAGAACAGATACAAGTTCTGCAAAGGAGGAGGGTGAGGAGGAAAAAAAGAAAAGAAAAAAACCCGAAAAGATGTCATGTTGAGGTGGAAAAGCAGCAGACCAAATGGGTTTGTTTTTTTTTGCTGTTGTTGTTGCACTCCCTGACCGAGGCGTCGTCCCCCGACAGCACCCCAGGGTTCTTGCTCAGGTCGAGGTGCAGCAGACTGTTGGAGTACTCGTCGCTGGAGCACAGAGCCTGAGAGAGAGACACCACTCCTGGGCGGGGGCACGAAGGGAAAATAGAGTGAGAGCATGACGCACCACATTCAAAGACAAGAGACGACTCTCAAAACATTTTGTGTCCCTCCATTATTCATCCTCGCCGGCGAGCTGAGTGGATGTCGCAGCGGTGGAGCATCACCGCGTGCGACCCGGCTTTCAATGCAATATTTAAATTCTCCGCCGGGTAACAAGGTGACGTGAGACGGTAAGAGAAAAGCCGGCTGGCTGCCTGCCTGCAAGGTGGCACCGTGGGCACCCTTCATTAAGTTGCCATTAGGATACTAATATTAATAGTCAAAGAGATGGATGGTGAGGGACGTGGCGAGGTGGAAGGGGACGAGCTGCGAGTCCTGCGTCTGTCTGTGCAAAGTCACCATGGACCAAAACACAGACAAGATTGAAAAACCTGCTCATATAGATATATACTGTATATATAGCATGGCTTATCAAATAAAGTCTTTAAACTAAGATGCAGTGATCAACACATTTGAAAGCAAAACGGAAGCAATACTTGTTCAGACCATGACGTCCAACCTAACAACGCCTTGTATTGGAGGTGCAGTGTGCCGACCACACCCCGGCCCATTCATTTCAATGTAGTTGCTCACCCAGCGCATACGCCGAAAAAGTTTTTGACTTCCGCATTAATGGGCCCATAGAGCATGTGCATTAGTGTCACTTCCCATCATGCCTCTGTAACTCACGTGAACTATTTGGCCAATCAGAACGATCCTGGAGAACGTCACTTACAGACACATCAGGCCAATCAGAACAAGCTAATCAGAACAAGCCAATCAGAACAAGCCAATCAGGACGGCCAATCAGAACGAGCTGAGACACAGCCGCACGTACAACGTCATGACGTCACGCTGCGAATGAACTCTTTTCCAGTGATTTTCTGGCCTTTAAACATTTTTTTAAAGGCGTTTATTTTTGTATTGCAATCCATGGGAAAAACGCTTTTTTGGGCCCATGGGATTTTTTTGCTGCAGTACCGCGAGTGGCCACTGGGAAAACATCGGCACGCCATCATATTGCCAGTCTGGTATCCCGTTTTTATGGTACATCCATGGTGCAGACCTTTGGAGGTGAGGGAGGTCTTTGAGAGGTTGAGGAGGCGGAGTCCCTTGCTGAGGCGGCACACCTGCTGGATGAGGTTGGAAACACCTGCAGCATCGAGAGGCGGATGGTTGAGCCACAGTAACCGAGTCAGACTGCAGAGGTTTCAGATTCCCCCTCCAGCACCTCTACCTTGGTTGTCCAGAGAGTTGTGGGCCAAGTTGAGGGAGTGGATGACAGAGGCCGGGTTCTCCGACAGGGCAGCTGACATCTTCTGTGGAAAGTCTCTGCAAAACAAAGAGAAGGAATTAAAAAAGAAAAGAAAAAAAAAGTCCCAATTGCAGTAGTTAACCTTCGGACGGTGGATGGAACCCGGCTGTTTCCGCGGAGCTGCAGCATCACAGCCAGGAAGGAAAGTATCCCAGTCAGTCAGCCACTGCTGCTCTTATTTTGTCTTTCTTGCTATCATCTAATTTCTTATTTCTAAGTACTTAATGCACTGCTCAGCGCCCTTTAATTTCCCTCTGGGATGAATAAAGTTTCTCTGAAATTTGAACACGCTTTGCGACACATTGCTGCACCACAGCCAGAGATTACTGCCACTTCTCTACAGTTCCAGAGAAACAGCCGTAGCTTTGTCCTCCACCTGCAGCCAGCAGGAGCTTTTTAGCCCCGGCGTTTCATAACATTTCCGCTTTTACCGCGACCTCTGACTTGGCCGGTGTGTGCCGTACGCGGGGAACAGCGAGACAGAATGAGGACGGAATAAAACAAGAAAAATGAAAAAACAAACTAAAAACTCACGATTTGAGCCCCGTGTTCTCCAGCGTGATCTCCTCCAGGCTGGATGACTTGCTGACTGTGTGCAGCACCTGCTCGGTCACCTCTGAACCCTTCAGGAAGAAAAAAACAACGGAAAAAAAACAACCCAAATGCATGAATGTTGCGTGTGGTTCCACTAAACCCAGAAGACTCGTGGACTCACTATTCGCAGGTCTTTGCAGTAGAGTTTGGTGAACCAGGTGTTGTAGGCCATGGACGCCACGATCACCGCCAGGTCCCTGCGGTGACATCACACCACGGCGACAGGACGTGTGAGAACACGCAAAAGACGTGAAGTCGCGCAGGGAAGAGTTACGCAACGTTGGTCGCCCGCCTCACCTGCTCTCCAGGTGGCTGAAGTCCAGCAGGTTGAACTCTCGGTTGTCCTGGGAGTGGTAGATGGTGTCCACGTCCTGAGAAAAACAACAGCTGCAGCCGTCAGCTCGCTCTGTTGCCGGCTGCCGCAGCCTGCACCTTCATTTTGCCGCACGGCGCTGCGTGCTCGGAGGCACTCAGAACGCGGCCGCATCACGCCTCTTACCCACTGCACTTCCTCCTTGCAGCTGATGCCATTATAGTCGCACAGAGCCGAGTACGTCTCCGAGAAGCCTCCTGAGAGATCCGGGGCGGGAGCAGGGGGGGAAAAAAGAAAAAGGAAAAGGAAAAAAAAAACAAGAGACAAAAAAAAAAGAAATAAAATAAAGGGCAGTGAGGATGAGCTGACGCAAACAGCTGCTTCCTTCTCAACCGCAGGGCAGAAAATAGAAAATAGAGCAAAGCGTCATCCGGCTAATTGATCAATTTTCTATTTTTTGGTGAAGAATCACTTCACAAAGAACGTCTGGGGGGGATTGTTGGAGGAGGCAGCGAGCGAGCCGACTTCCTGCTGAGTCGTCGCCGTCGGGTTTGTGTGTGTGTGTGTGTGTGTGTGTGCAAATTGCCATGTTTGATGGTAATGTCTTTTTACCACAGGCCCTCTGGGTCTCCACTGATGTCTCTGAGCAGGGCGAATACTTCCTGCTGCCGTCAGAAAGGTCACTGTCTGAATGACAGATGGACGGGCTGCCAGGATGAAAGAAACACCGACGCTGTGAGGAATCATTTGTCTGCTGATTAGCCGACACATAAAGGTCAGTTTTTTTTTGTTGTTGTTCTTGTTCTTGAAACATCTTTGTGTCTGAACATCCTAAATCTATCTTTGCCGATACTCACGCAAAAACGGAGTTGTTGAATATTCTCGACAGGGCGTAGTTGATGTGGCCGACCACATTGTTGAGGTGTTCGCGCGACTCGAAGTGCAGCGAGTAGCCGGACTTGTCCGTGTCGATGACGACCTGCGGGAGGAGAAGTGGGAGGCGGCAACATCAGAAACAAAACCTCTCCCAGCGTGTGGCCTCGTCATCCACATGCTCCTTTCATCGATGCTAATTAATAATACAGAGAGAACGGGGAGCTCTGAGATGATGTAATTATTTCTAAACCAACGTATATCCGCCAGATGCCAATTTCCAAGGAACCACGAAAGGAGAGTGAAACGGCAAAATATAATAAATTGAATAACTTAACGTTTGAATAACGTAAAAGCATGCAATGTGAAATAAAACAGTGTTTGAAATAATATAATAATAAATTTAAAATAAATGGAATTAAAACAGTGAAATAAGCAACTGAAATAATGACACAGGATTGAATTATTATATTTTATTATTATGAAACATAATGTAATATCATGATTTTCATGCATGCTGAAATCCTTTTTTTATGCAAAATTCCCCCTGCCAGTGTTTTCTCACTAATCACCGACTGCAGGCTGCTGATGAGCTGCCCAGAAAGGACAAAAGTGCATCTCTCGTTTGCTAATGGAGTGGAGGATGATAGCAGATGGTGATGTTTACGTTCTATCGCATGACATGAACTACATCTTACGACACGATATTCATGACAAGCAATTAAATACACACACACACACACACACACACACATACCTGGTGATCTGGCTGAGAATTCAGGGCTCTGATTTCCAAGAAGTTAAACGTGGTTTCCACCTGTTGTCATGGATACAATTCGACAGAGGAGAGTTTAGTCGGCGAAGCCAAAGAAAACGTGACATCCTGCAAAATGATCACGTGAGCGAGAAAGAAATTACCTTCGCGGGAATCTTTGGCGGCAGGAAATAAAGACGCCATGTTGTGAGAGCCTGAAAAAAAGAAGAAGAAGAGAGAGAAGCCAAACACAAACTGAATCGAGATGACAGGAAAAAGGAAAAGAAAAGTTTGCAGAGAGAAACTCGTCCCTGGAGTTTTGCTGGAAGAATAAACGGGGTAAATGGAGGAGCGTGTCGTTCTATTGATCCAGCTAAAAGCCCGCTGCGTCCGGACGCTAATAGATGAACAAACTGCAGGACGGGGAGAGACATTATAGCCGCGTTTAGATCACATTGCAGCAAAACATAACTTCATTATCATTTCATTATGTCGGCGGCGGGCGAACACAAAAACGGCTCATTATTTTAAATTTGACACTGCAGGCAGCTTTTGCCCCAACAGTCAATAACTTCTTTCCCAGATCTTTAACATCTGGGCTTGTTAGCATCACATTCTGTCACATTTTAAAGGGGGGGAAAAAAGACGTTTCACCCATTTCAGTCTCCACATTTCCGAACCTGCAGAACCATTCTGGGCTTTTTGAAGATGGTTTGAAAGCCAAAGTTTTGTTTCTGTGAACCTGCTTTTCATGTCAAGTTGAAACAAAACTAACTCCACTAAACTTCCAGGAACACGAGGAGCATAAAAAGGAAGCAGCTGAGTGGAGTTCTCGCGTGCGCTCTCACCAACGAAAGCGCTCCTGGCTGCAGGCAGCGACGAGTGGAATCTAAATTTAAGGGTGAATGAACTGGGCCTCCAGTCGGAGGAACTTTCTTTCAGAGGTCGGCACGCAGAGGTGCGTGGGAGTCGGACACGCCGTGGCCAATCAGAGGTCAAGCAGCTCGGCGCTCGGAGCAGGCCAGGCCGACACGTAGACGCTGACGTCACGCAAAATCTGATTCTGTCCCTCCGGCTCTTAAGTGACAGGGGCAAATTGCTTTTTCAATTCCAATTTATTTTTCAAGCAAACCCGCCACCCTGCCACCAAAAATAGTCAGTGTCTCTCATCGTCAAGCGCAAACAAAGAGCAGCGATACTCTGACATTTGGCTGCTCTCCACCAGCCCCGCAGAACTGCCCTCTGCTCTCTCTCCACTCGTCTTCTGCTCCGTCGCTCCCAATTATTTGCTCGGCCTCTTCTGATGGCTCTGCTAAAAAAAAACAAAACCCAACAACAAACACACACACGCACACACACACTCCCACAGGACACAGACTCTCCCAGTCCACCTTATCTCCTCCCATTGTAACGCACTAATTAAATCGCAGTTCTCCCACTTTGCCGCTGCGTTTTTATTTTGGGTTTTTTTTTTGAGGCGCACTATCTGTTGTCACGAGCCAGCAGCACACACGCACAGAGAGAGGTGTGTGCGTGTGTGCAAGGCGCAGCCGCTCACGGCCTCCGCGTGACACGAGAGCGGCAGAGAGCAGAAAGGAACGGCAGGGGTGGGCTCATGCTGATCGCCGAAGAAAATAAATAAATAAATGACAAAATAAAAATGAAAATCCCGATCACATTACGGTGATGAGTCCCAGTAACGACTGAGACGCAGCAGATAAAGCCGACGAGCCAATCAGGGTAAGTCCTGCTGATGTGGCAGAAGAGAGAGAGAGAGAGAGAGATCTGTTATCAGGAGTTACACACTGCAGAGAAGCCACACACACACTCACACGCACAAACACACACACGCACACAGTGCTCATTGTGCTGCGTAATGATGCAGGAGAGCTGAGATATATTTGACACTGTCAGTGGAAGAGAGGAGTCGTCATCAGTCGTGGCAACCTTGTGTCGAGTCGGTGAAGTCGCAGCAGCCACAACCTGAAGCTCCACCTGCTCCTGCTCCTCCAGCACGTCACAGG
Source organism: Thamnaconus septentrionalis (assembly GCA_009823395.1). Classification (NCBI taxonomy): domain Eukaryota; kingdom Metazoa; phylum Chordata; class Actinopteri; order Tetraodontiformes; family Monacanthidae; genus Thamnaconus; species Thamnaconus septentrionalis. The sequence goes on along the minus strand of CM020508.1, from coordinate 5,180,121 downwards.
TCAAGTCTGCTTCTACCTCTTTAAGGACAACTACTACTACTACTACTACTGCACTGCTACTACTACTACTACTACTACTACTACTACTACTGCTGCTACTACTGCTGCTACTACTACTACTACTACTACTACTACTGCAACTACTACTGCAACTACTACTACTACTACTACTACTGCAACTACTACTGCAACTACTACTACTGCTACTACTACTACTGCTACTACTACTGCAACTACTACTACTGCTACTACTACTACTGCTACTACTACTATTACTACTGCTACTACTACTACTACTGCAACTACTACTAATACTACTACTGCAACTACCTCAACTACTACTGCAACTACCTCAACTACTACTACTACTACCACTACTACTACTACTACTACTACTACTACTACTACTACATGCTCAGCTCTACTCAGTTGAGATGCAAAGTGATGGCGGCTGAGCATGAGTGCAGTCAAGGGACAGCAACAGACATACAGGTCAATATTTAAACATGCAGCAGAAAGTTCAACAGTCTAATTTAGATTTATAAACAGTTAATCTACACATTAATCTCAATATGTTTGTTCTGGCATCATTTAATGATAGCTTGACTGTACTTTTCAATGTTTTTGTTGGCAAAATAAAATGGAAAAGGCAATCGTTGTGGTAATTAATTGAAATAGCCCTATTTTTTTCAACTTCAAAATCAGTTGTTGCACTTCTATATTTACACTTAACTCTTTTCTCTTTTTCTTCTCCCATCTTATTCTGTTCAGGTCCCAGCATGACGGAGAACCTTTGCTTTTTGCAGCTCGGGCTATGAAGAGCAGGCAGCAAATGAGACCCAGACGGGGGAGAGATGATTGGAGAGACGGACGTATCAAAGAGCCTCCATATCAAAGGCTGGTAAAGTGCAGAAAAGTCTCTAAACTACCTATCCCTCGCCGCGCTGCCAAACCATTAAAGCATCCGTCAGAGCCCAGGCACCGCGCAGGCTCGCTCGACCGCCGATGAAAGCCCATTGGCTCGTTTGGGGACCGGGGGGAGGGGCAAATGGGATCCGCTCATCTTTCAAACAGTACTTCCAAAGGAAAAGAAAAGAAGCGAAAACAAAACGCCGACGTTCACAGCGGGTGGGACTCGTACAGGCCCGGTTTGTTTTGAGTTTTTTTTTTGGTTTGGCAGCCGTAGGATGACACCTGCTCCGTCATGCGGGGTTACATCAGAGAACGACTTCTTCCGACATCCCATCGGAAACACTGGTGCGTGTGATCCCTCGCCAGGGTCTGGTCTGCGTCCTGGGCTGAGTGAAGAGCTGACGGCCCCAGACCGCCACCCCCTACCGGCTCCCCTCGCCCAATATTTGTCTGAGCTGGGTTCGCTCTAATAAAGATTTCAAATCTCTGCCCTATATTCCTCTGATGAAAGCAAGCATGAAAATAAATAAATAAAAAATAAAATGAAAAATCAAAGGGTGTGAGCTGCACTGCTCGCAGGGGGTGCCTTCACAGTGGGGGCTAGTTGAATCCGAGGAGGCAGGCACGCACACACACACACACACACACGCACCCGTTACAACAAGACATCGGAGGAACGATGACCTGAAAATGAAAAAGACTTGACGGCTGTATCACAGAGGCTGTGCTGCCGCCGTCACACGGCCATTAACGGGTTGCAGTGGGGAGTTGACATCAAAAGGTGCTGCACATACATGATGCATGCGTCAGACTGCTTAGTCTGCAGGATTCGGGTGCTTCCGCCCACCCCTCCCTCCCTCCCTCCCTCTCTCACTCCCCACCTTCCCTCGACAGCCGGCGCGGCAGAGTTATTGTAGCGCGGCGGGCCCATTAAAATGGGCCGGCGCTTCTTACCAGGACGCGGTCCTCCGTCTTGCCCGTCTTGGTGTCGAGCTTCACGGCGTGGATGAACTTGATGGATGACTTGTCGACGATCTTCTTGACGCTTTCTGCAGAATTTGGACGTAAAGAAAAAGGAGAAGAAACGTACAGAAATGAGACGGATGGAAGGAAGGAAGCACACAAACGGTTATTTCCTCTGCCGCTTAAAAAAAAAGAAAGAAGAAAATCTCATTAGCACTGTGTATTTTAAGGGCACGATCTGTTTTCATTCAACACTCCGGGGAGACGGCTTTTTGTTTGCAGTACATAGTGACACAGAAAATCTATCAGGCTGAAAATGAAGTCTGGCTTCGTTTTGCGGCGCTCTTCTGCAGACCCGGGTTGTAACCAGTGGTTATTTGAATTACTGTTGCCTTTCTGTGGTCTCCAACTAGTCTGCCCGATCTGACCTCTGACCCCTGACAACAACAGGCCGTTTTTCCTCCACACAACCACTGCTCGGTGGATTTTTTCTCTTTTTTGTGTGGTCGTTCAAAGTCAATTAAATCCCCTTTCTTCCCCATTTTGACGCCGGCCTTGAATTTAAATGCCTTCACCACGTCTGCAGGCTTGGATGCATTGAGTTGGTTTTGTTTTTGACAGATTTTTGGCTATTTAGGCACAGTTTTAATTATTTCAAAAACACCAGGAACTTTGAATGGAACAGACAGGCCCGGCATTCAAGTTTGCATCCATCAGTGGGGAGACGCATCCTCCTCGCTATCACCCTCCCAGGGCGGCAGAAGCATTTTTGGATGATTAAAAACAACAAAATAAAACAATACAAAATAACAATGAGCTCTCTCTTGTTGGCACGCTTATCTCTGAACAATCAAAGGCTTTGTTTGTAATCAGCGATTAGGAATTGTAAAAGTTTTTTTTTTGCTTTTGACAAATTTCAATTTGTCTGGCATCGTGGCAGCGTCAAACTATTAAATCAAGTCGCGAAAGTGTCACTTCACTTCCCTTCACGAGCAACATGACCCCGGCGAGCATCGCTGTTTCACCCACGGCTCTCCCTGTCGAGCGGCATCACCGTCAGCGCCGCGACCTCTGACACGTGTGCCGGCTCACGTGCCACCCGCCGAGCCATCGCCAGCGGGCGGCGCGGCGCGAGTCGGCCTCTCGGATCTATCACGCCGGCTGGGCGCCCATCGAACCGACGACTCTCCGGCGAGACGGACGGCGCAGACGCGACGGCTTTGGCAGGTGACTCAGTGCCGCCGCGGCAGATGGCGAAGCGTCTGCAAAACTTGGTCCCGCGCACACATTTAGCCTCAGCCTGGGCGCGTTGGAACGGATGGAATCCAGACATTCACCACTATTATTTACCACCAATATCAGTGACAGCAATGCCTCCCACACAGAGTCCTGCTGCTGGGTAAGACATTTTGTTTGTTTAGGTTTATTCATCCCAAGCCTGGTGGAAAAGATACAACTAAACCACTTGTGTATTTTGAGCAGAGTGCTGTGTCGGGTGCAGGTCCGTCACGATTGCCGTCCCCATGGAAACACAACAATGTAACAGTTCAACGGTAACAAAAGGCGACCCTCGCATTACGGATTATCTCCGGCATCATTTTAGCTAACGCTAGCATTCAGCGACATCCTCGTGCAGTCGGTCTGGCTTTGTAGACTAAAGGATGGAAAAGGCTTAATATCAACAGACAAAGAGGAGGTGTGATTTGATGCTCTTCTTCATTAGAAATAACACCACTAGAGCTTCAAATACCATTTTTTTAAATGCCATATATCTGACAATGATGAAAATCACGCATTGCCCCTTTAAAGGTCCCATCAAATCAAATCAGTAACATTTTAACAGATCTTACAGAAAAAAATCATTTCCTTTTTTTTCTTGCTCCACTTTTTGGAAAGCATGTGCGTACAATACACGGTTCATAAAAATCAGCCCTTTGTGATGTCACAAGGGACACTGGCACCAAACCCATAACTCTTCCAGGTCAGTGACAGCAACCTCCCCCCGACAGCCCAGGTGTTAGCTCCACCCTCTGAGACCAGCCTTGCTTCTGTGTACTTAGAAGGTCAAACAAATCCTCAGTTTTAACCAGAAACTAAAACCCAGTGTTTCAGTGGGAGGGATTAAACAGAGGGCTAAATAAAATGCATTGCTTTCTGGAGATCCATCTGTTGTGTTGGAAGAGGAAACGCAAAAAAGACCCTAAAATGGTTTTAACACTGGCCCTTTAAGTATGCTAGACTTCAGTGGCCAGCTGAGCTTTGCAAGTTGGCGTTCACCCGTTCATTCACACACTCATTCACACGTGCACACCAGTGGCTGATTACCCTGCAGGGTGCTCATCACCAACTCATTCACACTCACTGGCGCTGCAGCTTCAGGTTCAGCGTCACATAATGCACTGTGGAGACCGGAGATCAAACCTGCTAGCGGTACACTTTGTGACATCACAAAGGGTCGGTTTCCAAACCACAGACCGCTTTGTAAAATTGGAGCATGAAACGCAGTAAAGAGTGGACTTTGCTCATCTAGGGGGGGTTCATTGACATGTACTGTACTGACACATATTGACACGCTGCCTTTACATTTTTTAAAGCTATTATAAAGGTGTTTTTTTTTTATATAGCTATTGTTAAGTTGGAAACAGCCTTCAGACTGGATGGTAATAACACAAAGACGGAAATTAAGACACAACAATTCTCGGAGTCTGATGATTAGACCAGGCTGCGGACTGACACTCCCCACCCGATGACAGACAACCTGCATCTCATTCATGTGACCTTGTGCGGGGCCACGAGGGGGGACTGCTGCCCTCGTGGCCCCCCCACGCTGCCAGCCAGTGTGGGCGGGGCTGGAGGAGGCGGCGCAGCGTCCAGGCAGGTGCCAGAGCGGGGGGAGGCAGGGATTCCTCTGGATTTAATCAGCACGCTGCGCCTAATAGAGCCATTAGGTGTAATTAACACAGCGGCACAGTGCCGGTTACCACGAGCATGTGCGCCCCCCCGCCCCCCCCTTTTTTTTTCTTTCGCTTTTTTGTTTGTGCGCGCGGGATCCTGTCCAAAGGCTTGGTGACGCTGGACGATGCGAGCATACGAGGAAACAAACATTCGGTGCAGGCTACACAATGAAACACCTGCCTTCGCCCGCCCGTCGCACTTCAGCACTTGCGCGCATGGTCACTAAAGCGCACAGTTGTGGAGGCTGCAGGGAAACAACGACGGAAAGCACAACCGTACCTTCCAACGTTAATGTTAAAAAAAAAAAAAAAAAACAGAGAGAAAGGGAGTTTAAAAATAAATAAAACGGAAACAAAACAAAAACAAGCGAGCGGAGCTTTTGGCGTGAACACACACTCGGTGCTCCGGCCACCCCGCCTCTGTGGCCTAAGGCTGGGGTGTTTATCACCTGATCCGCCCCGAGGGGCAGATTTACAGCAAGGTGTCCATTTCTCCCACCACTGTTAATAATTGATCTGAACAAACGCGCGCGTACACGCACGCACACGCGTCTGCACATCTGCATACACAATGCGCGGAGGGGAGGGAAGCAGGGAGGGAGGGAGGGAGAGGGAGGGAAGGAAGGAGCCACGCCGATCCGGAATCAGATGTGAAGGTGAACATTATCACCCGCGATGCGTCTCCTCGGCTGCAGCGAAAAAAAAAAAAAAAAAAAACAATACACCACATCCCGAGCGTGAAGGCAGACACGCGCGGCGGCGACTAACAACAGCGACCCACCTGTGATTTCCTTGCTCACACTCAGGAAACCAGAGGCTGTGATCTCCCTAGAAGCCATGTCGGTTCCTCTCTCCAGCCGCCGACCCTTCCTCCTCCTCTTCCTCCTCCTCCGCCTCCTCCTCCTGCTCCTCCTTCCTGGATCACTCCTCTCTCCTGCTTCCCCTCAGAGGCGGCGGACAATGAGGATGGTCTCACTCCCAGGCATTCCGCTGGAGCATCCGACAACCCGACGCGCTTCCTGGTACCCCTGTGAATGATGGGAGGCTGGATGCGGGAGCGGCGGGGAGGGGCAGAGAGGGAGAGAGAGAGGTGGGAGGGGAGGGGAGGGAGGATGGGGAGGAGGAGGAGGGTGTGGGATGGGGTGGGTGTGTAGGCGGGGACCATTGAGGGAGAGAGATGCTCGTTTCCGGCCAGTGGAGGAGCAGAGAGCAGGACGGAGGTGCACAGACAGCTGCAAGAAAGTTGGAGGACAGGTGAATGCGTGAAAAGCTTTTTAGGGGGGTTAAGAAGGAGGGTGAAGGAGGGGTACTTTTTAATTCATTAATTCGCTTATTTTTATTGATTTATTCTTAAGTTATTGACTTAGAACATGTACCTCACCTTTGTGATGAGACACTTAAAATCTTTTTTTGTGATCAAAATTGTTTTTCCAAACGTAGGTTTACAGTCATTAGATGATTCATAAGAAATTGAGAAAATCAAGGAATAAACAGAAAAAGAAGAAAAACATCATGTTGGACGGACCATACATAAAGCCATAAATATGGTCAGCAGGTGGAACACAACAAAGAAAGCTTAGTAGTTGTTGCATCTATCCAAAAACTCGATTCTTTTTACCGATTCCACGAGTCTCTTCTCAAAGAGAATCTGAGGTTTTGAGTCATGGGACTCAATGAGTCAACCAGCGAGCGCTGAATTCCATATAAGCCCCACCCACTCACTCAAGGCAAGTGATTTGTTCATAGAAAGTTTCGAAACCAGGGAGAGCTTCTGTTGCTTTTCCCACTGGGCGAATACAGAAGCCGCTGCACAGCAGTGACATGTTGTCTGGTCTCTTCTCTGAGGCTGTGAACCTGTTAATGTAGATCATGAATCGATAAAATGACTCTTTGAGACTTTAATGATTCCTTCAAGATGCCACTGACAATCCATTCACTGGCACAATGTGCCTGTTATGGCTTTTAATCCACACGTCACACAGCCGCATCAACACCTAGTTATACAAGAAGCTGGAGAATAGTTTATGAGAGAATAATTTTAAAGGTTGAAAAGAAATAAAAATGTAGTAGTAGAGTCGCTTTCATTCTCAACAATACTGAGAATTGTTCAATGTTCTTCACAGCTAATTATACACCAATTTCACAGACAAATGGTTCCATTCCAATGGGCAAAAAGTATTTTTTTTTTATTTCACGTTTTCATTCTATAGAGACAATTCATCTCGCAGTTATCGCAAAATTACACTTGGAATCACATTATAGCAGTGCAAAATTGGATGGAAGAGCAGAAAAGGATGATGAGAGCATTCAAGAGTTAAGTCAGTCAGTGTTCCAAGAAAGACAACCCAACAAAACCAGTCAGACTGAATGAAACACATGTTAGTGACTTTGACACAAGGCAGCGGCATAGTTTTCATTGAGACATTTTGGTGTTGAATCCTGCATTTTTTTTTTTTTTTTTACTTCCTTGGTACTTGATGTAAATCCCTGGACTCCGCTGACTCCGCCTGTTGACTATTTAGCCGAGGAAGGAAATTTCTCCAAGATCATCATCAGTGTCTGCTCAGAGATGCTGTAATTCCCTGGCACACAGCTCCTGTTATTGAAGGAAAGAGGATTGCAACAATGGAAACCTTGAAATCCTAATTACTGTCAATTTTTTCAATTTTTCTTCTTTCAAGAGAACAATGACACTGACAATCTAATTTTGGATGCCATTTTTTTTTTTTTTTTTTGGAGGAGTGGGGCGCAGTGCACAAAAAAATGAACTCCATCCTTGTCACTTCGCTCCTGGGTGAGTATCACAGATTAAACCTGACTTGGTGACAACATTCCTATTTTCCAGGAGGCTCACGGCTGCTTTTAGACCTGTGTCTGCCCTAAAGACACGCACAGGATTCTGCCCGACATGCCGCAGCCAGACTACATCCGTGTGGTGCGCAGCGCTATAAATTGCGACGGGCCTTTCGCCTGCAGCTGAGGAGTTTAGGACGGCGCTAAATTAAAATGATGCGCACCAGCCGGAATCCTAATGCGGCTAATGGAAACGATTCAGACCGGGACCGGCAAATTACTGTGGCGGGTCGTCCATTCCTCACAGCACAGGGGTTGCATGCAGAAGTGTACGTTTACGGTGAGAGTTTATTGTATGTGTGGCGGTATGCCACCGGACAGGAAGAATACTGTAAACGTGCGTGCATTCCTCCTGTTCCCATGGGGATGATAACCATCGTAACGGCCTCATTAAGGAACAGGAAGCTGGCTACTCTGTCACTGGGAGTGCGCCTGTCAGATGTTAAGAAGTTAGCTTGCAACATCAGTGCAGAGTTAGAGCTATTACCCCTAATAAAAACATGCTCTTCAGGTTTTGTGAATCCGTCAGCGGAATGATGTTGCTTTTTCGCTAAAACACCTCCGGCGACGTTGTTTAAACTTTCGCAGAGCAGCACACTCGACCGTCTTGAGTGCTGTCATATGGCAGCAAATCATCCCAACCACACGGGGAAGCCGTCTAAATACTCCTCGCGTCTGACTGGCAGAGCAGACTGTTTAGCTAAACATCCCGGGCCCCAAACTGCAGCCCAAACGACAAGGACAAGCTGTGATAGCCGCGGAGCGCGTATGAATATGTGTTAATGTGAATCATTTGATTTGCAGGTGTAGCCGCGCTTGTTCGTCAAGCTGTTACATCTCAAGGTAACTCGCAGGGAAAAAAAGAAAAACATTCCAGTCTCACAGAAACGGAAAAACCCTGACGCGCTGAACCTCGAATCACCACAAAATCTGTCTCCCTGCAGAGACTCTTAAAGTCAGTGTGTCCGTGTGGCCTCCAGGGCCAACGCTGTACCTCGGGGAGTGTGCTTTGTTGCTCTGTGCCGTGGAGTCCAACTCCAGCGTTATGTGGAGCTACCGGTGGTTCAGGCACAAAGCACACCTGGGTCCGGCTCCGAACACCAGGCACCTGGCCTCTGGTGACAGCTACTCCATCGCAGCGGTGTCCGAGGACGACGCGGGAAGCTACTGGTGCCAAGCGGAGCGGCGGGAGAGCAACAGCAGCTCTGTGGTTCTCCTCAGCCGGCCCGCTGAGCTCACTGTGTCAGGTAGAGGCTGAAGAGATCAAGTTGTTTTTTTTGTGTGTGTGTGCTAGTCTGGGGTTACTGCGGATATGTGGTGGTGCAATGCGGCGGCCTTCTTAGCACGACATGAAAGTACAAACACTTCTTATAAGAAAAGGAAATCAGCTAATTTCATTTTGTGGAATATTTATTCCACAAAATATTTATTCCATTCCATGCCAATGGATGACTTTAAATGCTACCCAATGGGCTAAAATCATTGCTGCTGTAGTTCTGAATGTTAATTCAAGTTTAGGTAAACACAGAATAGACTTGATTCAAGTATTTAACAGATTAGGTGTTAACCAGAAGGAGTCTTTGATCCCATTTCTCTGTGTTACATAAGCTCCCCTTGTTTTGCGACTCTCCCCAAGAACTGCCTCTTCACTCTCCAAGTCTGACTCCGAGCAGCAAGCAGTTCTTCGGAGGGGAGCGCTTCACTGTCCGCTGTCCCCCGTCCCAGACGAACTCCTCGGGCTGGGCGCTCATGCACTTTTCTGCAAGTCAAAAAGTGAGAAAGAGAGTGCAGAATGACACCAATTGGTGCACTGGCGCGCGCAAGCCGGACACGTGCGCGCTCACAGCCGCCAGAGGGAACAGCGGGATGTACTGGTGTGAGGACGCCAAGAGCCGCAGCAACGCAGTCGACATCACAGTGAGCTGTGAGTCTGATGCAAAATAGGTGCTGTTTGGATAATGTTAACAATGTGGTGCAGGTTGAAACAATATTTCTACAATATCTGCCCCACAGATGGCTCCATCATCCTGAGGACACCGGCTTCCCCTGTCGTCGAGGGTGACAGTGTGGTTTTATGCTGTCGGGACAAGACGGGAAAACTCCGCAACATGAGATTCTTCAAAAACGGGGCAGAGATCCTCACGTACAACTGTACATATTCGGGCCAAGCAATAATGATGACCATTGAAAATGTGACACGAGAAGACGAAGGCTTTTACAAGTGTGCATCCCCCGACCGCAAGATGGAAAGTCCAGAGAGCTGGTTATCAGTGAGACCAGACTGGGGTCAGTCATGCGGCCAGATTGCTTTTCATGAGCTTATTAATCATTCCGACTGAACAAGCGAATAAATTTGTGAAATATGTCAACTGTCTTTTAGGTCCATCAGAAGATGGAAGGGCATCTTCCGCCGGAGGTAAAAAAAAAAAATATTTGGTGTTGCGTACACAGTACGTTCACTTGATGCACCAGAGCATCAAAGTGGATCAAAGGAAGCCAACGGCTCAAATGATTTTGTTATGAGCTGTGAGAACAAACCAGGGGGCAGCCAAAAAAAGGAAGTTTTGGATTAACATTTGGCAACTGACCTTGTGCAGCAGCTGTAAATTGAGCTCAATCATCTTTCCAAGCATCTTGCCAACAGAGAACATTTTCAATGTGCCTTTCCATAGAGGTTATGAGAGCAAAAAGTGACTAAAGCTGCTTCCACATTATTAGGCATAAAAACGATTTCATTGAGTTCGTATAGAGATAGCAGCGGTGCTCAACAACGCAACAACGCTTCCCCTGCTGTGGTGTACTGCTTCAATTTGCCATATCAGTGCTGCACTCAAGATTTTAAAGAATTTGAAATTTGATTATGTGGTATTTTTTCGGGGGGGAGTGTTTTATTTTTTACATTAAGAGAAAAAATGGCATTGATGGCTTAGAGGACTACATTGTTTCGCTTTGCTCCCGCTGGGCACGGTTAATGTTGTGGATTCCTAAATGTGATTGGTTTCGCATCAGTGTGATGGAGCCTGGTCGGTCATCTTTCAGCTTTTGCCTCCTCTTCCCAAATGCTTTCTATGGGCTCTCGCCAAATGGAAATGTGAGATAAAGCCAGAGGATTTAGGTACCGTTCCATCTGGCACTGGCACCTCTACTATGCTTTGGGCCGTAACACTAGCGAGAGATGAACCGTCAGGTGCAGCTATTGTTTCATGTCTGATCCTTCTATAAACAGTGTCACTAACATGGTTTTGTCTCTTTTTCAGCCTCCTGGAAGTGGGCCATTGTTTCATGCACACTTGTTCTTCTGCTTCTAATTCCTCTGGCTGTTTGGTTGGCTTGTCGCCACAGGTAGCTCATACATCTTAACTCCTCAGCATGTTAGCGCTAGGTTTCCCCTGCGCAAATACCATTTGTGGGTGTGAATCATGAAAATAAGTGGTGCTAATCGTGACTTTACTTATATAAAGGTACCCGACACTTTTCACCTGCCGCTGTTGGCCTTTTGGGAAAGAGAATCCGCCAGCAGTCGGGCTTCCTGCAACCAAACAGGATGCAACAGAGGTGCAGTGGGACCTGTCCTGGATGGAAATGTCGAATCTGCTGGATAAGCCTTTATGCTCTGGCACATAAACAATCAACCCTACTTGAAGAATGAAAGGGCGCTAATTAGGAAGGAACCCAGTTAAGTCTATCAAGTGCTGCAGGGTAATGATGAGTAATGGAGGGTCACATTGTTAAAAGAAGAAGTAATTAAACCTCCTTTATTATGGCGAATAGCAAAATAGTTTAATCAAAGCCCTGACTGGTTTTAAGTAGATTCTAAACTTTATTTACCAAGAAAATAGAACAACTGCTCTAGGGTTAGGGTTAATTGTAAAGGTATACCATTCAACCATCTCTCAATTTTAGTTTTGATCAATTCAATTTGTTCCTTTACAAAAACAGTCAAACCGCTGCCATTTTCGTCCCAAGGTATTTTGAGCATTGTAAATTTAGCCAGAAAAAATTCACAATAATAACTAATGAAACATGGATAATACTTAAAAAGTGTTGTGTTCATTAAATGCTGTTCAAAATAAAGACGACAATCTGGAAATTAGATATTTCAACTGTGTGCATACTGTATTGCAGTGTAAATTCCCCATCACACTTGATGCCAGTTTGGCTCTATAGTTTAATTATGCAATTACTTTCGAAGAGCCTCACTTTGTATGTCTCAGTGTAATTATTATATTCTACGTGACTCATTAGCTGCTGTGTGGTGAATATACTTTAAAATAATAGTAATTTCAATAATGAAATGCTCCATCCATGCATCAGCTGTATACGTAATTAAGGACAATGTGGAATAACCAGTGTCTTTACAAAATTACATTTTATTGCATTTAATGTTGCATCAGCGGCCTATCCCTCAGCACCCTCAGCCCCGAATGACTTCCATCGCCCTTTCTTGTGCTCATAGGAGGCAAACTCAAGCTGTACACAGGTTAGTGGAGAAGGCGATGCAGTTCAGGTCAGGATTCCTGTTGCTTTTACCACTGTAGCATTAGCTTTGCAAACCAAAGCTACTCATAATTTCAGTTCTTTGTTGAGTGCAGGGCTTCTTTCAAAGCCCTTGAATTCTTAATGTCCATGAGAATGCAACTTTTCTGGTGTCCTAACCCACAATCCTGATAAGTACTGATGGAAGGATTCTGCATGTCTTTGGCACATGGACAGCTAACCAGAGTTCTCTGTGAAAACTACCCAAGCACTCAAGATGGTTGACTGTAGTAGGAACTGCACGTCTGTTCAACCCATACTGTCTCAATTGATGACATCAGGTTGGACTGCCTTTGCAAAATATAATCATTCTGGAGAAGAACGTCCGAACCCTCTTCAGCCATTTCCTCCGACACTTAACTTCCACAAAGACAACACTTTTATCACTGTCTATCTTGAACACTGGTGAATCACAAGGAACAGCAGCTGGTGAAGGTGTCTTGTCTTCCACAGGAGGATTTTCCTTGGGTGAGACTTCAGGGGTTACAGGCGAACACTTGCTGGCTGGTGGTTCTTGATCATCCTTATTCGTGTCCGCATCAATTTCTTTTTGCACTGTGAACGGACAAAGCAAGGGTGGAGATTCCTCCTTCAAACTGACCATTTCATCTAACATTGAATAGGGTTGGAATTCCAATGATGACTGCCTAGTGTTGCAGCTTTTGATGGTCGAAGTGCTTGATGGCACATAACTGCTTTCCGTGTCATCTGAAAAGTTTTTCAGTGTGATGAAATGGTGCCCCAGGGCTTCGCTGGGCTTAATTCTTCTTTCACAATTCTGATGCAGCATACGCTTGAGGAGACTCAAAAAGGAAAGTGCATCTTCATAATCAGCGCCATGTTTGTCTTCTTTGCAACTCAGAGCAATATCATCGAGGCTGTTGTAACATTCATAATCCTTGCTACAGGGTTTGACGGTGCACCCTGTTGACAGTTTGTATTCCTCCTTCGTCTTCAGTCTCCACGAAAGACTTGAGTCATCGCTGTCCTTTGTAAACAACTCCCTGGAATGAACCCCGCAGTCCAACAGGTCATCTCCAGGCTGGCCCTGCATCTTCACCACAATTCTCATAGATTCATATTCACTCCGAACTGGGAAGAGGTGGCGGCCCATGTAAAGGAAAGCCATGACACAGCCAAGGGACCAAATGTCGATAGCCTCGCTGAGGTTTAAGCCCAACATGACCTCTGGTGCTCTGTAGCCTATAGCTTGGATTTTGGTGCCAAGCTTTAATTTTGAAACTGGGCTGGCCATCCCAAAGTCTATCAGCTTTACTTGGAAGGGCTTTGACTGATGATCAACCAGCATTATATTGTCTGGTTTTATGTCTCCGTGTGTCCAACCAATGCTTTTAAGGGCACTTAGAGCCACCAGCATCTGTTGTATGATTAGTCTGACCTCAAACATACACAATGGTATGAAAGATCTCACCTTCAGGAAATCAAAGAGACTGATGTCCAGCATTTCAAACACTAGACAAAAATATCCCTGATGGTAGAAATTCTCAATAAATCTGACCATGTTATTCTTGCTGGCATCAAGCTTTCTAAGCTCTTTAAGGGCGACTACTTCCTTTTTGCCAATGGCATTAAAGCGTTTTCGCAGGATTTTCACAGCCATAGTCTCATGATCATTTATCTTGATACACTGCGCTACCCTCCCATACACCCCCTCCCCCAGAAACTCCTGCACCCTATACGTATCCAATTTCCCTGGCAGAATTTGATCTACCTGTATGCTGCTCTTAATGCATGTTGATTGAACCATTTCTTACAGTTTTAAGCTCAGTTAAACAGACATTCCAGAACTGCGGTCGTTGTTGAACAAGACTTAACTGTAGCTGGCATTTCCGGTTTTGCACTGCACTGCTGTTGTTTGCCTTTTTTTGTTATCCAGTCATTGTCTGTTTTGTTGATTGGCAACAGTGATCCTGGGTGCTGCATCACCGGCAGATTCATCCTTGAGTGCTTCTTCCTGCTGTTCGTTTTTGTTTCACAGCAGTTACCATCCAGAGTTAGTCAATCTTCTAGGGTGTGGTAGTCTCCACTTTTAACCAAAGCTGTTTTTGCTTGGCCCGCAGGAGGCAGCTGCTGCATCCAGAGAGAAACCCCAAATTTGACCATCCATTTATGCGCCGTCTTGTTTTTCTTCTCACTGTAACAATTTTTGCAGAAGTGCCGCACTACTTTCACCTTCAGCTGCCCTTCTATTTCAGTGTCTTTATTCTGAAGTTACTGTTACAAGATCAAAAGCTCAGCTTTTGTCTTTTTGTCTTTAATCCTACATTATCAAAGCAAAAAATGTCTTGGGAGGGTGGGGGGATTGGGCCCCTGTGGAGGCACTGGCTCTTTGAGGAGAGAAGACAATAAAGTCTAGAAAAAGGAGTGGAGAGCAGAGAAAAAACAAGAGAGGCAGAAGAGGAGACAGCTTAGATGTGTATTAGAAGCTGTACACAGAGAGAACCTGCATAAAGAAAAAAGAGATTGAAGATAATAAAAAAGTGAAAAAAAAAAATTTGGCTTATAAAATCAGCAAGGGGCCACACCTTAGACCCAAAGCTGGACCATACTTTTGGTGGGTCATTTTTATGGCTGTGGTGTCTTTTCTTCTGTGTGAATTCAGCAATGAGGGTGGGATTTATTGCTAAACCTGCTAGCTTCACCTGGCAGTACAGAATGTGCAGACTGATAAAGAATAAAACTGAAAAGTGATGCAACCTTCTCAGAGGACAAAAAATAGAAATGCTCAAAATGTGTTATCAAACTTTTATTTTTGATGTGTACCAAAGTACAGTGGGTATTAGCATGGCCCTCTAACCTCTATTTTTCAGATGGACCATAAAGAATAGAGCCCAGTGGCAGCCTGTTTTAGCACAGTACATAATGGTGAATTGAATCACAGATAAGGTAATGGCTGAGTCTAATCTATTAGCCATTTCTGTGGGAAAGTGTGCCTTCAAAGATTGCCTTGAATAAAGTATGAGTTTTCCCTCTGAAAGACTGGAATCCTGTAGCAGAACAAGTGGGAATTGTACAAAAGAAAATGCTTTCTTTTTCCAACTTGAAGCATATCTGCATTTTTCATTATAAAAAAAAATTTAAAATACTTTTTCAAAATTAACATTTCTGTTCCATCAATGCTTTAATCAAGATCGCATGCTAGCTATGACACATGGCTGGCTGGGTAGAGCTCCCCAGAGAACCGACTCAAAAAAGACTGAAATGGACAAACTTTGTGACTATTCTAGCTTTTATACATCTCGCAAACTAACATCAGGGCTAATGCAACTTGCCACTTTCATCATCCTGTTGAAAAATCTTTGAATTTGAATTCTAATTCTCTTCAACCTTTTCCTCTTGCCTTTATTACCATCAATGTTGAGCCCTTGAGGGTTATTCTCAAAATCTGCAGATGACACTGTCCAGTACATTTCCTGTGGATTTTCACTGGTCAGAACAGTGGTGGCCTCATCTGAGTCTTTGGCAGCTGGTGTCTCATGTTCTTTGCTGGAGACGGGTCCACACAAGTCATGCAAGGATGCTCCATTTAAACTGATCTCTTCACTTGATGTAACAAAGGGCTGGAGATGTTCAGGGTGTGACTGCTCTAGGTTGCAGCTTTTAATGCTGGCGGTGCTCGATTCCACATAACTGCTGTCCGTGTCCTCAGCGAAATGTTTCATCGTTATGAAACGGTGTCCCAGGGCCTCAGAGGGCTTGATTCTCCTTTGACAGTTCTGATGTAGCATACGCTTGAGGAGACTCAAAAAAGCAAGTAAGTCCTCGTACTCGGCACCATTCTTGTTTTCTTTGGAAGCAGACGCTATGTCATCGAGGCTGTTAAACTTTTCATAATCCAAGTCACAGGGTTTGACAGTGCGACCTGTTGAAGATTTGTATTCCTCCTTCGTCTTCAGTCTCCATGAAAGACTTGAGTCGTTGCTGTCCTTTGTAAACAACTCCCTTGAATGAACCCCACGGTCCAACAGGTTATCCTCAGGCTGGCCCTGCATCTTCACCACAATTCTCATGCACTCATATTCACTCCGAATTGGGAAGAGGTGGCGGCCCATATAAAGGAAAGCCATGACACAGCCAAGGGCCCACATGTCGATGGCCTCGCTGAGTGGTAAGCCCAACATGACCTCTGGTGCTCTGTAGCCTATGGCTTGGTTTTTGCAGCCAGGACCCAACGTGGAAGCAGGACAGGCCAAACCAAAATCTATCAGCTTCACTTTGAAGGGTTTTGACTGATGATCAACCAGCATTATATTGTCGGGTTTTATGTCTCCGTGCGTCCATCCAATGCTCTTCAGGGCATTTAGAGCTACCAGCATCTGTTGTGCAACTACTCGAACTTCATACAAGTAGAGTGGTTTGAAGGACCTTAGCTTTAGGAAATCAAACAGAGCCAGGTCTAACATTTCAAACACTAGACAAAAATATCCTTGATGATAAAAGTTCTCAATAAACCTGATCAGATTATTCTTATCTGCGTTAATTTTCTTTAGTTTTTTAAGGGCAGCCACTTCTTTTTTACCAATTGTACTGAAATTTTTCCGCAAGATCTTGATAGCTACGGTATCCTTACTCTTTAACGTGATGCACTGTGCTACTTCGCCGTAGACCCCCTCCCCCAGAAACTCCTGTATTTGGTAAGTATCCAATTTTCCATGAAGAGTTTCATCTGCTTGTAAATTGATCTTAGTCCGTGACGATTGCCGTACCATTTCGAAAGTTTGTTTTTTGGTACTGTCATTCACAAGTATGTTCCCCTAGGTGGGGACCATGCAGTTAAATTGATTTTTTGGAAAAGAAACAAAGAAAGTAGGTGTGCTCTTTCCACTCCATGCATGGACGTGGTATTGCGCATTAAAGAACTTGAGAAATGACACAAACTGAAGGCGGCAGCAACTCTATGCCCTGAAAGCGAGCTGCTGGTAAACCTGTTTGAAAAGAAGACAACAATAACTAAAAGCTTGAAAGATCAAAGACTTAGTCCTGCCTTTTATCCAACTTCATCAAAACCAGGAGAGAAATACTGGGTGTTATTTTTTTTCTATCCAAGAGATGGCACCAGTGCCCCTCTTCACGGTGCAGAGCAGACCTTTTACCACAACAAGAGTGGGGAATAAGCATTTAGAAACAATGTGAATCCGTCAAATCCACAACAACTTGGGAGTAGTAAAATCTAAAATCAACACAGCACTAGCATGTTTCCGATTCTAGTTTATGTTAATTGCAATGGTACAAGACAAAATTGATGGAAATATGAGTGAAATGTTGAGGAGTGGAATAGGAAAAAAAAGGCTGAAAAAGATTGCTGTGGTTAAAGTACCAAATAAAGCCTTGACTGAAAATTGGCTGGACCATTGTGAAGGAAGAAGGAATGATAATGATAAGGATGATAGAAATTCAAAACTTTGGATGCCAGCAACGTGCTTAACTCACAAAATAAGACACACACACAAAGAAAAACACACAACAGAGAATAGAAAACAGTTAACAGTTGTTTTTTCGGTAGTTGGTGCGTCGGAATTTCGTTTTTAAATGTACACTGAGAAGTGAATGTTTTTAAATGACAAATAAAAAGTCTAAGTCTAAAAGTACAGTGATGTGTGGATCTCTTGTGGTGTAAATCCCCACATATAAAAATAATCTTAAAGCAATATTGAACAACACCAATGTGATTTTAAATTGATAAAGTGAGAAGATTGTCTTATTAATCTCCCCAAATTAAACTTGTCCTCAGTCTAATATAAGAATTGGAACTGTTTAGTTGGCACAACACATGAAACAGAACAAATTTATAGAATTCAATGACAGACTTTGCCAACAGCAGTCAATGTGTGGTGCTAATATCAACGTATTATAATGCAGACAGCAAAAACGATCCAAAAAATTATTATTTAAACAAATACCCAGAAGTTATCGTGAATACGATTTTGATAGCATTTAAATTGCCATTCCCAATTTAACGTGAACCGTTGGAGAGTGTACTGTTAAAGTTTGCTCAACACAGTTGCTGCTTTTTGCTGACGCCTCACTTTGTGCTCTCATTTCTCAGTTTAAAAGGTGATTTGACTGTACAAAGATGGGCACCTGATTGATCCCATGTCTTATTTAAAAAGAAAGTAGGCTAATAATTGAAAATTGCCTGCACTCGTGATGACCTTGTGCACGGAGTCTTACCTCATGTCAATATTTATTCGACTTTCTAGCCTGGGCCTGCTTCGTCACTTGTGTTTTTCGTGTCTTCAAGTTCGCCGATTTCTGTTTTATTTTATTTTATTTTTAACTCAACCAAGTACTCGGCTCAAGCCCTTGTTCTTTAGTTTGCGCTGCTGTTGTTTGCCGCTTCCCTCCCGCTAGAGGGCCTCAGTACACCCTACTTTCCTTTCCGTTTCCTGTCGCGCAGCCATGACGTCATTTGAAAAGACGGAAGTAAAAGAGAAGTGAAACTGTAGTCTTTCAAAATCGTGACATATCAAGTCGTAATCTCAAAGAACGGTTTTACAAGCCCGCTCGGAGGACAGGTGAGTACATCGGGGGGAATAATTGTCGCGTCTTGCTAAAAAGTATTGTTTTAAAATGAATGTTATCACACGTAAAGGTGCGACAGATTGAATGAGCCCAGCCCAGACTTGTGTAGTGACATAGGCGCTAATTAGCAAGCTAACTTCATATACAAGACTGTTCCCATTAGGTGCTACATCTCTGCCCATGGCTATTATACATCTGTGTGAGCACTCCACATGCACTCGTTGTACACGCAGCGTTGTCATTTGTTATTACTGCGGAGTCTTTCCCCCCTCCCCTCTGCTGTTTGGTGTTCGTCTGTGTCATGCAAACGTCTGTGTTAGGCCCAACCCTGAGTGTCATCCTTTGTTTTGCATCATAAACAGATTTGCAGAGGGAGACCCCATCACAACCGGAGAGGATGGTAAGAGATGTGTTACTACTCTGTCACAGTTAAAACGACAGAGAGGCTTATTCTCTGCCTCGATATCATGTTTAATAGCATTGCAAATGGACATTTGCATGAACCTGAATCAGCCTGTCTAATTGCACCTTCCTGTGTCCCTTTGCTTTGGACAGCATGGCCGCGTAAAAGTCAAATCCACGGCGCAGCAGGAAGAGGAGAAACGGAAGGAGCGGGAGAAGAAGCTGAAGATATATGTGGCAGCACGAGACGCCTGCTTTTCTAAGGTTGCTTTAAAAAATGATATGTGTCATTAATTTGTCATGACCAGGCCGCTGATATTCTATATCTTTTGATGCCCGTCTTGCTCGTGTAGCTTTGCATAAGGATATCATCGGTTCATTAATTAATGACTCGGCGCAGCTCATAACTGCACCATTTGCTTTGAAATTCATTTTAACTGCACTTCTCTATTATTCAGAAATGAATAAACGGTATTAAAAATATATGTCTTTCTTAATATTTGACATAAAGCATAGAGTAAATCAGCTGTATACTTTATATCATAGAACATTTTTAACGGACAGCGTTACGTTCTCTAAAATTAAGACTGTGTTTTTTCCATTGTTCATTTTTTGCGTAAGCTGAGTGTCTTTGCCTGACACTCCCTCTTCATGTCCTCATCTATGGCAGAGGAAGGAGGGAATCTTTGATGATGAAGCACTTCAGATCACCCAGCAGCTACTGTCGTCCAACCCTGACTTTGCAACCCTCTGGAACTACAGAAGAGAGATCCTGCTGCACTTGGAGGGCATCAAGTGAGATTGACGTTAAAAAAAAAACTTAAAAAAAAAGCCCTTACGATGAAATCAAATCACATTGGATCAGGTGGTAATTTTAACCTGGTTTAGGGCTGAATCCTGTTTTTGCCTCCCCCCGAAATCTGCTCAAGGAACGAGGACGAGATGCAGAAGATTTACGAGGCAGAGATGCCGTTCCTGGAGACGTGCCTGAAGTTGAACCCAAAGTCTTACGGCAGCTGGCACCACCGCGGCTGGGTCTCCTCCCGTTTGCCTCGGCCAGACTGGGGCAAGGAGCTGAGCCTGTGCAACCTCTGCCTCAGCCTGGACGACCGCAACTGTAAATGAACAGTAGACGAAAATTGCAGGACCTGCCTGCATTTTCACTTCCACTTGTTTTTGGCATGACGTCAAGCAAACACTGCCTGTATTCATACCGCCGCCTCTCCCCCTGTCGCCCAGTCCACTGCTGGGACTACCGGCGGGTGGTGGTGAAGATGTCCGGCGTGCCTGTGGACCAGGAATTGGGCTTCACCGACCGTCTCATCGGATCCAACTTTTCCAACTACTCCAGCTGGCACTATCGGAGCACCTTGCTGCCGCTGCTCCACCCGGAGTCTCCCGAGCCCCCGTCGCCGTGCCGCGAGCCCCCCGAGTCTTCGCTTCCACCTTCTCCACCCACTCACTCCCACCGTGTCTGCGAGGAGCAGCTCCTGAAAGGTGAACCGCATGATTGCCTCTGTTGTATTTTCAGCAGTTGCGATTGCTGACAGACAGAGGGCGTTCTGAGGCTTTGCGTTCAGTGTGAAGTCTTTACTTTTGCCGGAGATGTGTCACTTGAAATGAATTGTATTGAACTCGTAGCGCAATGTCTCTTTTGTAGAATATGAGCTTGTAAAGAACGCCTTCTTCACTGACCCCAACGACCAGAGCGCCTGGTTCTACTATCGCTGGTTGTTAGGTCGAGGTACGTGGAGTTGTAGATTTGTGTAAAACCAGCCATTAAGGTTTGTGACTGCACACCTTCACTCACTGCTTCACTCTGTCCTTTTTCCTCCAGCCGAACGGGAGGAGATGATTAGCTGCGTGTACGTCAGCCGCGATGAGGAGCGAGTGGCTGTGGCCTTCTCCCGACCAGTCAACGTGAGCATCTTCACTTGTGGTTCCGGAAAGCAGGCTTGTCTATTTCGTATCGTTTTCTTTAGCATCTTTGCCCTTCTCTTGAACACTTCAATCAACCGCGACAACAACGTGGACCTTGACAACACAAAGGGCCAGATCCACGAAGCGATTGCCCAGCTTTTACGCTAGAAAATCCGTGTAAATTGCTCCAAAACCAGTGCGTCCTATCCACAGACGGGATGCAAACTGGCTGCGCCAGACTCATGTGAATGTATTTAAATTAGTCATTACGTTCCCTTCTATGCAAATATGCCTCATTTGAAACAGCGGCACATCCAGAAAGAGTTTGCACTCGGGTCCGCACGTACTTTGACAGATGTAAACACCGCCATCCTGGGATGTTTGGAGAGACATGTGCGACTGTCTCTTTCTTGGTGTGAGTTTGGGAGAAAGCCAATGCGTATGTTATTTGACGATGACAGAAATAAAGTATTCCGTCAGAAATTCCACTTCTGGTCTGACGATCTATCGTTACTCCAGCGCATTTTGTGCTTCTGACTCCTCAGGTGCCTCCTTTCCGGGCGTTTTTGCGCCTGCATATCATTAGCGCAAAAATCCTTTGTGGATACGATGCAAAGGTGGCGGAGATTACGGCCGCAAAACGTGCAGCAATTTACCGCTGCGCTCCATTCTTTGTGGATCTTCCCCTAAATGTTTTTCCGTGGCAGGTTTCCCTCACAGTGACTGTCCACCTTTGTGCAGGCGCAGTCCGTGGGCCTGCTGCTGGTGCTGGACGGTCAGCCCCAGAGAGTGGAGTGGAGCAGCGTGCATCCCCGCTTGAAACACAGCCCTGTCTGGGTATCCTTTTCAACCGCGCCGGAAGCCTCACCTCTTACTTTCCCAAGATAGATGAAAAATATCATTACGCGAAAACGAATTGCACATCTTTTTTTTTTTCTTCTTTAATTCCTTACTGCTGTAAATGGAAGCGCGTCTCTTTCTGATTGGTTTAGTCGCGCTGCCAAAGATGTCAGATTTAATCAGCTCCGTCAGGCTGCTGCATTGCCATGGAAATAAGGGGCCGCGGCGTACGCGCTCCTGCTGTCACCCTGCGTGGGCTTCCTGTAAAGGAAGCTGATTTGTATCGGAGCCGGAGTTTCTCTGTTCCCACGCCGCCTCTCTGTCCTCGGTTCACCTTAACAGCCGATCAGATCTGCGATCTCCCTCCGGGGACGATTAGCGACATCGTCAACGAGCACAATCTGACCGTGCACTGGACCGAGAAGCACACGCACAGAGACTGCGCGCTGTACACAGGTGATCCGTCTGTTGCGTTACAGCAGGGGTGTCGAACTCAAATACACAGTGGAGCCAAAATATAAAACTTGGGTAAAGTCGCAGGCCAACATTGATATTCATCGAACAAAATCTTCCTCCAGATGTCATAGTGAATCAGTTTATATGGAGCCAAGCAAGTTTTGCCTCAACAATGAATATGGAACAAGCAAAACTTATTACTATACAATATATCACTTCATTTTTGCACACATGCAAAACTGAATTTCAAATTAAGAAAGACTTATCAAAATTATTTAAATGTCAATAGAATTTGTATGCCTATTTTTTTTTTTGCATCCTTCTGATTTAAATTTCAACAGTAACATTTTTCCCCAGGCTAATAATACAATTAAAAAACAAAATAACAACAAACCAGAGAAGTCATTATAATATCCTTCAATAAACGTCCTGTCCTGATCCAGCAGAGCATTCTGGGATTTGCAGTATTAGCGGTACATGTGCTGTATAATACTGACAAGCCAGTTTTAGTAGTGAGCCGGCCAAATATAATGACACTGCAGGCCAAATTTGGCCCACGGGCCAGAGTTTGACACTTCTACGTTACAGTGATGGCACTGATTGACTCTCTTTAAATGGACTTTGGTGCTATGATTAGGATTTTACTTGTTTTTATTTGTGCACGTAAACAACAGATCTTGAATTGATGACACAGCTGGTTTTGCTAACCCAAAGAACGGAATATTGTCACGTTTCCCAAACCTGGCTACTGACACTTGTGCAGATAAAGCCACAGCCAGGCGTTCACTTTAAATTAACTTCTCTAATAGTTGTTCATCGGCTTCAATCATAGGTGCAAATTTCCACTCACCATTCCACCGCTTCATGGTGGCAGTGATGCCTGATCAGACACATTTTAATTTCCGTCGTTGCTGAAAACGTATCAGATAAGAAATGCCTGCAACGTGATGTTGCCGTTTAATTGCACGGCAGTCCTCTACAGTCGGCGGAGACTGTGCAGACTTCAGTGCAAAATCAGATGCAGCAGTCAGAAACAAGGATACCGACATCAATGCTGTAGACTTTCTGGGTTTCTTTGGCCCGGTGAGACAGAAAATTGAGACTCTGAAGTCCACGGAAATACAATCATGCAAGCTGTGAACTTCTGCTTCCTCACACACTGCACCGTCAACCCTTCGCAGGCCGCAGTGAGAGCTGGTGCCGGGACTCCGCCACGGATCAGGAGCTGTTCAGGTGACGTCTTTCTGCAGCTTGGCGCCACTGTTGAGCTGTTCTTGCAGGCTGAGACTGACTGGTTGTTCTCTCGCTCTCCAGAAGTGAACTGTCGGTGGAGAAAACGTCGGTGCTGCAGTCGGAGCTCGAGTCGTGCAACCAGCTACAAGAACTGGAGCCTCTCAACAAGTGTGAGTAATATTAGCAACTGTTGTTTTTTGTTTTTTTTTCTTGATGTTTACGCATACATGATCTGATTTTTCCGCCCCATCCCGTCTCCGCAGGGTGCTTGCTGACCATCATCCTCCTGATGAGGGCGCTAGACCCTTTGGGATACGAAAAGGAAACGCTCGCTCATTTCCAAACGTTGAAAGTATGTCACCGGCGTGCACAGCAGCACAGCAGCACAGCAGCACAGCAGCAGTGCGATAACAGGAGCTCGCTGCCTGATTGAAAGCCTTTGTTTCCTCTTGCAGGAAGTGGATTCCATGCGTTCTGCGTATTACAGCGACCTGTGCAGCAAGTTCATGATCGAGAACACGATCCTGAAAATGGAGTACGCGGAAGTGCGTGTCTTCAGCATCTCGGATAAGGTCGGTCTTGGTGAATGAGGAGTCGCAGCGCTTCATTTTCACAAGCCTTAATTTTCCTCTCTTCCCTTTTTGATAGAATCTGACCACTTTGTGCCACTTGGACCAGCTATTATTGGTCACCCATATCAACCTGTCATCTAATCAGCTGCAGCGGCTGCCTCCTCACTTCTCCATGTTGCAGTGCCTGGAGGTGATGCGTTCAAATCCATTGATCTCTCCTCCGAGCGGAGAGTCTCTCTTCTTCTTTGTGGGCGGCACAATCGACCAATTAAAGGACAGATACATCAACCTTGTCTATCTGTGTGACATGATTAAAAAGGTTTTTCTTTTTGTTCCCTTTCAGGTCCTGGAGGCCGATAACAACTTGATAGAGAACCTGGAGGGAATTAATCACCTTCCCCGATTAGAGGAAGTGCTGCTGAAGAATAACAGTATCCTTTCAAGACGAGGATGCTGCCGCTCTGCGCTGCACAGACGCGGCAGCGTCACAGCGTATTGTACCAGTAGACTGTGACTCAAAAGTGGTGTGAATCAACACAATGAAACGCCCCCGGAGAGAAGGAAGGCGCGGAGCTGAAAGTCTGCCGCGCACAAAGACGCTCCGGCTCCCAAAAAAGCGCCGCCGCGCCGCAGCGCCGCAGCGACAGTCAGCGCTGCAGCTTCACGCCGGAGAGCATCGTCGCTGAGCGAGGTAGAGGCGCTTCGAGGGGGGGTTTGCGTCACGATTGTTTCTGTGCGGGATCTGTCTGTCGGAGACATTTTCTTTAACCCAAATCCCTCAGAAATCTCCACCCTGGCAGACCTTCAGCCGCTGGCCTCCTGCCCCAGACTGAAGCGCATCGATCTGCGCGGCAACCCCGTCACACAGACGGCCGACGTGGAGGCCGAGCTGGGCCAGCTGCTGCCCTCGGTCACGGAGCTCCTGCTCTGAGTCCACTCGCCGCCGTGCCGTCCTTCACACTCTCAGGCGTGTCGGTTTTGCGAAAGAGCGACTCTGTGTTTTTGTTGTCTTGTGACTCCGTCTGGCGTCCACCTGTTTGCGGGGGCGGGGGAAGTGTCAATCACACTGTCACTCTGTCCTCCAGGAAAGCTTGGCGGCTGGGAGAAAGTGTCAGAGGCCCGTCGGACACACGTTCATTTAAATGTGTTTGTGATAAAGAAAAGTTGCGTTTCTCTTGGTGTGCGTGCGTGTGCGGACGTCCTCATTGCAGCAAACACAAGTGCATGCAGGAACACTAGTAGCAGAGCAGCCTGACTGCAGCGGCAGCTTCTCACCTCCCTCAGCTTGAAAAACACAAAACACACAAACACACACACACACACAAAACAAACAAACGGTTGGATTTCAAACAGTCAGACTAACGTCGAGCATCACACGGCTCCCATTCACAGTTTCTAAAAAAGGTTGTGTAAAGTATTTAATAAATGACACTATACTGTTGCACAGTGAGTCACAGATCCAGTAATAAACAGCACACATTGTGTCACTGCCTAAAGGAGAAAGGAAAAAGTGTCTTGTGGTTTGTTGTTCGAGAAAAAAAAACGGATGAAAAAAAACGGTCCCGAAAACGGTTGTGTCAAATTCTTTTGAATTTGACACAACCTGGCCAAATGGCCGTGCCAAAAAAGGTGGAAGAACATGGTTTAAAGGTTTGCAAAAGAAAATTTTCATTTATTCACATTGTCAAAACTAAACTGAATGTGCAACAAAGCAACAAATGTGAAACAATCCAAGATGTGCTGCTGTCCTCAGGAAGCAAGAGAGAGAAAACAGGGAGGGGGCAGGGCTTTTAACAGCACACAGAACATTGGCCAGGTGCTCTCCGTTGCACCACTCAGCCCTACACTCTAATCAGCTCAGGATCTGAGGAGAGAGAGAAAGTGAGAGAGACAAGCTGCGTTTCTATTACCCCTAGAATTGCGCAAAATCTAAATATCGCAATAAAAATGGGGAATGGAAACGGCTAAACTTCAAAAAACCTCTCAAGTATCGCTAAAAGGTTTTGACGCTCTCATGAGGTGGTTTCTCAGAAGTATCGATATAGAGGTATATCGCAGAAGTGTCATGGAAACACTTTTCGCATGTACACGTCAGCGGACGTGACGTACGGGGTCACGTGACCAGTTCACTTCAAGTGAAAACGCAAAATGCTTCGTCCCTCCATCCTCCTCGATGTTGGGTCTCGCGGGATGAGATTTTAAGGGAATTACGGCTGACTGTATGCGCTTCACACCATTCAGTGGAAACACCTGCAAATCGCAATTGTACTTTGTCGAAATTTTAGAAATATCGCTTTTATTTTGTGAAAAACTGTAATGGAAACGCAGCTACTGACAGGCCCAGCACAGACCCTAACACTAGAGGGGCTGTGACAAATGTGCCTATAAAAGGTTCCGTTATGTGACATTTAACAGCGTTCTGGTCAGTGATTTCTGAATATGTCTTCAGTCTTGTGAGCAAACGTCTCGGGAAATTCGATATATATTCATCATCCTTCACTACTTTCGCTTAATCATACAGAAAGCGGGTGCTGAAAATTCTGCTAAAAGTTGGCCCTTTGTGATGTCACAGAGGGCATCTGGCACACAAGGGTGCCAGATTGGTGACACAACCTTGCGAAGGAGGAAGTTCCACCTCGAGTGTCAGCAGGAAAGTTATTAGCCAATACTGGAGAGTCAGGCAAGTCTGGGATGATGAGCAAAGATCGGAAAACTGTTGGTTAATTTGGAAATGCCAACGATCCGTGCTGTTGACAGCCCTGAAAGCTGTGCCAGCCAGCCAGCAATGTCGTCTGTTTTGAATGGATGTCCGACCCTGCGGCGTTCCGGGTGGGTGATAATTTCATCAGCCTCACTGACGAGCCGGCTCATTTCTAAGGAAAGTGCCAAGGTACCGTTTGTCATCAGGGAGTGTCGACACCAAAAAACAAAAAGTGTGACACCTTCCCACCCTCAGCATAATAAAAAAAAAAGAAAATGTCCCTTGCAGCTCGTCACTAATGACTCACTGGGTTCTGAAATGTCAGCGGTGAGGGGAGGAACGCACAGAGTCAACAGCTTAATGCAAGTGAACTCCCATTAACATACAGAGATGAACAGTCATAGACTTGACATGAGGAAACAATTTGAAAGAGCCAGATTTCACACATCAAACTTGCCCTGAAAAAAAAGAAAGAAAAAAATAACACAATTCTGACCACAAACTGGGGCTTTTCAGACTTCACAATACAATTTTAATGTTAGCAATATATCAGACACTTCACACTTCTGACCAGTTTTGTAAGTTGCGCTGGCTGTGGCGCTAACAGAAGGAAACTGCAGCTCCTGGTAGCTGCCGGGGAGGATTCAGGAGCTGCAGGGCATTTTCAGGCGGTGCTCTTTGCTCCGGGCGCACACCGTCCTCCTCCGACGTGGAGGTCAGAGGTCGTTTGGGTGTAACAGGCAGAGCGAGCGTGACCAGCGAGGACAGTCGGCTGGATGCCTGGTGTAAAATGAAATCTGCGTGAAGGACAGAGCCAGGGGACTGAAGCGATGATCCTGTTGTATCCAGCTGTCAGTTGTTTTATTGTTTTGTCATGTCAGTAAGTCTGTGTATGTGTGTGTGTGTGTGTGTATGTGGCTGACAGACTGTCAGACTCTGAAAAGATAATTAAAAAAAAGAAGAAGAAGAAGACCTTTATTGATCCCACGATGGGGAAATTTGCATTCCAAGTTGCCTCCGAGGATGGAAAAGGGCCAAAACGCTGGCAAAAAGGTGCCAAAACTGTACAAACAGCAGGCAGCGATTTCCGTGCCAGCAATCATTTTCTCCACAGCGGCAGACTCGTGTGACCTGATTAGCACCAAAAACCCACCAGCGCCAAGGCTGATAGGAATTCTAATTTCTCAGATCACTAAATTTTTAGACCCGCTAGAATTTCTTTCCCTCTTTTTACAAAAAAACGTAAATCAAACTTAACGTGTCACAAACAGACTGCTTTACGTGTCATTCTTAATTATAACTTACACACTTTGAAATATTTCACTCCCAAACCCTATTTGAATGTGACAACTTTCCAAAGGCACCGACACCGTTAATATCCCCACAAGCCTTGTCGCTTTTATGAGGCTATAGTGACGCTGAGTCAACCAGCCACGCGCGACCGAGAAACTCGGTGAAAAACCAACTCGACCTGTTGGGTGAATATTAAGTATGTTCAGTCGTTCGCTGTTAGCTCGCTCCTTTGTTGTTGTTTTTTTACAGCGTTTCACACAAAAGGAGAGAGGCACACCACGTCGGGCCGGTGGAACTTCCTCCCATGTGTCAGCTGTGAGTAAGAGGCCAGGTCACCGTGATGGACTGGAGCAAAGTTTGGCACCATTCGATCCGTCTATCCAGCCGTCTATCCATCCGTCCATCCACTTTGAAATTCAGGTCAAGTAAAAAGTCGCCCTCCGTCATTCAGGCGTCGGCTTCCCCTTGATCTCATCCGTCTTGGTCCATCAGCCACCTCTTTAAAAAAAAAAAAAATCAATTTTATGTGCGTGTGTTGTTGTTTTGTTTGTGTGTGTCAGGGTTTGTGTGTGTGTGTGTGTGTGTGTGTAATCTTGCAAAAAGCTGGCAGCATTGATTATTGCCTCCTCTCTGATGCAGGAGCTGAACCCAGGATTAAACACACGGAAGATTTGGGCCCTGCGTCTACTGTCTATCTTTAACAGTTAAAAACTGCTTCACTCCCAAGAAGCCATGTTATGATAATAATAATGATGATAATTCATTCATCTTCTATACCCGCTTATTCCAATTCAGGGTCACGGGGGTCTGCTGGAGCCTATCCCAGCTGTCTTAGGGCGAAGGCAGGGTGACACCCTGGACAAGTCGCCAGTTCATCGCAGGGCCACATAGAGACAGACAACCATTCACACCACATGCACACCTACGGACAATTTAGAATATTCAATTGACCTCACATGCATGTTTTTGGAGTGTGGGAGGAAGCCGGAGAACCCAGAGAGAACCCACGCAGACACGGGGAGAACATGCAAACTCCACACAGAAAGGTCACAGGCCCGGGCCCCGGAATCGAACCCACGACCTTCCTATGATGATAATAATGATGCTAATATGAAGAAGAAGAAGAAAAAGAGGAAGAAGAAGAATTATATATATATATATATATATATATATATATATATATATATATATATATATATATATATATATATATATATATATATATATATATATATATATATATATATATATACTGTAACAAAAAGTAGTTTGGAGCAAATACTTGGCACTCTTCCAGAACGTGCGTATGTTGTTCCTGAGATCCAACCTGATGGCTGTGTGTGCGGCAGCAGGGCGTGTTCTGGCTGTCTTTGCACAAGTATTTATGAGAAGCACTGATTCTCCTCGGAGGCACACACACACTCACACACACTCACACACACTCACACGCGCACAAAAGCGAACCGAAGATTTCCTCCTGCCATCCTGCACTGAAAGTGAGTAACTCTGAGCCGGTGACAGCGTGAGTCTTTAGGCACCTGACCTCGGCCCCTTATGTCCTTCTATTGATTGAACTTTGTAGTTGGAGGTCCATCATTTATTCCTTATTAAGCTCTGCTCAGCTTCTCTGCTCGTCCGACTTCTGAGCGGCGTCGATGTCGCTCTTCGTTTGTGCTCAGAACCAAACTTGATTCTGATTTTTTCTGCTTCATCAGCTCGCTGCTCTTGTCTTTCACCATCTGATTGCTGCAGTGAATCAGTCAGTCGGCAGCCCAAAAAAAGTGTCGACAGCCACAGGGAGACGTTATCAAGTGCGGTAGACCAACGGGACGAGTCGCTGTTATCAGATGTGATCTCGGGGGGGTTGGGGGTGGGGGTGAGGGGCAGAGATGCCTGCGAGATGCCCCAATTGAACTCATCACCGCAGGTCTGCGGCTCCTTCGCAGCACCGCGGCGAC
Source organism: Thamnaconus septentrionalis (assembly GCA_009823395.1). Lineage (NCBI taxonomy): Eukaryota > Metazoa > Chordata > Actinopteri > Tetraodontiformes > Monacanthidae > Thamnaconus > Thamnaconus septentrionalis. The sequence continues at coordinate 5,149,985 of CM020508.1, read as the reverse complement.
ACGCTTGTGAGCAGCACGTGCTGCTGTGTTCCATCAGCCGCAGCAGCAGCGGAGGCAGCGAGCGTGAACTCCATTTGACACCTGACCAGGTTGTTGTTTTTTTTTAAAGATGTTTATCTACGAGCCCCCCACCTGAACAGTGTGTATTGCGACACACAGGTGCGCCTCTGTTGGTTTCGCAGAATAACTCTGCAGCTACGCGGGGAGAGATGAGAGTGTCAGATAAGAGCAGCGGGTTCAGCCGCCACCCGCGACATCACCTCCTCATCATCACCGCAAACAACATCACACAGCCTGTTGAGAGCCGAGGAGGGTGACAGTGATTCCAGCCGGTGCGGTCAGGGGTTCGGGGTCAGCTTGGCTAGAGTGGGTCCGGCAGTTCTGTCGATCTGTGGTGTTACAGAATGATCCCTGTAGAAACCGACGTAAAAGCAGTCTGACTGACTAATATGACTCTCTCAGCTAAGAGTTAAAAAAAAAACCAAAAAAAAAAACCATAGTAGTAAGTGTTTAAGTTGCCCAAATCCTTTAATTGAATTAATTAGCGATTGAAGACTCTAATGTGTCTGCTGTACAAAAGGTACAGGGCTGTTTAATATTGGATTATATCTATAGGCTGAAAAAACAGTAAGAACATCAATCAATTAATCAGCACTCAGTGTATTTGTAAGGCACTGAATCACATGAAGTGGCGTCTTAAAGCACTTTGCACAATCAAAAGAGAAAATCCACTCAGTGGAGCTGAGTGGGCGGTGGCTGGATTTCTTCGTGATGCAGAACGTGTTCAAGCCTCAGAAATAAACGCAATTGTCATCAAATACCTTCTTTTCCAGAGTCTGACCTGGTCCGACGGGTCGACTTGCCTTTATCGTGAAGTTGTTGTGAAATCCTGATATCCGCCCAGCATGTGGTCGGTTTCACCGCCCAGCCCTGGGCACAGTGACATGGACTGCATGTTTATACAGTGTTCCTCTTTGATCCCTGTTTTTTTTTTTCTTCCCCTCTCTCTCTCTCTCTCTCTCTCTCTCTCACCCACTGCAGAGGGTAATTTTATGGATTTCATTTTCACATCTCGGTTGCAGCAGTTGCGCAGGCCCACAGTTTGCCTGATAAGTGATCAGTTAATAATCTGGAGCATGGTGGACAGAATTCCAAATAGCTTTGGAATGACATGTTGGCGGTTGCACTGGGCTCAAACATCTTGAAGCCGGTTTGCAAAGAAAAAAATTCAGCTGGGATACATCAGAAAGACTTTTGGCAGTCACTTTAATTCTCAGTAGCGCCACCACATGGTTTCTATCAATCACTGGACGAACACTCATCCAAAAATTCCCGCCTGGATTGAAAACAAGTCTCAATATTTTAGACTCAAGCTGAGCAGCAAAAAACAAACAAACATACATCTCCAGAAAAACGTGTTTTTAACCCTCTGTTTACAGCCTCTCAAAAAAAAATTCCACAAAGATCTAGGTTTCCCACTAAAACTGATGTTTTGTCGGACGTTCTACACGTTTGCAAGAGACAAAAGCAAGAGTGTGGAAGTAACGACAAAGCAAGGGTATCAGCACCCTTTGTGATGTCACAAGTGGCTGATTTTCAGAACTGCGCCAACACTTTCAGAAAGGGACAGCAATCAGAAGAAGCAAGGATTGACTTTTCACATTACTGGGGAGTCATTCATTCATTTTCAGAGGGATTTTTTTTGTAAAATATGGGACCTGCAATGATTTCGAACTTGCAACAATGGTTATATTTTGCAAAATAACTTCATGGAGTCATGCACGAAAGAACGCTGCATACTGACTGAAAAGTTAGAACTGACAAAAAAAACCAATGACCAACAGCAATAAACATAGTCATTGCCTTGTCATTGTCATAGGAGCGAAGACAGAAGAAACAAACAAACCAGGAAGATATTTCTATGGCTTTACAGCTTTAAACTTTACAACCACTGACACAGAAAAGGAAGAATAGCACTCACATCTTTGGCCAAGTCTGCATCCCAGCCCTGGTGGGTTTGTAGGTAGTGCCTCATCTGACTTCCTGCAGTTCTTCTTCTATGGAAGATTTTACCGGCCCAAATTTCCTCTTCCTCTTTCTGTGTTTTCACTGCTGTCAATGCTGCACAATGCTTTAGCTCATTACTGCCCCTCAGGTCGGCGACTGAATAGCACCTCCACCTTTGACTGGCCGGTTAGTCGGTCACACTGGGTGTCACCCTGGGTGCCAACCCGTCCCGTGGACACGCCCCTGGGAGTGTGTCGGAATGTTGTTTTGTTCGGAGTAGAGTTACTCACAGACTCCACTCCACTGACATGGGAAAATGAAACAAATCCAGTGTCACACTTGCTACTGCTTAATTCAGACTTACCTGTCTGGCTACTTTATAAACATCAACTCTGGCTCTGTGTGCGTGCGTACGCGTGTGTAATAGAGGGAATCTCTGTCACATTCCCTTAAAGGTGGAATTACATTCTGAAAGCGTTAATCAAATTGGACCCCCGTGAAAAAAGGAGTGAGTGAGGGAGTCGGTGGAAGGAATAAATGAGAAAGGCAGATAATAAGCATTAAGCCTGGCAAGTTTTGCCAGTGCCGGTTTATTTTTGGTTCAGTTCACGGCCACGAGTTGGCTAATCTCTACTCTCCCCCAGTGCGCTAAGTGAAAGAGAGTGAAGCGCAGTTGGCTCGGCTGGAAAAGCAATCTATTTAAAAACGGCAAACAGTTCTTCTTTTCATTTCCTCTCTGTCACCACAGTTTTACCGTCTCAGCCCCAAACGCTTGGACAACCACTGGTGGTTTATGAATAGATTTCCATGTGAGCTGATGAGGTGTGACAAAGGAGGTGTGACATAATTTACAGAAAACCAAAACAATACAGAGGAACCACCTAAGGGGTATTCGCCATAACTCCGTTATGTCCTTTTTTTTTTGGTTGCTTCAGTGCAGGTTCAGTACTTTGCAGAACACCTGCAGGGAGACACTTTGTTTTGGTGAACATGCAGTGCAAAACTACGCCAATAGTGGTTCATTCAAATGAACCTAAAAGGCAAGCATCCATTTAAAAGAAGAAACATTAGAACAAACTTTGAATATTTCAACAAAATGCAAATGAGGACCAGGACGAGTCTCAACACTGAAAGATATAAATATCAGTGGTATTTTTTCCCCATTATGATTCAAACTTAGCGGCATTAACCGCCCATTTGCCAATATAGAGAATGTGAATGGTAAATAATGGCGTCTTTATCCTGCTGTCAAAAACAAACTCCACATTTTATCACCTGAGGCTTCCTGGCAGCGCCTGAATGGTTCCTGTTCTTCTCTAATCCAGGATGCCTGTGGAGACTCGCTCCTTCCGGAACAGATCTGCGGTGGGTCGCTTCCCATCGGTCACCCTTAGTCTCGGGGAGGACGACAGGGAAGAGTTGGAGGAGCGGGACGAGCAGACGGAGAACGCCTGCCGACGCTGGCTGCAGAAGATCTGCCCGTGCTGCTGCCGCCGCAAAAGGGACGATGACGACATCACAGAGACGTTAGAGACGGTGGACGAGGACGAGGTCGGTGACAAGGACAAGGACAAGGACAAGGATAAGGATAAGGATAAGGACAAGGACAAGGATAAGGATAAGGACAAAGAGGAGGAAAATCCCGACGGCAGCGAGATCGACGGTAAACCACCTGGCCTGCAAGGTGAAACGAGAGTCATGTCAGAGGTTGCGGCTCACACCATGTTTGTGTTCCTCCAGAGCTCCTCCTCAAAGTGCGATCCATCGACCTGATGAAAAGCCAGTCGGGGGAGAACCGCACCAAGCACCACACCAACCTCTACCAGAGCCAGAATCTCATCATCCGCAGGGGGCAGCCGTTCCAGATGTGGGTCACTCTGTCTCGACCCCTGGACCGGAACACCGACCAGCTTCACCTGGAACTGAAGACAGGTGGGTCCTGGGATGGAGGCCTCGACGACCACAATCCCTCCTCCGTGCTCCTTGTCTGCTCCTGTTTTCAGTTTATAAACACGAAGCAGGCACTGCGAGCAGCAAAGCACACTGTTGATAAGATGTCTGTCTGACCTGTAAATTGGCATAACACTCATAAAACTATAAGTAAGAACCTGCAGGTGCAAAACAGAGGAGTTAGAAAACATCAAACTTTTCACAGCCAACTGCACTAATGTATCCAAAAAACTGCTGACTAATCTTGATGCAAACAGCCAAAGTCACCTGAAATGAAGCTGTTGCATCGATTTAGCAGCTTTTCCGTCAGACGCACAAAGGGAAGGCGGGAGAGAGCTTTACAGATGCTGCTGCCCGGCCCCTTGTAAAAAAAAAACAACTTGTGGCAAATGGTCGCACCTGCTGCTGCGACCAGCTGCCTGAGCCGCAGCCCACCAAATGTTTACCCAGCTTTCATCTCCGCCTCTGCTCCCTCCCGCCCCGGTGCCGGGTGCTGTAAGGCAAAGAGGACGCAGACAAATTTAGATCACGCAATTACAGCCGCGCATAATAACAAGTGGAGGTGGAAGAGAACAACTGCAGCGTCGTGTTTACCAGGTTGTGCTTTCATGCTAGCCAGGAAAACAAATTGATAAAAATGAACCCGAAGGCCATTATTATTATCGGTAAACAAACACTGTTTAATAAACTGTTGCCATCTGCAAAGTCCAAAACAGCAACGTCTGTCAACACTTCCTGTCCTGTGTTGTTCAGTTCGAAGGAGAGACGTTAAATCCAAAATGTCATGCACATATTATGCATCAACATGAAAACTATTCAAAAACCACCATGTGTTCCACCAGCAGGCAACCTTGACCAGCAGCTGGATCACTAGAGTATTTTGCTCATCCCTCATGAAATTCTCACACAGAGTTTTGCATAAAGACACAGGAGGTGCAAGCGAGGTACATGGTTATAAAACCATGAAGCAACTTTGAATAACCCCAGAGTGTCAGACGGGGTTTTGGGGCATTTGCCACTTCCCACTGAATAACAGGGATTACAGGTTGGCTGTTGGAAAATAAGATTTCTACTGCAAACACCGGTTCGTGTAAAGAAATATATTTTTTATTATGTATTTAAATAGTGTGTTCTCTTTTTTTATTGTCAAAGAGGAAATTCCAGAGTGGAAAAAAGGCATACAGATAAATCAAGAACCACTGCCAAGCATGTTGTATATAAATTATTTCCAGCAAAGAAAAAAAGAGACTGATGACAATGACAAGGTGTCAATATAGTGAATTAATTCGAGCTAAGTACATAGTAAATTAACAAGCAAATTGTAAATAATAGTGAATGATTTAAAACCAAATCCTCAGAAAACAAGAAGCAGAATTAGCCTAAATTGATGCTAGAGACTCCCTGCGTCTGCGTGGGTTCTCTCCGGGTTCTCCGGCTTCCTCCCACAGTCCAAAAACATGCATGTGAGCTCAATTGAACATTCTAAATTGTCCATAGGTGTGCATGTGAGTGTGAATGGTTGTTTGTCTCTATGTGGCCCTGCGATGAACTGGCGACTTGTCCAGGGTTTCACCCTGCCTTCGCCCTATGACAGCTGGGATAGGCTCCAGCAGACCCCCGTGACCCTGAGCTCAGGAAGAAGCGGGTATGGAAAATAAATGAATGAATGATGCTAGAGAGATTAGCATGGCTGCTGCTATAGCTGCTATTTTGCATGCAGTAGAAGGCGTTCACGTGGAAAGAATTATAGGAAACATCACAGCAAGTTCTTCTCAGTTTAGTAACTTTCTAATCGTCCCAATGGGCTCTGATGTGGTAAAGGTTCAAAGAGCCTGTGCTGGACACTCTTTGAGATCTAACTACATGGGTGATTGGTCCTCGTGAAATGTGATAGAAGATTCACCCAATCACCTTCCAAGTTTGAGCCTACCCGCTCCAAATGCTCTCCAGGGGCTTTTCACCAAACGGATATGTGCGATAAAGCCAGAAGATTACGTCAATCAGCTGTAAAACCAGGCTTCCAGATCCAGTATATCCATATTTCAGTCATATTTCTGATGTTTAAAAACGGATGCAAGGGAGATTTCCTGCCTGGATGTGACTGCAGTGCCCCCCAATTCTCAGGCCGACATTCGAGGGCGTCAAGCACCTCGACGGGAAGCCAATCACAGTCCGACACTGTCGGCTGTTTGCCAAAATCAAGTGGAAGTCAATGAGGGATTTCATCAGAATGATTGAGCTCAATAGTATGAGGTCTTTCAGGGGTTGGGTGGGTTTGGGGGTTGTTTTTTTTATAACACCTTGCGAATGAAAATGATCAAAAAGATTGTTCCACACACACAATTGCGCTATTCGGAGATTCAGATTTTTTTTTTTTTCGCACTGCTGAAATTACAAACTTTTTTTCTCCCCTTTGATAGATTAAAAAAAAAAAACACCTTGATGTCTGAGGAAGCAAAAAGATCGTCAACAGGCACAGAAGGAAGACTTTTTGCAGGCGTTCCTGATTTTGCTTTGTTACTCTCGGCTAAGAACGGAAACTTCCCGCATCCAGAATTAACTGAGCCTTTTCCTTCTCGCGGAAAGGCTTTGCAGGGCTGCCAAAAGAAGAAAAGCTGTGACAAGTCCTCCTCTGGGGAAAACTTGTCACAGTGAGAGTGAGCATGACACTCACGGCAATTATTTTTCATATTGCCTGCGAATCCTGGTATGTTTCAGAGACCACCGCCGCTGCCGCCGTGACCTTCCCGCTGGCTCAGCAGAGGTTCCTCCTGCAACACAGAGCCGCATAGCGACAGTCCAAACAGTGTCAGCGGGGATCAATGCGTGTGCATGCACGTTTGTGTGTGTGTGTGTGTAGCTGTGTTTGCAAAACCTCATCGGGCCAGTGCTTTCAAGGCATGCCGAGCCTCAGTGTTTGTCTGAACCACAGTTGCCACAGAGCGAAGGAATGTGGGTGCGGCTCGGATGAGGGAAAGTGAACCGGGGCTGAGAGAAAACCCTGCACCAAACAGTTTCCACACAGCCTACTTCTCTCTCTGCTAATTGCTCGTCCTGTCCCCTCAGGGCCTCTGCCGGCGGTGGCGAAGGGCACCCACGCCATCGTCCCCCTGGTGGAGAAGCACGGGAACGACCAATGGGAGGCTGCCATCGCGAGACGGGACGGCGACAGGCTGCTGCTCTCCGTCAACTCCCCGCCCACGGCCGTGATTGGCCGATATCAGCTGACTGTGGAAACCAGCTGCGCCAGCGGCGAGTTCATCTCCACGCACGATCCGGCCAATGACATCGTGGTGCTGTTCAACCCCTGGTGCCGCGGTGAGGAGAGGAAATTAGAACACTGAGTGGGAGGTTGGGAGCAGCAGCAGCAGTAGTGGCAGCAGCAGTCAGATTCTGGTTTCAGCCTTTCAGGGCCAACTGACCAGAAGCTCAAGCAGATATCACACAATCTAGAAAGAAAAAATAAAATAAACAGTATGTCCAGTCAGCAGTCATATCTGCACCCACCCCTCATGTTCCAATCATTTATCATTTTTTCAGTCCATCATATTGACCAGTATGATGATGTATTTGGGGGGAAAAAATTGTATATTATTTTCGAAAACAGATTATTTAGCCCTCTGTTTACAGCCTCCTGCCTGAGACTGATTCTTTGTTGGACCTTCCACATGTTTGGAAGCAAACAAAAATAAGACTTTCCCGCCTTGGGGATGATGTCGCTAACTTCTTAGCTTCCTTTGTGAGGTCACAGAGGGCTGGAAAAGATGGAAGTTTCTAATATCCAGGGTGTTTATTGCCTGGCCTGTACAAGTGAGTTTCACACAATATGGGAGCCTTCAAAAATAGTAATACACTGTCATGGTTTCACTTTTAGTCACAGCTTAAAGAAATGTTCTAAGAAAAGTTTATGAAACGGATACCTGGTGTGATATCAGTGACAACCTGATCATGTGTTTCTTGTTTTCCCTCCCATCGTGTCTCCAGGTGACGCCGTCTACATGGATTCCGAAGAGGAGAGGCAGGAGTTCGTCCTGAACGACGTGGGGCGAATCTACTACGGCACAATGGAGCAAATTGGAGCGCGCACCTGGAACTACGGCCAGGTGGGTGCAGCACCTCTCCTGTGTGTGTCTGTGCGTGTCTGTGTGTGTACTCTGACCAAGCAGTGGAGGGTCACGACTTTCTCCTATACGTTCAGTTTGACGACGGGATTCTCACCACGTGTCTCTTCCTGCTGGAGAAAAGTGGAACACCACCATCCGGATGGGGAGACCCCATCAATGTGGTGCGGATCATATCGGCCATGGTAAGAATATCTGTGTGTGTGTGTGTGTGTGTGTGTGTGTGTGTGTGTGTGTGTGTGTGTGTGTGTGTGTGTGTGTGTGTGTGTGCACACGCGTGCGTGCTGCACAGTGTTAATAGAGCCAAAGGGGCCACAGAGTGTTCACACTGTTTACATTAAATTACACTTTACTTTCGCTATAATTGATTGGCTAATTAAAACTCAAGCAACTGCTGCCTCCTGATTATTTTACAGTCAATTTGCTCTCAAAAGCTTTTTAATGTTTCGCTTTGCTCTTCTTGCCTGAGGGGTTTGTTCGCTTCCAGTGGAAGCTGCTCCAATCAGCTTGGTTCCTCCTCTTCTGTGTGTGCTTGCAGGGAGGGGAAGGAGCAGTTTGGGAGGCACTACAGAACTGCAAAATAAAGAAAATATTCATGGCTATGATTGGCCCAAGTGGAGCGAATTGCATGTCTCAACCATCTTGTGCGCCTTGAAGTGAAATTCCTTCTTTCTTTCTCGAAATCTCTTGCCCACACTTTTGCAATGACTTGGCTTCTTATGAAACCGTCTTAGGATCTAGGGATCGACTTTGACGCCTTCTGCCTGTGAAGACTTTGGCTGACCGTCTTATGTCAGAAACAAACAAAGTCCCTCTCTGTGCGTGCAGATCAACTCCCTGGATGACCGAGGTGTGGTGGAGGGGAACTGGTCGGGTTTCTACGACGGTGGAACGAGTCCCACCGTGTGGAGCGGCAGCGTGGAGATCCTGAAGAAGTACCACAAGAACAAGGGCACGCCTGTGAAGTACGGCCAGTGTTGGGTCTTCGCCGGGGTCTTCACCACAGGTGAGCTCCTCTCTCAGCACTTCCTGGCATCTAACTGGGTTCCGTCACCCTGACTTTGGAGCGCCGCAATGGAAATGGATAGAGATCTATACAAATTAGTATAGCTAAATAAATTAGAATAATAATATACATGCAAATTATGCGGTCTTCGTTAAGATGCCTCTACTGCCACCTACTGACAAACTCGCAGTTTATCTGAAACACACTCAATTCGCATTTGTGTTGTTTTCTTCTCCCTTTCTGGGCAACTTTCTAAAACAAGTGCTTCACATTGAGATGGCCTCACATTTATTGTGTTTCTCCAGTTCTGAGGTGTTTAGGTGTCCCCAGTCGCACCGTGACCAACTACAAGTCGGCTCACGACACGGACGTCTCGTTGACGACCGACGTTTACCTGGACGAGAACCTGGACCCCATCGATTCTCTCAACGCTGACTCCATCTGGTGAGGTCGCCGGCTGCCACCGCCGGTCGCTCCCTTCACCTTCATTACCCGACCTTAATCTCCTCCTTCCCTCGTCCTCCCCCGAAGGAACTTCCACGTGTGGACCGACTGCTGGATGGCTCGAGCAGACTTGCCCGCGGGCTACGGCGGCTGGCAGACCGTGGACGCCACCCCTCAGGAGACCAGCCAGGGCTCCTTCCGCTGTGGCCCCGCCTCCCTCGCCGCCATCCGCAATGGTCAGGTCTTCCTCAAGCACGACTCTCCGTTTGTGTTTGCCGAGGTTCGTGGAGCAAAGAGCAAAAAGTTTTCCGCTGTGCATTTCCGTCGGGTGAGGAGGTGACGAGGGGTAAAACAAAAAAATGTTTCTGATCGTCCTTCCGCAGAACGTTGCAGATAACAGCAGATTAGAATCTAAAAATTGTCACCGTTCAGGACCTTCAATTCCTCAAGTGTGACATTTAAGCCGCGGTGCCTGAAATAACTTTTCCATTTTGTGTCACCTCAACTGCCTGGCTGGAAAAGTGCCCTTTTTTCCCTCCACCTCAGTTTAGACGCATTATTAAAAAGCACTGACATTTGAGTGGATCTCAATGGCTTACTGTGGCACAAAAAAAAAAATTACACAGAAGCCCTGGAGGACGACGTCTATCTGGTAACAGTTGACCAACACACCCCTGCAACAGGTGCTGCCACATCACAAAACAGCTAACAGAGGACGACAGTTAGCCATAAGGCATCGGGCAGCCCCCCCCCAAAAAAATGCCATATATCACGTCTTACAGTTACCAGTGTTGTGTGCCTCTCTGATTATGTGCGTCACATGATTTGGATTTAGAAGTTTTTCACTACGATTGCCACAAGAAACAAAAGAAACTTGTTCCCAAAGATTTGGTGGTTGAAATGCGTCAAAACGCTTCTCTGACGGCCGGTTGAATCATCCTGCCTCCACTCTAAAAATCCTCTTCTCCCCCTCAGATGGACTAAACAATCCTCCGCTGATCCTTCAGTCACCAACATCCTGTTGACAAACTATGCCTTTGTCCTCTCTAATGAGCCACATGGCCGGCCAAAGACGACGCGTGACTGCGCCCATCTGTTCACAACTTCACGGTCTCTTCTTGTTTCTGCAGGTTAACAGCGATAAGATTTACTGGCAGAGGAACATAGATGGGACGTTCACACAGATCTACAGCGAGAAAAAGGCCGTGGGCCACTTCATCAGCACAAAGGCCGTCGGCTCAGACGAGCGCAACGACATCACCCACCTTTACAAACACCCTGAAGGTATTCACGCATATCTGTATTTAAAGGGGTCCTATTTTGACAACTGACTTTTTCAGGTTTATTTAGTATAACTGGCGTGCTAACTATCACACCGCGTGTGCGACTGTAGCTCAGGAAGTAGAGCGGTTCAAATCCCGCTCCATCCCAGTCTGTCGTTGTGTCCTTGGGCAAGACACTTAACAATAAATTGCAATTCCAATGGGGTTGGTAGCTCCATGCATGACAGCAGCCACCCATTGGTGCATGAGTGTGTGTGTGAATGAGAGGCCATTGTAAAGCGCTTTGGTGTCCCGTGAAGGTGCTGGAAAATGCTGCATCAGTGCCGTCCATTTACCTTTTAGTATGAAAAGTGACTTACGGGATGGCGTTCTCCTTGTTACTGTGCTGAAATGAGCTGAGGATGAGGACTGAATGAAAAATAAAAAAAAAAGTACTGTCGACAAAGCTTAACCGCATGGGAGCATGTAGCCATTTTCCCCGATAGCTAACTGTAGCAGTGAGCGGCTGGCCAATCACAAGGGCAGCTGTTCCAAGGCCGGTGGAGCAGGTAGGGGAGGGGGGAGGAGAGCCTCAACAGCCTCTTCAGAAGTAAGTGCTTTGTGTATTTTAGGAAGTAGAAGATCTGAATCCGAAAAATGGTCAAAATAGGGCCCCGTTCAAAAAACAAAAAATTGATAAATCAATCAACACAAATATTTCTTAACTTCTCAACACCTCTGCTCGCCCTCAGGCTCCGAGGCAGAACGTATCGCCGTGGAAACCGCCTGCAGTTACGGCTCCAAGGCCGAGGCCTTCGCCTCCCCGACGGCGGAGGACGTCACCGTCACAGTCGCCCTGGACGGCGAGGGCCCCGCCATGGGACAGGACGCCGAGCTGAGCATCCAGTTGCGCAACAGCAGCTCGGAGAAGCGGACGCTGGACCTGCACAGCCAGGCGTCCATCATGTACTACACCGGCGTGCACAAGGCCATGGTGAGGAGGGACCGGACGGACGTGGACATCCTGCCCAACGAGGGTGAGAGGAAGTTATATTTTGTGATTGCGCTCACGTGTTGGAAGCTGAAAATGGGAAAGTGGACCGTAGAATTCATACAAGGCACCAATTAAAGTCTGGAAAACTAGTTTCGATAATATAAACAGCTGCAAGGCCAAAACGCACCTGAAATGATAACAGACGCTTGAAAAAAAAATGAAGGAAAACAAATTTACACGACGGCTTTAATGACTGTGCCTCTGTTTTCCTCCTGCAGTGAAGACGCTGGAGTGGGCGCTGGCGTACGACGACTACAAGGACCAGTTGATAGACCAGGCCGCCCTGATGCTGACACTGTCGGGCCGAGTCAAGGAGACCCAGCAAGTCGTGGCCACCCAGTTCAGTTTCCGGCTCAGGACCCCAGACCTCTTCATCAAGGTTGGTTTGTTCTGTTTTGTTCAAGAAAAAGAAAGAAAAAACAGGAAGTCAACTGTGTTTCCCCCTCATGCAGCCGGTGGGCAGGGCCATGGTGGGTCAGAAGATGGCGGTGGAGATTTCCTTCACCAACCCGCTGCCGCGGGTGCTGAAGGCCGTCGTCTTCCACGTGGAGGGGCTGGGCCTGGTGGCCGCTCGCAGGATTAACTACGGGTGAGAGAAGGACGCACAAAGATTCCACGTATATATTGCAGCAGCGTTGCGCCGATCGCCAGCGATTAGCCGTGTCATTTCCTGTCGCCCCTGCAGAGATATCGCCAGCCGGGCGTCGGTGTCTCTGACTGAGCACTTTGTCCCCTCGCTGGCCGGCCCGAGGAAATTACTGGCCTCGCTGGACTGCAAGCAGCTGACGCAGGTCCACGGCGTGGCCGACCTGCTCGTGCAGGGAGGGCAGTGATGGTGCGGTGGAGTCGTCCTCAGCCTGCTGAGTCCACGGACGCCAAGTGCGTTTTCTTGTGAAGATCATTTGGATGTAAAAAATTCCTAAGATTCCAGAGCCGATGCACTGCTGCCTTTCGCATTTCCTTTAACAACAAAGATGCTAATTATCAGCTAGCAATTGAAATTTTGAAGAGTGTGAGGAGGAGGAAGAAGAATAAGAGGAGAACAAGGATGAAGAGGAGGAGGAAGAGGAGGAGGACGAGGAGGATATTTTCCAATGTACACATGTAAAAAATATTATTTTGAAGTACCTTGATTGTTGTCGTGCATTAAATGTAAAATCTGCTCATCCGCAGACGGACTCGATGTTGACTTCTCTTTATTTATTGACTTATTTATTTCATTGCGTGTGATGCAAACACTGCCGCGGATGATCTGCACACGCACAATAAATGTGAGAAAAAAATTAAATAAACAATTAAGCGTACGAGAGTGATGCCGTTCGCAGCTTGTAATGGACGTATTTTTTGAAGACTATCTGGATTGTGTATCATCTCTCCTGCGGGATGCCCCTCACAGACGCAACCACTGCTTTGAACAAAAGTTTCATCCTCTCCCAAAAAAATAAGTGCAAAGTTCTTTTGATAAAAAAAAAAGTCTTTCTCACTTGTGAGTGGGCAAAAAACGTCTGAGCTGCAGAGGAAACTACAGAAATATAAATTAAAAAAAGGGCAAAACGTGGGCTTGTTTTCTTCTGGGGCTGCATCGTTTCCTTCAGCAGGTCGGAATATCTCCACAGAGCACACAGCCACCACTGCCTTTTATTATTGAGAGTCAAGTTCTTTCTTCCCACGCGGCACAGCCGAGGCACCGCTGGAGTTCCCGCTAATCCACGAGCACTCTAAGCCCTCCCAGGAGTCCTGCGGGCAGAAGATTTTGACATGACGCGGGCAAAAAGTTGATGCTTTGAGATAAACGCCTGAAACGCCGACAGTTTGTGGGTCTGGAAGCAGAAGCTTTTTTTTTTTACTTCCAAGGTTGAAATGATGCGGGGGTCTGGGAGATGCTTGTCCTCCAGCTTGTACAGAAAACTAGCGACCTGGTTCTGAATCGAATATAACAGAGTAACGTCAGTGTGGCAAACATTAGGAGAGTTTTTCTTTTGAAACGATGTTCCAAGCAGAGCTGCCTTTGAGAAAACACCATTAAGCTCCACTGTTTGACATGCACGGCAGCAGTTATAATGCGTTGCTGATTAGCACAAGTAACACTATCCCTCCTACCCTCCACCCCTCCACCACTACCACACACACACACACACACACACACACACAATCTCCCCTGTGGAGATGCTCACTTGACATTTGCGTTTTGTTAAATTTCCACTCTGGGTTACTCATAAGAGCTCAGCAGAGTCAGGTTTGCAATTTTATTACACGTGAACACAGATGCTGTTTCTTTCACGCTGTCAATCATAACAACGTTCCATTTAGCGCTTCCAAAACGTCCCCATTAATAGATGCAACTCGTGGCTGTCGAGAGACGTGTGCCTCCTACATGAGGATCAATGAACTGTTTTAAACACAATCCAGCATGGACAGCATTACTGCGTCCTTTGCTTCACGTCTTCATCTTTGCAGGAGAACATTTCTTTCACACTTCCATCAAGAAACGCACGACAGGGCCGACTGCTTCCACTCTTATCAGGTCTGTTTTTTGTTATTACAGCAAAGCATCTGCATGCTCCTGCTGAGAGATATAAGCCCAGACATTTTTTCCCGTGCGTTAATCCACAATAACATTATAACGTTATTCAGACGATAGAAATTTTTGCATTTCTATTGTGCGTTCGCATCGCATCATGTGGTCGTCTGGGATTGTTTTTCTGATGGTGGGAAAAGGCAATTTGTGCCGCTACTGAACATTTGCGGCAAGTTGTTTTTTTCTACATACGACTTTAAATGTCACATAGGGTGTTTTTTGAAAATTTTGTGGGAAAAAATGTCTAAAAAGGTAATTGCGTCTCGTGTCAGTTGAAGACTTGAGCTGCTTTCTCGCCGGCGCGGTTCTGCACCAGATCATTTGTTACTCTGAATCACTTTGCATGCTTCTCCAGGGTCATTTTGTGCGATTAAAATTCAGTCTTGTAAAACAAGCCAAAGCACGGAAACCCTTACAGGGTCCCCCTTGCACCCTTGCCCCCTCACAACCGTGCACCGCCGGTCACGCCCGGCCTGATCTGAGCAGCGCCATGACGACGACACAAACAAACAAACAAACTAATTAACGAAAAGCAAAAATGAATCACGGGCTCCACTTCTTCCAGATATGGAACCCCACAAACAGAAAAAACGTGGGAGGTTTTAACTTCACACAGGGACTGTCTGTGTCCACGCCGACCTGCCTGGCTGCACGGATCAAGACTGTTCATACCAGCTGCCGAGACGCTCGTGACCCGCCAGCGAAAGCCTCCGGGGTGGAAAAGGAAGTCGGGCCGACACCTCGAGGTCCTTCTAGCCTGATTGCAACTCTCAAAATAAATCATTAAGTACAGCTAAATAAAGCTCACTCAATACGGTCGCTGTGCCATAAACTTTATATAAACTTCACTGCCCTTCAATGAGGCCTCCAGCATCTGTGGAGACCCCGGTCGGACGTTTCCCTGCAGAACGTTGCGTCGCAGCGGATTCACCCCTGACCGATTCAACGTCGTCTTTGTCGTCGTTGTTGTTGTCATGACAATTTCCCACAATGGTCGGCTCCCTCCAGAAAGCCGGCAGAGGCAGCAGCGGAGGAGAGCGCTGCGAGGCTGTGCGATCCGGCCTCTCTTTGCAAGAACGCAAACATGTCAGTAGATTCCAAACCAACGTCTTGTTTCTGAGGGAGCCGGCGTCTGGTTTTGCACGGCTCCTCCAACTGCTGCCAACCTCGCTGGATCCCTCTGAAATGCCCAAGGCGACTGGTGGGTGGAGGAAGGACAGCTTCTTTCAGCTGGAACGCCATGATATTAACTCATAACAATAATATTGGGAAAAAATAGAGAGAAGATCGTTTGTTTTTTTTCTTTAGCCCCTCTTTAGCCACATTAGCTTGTGCTAATGGACACTCGAGCAGATGATGATCTCCCGACGTGGCGCTGCAGCGAGCCATTTGCCAGCCGCTACTTGGGTGTTTGGAGGCAGAACGAGGCGGCTGAACAGCCATCAATACTGCAATATGGTCCTCACTGATAAAAAATGTTCGCGCACATGCCCAAACAGAGACATTTACTCCTCCTGTGGCTGGCTGGAAACAACGCAGCCCCCTTGAGGGAGAGCTGGGTTGTTTTTTTTCTCTCCTTGCTTAAAAATTCTCCCTTCCTTTGAAGACCACCTGCGCTGGCATCGCCCGCATTGCAGCTCGTGGCAGATGTTGTATCAGCGAGGAACATCCGCTCGCTCAGCTGGTTCCCTCATTTCAATTACAACGCGACTTGGAGAACAGATTTGCTCGTCTCCGAGGGTCTGACTGGGAAATGAAACGCTGGCCCTCGTGACCGCCCGTCGCGGGAGACGAGCGGCGGCGCCGAGAAGGGGGACCGACCGAGCAGCGTCCCGCGGTTCAGAGACAATAAAGGTCGAGTCCGCCGCTTCTTTATGTTGTTGTTATTGAGACACCTCGCGTCGGCCACATTACTGTAATCTCACTGAGTAATTACTTACGCTGCTCTCTGGGAATGGGGGTGAAAAAACATGTGCGGGCGAGTAATGATGACGCTCATTACACCTTACATGACGGATGATAAAATGAGCCAGAATTGGGCTCAGCCTCCCGCGTTGGTCTCTTACGTCGACACAGTCGCTTCGTTAAAAAAAGAAAAAAAATATCTGGTGTTAGTTCAGCCAATTTCAAAGACTGACTTTTTTTTTTTTTTTTTGCCACTGAAATGTTGCACATTCGGTGTAACAAGATGCAGAGAAAGTAAACTTTCCATGTGGCTGCCGCAAATACAAATCCATCAAAAGCCTCCAGCTGCTGCGGAAGGCTGCAGAGACTCTGTTTCCTCCTGCCTCGCTGCTCTCACCCACCCTGCATTTAAAATTTAGAATCATCCCAACCCAATTTCTTGTGTTTTTTCCTTGCTTTCTCAGAAATTTGAACTTAGGCAACCATTTTTCTAATCTGCTACGGTTAGTACAAAGCGAAGTCTGTTCGCTGCTGCTTGTTGCCGGTTTATTGAATGGTTCTTTGTTGGTCGTGAAGAAGGATGTGGGAGGGGAGGACATTCACCTGCAATAACGTGACAGCGTGGTCCGTGAACAGCAAAGCAAAGTTTGTTTCTCTGAAGCTCTAATAAAATGAATATTGCATTGTGTTGCTTTGAGCTACAACAGGGCCCAGATGATGCAACGGGCTCCACTCACCCGCCCTCGATGTAATATCATCTCCTGTCAGCTCTTACTCTCCGTTTTAGAAAAATCTAAATCCCTAGGTGTTTATTTTCTCAGAGGATTATATTTTTAAAGCTTGTCAACTGTAAATTATGGTGCTATTTTTTTACTACTACTACTTTACTATCGCTTCTTTCAGCACATTAACACCTGCTATACCATTTCATGGTTTCGGCCATCTGTAACCAAATTTTTCCTTCACAGTGTCACCAAAGAGCATCTCCTGCAGTGTGCACTGTGTCAGAAAGGCAGGTGACCTGAGCCGCGTCCCAGCGTGCAGGCCAGTCCAAACGCTCTCTGCGTTTTCATTTTAGAAGCTTTCACGTCACTCATCTCTACAGCAGTCATGGATTTGTCACACACACACAGACGCCAACGTCTTCATCCTTTGCAGTGAGTCACCATTCTGGGATATTTCCTTGTGTAAAGATCAGCTCGGACCCATTCCATCAGTTTTATTAGGAAGTGAAAACTTGGGCAGATCTCTAATAAAAGTCCATCATATCCTTCATTTTCTTGGAGTAAATTATGGTGTCGGCCCACCTTGTGTTATCCCCTGCCTAACCATTTTGTTTCGCAAGCAGCTGTAAAGACAAGATTATGTATTTTTTTTTTTTTAAATCTCTTTATTTGGAGACTTACATAGTTCTGAATGACGTATCATGCAGTGCTGCTCCACTGGTGTCAGGGACAGAAGGTTTGAGGCTGTCAGCGCTGGCTGCTGAAACACAGCAGCCAGCCGCCACCGCCAGCAGTCTGATGTATTATTGAGTTGCGGGCGATAAGACGTTGCGTTGAAACAGGGGGCTGAGTGTTTCAGAGGACAAAGGAGGGCTTCAGAGCATTGACGGACTTGCTGATTGAAAGCACGTGTTTAGCACAACGTCCCAGACTGATCACATTTACAGAGTGGATGATCAAAAACACTGAAATAATGCATTTGTGTTGTTTTGTTTAACTTTGGCCTTTTTCAGTCACCATATTTTCCATTTCTCTTTGAAGTCGAACCTATTATTCCTGTTAGTGCAGAGAGAAAACACAAAGAAACATCTGAGATAAAAAATTATTTTAAAAAAAAAGGGGGGGGCTGCTTAAATTGTGCAGATTTAAGGATACCAATAATTTCAATAATGTCTGAAGGCACAGTTCCTCATTACCCCAAACAGAACTCTTCTCGCTGACGTCTTCCCATACAGAAATGCCATTAACTGATAATAAAACAAACACTGTCAACGTATGATGCCAACATGCTAGTCTGTATTCTAACTGTCAAACTAATGAGAATATATTCAACCCTCACGGTAATGATTCCTAGCTGAGTAAACTTCCAAAGTTTCCTGCTGTTTTGGAAACAGGGAATATTTTCTGTCTCACCGACAGCACAGAACCAACACATAGACTGTGTTAAAACTCGCCAAATGGAAACGTCGGAGTGGCCGACTACCGGCTGACGAAAAAGACCTCGTTATGAGCACGATGAAGGTTCTCCTCAGTTTTTAATGACTTAAAACAGAGACGCGGCGCAGTGTGCCGAGTCTCTCAGGCGTCTCGGAGAAGAAAGGAAGCGCAGCTGCATCGTCTCCGGCAAGGCCAAACATCCAGCTGGGACGTGGAAGTCTGTGTCAGTGATGTTGAGCAACAGCGTAACAGTCACTCCGTCTGATTGCCATCAGATCTGTGACGACACCCCTCCACTGTTCTTTTTTTCCTTTTTCACCTATCAGTTATTTTATCATTTCACTTTAAGCGCCACAGAAATATTTTAACAGTCATGCATGGTGTGGGGCTGGTGCTCCAGTCAATCCCAGTTGATCAAAAGGCTTCACAGTGGGACAAACAACGAACCACAACTTCACATATGGACAATTCAGAGCAGCCAATCAGCTAACACTGTTACCTAACAGTGTTGTGTTAGTTTGCAAGTAATACGAACCTGTTCAATCTGCAGCTCATAGCCTTCATGGTTCATATATATAAAAAAAATAAGTCCACACTCCCAAAACTTGAATCAGTTCTTTTTTTCACTCATTGCTGCCACTCAAAACTGCCTGTAGGGTCCAACTGCTAGCAGAAAGTAACGCCACACATCCACCAAGTTTCTGGTTTGGGGGTGAAGTGAAGGGCACAAACACCGAGCTATCACGCAGCTACAGTTGTATGTATTAGACGGGAGCAAAACGCTTTACTTTGTATGCTTTTGTAAGAGTCTTGGTGCTGTAAGACGCTGAGCCTTAAAGCTGAACTTTGAGCAGCCTGTCAAGGCTCTAAAGACTGGACCCCGAGCGCAAGACTCCCAGGTTGACAGGTGTAGCAGCCCAGAATACTAACAGGCAGGGGTGAGACAGAAACTAGGTCACAGGAGAAATAGTCAGAGCAGGCAGAGGTGAAGAAATCCATGAGGCAAAAATGTGTTAAAAAAACAACAACAAAAAAGCGAAGACAAATCAAGGGCAGAAGAAGAGCACATGGTGAAACACTAGAACACCTTGATCACATTAACAAGACAAACCGCCAGAGACACTTGAGGGGAGAGGAGAGCGAAATGCACAGGGGGAGTGGCTTAACAAGACACAGGTGTGGCTCATCAGGCAGCCAATCAAACAGAAAGGACAGCAGACTGAGAACACAGGACCTGAAAGGAAACAAGAGGTGTTGAACCGAAGCGCGTAAGACAAGGACAATAAAAAACAACAACATTCATTCATTCATTCATTCATCTTCTATACCCGCTTATTCCAATTCAGGGTCACGGGGGTCTGCTGGAGCCTATCCCAGCTGTCTTAGGGCGAAGGCAGGGTGACACCCTGGACAAGTCGCCAGTTCATCGCAGGGCCACACATAGAGACAAACAACCATTCACACTCACATGCACACCTACGGACAATTTAGAATGTTCAATTGACCTCACATGCATGTTTTTGGAGTGTGGGAGGAAGCCGGAGAACCCGGAGAGAACCCACGCAGACACAGGGAGAACATGCAAACTCCACACAGAAAGGTCACAGGTCCGGGCCCCGGAATCGAACCCACGACCTTCTTGCTGTGAGGCGGCAGCGCTAACCACTGCGCCACCGTGTCGCCCAAAACAACAACAAATGTATATAAAATCAAGCAAGACATGATATGTCTTGCAAGCTATTAATAGTCTTTATAAAATGTCTTTAGAGCAGCTGTCAACATTAAATGTTTGTTCTGTTGTTGGTGAAGACTCTAAAACATACATTGAATATAAAATAAACAAAACAATAGTCAGATTTAAAACAAGATTTAAAAAATTGGAAGAGACTGAGGTGGAGCTCATCAGCAGGCTCGAGACACGTTTCATTGGCATGGTGAGTTTTCCTCACTACCCAAGCACTAAAGTCACTATAAAACTATTCGCTTCTTCCCTGCGGGACTTTTAAAATCGACCCAGTGCCTGCTTATCTCTGAATAGACAGTCCAGGTTTGAAAATGAGATGAGCTGCAAGAAGAGCTGCAGTTTCAGTTAGCTGGTATTAAATCCAGCGCTCTTCTATCTCCAAGCTTTGAATTACTTCTGTTATCATTTCTAGTTTTAATATTTGCTTGTTTGTTGTTGTTTTTTTCATTGTCACTTGAAAAGGAGTTCCATTTCTCAAACATGCAGCCTTTATAAAATCAAACTAGTCGACGGATGCATGTACATAAGGATTTATTAATTTATTAAAATATTTATTTAAGCCTTTTTTTAATCAGGTGGGTCCCATTGAGTTACAATGACCTCTTTTCCAGGGGAAGTCTGGCCAAGACAGCAGCCTTCAAAGTTGCAGAACACTTGGAACACAAAATCACAAAATAATGAGACATAAAATGCATGCATGTAAATCAGGAGCAGTAACAAAAAAAAGGGTGTCATTGCAACAAGACAGTTGCATCGACAGTTCGTGACGCTCGCTTCTGTTCTGTGTGCTGATTTTTGGGGGTTTTTTTATGCAAAAGAAGGCCAAAGCTAATCAGGCAACAAACGAGCAACACACTCCTAACAGCGTGAGTGAGCGACGAGTGACAGCTGAGTGGCACGAGTGAGAGCAAAATTATCAACACAATCCGCAAAACCGCTTCGTTTCGTGTTCAGCGCGCACAAATCTTGTGCCGTTGCATCTATATGTATCTATATCTATCTTTATCTAACTATATACGTGTATATATCTACATGTATTTATACATTTATCTGTATATATGATAGATAGATAGATAGATAGATATTGGCAAAAAACAAAAACCTAATGTTTCTGCAGCCTCGAGCCCCTTTCAGAAAATGTAATCATCAAAAGAAAATCTGCTGAGAACTCTGAGTACAACGTGACAAACAACAAAAGGCAGCAAAGGAAAAAAAACACATTATCGTCTTTGTGGTTTCAGTGTCAGCACGTCAGTCTTCAGCCAGTGATAGCGACAAGGACGAGCGTCGGCTGTGAAAATCACAGCTTGTCCAATCAACATGTCATAGCTGAAGTTTTGTTTTGTCTTTTCAGCACGTTAAAAAAAAAAAAAAAATGTGTTTTAGGGCGTCTGTTTCCCTCCACAGGACGTCCTCCGCCTCTCTTTAAAAGGATGTTTCCGGGCTCTGCTGGTCAAATCCACTGCTTGTTCTTCAGCTGTCTGCAGGTGTGAATCCCGCCACTGGGATTTCTGTCAAACCCACAACGCAGAGCATCAGGAGCCTCGACGGTGGACCGTCAAAGTGCTTTCAAAATCAGAGTTTCCTGCTCAATGCGGTGCACTGATGCTCAAGTGGGAGTGTCGGGCGGTGCGGAATCTGAGCTCTCCGTGGGGATAAAGGGCTGAAGGAATGATCACTGCAGCCGGCGATGTGATTGGAGGAGACTGTGCAGCTGCTGGAGACCCTCCCCTTAATGGGTGACATCATGTGTTGGGTCCACTTTTTCAGAAAGGATATACTTAAGTTCTGGAAATCAGCCCTTTGTGATGTCACAAAGAGAAACCCTATCGCTCACAGGTCAGCGACCACCCCATCGGACAGGCGTTGGCTCCGCCCACTGAGCTCCACCTTGGTTTTTCTCACTTCCAAATATGTGAAAGCTCCAGCAAACCTGAAGGCTAATGTTTTTTTTGTTGTTGTTGTTTTTTTGCACAGAGCTGTAAGCAGCGGGCTAAATACTGTATGCTTTTTTCTGGATATAACTAGCATTCTGCATCATTAATTGGTGAAGCTGTTCTGTCGAGTCCACCATGAAAGAAGAACAGAATTATTGGGACATGATAACAATACAGGGCCTTTTAAAACTAACTAATTAACAAACTATATAGATAGATAGATAGATAGAAAATGAAAACGTGTCTTACAACAGTGGAATAGATATGCTAATTTTTGACAATGCTATTGACTCGTCACAGGAAGCAATTAAAGTGACCCCGATCACTGATGTTTTCATTGAGAGTGCAGCCTCGCTGCTTCGTCTGGCTCTCGAGAGCCATTTCTCCCCTGCAGCAACCACAACGGGCCACTTGTCGGCCTTGACCTGTTTGAAACGCTGCAGATTTATTTTATTTATTGTTACTCCAAAACGATAAAGTGGTTACGAGAGTCCATTGGCGGCAGCCGCAACAGTGGACGAGAGGTCACGAAGCTCAACCGTCTCTCCCCGGTTGAAATCTTTTTTATTCATCGCCGTGCGTCAAATGGTGCTTATATAATGCCGCAGTTGTGTTGTCTGCTTGGCCTCTGGAGGTTGCGGTCAGGCCACTAATTGAAAACTAGCTGTTGCACCTCCTGGCCCCTGCAGTCTTTGTGCGAAAGCATTTTTTCGGAGTGACGCAAAAGCCTTTCAATGCCTTGAAGTCTCAAGAGACGGCCGCGATCCAACAAACAAAGAAACAAACAAGCAAAATATACCGCTAGCTTAAGGCTGCCACTCACTCATTTCTCGTCAATTAGTTTGCAACATACTTGGAAGCAAATAGCCACTTAAACATTAATATTCAAAGTGTGTTGGGGGCAAAGTCGTGCTTGATTGAGCCGAGACGGAGAGGATCCTGTGGAGGTAATGAGCACGTTAAGAGCACCAAGGTTAATGACGAACATGAACAGACAGACTTTTATCAGCTGACTTACAGCGTGGGCGAGTCCGTCTCCGTTTTTTTTTTTTTTTTTTTTTTGCTTGTTTTTGTTTCTTGCTTTTGGAAGATTTTTTATTTTTTTTAAACATTTTCCATTATCCTGCATCCTAATTGGTTTCCTCGCCGGCTGCTCCTCCGTCCACTTTCCAGAACCAGAACGTAACTCTGAATGTTTTGTTCCATCCTGTAGCTCGACGATGAAGAGGCCGAGCAGCTTTCAGGAACATCAACAAAGAAATACTCCCAATGGTTCTGTGGGGTTTGTGTGTGTATGTCAGTGTGTTGTTGTTGTTTTATTTTTTTGTGTGTGTGTCAGAAGACTCCTGTCCTGTCAGCGGCTCATTATCTCGCAAACACATTGTCTGCAGACTGCCAGGCACATTCTCACTCCCCCAAACTCCCCGAACGACACCTCGGCCCGTCCTCCGAGCTTCATCCTGGCGGATGGCACTCGCGTTTGTGGTTGCGATTTGTTTTCCGCTCAATAACAATTATGTTACTGTCTTTGTGAGTGTGTGTGTGTGTGTGTGTGTGTGTGTGTGTTTTTCGCTGTAATTCAAACACAAATCAGGGGCCTGCGAGCCTCTAATTTCCTTCCTGAGAGGGTTTGTGTGTTTGTCCGGAGGGCTCGCTGCCCTGGCTAGCAACAATAGCCCTAGCGCTCACACACGGCAATTTGCTTTCTATTTGCGAGTCCACCTGTGTCTCTGCGAGGGCCGCCCACATCGCCGCCCCCTCGTCCCTTCCTTGAGTTGACTTTCTAAAAGAAACAACATGAAAGACACAGTGTCGGAATGTTTCCTGTGTCCTTGCTGTTAATAAAAACAGACGGTGATGTATGGTGGACGGTGATGGTGCCTTTTTAAAAAGCTGAAAAGCAAATGGAATGAGGGTAATAATGAATGAATCCAGTCATTCATTCATTCATTCATCTATTCATTTCTCGTGGCTGTTATTGTACCTATAAATACTCAGCCTATTATGCAGTTTTCACCGTCACACGAGTTGGAGTGGCGTCGTGCACGCCAGAACCCCGTTTGCAAGCTGGCGCAGTAGATTTCAGACTCAGTCAGCCCTCGACTTTCCTCCGCAGCTGCGCAACCCGTCAGCTTCCTTTTCACGAACAATTAGATTCCATTTCAGAAAGAGGGACGTGCGCGAGATCAAGAAGCGACGGCCTCGAGTCGCTCCGAGACGAGGAAAACAAAAGCAGAACTTCCCCCGAGCCCGCAGACTAGTGGCCGCTGCTGCTGAGGAGATCAGCGTGGATGCCACTGCGGCGGCGGTTTCTCCAGAGCCGGCTGGTATTTTCCTATCAGGAGAAGACAACGGGGGAGGCGGCTTATATGGAATGGGCGTGGCCTGCCGGCTCACCCTGAAAAATCTCAGAAAATCTGCCCGACGCTTGGCATGACATCACATGCAGCTCGTATCTCATGGGTTGATTTGAACTTTGAAGTTCAAAGTTCAAACAGCTTGGAGTTGCCTCAGGCAGCGGAGCTGCACCGGGGGGAGCGTGGCTGCTTCCTCGGGCGCCGCTCTCACCGTATAGGAAGGGGAACTGTAGCGCCGACACAAAGCGTTTTTCACCATTGATCGTGTGTGAGCTGAAAGATTCTCTCCGGGGACAACAAGTTTCCACTTTGCTCCTGACTGGCTCTGCAGTCGGAGGTGATGATGTCACCAGCGGGAAGCTTCAAGCTCGCCGGAAACAAATCTGTCCGCTTGAAAGTGACAGACATGCTGATTTTTTTCTTTTTTCTTTTTTTTACTTTTTTTTTCCCAATGTTTCTCGGCAACTTTCCCAAATTTTTTTTCCCAACCCCTTCCAAAGGCTTTTCGTGGCGCCTCCTCTGGAGCGTATTGACAGATAAGTCCAAAAGGATTTGTTGAATGTTTTCATCTGGCGTTCTCAGTGTACTACTCTCGGAAGTGCTGCGCGTTGAAGATTGCGTAGATCAATCTGCCATTCGTTTCATGGCTACGACTCCATCGCACATCCTTCGTCTTTTCTTATCAGCGATTGGAGCGGGAAAGAAAAACAACCCGTCAGCTCTTCAAATCAACTTCCAATTTCACCGAAGCGTGACGTCTATTTCCTGGACTTTGACCTTTGACGATCACTACATAACACTGCGTAAGAACATAAGGGAGCAACACAGATGGGCTTTTTTTCACCACTCCTGGCTTGCCTCCCCGTTACAAACGCTTTGCCACAGGAGGGCTTCTCCCCGGGTTGATATGCGAGTCGAATCAAAAAAGGATTTTGGAAGCATCTGGTGTGCCAGCTTATTAGATGGTATGAACTCTCCTGAAATCCATTCTGGGTACACACTCAGCCAGCCACTGAAAAACTTCATCTCCGACAAAGCCCTGAACAATAAATGCGCGGTAGAAATGGAAATGTGTAATAACTTTGTTTATTGGCACAAAAAGTGGGAGCGCCAGCTTGAGTCTTTTTCTTATTTATTTGACATTTTCATTGAGATTCAGTTCTTCTTTGTGTCAATGGTAAGACTTAAGAAACCACTTGCATTGCAGGGCAATTTTGGCATCAGTATTTTGGAGCAACCAGAAAAACTTTCATGTATTTTATCCAGTTTTGCGTTGTTGTGTAGCTACCTGGTGTGCGTCCTTCACTCGTTTTTACCCAAAACATTTTTGCCAGAAGTTGATGTCTTTGTCCCAGTGTTGAGCTGCACAGAAATGTCAATATAGTCCATGAATTAAAATTGAAAACACACAGAAACTCAATTTAAACTTTTCACCAAGTCAACACTGAACTTCCCGGCTGAGACTGAAACAGTCAGCCGCCCCTCCGGGTCACAGTTTGCTGATCATCACGGCGACACGAAGCTGCTCATCTGCATGCCAGTCAACTGTCGACGGGGACTGATTTCAGCTTCAGGAGGTTCATCTTCTCACCACACACAAAACATGTACAAAGGTATCAGAGCAAATATGCAATTCGACAAAAAAATAAAAAAAAACAAACAGGTACCAATACCAGCGAAGTCCACTGCACTCTGGAAAGAAAGAAAGAATAAATAAATAAATAAATAAATAAATAAATAATTATAGAGGTCAAACCATTCTATGCCTTAAACCTGATCCAAATTATACAAATAAAATGTAAGAACATTTGTTAAGCTGATTTCTTTTTATTCTTTCTCTGACACAACACACGTACGTTCATGGCCAAGTTCCTAAGTCATTAGGTAGGTTCGGACGGTAGAAACCAATCAAGTCTTAAAATACACACACGACCTAAAGAGCACCTAAAGTGCGTAAGCGTGTCCCAATACTAAAGAAGGAAAGAAACAAAAAACAGACCACTGCCATAATTTGATGTGACATGAACATGAAACCAGACATGTTTCACATATCGCATTCAATCATAACAGTTATCGTGTTACAACGTGAAGCCTATCCGTTTCAAAAGTGACTTAGCTCAAGATTTTCAGCATTATATCGCTGATGATTCTTCTTCCTCCTCTTTTGGTTTTATGGTGGGTTGCAACCTTGCCTTTTGAGATGCATACCGCACCTACTGTACCGGAGTATGTCTGGACTATAGCACATTTACGCCATCTGATGAAGTTCTGCTTTATGCTTGGGTGGAGACATGCTGATCCTCTATTAACAGTGGTGCTTTAATAAACTTGTTCCTCTGGGGTCACCGGAGCTATAGAGCTGGAAGGTTCTGGAATTCCTCATGGACAAAAGATTTAAAAAAAAAAAAAAAACTTTTAGCAAAAAAAAAAAGCTTTGACCTTTACATGTTAAATTTTTAATTATGAGTCAAATGATAATGTTGAGCAAAACGAACAGCAAATATAAGACAGTATGTTTCACATTGCAACCTGATGCCGATCTGACTTCATATTTACAGCGTTGCAGCTACATGCTCCAGTACACAACCACAGAGCTTTGTGTAGGAATACAAAAAAAAAAACTCTTATTTTCTAGTTCTGTACATTAGTCACATTGACAGGAATACCTTTCGTGCACATTCAGCGTTAGACAGACATTTCTCCTGCATCGAGCCCATTTCTTTCTTTCTTTTTTTCCTTTTTTTTTGAAGATAAAAACCTCAGCAAACAATCGCAGGAGAGTCACTTCTTTCTCTGCGCTTTGAACTTTAAGGACCCCCTATTTGTCGTTGCTATTGCTGCACGATAAAAACCCTCGCGTCTGTCTGATCTCTGGCAGAACAGACAGGCAACAGAATTAGTTACACGTAAACAGTGACGTGATTGAAGCCTCTGCTGTGACATGACTCAGAAAGATTAGGACTTTCAGTAAAGAACCAGAAAAAAAAGGTCCATCCAGTCCGTCCCACCCATCAATCTGATTGAAATGGGAGTTGAAAGTTGTTTTTCCCGACGTGTCACCCTGTCAGTCTTGTTGGAAAAAAAAATGAATAAAAGTTTGATGAAGCAGTCGCCTCCATCCGTTGCTCTTTCTTCCAGGCTGACCGTGATTTTTAATGTGACTGCGGTGCAGATCCGGAACGATACCTTCCATTATCTTGACGTCATGCTTTTGCGCCTGGCGTCCGTCCTTCCCGTTCCAGTTAGGCAGAGCTGCCTATGAAAACCGGCACCTGCTTGACAGCTGAATGCGTCTGTGTTTAAAAGACTGTCTGCCATCTGTCTGCTGCAGGGTCGCTTCGGTCAAAGGCAATTATAACTTTCACTTTAAGGTGCCATGAGAGTCTGGTGGGGCGCTCTTGAGTCTGTTACAACAGTGGTGGTTTTTTTTCCCTTTTAATTCCTTTTTTAATGATCACTGGATGACTATTGCAGTCAGGTCGAGATAACACCGCATACCTCTGGCCTCGTGACTCTGGAGGCTGCTTCAGATGGAAGAACTTTATATCTTCGTACAGTATCTAGATTTTCTTTTTCTATTTGATCATTTACAGTGTCTTTCCAGCAAAACCTTTAGTGCATTTATTAGGCGAGGGCACAGCGCGGCCTTGGGGGGGGGGTCCAGACTCAGCACGACTGGACCTCGATCTGAGGCTGAACCGACTGTCTCTTGGGACACAGGATCTTGGCGAAAGCCCTTCGGAAGCTGCTGTGGCACAGCGGGTACAGCACGGGGTTGATGGCCGAGTTGAGCCACAGCAGCCAGAACGTGATCTCGTACCAGTAGTCGGCCACGCACGTGCCGCTGCAGGCGGCGCGGATGATCATGAGCAGCGTGTACGGCGCCCAGCAGATCCCGAAGGTGCACACGATGACGGCCAGGGACTTGGCGATTTTTTGTCCCGCGACAGCCGCGACCGCTGCATCCTGCGGTCAGGCAGCATGCACGACGAGCCCGTCGCCTGGAAGAGGCGCGAGCCCCTGCCGGGGGAGAGCTTGTCCCTGTCCATTAGGATCCGGCCCGAGTTGGGCTCGCCGATGTCGCGGGGCGACAGGCCGTCGGCGTCGTCCTCGATGACGGCCGAGATGGCGGTGGGCTCGCTGGACGACACCTTGCGCGTCTTCATGAAAAAGGCGGACCAGGCGCCGTCCTTGCGCGTCCTGTCCGTCTGCTGGCTCTCTATCGCCTCCTCGGCCCAGGCGCGACCCTCCCTGGTCCTGCGGTGGATGTTCAGGTAAATGCTGAGGTTGAGGAAGGCCACAGACACAAACGGCGTGAAGAACTCAAAAGTGGAGGCGGTGAGCAGGAAGTACCAGGTGAAATAGAACTCGGCGTCGCACTCGTGCGGCGGGACGATGCTCCGGCCCACGGCGCTCTCCCAGAAGAGGATGGCGGGGCCGTAGAGGAGGAAGGCCAGCACCCACACCGCCACCATCTTCAGCACCGCCTGCCGCGTCATGTTCCGCTGCGCTCGGTATTTCACCTGTATCAGAGTCGGGTCGGGGGGGAAGAGAAGAGGGGATGTGACTCACAGTCGTTTGACAGAAGCGGCGGCTGCTGCCGCCGCCACCACCTCTCCTCCTCCTCTCAAGCTGCAGCTGCTGCTGCTCACATGCGAGCGGTGCTGGCTCTTCAACATCGGGGGCCGCTGTCTCTATTGTGCTACCTCGTGGCTGTGAAAAAAAAAAAAGCAAAAAAAAAAAAAAAGCCCCCGCTCGCTCGTGAGGCCCCGCGTCGGAGGAGAGAGACTTTCAGGGGAGGAGGGTGGTGGTGGTGATGGTGATGGGGGGGGGTCGGGCGGCGAGCCATTTTTATTTTTTTTTTCAACACGAGAGGGTGAAAGAGACATCTGGTCCCTCCCCCAAACTCTGCCTCCCTCATCATCATCGCCTCGGCCGCTTCAAAGTCTCTTTCATTAAGGCGTCTGCTAGTTCTTTGAGTTGTCCTATCATCAAAAATATATAAATATTTGTCTATATATACATATATATATATATATATATATATATATATATATATATACACAATATTATACAATATATATTCATATATATATATATATATATATATATATATATATATATATATATATATTTGTACGTTGCGAAGGAGTCGACCATCAAAGGCCTCTCTCTCCATGGCAGCAACAGCCGCCGCGTCGCTCGGAGACAATAATGACGGCGTGTGTGACCGCTTGCTTAAAAAGCAACTTAAATAAATCCATTTCCCAGAGTCAATAATTAAAAACAAGCCTCCCCCACTTTCCCCTTCTTTGTAATGCTAATAAACTATTCCGCTCGAGTCTTACGTGACTGTTACCAAAGCAAAAATGTTGTTGATTTCTTTTATTTTTTTAAATTGAGAATTAAGGAATAAACAATGACGGGCTGTAAGAGAACAAAGGCATTGCGGCAGGCAGGGGCGGCCACTGGGCAGCGCCAGATGAGGAGCTCCTTCCACCACCAGGAGGAAAAAAACTGTCAACTGTTTAAACGCCACTTGCAAGGAACTGCCAAAACCGCTCAGAGGTTTTCAATCAATTGATTGATTGATTTTGAAATGGGACAGATCGCATTTACAAGCCTTTATATGGATAGATGACCAGATTACAGCCAAGCCATCTCAAGTCCCACAGGTCTTTTCATGCCTCCTCTTGTACAGTTTCATCTTTGATGGA
Organism: Thamnaconus septentrionalis; assembly: GCA_009823395.1. NCBI lineage: Eukaryota > Metazoa > Chordata > Actinopteri > Tetraodontiformes > Monacanthidae > Thamnaconus > Thamnaconus septentrionalis. The sequence continues at coordinate 5,119,741 of CM020508.1, read as the reverse complement.
ACAAACCCCCCCAAAAATCAGCATATCGTCAAAAAAAATAAACATTTGTTTTTAGAATGATGTGTTCATAGGGGCCCCTGTGCTCACGGCCCTCAGACTATCCACAGACGCCCCTGGGAGACAAGACAAAGAGATCCTCCTTAAAAAACGAGGCTGCTGATGTCAATCCCTCGACCCGCAGGCGGGGATTAGCTCTTAAATCTGTCCAATTATGTGGCCTTCAGAGAGAGGAGAGAGAGAAAAAAAAAAAATCTTGGTCAAAAAAAAAAAAAATCTAAAGTGTGAGCTGTGCTCTTCAAATCAGAGCTCCTACACATTTCACACGAGGCATCTGAGCAGCATACTCAATCACCGCGCACCCCGCACACCCCCTCCCTCCCCCGCCACGTCTTTCAGAGATGCCCAACCGCCACTTTTGTGGAGCCTCGACTCAAACCGTAACGTCCGTCCGGGTTTCCTCCGCCGAGAACATGTTTAAAAGCGGCTGCTGCACACACACACCCCACACACACACCACCTCCCCCACTTGGCGTCCCTGTCAGTTGTGTAGTGTTTAGGCGTATTTAATTACCGGATATCAAGCAGTGAGAGAGAGAAAGAAAAAAATAAGGGCAACAAAAACAAACTGTGCTCAAGAGTGACGAGACAAAAACACACATTACAGCCGGAGAATTTGGGTGGACGGAGCTGAAGCAGCTGCGAACATCAGTGACGGCCCTGCGGTGCAAGCTGCCCCTGTGCTGTAGAATCTGCGGTGTGTGTGTGTGTGTGCAAGCAAGTCACTTTTACTGTACGTGTGTGTGTGTAGCCTATACTCACCGCTCTTGTCACTGACAGGAAGCGGTCGTAACTAATGAGGACAATGTTGAAGACGGACGCGGTGCAGAGCAGGTAGTCCATGACCAGCCACACCTTGCAGAGACCTTTCCCCAGCATCCAGCGGCCTGTCAGGTTGTACGGGATGTACAATGGGATGCAGAAGGCACCTGGAATGGGCACACACACACACACATGCACACACACACACACACACACACACACATACGGACGCTGCGTGACGATATAGCAAGTGACAATGTGACATCTGTTTTCAATTGTTATTATATTCATTTTTGCAGCACTGAGAAGAGTCGGCATTGTTTTAAGGATGAGAAGGTGTGTCCACTGCTGCAGATAAGAGCCGCACGATAGGTCGGGTGTGTATGCCCTCGCACAAATAAAGCCGCTGGAGTCCCAATTTTGGAAAAGCAGGAGCGGTGAGGTTTGCCATGAGCTCACTAGTGGACTCGCTGGGATCATATTGCATAAAATATGACAAAGTGTGTGTGTGAGGGGAGGATGAAAAGAGACCAATAACTGGGTGGTGTTGCAATGGGGGTGTTTCATTCACAGGGAGGAACAAAAGCAAAAAAGAAAAAAAGGGTGGGAAAAGAAAAAAAGAGACAAAGATGCTCTCTGTGCCTAGAAGAGATGATGAAGGAGGGAAGAAAGAAGGTGGGAGGGGAGGGGGGAAAAGGCGCCAGCTCACCCACGAGAAAATCAGATATGGCAAGGTTGAGGAAGAAGAAGTTGCTCTGATTTCTCAGGGTCTTGTCCACCACAAAAGCCATGATGACCAGCGCGTTGCCGGCCACCACCACCACCACCAGGGTCACCATGAGCACCGGCAGGATCACCGACAGGTATCCCGGGAAAACGGTGCCAGCCTCGGCCACCGCACGTGTCAAGTTGCCGCTGGAGTTGGAGCCCAGAATCTGCGCGCCCATCCTTACAGCGGAAGCCAGGTCATGGTGCAGCCGTCTCATCTCACGCGCAGGAGCGGCGCGCGTCTCCAATTAGAAGCGCGGCCGACGTTCCGCTCCACTTTGCGCAGGGGTCGCGCGCCGTCGAGGAGCCGCCACTCAATGGAAACTCTTTATCCGCGTCTTCCATGTTTCCCAGGAAATAAAAACCCAGAGTCTGACTATAAATCACTTGGCATTTATCTTTTCTTTTTTTTTTCACTTCTGCAATAATGAAGTGTGCGTCCTGTGCGCGCGCGCGCGCGCGCGTCTCCCTCTGTTTTATGATGTGCGACTGCCGCGGAGCGCGCGCGGCTTTTGTTATAGCGACGAAGAAAGCGACGCTGCTGCGAACAGAAGCTACTTCCTCTCACGCTTTCGAAATAAGAGCACTGAGGCGCCGTTCCCGGGAGAACAAGTGGGCCGGGAAACAAGAGGTGTTTCGCTAGAATTGTTACACGAGAAGGTTTATGGACTGGACTTGAGTTTACAGCTCGCTGCCGCGCCGTTAGTGTAAACCCAGCAATTCAGACGAACCTTAATTGAATTGACAATTACGCTTTGATTTTGAAGGGAACCCGATTCCCGCCGGTTCTCCACCGGGTTTCGGTTAACTTGACGTTTTTGCTCCTTTTGTCCATCGAGCAGGTGCATGAACGCTGAATTGCGCGGACAGGAGGTGAAGTGACCAGACATCAGACAGGAACAGTGAACAACAGACCCCAGAAAGGACATACTGACTGGGATGTTGTCTGCATCCTCCGCTCCGCCAGCATATTAGGTTCACTCATGCCATCAAGAGTTTTTCTTTTTTTCTTAAGTCAGGGTAAAGACTGCAAGACTGCAGCCAGCAGTTATCATAACCTTCCTTTGTTTCTACAAGGTTACAGCAGAGGCTCGGAAAACGTGTGAGACACACAACAACTTCGCCCCCTTTCTTGAGGAAATGATGATGATGAACATAAAAAAAAATTACTTTCACACTTCACTGACTAGGAACAGGACGCATGACACTTTCTGCTGCTGACAAAAGAATGCCTACCCAGCCTGGCACAGGACCAGAGAACCTTGGTTGCGTGCCCGGCACCCTCTCACAAGAACACACTTGACCAGTCTGGGACACACACTTGCTACACAGGGCCAGTGAAGGCCGTCCTCTTCATTACAAGTCAATGAATTACTGGCTGACAAAGCGGCGTGCAAGTAAGTGACTGACAATTCATTCTGGGCGAAGTATGCCCTTAATGCCTTCCCTCGCCAGACACCGCAGCAGGGAGGCGAATGATGCTGAGGGTAATTGATAGTTTGATGGCTGTTTCTAAGGTGATAGCGTTCATTTGCTTTTAAATATGCTTTCTTACCACCAGATACTATTAAATCTTACACACTGGGGTTTTCCTCTCGTGTCATGTGACCCAGTAATTAACAGACTGAGGCTGATCTCATTTTTTTTTAGAGCACACACCCCATTTGCTTCACACTAGTGTGAGTTATAATCAACAGCAGGGGGCGGAAAAAACTTCTCTTCAGTTATGTACAGTAATTACTCTCTTAAGCCTCAAGTATGAATTTAGCTCCTTGAGTTTTTTGCTCTCACTGAATAAAATGATTGAGGTCTGAGATGATGAGTTCAGTGTGAGATTGTCAGGAAGGAGGGGGGGAGAGAGAAAGAAAAAAAAAAGGCAGTATGAGCTTGTCAGGAAGGGGAGGGGTAGACCGAAAAAAAAAAAAAAAAAGACTCCGCTAAGTGAATTAGCTGTAATTAATCTCAATGGTTAAATTGGGCAGGCACCTTTGTACACAAGGAGGAGGAAATTGCTGAAATTTCACACAGTTATGAGTCATTAGCATTCCCACTCACAAATAGAGAAAAGGAAAAAGAAAAAGAAAAAAGAAAGAAATTCCTGACAGGAGCAGATAAACTGCCCGTTTATGTCAAACACCTTCAGCAGGTGGTGGCAAAATCCAGACTGACAACAGCACAGACGATCCACAGGTATTTTTAGAAAGCAAGCTTCGGCTGCCTAAATCCAGCCCTGGAGTGGTTAATATGCAGATCATGTCCTTTCATGGATCGAGTGTCTCTTCAAAAAAAGAAAAAAAGAAAAAGGAAAAAAAAGGGGAGAAATGTTACCCTGGCCAATGTGGAAGAAAAAAAAACCTTCACAGAGGGAATTTCAGCGGCCGTGCAGTGGAGGGAATTCTCTATTGTTGGAAAATGCAAATGAGCAGCACGGAATCTCGTGCCAGTGAATATCAATAAAATTCGATTGGTCTGAAGTGGCAATGTCTCATATTTCCGGGGTGCTCAGATCAAGTTTGGCTGTGAAATTCATGCACACGCCGATTCTGCTCAAAGCTGAGGTCACTTTTGCGGAGAGGAAAGGATCAAAGCGACGCCACTCAAATGAATGTTGAAAATGAGCCATAGATTTACCCATGTCGCTCGGGAGCTACTCCAATCAAAAACAGTAAGTGGGCGAGACCATTCAGTCAACTGTTTTATTTATTTAAAATAACAAAAGAAAAACAAGGTAAACTGTATTTTTCTTGAAACTGATGACTGGTTACTTCCAAGCTGTGATAAAGTTGCCAGTGCGTGACATAAAATGAATCCACTGGGTTGAAAAAAATATACTTATATGCATGAATGTGCGTGTGCATTTTCTTATGCAGGCACAGTCACTGAAAATAAATAGGAAGCAGAGGAAACCGTTACCAGGCTAGCCACGTTGGCTTCATAGATCCACATGATACCATTTATAGATTCTAAGGTTTTCTAAGATTTTCAGTCTGGGTGGAGCAACAGAAAACAATTTAATTATCAACATAATAAATATTGATTTAAAGAATCAGAATCAGAATTTCATACCCTTTCTGACCTCTAGGTGTCGCAATCTTACACACTGGACCTTTAAAAGAGCACCTGAACAGATTCAGAAGGCAGAGTTCTCATCTTCAAGGAATCAGTTGTTTGCAAGTGAAATAAAATCAGCGTTGACGTTGTGTGGCACACCGGTAAACTGGATAAAACTACGTGTCGGATTAAAGTCCTTGATTTTCTCTGAAAGCTCATTTTGCCTTCTTGCTTTTGGCTTTTCTGGTCTTTCCTCCCGTCTTGGTGGCGGCGTCATCCTAGTGAAACAAAAGAAAATTACTGAGAGAATGAACAGGCCCAATGTTGTATTTCTTGGGCTTGCCGTCTGCCGCCGCCGCCGCCACTGCTGCATTTCAACTCCTTTGTGTGCAAAAGTCCTGCTTGGCACACTCCAGTCCATTTTAAAATGCATTCCAATACTCAAACAATTTTTTATTTCTTTTTTTTTTGCATGTGTTTAATGAAATGCTCTGACACTACAAATGTCCGTGCACATTAATAGCTTGCATACAACTTAGCAACAAATTGAAAAGAATATTAATATTCATGCAGTCGCACCATAGAGGACAACCAGAAAATCCCCACGAACTGCCGTCCTTTGTTTCTTCTCCCAACTCCAATTAAAAATGTCCCCTCTCTCTCCGAGGTGCTCCGAGTTTGTTCTTCTAATATTGCCGGAAATGATCTAAAGTGCTGCGCTTCTCTCTTGGAAAGCAATTCAAAGACATTTTTGCCAGAGGAGCGAACATGAGTGAGACCCAGAGGCATGTGCCAAAACGTCGGTTTTTTAACACCCTGAGTGGGCGACAGTTTAGCAGGTTATTACTGCAGACTCATCTTGCTTTCAAAAGGGTGTGCTGACGCAATTTTATATTTAGTGCATTTTGAATTTGAGGTGTGAAACCTAAAAAAAAAAAAAAAAAACCCCACAAAGTATTAGTCATAACTAGATAGATAAATATATAAATTAATAAATAATTTCCTTAACAAAACAAAATAGAAGGAATTCCGTATTTGTTGTCATAGTTGTGTTTCTTTATTTTGTTGATATCCTGATGCAGCAGGCTCGACACGTTAGATTCAGGCTGGATTCTGGACTTACTCCTCTCCCATTTCCTTTTCCTTTGCAGGCTGTTTGTGGTTTACATACACAGTGCAAATACACACAAGTCACACACACGCTGCTGCTTTTCTGGTCACCTACCTTACAGTGCAGCCTATATAAAGGAACACATTTTGGCTCTCACTCAGTACTACTTGTGTAACCAAGTTAAACAGGTTGTAACCATAGTTACAAAAATTGCAAAATCGCTGCGGTCAGTCTCCAGTGGGTTTTGGAGAAAATAAGCAGAGAGGCCGTCAGAAAGAAGCCAAGCTCAATTACGCCTTGTGGCCCCGAGAGGTACAAGTTGGTATTACAGCTGGGCTGACAGCGTTTTAGTTCAATAATGAGACTGAATGTAATGCAGCAGGCTCATCCAATCAGCGTCCCGCCTTTTAAAAAAGGGTCTTTCCAAACCGTTGCAATTCGTTTTGACTTGTATCACATTTGTATGTAAAAAAACAAACAAACAAAAAACCCAATCTATTTGACGTGCCAGGTCGCAAAAATTTTGGCCGCGTCTCACAACCGATCTCATGAATGAGACGGAAACACTGTGGAGGATTTGAGCCCCGTCACGCACAGACGGCACCCTTTAATTAGTTTCCACAGAGTCCAGAGAGAGCAGGGCCAGTGGGTGGGTGGGTGGACCGGGAATCAAATGATCTTTTCTTTTCTTTTTTCTTTCTTTTTTTTTTTTACAGTGCGTTGATGGCCTTTTGAAGTGGAGCACCTGTAGGAGCGGCCACGCCATACCTTTAATCTACGTGTGGCAGCAGCAGCAGCAGCAGCAGCGGAAGCAGACACGGGCTCAACGTTCAATAGCAGTTTCAATGGAATAACCTAACTTCTGGCAGCCGGGAGCCGCCGCAGAGCGTTTGATCCCCGCAAAGTGCGCCGGCTGGCTCACTTCAAATGAAGCAATATCCCTAACGTGCAAGGGGCCGCTGAGGAGCAACACTGAGAACACAAACCTCGCCGTCCGGGCCCGGCTGTCAAAATGCATTTTTGGAAAAAAGGAAATCCCAATTTGGCTCTCAGCTAATCACAAACGATACAATACAGCAGGTGTTTGCCCGCCACTGGACTACTGACAGCTCGGCCAAGTTTGACTGATGATGTGTCAGTGGAAGATGACAGAGTGATTCATAAGAGGCTTGGCGAGAGTCTCACCGTGGAGGCAGCGTAGCCCTCCTCCACCAGGATGTTTCTGGCGCAGTTGTTGATGTGCTTGAAGCGATCGGGGCCCAGCAGAATCCCGCCGTACCAGCGAGACACGACCACCATGACGTTGCGGACGTCCAGGATCTGCGGAAGAGGAGGAGCGAAGGGAAGACAGACAGTCAATTTGTTTTTGTTTTTTTTCGACTTCCAGGCGAGAGGGACGGAGTGGACAGAGTGCATTTTGCAGCAGAAAGTCACTCTGCCTGAAAATGGCAGCAGACACACCCCCACAATCAAGAGGAGCGTCAACTGTGTGTGAATATGTTGCAGAGGTTTATTTGCACCTTTATCCTTCAACATATGCTATCCATGTTTTGGATTGGTTAAATGACCTGAAAACATACTATGATGAATACTAGTGGTGTACGATTACTGGGTGCATATGATGTGACCTTATATCACCTGCTGCCTTACTACACAGAAAAAATACACTCAAAATATCATTGACATCGTTTTAAGTCTCTGCCAGTGCAGTAAACCACGTGTTCAATTCAAGGCCTGCGCGAGTTCAAAAACTGATCCACTTACAAGTGTGCAGTGGTCACAAACTACACCTACCACAATGCATGTTGATCCATGACCTCGAGACTCTGGAGAAATACCAATAAATCCATCCCATCCAGGATTAGAAAAATTGATGGAGGATGAAGGAAATGTCATAAAACAGATACAATAAGTTAGACTGTAACTGAGTAATAGTAGTAACTTAGTATTTTTTACATTGTCAAACACAGAGATAGAATATTTATACCTTGAATAAAGAGACGTACTGTACTGCATTGTCCACGAATAATAACGTCCACACAATAAGACTTTTCTTTTGTTGTTGTTGTTGCGGGGGGGTTTTTTTCTTTAAAAACATACATTAGTCAGTACCCGTCATCCCCAGCACTGATGGGCTGTGCACTTCCATAATGGATTTAACAAACAAATAAGTATTACATTAAGGTATAGACTGGAATCCTGAATACAACAGTTTTTCTTCTTTTTTTTCTTCAAAGACGTATTATTGTAACCTTTAAGAAAAACGTTGTTTTATTTTCACCGTCTTCCATTTTTAATTTTGGTTTAATACCACAGACAAAATACAGGGCATGATTTCATGGCAATATATTCTTTTTTTAATTTAGCTTTTTTACTGTTTGATACGTTCTCACCTAGTAAAAAAGTTTTTAATTTGTTTTTTTTTATCACCTTGTTCAGTTGATGACAGATTTGAGGTCAAACTAGCCTCATGGCAGGTTTTGGCCATGTTAGCCACGTGCACGATATAGGGTTTGCTAATAAGCGCCGTCAACCAGTCCACCACTGAGGCCTTCGCACCAGATGCACTGCGACTGAATCTTGCATTCAGCGTCTGTGGTTCAGAGCATCAATAATCATATAAAGGCAGTTGGCCTGAGCATTAATATGTAGGGGGGGATATTTTTCCTCATTTTAATGCCCCCCCACAGGGATGGATAAAAATATACATACTGAATTTCACTTTTATCTCTCTGCTTCAATGTCAAAGCAAAGGTTCAATTTATTCGTCCACATAATAGATCACAACATTCTCATCTCGAGGCGGATAAGTAAGGGCATGATATTAAATTTATGAAAAAGAAATGATTTAAAAAAAAAAAAAAAACTAAACATCATAAAACTGGGATAAAAGACCTTCAAAAGTTGCGAGCAAGACGTCCTTTTCCGCTGAAAGTGCTTTGGCTAAAATTACTCTCAAAGGCACGTCTCTATTATCCCTTCTTTCATTCCCTCATGCTAAAACGCTACCTGGAAAGGAAAAAGTGAACAAAAAAAAAAACCACAGCCTCCAAAGACCCAATTTCGATTCCTGAGCAAAAACAACAATTTTTGCCCTTGTTAAACAGACACCTGTTACCTTCGCCGCGCTGGAGAGAAACACGCGGAACGCAATTTGACAAGCCGCACAAGTGAACATGCCACTTAAAGGAGAAGGCGCGAGCATATCTGGCGGCGGCGCCATCAATCAGAGCCGCTCCCCATTCATCGCCTCACGCTGCCGCAATTCACTCGCAAAAAGGCGCAAATCCAAATGAGGAGACGGAGAGAAGGTGGCGGCGGAGGGGAGGAACCAAGATTAGAAGAGAACGGTGTGTAAGAGAAAGGCTCTTGATGTGAATTGCCTAACGTGCTCGGGAGGGGACGCGTGCAAAATGAATCGCTGCGCTGCCAGCAGGAAGAAAGACGGTGGATGAGATGCTATCAGGCCTCGTACGGAGGGAGGGTCGGCCAGCGGGACCCGCTTTTATCGCTGTACAGCCGCTCAGGTCAAGTGAGGCCAATGTGAAATGGACTTGACATTTAGCCGATGTAGCTTATGTACTTACTGGTTATCTTTATTGTACTGCATTTAGACAAAAAAGAACAGCTGAGAGCTGTGGTAAACCATGTTTGAATCATTAGTCAATCCATTTTCTGGCACCATTTAGCATCTGTCAGAGTGTCACAGGTGTGCTGGACTCTGTCCCAGCTGCCTTAGAGAGTGAAGGTGGGTCCAGGTGGTCCATCGGGCAAAGTCATCAGGTCATTACAGTGTCACGCAGATGGATAAAATCAACCATCTACACTCATTACGACCGCAGCAGAAGATTTAGCAGCATCTCATGGTAAACAAGCCAGTCACGAATAACAGTTGAGCTCTCACTTTAGGTTCTGTTCTTTTAAAGGCCCAGTGTGTCAGATCTATCGACATCTAATGTTCATCAAAACTATTGCAAACCAATAAAATGACGCACTTGAGTCTTTCAAGCTAAAGTGGCGAAGCTGTTAGCAAACAATTTCCGGTGTTTACCCTACAAAATTCAACCTTTGACATCCTATTTCTGCCATGTTTGTCTCCGTGGTCCCTATCTGCAGCTGATGACTGTGTCTGTCACACGTCGGTGCGTCACATTTTGCAAAGCCAGTTACCTTGGAATAACAGCTGCAGGTAATAACAGCAGAATAAACACTCAGTGGTGCACTCAGTGGGCTGTGCAACACCACAACAGCACAGCAGCTGTTATTTTTCTTGAACTGCAACTAAATCCTCGGTGAAGGTCACGGGATCGGCTAGAAGTCAGCCTCTATCAAGACAGACCGAGACGGAGAAAAGACCGGCGGTGTATCGGTAGATCCGTCGTATTTACATTTTTATTTCTGTGTGGCGTTTGCAGGTTCATGGCCCTGTATGTCTGATATGAAGACAATAATGCATACAAATGTAACTGCAATCTTTTAAAGAGAAATGGGCTTAAACTTTTTAGATTTATTAACAACAAAAAAAACTCAGCTAAAACAAAGGGGGATAGAAAGTACTTCAATGAATCCTTAATATCTTGTATCTGAATTGACCAAATGCCTTTGTTAACAGAAGTTGGAACATGTCAATTAAATAAATCTAATCGACTGAGACAGGAGGAATGAGGCGGCAAACTGGTTGCAATGCTCACTAATGACAGGGCACGAGGAAACGACAACATCAGGAGAGCAAAGACGGTTATTTATATATTCTATGATGATCCCATGGCTGGCGGAGAACACCTGGAATACCATCAGCCTGTCACTGGTGTTGTGACCTCAGCAGAACATGGCGTTGATGACACTGATGGGAATTCTGCTGACGGCTTCGAATCCGAGTAGCCATTCTGGGGTTTCACAGACAGACAGAAATCCACCCCAATAGCAACAATGAAATGAGATCAAACTGCATGTTCCCTCCATATTGTTGCATGTTGAGCATGATTAACTGCAGAGTGGTTACATGGATCAGAAAATCGACACGCGGCAAGAAGCGAATGTCTGAAATTTCAATTATCGCCCAGCTGTCATCAGCTGTCATTCATGAAGTCTTGACAAATTTTTGTTTTTTTACCCCACTGGCCTCGAGATGTTTACACGAGTCGGGTAATTAGGATGCGCTGCACACGTCCAGAGCTGTCTTTCCATTTCTCCAGAAGGCAATTAAAGCGAAAAAAATAAATAAAATCAGAGCACGGTGTTGTTTTTAATGCAGTTCAGATCAAAGCCGGTCTTATCCGATTTTTTTTGACACGCACATACCAAATCTGCGCCCCGAATGAACGGCTTCACGCTGCGGTATCTCTCCGTCATCGTAGCAAAGAGCGCGAGCGTTTGACGTCAGTCACGGGTGTCTTCCCCAAAAGCTGTAACGCGACTCGTCACCCGCTGCTAATGGATCCGACGGCCGAGTCACAGCCGAGCTCTGATCAGAGCAGAAACCCTTCTGGCCTTAAGACAACAGCACACGGAGACGACTGCAAAGAAATGATAGGGGGGGGGGGGGAATGCGTGGACAATGGTACATTTTAGCAAGATGTGGGCGTGTGTGTGTGACTCACGTTGCCATCTGACGGCACGAGACAAAGCGACAAGTGGCTTTCGGAGATACGACACGCAAAGATTGAATCATCTTCTCCGAGGGAAAATTAACACACAGACTTAAGTACAATTGCCTCGTGCGGCGTAAGCACAGTCATTTCCTCGTGCAGCATCCGCGGGGAGCGAATCTGAACGACCCTAATTAGCGTCGGGCTCGACTGTTAGCGCGTCACATCGCGAGTGTTGTCTTTTGGGGGCAACGTGACATGTGAAGTCCTACATTTTGTTAAACTGCGATGAGCACTGATGAGTCACACTGAAGGTTCCAAGGACTGGCTGAACAAACCAACGCACAGTTCAGAAAATCAGCTTTGAAAAAAAATTAGAATTCTGAAACTTATTCATGACGAGTGGGAATTTGTGAACAAAATTCAAAGGATCTTGCGGGTTCAATTTGTCAAATGAGATGAGCTGCTGCTGTCATAAAATGCTAATTCAAAAACGTTTTCATGCCTTTGTGGCGAGGATCTGAATTGGCAAAATGGCTTTTTATTCATATTGACATTTTCACTTGCCATTAAAAAGCAATAGCTGCTCACGATAAAAAAAAAAAAGAAGAAGTTGATTGAGTTGATTGATTAGCGTTTGCGAGGCCTAAAAATGAATTTGTCTTTCAAATAAATCCAAACTTTTACGGTGGCAAAACATTTCTTTGAAGTGCAGGTTCCTGCATATTAATCAAAGTTACATCAACTGATAAGCTGTCGGCTTCCAAGTCATTTCTTGGTGAGATCCACATAAAAGAAGAGGCGCTGCTGGGGTGATTTTAGCATTAAGTCCGGATGTTTGATCTCAACAAAAAAAAAAAAAACTCTCCACATTGCAAATTAACAGAGGGCTAATTATGTTTAATTAATTACGACACAACACAGTGCCAGATCAAAAACACATCACTGTAAAACCACCAATTAAACTTAACGGGAAAATGTGATTCAGTTCAACTGTTGTTGTCTGTTAAAACGACAATGTGAACGCAGCAGACAGAAGAAAAGTCCATCCTCCGCCTCTTGAGCGCGCTCCACTTTTCTGCTGTAAGATGCGGCCCTTTGTGATGTCACTGAGGGCGTTGCTGCCGCTGCCAGTTTAATGACCACACCCCTTGCTTAGGTGTTGGCTCCGCCCCCTGAGGCCACCGTGTTAGTTTTCTTCTTGCAAACACTTAGAAGGTGTGAAACGCATTATTTTTGACCGCATGCTAAATCTTATCTATCAATCTCTATCTTATCTCTGATCTAACTAACTTTGCTGGAAGTTGTAAACAGAGGGCTAAAAGATGAGGAAGTTTACTGGAGAGCTGTGTGAAATCATTAGTTTCTGGTCCAATTTGAGCCTGTGGCAAGCTCCCGGCGCGAAAATAATCCTGGTTTAAAAAGCCGCAGCAGATGCCACATTATGCAGACTTTGAAAGTGACACGACAACTTCGGAGCCGACACCAATTAAGCATGCGACTGAAAACTGGAAGCAGACGAGAAAGCAAACTCTGACTGCAGACTTTTGGATTGAAACCTCAAATTTTTTTTTAATTCAGTATTTTGTATTTGGATGCACTGATTTGGAGTTAAGGCTGCTGAAATGAAAAGAAAAGAAGAGGAATAAATCACAACCTGCATGAGGTGGAGCAGCCTCCCCCCTGCCGCCGTCTCGCCGTCGTCCTCGCAGTCCTGCAGGAAGCAGTTCTTGTCCTGGCGGTAGATCCTGCGTCGGAGGGGGGGGGGAACGGGAGACATCCAGGCGGTTAGGGCGCTACGCTGTGACTGCGCTGCACTTTGTTCGGCGAGCCGCGTGACAAGGTGACAACCGGCAGCCTCTGCAGCAGCGAGAAAGTCCTCTCTGCCCACCTTCCCCAAGTGTGAGCCCAAAATGTCAGGAGTAATTACCAGGCTGCCGGGGCGTCAGCGGCCCCGCGTCATTACCACACAGCGGGGAAAATAAATACGAGCACGCGCTGACAGGCAAAGTCAAACACACATCTGTTCACATATACACAATCTTATCAACAAGTCATTAATTAAACATCATCCCATCCCACACACACACCCACACCAACACCTCTTAATGGGCTAATGCGCCCACAGGCCTCGGGTCTATTCTTCATCTCGGCTTCCCTTCACTAATTAGACCGACTTCAACCGTAACTGTGGATTACGTAACAACGCACAGCAGGGCCTCAGATCCCACACACACACACACACACACACACACACACACACACACACACACACACACACACACACACACACACACACACACACCAACCTGTAGGCATAAATGTTGTGAGTGGCGCTGGCGATCTTCTTGTTTTCGCACAGCTTCTCCAGGACCGTCTTCACCTGCGACACAAGACAAGACAAGAGTGACCTCCCCCCACTTCCACCCAGCGCAGACCACACAGCCACTCCATACACAGAGAGGGTTTTTTTTTTTTTTCGGTTTTTTTTTTGGGATCATCATAGAATATATATAAATATATTTGTTTTTTTTTTGTTTGTTTTTCTAAATCATCATTTAATTCTGCACGTATCTGCTCTTCACTCACGTTGCCTCTAAGTACACATTCTACACCAACATGGTTTAAATTAAATAATTCCCCCGAGTGGCTAAATTCACTTTTTCACTCTGGATGACTTCAGCAAATTATAATTTTTTTTATTTCCACATCCAAAGGTCATTACTCGGACTTCAATTAACGGCTGCTGCCCTCGAAAGGCGTCCACGCAGTTCAGGCTTTCTTTGAGATCATTGAAATCACACTATATCCATACCGTCGCTCAATTAGTCATTAAAAACATTTTCGTTTCTTTAAATTTCTGGTGAACTAAAGACCTCGCGTGTCTGAAATAACTCGAAAAGTTTCAAGGTTAAGAAAAATATATTTCTGTTTCAAAAAAAAACCCCAAACCCGGCAGCACAAAGCAGTGACATACTGTCAAAAAACCAGAACACCTTGAGTTGTGGCTGGTGAATAATCAAGGTATTCTCAGAGCGTGCTAATTACCTTCCTAATTTAGAGGTTTAACTCCAGACTCAGCAGCTGGGGGAGGTTCTGTGAGATTGACGGCTGGCCCGACGTGCCGGCACTTTACTGCACCAGCAGCCAAGCAGCCAGACAGAACCAGCTACTGGCTGCTGCAGTGGAAGAGACTGCACCTAACGGAACTTAGCAGCAGCAGCAGCAGCAGCAGACATTTGTTTGGCTCCAGCAGCAGCATGTTCATCCAGTCGTGTTGATGGCAGCGTGCCATCAGCTCCGCTGCTGTAACACTAACTGCACGGCCTCATTCGGCCCCGCTCGGTGTCGACCTGAGCAGCGGAGCAGCGCCGCGTCGACAGCAGCGAGCTCAGTCAGCCGTCAGGAGCCAGAATATATCCCGTTGCAATATAAGCGACGCTGTGTGATCTCAGCAAGAGTTGTGTTCTGTGAATGAAGGGGGGGGGTGCGTGCTGGCATTTTTGACAAGTTTTATACCAAGAGCTGCGGAGAGCGTCCGCGAAAAGTTGTGCTTGCTGCTGCTGCTGAGCCTCCTCCACTTGCTTTCCACCGAATTAGATCTTTTCCCCTGACTTAGCCGCCCACAGCAGGACTGTCACGTTGACATATGCGTACAGGTGTCGAGTCGGTGTTGGTCAATCTGGTCCCGCGGGGCAGCCGAGTCTGTAAATATTTCCGTCTAAAGAGCTCCTTCCCAGCAGGTGGAGGCTTTTAGCGGGACTCCGCGGCACAGCGGAGGAGAGCCAACCGCACTTGATGACCCGAGTTGACACGAGTGATTTGGCGAAGGGGGAAAAACTGCGCTGAGTCAGTTCACACACTTCACAGATATTAGAAGCAACAGGTGTGCGCGTGCGTGCATGTGTGTGTGTGTGTGTGTGTGTGTGTGTGTGTGTGTGTGTGTGTGTGTGTGTGTGTGTGTGTGTGTGTGTGTGTGTGTGTGTGTGTTTGGGCGTTGGGCACGTAAACAGAGGCATCATTAACTCTGAGGTTTTCAGACGTGGCGACACGGTGGCGCAGTGGTTAGCGCTGCCGCCTCACAGCAAGAAGGTCGTGGGTTCGATTCCGGGGCCCGGGCCTGGGACCTTTCTGTGTGGAGTTTGCATGTTCTCCCCGTGTCTGCGTGGGTTCTCTCCGGGTTCTCTCCGGGTTTAGAATGTTCAATTGTGAGCTCAATTGAACATTCTAAATTGTCCGTAGGTGTGCATGTGAGTGTGAATGGTTGTCTGTCTCTATGTGGCCCTGATGAACTGGCGACTTGTCCAGGGTGTCACCCTGCCTTCGCCCTAAGACAGCTCCAGCAGACCCCCGTGACCCTGAACAGGAATAAGCGGGTATAGAAGATGAATGAATGAATGTTTTCAGACGTGGGCGGGTACCTGTTTGGGAGTCACCACAGGCGCCAAGTGAGGCTGAAAGGTGCTGCGTCGGTCGGTGATGGCGTCTCCGTGTCGGATCGGTGGAACCTCCTCATCTGCAGGGAGAGGGGGAATACATTTAAAAAACGCACAACCATCCATCCATCCATCTTCACTCAGGGTTGCCAGCGTCTGCTGGAGCCTCTCCACCTCTCAAAGGGTGAAAGCAGGGTGACAGGTTGCCAGTTCATCACAGGCCCACGTAGAAAGACAAACATTCTCTCTCACACACACCTACAAAAAACTGACATTACACGAGGGCTGTGTCTCAATTCAGGGTCTGCAGCCTTTGAAGCTTGCATCTGAAGGCCAGTTGCGTCACAGCACTGCGCGAAGGCTTGTCCCAAATTCACTAAAATTCAAAGGAGACTCCAAATGCCCCCTTCACCACTGCTATCCTTCGCGACCTCCTGTATCGTGGATCCTGGGAAGGCCGCAGTAATGGCGGCATCTACTGGTAAAGACACGACATATAAATAAAAGTATTGAAATTTCACATAACATATGAAGTTTTTACCGGTAGTAGGGTTTTTACTTATTTGAACAGCCAACGTCATGGTTGGATGGCAAACCAATGGTTAGCTTGATGCTATAAAAACGTCACTTCTGTGGTTGGCCAGCAGTAGAGAATGGCGGTGTAGCAACCAGGAAATACGCAGAAGGCTAAACCGTCCCATTTGGTTACCGGGAACGCGGGTTTGGTTTCGTCCTCCATCAGCCGGTCCTCCGAAGGACCCGCTGGCCGACGGAGGACCCAGCCGACGAAGGATGCAGACCCTGAATTGAGACACAGCCAGGCAGAACATGCAGACTCCACACAGAAAGGCCCAGAATTGAACCCGTGACCTTCACAAGCAAAATCTCAATAAAACTGTGATGAATCGCACCGTTGGCATGATCCACGAAGAGAAGAGCCTCTTCGGCGCTCACTTTAAGAGAGCTGAAGTCTGGAAGGTCGGAGTCTTCGTCATCATCGTCGTCGTCTTCATCCACCTGCTCCTCTGCCGTCAGGTTCACTTTCTCCGGCTGGTCGGCTGCAACAGGTGAGAGGTGTTGGCTGCGAGTCCGACCTGGTGACGCCACTCACCGAAGACACTGAGGGCAGCTCCTTAGTGACATTATCAAAGTGACACATTCCGAGGCAGTTTGTACATGGCATCAATGCGAGCAGTGCTGCAGTCCCGTCAGGCTTTTACAGACCAGCAGACTTCAGAACAAACAGCAGTGATTCAGAGAGATTAGTGGAGATTTGTCTGTGAAAGATTCTGATTTTCACAATTATTAATTTCATTTTTTTGCCCCCACATCAACTGGGAAAGGAAAAGTGTGTGTGTGTGTGTGTGCTGAAATTGTCTTATTGAATAAAAGTGTCTCATGCTTGCTGACTAAATGGGACCAGAGTCTGTTGTTATGGAAACAGGGGTCCAAAAAGTGTATCGACCACATTTTAAAAATGAATTACTACTTCGCATGCAGGTACATTTAGGGCAGAAAAAAATGCTGATTTCAACCCTCCCCTTTTTTTTTTTTACAGTGCCAAGGATCCTGGACCGTGTAGGCTCAGGTACTGATTGTGGGAAATGTGCATCTGTTGAGAAACTGGTGAAGTAAATGTGCCCGATAAGAATTTTGACAACGAAAAACGCTCGACAAAGACCTCTCAGTTAATCTCAGACTTGGTGCGACTCCTTCACGGAACATTCGGGCCCCTGAGAGTCTAAAACCAAAACTCTTCCTCCACTTTGATCCAACTTTTATCTGCCAGTGGGGATTCTGTTCCGAGCATCTCTCACATCAATTATTTTGAGTTTTTTTTTTTTTTTTCCCTCCCTCTCTCCCAGATTGAAGTCTGTTTCCGCTCCAGCGACTGCATCATCGCCGGTTCGGAGCAACAGCTTGTGAGATGTGAAACGGCGTGTGGCCACCGACTCCCCTGCTGAACTGTGAGCGGAGGAACTTGCACCTGTCCACAAAGCAGCATTTCCAGCCAACTGACCTTTCCCCCTGGAATGAGGCCGGCGTGAATTTTAAACGACCACCTGTCCTGTATAATACGGACCGGCCTCATTAGAACTCAAGAATCATTTGGTCGCCTTCACTGAAGTCCTCTCATTTTTGTTTTTGCAATTTTATCCGCTTTTATCATTATTGTAAACCCACGGCAATAGGTTGTCATGCTTAATATTATACATTTATTTACTTGGAAGGTTTTTTGCAGTGGTTCATCAAAAGGAAAGAGAAGCTTCACATTCAGATTCAGATTCATATTTTACGTTTTGTTAAATCGGACTTTATCACAAGACCTTGTACGTCTTTTTTATATTTCTTTCCACTTTCCTCGCCGTAATGTTTATCCACTTTTCATTTCCTTCACTGTGAAATAAGCATCTCCAAATGTTATCAGGCTCTCCTTTTTTCACTGCCTCCCACCGTGTCCGTGACATCTGATCTGAACAAAAAGAAAGAAAAAAAAACCTTCTGTCCTCCCCCTTCTGCGCTGAAGTGCTCTGACCAGTTATACTTATTACCACATGAATCACAGGGAGAGGACAATTTACGGCGCGTCACAATAGTGGGTGGCCAGGTAATATTTTTCAACCTCGTTGGTCAAAAGAGGCAGGCCCGGCTTGATAATAGGCACTTTTGGGCCTCGCCGGCAGGTGAGCCGTGCAAGGTGACACTGGTCCAAATCTTTAAATTGGCTGGCTTCGACTCTTTTTCACGCCTTAAAAGATCCCCGCCGAGCCAACAGAAGGCATTACTTCGATACGGATCTTAAATCAGTGCAGGCACTTGGAGACAGGTGAGGGTCTTTTAACACCCCTGCCTATCAGTCTTGGTGCTCCTCTTATCCAGACTGACCATCACCAAGCACACTCCTCTCTCACTCGTCATGGCTGTTAACCAACAGCGTTAAAAACACTGCTTTCATCCTTGAGGTGTCTAAAATCACCTCATAACTACAGGTGCATAAAGTGTATCAGGTGTGGATTTTCTCATGTTCTTCGACTGGTGTGGAAGCAGCAGCATCTTCAGCCGGCGATGACGCCGGTATTTGGAGCGTTCCGCATTGGGCTCATCGTGTGTTAATCCACCACTTGACACGAGGCCGTGCGTGGTGCCGAAGGGGGTTATTTTGCCACCCCCCTGCCGAGAGCCCCCCGACGGTTTCAAACCGCCTGCAAGTCTGGGGGTTCATGCAACGCCCCCACCTGCAAGGCTGCCTTATTTGACCCCAAACACTCAGCAGGAGAGCGAGGCAGACATCGGGGGGGGGAAAGAAGAAAAAAAAAAAGAAGGAACGATTGTACACCGCTTGCAGTGATTTACAAAAATATTAATTTGTTGGAGGATTTTTTTTTTTTTAAAGAAAACATGCACCATCTGCATCATAGAAACAACATCCGCGTCTGCAGCTGTCACCAGCTTAGAAGCGAAAGAAACAACAGTGTTTTAGGTTAATATTTTTGTATTTATCATACATATTTCAGGTTTCAATTTTTGTTCTTCTGTTGAAACACATGAAACGCTATTTAATTGTGACTTTTGGATAAAGACATAAATGTTTGTTTTGTGGATATTCAAAATTCTTTTGTTTGCAAAGAAAATTAGAATATTTTCTCAGATTAGAAGAAGGCAACCCAGATGGCAGTTTTTCAAGTGCTCTGTAAACACGTGCTGCAGAGCTGTGCAGATTTAAAGGTCCTATTAAAAAAGAAAAATCACTTCACCACAGTTACAATAAAAGTGTGTGTGTTTTACTGTCAATTAGCTCAAAAAAATAGGACAGTGAAACCTATTCCCAACATGAAAATGCCTTCTCATTTATTTGGATGATTCATTGTGGGGGCTAGAGTTCAAGAACAAAATGAAAGATTTAAAAATTGGAATAATATGGCACTTATAAGAATTTATTTTATTTTTTTTATTTCTTGCAGAACAGTGTCTGCCTTTGCATTTTGCATTAGTAAACAAATTAATGATATATGTCACATGAGGCTAGATTATGCTCTGACATGTAAGAGTTGTGCTATTAAAAAGAGATGAAGCTCTGTGCCAGCCATCATCAGCCCCCTGCTCTCACTGGTTCGGGACTAATCGGTAAAAGCACAAGTCAATAAAAATTCAACCCTGAGTCACAACAGCATGATAAAGTAAACGTCTGTCAACCATTCATTCTCCCAGCCTCACCTGCGTCTGTGCTCCACGATTTCTCCACCAGGAATTCACGAATCTTTTCCACCCACAGGTAGAGGATGCTCTCCCCCATGTTCTCCCTGATAAATTGGAATATTTCATATCAAGCCACATTCTTTTTGAGACTCGGACCACAAAAAACTCGGCAGTGGAAGAAAAAAAAATGAAAGAGGTTTTTTTTTTTTTCCCTCTCACTCTCTCTCTTTCTATTATAGCAGAGCCACCCTCCACGGCTTCCTTGCAAAGTCAGAAATGAGAAGGAGCACTCACACGTAGAGGTCTTCCAGGCTGTTTGCCAATTTGGCCCTCTCCGAGCCCCGCAACCATGCTGCGCTGCAGAAGCCAAAAAACAAATAAAGGATTTGAGTGGAGCGACAAGTGGGCCTTCGAGTGGGGATGTTGTTCTATCAATTCAGCACATCAGCACGAGGATAAATTTGAAAGGCAAATGGACTTACTTGATCTGGTAGATAGGGGGCGAAGCGCTCGGATAATCAGGAGGCAAAATTATCTGATCAATAGGGAGGGGAGCATAAGGCACATGGCACCAACACAATAACGCTAGAGGCTTGTGATTAACATGCAAGGTGTTGTTTTTTTCCCCCTACCTGCAAACACGCTGTCAGTTTTGGCTCTTCCAGATCATTGGATATTTTAATGCAAAATATCCTGGAGGCTTCATCTATAACGCACCACTCATCCCCGTAGATGGAGGACAGGGCCTCAACCTCTTCAATCTGACAGAGGGGAAGCAAGAACACAGCATAAACATTCATCATGAGCACACTTCAGTGTGTCCTGGGGCACAATCTACTGCCTTCCTGTCCTTTTGATTTTGTGTTATTTAAGATAAATTCACACCCCAGACATGACAGGTCTATCGTTTTCTTCTATGAGCTTGCTCCTCACTTTTCAGAAACTATGTGCTAAAACATCCAGTTCTGGAGTTACACCCCTTGTGACATGACTAAGGGCTCCACTAACTCACTGAATCCTCAGTTTGGTGTTGGTTTAACTCTTGGAAAGCATCACTTGTTGCATGGTCAACAAATTAGCCGAAAGCTGGAAAGACGGAGCTCAGAGCTGTTTTCACATTTCTTTTAATAAGCAAGTGTGAAGGCTGCTCCACTGACCTCCAGGATGAAAACAATAAACACCCAAGAAATTGGCATAATGTGGGCTATATAGAGATATTTTTTAAAGCTTTAAGTCATGTGCCTGTCTATTGTGTAGGACATATGCAGGTACATGGAGTAAACCCATTTCTCAATGTTGCATTATAAAAGGGCATGGAACACTATACCCACTTACATTGCACAAGTGGTCAATTCACTTCGAAATACTCATTTTGCAAGTTAACACATGATATGCTGGCAGTGACTGTCACAATATACAAAATGCAAGAAGTGCTATTTGATTGGAATATCAATTATGCTTTTTTTTCTTTCTTTTTTAAAATGTCTTTTGTATGTTCATCCTCTGTATCAATAATAGGTTCTAATCAAAAGTCACTTCACATGAAGTCTGTTGAAACCCAAATTGTAACACTTGTTCTTGTACATAATAAAGCACAAGAGTGCTGTGTGTTTCTAAAACTGTTGAGACCAACAGACAAAGCAGATTTCCCTCCGAGAAACCATCCAATTAATCGTGTTCTTATTGCCAAGTGCACTGATGAAAATTTTGCGAGAACTTTATCAGCCGTCCTGTCAAAGTCCAGTTCACCTGAGACTGAAGATCTCCCTCTTTTCCCGGATTTATGTCATCTGCCATTTGATAGATTCGCCAACATCGAACGGTCACCTACAAAGACGCAGAATTGATCTTTTAAATCGCATGTTACTCGCGAAACGAAGCAACTCGCAACACGTTGATATAATTCTGAACGTCAGCTTCTCCTAGTGCAGCTAGTTTTTCTACTTCCGGGTCAGGCCATGTTGGTTTTCAACAAGTAAAGACGAGGTGCCTAAAGCGCTCAATGCTAAGGGTCGTAAGCTACAATTCTTGCCTCTTAAATGAGGACATATATACATTTTCTTGTTTGGCGTGATAAATCAACCTCTGTCAGCGGCACACTCAAGGTTTTCCTCGTGAAATAAAAGTATGGGACTTTTATTGTGAAAGTCATCTGGGTGCTGCTCGGACAAGTTCCGTATGTCAAATATCAGCTGATGCCAGTGTAAACAGACAACAGAGGTGTGTCGGTGCAACTGTGAGTGTATGTGTGTCGAACTGTGAGTTTGTGCGAGGCTGAAACAGAGGAAGCCGCGTGTCCCCACAGCCAGCAGGAGTCTGACGGGACTTTGCTCAGTTTGTGTGTGACGGCAACCCCGCGCCTTTATGTCGCCGCCCGTCTTGCAGAGGAGCAGCGGGGAAACCAGGAAACTGCTCAGGGGGGCTTAGGACGTCACATGCAGCCCTAGAGCGACTGTCCGCGTGAGAGCTGAACACCCCGGGACTGACCTCGCAGTGCAGTGCCGGTGAAAGCAGTAACTGTGAGCGGAAAGACTTTCTCCTCCTCCTCTCTCTTTCTTTCTTTCTTTCTTTCTTTCTTTCTACCTTTCTTTCTTTCTTTCTTTCTTTCTTTCTGTTGTCCTGTCACAGCTGCTTTCGGTGGAATCGTGCGTATTTGCTGGTCTCATGCTGACAGATTCTAATCCGCCAAGAATGCAAGAATGCATTGGCTGTGAGCAAAACAAACAGGACAACAGTGGTGGAAGATGGAGTCAGATCCTTCAGATGTGATAAGAAACGGTGGCAGCAAACAGTAGATGGTACTGCGAGGTTGATCACCATTAGAGTGGCATACCATTGTTGACAGCAAATTCACAAAGATGTTTATAGTTTGTAGTTATATTTGACTAAATTGATCACTTATGGTGGTCATAAACCATGATCACAGCATTCACTGCTTATGAAAGCCTGCATTCACTTAACTGTCACTGACTTACCCTGCAAGATAAGATCATATTTAATGAAGAGTGGATGAAGAGGAATGATGCTCAGAAGAGGAGAAATAATAGTTTTTATCATCCTCAATAAACAGTGGTTATTTTTTAGGTGTTCTTTGCGTCAGAGACTATGCGGGCAACCACACAGAGAGGTCACCACACAGACCACCATAAATCCACTGGGGGTTGTGGAGTGTTTCAACGCCGAAGCACCATTGAGTGAGCGAGTTGTGATGTTTTTGTGTGGAGCTGGAGTTTCACGAGGTAATCCTTTATGCAGCATTAGGCCAACATGCGGAGTACAAAGACCTGCTCTGTGACCGTTACTGTCACATTCCGTTCAGCGGCCCGGTGTTTCAGGTTCAGACGGGGCTCAGCTCTGCTCTCATTGCTCAGCGCTCCTCTGATTTGTCATCCACTGTCAAGGGCGTTTACGAATTCCCCGTCACTGCCATGTGACTTGTCGTGGGATGCCTTTGAGCTTTCCTGTCGTGTGGGAGTGTAGGTGGGTGTGTGGCTCGCCGCTATTGAGAGAGTCATGTGAACTTGTGCTGTGCAAAGGGGAATGGACGTGCTTCTTTCCTGTCAAGCTCGTCTGGTGACTGTGCCACCTTTTGTAATCAGTCACATTTTATTGTCTCTGTCCAGCAACGGTTGTTTTTTTCTCTCTCTCTTTCTCTCTCCTTCTCTCTCTGTCTCCACCCCCTTGTCAGTCTTGTGACTGTTTTTTTTCTCTCTCTTGAACAATAACAGATGATGGTTTCTTGAGCAAGAAGCAGCAAGCAGTTGCCTGCCTGCAAGCAGTTAGTCATTATTTAAAAAGTGCAGTCCACAGTCATTTCAGTAAAGGAACTGAACACTATGCAGGGGCCTTAAAATAAAACATTTTTTATTTTGCTCACTTAAGTGGACTTCCATTTTAGCTGTTCATAGCTGCGTGTCCTCTGCAGGGGTTCATGGAGGAACTGGACCCAGAAGAAAAGTTCCTGCAGTTTGCTCGAAATGGAGATCTGGCAGGAATTCGAGGTCTCCTCATGTCCAAGATCAAGGAAGAGACGCAAATCAACATAAACTGCAAAGGTAGTTAAGTTACTTTGATGAACGATACAGATAAGATGAATCGCCGTGTGTAATAAAGGTTGCCTACGTTTCATTATTGTTCTGCCATATTGCAGATGACCAGTTTTGAAAGATTAATAATAAAAAAAAACAGCATATTTAACCCTTTGTTTGCAGCCTCCTGCTAAAACTTTGGCTTTTACCCTCCATTTACTACAGATGCTTTGTTGGCACTGCCACATACTGTATATGGAAAGGGACCAAAACAAGGCAGGGGGCTGGAGGCGTGTGCTCAATCACCTTTAAAAGTGTCACAAAGGCGGATATCCAATTGTGTTTCTTCATACACTTTCTGAGAAATGGAGGAAGCAGCAGAAACAGAGGATGAACGCTTTCTCATCACTGACTCCAGGGTTGGTTTAGAGTGAATGTTCCATCGTCGGGGCCCTTCAACGTTGTCTGTTATTTCTCAGGAAAGAAGAAGTTCAACCTGGGCTGGACGCCGCTTCACTTGGCCAGTTACTTTGGACACAAAGATGTCGTGGAGGAATTGTTAAAGGTAGGGCTGAGGTGTTTCACAATTAAAGGATTGACCACGGGACAACTGAGCTGACATGAGTGTGCGCACCCTGCAGGCGGGCGCAGACGTTAACCTATCCAATAACATTGGAGACACGTCGCTGCACAAAGCCGCCTTCACCGGCAGGAAGGTACCTGAACACGTCTCATCTTCTCTCTGTGCTCTTCTCATCTCTTTTTCCTGACTGTGTGCTTCTTTTTTTTTTTTCTTGCGCGCATTCATTCATCCATGCCGTACGTCAATCAATCAAACCAATCAATTAAATATTGATCAGGAGGTTGTCATGCTGCTGCTGCACTATGATGCATGTGCTACTGTCATCAATGGGACAGCACAGACTCCCAAAGATGTCACTCAAAATCCTGAGATCAGAAGCATGCTCGAAGGTGAGAGACACTCGCTCTCCACTAATTTTTCAACGGGAATGTTTAGCTGTCAGCCTGCACATTTGACATGTTGGTCCTCAATTTTTCCATACGAGCTACTCGTTCAACGTCTAAACCATTATATTCATGCATCGTTTTGCCTGCTGTCTTGGACACCAGCGGCGGAGAGGACGGAGGAGAGGAAACTGGAGGAGGAGCTCTTGGATGCAGCTCGAGAAGGAGACCTCTCAGCTTTGACGCGGCTGGTTAGTACCAATTAGATTTATTGATCAGATCAAAAATCATCAAGCCATGGCAGCGTTTGATGAATGTGTGATGGTTCCTACAAGATGAGATTAATAATTACTATGTTGCACTGGGAAAAAAGAAACACATCTTTCAATCTCCCAGAAATCATTAGCAAATTTTTCTTTTGGTGCTCAGCATCCACTGAGGATGCTCAGAATCTCCTCAATTTTCCTGCGCTGGCACCTCGAGTTTGGCATTTAAGAAGAGATTTGGGGTCTTGCGAATCCCCCACCTGTGGGGAAAAATGATTCTTCACGCTATAGGGGGAATAACAGACTGTGCTATTGACCTGGAAAGTACCTTATAGGATTGCTGTTGGTCTACAGCGCACTTGCTTCCTGCTGCTACCTATTTGCAAATTTACCTGCCCTCATCTCATTTCTAAAGCAAATCGCCCGTGGCAGTAGAGATGGGAAACCCGCACAACGTGGCCAAAGGGCATAAAAGTTAATAATCAAAAATCCAAAAACATTCCCAGCGGCTTATGCAGGACAGATTGGCTCTGACACCCACGTGCATCTTTGCCTGACCTCTCTGTTTACCGCAGCTCAGCAGGAAAAAGCCTCCAGACATCAACTGCACGGACCTACTGGGAAACACTCCGCTGCACTCTGCCGCCTACCGCGGCCAGAAGCAGTGCGCCCAGAAGCTGCTCAGAAGTGGAGCCCGGCCAGACATCAAGAACAAGAATGGTAGGGAACATCTGCCGCTTGGTTTCTGTTGGGTTCACACAGGTGTTTTTCACAGGGTGTTTTTTTTTCCTGTTTCCATTTTAAACACCGGGAGTGGAGATGCTGCAGTCATATCTCCACAATGGGCTCCGCTACTTTTTTTTTTTTGCATGTGTAATTCTCAGGCAGTTTGTCACTATTACCACTGGGTCACCGTTCCACTGTCAACAACATATTGCTTTAATTTGAACAAAATAAACTCTGACTCTGAGAAAATAATATTTAAAGAAATTCTCTTACTTGACAGAGTTAAGCCCAGCATCGAAGTTAAGGTCCGTTTGATTGGCTCAGCTTTAGCGATGACCTCACACTGAGCTGTTAACGACTAAACAACAGTTTAAAACACCAGGAAACTGCTTACAGAAGGTTTATTTTAATCAGCGTCGTCCTCAAACGAGACACCCCAGACTATTTGTCCTGAGCACATTTCTCATTGCTATCGTGGGACTTCCATCAGAAGTATCCGAGCACGGCGTCGCAAAAGCAGACGTGTTTGATATTTATGATTCGGGACCAGGCAGGCTCTGAATTGATTACGAGCAATGAAATAATTATAATAAGAGGCAGTGCACACTTGAGGATCATTTTGCAACCAAGCAGAGAATAGACTCTGTTTGTCATTTTGTCCCTATAGATGCAAATTAACTTTTCCCTTTTTTTTTTCCTTACCCCTGACCATGGGGAGGTCTGTCATGATCTGAAGACACCAGAAAAAGAAAATGTCCTCAAAGACTCTCAGAATCCTGCATTTTCTATGACTGCGAAACATCCCTGTTGTGTCTTTTCTAATGTGTTTCTAACCTCATAGACCAGACAGTGTTTGACCTGGCGAGTGACACGGCGATGAAGCAGGTCCTCCAAGGCGGCACACACAGAGTAAGGTGCCCACCTCAGGGATTTACAAAGCCGTTGTTCCTGTTCCCTCACCTCTCCTGTCTGTGTACCAATCAGGGTGTTGCTGTCAGGAAGTACGAGGGACTCCTCCTCAAGGTGACAAAGCGCCACACCAACCCCCGGACAATTAAGAAACACACTCAGATATCACTCAGATGCGTGTGTGTGTGTGTGTGTTTAAAATATGAAAAAAAAAGTATTATAAAACTGCTGATCAACCCTGTGGAAAATAAGTGCTGATTTATTCACTCTAAACATACAAATTTGAGCGAGGCCGGACCAGGTGCGGCTAATAACCCTGATGAGGACTCAGCAGCTTCAATCATAATCAGTGTAATAATCACAGCTGTGCTTTTTCCTGCAAAGCTGGAAAAAAATAGGCTCACAATTTGCTGTTTAATGGAACCTCTTTGCCATTTGTATGCAAAAAAAGAATGAGTGGGGGTCCCGCTACTCTGATGCTGAAGTTTTAAAGCCTCCTGCTCAGCCACTGGGCCTTAAATCTCATTAAGCCCCAGTGGAGTGGTTGCACCGCCAGCGTCGTGACTCGCCACTGGAGAAAAGTGCAGCCGATGTAACCGTCGAAAGTGTAAACAGTGTTTAACAATGACCCGTGAGAGTCGCAGCATGACGATCTCCTTCCCCGGGGAGCCCAGCTGTCACTCATTATTTAAATGTTTATCCAAGAACGCCGCAGCGATGCAGTCCATGACAGCGGCCGGCTGAAACTAACAACAAAATTAGGCAAATGTCCACGAGGGGAGAGGAATTATCTGATGAGAAATTTATTGTCACAGCCTGCAACCTTGGACAGGAAAAAACAAAGTCAATATTGCATAAATCGTAAAAGAATTAAATAAATAAAAAAAGGTTTTCTGCTGGTGTCCTGCAGAGCTTGAGATTTTTTGGCTGGCGCTCCTACTGGGTCTCCCTGCAAGATGGGGTTTTATCCTGGTACTCAAAACAGTAGGTGCAATCTTATAACTTGTACTTCTTGATTTTCACCTTTTCATCCCTGCATGGCCTTTTGTAGCATTAAAAAGATCTAAAAAAAAAAAAATCTTCTTTCTTACGCGCAGGTCGGATGCAGCTGCCAACATCAGAAGGCAGGGCTGCAAGTCCCTGGAGCACGCTCACTGTTCGGTAAGACCGCCTTTGAAAATACGAGACTCTGTGTTTGGGCGAAAAGCGTTGCATTTGGGATTAGCATCCACATTTTTGCGCAAGAGAGTTCTACCCGTTCTCGCCCCCCCAGAGCCGAGCCAAAGACAGCCTCTTTACCCTCAAGTGCTCCGACGGCAGCGTGCATCACTTCAAAGTGTCACCCGAGGACGACCCGGAGGCGACGAGGAAGGTGCGTCCACCTCCGCCGTTAAACAGTCCCCGATGAAGGTCAAGGTGCTGGCTGAGCCTCGATGGAGAAAATACAAAACTGACATTTGATATGATAGTTAGTCTTTACACCAACCCAGCAAGACTTTTGAAAAGGAGGAATTTACAAACGCTGTCTGGCACATTTAAAAGTTGCGTTAGAATTGAGCTTTTAGGTCTTCACTTGTTACATCACAAAGGGGAAACTAACACCCCTCCCCTGTAAGTGGCCACGCCCCCGCCGGTTGTCGGCTCCACCCTCTCATACCACCTTATTTTTTTAATCCTCTTCTCAACCATGTGTTTTTGTTTTGTTTTGTTTTTTGCTAAAGGCTGCAAACAAAGGGCTAAATTAGCTGTTTTCTGGAGGAAATCTTTAGTATTTTTGGTGCAAGGCCGCTCCGCTCCAGTGCAGTCTGGAAAAATTATTATATTTTGGTATATTTAAGTTACAGCTTGCACAGATGCACAGACGGGCACGACGACGGGCTGCGTTGTCCACGTTTGCGACTGAACTCTCTTGTGGATCCTCCAGGCGTGGATGGAGGCGCTGGGGGCTCACTCCGCCTACAGCACACACTACTGCTCCCAGGAGCAAGGCAGCGAGGAGGAGGAGGAGGATGAAGGCGCGTCCCTGGAGGGCCTGAGAGAATCTCTGCAGGTGACCGCGAACACGGAACGGCAGCGACGCCGAGGGTGGTCATTGTTCAGCTCCTCCGCTTTGGCCTCATCTCCTTAATTCTTCGCTCATGTCCCCAAACCAGGCAGCTGAGGCGAGCCACAGGAAACTGGAGGAAGAGACGGCGGACTTTCTGTCCATGCTGAGAAACGATGGGCTGGCAGAGAGTAAAACATTTCATCTGACTTTATCCGATACAACAGTGACTGAGGCGTTTTTGTTTCCACTCCATTTTTCACTCCATGACGTGAACTGTCAGTACAGAACTAACTAAATCTTTCATTGTCGGTTGTTCTGCCGCTATGACCGCTCCAAACATTTGTTATTCCGGGGCTTTAATCCTAATATTCGTTGATGGATTTTTTATTTTTTTTTGGGGGGCTTGTCAAAGCAGAATTCTAGAGAGTTCAAGGCACATTTTTAACAAGTGTGTGTGTGTGTGTGTGTGTGTGTGTGTGTGTGTGTGTGTGTGTGTGTGTGTGTGTGTGTGTGTGTGTGTAGCAGCGTAGTACCAGAGAATAACAATTAATATTTTTATGCAGGTCCATGTTTCCACTCTGGTCAATAAAATGGCCATTATACATGGTTTAAAGTATTCACTGGATATCAATATACAGTCGTACCACTAGGTGCTACTAAATATTACAAACTGGCCCTTTAAAATCTTTATTATGTATAAATGGGGTTTACTATATGATTATAATTATAGCTATCATTACAAATGTAATTGTAAAAATCTGTAAAATGAATACAGCGCTTGGCACAAAGAAATCTCAAACAACTCTAGTTGATCCCTTCAGCAGTTTATACTGGCTTTAAGCCTCTGTGCAGATGGACGCTCATCCACTCGTTTGTCCTTTCAGGGCTTCCATCGCCTTTATTGCAGAAAATGCAGGATATCTGTGAGCTCTCCAGCGAGACCAGTTCCAGTCTGAAGGTCTGTCTCAGCCTTTTCTCCAGGCGGGAAGGGGTGAGTCTCTTCTTCCTCCAGTTTTTATCTTTTTTTAAATTTGCTTGTTGTCACTCAAAGACCGAGTTGACCATAAAGATCTTAAAATCGTTTGCCTAATAGCATAATTGCCTAAGTCATATTTTGGCCAAATTGTGATATCTGCCTAACTTTACCAATGTGCTTGCTAAAAAAAAATAGTTTTTTCTTGTTTTCCGAAAACTTTGGCAACTATGCTATTAGGCTGACAAAATGTATTTTCGACTATTGACTCCAATTTGGTTTATGCTGTAGTGACTGTCCGCATTGGTGAGAACAGACACAGGATGTCATGTGGTTGATTGCAAGTTATTTGCAGTGACAGACACGCACTGGTGTTACTGACAATTCTTTCACCCTTGCAAATTTTAGATTATAGAGGAACGAATTTGTAAAATTTTACATGGGCTGGCAACTACTCCCTTCATCCGCAGAGCTTTGTCTCACGGGTAGCATAATACATTTCCGTGTACACCTTCAAACAGGCTCCTTGTGCGCCAGAAGCAATGCGAATGTTTGACAGCGCTTCCGCTGCTGAGCTGCGGTCGCTCAGCTGTGTAGATTTTTTTTTTTCTTCTTCGTTTTTCTTGAATAAGCTCCACCATGAAAAGCCGACTGGATTCGAATCTCGTTTCCCCGTGAATAGGCCCGGCCTCAAAAGGAAAGAAGCACTGTATTGGATGATGGGATGCCGTCCAAAGTGGAGCATCCAAATTTTTTCACTTGGGCGCTGATTCACTTCCAGCGCCTCCTTTGTTTGTTTTTGGGTATTTTGCCATCTGTGTTGAGCTTAAAGGTGCAAAAACCCCGGACTGAGCTTCATTTCATCATAATTTAAAAAAGAAATCTGACGCAACAATTGACTCAACCCTCATTCACCCTCATCCGCTCCAGGCGGCGGCGTCGGCGTCCTGTAGAAATCTTTGTCATGAAATTGTATTTCCTGATGTTCTCCAGCGATAACCTGCTGCTGGTGAGCTCCTCAGAGAGACCTCTCGCTTTACCTCCTCTGCTTGTACGACTGTCCACTGAGTTTGTAGTCAAACAAAAAAGTTCTGGGGGTTCTGCCCCTTGTGATGTCACAACGGGCACTCCTGATGCTTCTCCCAGTAACAACACCAGCATTTAGGTGTTGACTCTGCCTTGTTTTTCTCTCCTTCCAAACAGGTTGAAGGTCAAACAAAGCATCGAATTCTAGTAGGAGGGCTAAATATGCTTTGTACAGCTTCTCTTTATTAATTAAGCATGAAAGGTTGTTCCACTGCAGTCTGGGGTAAAAAAAAAAAAAAAAGATTATGATCTATAAATAGGTGTAATTGCTTTAAAAACATTTTAATCAGCCAAAGTGGACCTTAATTAATGTGCTTGTTTTTAAACGAGTAAACCTTCAACTCCACGTTCAAGGGGGGGGGGCTTGAGTGGTCGGTATACGAGTGAGTCTGTGGGCTCTCATCCGATCCCCTCGCTGAGTGGGGTATCAGGTTTCCCATAAGGCCATTTGAGAGCTCTGTGTCCTCGTTCCGGATATACACAGGCTCGGCCCTCTCAGGTTCGTTTCATTCACTCACTCTGCGGCTCCGACAGCGCTGAGGCAAGAGCTGTCGGCGTGTTTGTGTGCACAGCCATTATGCTGCCTTCACAGCTGCACTCGTCGCCGTCGTCGTCGTCATCATCATGATCATGCACACACAAACACACTGGCAACTTTCTTTGCGGCCGTTTGCTCGTAGCAGGTACTTTGCTTGCTGTATGTTCGCCTGCAAGGATGCTATTCTGCAGACCCGCTTATTACCAGCAGTTACTGTTGCCTTTCTACAGTCTCTAGCTAGCCTGCCCACGCTGACCTCTGACCCCTGACATGAGCGTCAAGGCACTTTCCTCCATACAACTACCACACACTGGATACGTCTTGCTCTTGCTGGGGAAGAAGAAGAAGAAATTTTATTTTAATAGCGCTTTTGAAGAAATTCAAAGACACTTCACATAAAAATAAAAACAATTACATTGAGATACGAATACAGGACAACTACAGTACATGAATCCAGACATAACACAACACAGGACATTACATGACAAAGGACATTAATCACACATGAAAAGCAGCTCTAAAAAGGTGCGTTTTGAGATGGGTTTGGAAGGTTTGAAGGTCTGAGCAGTCACGGATGTGTTTGGGGACAGAGTTCCAGAGGGTGGGAGCGGCGATTGAGAAGGCTCTGTCTCCCCAGGTCTGTTGCTTGGTTCCGAGTGGTGGGGACAGGAGGTTGGCGTCACACTGGTAGATCAGCAGCAGTAGTCAAACGACCGAAAAACAAAAAGTATGCCTCACTGAGTCTTCACGCCTGAATGTGTTACCCAGCTGCCGTGTGATTGGCAGGTCAGCTATCTGTGTTGACAAGCATATTAAACATGGTCCCTAATAATGTGGCAGAGTGAAGCCTGGGCGGCTTCAAACACTTGTTTGCTTACCTGTTATCCGGCCACAATAACAGGTTTGTGTGTGTGTTTTGTGTGTGTGCGCGCGCCGTGATCTCAGGTGCGCAGTCTGAAATTGGAGCACGAGGTGGAGAAGAACAAGATCCTCTCCACTGCGCTGCAGACGCTGGCCACCGAGCACCACGAGCTGGAGCTGTCGGTGGCGAAGGGGTCGTCGCGGCGCAGCGCCCTCAGCGAGGACGAGTTCCACGATGCCGTGTCCGGTGAGTGCGGGGGAGCGAGGGGGGGCCGGAGGAGGCGGGAGATGCCGGGAGACGCGACCGTGACCGGTTCTCTGTCGTCCGACCTGTAGGATTGGGGAGCATTCGGAGAAAAGAAAAGTCCCGGCGCGTGACGTAAGAGCAGCATGTTGGCCTGGTTGTGTTGTAGATGAGAAGAGAAGCTTTGAGGATCATTATTATTGTTATGACGGCGACTGAGTTTCTTTGGTGTGGACGTGAAACCTGTCATTCAAAACCAAACGCAGGGTCTCTCAATGGAATTTCGATGTCGTGGCGTCTTCGTCGCCTGTTTAACAGACGTGTTGACTGAGTAAATCGCATGCAACTGAGCTGGATTGTGAATAACACAGTTTTCTATTTTGTGTTCTCTTTATTAACCAGCTCACACTTTTTACAAAGCACACTTGCCAAACGATAATCTCTGTTTTAGCAATGATGTTTTTTCTCCCCCTAAATGTGGTTGCGCAGCGTGATAACGAGGTAATTTGTCCCAGTTTGACAGCGAAAGGTCGACCCACTGCCCCGATGGCTGCTTGATTTGACAGTTTCAGCATTTGCTGATTGAGAACAGAGAGGAAAAAATTGAATTACGCATCGTGAGGTTTCACGTTTTCATGATCAAAAACTAGTTCTGGCTTCTTTTTCTCGTGGTCTGTTCGTCTGATGAATTGAATTTATCTTGTCTCCCGCCACCTTGGCATGTCGATTTCGAATTATTACACAGGTCATGAGACTGAGAAGAAATGTTACTATGGGAGGATAGAGAGCTATTATTGATAAATTACTGCAGCTGAAAATTTATTTAATTTTTGACCCAGCTCTTCTTTCTTTCTTTAATAAAAAAAACTGTGTAAAAAGTGTGGAGGAAAAAAAAACAACTGCAGAATTTTGAACATTTGAACCAAAACATTTTCCTCTGGGCAGATTCGGACTCGGATCTCTCTCTGAGCGGCTTCGAGACGGTGGCCAGCCACTCTTTCGACGAGGAGGACGAGGAGGACGCCGAAGACCGCTTCCTGTTCAGCGCCCCGTACGGCAGCCCCACCAGCATGTTGCAGGAGGAGCAGCCGCTCGTCGGCGACGCGGCTCAGTCCAACGGGATCACGGAGCACAGGTCAGGTCTGAGGCCCCAGTCGGACAAGTTAAACCAACTAAAGGGCCTTTCTGCATTTTTTCTTCTCCCTACTGTTTTAACCTTGCGTTCGTCACGCGGCTCACCGCCCGTCTGTAAAACTTTATTTGTCGCTCTCCCCCCGCAGGTATTTCCACTTGGTTGCGTGAATAATTCAGAGTTGTGCCTGGCTTGATAAAAGAGAAGGAAAGAGTGGTATTGAAAGAAGCGCGCTGTGCTTTGGAGCTGATGAATATTGATAAGGTCAACGTGCAACGCGATAAGCCGTCTGCAGTATTGTTCCACGTCTGCTGAATCCCCCCAGGCACCTTTTAGGCTTCCTGCTTTTTTAAATGCAGTTTATGACTTTGCAGGTTACAGAGCCCTTCTCTTAAGATTTAGGATGTGTTTTATTATTAAAACATATTTTTAAAACGGCGGTTGGGCTGGTGGGATTTCAGTCGGACGGGCTGGAAGCACGCCTTGTCCTCCTGCGGGATAATTGTGAGGATGATCACCGCCTTTGTATCAGTGTCGATTGTCGCGGTGGACTTTTCAGTTCAGGATGTGGTGGCGCACGCCGGGCCTCCTCCGGCTGCATTCAGTCCATAAAGACCTGCCGCGGCCTGCCGCTATTATATGTGGAAAGCATTGACTGTGGTGAATGCGCTACGGCTAAGTGGATGCGGCGTACGCGCTTTTCACGGCATTGTGTTCACATCTTTGTGCGTCTGCGTGCGTGTTTCGTTTTCAGGACCAGCTTGCCCGCGCCCATGTTTTCAAGAAACGACTTCAGTATCTGGAGCATCCTGAGGAATTGCATCGGAATGGTGAGAATGAGGAGTTCCATATCTATCCATCTATCTATCTATCTATCTAAGCCTACCAGCTTTCCAATTATCTTCAAAGTGAAAAATAGGTCAGTTGATGCCAGTGGTTAAAGTAACTAGGAGGAAAAAGCACTTTCAAGGCACACGCTCTCCCAAAATTTCACTTATTCATGGTTCAAGGTAATTTTATTATCCCCAGAGGCCGGTTTGATTCGTAGCCAGCAGCAGGGATTTTTGGCCAAGGACTCAAACACGCAAAACCACAGAACATGTCTAAAAATTGCTCACGCGCCGAACATCCAGTTTTTCCGGCACCAATTTAATTTGAAACGCCGACGCCGGTGCCATGTCCGCAGCCAAAGCATCCACTGTGGCTTCCTGGACAGCAGCGATGCAAACGCATGTCAAATGAGTCCAACTGGGTGGATTAGAAAATGTCACCAGAGTCTCCATCGACAATTAGTGTTGACAAGTACGTGTGCGGAATTTCAATTTGGAACAAACTACCCTTTCAATTGCCCGTAGTTTGAAAGCCTTGAATAAAAATCAGTTCAATTTTAAAGTGGCATTTAGTAGCATTTAGAACGGCATCCCGATTAGGCGATCCTCCCCTGCCTGTCATTACCTCACCACAAAATGTCTTTCACAGGAGTTGTCCAAGATCACAATGCCGGTAATTTTCAATGAGCCGCTCAGCTTCCTGCAGCGCCTTACCGAGTACATGGAGCACACCTCCCTCCTCCACCAGGCCAACACCTTCTCAGACTCCACGGAGAGAATGAAGGTTAGGCCGCCATTCAATGTGCTCCTGTCTGGACGCTGGTCTTTAAAGGTCCACTGTGTAAAATTTGGCTTGATTTCTGATTTTTCTATTGGTAAAAGCTTAGAATATAGCCCATAAATACATGAATAAAAGTCATGTATTTGGTTTTCCTACCCTTAGAGTGCTTCTCATTCATATAAAACTAAAAATAAGAAGGACGCTGCTCATTAATGACTGAAGACAACAGACATTTAATATAGTAGCAGTACTAAAGGAGCCCCCATGTTCTTCCCCCCGCCTTTTTTTTGTTTGTGTTTGTGTTCTTGTTTCCCCCTACATTAAAAATTCTAAATAAAAAGTATATAAAAAAAACTATAAATAAGAATATACTAATATAATAAGAATATACATAGATCAAGGGTTAGCTGCCATCTTGCGCTGCCATATTTTAAGGAAGCCTGCCTGACTGTCAGACTGGCTTCCTTAAAGATTTTAATCACTGGACCTCTCTGAATCTAAATATGATCTTTCTGATGCTTGCAGTGTGTGGCTGCGTTCGCCGTGTCCGCCGTGGCCTCCCAGTGGGAGCGGACAGGGAAACCGTTCAACCCGCTACTGGGAGAAACCTACGAGCTGGTCAGGTAGGCTGGAACTGCGCGGCATGACGCTGTGACACGAATACATCAGATCATAATGAGTCATTGTGCATCGTCCCCGTGTGTCCCAGAGAGGACCTGGGCTTCAGGCTCATATCGGAGCAGGTGAGCCACCACCCGCCGGTCAGCGCCTTTCACGCCCAGGGCCTCAAACAGGAATTTGTCTTCCACGGATCCATCTACCCCAAACTCAAGTTCTGGGGGAAGAGCGTGGAGGCGGAGCCCAAAGGTGTCATCACACTGGAGCTGCCCAAGTAAGCGTCCAATGAATGTTTGTAAGTTTTGAAAAATCGACGGCGCTCCCTCTCGGAGTCGCCGCTGCAAAATTCATCGGGGGTGATGAAGATCAAACTCATCATGGCGAGCTGAGCGATGAGGCCGAGCGCGATCTATTTCTCCGAGGTGTGACCAGAGTCTGGCCTTTAATTTATTCATGAGGCTCTTTGTCGGCACTCAGCCTCCTCGCATTACCTCCAGAGTTCTTCCAGAGTGGCTCCTCATCCCGGCCTGGCGAGTGACTTGATCACTCTGCAGGTATCGGCAACACTGAGAGAAAAATATTATTCGGGTCTTTTTTTGTCTGCCGGTCACTTCAGATCATTACTTTTCTTCTCTTTTATTTTTTTTGTATTCCATCGGAGATTGATAAAAGTTTGTAGAAACAGGAAACAGCATATTTAGCCCTCTGATTGGAACTTTCTACATATTTTGAAGAAGACAAAAACAAGAGGGCAGAATAACAACAAACTGGGAGGGGTGTAAGTGCCCTTTGTGACATCACAAATGGCTGGCAACATGAGCTGTGTGTGTTCATACAAACTTTTTGAATGGGGCAGGCACAAACTATTGTTTGTCTATTGGCATAATATGCGTACTTTAAACTGTAAATTTAAACTGGTTACAGCTGGTATTCATTGAATATTATGTGATAAAGAATTTAATTTATAGTTTTGGTTGGTGATTATGTTGCTAGAATGAAACCATGTGTGCGGTTGTTTTGTCTGCAGCCACGACGAAGCCTATACATGGACAAATCCGACGTGCTGCGTTCACAACATAATTGTGGGGCAGCTCTGGATCGAGCAGTACGGCAACATGGAAGTGATCAACCACAGGTAGGCAGACCATAACAAAAAAACACAGCACAACACAGCACAGGGCTCTGGACGTGACTATGATGACTGAGGATTATGCAGGGCTTCTTGGGGGAAGTTGCAAGCTGAAAGAAAGGAGATAATGAGGAAGTCAAGCATGACTCAGTGAGCAGTGAGTGAGATGCACTTCTGACATTTCCCCTCTCTTTTTCTCCCCTCCTCCCGCTCTCACTAGAACTGGCGATCGGTGCTTCCTGAATTTTAAACCGTGCGGCCTTTTCGGGAAAGAACTGCACAAGGTTGAAGGATACATCCTGGATAGGAGGTACACACATGAGTGACGCGCATGGTATAAATAGAGTTGTTTTTTGCTTCAAAGGCTTGTCAGAAATGTCAGAAAGCTGGAGGTAAGAGTGAAAGCATTAGGCTGGCGTTCCTAATAATCCCTGGAGGAAAGAAAAACACATGACAAAACCTAAATTGTGACGCCTGCGACAGGCGGGGATGCTGAAGTTCGTATTGAGTGCTTTCAGTGTCATAAAACACATTTATCCAAGGCTGAATGAAGGCAGCTAAATGCTTCTTGGGTTTGGAACAAATATCATTAAATGAGTAGTTTAGACACGCTCCACTGGTAAATCAGGGCTGAGCAGAGACTCACAGCTGTGGGCTTTTATGGCAAATAGAAGACAGTGGGGAAAAAAATCCAAGAGCATCGGCAACTTGCAATAATAGAAAATGACAAGAGCTTTTTCTCAAATCAATCCTAAACCCAGTGTTGAACTTAAAAGCTATTCAAAAAAAAGAAAAAGGGGAAAAAAAAGAGTGTACAGAAGTGAAAACTTGCATGTGACAAGAAGACGCGCAGGAAACTCGAGGAGATGTGCAGATACGCAGATCTGAGAGAGAAGTTCGGCGTCGACCACAGAGGCCGATATCCAACAGAGAACTGAGAGCTGGTGCCCAGCAGGACGTCTGCTGCTGCTCGCCTCGGCGCGTCAGCCCGGCCTTTCAACTCTGAGTCGGACTGGGATGTTCGACTGGGGTTTGCAGAGAGGCGAGTCCACTCAAAGGGGCCGCACGAGCTTTGTTTTTTTTCATCCAAAGCCCAGATATATTTTCTTATTTTCATGTTACAGCCCTAAGGTAGTTGTCGACATCGTCACAATTTATTTCCCAATCGCACATCTGGATTTTGTCTTTGGTGTAGCAAAAAGAAGCAGTGCGCTCTCTACGGGAAGTGGACAGAGTGTCTGTACGCCGTCGATCCCGCTGCCTTCGAGGCCCGAAAGAAAAACAGCAAGAAAGTGGCAGAGGAGAAAATAGTCAATAAAGAGGTATGGTACTCTTTCTGCTCAGTTTGTGACTGTCGGTCAGCAGAAAAGCCCCAGAGGCGGCCATCCGCTTCACACTGGGACCCTGATGGGATGGAAACCATCAGGCCTGCAGCGATGATGATGATGTCACCTTCACAGCACGGCTCGCTCTGTTTCTCTGTCCCAGGGTGCCGGTGAGGCTCCCGCTCCTGCGGCAGACAGCGTGGAGGTGATTCCCGGCAGCCAGCTGCTGTGGAGGATCTCACCCAGACCTGCCAACTCAGCCCAGGTTCCCACTCGGCGCAGCCTCACCCCGGCCTCGGTGGCCACAGCCCTGCCAGTTACAGCCTTTTGTCTCTCCTTATCTGCAGATGTACAGCTTCACGTCCTTCGCCATGCAGCTTAACGAGCTGCACAAGGAGATGGAGGCGCCATCCCTCAGACGGACTGCAGGCTCAGGCCGGACATAAGGGCCATGGAGAACGGTGACATCGGTGAGGAGCGCCATCGTCGTTGTCTTTTTTTTTTTTTTTTTGCAAGAGGTAAAGGGATGTGAAGGTCGGAGGTGGCTGCGTCGCATGACCGCTTGTCGCCCTTCAAACAGACCTCGCCAGCCAAGAGAAGAAGAGGCTCGAGGAGAAGCAGAGAGCCACGCGCAAAACTATGGCTAAGTGTGGCGAAGAGTGGAAGGCGAGGTGAGATCTCCTCTTCCTCCGTCTCTTTCACTGGCTGACTAATGGCTGGATCGTTGGATAGATAGATAGATAGATAGATAGGTAGATAGATAGATAGGTAGATGGATCTATATATCATATATATATAGATATATGTATACATTTTTATTTTAGTTGTATCAACATAACAGACTTATGAATATGAATATTATATTGTTGGACACCAGGAAGAATAGTTGCTGCTGAGGCACTAATGGGGATCTAAAATAAAGAATAAAGGATAGATAGATAGATGGATAGATAGATAGATGTTTTGCCTGTATTTCATAATCTCTGAGGTCGAACCCTTAAGCATGATTCATCAGAATCTACCAGCGTAACTACAATAACTGTACAGATCACTTTTTTCAGGTCTTTTTTCTTTCTGTACTCTAGTTGAGGTTACTCCATTGAGGCAATTTATTTATTTATGAAAAATCCATGCTGAATGTATAGCTCTCTGCTTAAATCGTTGCAATGAGGTACCAAAACCTTGGTGGAATTGAGGCATTACAAAAGAGCACACATTGTCTTTTTTGAGGGGGGAAAAAAAGTGTTGCGAACAAAAGAAGAAAAAAGAGTGTTGCCTCACCTGCAGGGAGGTTACTGACAGGCTCGAGGCACTGGCTATTGTTTTCGCTAACTCTCCCGTCTGTCTTGTTTTCCATGCTGTGATGTGAAGGACTCCGGCCCTGGGTCCAAGGTCAGAGCTGCTCAGTGTGTCCGTGTGTCACCTCCCCCTTTTATCCCTTGCCAGTTTTTAGTTTCCCCCAAATCTTATCTCTGTCTCCGTGTCTGTCTTGAGTCAGTGATGATAACATCTCTAATATAGAGCTAACATAGTTCCAGGTTCTGTCGGCGTTGTAGCTCCATCTGTTGGCAGTGAATGGAATGACTGAGACGCAGCAGAAAGCCTGCCTTCTCAACATTTGTTTCTGTGATTGTTTTGCTGAAAATGAAGAATAGTCTGGCTGAACGCTGATCTGCTGTGCTGCTTCCAGGTGGTTTCAGCAGGGGCAGAACCCCCACACCAGCTCCCAGGACTGGCTCTTCACCGGCGGATACTGGGACAGGAACTACAGCCAGCTGCCGGACATTTATTGAGCAACGCTTCCATGGTCAAGCAGAACAAACAGTGTCCTTAAACTGCATGGTGGCCTTACTCCCAATTAAAGATGATAGAACGGTGTAGGAAATCTTTGCAAAAAAATGTAAAGTTGCTGTAAAATTGTGCGCCTGGATTGAAAACGAGGCAGCGTTTTCTTAACAGACCTTTTATCCCTGTGGAGTTGACAAGCAGAGCTTTGTTATTTCAGTTTTACATTCCTTTAGATGTTCATAATATATAATTTTGACTACAGTTGTATATCTGTACATAATCTTCACACACACTGAGCCTTCAGACCTCATCACTCCTCTAGACATCAAGTTTGCAAAACTATTAGCAGCAACATTTTTTGTGTTTTTACTCTAAAAAAAGAAAACTCTTTCAACTTTGTACTTTGATAGTTTTTCTTTGACAGTACTTGTTTCATGTTGATAATATTTTTCCTCATTTCACTCAGTATTCCATTGAAAAACTCTGATCTTCTCAGAATTTGTGTGTCTTGAATTGTGCTGTTTAAAACAGAATATGATCTATATACCATATAAAACATTTTAGAAACTTTCCTGGAAATAAAATAAAACAATTCAGTTCAGACCTGGCAGTGTTATGATTAATTAAGAAACTGTTAAATTGTTTATTACAATAAAAGAAAATTAGCTTACAAACTTAAGTGAGAGTCATTACAGAGAAAATAAAATTCTTAGTTTAGGCTTTGGTTTAATGTGTTTTAAAAGGAGTATGTGGACAGAAAGATAAGAGCGCCACCATTAAAACAAGCAAACACTGATTTATTTTCTGTTTTTTTAATGGAATGATTGAGTTGGAAAAGTACATTAGTAGATTTTCATCGTAAGCAAAGACACTGATTGTTAACAGAACCCTAGCTGAGACAACTGGGCTCCCGACAGGTCTCAGCATCTTTTAGAGGCTGCACGCCTGCAACTTCTGGTCAGCCAGTTTGAGAGATGTCCAGGTGTTGAGCATGGAGGCCCTCAGCTTCCCCCAAACCAGGTGGTCGTTCAGCCCGAAGATCTGCGCCGCAAACTGGGCAGCAGCGTCAGGGGAGAGGATGGTGGAGCAGCCGAGACCTGCCAGAGGGAAGGCGGCTCAGTCACAACCGTGTATGTTAAACTTAACAAAAACATACATAGCAGGAAGGGGGGGGTGAGCTCACCGCTTGGCATACGCAGGGAAGACCAGACGTCTTGGGCACCCCAGTCTGGGGTGAGAGGAGGGCAGTTGATGACGGGATACGCCGTGTTTCCGGACATGACTGGCCCGAGGCCGTTACTTCTGCCGGCCACCGCCACAAAAACAGTGGGCACGCCGTCACCTGAGGTGAATAAGAAGATGAAAATGACAATAGGTCTTATGATACAAAGGTGGGGGCAGGATACAGATCCGCTATCACAAAGAAATCCTCACCTTCATACTCTCCCTTGATGCGGAGAGTCTCGTCTGGACCCTTGTGTGCCGAGGTGACTCTCA
Source organism: Thamnaconus septentrionalis (assembly GCA_009823395.1). Lineage (NCBI taxonomy): Eukaryota > Metazoa > Chordata > Actinopteri > Tetraodontiformes > Monacanthidae > Thamnaconus > Thamnaconus septentrionalis. The sequence continues at coordinate 5,078,027 of CM020508.1, read as the reverse complement.
GGAAGCAGGGAATGCCGTAGGAGGAGCACGCCTTCTTGATTTTTTCACAGTGAGCCATGTCAGAGGTGGAGCCCATTAAAACCACCACTCTGCCGCTGGCCGACGACTCCAGGAGCAGCTGGACAAAACAACACATCAGCCTTATTCCTGCCTGTTCTAGTTATTACGATGATGAAGTCGTCCTTCGCTGATGATTTACCAGATTTAATGATGAAATGTAGTGGTAGAAAAGTCTCTTTTACCTGAACCTTCTCAGACACCCACTCAAAGTTCCTCTTCACCATTTGCATGGCCTCAGGGGTGACTTCTTTAAGGTCTCGGTACACCTAGAAAGTGGAGGCAGGGACATTGTAGATTAACTTTAATGTAACTTTTGAAAAAACAAACCATTAATCAATGTATACAATGGAAAAGGCCTGACCTGCTTATCCTTCTGTTGGCTTCGATCTCCTGCTGGCCACAGCCTCCACGAATCGTTGTCAATCACGTCAGCCAGCACCACCTCTTTGGTCTTCACATTGACACCAAACTCAATCTGGAAGCAGGGAAGATTCAGGAGGTTAAAAATAAATAAATAAATAAATAAATAAATAAATAAACAAACAAACAAACAAACAAACAAACAACGCAGTTTCATTCAATTCAACCAGAAGGGGGCAGCACATACCTTCATATCCACCAGCGTGCAGTTCTGTGTGGCCCAGGCCTTCTCTAGGATCTCAAAGATGGCCACCGTGCTGCGATTCATGATGTCAACCTCGCACTGGCCAATGTTGAGCCCAGCCAGACAGAACTTGGTTGCCAGCAGCTGCTCCTCTGACCACTGGGGGTCGTTGTTGGCATCATCCTAGGGGGGGTTAAAAAAAAAAAAAAAATGAGAGGACCATTTATTTCCACTTTCATTTTCCCCAACTGGAGTGAGGCTACAGAGAGTGTGAAATCAGACTCACTTTGAAGAACATCTCCATCTTCAGCGGTGTGAAGCGGTAGCCCTCCTTCACTCCCGGGTTCCTCTTCAGGAAAGATCCAGTTGCCACCCTTCGGCACACCCACTCGATGGGAATCATCTCGCAATGGGCCGCGATGAACGCCGTGTCTGAGTGCTGCTTCACAAAGGCTGTCTTGATGCCTGGTTGCAAGGTGGGTGCAGAAGAGAGAGAGGGGGCGGGGGGGCAGCCTCAAATTTGAAACAGTTCAGCCTCCAGCAGTCTGATTTTCTTATTTTACATTCATTCAAGATGGCTTCAAATTCTACTCATTTTTAAAATCTGTATTTTCAGGTTGGACTACTGTTAATTTGATTTATATTTCTTGGGAAATCACCAGCAGGAGCAGAGACAGTTTGTTTTGTTTTGTTTTTCTAAAAGTGAATTTTATCTCGATGTGGGGCTTTTAAATTACAGACAGATTACAGTTAGATCCTGCAATAATTGAGAGTAGATGAGATAGATGTGGGTGGTCACGTTCTGCTTTAATTAGAAAATGTTGCCGATTCGTGTCACAAGACAGTTTGGCTCACTCACCGACACTCATGAGTGGCATGTGAGAAACACTTAGCCAATATGTTTTAAATTGAACAAAGATGGAGAGTGATTTCAGAGTATGGACTGTCGTCAATGCCCATGTCAGTCATTATTTGAGGGTGGAGCCATTTGGCTGTCTTATCAACTTTGGGCATGCACATATCGTGTATATTACATATCAACTGAATATAATGAACCACAGTTCGCACTAAAAAAAAAAGGGGGGGGGGGGAGATGAAATAAAGATCAGATTCATTACATATGGACTGCAGCACTTTTGGAGTCGATGAGGTAACAGAGTCAACAGACCAATGGTCATTCCACCTTCGACACGTTTTATCTCCCCACCCTATAGTTCTAGATTCAGACGTCACCCAATAGCACGTTCAATTCTCCACAATCATGCGGGAAAGTTGCGTCAGGCAGAGAATGAATCACAGGGTGACACCCGCGACGACTTTTCACAAGCCCTCACCGGATTCCTGCAGGAGCCTGAACACGCAGCTCGTGGTTTTGTTGGCGATGGCAGCCTTGCCCTCCATCTGGTCTTTCCTCACGGCATTCCCGGCAGTGATCTGGTCTTTGGACTGAACCAGAACCAGTCCGGGTTGGTCCGTGAGTTCGAAGATTTGCTTCGTCTTGCCCTCGTTCAGCTTCTCGCCGATTTTTAATTCTGCAAAACAAAGGCACAACGCAGTGATGACTGGCGACTGTGAATTAAACGATGCGCAGTTGTCTTAAAATTAAAGTTAAAAAAAAAAAATATTGCATGCTGTACCTGGAGAAGAGGCCATGGTGTCGTTTCTGGACGACGAGCGGTGCTAAACAAGAGACAGAGCACAAGAATCGAGTCAAACTGCAGCTGCACAACTTTGTTAAGTTGCGGGACGAAGAGGCTGCGGGAGGCGTGCGGGGCTGCACAAGAGGGAAGTGGAGCCTGTCTTACGTGCTCTGGTAACCAATCGCGTCCTCCGGTACCACTCGGGAGCCAATCAGAACCGCGCATTCCGATGTCACATGAGCTGGTGAAGACCCGTTCGCGCATCAAATGTTTGACGGGAGCAAAACTTTTTTGGAGGGGTGGTTTCCTTTCTTTTTGTCCAACAAAATAACGACATTGCCAACTTTTCTGCTGATAAGAGAATTGACTTGCTCTGATTCGATGGCGGCACACGCAGCCTAGGCGCGTAAAAGAATCGATAAATCAACAAAATAATAAAAACCAGGTGTTCGTCTGAACGGGAAAAAGAACAACGCGTTTTTCCTATTATCAACTCGGGTGTGTTAATTTTCGTTGTGTCCTGTATGATAACTCGACAGCAAGCGTCCGTCTCTCTCCTTTTCCTTCGTTAAAAGTTGATTTTCCGTCCATTTTCCAGGTTCTCTGAAAGGACGGTCAGCTGAGGTTGTTTGTTTCTAACGAGCCACGCGGTGCCTCAAATCAGCGCGGCACGTGCTGCCCACACCGCTACCAACTCGCGCCGGAGAGCGTGTCCGTCCCGTCCAGGTACGCACGCACGCACGCGCCACGCGCTGCTGACAGCTACTCGCACTCGAGGCGCTGCGGTCCGTCTGCTTCACCGCGGAGGAAGGAGATGGAGTTCGAGGAGTCCGGCATCGGGGAGGAGTGCGGCATTTTCGGCTGCGTCGCCGCGGGAGAGTGGCCCACTCAGCTGGAGGTGGCGCAGATACTCACCCTGGGACTCGTGGCTCTACAGCACAGGTAAAGCTCGTCGAGAGGGGAAAGGTGTACTGCTTAAAGTTTGCTGCTGCTGCTGCTACTATAATAACAACGGGATGAAGCTAGCAGGTTGTCTGTGAAGGTTCTCACTCAGTCATCCAGGTCATCTTAAAGTAGAAGGGTGAAGTTGGGAGAGCTTGGTTTGTTCTAGCGGTCTTTAAAGAGGCGAAACGTCTTCAACGTAACCCTGCTTACTTTTAAGCTACTGAGTTTTCTCATCACTTTTCACCGAGTCCGTGATGAATGCTGCTAAACGCGTGGCTCAAGTGTGTCTAGAGCAAAAGCGATGGTTGTTTTTATTTCTGCTAATTCTTAAATGTCAAAAATTTTGTCGGTTGAAGGAAAAAAAAACACCCAATCCTGTCACGTACAGCGTTGTTTTCACTAAAGCTAAGTTGACATGAAACAAGAAATCATCAACTTTTAACAAAAATAAATAACTTCAAACTCTTAACTTGAATGTTTTAGAATCCCTGTGCTGTAGATGTTAGAATTATCATCTGATCAACATTGCAATGTTGAACGTCAGATGTTATTTCCATGAATGATCAATTGTTCATTGCTTCCTCAAATATTTCAGCAATTCAGTCTTGTTGTCTAAGCGTATTTGGTGCACAAATGAGCTGACATCCCACAACCGAAGAATCCCAACACTGCCGATTTGATTTGATGATTTGGCCCGAAACCCAAACCAGGTCCCTAAACAATCCAAATAGTGAATTTGTGCAATGTTTTGCAAAACCGGGCCATGAGATGGTGGGTAGGCCTTACCTCTGTTTGCGGGGATGATCCAGGGGAGGCCATTGAACAAACAGAATTGATCTTTATTATCGGGATGGGATCGTTCTCCTCTTTGCACTGTATCGCCTTATCAGCCATGTCATAGGTGAGTTTCTTTACGGCCACGTGAGGGTTGAGGTCTGAAAAAAGTAAACCGTGAAATTATTATTACTACGTAGTCATTAAAAACAAACAAACAAAAAAAAAAAACCCTTAAAGTATGGTGGATCTTGGTCATGTGACACAGAGACCCTAATCCATTATCAGCCATCATGACAAATCACGGGACTGGGTCAGAAATGAAAGACAGAGGCCTTCAGTCAGTTCATGTGATGTGCAAAGTGATGACCGATGGAGACAAATTTCAGACCTTGATCCGAGGCTTTCCGCTTCCGTCCCTTGTTCACTGTGTAGGTGTCCTCTTTTTTCATCTTGGTCTCAGGGGAGCCTGCAAACAGTAGATACAATATTAAAAAAAGATTAGAATGGGAACTCATGACAACACTGAAACACAAAGGAACATTTCAAATGTAATTACTAGACTGTATTGTTTCATTAGTTGTCAATGTTCTCTTTTGATTAAAAAAAATACAATTAAATTATTTTTTCCTGCATTAATTTTCTGCATAAATGGCTAGTGATTTTTTTTTTTTTTTTTTTTGGACTCACTCTGTAGTTTGTGCGGCTGGTCCGAGCGACGCTCTTGCACCGCGTGCAGCGTCCACTCCTCGTTGTTTAGCCGAGTCTCTAAGCTCACAGAGGAAGCGGAGCAGGAGCTGGGAGATCTTTCCTCCGCCACCCCGGCTGTTCTGCTCGGCGTGTTCATCTTTGGTAAACTCATCTCCCCCTGGTTGCTCTCCTCGCAGTCCTCCTCGTCCGGGTCCGCCTGGTTGCCCTCCGTCCGCCTGGGCCTGTAGTCGTGATTCGAGGCCCGACTCATGATGGCGTCCACCTCGTCGTAGAACCTCATGAGGCGCCGCGGGTCCGTTTCCTCGTACTTCCCTTTCTGCAGCGAGCGGTAGAGGTACTTGAGGTTCTTATACTTGGTGTGGCACTGCTTCCAGTCCCGCTCGATGCCCTGCTGCATCAACCGGCTGGAGATCTGGACGAAGATGTCCCTCTTCCTGGTCGAGTTCTCCAGCTGCTTGCACACGCGCTCGTCCGACCAGACCTCCACCAGCGCTCGCACCTCCTCGTCGCTCCAGTTGCGGCCCGTGTCTTGCACGGTGACCACGTGGAACTGGTCCGAGCCGGATGGGTCGGCGATGACCAAACCGCCGTCTGGAGTTGCAATTAAAAAAAAAAAAAAACTGTCAGGAAAATTTTTTTGACCTTCTCTGACCTTCACCTGGCGTTTTCAGTTTCACCTGTTTCTGTCCATTTAACGTCCATGTCTGCGTCCATGTCATAATCGTCGCTGTTGTCGTCTGAAAATGAAAGGAAAAAAAAAAGTGAGGGAAACGTAGCTTTCATTTTTGGACCAACTAGATAGTTACCATGGTAGCACGAGCTCGTGATGAACACGTACCATCGTCAATTTCAATGACGATCTCGCTCTCCGAGGCCGCCATCAGCGCCGGGGCTTGCACCACGACTTGCCCTCCTCCCATTTCCACCTCGTACAGCTTCTTCTCTATCTCCGCCATCCCGTTCTTCAGCTCCTGGTCCAGTAGGATGGTCTCCACCTCGTCAAAGAACTTCATGTACTTCCCAGGGCCTCCCGCGCCGGCGCCCCCCGCCGCGTGAGCGCTCTTGGCCGTCTTGTAGTCGTACTTGAGGTTCTTGTACTTCGTCCGGCACTGCTTCCAGTTGCGCACCACCCCGTACTTCCTATGCATCTGGCGGGCCATTTCCTGGAAGATGGACTTGTTGCGCAGCGTGCTCTTGAGCCGCTGCCGTATCTTGCGGTCGCCCCAGATGCACAGCAGCGCTCGCACCTCGTCGTCCGTCCAGTGGCGCCCGCCCTCCTCGGCCACGCTCATGCTGTACGGACGAGGTCGGATCGATTGGATCGGGTGCATTCGACTCTTAATGCCTGCACACGGACAAAAATATACTAAATTAAAATTAATTTTGGCTTAAAAGTGCGTGGAGAAGTTGGCAAAAAACTTGTGTTTTGCAAATCAAAAAAAATAATTTGTGATTTTATTTTGTTTGATTTCTTTTAAAGTGATCAGCATTTTGTTTTGTAGAGCCACATTTATTTACCTTCCTGCCCTGGAACAGTGACGGAGCCGTGGATTGCTGTGTGACTTGGCTCCTCCCTCGCCTCTTCCTGCCAGACGTCCTGTGGCCCCCCCTCCACTCCAGGGCTGTAGCTCGCTGAGGCGCCTCCTGCTGCTGCCGTCGTTGCTGCTGCCGCCGCTGCCGCCGCTGCGTCACGCTTCCTGCTCTGCTTCAGTCCCAGGCTCCTGCATTTGGCCTGACACTCCCACCAGCTGCGCACGACACTGAGCCTCCTCAGCCGCTCAGAGATCAACTCGAATGTGGCTCTGCTCTCGGCTACGTGCTCGGCTCCCACCTCGTCCCACACGGACAGCAGAGCCAGCGTCTCGTCCTCCCCCCACTGCCTCTCCGCCGAGCCCCGCTCCTCCACCACCTCCCTATCACCTCCTCTTTGTCTCGCTGCTCTTCCCTCCATGTTTGAGCTGACCTGGAAACGCTTTCTTTTGCCCAGTTCCCTAGGCAACCAGGCGGTTAAGCCTGAGAGCAACGCCTCCGTGCTGAAAAGCAGCCTCACCACTGGCTTAAGCTGTGTGCTGAGGGGGCGGGACCAAGTGTAATCTGAGAAGCAGCTTGGTAAATAGGCTGAAACTGCAGCAGGGCGATCCCCCCCCCACCTCCCTGAACAATAGAAGCGGAGAAACAGACGGCTCTGTTATCTTTTTTTTATTTTCTGTTTTTCTTTGCTCTCAGTTTTCGATGCTGCCTCCTCGTGAATCAAACCTGTTTGTTTTGCCCAAAGGCTCACACCGGGGGAAAGCAAGTGTGTTCATGTTCAGTCTTGCAGAGAAGACCAGAGTCAGTGGTTTAGTAATAAAGCACTTTGGGAAACTGTGAAAGGTGCAGGAAGAATGTACAGTTCATTTAGCATTTTAGATGTTGGGTGAAAAAAGGTTTTTGTCCCTATTTTTTTTTTTTTAATCTCTGACTGGTCGAATTCACGGGTGATCATTTGTGTCCGCTAAGGGGCCAGGAGAGCGCGGGGATTGTCACATGTAATGGAGCCGATCCACCCACGTACACGGCCCACAAGGTAACATCAGCTGGTTGACGATCACAAAGCAGCACAACTCCCCCTTCAAGATCCTCTAGTCTCTGTATTTTTCACACAGTTTAATCCTAGCACCGCGCTGGTCTTTCATTTCACTTTTGTTTTGGCTGCAGGGAATGGGATTAGTGAGCATCGCCTTCCCTCCCGAGGCTCTTCAGAAGCTGCGTCATGGGGCCCTCGGTATATGTCACACGCGCTACTCCACCACGGGGCTCTCGGAGCTGCAGAACTGCCAGCCCTTTGTGGTGGACACCATGCACGGCAAGGTGGCCGTGGCGCACAACGGCGAACTGATCAACGCCGACGCTCTGCGGAAAAAGGTCAGCCGCGCGGCCTCGCTAATGTGCCGTGTGGTCTTTTTAGCACGTGATGGTAGCAGGAGCTGCTCGATGAGACTCGTTAAATCTGTTGGGGGGGGTTTTATTAAGAGCTTGTTGAATGCGCCGCACAGGTCATGCGCCACGGCGTCGGCCTCTCCACCAGCTCGGACAGCGAGCTCATCATTCAGCTGCTGGCTCTGACTCCGCCCATGGAGGAGCTGGATGCCCCCGACTGGGTTGCCAGGTCAGCCTCGACGCAGTGAGATTTTGAATTCTTATCTCTCTCTTTCACTTTCTGTTCGTCAGTAATACTTGTCCCCGGTCATGTGTTCTCTGTTGAAGAATAAAGAACCTGATGAGCGAGACGCCCACCTCGTACTCCCTGCTGGTGATGTTCAAGGACGTCATCTACGCCGTGCGCGACCCCTACGGAAACCGACCGCTCTGCATCGGGCGCATCGTCCCCGTCTCCAAGCTGCACAACTCAGGTACCCCCCGGCACATTTGCCCTCACCTGAACTCACCCTGGACCTGCTGATAACGCCAGGCACCACAAGATACCAGAGGGTTCTTTTTTGTGTGCGTGTGTGTTATAGGTCACAGGGCAACATTTGATTTTGTCAGAGGTGAGTTGTGTCACGCTGGCGGATAATTAACCCGATCCTTTGCTCATGTGCTCAGGCTCTGGGGAGGAGGACACCGAGGGCTGGGTTGTGTCATCAGAGTCCTGCAGTTTCCAGTCCATCGGTGCACGGTCAGGGGTTATCACTAGTAAAATACAATCTACGTTGAAGGCCCCGTTTGGATCACTCTGTTTTTATGTTGTTTGTGTGTGTGTTTTTTTTTTTTTTTTTTTAAGCATTCACCTCTGAAATGGTCAAATGGGCACAGTTTTGATTTTATGTTAAATAAACTTTCACAGCATTTTTCAAACTAAAAAGATTGATTTTTGGGCGATAAGCATTTCTGTGTCCTTTCTAATCCTCAGGTACTACAGAGAAATCTTACCAGGGGAGATAGTTCAGATCTCCAGGCATGGAGTCCAGTCCCTGAGTATTGTCCCTCGTCCTGAGGGAGACCCCGCTGCCTTTTGTATATTTGAATATGTTTATTTTGCAAGACCAGACTCTATCTTTGAAGGTTGGAACACATTTTTCTCATTATTATTATTATTTTATCATTTTCTTCATCAGTCTGTATTGCGCCTCCTGTATAATATAATTTCAGTTGAGTTGTTGAGAGCTGGGCTTTGTTTTCTCATTGTTATTCAACAATGAGTTACTGTTTTATTCAAAAGGCCTGTTCAGTTAAAAAGGCGGTCCAGGGAGCCCCCGTGTGATTAACCTCGGCGCCAACACCGCGGGTGCGGCAAACACGCTTGTCTCCCTGATCAACAAATGAGTGGTTTTGTTATGTTGATGGCGTGAAACCTGCCCATCAGTCGTTTCCCCAACGTCCCACTGTCTGATGCGGCGCAAAGTGGGGTTAAATCACCTGGGGAGGGACCTCAGGGCTGGCTGGTAATTGCTACATTTTGTGTTTTTGTAAAATTCCGGCAGCACAAGGGACCTAGGTGTATCTTTTTTCTCCTTTTGTTGTTTTGTTGGATAGATAGAAACTTTGTCTGTTTTTCATTTTTAAAAAAGAGATTTGTCTTAGACACAGCTTTAAAATTTGAATAGATTAAACGATACACTCAAACACATTCACACAGATAAAAGAGTGCAGATTATTTTTGCTGTTCAGAACAGTTATTGAAGGGGGGATGAATGATTTTTTTGTAGATGTTTTTCCGTGCCAGTGGAAAGAGTGGTGAAGGGGCTCCTCCGTAATGAGGGTGGTGTTCCTCACCACTGAGCGCCTGTAAAGTTCTGTCAGAGGTAGTTGGGCTGTACTGGTTATTGTCCGGGCCTGTTTCATTATGCGGGAGGGTTTTATTTTGGTAGAGGTGGTGAGGAAGTTGAACCAGGATGAAAAATTATAGGTGAGAGTGGATTCAATGAGTGAAAAGACAGAACTGAGGAGGCTCTCAGATGAAGGGCTTTGAATAGCAATGAACGCAGTCCAGTTGCCTACAACTTCTCTCTCAAGTGACCTTCAGTCAACAGTCATGGTCAATGTACATGTCTGGTAACTCACCCCACTTCACCGCAGGGCAGATGGTCTACACTGTGAGGCAGCGCTGTGGGCGGCAGCTGGCCATCGAGGCTCCGACGGACGCGGACGTGGTCAGCACCGTGCCCGAGTCTGCAACTCCGGCCGCATTGGGCTACGCTCAGCAGGTTTGGGCCAATCAGAATCCTCCACAGCAACCCGCCGGCTCACCCCCTGGTGGTGGAGCCATGTCCTCAAACGCTTTGCTCTGCTCTCCGACTCGTAGTCAGGGCTGCCGTACATCGAGGTTCTGTGCAAGAACCGCTACGTGGGGAGGACTTTCATTCAGCCCAACACCCGCCTGAGGCAGCTGGGGGTCGCCAAGAAGTTCGGGGCCTTGACGGACAACTTTGCCGGCAAACGGGTGGTGCTGATTGACGACTCCATCGTCAGAGGAAACACCATCTCCCCCATTATAAAACTGCTGAAGGAAGCCGGGGCAACCGAGGTCTGTCTGTTGACTCGCTAGATGTGATAGATTACATGGTGACAGGATGAGTTGCCCAGCAAAGGAATCACTTTTTTTTTCCAAAAATCAACACGACAGCAGGACAGAGGTTGAAGTCAGGTCTTTCACTCAAGACAAAGGGATTGTCACACAGTTCAGAGCAGTGCAGCAGGCCATTTACCCCTGCAGGGGCCGCTGGTGTCCATCACCAGCTGGTGATGGATTCTGCCAAAGAATAAACAAGATTCAATTTGAACAAAAACTGGGGAAGCCTTTGGGGCTGGTTTCTGACATTATTATCTTGTCTAGTGGTTCCCAGTGTTGCACGAGTGAAAACACAGCAGGTCTCATCCTGCAAGAAAAGGAGGGGCTCCAAAATAGAAAACCTGAGTCAAAAAGAAGGTGGTAGTACAACTTAAATGTGAATTGCTGGCCAACTTGCTGCAGTCGGGTCTCTGTTAGCAGAAGATCAAACCTGCCAGTGGTCACATCAGTGGTTCTCCAACTTTCTGTCATGCCCCCCTTTGGAGGAAGAAAATTTTTATGGCCCCCCCACCCTGACAAAATAAGCAGTTTTCAGCTTTATTGAAAGAATATTTATAAATAAATAAAAAAATCTCTCACCTGTTTTAGTCATTTATGTTGTGCAAATAACAGCAAACCCCACCTCATGTTTCGCGCCTCCCCTGACTCGACCCAGGGGGGCCGCCACCCACTTTGAGAAACACTTGGTTACATACACATGTTGACTGTGCTAATTTTAAAAATCACAAGTCCGCAAATGAAGCTCTGTGGATGTAGAACACGGAGGGCAGATTAGGGAATTGTGTCATAAATGGTTTAAAATCAGAATGTTGTATTTCAGCGGTGACAAAAAGTGATGTAATGTCAGTTCAATGATTAAGCTGCTCTTTCTGACAGGTCCACATCAGGGTTGCCTCTCCACCCATAAAATTCCCCTGTTACATGGGCATTAACATACCTACCAAGGAGGAACTCATTGCCAACAAGCCAGAGTTCCAGAACATTGCCGGATACATCGGTGAGTGCAATCGCAACTGTATTTGTTTTATCTTGCCAGTTTTGCACAGCTGCGTGAGCACCTGAGCTCTCTTTGCAGGGGCAGACAGTGTTCAGTACCTGAGTGTGGAGGGCCTGGTGTCGGCCGTGCAGGAGGGGATCAGCTCCATGCAGAGTGAGAAGGTCATCAGTTCCAACACGTCCAGCAAGCGAAGCGGCCACTGCATCGCCTGCCTGACTGGGAAGTATCCAGTGGAGCTGGAGTGGTAGCTGGTGTGCAGACACAGCAGCAGTACTGTGGATTTTCTACAAGCTCTGATAACTAATAGACACACACCCATTAAAATATTGCCTGGGGAAGATGGCCACGTGCTAAGAATCGTCTAGATCCCCGTTTCTTGCCATCTTGCCTTTGACGACCTCTAGTGGTCGTCTCTCTACATCGCTGCTTTATACCTGAAATGTTTTGCCACTTTGAGACATTCAGAAGTGTTCACAGGTGCACACTTAGCCATGCAGCATTAAAATAAATCATTCCAATCATGAACTACATAGAAATAACATTAGTACCTTTATTCTTCTGAGGAACGCACAAGGCTAGTGACCAAAAAGTGTCTTATTTTCTATACCAGTGTAACTTTTCTACCTTTTCTTTCTATTAACTGTCATCATTTTCCATTGTCTGTTTCATTTGTGAAACAAAAGAGTTTAACAATAAAAACGAGGATTACTGCAAGGTTGTCTGGTGACATTCAATTTCAAATTTATTTTAATAAGAAAGAACAAAGCTGTTTATAGTAACAGCAGATTAAAACATTAACAAGGTGAGAGTCATAGAACATTTTTCACGTCAGAATAAAACTGGAACATTCGTGAGGTTAAAACAAAAACAGACAAATTTGCATCCATTCATTATTATGTAGTTCACTTATTTAGTTACTTTGGTGATACTTCAGGGGGCGCTCCTGTTTCCATAATCACCATTTATTCCTGTATACAAGAAGCAGAAAGGCTAGTTATGGCACCAATACTGCAAAGTAAGACAAAGCATCATGAATGTGTCGATTCATTGTCATTACCTGGGAGAATATCCCATAGCCATGCTGCTCTCAGCAGAACATCCTGTTGAATGAACACAGCAAATATAGATAAAAGGGATCAATAACTTCCTCCATGGACAGTGATCACCCAGGCATCAAAACTCACCTGCTACTCTGACTCATCCAGGCGTCTTGATGTTTATGCGGCTGGTTGTTGAACCTCGACAGCAAGTTGGAGCTCCTGGGACTGAAGGAGATCCTGTCGCATGACTGCTCGGGCTCGAACGGAGACAGACGGCGCCTCAGGATCTCCTTCAGGTGGCGTTTGGAGCCCGGCGATGACACGTAGCATTCGTCCCGGAGGCGTTTGGACTCGGGGTGAGAGTCCCAGCTCGCATCCCGGTGGCGTTTCCTCAGCAGGGGGCGGTGGGGCGACAGGGCGAGCGCGGCCAGGGCCGAGGAAGAGGAGGGGGAGGAGAAAGAGGTGGAGGTGGAGGTGGGGTGACCTCTGCTGGCCTCAGAGCTCCGCGCACATAAACGGCACGGGGGCCCGGGGTGGAAAGACCTTCCACTCTGGCAGACGAACCTGTGGTAGAACTTAATAAATTCATCATCCAGCTGCTCCGACGACCACGATGAGCCGCCCGCTAGCAGGGAGGAGTCATAGGAAAGGTGGCGCCTGGGGTGACGGGGTCTTGAGGTCGAAGGTGAGCGTGTTGGCGAAGGCTGCGACTGGAAGGACAGATGAGAGTCTTGAGGGTAGAACGCCCTCAGAGAGAAGTTTGTAGCGGACGTGAGGGATTCGGACATTGATCTGCGCCTCTTTGGCTCTCTGGAGAAGCCCTCCATTGAGGGGGCTCCGGGGCTTCGACAAGGGGCATGTGGTGATCTGCTGAGAATCGTTGCCATTTTGGTCTTCAAGGGACTCTGCCTTACTGGAGACCGGTAGTCGCATGGTCTGTCTCTGACACACGTACAGTTTCCATCAGCCTGCACCGAGTGGGCAGCCAGAGAGAGTCTTTTGGACCTGAGAGACAGGTCCGGGGATTCTCTTGATCGTGAAGGACTGAAATGAAAAGTCGAGGGCAGCTTTGGCTCAGGCACATCAAAGGTCTCGTTTAGAGAGACCTTCATTGGTTTACAGGTCTCAGAAACACCAGAGAGATCCATGACGAAGACGGGCTGAGGCTGCGGTCTTCTCCCCCTCCCTGGAGAATGCTCTGGAGCTGACCAAGCTTGCTGATTGGTCGCTGCCTTCGAAGGTGACCGAGGGACGTCGCAGTTTTTCAGAGAGCGACCCAAATGCTCCCTCCTGGCGATCTGCTTGTGATGGACGTGTCTCAGCGGAGCAGAGAGGGAGTTGTTGAAACTGCTCCGACTGGGCTGCTGTCTCCACTTACGGTACCTCCTCAGCACCGAGTCGGCCACCTCCGTCGTGTGCTGCCGACTCCAGGCCTGCTTTACTCGGTCGACCATGCCGGGGTAGAGATCCGCCAGCGGACAGCCGCGGCTCCTGAAAGTCATGTTCAACTCCTCATCCACGTCTTCGGGCTGGAGCCCCAGCAGCGACGAGTTTTGGCTGCTTTCATCGAACAGGCTCAGGTTGAGCTGACTGGCGTCCCCTCTGGCGATCAGCCCTGCACGGGAGAAGGCGAGACAGAGAGAGAGAGGTCACCTGACAATCAAAAAAAAAATGTGTCGTTTTCAAACGTGTCGCCGAGAGCTTTCTTGTTCTTACCATCGTCATCCTCCGATAAAAATTGTGTGGAAACACTAGAAACACACGTGTCATTGGCTCCACCATCCTGAAGCGTGAGGTCCAACTATAGAAATCCACTGTTATTAGTTTCATTTAATAGAGATACTATACAGGGCCAGAAAGAATTACATGTTGCTAATCTCACCTGAGAGTTTCTTGTGATATCCTGGCGTCCAGCTGAGAAAATTTTAAAGTAATCAGAATGAATAGCAGCAAACACTGTTGTTTTGTTTGAGCTTTGTAAATGTCAACACTGGTTTTAAAGCTAAGGGAGAGTGGAAACTCACATCTCAGAGACACGTCTGCTAAATCTGGGATGTTCTGAAGATCTTCGACGTCGTTTAAGTCGACCTCTATTCCATCTTGGTACTCAAGCTTTGAATACTGTCGAAATCAAAAAGTCATTCAATCTCAATTCACATTACATTGTGCGTTCAAAGATAGCTAACGCTTGCTTCGCTCCGTGCCATCGATTCAGTTGCGGCCAAACTGTTTCTCAACAAACCTTTTCTATGATTCGCTCCAATGAACGTGTGTAGTTGAGCATGTTCTTATTAATTTGAGCGGTGAAATCCATATCCACGGTGTCGTTTTGTTGATGTTACGCGGTGCTGACGGACGACAAAACCGCGGTATATTTTCAAATTATTCTTCTACCACTTTTTTCGGACGGCTTAACCACCGCGACGCGTGCTACTGCCCTCCATTGGTCACTTTCTCTTACTTCAGTTTCAAGATTTGAGTATGGTGCCTTCAGTTTCACGGGAAATAACCATTCCAACGGAAGCTAAATTGTTAAAACGTTTTTCAACGTGTCGCTAAAGCGAGAGGAATACATAGAATCTTCAAAAATCTATAAATTGTAAGTGGAAAGTATTTTATCAGGGAGAATTATTAAATGTGCGCTGGAGGCTTCCCGTACAAAGTAGGTGTCACACACACTTCTACACTTGTACAATCATACTTCTACACAAAACAAACGTATTATGCACTCACATTTATATGAATTAGTTTACTAAGTCCGATATATGGCATGTGATGTTTTGTTTTGTGAATTTTGTTCACGATTTAAACGCAATCGAGAGCGTTTACCGTCGAAATAAACGAGCACAAAAGACACACGTGAAGCAGCTGTGAGTGGGACGTCATAATTGTCTGTGTCGTCATCTTCCTGGGACAAGCAGCATGTCGACTGCGTTATTTTTTTCCTGCAACCGAGTTCAGCAAAGACTCGCACCTATTAACTGTGATTCGCTTACGGTGGTAGGGTTGGGGGTGGGTCTAGGACTAGTGGCAAATCAGAAGGCAGAAGAGGTGTGTAAACTCTGTTGTAGAAAAAAATAATGTCTCCCGCTCCCGGAAGTTTCATCTCGCGCAGCAGAGCATTAAAAAGCCTTCTTCTAGTGAATTAAACTGTTCATGAATTAAGTTACAAGTGTCCAGAACCAGCGCCCACATATCGTGGGTTAGCGGTCTGTGAATTATTTGTCACCATGGCTGCTCGGACGCTGCAGGAGCTCGTAGCCGCCGCTGCCGCTGTGCACCCAGACCGCGTAGCAGTCACGTATGACGGCGGGACACCGTCGAAAAGACCGGAGTCTCTACGGTACCGGGACGTGATTGAACTGTCCGGTGAACTGTCTCAAACACTGCGCCTGACGTGCACTCCCGATGACGGAGTGATTGGCCTGTACTGCACCGATGATTTGATAATACCCGTGTGGATCCTCGGGTGAGTGAGGGAAACCCAGAGGTGAAGGTGCGTAATGAGGGACACTGATGTTGTTGCTCTTTGAACAGCATCCTACAGACGCCTGCTGCCTACGTACCGCTGGATCCCGAGGCTCCGGGACTCCTCTGCGCCGGAGTCATGAACCAGTGTGGCCTTCAGTACTGCGCTGTGAAGACTGACCTCCTGCAGGTAGTATGGAATAGAAGACAGTAGCTTTATTGTCAATGCAGAAATAACAACAAAAATAGTATAGTTTACACATAAGGTGCACTTCACTTGTTCAGCTATGTTTCCCTAATAATAGTATTTTTTTAATGAATTTTTTTTTTTGTTTGTTTCCTGATTTTGTATTCTTGTTTAAAAATTGCTTTTTTCATTTGTTCCTCCACTGAAGCAATTCCAGACGTCTCTTGCTGAACACTTCGCCACGGAGGTCCACACGGTGTTGCCTAAATTCAAACTTGTCATCGTGCAACTCAGGCAGCTGCTGGTCAGCCACGGCAAAGAGGGAGCAGAACAAAGTGGAACTCAGACAGCAGGTGGCGCCAATCGTTGCGACTTGCTTCGGGCCAGACACACGGACTTGGCTTATGTGCTCCACACATCTGGAACAACTGGCCTTCCAAAGACTGTCAGGGTGCCGCACAAGTGTATTCTTCCCAACATACTGCACCTGAGGTGAGCGATCCACTTACACCTGTGCAGTAAAGCATCTCTCCCTCGTCGCAAGTTTGTGACAGCAAACACAAATCTCCCCTGGAATCAGGTCTTTGTTTCAGATGCAAGCGGATGATGTGGTGTTCCTTGCCTCGCCTCTGACCTTTGACCCCTCTGTGGTGGACCTGTTCTTGGCGTTGTCGTCTGGAGCTCAGGTCCTCATCATCCCCTCTGTGATCAAGAAGATGCCCAGACGACTGGCTCGCCTGCTGTTTGACGATCACAAGACGACAGTCCTCCAGGTAAATGTCTGAAGGGTTTTCATTGCTCTTTGGCAAGACGCTGGAACACTGTCACAGTACTATTGTGAATTTTTTTCCCCCACAGGTCACACCAACGCTGCTCGTCCGATTTGGGCATGGCGTCTTGAAACAGGAAGTGCTGTCCCCTGCTTCGTCGCTGCGAGTGCTGGCTCTGGGCGGAGAGGCCTGCCCCCCGCCGGCTCTGCTCAGAGCCTGGAGGCATCAGGACAACAACACCAGCATTTACAACATCTATGGCATCACTGAGGTGTCCTGCTGGGCCTGCTGCTACAAGATACCAGAGTCCCTGCTGCAAACCGCTGACCAGTGAGTGCGTACTCAGACAAATAATTTGTTTGGTGATAAAGGTCTCAAATGATCCAAAATGCTCTGCTGCCTGCTCCACTTTTCAAAAGGTTCTGGAAATTAGCCCTGAGTGATGTCACATGGGGCTTGGAGATTAGTCCCAGTTCGGTTACAACACCCCCAGCCAGGTGTTCGTGCCTTCTGTTTTCAGCAAGAAGCTTAAAACCAGACTTTTGGCCAAAGGCTAAATATGTTGTTTTTTGCAGCTCTGTAGATTTTGTAGATAAGTTATCACGTAAGGCTGCTCCTGATTAGTCCAGGGTGTCATAGAAGTATGTCATGTGTATAGTGCACAACCTTTGAAAGCCAATGGAACATGTTTAAACTACTTTTCCTTTCAGGACGGCGTCATTCGTCCCTCTCGGCCCTCCTCTGATGGACACAAGGGTGGAAGTCAGAGATGAAGACGGCCACATTGTCACAGAGGGAGAAGGCCAGGTTTTCATAGGTGGGACCCCCTACTGGCACAAACACGCATGCAAAAATCTTATTGTATTTGACCTACCCCACGTGGATCATGTCCTTGGATGTGGCAGGTGGCGAGCAGCGGGTGTGTCTCCTGGACCACGAGGACACGGTTGTCCCTGGAACCATGAGAGCGACGGGGGACTGGGTGGACGTCAGAGACGCACAGCTGCGCTTCCTGGGACGCAGAGACCGGCTGATCAAACGCCACGGGAAGCGGGTCAACTTGGACAGCGTGCAGCAAGTTAGAGTCTTTCTATTTCATGTTTCGTCATTCGTTACGTTCATTACTTTCTGTAAATCTGTCGTTTTTTTGTTATTACACAGTTAAGGTCATGAGGCTGCACCTGGCTGGTAATCTATTATTAAGTAATCCACTACTGTAATTAAACTGCTTTTCTTTAGTAAGAGAGTAATGTAACTGGATTACTCTGGCAAAACTGGTAATTATATCATAATTACTTTATCAAGTAACGATTCCATTACTTTTCTGAAATATTTTGCAAGCTAAAATGTCTGAAATTTAGAAAAACTACCAGAAACAAAGATGTCACAGATTAATGATGCAGCCGCGCATGCAACGTCATAGATAATGCAACGACGCACTAAAGCAAGCATTGCAGCAGCAAAAGAAAAAAACAGCGATTGTATTTGATAGCTGGAAATACAAACATGATTTTGAGTTCATTTCGTCTAAATGAAAGAATATTGTGGTTCGTTGTGCGTTATGTGCAGGAAACAAGACGTTCTCAACTGTTACTATATCTTTTTTGAACTAAAATAATTGATAATTGATTACTTACGAAACAAAGTAGTTAAAGTATCAGATTACTTTTTAAGGACTAACCAGTAGTTGGATTACTTTCATGGAGTAATCCCAAAAACGCTTGTCTATGAAAGACCTGAAGATGGAAATAACAAGGCACTTTTTTGGTTTCCTTCCTGCAGCTGATTTCAGGTGTGCCGCAGGTGGAGGCCTGCGTTGTGCTTCTGCACCAGCGCTCGCGTCTGCTGGCCTTCGTCGTGCCGTCCCCGCTCGCAGACCAGGCAGCAGCCTCTCCTCTCACGTCTGTCCAGCAGTGCGAGGACCAGACTGGGCTCCCTGTGGAGGCGGCGGCCGGTGCAGGCGGAGACCCGGGCAGGCTCGTGCTGAGGCAGCTGTCTCTGCTGCTGCCGTCTCACAGCGTCCCCGACACGCTGGTCGTCGTCCCGGCGCTGTGCCAAACGCCTCATGGTGAGAAGTCCCAGCCTCAGCCAGACCTCAGGGGGAATTCAGCCGGCGGTGAACTGACGTTTGTCACGTCGCAGGGAAAGTGGACACGGACGCGCTCCTGAGCATTTACCACAGACAGAGACGGTGTCTGACGGAGGGGCCTTGTGACGTGGACGGACTAAGGCAAACTCTTCAGAGGCTGTGGCAGGTATTTCAATCAGTCAATCAGCTTTTATACGTACAGCGCTAAATCACATCCAAAGACGTCTCAAAGCGCTTTGAGGGGTGGGAGTACATTTATTTATTCATTTATTAGATTTAGTAAACTAAAAGAGCAGATCCAGACTCCAGAGAGTCGTCATCTGCCTGTGACCAGTTGGGGTGAAAAAAATGTAGAGGAGAGAAGCAGAAGTAGAAGAAGTAGAAGTAGCCAGAGTGGCAGACAGGCCAGAGTGGAGTTGCAGTGTTAACAACAAAGCTCTCACAATATAGATGTAGCTATATAAGAATAAATAATTCAAATATGTATATAAACAGATGTTGTGTTGTATACATCAAACCATTCTAAAATTTAAATAGGTTTAAATGTTCAGTGGTGGGGTGGACAAGCCGCTGTCCACGTAGAATGTGTTTGTCTGTGTTTGGGAGGGCAAGAGTCCATAATGGCCCATGATCTGCCGTTAAATTACTCTTCCTCCTCCTCCCTCCCTCCCTTCCCGTCTGACTCACCTCCACCCAATCAACAGGAATCTCTGGGCCTCCCCGCCGACCTGGCCGTCGACGAGAAATCCAACTTCCTGCTGAGCGGGGGGGATTCCCTGAAGGCGCTGCACCTCTGCGAGGACGTCCTCGCCGCCGCGGGGGCCTCCTCGCCAGAGCTGCTGGAGGTTTTACTGGACAGGAGCTTCGCCGACGTGCTGCACCACGTAGCAAGAGTGACCATGGCGCCGCCGTTGGAGAACGGCCCCCCGACGCCGGGGAAAAAACGTCCTGCGGACGTTCCCGCTGCAGTGCCGGCCAAACGGGAATGTGAACGGTCCTCAGCAGCAGAGGAGACCTGGGCGGGAAAGTTGTACGGCGAGCAGGCGAGGTGACGGACTTGAAGAGCGGCGGTCAGGGTGCGAATGGCCGTTTTCAGGCAGCAGTTTCTGGTAAAAAGCCTGCAGAGGTGAGTCTCGCCCTGCGGCAGAGCTGGTCCTCAGACACAGGCAGGTGCGTGGACGCCTCCCCGGTGCTTCTGGTCCACGGCAGAACGGGCAGAGCGACGGTGTTCATCGGCTCGCACTCGCACAGGTTTCAGGCTTTGGACCTGACCAGCGGCAGCTGCCTGTGGGAGCGAGTCCTCGGGGACAGGATCGAGTCCTCGGCTGCCGTGTCTCTCTGCGGGAGCCTCGTGGTCGTAGGTCAGCATGGCCTCTTCAAGGGGGGACTTTTTTTTTTTCTTTGCGCGTAACTGGTTTTCAGAAGCCCTGGTTTCTATTTGTCTTTTATTTTCACCAGGTTGCTACGACGGCTGTGTGTATTTCCTGTGCACAACATCTGGGGAAACCCAGTGGACCTTTCAGACGGGAGATGCAGTGAAGAGCTGTCCAGCTGTGGATCCCCTCTCAGGCCTGGTGACCGTGGGGTCACATGACGGACATGTTTACGCCCTGAACCCGGAGGTGAGAACAATACGTGCAAAGCACCTTATAATGAGAATTTTTTTTTTTTTCATTTGCATTGCAAAAACAGCGGTTCATGCCCGTTTTTTATTTCATTTATTAAATACAAGCGGAGATATTTTAGATTTTGCCAACACAATAATTGAATTAAATGCCTGTAATACTTGAAAGTCCAACAATAATGTTGTAAATGGTTTATTTTAGCTCCACTCTTATTTTTTACTGTGGTCGACACTTCATTTCATACCTTTTTTCTTTTTTAAAAAAAGCGAACCTAAAAATTGTAAGAAGACGGTTTAAAGGTTTAAGTGTACCTTGGAAACATTGTGTTTTAAAAATCGATGTCTTGTGTATTTCACAGAAGCAGCAGTGCGCATGGAGGCGTCACTGCGGCGGAGGCGCTGTTTTCTCCTCCCCCTCCTTCCACCCGTCGCTCCGCCAGCTGTACGTCGCCTCTCTCGGGGGTCGACTGCTCTGCCTCCACCCTGTGAGTTCACTCGCTGGACCATGACACACACACACACACACACACTCTTCTGCAGGTAATGCTGAAAGGCTTCTGACAGATGATCTCTCCTCTCCCAGGACAGCGGCGAGGTCCTGTGGACGCACTGCGCCAGCGTCCCGTTCTTCTCGTCACCAAACGCCGCCTCCGGCTTCGTGCTCGTCGGCTCCGTGGACGGAAACGTCAGCTGCCTCAGCACCTCAGGAGAAGTGGTGAGAGATGGTTCGGACTGTTCGTAGTGTGTGGATTCCACTCTGTGCTGTGAGGGAGTGTAAAGGTCCTTACACACCGGCAGCGAATTCGCAAGGTGAAATATTTGCTTTTTTTAAAAAACCTCTTGAAGTTAATGGAACCACACACAGAGGCTCAGAGGCGTTTCTAGCCTCCTCTTCCAAAATGATATTAATAACACACACACTCTCTCTATTTCTCTCTCTTACTTTCTCTCACACACACACACACACACACACACACACACACACACACACACAGAAAAGAATTAAAAAGGAAAAATTTGCGTAAGGAGAATTCGACCAGTTCCAGTTGCACCCAGTTCATTTTGGTGTAGAAGCAGGTCTTATATACTGGCCGTGGTGTCTCCCTGCAGTTGTGGCAGTTCTTAACAGAGGGACCCGTCTTCTCCTCCCCGTGCGTCACTCCGGACTGGCGCTCCGTCCTGTGCGGGTCACACGACGGCCGCCTGTACTGCCTCAACGTGGCCGACGGCTCCCCGGCGTGGACGTTCCAGACGTCGGGGAAGGTCTACTCCAGTCCGTGCACCTTCGACGCCTCGGCCGTGGGCGGGACGGGACTTCTGGTGGCCGCGGCCTCGACGGACGGCTCACTGTGGATCGTGGACGGCAGTGACGGACGGGCGCTGGCCTCGGTCACTCTGGCGGGGGAGCTGTTCTCGTCCCCGGTGGTGTGGGACCGCTCGCTCGTCATCGGCTGCCGCAATGACTATGTTTACTGTTTGGAGCTGACTGATAAGGGAAAGATGAAGAATAAATAAACAGATGGGTTTTTTAAATAAATAAGATGAGGGCGCCTCACAGCAAGAAGGTTCTCGCAGGCTGTTCCAGCTTCCTCCCACAGTCCAAAAACATGCATGTGAGCAAAGTTGGAAACTCTAAAGTGTGAGAGAGACTTGTCCGGGGTGATTGACAGCTGGGATTGGCTCCAGCAGACCCCGCAACCCGGAAGGAAACGGGTACAAAAAAATGAATGAGTGTAAATAGCTTCAAATAAATTGTATATTTCAGGAGAAAAAAAAACGACTCCAGCAGTTTCTCTCAGTTCAGACATCAGTATTTAATTTTTTACATTTTTCATACCATTTTGCACCTCTTTAAGAACTTTTTTTTTTCTCATGAATATCTCTAAGTGGGACAAAAAAGTGCAAATAATACCAAACATTTTTTTTCCTCATCACATTTAACACTGCGTACACGACACTATTGTGCACGGCCGATGTTAGAAACTGAAAACAAAAACAAAAAAAAGCGATTCCTCCCGGTCCGTACACTACTTACATACATACATACATACAGATCATTGAGTGACAGGCAGGAGGGTTTCTTTCCTCTTTCTTTCTTTCTATTTTTTGTTTTGTTTTGTTTACAGGAGAGCCTTACGTCATCATGTGAGACCGAGTAACATTTACAAGGAAGTGACGGCGAATGACCACAGACACGAGTGTGTGACGGGGAGGAGGGGACGGCTATAAAAAAAAAAGAAAAAAAAAAGTGTGCTGCCGCGAGCAGACGTCGTCTTGTCTCTATCAGCGCCCCTTCGCGGCTGGTTATGAGAGCAGCGTGCAGTCCGTGACTGTGTTACCTGCGGGTTTAACTGCTGTGTCCAGGTGCAGTCGGGCGGCAGCAGATGGAAGAGTGCAGTTCAGAAAAGGAAGCGTGGGAGCCTCGCGGGAAAGCCGTCACAGTCGAACCGGACACGATTGTTAATGCAGAGAGTGCTGTTGTTTCGTTTTGTCTTTCTGTTTTAAAGGGGTGTCTTTTCCCCGCCTTAATCAGGTAATGAACAAGGCTCAGAGGACACGTGACATTTTGTTTTAACGAGGTCAAATTTACTGTGCAAAAAACCCCCAAAACAAAACAAGAAAAAAAACAGGTAACAGCCAGAGCGGAGAACTGTAGCGCCACCATCTGCCGTCCAGAAGCAGGTGAAGGGAGTGAAGTTATTGTTCCTGGTAGCCCTTGGAGCACAATTCAAACACTGCCATCTGTCAGAGCTTTGCTGCTTATAAAGAGAGAATTCACCCCAAATGAACGGCATCCAAATAGGCAGTTTTCTACCCTTCGGTAAAAATTTCAGTACGGTTACATGGACTAAAAAATAATGCCACCAGAGACATCAGCATAAGGATAAGAAGTAAATATCTGAAATTTTAATTTCAGGTGGACTACCCCTGTCATGCAGAGCGACTTGTTCGTTTCTGTGTTGGGCAAACTAAATATTTACAACCACGGTGACACGGTTGGCTAGAAAACAAATTGTAAGAAAAAGAAGAAGAAGAAAAAAATTGCTGGCCAGCTATGGCTGTGATTGGCTGCTGTTGGTCATGTGTCGTTGTGGGGACTATGCAGTAAGTGTGTTTTGCATACGTTATGTGCATGCGGGCAGCAACTGTTTACATACGTTAGTGCATTTGCATCAGAGCAGTTGAGAGGGTAACACACTTTAACATGTTTATAGTACCAGCCTGTGTGTGTGTGTGTGTGTGTGTGTGTGTGTGTGTGTGAGGGGAGTTACATCACAGTCAGAGAGGTGAGTTTAGATGAGGGGAGGGGCAGGTGATTGCTCCAGAGCTGCTGGACCGCCCAGGGACGGTGTGCAGTGCCTGATGGGAAAAACAGGGGCGGGCTGTTATTTGATAATCTGCGGACAGTCACTCCAGGCCTTGGCCTTTCTCTTAGCCAGGGCCAGCCAGGCGGGCTCCGTGGAAACCTGCTGAGAGTCACTGGCGGGGAAGCGCTTTGACACCTCCTTGACTGAAGGGGGCGACGGCGTGGAGTCTGCGATCTCCACTGGGGGAACAAACGGGGAGAGGAAGTGTGTTACAAATGGTTCGAGATGATTATTTCTACCATGTTAATGATACCCAGTATCATTGAACACAGTTCATCAAGCAAAATACTTTTCAAACATAGGCAAGAAAACATTTTTTTCTGTGTCCCTGGATCGCCATAAATTTAAAATTAGATAAATAAGTTCTCAATTAACCAGAATGAATGTTTATTGGAAAATAGTAGCAGAGATATTTAGATTATGCCAAAGCAAGAATTGAATGAAATGCTGACATTTCTTAAAAGACAAATAATATTAAATATATTATATAAAAAAGTGATTTATATTAGTTTCATTCTTAATTTTTCACGTGGTCGACACTTGATGTTTCATTCTTCTTGCTCCAACACATTTCTATGCTAGTGCAGGATCTTACCAGTGACAGAGCTGGGCAAGGTGTTGGCCTTCTTCAGGTGCTCTCTGCGCTCGAACCGTCCCAGCAGGCTGTCGGGCCTCTTGGGCTCCTCTGGGGTCTGAGGTTTGGAGGAGGGACTGGCGCTGCCACTTTCTTTACCGTCCGTGGGGCTCGGTTGTGTAACCTGCACGAAGGGACGGTGTTTGTTACGTGACAGGAGGGAGGGCCGTGGAAGACGTGCAAAAGCCATGTCAGAGAGAGAGTCTGGGTTGAGGATAATTACGCTTTCTCTGTCTCGAGCATGCTTCTCCGCCAGCTTGGTCTCCCTCAGGCTGCGACGCTCCTCCCGGTTCTGCTGCTGCTCCCTGAAGCCCTTCTGCTTCTGCAGGGCCAGCGTGATCCACAAGGGCCCCGCCTCCTTATCCTGGACCCTGGAACTGTCCAGTGAGTGTCGGCTTTGCAGTGAAGGTTTTTCTGCAGGGATTAAAAAAAACAAAAAAAACAAAACAAACACATCCATTTAAACGCAGTCGGGGCATTTTTCTGCATATCTGCATTGCATTTAAGTGTAAATGGGGGTAAGAGGGGATGTGGCAGTGGCATTTTAATAGAGCATAATGAAGCATGAATATAATGACGCAAACCACATTTGGGTTGCTACCAAGTCAACCAAAAAGCTGACCCAGCTGTCCTATTACGTCAGAGCCTAATAAACAAGAAAGCAAAAAAAACAACAAAAAAACAATATACTTCTAAATAATAAAGTAAATCTTGCAGCACCTGATTTGTCCTTTTGATTTACCTATTTTCCAACCACAAGTCGTTTTGAAAAACAGTCACAGCCAATAAGGTGCCACAAAATCTAGGACATTAGTCTATTAAAGGTTTTTTCCCCCTTTTAACTGATGACGTTCTTCTCAATAATACTTCTGAATAATAAATTCAATCTTGTGGCACTTGATTGGCCAAATTTTTTAGGACCACCAGTTTGAATGACTATCTTGACTTGGAACTCCTTCTCAACAGCTATTGAGCTTCTTCAGAAGGCCAACGCAGCCAGCGGACCCACCTCTCCTCATGAGCTCTGTCTTCCGGTCCGCCTTCTCTCTCCAGGGGATGTTGATGGAGGGGAAGAAGGACCTCTTCTCCTTGGGCTCCTCTTCCACCTGGGCATGCGAGTGTCCGCATGTCGAGGGCTCTTCGGAGCCGCGGCCGGCCTGGTGGTGGCAGTGCTGCTGCTGCTGCTGCTGCTGCTGCTGCTGCAGGCCGGACGACTCTGCGGCTGCCGTCCTGTCGCCTTGAGAGCCGAGCGCCGCCTTGGGCAGCGGAGATGGGGGCGGAGTCGGCCCCGCCCCTCCCCCGGCCCCGGCCAGTTTGGGGGACGCGCCGGGCCTTCGGTACGGCGACGGCTTGTGAGGCGACTTCTCCATCTCGGGGCTGGAAGGCTTCGCTGCCGCCTTGCTGCGAGGCGTCGCCGGGGACGCGGCAGCGGCGGTGGCGTGCACGTACCTGCCAACCGCACCCTCGTTCTGCGGGGAGACGGGTGACGATCGGTCGGAGAAGACGGAGGAGGCGTCGCCATCCCCGGGCTCCATGGGGGTGAGGGGCGAGGGGACGCCGTCGAAGCTGTCGCCGGCGCTGTAGCGCTTCTTCCTCTTCTCGGTCGACTGCTCGCTGTGGAAGCGGAGCGAGTAGTTGGTCCTCCGCAGCTTGATGCCGAAGGGCGAGGGCTGATCCTCGCCGCCGCGGTTCTCGCCCCTCTCGCCGCCGCCATCGCCCACCGCCGACTCGCTGTGAGCCCGGCCCTTCAGCTCCAGAGCATCCGGCCGCGGCACCAGGAAGGACGGCAGGTCCTTGGCAAACATGCACTCCTCCGAGCCTCGCTCCGCGATGCGGACTGTCTTGCCGGCCCGGCTCTGGGGTCTGCTGCCCGGCGAGGAGGCCGCCCCGCCGGGGCTGTCCGACCGAGGGGCCTCCTCCCTGGCCTCCGCCTCGTCTCCCCCGAACACCTCGGAGTTCCTGTTGGAGTCGCCGAACTTCTTCTTGGCGGGCGTGATGGAGAACTTGGCGCTGGCCGACATGGTCTTCCTGAGGTTGGTGTGGGCGAACGCCGACGCCGGCAGCTCCTCCCCGCCGGGCGGAGCCTGGCTCCTGCCCTGGTCCGGGTACTCGTCGTACTTGCCGTCCTCCACCCCCTTGAAGATCTTGGAGCGGATGCTGGCCCACTCGGCCAGCACGCCCGCGCCCGACTGGTCCGGCGAGGACTGCGAGGCCTCGTTGAGGGACTTGGTTTTTGCCGACTTGCGCTCTGGCGAGGTTTTGCTCTTGGTGGGCGTTCCCGACGCCCTCCGGTCGTCCCCCAGGCCCAGCAGCGACTTGCAGGCCGTGTCCTTGATCTGGTCCAAGTCGACGGCGGTGCCACACAGCTGGGCGCCCGTCACCAGGATGGCTGTGTGCGGGACGTAGGGAGACGTTGGCAGGTTGGGTGAGTCCGGACCGTCCGAGGACGACGAGGCCCTGGCGGCGTGTCCCGCTGCGGCTCGCCCACAGCGCCGCCCTGGTGGCCGGCAGCTGGCGTGACTGGCGATAGATTGACCTTCTGGAAGAGAATCTGCTTCTCTCCAGAGGAGACTTTGAAAGAAAACGGCCGCTGCCTCTCCTCCATCTCCCTCCAGCGCAGCTCCTCCGCCCTCCTCTTGGCCTCCTGGGCGTCGGAGCTTTCAGCCTGACGCAGCCTCCTCTGTTCCTCCTCCTCCTGTCTCCGCACCCTCTCCTCTGCCTCCTCCTTTTTCTTCTGTTCCTCCTCTTCCTCCCTTTGCTTCCTTCCTCGCAGCATCGAGCTCCAGCTGCTTTCGGACTCGTTCTTCCTCCTCCTCCCTCTTTCGTCTTTCCTCCTCCTCTCTCTGTCTCTGCTCCTCCAGTCTTTTCCTCGCCTCCTCCTCCTGTTTTCTGCGCTCCTGCTCCTCCTCCTCCTCCCTGCGCCTCCGCCTCTCCTCCTCCTCCTGCCGCTGCATTCTCTCTTCCTCCTCCTGCCGCCTCCTCTCCTCCTCCTCCCTCCTCCTCCTCTCCGCCTCCTCCCTCTGCTTTCGCTCCCTCTGCTCCTCCAGTTCACGCAGCCGCAGCTCCTCCGCTGCCCTCCTCCTCCTCTCCTCCTGCTCCTGCCTCAGCCGCTGCTCCTCCAGCTCCATCTTCCTCCTGGCTTTGCACCGCTCCTCCTCCTCCAGCCGCTGCTTCCGCAGGGTTTCCAGGGAGTCGGCCGACGCTCTGCGCTGCACGTACGAGGAGGGGCCGGCGGCCGCCAGGTCTTCTTGCACCGCATCGGGAATAGAAATCTCCTGGAGGTCCTGGAAATGTGGAATGTGGTCATTTCCCAAACTTATGACCTCTAAATACATGTGAAGTAACTTTTATTTTGGCTCACCTGCGTGTACCGCCGGTGTTTGCGTGCGATCCGCTGGTTCTTGGGCTTGACTGACAGTTTGTGCTTGGCGGCCGTGTTGTCCAGTCGAGGGCCAGACTGCGGGACCGCGTCCAGGTTGATGGACTCGATGGTGCCGGCGGGTGGAAGAACACGTCTGGACCGGGGCGACTTCACCGGGGTACCGTGTGCTTTGGCTTGCTGCGGCGGCGGGACCTGCTTTCATATTTTGCGACAACACAGCGTCTTAGTGCCCGACAAACCGAGTCGAGTCAGGGGGCAGACATTGTTTTTGTCATCAACACGAGCCCTCCTTCCTCACTGCCATTCACCATGCAGACATAAAACAAGTGCTGTTGTGTACAACATTAAAACCATAAACAGAGGAAGCGGATGGTGCTGAATGTGGTGACAGTGCAGTGTCCAGACAGGAGACACTTTCAGGTTTAAAGGCCACATGGAGCTTTTATGCTCTTGGCTGTTACTATCTTCAGTCCTCTTTTCCAAGTGTCTTCCAAGACTCTTACGTCCATCCAGACCATTTAGCAAATGTTCCATTTATAACATGCCAGGTAAGAACTCTGCTTAAAAGCTAAAAAAAAATAAAATAAAGTTCTGCTTTTACCTTGGGCTCTGTGTCTGCTGGTTCAGCTTCAACCTGGGCCAACACCTTCATGGGACTCCGCGGGACCTCCTCCTCATCCGAACTTCCCTCATCTTCTTCACTTTTCCTCAGCGAAGGAGGTCTTTGGCCAAACTTAATACCTTGTGCTATCTGCTTCTGCTCAGAATAAAGAAAAATTATTTCATTGGTTCACGACTGAATGAATGAACTCCTCCTACATTCATGCATTCATGAATAAATGTAGGAGCACAAGTCAGCCAGCACAGCCAGTCGGCCAACCAGCCAGTGAGTGCAGACACGAGGCTCACCTGCAGATTCCTGACTTTGTCCGAGACGTTCTCCTGCGACATGCTGTGATCTCGGCAGGGTTCGGCCTCCTCGGGGATGAAGATGCTGTCGTGCGAGAGAGCTCGAGATCCTACCGGATTCAACTCCCTGCAAGGAGGCAAAAGCAAGTTCAACGTCGCCGCGTGACACGCAAGTGATCAAGGAAGTCGCTCGGTAAATCATTTCAGCAAGCAACAAGTCGGCGGGCCTCCTTTCATTTTTCATTTTACATAATGTTGGCGGCAACGCCAGCGACATGAGGCTGCGCGTTTTATTGGCTGTAATAAAAGAGAGCAAAGACCATTTTCCTTATATGTGACGCAACGCCAGTTACCTCAGATTTTGCTTGAGCTCGTCATCGTCAGACACGACTCCATTGCACACCTGCCCGCTGGAAAGACTGGATTCAAGCTCCGCTTTGGCCTCCCTCTTCTTCTTCTTCTTCTTCCCAAAGAGTCGCCTGAAAGGCTGGAATTTGCCCTGTTGTCTCCTCTCTGCTGGGAGATAAACAAAGCAAAACAAAAAACAACCAAAAAAAAAATGAATAAATGACACCGACAAATGTATGCGATTGGACGATCGACATCAACCTCTGCAGCTGCTGATCAGATTGGAAGCGGTGGTGGTGGTGGTGGTGGTGGTGTTGAACCTCCGCGCGCACATGTGACAAGATAATGAAATGCCATCGATTGAGGGTGAGAACTTGATTCATGGCGGAGGGACGAGAAAGGGAGGAAAACCTCGGCTCGTTTGTTTACACTGACTTGCATTTACAGGAAGTCGAAAAGATAAACAACGCATATAAATAGGCACTGCAGAGACCCACAGAATGGCAAAAACAAAAAATCTCTGGGTAGTTAAGAGAAAACAAGGAAAAGCAAATGAAAAGAATGACAGTGTGCAAACACGTCCCAACGTATCAGCTTGTCCAATTGTGTCCTATCTGATCTTCCACACTTATTGCACTTAATTGTGATTATTATGTGGCGATAATCACACTGGCACGAGCAAATCTGATTATTTTATACTTCCAATGTGTTGCTAATATGATGACTCACGTAATAAATCACACCAGCTGCTTTTCGGCTTTTGAAGATTACACGCCAGGTGAACTTTAGCTTCTTGACTTAACTGTTCACGCTATTGTTTGTAGTTCATCTCTGCCAGGGAGTCGTAAAACTATAAAAAAGAAAAACAGGGCGGACTTTGATAGGTAACGGACAAATGGTTGATTTGAAAATGAAAAGATGAGCTCCCGCGGATAAAACTTGGTGGGTGAGGTTACAGAGGCGGAGCGCCACTCTACACCGCCGTGCAGACAGGCGTGCTCAGGCCTCGCCGGGTATCCCTTTCAGGGCTATAAGTAGCAACTGGTGTGGGATTTCGCCTCGGATGCAGCTCACAACACCGGGGCCATCACGGGAAATGAAACAGCAGACTAATTTTCCCCCCCTCGGGGGCCGTGAACTCTGAGGTGTGTCTCTTTAGCGTGGGAGGGTCTTAATTGGTGTGCTAACATTGTGCCTTTTTAATTGTGAACTTTCCGCTGTGATTTCACTGTCTTCTTTTCTGCCCTCCTTTTCGTTACAAAAACGCTGTTTACATAAGGGGCAAAGATTTTAGAGTCATTTTTCTGCATGTGCGCGGCCGCTGATATTATTGTGCGATGCCGATTGTGATTCCCTGCAGCGTGCTCTCCCCGCTGCTCTGGTACAAAGCCCATAATGTACCGCCCTGGGCACGCTCACACACTCATGCGTGAAACAAGAAAGAACACGTTTCAGCGGCCGAGACGTCTGAGCTGCGGCTCAGACCTCGCGCTGGTCTTAGCTCGCTGCCTCCCAACAGTCTTTGTGCTGCTGTGTGCGCTGACCGCGGTGGCCTGCTATACAGCTAGCAGCTTGGAATCAATCCACGGCCACCATTTCAAATTCTAGGGCTACTTTGTAAACAGCAAACAGATGGGAAAGACAGACAGCAATTCATCAAATGGAACAACTTGACTCTTGGCAAAAAAAAAAAAAAAAAAAAAAAAAAATTAGCTGGTTGATAAATGCTAATCTGCAAGCTAGAGGGATCACTCCACTTTCTATATTACATGGTTCCACAGTAAGGCCATAAACATAAACGTAAGGTCTTAAAAATAGTTACAATATTAGCTCAAGGATGTTTCTGCGCCTACCATCAAAGTCCATCTTAGATGTCTATAATTCATTACATACACATTCATGTCGCTATTGTTACTCATCTACTCTTTGCTAACGTCCAGACATCTAAGACAGTTTGAGGCAGTCAAATAAATAAGAAAGAAGGGACACGGCACATCAAACCCACCGCATGCATGCAATTCTTAAAGTGACAGCGCGGAACACGTGCACATGCGCCGTCTCTTTAAGACACGCACACACCAACACGCCTTTTCACGAGAGACTTGCGTTCTTTTTACCTGGGCCTTTCGACTCGGTTACCTCTAGATTTATGTCATGCTTGGTCTCTGTGGCGTCTGTTGCCATGGTCGCTGCACACCGAGGCTGTGATGGGAGAAGGAGGAGATGAGCGCGAGGATGCTGAGGACCTGAATGCCAGGGGGAAGTGCGAGCTCTTTAATTGAGGGAAGAGATAATGACGCGCACGTGTGTAAAGATCGGGCAGGCAAGAATGCACAGTGAGCGTGAACGGTGCTCTCGGAGTTTCAGCAGTGAACCTCAGATTTCATACAACCAAGCCTCCCGAATCCGAAAGCAAAGTGAGCCTTCTGGGAAGCCAAGCTTGCAGCTTGTTGCTGCGCAAGTGGCAAAAAAAGACAACTTCGGTGTAAAAGAACAAACCGCAGCAGCAAGAAGGACAGAAAACCTCAGTCTAGGGAAGGTAGGCCGCTTGCCGTCACTAATAAGTAGGGAGTCGCAGCAGAAGCAGTCTGGCAGACCGCAGGAGCCACTTCTTGTTTGTGTCTACCAGGAAGTCGAAGCCACAGAGCTCTGAGTGCTTCCTTAAGTCTCGCAGCACCTGCATGATGTAGCCGAGACAGTGCTTTTCCGGCTGCGCCGCTCAAACGTGTGCTGTGCAAAAGAACAAATAAATAAATAAACAAAACAAAAAACGTAGATACACAAAAACAACCCACCAGCAGTCTGAGAGTCAGAGTTAAGAGTGGTGCAGTGGCGGGCGGCTCAGAGAGGAGCCCTCTGTCTGCCTCTCTGCGGGCAGCGGCCTTCCTTCCTGACGCTGATAGAGCCGGACAGACTCTCTCAGAGACGCGTCTTTGTCCCGGCTAACAAGCGCGTTTGTCTGCAAACGCACACATGGACGACAACGAGGGGGACTGTGCGCGACTACTGTGCCTGCTTGTGTCAAGACAGACGCTGTTTATTTTGTCCCTTCACGCTTTTTTGTTTTGTTGCCCCTCCAGTTGCCATCCAGGACAGACTGGGACAGACGGCAGCACGTGACGGGATGGCAGGACGCTAGCACGAGATTCAGAAATGTGTGCGCTCGGAGCGGGCACAGCGCCCCCTTTAGGACGTACAGTGGTGGCGAAACACAGTGCCAGCAGCACCCAAACGGCCAGATGGACGGATGTGACAGAGTTGTGTCACTGGTTACCTATTCCGGCTGCGCAGCTCGAAGTGACTGCGCACCGCTGCAGTAAAACCTCTGGGAGCATTGAGCTTTTTTCTTTTCTTTTACCCAGATGGACGTTGCTGCCAGCGGGTTCGGGATGAAAATAAATAAATGAATAGCGGAGGAAACAGGAAGAGAAAATAGAATTTCAGTGCTGCTGATGACATTTGCCATTTGTTGATGTGTAACTAATGCAGTCGACTGTGTCGGAAACCTTTCGAAGGCCAGTTTCAGGGGTCCGTTTGAGGAACGACTGTCGAAAACACAAAATACTACTGGACAATTTTCACCTTCGGAAACTTGGTGAACCGGCTGCAAAGTTGCTCGATCCCACCTCTGACCCCGAGAGCCACGCCGGCCGTAGGCACGCTGTCCGCCACGCTCACCGTCTCAGCTGCGGGCATGCTAGCATGTGCCATTTAACAGTCACAACAAAAGACACCGCTGGCAAAGTCAGAACTCGACATATTGTGGGGACGGGACATTAAAAGAATTCATCCCGCGGCGCCTCTGAACGTCCATCCAACATTTCATTTTTTTTTTTTGGCAGCCGTGCAGACCAGTTTATTATTGGACGGCTCCTGTTCAACAGACCCTCCGCGAACACATTTTCCTTTTCCCTTTTTTTCTGCGAATTACATAATGCTTTGTTTGTTTTGGGTTCAAAATATTCGGCTGCAAGGTGTTCTTGGCATTTGTCTGCGCTCCAGATTTCCACAGGGCGCATGTGGAGGAACAATGGTTTTTCACAGTGACACGGGGACACGTATCACATGACCGCGGTTACATTTTCCACATTAGCCGATGGTTCGCCGACAGACCCCAAAGTGTGCGAGCGTGCAAACAAACAAACAAACAGAAAAAGGAACATCTTTCCCTCTGTTTTCTCCAAATGCGTCACGCATTAATCTTGACGTTTAAAGGGAGGCAACAATTTCTATATCGTCTATATCGTTCAGAAAAGCAACAAGGGCCGGTGCCAGAAGAAGAACAGTGAAAGAAAAAAAAGTACATAAGAAATGGAAGTCACAGTGCAAAACGTGAAACAACACCCGAGACTTTCACAAAAAACATTTCGCTTAACTTTCCTGCACAAGAACTCCGTCTTACCGTCGTGCAGCCGCTCTGCGTGCCTGGGTATCTTTTGGCGTGCGGCCGTTCCACCTGCCTGCTGTCACTGAGGATCTAGGGCATTACCTGGAGTCAGGTGTCAGACAGAGCGGGGACTCGTGCGTGTGCATGTGGGTATGTGTGTGTGCTGGCGTGTGTGTGTGTGTGTGTGTGTGTGATGAGAGGAAGATTCCTTCATATTTACGTTTTTTTTTGTTTTTTTCACCCGCCGTCCCGCAGTGCTGACGGGCGAAGATGAGCGGCGGCGGCGGCGGCTAAGCTAAGGCGAAAAAACGCATGTTCAGCCGGAGAGGAGGGGGTCAGTCGGTGTCAGAGGGGATCGGGGCGCTCTGAGAGACACGGGGCCGTTCTCCTGTGTGCGCCAACGCGGCTGTGCTGAGGAGGCACAAAGTGACACTTTGTCTCGCCCCCTCGCCTCAGATAGCCGGCGCGGGAGAACAGAGTGGCTTTCATCGCCGATGCCGAACTCGCGCGCGTGCACAAAGGCCTTCGTTGTGGCTTCGCAGCAATCCAGCATGCGTATGTGTGATCGGAGAGCTTTGTAATGCGGGATACCACAACAGTCTAAAGGGATCGTTCGCCCACCCCCCCCAATAATTGATAGTCGACCCATTTGCCGTTTTACAGCTTAGTTGGTGGAGGCTCTGGGGACAGTTTCTAATCTGGAACCATGTAACCATTCTGGAGTGTTAGCAGAAAGAAGAAATTTCCATCAAAGCCCACAGCCGAGGCCGGTAGTAGGAGAGAGTACCGCGCATTAGCTCGCATGGTACCACAATGATATCCTTGGGGTAGTTAACCCCATGTTTTTAGTCATCTCATACTCATTTTTGCTTTGTTTTTGAGTACATGGCAAACATAGATTTCTATTGCTATTGGCTTTGCAGAGGGAGTTCTTTCCCACTGTGAAACTCCAGAATGGTTATGTGGATGAGTGTTTCTTCCCCTTTGGGGAGCTTTTTTCTGGCCACTGTCGCTTTGAGCTCGCCCTGGAGGAATCAGCTGCTTTCTCTTTGATAGTGTAAAGCGCTTCGAGACGCCTTTGGATGCGATTTAGTGCTTTATAAATAAAAGTTGATGGATTGCTAAGAAAATGCCAATGCAGCGGTAGGTAGAAAAAGGGGGACAGCAACAACAACAAAAACAACAATAACAACAATACTACTACTACTACTACCAAGGAGAAGAAGAATGTTGGATATTAATATTAAACCTTAGTTCTGTGGAGCCGGTGACCCAAACAGCAAATCTAAATGGTTCATAAGGCAAAACAGAGCTCCAGCTCCCTGATGCTGTTGCCTCCACTCCAAAAAAAAAAAACGAACAAAGATCCTCATTTCCTGATTCCATTATTCCAATCAGGAGGCCTAATAGCCGAGCCGATCGGCTCCATTCAGTGTCAGTGTGTAATGAGGCCAACTCCCCGTCTCTCTGCGCATCCTTGGCAGCATCCAGCTGCAGTCACACGGGGGAAACGGTAACGATGAGGGCTTGGCCCCGACGTCAACGCAGCCTATATTACAGCAGCACGGCACATCAAAGACACGCTGCTGCTCTCCGGCTGACTTTCTGCAGAAATAGAACACCCGCCCACCCCTACCCCCCCATCCCAAGCCACACACAAGTAAAAATCTATACAACCTTCCTGGGTAAAGAAGCAGAAGCACCCTCATCTGAAGGAATCAACTTCATGTGTGAAGGAGAATCCAGCACCTTGCCGCTCCCCTCGGCACACCCACTGCACTTGACACGCTGTAAACCCATCATCAAGAGTTCTCACTGAAATGAATACATGGATTAACAACGCCTAAACATGTTGAATTCACGCTACGCAGCCTGACAAAACCGAAAAAACAACTGCATGATGTAAAAAACGAATCTGAAAGCCAGAAATCCCATTTATTTTGTATTTTGTTATATGGTAACACTCTTTGTGTGCACGCCGTGCTGCTGTATTCACACTTGCAGCGACATGTCCATGTGTTTGTGCGCCTGGCAGTATTAACAGTAGATGACATGGTACAGTGCAAGCCGAGAGAGATCCTGCAACAGGAATCAAAGGAGTTGACGACAACTTGGGCCACACTAAATAATTAGGGCAGGCCTCGCAAGAGAAGAAGACTGTAATTATTGTTGTGTGCTTTGAATAAAGGCAGCGAGGACAGATGCGCTGCAGATACCTAATGCCATTTGGAGGGTTTAATATAAATTGAAGAATTTGCACTGCACTGGGTTTGTTGTACAGTTGAGGATCAAAATGAAATACGCAGGGAAACATGCCATTGCACAGAAAACAGGTTATATGCGGCTCTGCTGATGTGTCTGTGTCTGTGTTAGCTCTCAAAGCACGCTGAAAAACAGAAAGCAGGTCTGTCTTCGCCTGCCCTGCAGCGCTTTGCATCGAATCCACAGTGGCGGCTCAAACTGTTGATGAAATGTCTCAAATCACAGAGGAAGCTGTCTGCGGCGCTGAGAGACACTCGGCAGACGTCTCCGAGAGGACGCTGAGCAGTCACCGCCTCACTCCCGACGATTGTTTACTGTGCCGCTCGCGTGTGCGGGCGCCGAGCCTCGGGGGTGCAAAGCTGCGGTTCGTCAGGAGAAACAGCCTCTCGGACAGCGACGGTGACACAGATTACAATGGCACGTCACTCACAAGCTCCCAAAAAACAAACTATTTGTCGTTAAAAAAAAACAAAAAAAACAACCGATGCGTGGCAACCAGATGCTAATATACACCAGCCCTGTGTGGAGAAAATGAGACCAGTCCGACACCAGCAGCCTGTGAACTCATCTCCGGGCTGAGTGCCACTAATTTCTCCACACACTCATGACCAGAGGAACACCCATCAACCCCTCACTCCCGCACCGCCATAAATGAGTGACAAAAAAAAAAAAAAAAAAAAAAAAACACCTAGAAAAAAAAATAATATTCTCATCTCCCTCCTCTCCCTCATTGCAGGCCTGCACCATATGGCCCCGTGCACGCTCTCACAGCTGAATCAACTATTAACACACCTTGACATTTCTCCTGCTTTGAGCTTTTACATTGTTTGCTGACAGACACGGATCCATGTGCTGATAACCCTCAAGGCACAGGATCGATACGTCACCGTAAATGTCAGATTAGGGGGACGCTGCCGCAAAGGGATTACAGTCTATTAATTGCAGAGTAAAAGGCGCACGGAGAACAAAGAATCTGGCCTTTGCTATGTTTCCCCCCCTCACACACACATCGGCACAGATCAGCCCCGGATGTCAGCGTACAGATGAGCGTCACCTTATGTATTAAATCATTCGAGGTAAAAAATAAATAAATAATAATTTCTTGATTTTTTTGGGGGGGGGATTTTTTTGGTTTTTTTTTTTTTTTTGGGGGTAGAGCGGAGGGTGTTGCCATCATCTGCGCATTTCAAGTCAGATCAAATCGCAAGTCGCAGCCCATTTTTGGCGCACGCACACATACACGTACGCGCGCGCGCGCATCTGCCAAGGATGGAGAAGAGTCGACGCGAAATGAGAGGTGCGGCGATGGTGATGATGTGGTGACAAGGTCATCAGCGACCGGACAACAACAAAGACGAATAGCGCTATAAAAACAACATGCGCGGAGGAGGTGGGGAGAAGGAAGGGGGTGGGGAGGGGGGGAAGAGAAGAAGAAGAAGAACAATGCCATCACCTCTCCCGTCTCGCGTTGCGGTGCCTCCTGCCGTAAGCCGCGCCGACTCCTGCTTTCGTGTTGCTGCTGCTGCTGCTGCTGCTGCTTCTGCGGGTGCCCGACGGCCAAGACGCACACACGCACGGACGGACGGACGCACGCACAGTCAGTCAGCTCCGCACAGCTGCACGCGTGCGATTCACAGAGAGAGAGAGAGAGATGGGAGGGTGTGGCAGCCAGAGAGAGAGAGGGGGGGCGGGGGTCACAAAACGTATGAGTGCGATTCGGTGTAACGTCAGCGCGTGCCCACTGAAACTGGTAACGGT
This sequence comes from Thamnaconus septentrionalis, assembly GCA_009823395.1. Taxonomy (NCBI): domain Eukaryota; kingdom Metazoa; phylum Chordata; class Actinopteri; order Tetraodontiformes; family Monacanthidae; genus Thamnaconus; species Thamnaconus septentrionalis. The sequence goes on along the minus strand of CM020508.1, from coordinate 5,040,519 downwards.
GCTGGTAACGCGGACAGGAAACGCTTATATTTGCCACCGGGTTGAGAGAGCACGCGTCGTGGTCGTCGTCGTGACGCCGCTTACACGTCCTATTGGGATGTATGGCGCGTGCGTGTGCCGTGGGTCTATTTATAGCCATCACTGCTTGTGTTTACCATCAATTAGCGGCTTCCTTTCGGCTAATTTGCCCGCGGCCCCGTGATGATGAGGCAAAGACAAATAAAATGAAATGCTGTGAAACGTCTAAGTACTGTGTGCATGATACCAGATATTTCCCCCCCCAGTTTCTCAGCTTATGACTAATGGGTGATGGTAGCCCACTTCCTCTCAAGGCCTCCCAGGGGCCCTATCGGCAGAATTGAGATCATGGGCACGCCCAGTGACCCAGGAGCTACGTCAGCCTTTGTTGTCCAGTCAACACTGTCTGTCCAATCCATCTTCTACCACAAACTCCTCACAGGAAGGTCCTCTTGTTGTGAGATGACAGTACTAACCAGTGCAGCACCATGTCCACCACCATGACACCCCACTGTCACGCTAAATTAGCAATAACATTAATTCAAATCCCAGGGCGCACCCCCCACCCCCTCCTCCTTCACCCTAAGACAGCTGGACTAGACAGCTGCACCCCAGTGATGGTGGTATATTGATGGACACACAAACTTGAAAGATTACACATTTCCAAAAAGAGCATGTTTTACAGTGGCGTGTTTTTTTTTATTTAATTGTATTATTTAATTTTTTAGTCGCTGTTGGCTCAGAGCTAGGAGGTCCTACTGGTTGAATTCCTAGATATGGAGCATTTTCTCTGAGGAGCAAGTATAGCAATGTTTTCTTCTTTTTCTAGGTGTTGGTAGTTGTTTGTGCTATGAGTGTTTATCAAGACAATTCCTTTTCCTGTTGTTATTGTTGTTTCATCAGTAATAATGCGCATAGGCTGCACCACCCTTGAATGTATTTGGTATCAAACTGGAAGGTAATTTGGCAGTGTCACACAGTACCACTGTTTACTTCAATGTCAAAATGTGACTCATCATGGGACAAACACAATTTTGAATACAACCAATTCCAGTTGACCTGTCATTAAGTGTTAGTGGAGAATGTGCATAAAGTGAAGAAAAAACTTTTTAAAACAATTTTGCCCAGTGATTGAACACCTTCTCTATCAAGATCCAAACGAAAGCATCTGTGTGAAAAGGATAAATCAGGTTTCTTGAAGGATAATCTCTAAAATGCTTGGGTTCTTTTAAGCTACTAAACCTCAAGAGTATGAAGTAAGAACTATGTTTCATCCTGTTGGCTCTGTATTAAAAGACAGAACATAGAAGCATAAAATAGCCTCTCTTAAACGCTGATTAGAACAGTATAATACAGGGCAAGATTAAGAACATTTTTCAACAGCTTACTCTGCAATGTAGGGGAAAACCCATCTGTTCCAGGACGAGTGCAAAGGATTAATATCTGCTACTTTCAGTTTTATGGTAATAGGCTTTACACACTAAATGCTAAACTCTATCGCAAACGTACAGCCCGGAAATGCAGCTGACGCAGATTTAGACTTTGAGCAATTGTATATGTTACAGAAATATTGGCTGAATTTCTTGTTACATTTGGCAGATGCTGGTAATGAATTCCTTCTGTAAATTTCACTACTCTTGTACTTGTAAAGCTTTTTCATGTTTTACTTGTTAAAAAATATGCAAACTAAGTTCAATAAAATAAAATAAAATGTGTGGTGAGCCATATCTGCAAATGCTTTTGATGTCATAAAAGGCACTGACAATTCTATCAGGTTCATGAACACCAGATGCTCGTTCCTTACTCGCTTTTAAAGCGATTTTCAAGCCCAAATATATTATTTGGTTTTAATGCTATTTCTTGTTTTCTTTCACATTTTTACCTTCATGGACAGGAATGATCGTGGCATAAGCTACTGTTTTTGTCGCTTTATTATTATTATTCCGTCCCAATGTCACGTCATAATGAGTGACAACTGCCTGCAGGTGGTGGGTGTGCGCGCGTACGGAGCCATGATTACCTACTTAGAGGGAGGGCTAATTTGGAACAGGTGTGGCGCAATGTTTTACGACCGTGAAGACGAGAGACGGCGTTTTTCGGTTTGGTTTCAGTCTGGGATCATTTTAATGTTTGTTTTGTTTTTAAAGAGACTATCAGTTTGATGCTACAAATAAATGGATTGACATATGCGACATTAGTTTACGTCTTTTTGGAGTTATTATTATTATTATAATTATTATTCTCATAATATCGCAAACTACTGGATTGTACTGGATAAAGCATGAATAACGCCTAACACCGGAGGCACAAGCACAAGAATTGACCAAACTGCGCGTCATAACTGGCAAAATGCCTTCAAGACAGACCTAAGAAACAGCGAACATCCTTCTTTTTTCTTCTTCTTTTTTTTCAAAGGCAGCTAGAGAGTTTTACATTTCAACGCAAGGCTGCTCTACTATAGGACAAAAAAAGAAAATCACTTGCATGGGACCTTTACAATTCCTTTTAGTTTGGCAAACACGTCAGTAAAGCGTTGTTTAATATTGGAAACAAAAACCGGCTGTTGTCTCCACACATTAATTTCCACTTTTAAATATAATCCTACTTTTTTACGCGACAAAGTGTCAAGCTCACTCATCTAGTCAGGACTAAATATTGAATTCGCGTTATTCGCTAATGTGCTTTAAAACCTTTACTTTGACAGTTTTGGCGGAAGTACCCTTGCTAGTAGCTCGGCTGACAGTCTTAAGGAGAAGTTAACTATGGATACGTGCTAGGTAACGTACCGCTTTCTCTCCTCACTAAGTAGAAAGTTTAGCTATCTTTATAACGGTGTAGATAGAGGATAGCGGCTTTCGAGTCGGCCCACACACCATGGTTCCTCGGAGGCACGACTACGGCTCGAAGAAGAGCGGCGGGACGCGGACTAGCTCGCTCGTCAACTTTCGCAACGCCGCCAGCTCGGGCTCGGTCCGCCGCAGTTCCGCCGTCCTGCCGTCGGTGCTCACGTTCCTGGTCCTTGTGGCGTCCGGAGGCCTGCTGCTCATGATAGAGAAAGGAATGCTCAACAGCATGGAGACGCCTCCACCCCGGGGCAGCGGCAGACGGTTCGACCTCGCCGCGCAGGCTGCGAGGCACGGCTCGGCTGCTGCGGACGTGGAGACCCAGGTAGAGCAGCATCCGTCCTCCGGGTCACCGGTGACGCCACGCTGGAGTTGTGGACCTGTCATAGTGCTTATTTTTTTTTTTTCCTGTTACAAAGCGACTGGTTGTTTCGCTTCAACCGTGAACTAGTCACCAACTGGCTGCAGTTTGAGTATTTCATGGGTCGTCACAAATGTAGACCAAGCCCCCTGTTTACATCTGTGAAAGCGAGGTGATATCTGAAAGAAAGGTTCGATGTGGCAATCTCATGATGTGTTGGGGGCTGCACTTCAAGTGGATCTAACTATTACTGAATTGAATGTACTAAGAAAAAGTGTCTGACTGCATCACAGTGCTTACATAGGCCCCGTGTTTGATTTTTATTAGATCGCTAGTTTACATTCCAGGCGAAGAGCTTCACACGAAGTTATCAGTGAAACTCAATCTGCACAAAATGTTTTATTTACCCCTTTGTCAGTAGCCTCCAGCAAAAATAGCCTTGTTAGGTCTCAAACTTAAACAAGGTATCAGTTGCATTAGCGGTTATAAAGACAGCAAGGGAGCAAGAAAAACAAGTGACAAATGGTCTTATTTGTCACTTGTTTTTCTGGGGAGTTCACCAAGAGGTTAGTGACACAGTCTATGTTAGAAGTTGTTGATAAGGTGATTTCCTGCCAAGACATCCTGCTCTAGAGATGAGAGAAAGTTAAGATTATAGTCAAGGTTATTTCCAAAAGAAAACCTTATTAGAATTGATATTCTGCAAAACATTTAGCACTTTAGCTTTAATTTGGGCCATCTGAAAAGCATGTGACTTTCATTTAGATCCTCCAGGAAATCCGGAACCGGACACTCCGGAACATGTGCAGCCAGAAGAACATGCCACACAGCATCTGGACACTGAACCCTCTGCAGAGGAAGACGGTGCTGCAGCACATCCTGGTGAACGACCAGTACCAGTTCCTCTACTGCTATGTGCCCAAAGTGGCCTGCTCCAACTGGAAGAGGGTGCTGAAGGTGCTGAGTGGCGCTCTGGAGAACATCAATGTCAACATCAAGATGAACCATATGAGCGACCTGAAGTTCCTCTCCTCCTTTAAGCCCGAGGACATCCGCCATCGCCTCAAGCACTACTTCAAGTTCATGTTTGTGCGGGAGCCCATGGAGCGGCTGCTGTCGGCGTACAGGAACAAGTTCGGAGAGATCCAGTCCTACCAGAGGAAGTATGGCGTGGAGATTATCAAGAGGTACCGCAAAGGCTTCGCCAAGGATTCGTCCATCGCGGGCGATGACGTGACCTTCGCCGAGTTTGTGCGCTACTTGTTGGACGAGGACGCGGAGCGCATGAACGAGCACTGGATGCCGGTCTACAACCTTTGCCAGCCCTGCGCCGTGAACTACGACTTCATCGGCTACCACGAGAACCTGGAAAGCGACGCCGAGTTTGTGCTGCAGCGTGTTGGAGCGCCCCCTGACGTTCACTTCCCGCAGAGGCAAACGTGGTACAAGCCGGTCACCGTGGAAACGTTACATTATTACCTATGCAGCCTGCCGCAGAAGCTGATGAGGGAACTCCTTCCCAAATATATCCTGGACTTTTCCCTCTTCACTTATCCTCTCCCCAACACAACCACTGAGCACTGTCGACACTAAACGTGCAATGTTTCATGTATTGAGGGTGTATGTGTTACAAAGAATCATTTGTACTATTAGTTTATTCATGGGGGATAACAGCATTTCAGCAGCTGTTGCACATTTTTACTCGTGGTGTTTTGTGCACCATTTCAAAATGCTGGTTATTGTCAGAGACAGTGTTTGAAGTTCAAAAACCACTAAAGCTTGAAATCAGCCAAGGACCTAAAAGGACAATTTCATTCCCGCCATGTTGCTGCCGGGCACTGGAAACAGGAACCATTTTAGTATGCAAGTGTAGATATAAAAGTATTTTTGTTTCTTATATTTCATTTATATGTGAATGTAAAGGGTGACCGGTTCCAGTGGTCTTTTAGTGGTTTAGCAGGCTAAAACACAAACTGTGCTCGCAGGGTTTCAGTGTTTTGAATCAAGCGTATTTTCTTTTTTATAACACGGCCTCGCCTTTATATACTTTGTAATAAAACATCAACTCTTAATGCACATCATCGCAATTTTTGTTTTCTTGTTGTGCTTTATTGTGAAAAATAAGTTAAGGTTATGACAATAATAAAAAAAAAAAACCCAGACTTTTAAAATATACACAAAATGTTGATTGACAGTAGCCAACATTTCTCTTGCCACCTTTTTTGTTGTTGTTTTGGTTCTGGATTTTTCAATACTGTGAGGAGTCGAATGAAAAACCTCCTCAGTCGACCAAATTTCATCCCGGAGGGTGTCAGCTGGACGGATGCTGCAGGCTGTCGGCTTGTAAAGTCCTTTACACTGTTCATGACTGATTCACACGACGACTCCATTCATCCAGCTCGCTTCTTGTCAATCCTTGAAGCTCACACTTCTAAAAACAGCGAGAGAATTTTTTTTTTTTAAGCTCGTGGCTAAACGGGGATGAGGAACCAATCCAAAAGCTGTGTCTTCCTAACAGGAAGCGCCAAGAAACTGATGAGGTCGTAGAACGACCCGACGACTAGTTCCATGCCTTGTGTCTCACCTGTCTCCAGGCTTGTCAATGGTGCGGTTTAGAGTTCGGAGGATGGAGCGTTCAGGCGAGATGTGATGTGTTGGAGAGGAGGTGGCGGTGCGGTTCAACGAGCTCTGCAGGGGGGAGAAGGACACGCCCTGTCTGCGCATCTCCTGCACCGCCCTCTCGCTGAGGGCGTACAGAGAGAAGACCGGTCCAAATCAAGCTACATTAGTCAAAGTTCGAATGTCAAAGTGTCAATGTGGAGACTGCAGCAATATTAAATACGAAACAACTGCTGAAACTGGGCATTTTTTCAATGATGGAGGAAAATAAATTTTTAGTTTGAGCTACAAGTTTTTCTTGTTTAGTTTGGTTTAATGCAAAACTTCAACACAACTAAATTGGTTGGGAGATGTAATGATGTTGGTTTACACTATATCCACAAAGCCAGAATGGCACTGGTAGAAGGTTAAAATGGCCAGGGACTTAATTTTAATGAACGTTGGGGCTTGACATCTGACATGATGGTGAAGGTAGCGCAGCGTGTCTTCAGCTCACCGCTCAAAGCGTTCCGTGGTCAGCTGTCTTTTCAGGACGTCCATCTCCGTTTGCAGGTGAGAGACTCTGTTGCGGAGCTGCGATACCTCCCTGGTGTGTTCCGCTCTGAACGTTCAAAAGCACACATGCAAAAAATAAAAACAAAAAATTCAAAATTGAACCTTTTAGGAAAAACAGACATGATTTGAGCTCCAGTGGTGGCGGCGTCGACTGCCACTCACGTTTTGCTGTCGGCCAGGCTGAGCCGATCACGCAGCACCTTCAGCTCCGACTCCCTCTCGCTGGCCGACAGGTGGGTCTGGAACTCCTTCTGCCGGTTGGAGGACAGGAGCGTCTCCAGGTTGCGGACGGTCAGCCTCTCGCTGGCCAGCTGTTTCTTGATCAGGTCGGCCTCTGAGTGCACGTCCTCCAGCTCCCCTGTGACCTACGAGTGCACATTTGTGCAAAAACAGGCAGAAAATGACTGCTGCTGCTGCTGCTTTAGCCTTGTGGTAGCCTTGGTGGGTCGGCTCACCCGCTCCAGATCCATGCTCTTGGACGTGAGCTGTCGCGCTGTGAGTTCTTTGCCCGAGTCCAGCTTGACGCAGAGCTCCCTGACGGAGGCCAGGTCGGACAGCAGCGCCGCCTTCTCCTCCTGGGCGGCGTGAAGCTCCTGCTCGAGTCGGGACATGCCGCTGACCAGCGACGACACCCGAGACTCGTAGGCCTGCTGCGCCTGCACGTGCTTTCAGAAAACAGCGGGTACGCCGGTCGCTAAGGAGCTCCACTTTGCACGAGGTTCCCGTCAAGCGGCCGGTGACGCCCTACCTGCTGGATCTCTCTCTCCTGGTTACTGACGCTCTCCCTGAGTCGCCGTCGCTCCGTGTCTGAGGAGAGCAGCTCCAGGCGGATGGAGCTGTTGAAGCCTTCGACCTCTGCCAGCTCCTGCTCCTGCTCCTCGGACTTGGTGTAGGCCATCCTGAAGCGCTCCAGCAGGTCCCGGTTCTCCTGCTCCTGAGATGGGCGGAGGGGAAAGGGGAGTCCTGGGTGTCAGCATCAACTAATGAGAATCTAATGTGAGAACCAGCAGTCTTCCTTTTACCTTTGCAGCCATGAGCTTCTCTATTCTGGACACTTCGCTGATGTAGGAGTGGACCCTCATCTTCAGTTCATCCTTGTCGTTCAGGGCCTGCTCCATCTCTAAATGCACAGCCTACATTCACAGAGAAACAACAAATATTAAGTGTATATTTTGCCAAGGTTATGTTTCCTTTTTTTCTTTCCAAAAAAGGTTCCATATTCTCCCCATCGTTTGATCTTTGCGTTGCATCCCGGACTGTTGCGTGGCAGTCTTGCATGATTAATTAACCAAAAAACCAAATGAAACAAAAAACCTCTGAACTTGGATTCATAACCTACTTGGGCTTCTCTCGTCATCGTCGCCAGGTCGTCCTGCAGCCTGCGGTTCTCTCTGATGGCGACGTCTTTGTCTCTTTGGAGAGCAGTCAGCTCATTCTGCCCTGCATCCAGCTGCCTCCTCAGGCTAACAATCTCCCTCTCCCGGCTGTTCAGCGCCCCCTGCAGTTGACTGTGAGGATCGCATTGTGACGTGAACCAAAAGAGGCAGCAGATACAATTTTTTTAATTTAACATTTGAACCTTTTGGCACAACACTCACGTTAACGAGTTCTCCATGTTTGTGATTGTGAGCCTCACTTCTGCAAGGGTCTGTTCCTGATTGAGAGACAAAATGCAAACACTGGTTTTTACAGAGAGAAATGGCTGCAGATCTTACTTCAAAGTTAAATCAGCAGAAGTGAACACGGTGTTGCAGGTCTTGAGCTTCGTGTACCTTCTTGCAGTTCTCCTCCTGCAGTGCGACCACCATCTCAGTCTTGTGGTCCACCTCATCCTGCAGAGCGTCCTTCTCTCTGTCTAGAGCGGCGATGGACTTGTGGAGAGAGGCCACCTCCTCTTTGTTTCTGGTGCCGTGCTGAGTCAGCTCGCCTGTTGGAGGGGAACAAACGTCAAAACAGAAGTACACACAAAAGACACTGTGGTGCCGTGCAGCAGACACTCACCCATTCTGACCTCCAGGCTCTCGATCTGCTCGTGTGCAGCCTGCAGCTCCTTCATCTTCACAGACAGCCTGCGCTGGGCGTCCGACAGTGACTTTTCCATCTGGTCATGTAGCAGCCTGCAGAAAGACGGGGGTGGACGGAGGGTATTCATCACACACCTGGCAACCGCCCATCAGCGAAACGGAATGAAAATCAGGTCCAGACAAACCTCAAGGCACTGGACTCCGCCCTCTTCTGGGCGACCTCCTCAGCAGTGTGGATCTGAACGGCAGTGCGAGCGTTCAGCTCCTCCTTCGCGGCGTCGCCGCACTCCTTCAGCAGGCGCACCTGAGAGCGCAGGTCCTGCCGCTCGCGCTCCAACTACACAGCCGGGGATGGAACACAGGCAACAGGCGGCAGGTGAAAACGCTGCGGCCGAAACGCTCTTTGACACCAAGTTAATGGATGAGTGTCTTCACTTACAGTCTTCACGGCATTGTCGAGCTCCAGGATCCGTCTCTGCTCCACTTGTCTGTCTGAGAGCGCAGATGTCTGAGCGGCCTGCAGAGAGACGGACGTACGTAGAAAATGTTTATTTTCCTTTTAACGGCAACATTTTCAACCACTGAAATAAAGATGACCTTTGATTTCAAGAAAGTAATGAAAAACTGAAACATTGTGCTGTTACTTCCCTTGCTCCTCATGTTGACCCCGTTGTCAAAACCTCCTACTTTCACCTCTGCAACATTGCCAAAATTGATCACTGCCTCACCCCTGCCTGCTACTGAATCTCCCATCCACGCATTCATCTCCTCCCGCCTCGACTACTGCAACTCCCTCCTCGCTGGCATCTCTGCTCGCTCCCTCCGTAGACTTCAGACGGTTCAGAACTCAGCTGCCCGCCCGCTCACCCACACCCGTTCCGTGAGCACATCGCTCCTGTCCTTCACACTCTCCACTGGCTCCCCTGTCAAACAACGCATCATCTTCCAAGTACTCCTCCTCACCTACACAGTCGTACAGAGCCTGGTGCCCCCCTGCCTACCTGACCTCCTCATCCCCCGATCCTCCTCCACTGTCAACCTCACAATCGAAGCTGAAGCGCTACAGGGACTGAGCTTTCTCACGCGCAGCACCCCGTCTCTGGAACTCCCTTCCCCAGCCTGTCTGTGACTCACCCTCTCTACCCATTTTAAAATCCTGTGTAAAAACCTACCTGTTTGCCCAAGCCTTTGACCTTCCCTACCCCTAACACCCTACATGTACTGTTGTTTGTATGTTGTGGTACTGCTGTTGCTTGTTTTTGTCTGTATCATGTACTCTATGTGTTGTTATATTCTGTAAAGCGACTTTGGGTTATTGAAATGCTCTATATAAATAAAATGAGTTATTATAAGGGCTGTCGAACGATTAAGTTTTTTAATCGTGATTAATCGCGGAATCTTCATAGTTAACTGCGATTAATCGCGTTTTGAATTGCATGTGTAAAATTCAGTTATTTTTCAAGGCAGTTTTAACCACATAATGTAATGCGTTATGGATTGTATTTAACTAATCGCTGACAGCCCTAATTATTATTATCATTATCATTATTATTATTATTATCATTACTTGATTTAGCTTGTACCGAGACAAACCACAGGATCAATTTGGAGCATGGAAATAAGAACGATCACATGACAGCGGGACAAACCTTCAGCTTGTCCATCAGCCTGTCTCTCTCGATGCCCATCTGCTGGAGTCTGACCTCTACTTGTCTGATCTCCTCCTTTAGCTTCACCACTTCGGACGACGCGTCAAGGTTGCGAGCCAGCTTTTGGTCCTCTTGAGCCTTCGGTGGATGGGGACATTTTAGCCGTCAGACAAGGCGGGCGGACTGGTAGGCGAGACGATACACTCGAGCCTCACTTGTTTGAACAGGGCTTTGAACTCGTCTCTCTCGGCGCTGAGGGTTTTCACGTTGTCCTGGATGTCTTCCATGTGCTTCTCAATGTCCAGCAGCGCGTCCCTCAGCTCGTCTCGTTCCCTGACCACTTGGACGAGATCCCCCTCTGGAAGGCCTCCCTGGAGAGAAAAAAATATATTGTTGCAATTCCCTACATGGAATTTAACAGACAATTTTACACATTTTTAGAATGTCAGAGGTGCCGTCACTTGCCTTTGGCGCTTTGGTTCGAGGACTCTGCCCCAATGAGGACTACGGCAGAAGCTCAGATCCTGGTCGCCGAAACCGCAGCCTCTCTTGTAGCGCTCGGCCTCCTGCCGGTAGAAATCCCTCTCCTCCTCCAAACTCTTGACAAACGCATCCAGGCGTGACGGCGAGCGTTCCCGTCTGCACACGCCGTGTTTTTCCCGCATGGACTCCAACTCCAGCACCAGGTCTTTGTCTTTGGAGGCGGGTGACAGATCAGGAGATGTTAGCATCAGCGGCGAGGAGCTTCTGCAGGGACAGCGTTCCACCAGAAGGGGGTGAACCTACCGTCAGCCATCATTTGCTCGACTTTGTCCTGCAGCCGGCTCTTCTCGTCCTCCAGATAATTCACCAGCCCCTCCGTTTTCTCATTCCGCTCCTTCAGGTCCATCAGCTGGTCTCTGAGACGGTCCCTTTCAAAGTTGCCTTCGGATTGCTCCTGTGTTTAATTGATCACCACATAACGAATAAAACTACAGATCCGCTCCATAGGAAGAATCAAAATGATTTTTGGCAAATTTAGACTGATACAAAAGGAAAAAGATGAATGTGCACCCGTCTGACTGTCGTGATGACGTCCTCCAAGTCTTCAATGATCTTCTGCAGCCTCTGAATTTCTTTCTGTCGGGCAAAGATGCGCAAGATTTCGCAAAGTCTCAAATCAAACTTTTGCTCTCATTAATGCTTCCCGTCCTCCCGCCTTACTTTGGCATCTTGCAGCTCCATGTCTGCAGTTTCAAGCACACGGTCCTTGTCTATCTCCATCTGCTTGGCCAGGTGGTCTATGTGGGTGAGCTCCTCGCACAGCTCCAGGTTCTTCAACGACAGATTGGCCACCTCTGTGGAGACGTGCTTCTTCTTCTGCTGCAAGCCCTGGACCTTCTCCTCCAGAGTCCTGTTAGTTTCCTGCAGATACTCTAACTGTAAGAGACAAAGCAGAAGCTGATAAATCAAACACCCGCATACCAGTGGATGAGGTCTTAAACTCTCGGGCCACTTTGACCATATTGAAACTGTTACACATGCCTGGAGATTGAGATTTGCGATCATCTTCTCGTGGCTGACGTTCTGAGCCTCGAGGGAAATCACATCCTGAGGTCGCCCTCCCTGCAGCGCGTGATTCAGACGCTCGACCTCTTTGTCTCTCAGCCCCACCTCAAAGAAGCAAAGTAAACAGGCGCACAACTCATCATCTGTGCAGAGACCTTCATTACACTCAAGACTAAAAACGATCCACTTTCTTCCTTTCCTACCTGGGCGTTTAGGTGTTTTATGCATTCTTGAGCATTTTCCAGTTCAAGTTTGACCTTTATGATGTCCTCCTGTAGCTCGTGGATCCTTCAGTAAAGACAACAAAAGTGCTGAACCTTAACACTTACAATCCGAGCATTCATGAAGAGATCACAGCCCTGCCAGCGATGCAGCTCTTCAGTCGCAGCGGAAAACAAACCTTCCGTCAGCTAGCTGCAACAGGTCGGCCACATATGGATCATCCGGCTGTGACACAGGGTAACCTGACGTAGTCGGTGGGGGCACAAGCTCATCGATCTGCATTTTCTGACGTCTGAAAGGAAAGCTGTGCTTCTTTCCACCTTTTTGAGGAATAAACAGAAGAAAACACTTTCAAGCCGTTGTCAGCGTTAGAAAGGCGACCGTGTTCCTTAGATGAGATGATTGAATATTTGAGTAAAACCACTCAAGTCCATGAAACACTCTACAGCTCTGATCAGCAGCTGCCTACCTGGCGTTTGCACCACAGCTTGCAGGTTCTTCTCCTGAAGCTGCTGGATGCGCTCAGATTTGGTTTTGCCGTCCTTCTCCAGGCTGCGAAGTTTGTGCACATACTGATTATTTAAAAACTTCAGGTCAGAGGTCTCATGGTCCAGCTTCCTGATTTGGCTCTTGAGTTCTGAAACAGGACGGGGATGTGCAAGTCAGCAGAGCAGCTTTCAGAACACGAGGGGCTCCATCCTGCAGATGCAGGAAAGTTAAGACTTGCTCACCTCTGGTGGCACGCTCCTTCTCTTCTTTCGCCCGGAGAAGCTCAAGATGGAGCTCATTATTCTCCCTGACCAGCCGAGCATTTTCTGCCCTGTACGGCTCCAGAAGGGAGTCGTGGTTCTCGCCGCCTGCTTCAGGTTTGCCCGCGGATAGCTTGGCATTGCGCAGACTCTCAGTAGTGTGGACCAGGTCACTGGAATGACAAATAAGAATGGTGTGACCGACGTGCATCACAGGTAGTAGCACTGACTCACACGGAGGGACAGCAGGTAGCAGCGAGGCTGAAGGGCTCACCTGAACAGCCTCTCCACCAGAGGCAGTGACTCGATGCCCAGCAGCTGTCTGTAGCCCAGCTGATCCAGACGCTTCCGCAAGTTGACGAACTTCCTCTCGGCGCCATTCATCGCTTTGATTCGGCGGTGTGTCGCTGCGATACAAAACAATACAAAACGACGCATTATTGTTTGTGGGATCGTATTATTGTTTTTCTACAAACGACCCCATTGTTTACACGGTTACGAGGGCAACGTCACAAACCCCGACGGACTAACTTCCTAGTAAAGTTCTGTTGGCTAACTGTTAGCATGCAGGCTAAAGCAAACATTAGCATTGCCGTGGGAGCTCCTCGCTCACTGTGCTGGCTGGGGTCTTAATAACTTTTTGTGTTGTAGTTTACACAAAGTTCGCATCACTAACGAGGCACCTGGCCTCAGTTACAGCCCAGATTTGCCCCTCAGCTTACGTTTCTTGGACCTGCTCGCCTTGACAGATGGCACTCCTAACGTCAGTTCGGTTCTACATCACCGAAACAAACATCCCCGCATAAAGCATCAACTTGTGCGATGAAGCCATCCTTAAGACCGCGACGCTGTTTTCGGCGTTGAGTTTTTTTTAGACGGTCGGAGAAGTTACAAGAACATGTTTCCGCGGCAAAGGCGTTTGAAAAGAGCGCCGGTTTGTATTGGTCACCATGGTAGTCGACACCGCGGAGGAGCAGCACCAGGGTAGGCGTGCTTTGTGCGCCGGCTCCGTCCGTTAAGAGTCAGCGGAGGGCGGAGTCTGCGCTTCACTAAGCAACAAGCTCAAGCAGCGAAAAAGAAGGACGCTCCGCGGTGCGGTGCACACAAAAGGCAAAAAACACAAAATTGGACGGGTGAGCAAACAGCAGTTTATTATGTACATAAAGCATAATCGGATCAAACAAAAAACTCAGTATTTAGTGTAGAGTTTGTTGATTTCAAGAAAACAGGCACAGACACCTCTGGCCCGCTCGCCACTGTACAAATCTCTTTTGACAGACACACAGAGGAAATATTCATTAACATTCCATCAAAAGGGCATCGGCTGTGAGAACATCAGTCATTAACAGCATGCTTAAATTGTATACATATATATATATTTAAAAAAAGTGCATTGAGGCTGGACTAGTGAGAATGAGCAATGCTGGAGAAATACTCCAGCATGTCCTGGATGGTAAACTCCATGGTGATTCCAGATCCAGGGTAGCATCTGCCGATCAGGTCTTCAAAGTGCTTGTACTGACGGATGAACTCGTCTTGCATAGAGTGCCACACCACCTGGTGGAGCAAAAGTGACAGTGCGAGTGGTCAGAAATCGAGAAGAGCAAATGTGACACTCGTGATGAGAGGATGAGATGAATTTTGTCTTCTTCCTTCACCTGCAGCAGACTTTCCTCCTCACACAGGTGTTTGTCCACTTTCCTGTACAGGTTCTCCAGTCCCTTCTTCACCTCCTTGCCAGGATACTCTTTGATGACTTTACGCAGCTCTTGTTTGTTGAAGGCCAACTGGTAGCTCACTTCCTCCTCGCGGACACCTTGCGCTACGCGGGCCTCAACGCCTTCAAAGAAATGCTGCAGGATGGACAGAACTGTGTCACTAAAACATAATCAAGTGAACAAGGTTACCTTTTCATATAAAAGATTCCATATTGTACTTTTAATAAAGTATTGTATATTCCTGAGTAGAAAACAAACCCACTGCTCTCTAGAAACAGCAAATTTAGCCGTCTGTCTGCATCCTCCATCTAAAATGCTAGGTTTTAGCTTCTAGCTAATTTGATGCTTTGTTGGACAATTGACTGGAAGTGTTGCCACTATCCTGAAGGTGGTTTCAACGCATGCCATCACAAAAGACTTACTTCCATAACTGTGTCTTTTAGCACAATATTTCCATAAATTGGAGAAAGCACAAGAGCTGACGGATGGGTGTTTCTCATTTCTAATCAAGACAGGTTTAGAGGCTAGCTAGGTTTTAGCGTTAGAAAACAGTAAGGGAGATTTGCGTATGGGAACTTTATATCCAAGAACACAATTTGTGGAGTTACATTGAGTTTCTCCAGAGGCTGGCCCAGCGAGTTGATGACGTAGCACTGCAGGTGGTCTGTGTACTTGTACTTTGCGTCTCGCCGCTCCTTTTCCAGGCAGGAGATCTTTAGACGTGACAACGTGGAGAAGATGTGGTGGAAGTTCTCCATCATCACTACGTCCCGCGGCGTCTTCTGGCTTTCACTGGCCACCTTTTCCACTAGTTAAGGACAAAGCAGGTTTTTTTAGAATATTCGAGGAATATCGCACACATGTTAATAAACAGTAAAGTTACTTAGCAGCCTTTGCTTGGTCTCACCATTCACGAAAACGGCACTGATAAGTTTGACGTAAGCTTTATCCAAGTCCCCCCGGCGCTCTGCGTTACGGAAGATTGTTTCTGCCAGCTCAGCAAAGTCCTCAAAGCCAACAACAAAAGGCAGGATGCCAACTTTGCTTTTCTTGGAAATCTTCACCTCTTCCATCTGTCGAATCTGTCCAGACTGCAAGAGGGAGGGGGGGATACCATAATATTTTCCAATCAATGTTAAATTTGTCCGAAAACTCAAATTCTATTTTACTCACGATGCATTTGTCGAAGTTCCTCTTGACTGTGACCAACACGTTCCCCAGAGTGGTGCTGAGGTAGGAGGCGGGGTCAACATTCTCCGCCGTCCATACATGGTGACTCATCTTTACCAGCATGTAGAGCGAGTTGAAGCTGTCGATCTTGTCTCCTAGAGCGATGAGGCTGTTGAGCTCCGTCTCGATGCACTGGAAGATTTTATTCATCATGAGGCGCACCATGTCTTTCCTTGAGTCATGGAGAGGGCGAAAAGGAAAAACACAATAAGGTCACAGCAGGGGGAAGCCGAGAAGAACAGACCCTGTCAGGGAAGATATGGATAGCAGCAATAATCCAACTCACTCCGATGATAAAGAGTGTCTGTGCTCAGACTGAGCAGGCGCTCTTGATGTCGTGCTGCCGTCTGGGTCCTCTGTTTCAGGCTGAGAATACATGAAACATGACACATCCAGACTTTCAGTCTTTCTAACTGTCTCATATCACACTTTCAGGCCAACACAACATTCCCTTTGTCGAACATGTCTCGTAAAGTAAAATAACGGTGTGCTTCATTTATTCTGGCATGATGGTCGAAATGTCAGTCAGGTTGGCAAAGTGATTTGAACATCATTACTTGGGAGACAAACTGCATGACGCGCAGCTTTTCTTCAAAGTCAAAGTCCCTCCAACTCCAACCTGATCTTAGGAATGCAGGCGTCACATCTATGGAACCACATTCAAACTCAATCGTCTACCTGGGCGAGTGGAGGCTGAACTGCCAGGGGCTGCTGCAGCTTGAAGAACTTGCTGATGAAGTCCTGCTCCGCGAGGCACAAGGGTTCCAGTTCGCTGAGGACCTGCTCGAATATCTGCAAGAAGAAAGGAGAACCTCGGTGAGTCTTTTCTGCGCGACATCAATGCGTTTTGGGCAGCCTCATCCGCTTGAGCAACTCATTTATTTCTGGCTCTGTCACCTTGTCAAACTTGGTCCTGTCGGCCACGTCCAGGTCAGAGGCGGACATGTTTCCCATGTCCAGCAGCGAGGACGACTGCGAGCGCCGGCTGTTGGAGCCCTGCACCGTCAGCTTGTTCAGGCTGGAGGTGGAGCCTGTCAGCTTCCCAGAGCTGCCGTGGAGGCCTGCAAGTGACACGGCACACGTAGCATCACGAGCCAGGCGTGGACTCATCACGCCGCTCAAATTAGCACAAGTCAGAGGTTAGCTTTTTTTTTTTATTATTCTTAAAGACAAAAACAAAGGGAAAGTGTTCTGCGACGCATTCTGCCATAAAGGGAAAGTCCAGAGCAAAGTGCCCGGATGCACGGTGAGCACAGTGAGGTCCATATGAAATGCAGCATGGCGATTTTCAGCAAAGGATTCCTCTAAGTGCATCTATGGAAGGTACAGAGCGGACAATTAACGGTAGAACGGCTCCATCTAAATGTGGTACTTACTTTCCGTTTCCTGTTTGAGTGCACTCTCTTTCCGCGGAAGCGTGGCTGCAGCCAGTTAAAAAAGGCAGGCATCAGAGACAGAGACAGGTTAAGCTTAAAAAAACATGCAGCATGGGTATAGGGGACAGAAGCTTAGGCCGTTAGATGTAGTTACACATATGCCGAAGTGCACTGCAGCGGCTCAACATGACAACTTGGGCAACAAACGCTCGTTGTTGTTATTTTTTTGTTGTTGTTGTTGTTGTTTTCAGCAAGGAAAAAGCTTTTACAGAATGATGAAAGCAGAAGATTCCACAGGAGCAGAATCTTGACCAAGAAACACCGCCACATATTAAACATTAACAATAACGTGCAGTTTTCTTTTTTCCCCCCAGCCAATACGTAACAAAATATAAAAACTGTTTCCCGTTATTGTAAGTTAGAAAGCCATTCAGCTCCGAGTGGTGGTGCCATAAAAAGTGGATAAAAATGTTTACACACGTTTGCCTTTGAGTTAAATTTAAAAAGGAAGGAAGGACAAGGACGAGGCAGAGACACACACCGAGGTCAAAGTCAGCACTGCAATGGTCCCTGAGAGTCTGCCCTTACCGAACTTCCCCTTGGCCTCCTTGCTCGTTCCTGCCATCTTTACCTTGGCCACGTCAAAGAAGTCTTTGATTTCTCGTTCGTACAACCTGCTCATGTAGTCGACGTACGTCTGAGGAGGAGGAGAAGAGGACAAACGACATCTGTCTTCTCGTCTCAGCAGACAAACAGGATAAGTTATTGTCACAAGTGATTCCTGTAACGCCACCGACCCTGGAGAGGCCCTCGTATTTCTCCCGGTGGGTGTTCTTCAGCCACTCCATGAGCTTGGCGTAGCGCAGCAGGTCCCGGTGCAGTGGGCTGTGTTTGGGCAGGGCCAGCTCAGCGGTGTGCTGCGACAGCGTGGCGCTCTGGTCGTGGCCCTGAGCAACACGGCGAGGGGAAGCAGTGAGCTGCAGGTTTAGCGCAGACAAACCCTTGGCTTCACCTGAACGCACACGGCACGCATGACTCTTTTTATTTTCTACAATGATAAAGCAAGAAATTTCACCTCAACTTTTGGACGCCTCATTTTTAAATAATGCATGACTAATTCAAATTTAACCCACTCCTTTCCCGCGCAAGCCTAATTGAAATGCTTCTTTTTGTGATACCATGTTAAGTTTTCATTGCCTGTTAGACATGCGGTCCAAGCACACAAACACAGAGTTTCATATTAGCTGCAGAACCTCGTAAATAGCATTGAGCTGTTACATGATGAGGGGAGGAGAACGACAGGCTCGGTCCCCTCAGCGGTTTATACACTGCATGTCCGATGCAAGCCGTTAAAAGAGCCATCTGACGCAATGAGAGGTGAGTTGGGGTTGACATTTGGGAGCTCAAACGTTAGCGAGGAGGCGACCAGGTGGGTGGGTAGCGGAGCAGTGTGGCTGTACTCACTGGCAGCGACAGACGGGAGGACCTATAAAACTGAGGGAGGGTCATTTTGAAGTGACTGAAGTGGTTGAACTGAGACGAAGGACAGAGAGCAGAGTGAGGATGGTTCGGCTCGAGCCGCACAGGCAGGGAAAAAAAGCGGAAGAGAGTTGAGAACAAGGGGGGGAGACAGCCGGAAGGAAGTGACACGAGGAAACCTGGGGAAAAGTGTCGAGCGTGAAAAGGAAGTGTGAAGTGGGCGGGACAGGAAGAGAAGAGACCGGAATAGAAGCCTGGCTGCTGGATTGAGCGTTTCGACAAAATGTGACTTTTTAAATCCGCATTGAAAGCAGTAACTAGCCCATGACTATGCATATATATGTGTGTGTGTGTGTGTGTGTGTGTGTGTTACCTGGTGAACAAAAACATTGTTGAGGTGATTGGTGAGGCGGCGGGCAAAAATGTCTCTCAGTTCAGCAAACAGCAGCTGCTGCTGCGTCACAGCCATCAGTTTTTCGTGTCCTACGCGTGAAGAGCGACACACACGATTGGCAAAAGCAAATACCGGACGTATACATAGAACACGATCCTGCCATCAGATTGAAGTCGTTTCCTTAACCAAGTGCAGGGATGTCAGCTCACCTGGCCGCAGAGCCACATTCATGCACTGCAGGAGAGCCTCGGAGGCGTTGATGCAGGCCTCGATGCCTTTGGGAGAAGTCAGGTCTCCCTCCTGCAGGGCTCTGATGTGTCCTTTGGACAAGTCCATGTAATTCTAGGAGAGGAACGGGAGACTGGCGTCATTAGATAAATCAGTTTGTAATTCTACCAGAGGATGTGTTCGAAAATTTTATACTACATGGAAACCTTTCTTAAACTATGTAGAGAAAATTAGGTATCACTAATATTGGTGGTTTATGTGACTGATCCTGTATTGTGTATATTTTTGCAACGCATAAAGACCATTTTTGATTCACTCTCTTTTTTCCTTTTTTTTTGATCTTTGTTTAATTCACTTAAGTAAAATACTGTTTTGTTTGAACTATTATTATTTTATTTAGTTAATTATTTTTTCTATATATTATAACTATTATATATTTATATATTTGTATGTATAAATACATATTTATATTTGTAATATTTGTATATTTGTAAGGTTATTTAATGGTCCACTAATACTGTTGCAGGAATGATGCTTATATTTGTAATATTTCTGTTCAATTTTGCTTCTTTGCAGAAAAATCAATAAAAAAGATTTGGAGGGGAAAAATAAATCAATAAATCAGTTTATGGCACGTCCCCTTGAAATCACAAGTCACGTAGCGCGTTGTGCGTCGCTCACCACCAAGAACTGGATCTCATCCAGCAGCTTGCCGTTGTTGGTGTTGCTGATCTGGATGAGGCGGTTGCTCTGCGAGATCTGGTCCATCTGCTCCTTGACACTCTGCAGCATCTCCTCGTAGCTGCTCAGCTTGCCCTCGATGTTGTCCACCTCCCCGAGCGACTCGTCCAGCAGCTGCATCAGGATGTTCACCTGCTTCTCCGAAGCCATGATGGATTGGATGTTCGCCTTGGGAGCGGGGAAAGAGCAGGAAGGGTTCGTACCAGTCGGCTTTCATCGATCTCACAGGGGTCAACTGTGCTCAGCATATACGCAGCTGCGCTCACCCCGTCGAGAACCTGCAGCTCCCTGGAGAGCTGCTCCGCGAAAGCCTCGGCGTTGGAGATGGCGAACTCGCACATCTCCATCATGCCCTCGATGTCCTGCTCCTCGCGGGTGCTCAGCTCCTGGTAGTCATCCAGAGCGTCCTCGTCGCCTCCCGCGACGCTCTGGCTTTCTCCGCTCGGTACCGACTCTGGTGCCACAAACAAAAGAGGAAAACGCGTCAGGACGACATGGTTGCAGCCATCGCGGGACGAACCCAGGCACACAACACTGACGTTTACACTACGCTCCACATGGATTAAGGAATGGCAGTTACAACGATGGATTGTGCAACCATTTGAAACTACTTTCTCAATCGCTCACTGTGCATTGGGAAACAAATAACACCAATTTGGCTAAATTAAATGACATTTTAACAGTACTGTGCTCTGAGGCAAAGTTT
The DNA here is from genome assembly GCA_009823395.1 of Thamnaconus septentrionalis. Classification (NCBI taxonomy): domain Eukaryota; kingdom Metazoa; phylum Chordata; class Actinopteri; order Tetraodontiformes; family Monacanthidae; genus Thamnaconus; species Thamnaconus septentrionalis. The sequence goes on along the minus strand of CM020508.1, from coordinate 5,020,059 downwards.
ACTACAATGCACCACACCTTTTGGATTAGATGTAGAGCACAGACATTTATAACGTCAGCTAGTACTCTGACTGACATATGTGACATATATAAGTGAAAAATAAATGTGTTAAGATGAAAAAAATGGATCATGCCTGTCCATATTTAGGTTGAAACAATTCATAAGGAGCTGCGAGGAGGTGAGAGTCACTAATGACAATGATGGTTGAACGTTTATGAGATTACATCAGACAGGGAGGGGTGAGGGGTGGGGGGGGGGAGTTAAGTCCTACCAACCTTCCGCTTTAGGAAGTTCTGGCCAAAGAAGTTTTCAGAGAGAAGAGCAAGAATAAAGAGGAATTTAACACAGAAAGCCAAACCACAAACCAAGACACAGAGCAGTGGAGCTGAAATACGTCATTCGAAAAAACATGCCGTTAAAAAAAAAAAGGACAGTATTCAGCAGAAACCAGCAGAGCTTCGGGCTGAATCAGATCCAAGGCTTACAGGCTTCAGAGAGAGACAGGCCTTTCATGTCAATGCAATAATCCAACGTGGAAAAGTGAAAAAGAGGCAGCAGCTCTCTCACCTTCCAGCAGCTGAGAACTAACGTTCACAAACTCCAGCTTCTTCCTCATGTAACGCTGGTTGAGCTTCCAGATGCAGGAGATGAAGGAGTTCTTCTCTGCAGTGCTGCTGGCAACCCAGCGGTACACCTTCTCAAAGTGAAGGTCAAATTCAGGGTTTTCCTAAACGACGAGTGATAAAGAACAACAAAGGAGACGTGAATGAGGGAGGAAGACCAGATTTCGACTGAGTTTAGAATGCAGCTCTTGATGCCCACTTTTGTTTTATTGCCTTTTTGTTGTGACTGCTGGCCTTCACCTACTTTAAGAAGTAACCTACATGTGAAATCTGTATTTACACCTGTTGAAACTTGGCATAGAGGAGATTTGGTTTCAAACCAGGGAAAGGAAATAAGCCAGCATGGTGCAACAAATAAAAAAAAAAAACTTTTTGCAAAGGAGGTGAGGAGCATCCGGCTGCACCCTCGGCCTGGAGCAGCCCGAGGACGCCGAGGTCAAATGTGACAAAGTACAGACATGTCATTGTTCTCACCTTGCTGGCATCTTTGGCATCCACTTCTGTCAGATCTCGGAGCTCCCATGTCTGCTGCCGTTTGTAGAAATCCCCCTTGTCAGACTTCTTTACCTTCACCACTTTCACCTGGACAGGTCTCTCCGTGGTGACTTGGACAGAAAGGCAAGACAATTTCACACACACAGCCTTTTTTGATTGCTGCTAATATTCGTCTAAGGCCGCTGCGCGCCTGCCTACCTGTGGCACAGAGGAAACAGTTCTTCTTCTTCTTCCCAGCCTTGCAGACATTAACGATGCAAAGGAGACGCTCATCGTTGGGCGTGAAGATGTCTCTCTGGAGAGCGTGCTTGATGGCTGTCATGGTGGATGCTGTGGACGGCACATCAGGAATTCAGCAGGGATAATTTGCACTCAAGATATTAAGCCCATTTTTCAGATATGTCTGTCATCCGAGGCTCCAGTGACGCAGAGCCAAGTCATTAAATACCAAAAAACAACAATAAACATGCCACATTAAGTTGTCGGCAAGAAAAGGTAAGCGATCACCACGTTATATGGGAACATGCCAGTACGAACATTTTCTTTTACCGTTATCGGACGGGATTTCACGCTATGAGGTGTTTTCCGTTGTATTTATTTACATTCGTGAGTTTTGCATTGGGTAAGAATACTGCCTACCTGACAGGATGTTTTTTTTTGTTTGTTTTTTAAAATTATTATTCCAAAAGGTTCGGATTTATCCCAGAAGTCGTGACAATAGTTTTCAAATTCCGAGTCAGTAAAAAGGCGATCAGGAGCCCTTATACTATGCTCTATAATTCACTCAAGCATCTGTTGTTATCTTGTCTTCTAGCTATGTTGCTAGCTAGCTAGCTCAATAGAGCTAACTACGGATCGCTATTTTGATAGCTGAAGCGTTAGCACAGCTGATCGCACTGACCCGATCCACCTGTGATGCACTCTGATCAAAACACTTTGAGTAATGTCCTCCTTACAGGAAGATTAACATTAACATTAGACACAGGTTACCTTGTTTTAGCAGCCCAACAGCAGGATGCAAAGCACCGCCCTCTCACTTCCGGGTCCACAGAGCAGGATGTCATGTGAAAGCAACGTCGTCAACCGCATCAAAAAAAAAAAAAAACTCATCAAATATACCTCAAACGTGTCTACTGTATATATATATATATAGGCACAAAGCTTGCACTGTGGCAGTTTACAAAGAAGTAATTTTCATTTAAATATTTATTTGTCCTATCTTTTCTTTTAATTTGCAAACAGCAAGAATAGCTCAATATTTTGTAATTTAACCTCATTGTATATATATATTTTTAATATTTTGTTCTAACATGCCTTCTTTTTTTTAATCAAACAGTATTTCCAGTAACATGTTGATTGAACGTGAAGCAATTGTTAGTCTTTTATTGAGCAGAAGGGGACGCTGTTTCTCCATTTTAAAGTTACAGTCAATCCCCCTAGATTTTTTAAAAGTCCATTCTTGAGTTCTTCGTGTTTAAACTGGTGCCTTGTGTTTTCATGTTTTTTATGTGACAATGTACTAGACCATCATAGCCAAAAGATTTTATTGATACAGATTATCACCATTGTGGCAAAAGCATCTGAAAAACAAGTTGAAGTAGGTCTTCGATATATCCCAGCTGGTCTTAAATTATTGTGGCAACAACAATAATTTTCCCAAATGAGCAATAGAACTTCTGTATATTTTATATGTTTCAATTTATACTGCTGCCAGTGACATAGCTCACAAGGGTGCAAGAGGAACAAAATTATAAATATGTGGTATACAGTATATTATATCTAACTAATGAGTTGGTATACAAAAGTCATATTGTCTCACTCACATATTAAAATAATATTGCATTCATATCAATGAAAAAACAAAATAAAAAAAACATCAACATTAAATTAATTTATTTACTGGCGTTTGAACAAACATTGATGGTCCAGCAGATACTGATTATGAACTTGTTTCACTATGTCTATTTAAAACCCAGATTATTTTGTCTTAATTTCATTTTATGGTGCTCCATTTGAAGGCATTTGTTTTGCTCATTCTCTCTGCTAGTTTATAGAAAAAATGTTTTTATGGAACACAGACATATAAACAGAACCCTCAACATCTGTGCTTTGCCACGTTCTGTGCTTTCTTAATGATTCACCCGCCATTTTCTGCTATTCTGAGATCTAATGCTTATGTGTTTTGTAAATGTCAGAGGTCTTTATTGTGCTGATGCACCTACAAACGGGTAGCGGCTGGCAGGCAGAAAAAAAATCACCTGGTGTCTAGGAATGGAAATAAATGCAACCAACCTGTTATAATTTGGGAGAAAATGTGAATTATTGTTTGCATGTGCATTAATGAAAGTCAGGCATGCAAATTGGCTGTTGTGGGTTGGAGGTGATCCCATGAGATGAACCTGCTGCTGTGTCATTGCTGTCGAGGGAGTCTCCCGTTGACACGCAGAGGATGACATGCAGATGTCACTCATAAACAAAAGGGCTTTTCACAGTGCCAGGGGACAGTGATTACATCTGTGTAATCTACATTTGACATTCACACTGCTGATGAAAGGCAAACAGGTTTTATCCCCCCCCCGTTTCAGTTGCTATCTGAATGACATTTAGTGCGAGCCTTTAAAGGTCCCATGTTTTGAGTTATTTACCTCAAAACACTAAGTGTCTCTGAAAACCAAGCATATTTAGCACTTTGTTTATAGCCACCAGGTAAAATAAGGCTGGTAAACCTGCTGAAAACTGATGCTTTGTTAGACTTTCCACATCCTTGGAAATTAGACAAACACAAGGCAGGTCTTGGAGGGCTGAGCCAACACCAGATTGGGGGTGGTGTTAAGAACCAGGGAGGAGTAGCAGTGCCCTTTGTGATGTCATAAAATGAAGATGCACTTGACTGTGCATTTTGGCACGTAGACGTTATTGAAAAGCAGAGCAAACTTAAGTAGCAAAAGATTGAGCTGCACTAATTTCTGTGGCGTTTGCTGGCAGGATAGAGACAAACATTATTGCTGGTAAGGGCAATTTTGCAAAATGCAGCGCCTTTATTATGTTCAACAAGGCATCGTCAGTGTTCCTTCAGGTGCATTTTTGTTGCATTTTCAGAATGTAATAATAAACCCAGATGTTCAGATTTCAGCCTGTACATGGGAAGTTTTGCTTTCAGTCTCAGAGTCTTCTCTGTAATTGCAGTGAACTGCAGTGCAGCTGCAGTGAAATAAAAACTTTTGGACCCAAGCGCACATTAAAAGTTCTCTTGATTCCGGTGCAATGGTTTCCTCAGTTCCGTTCTAAAAGTATATAATCACGACACTTGATAGCATCAGTACATACGCCACGTCACAGAAACACAGAATGTTCGCATTAGCGACCCCAAACAAAGGCGAAGACTTACTGTACCTCATCACCGCCAAATTACACATCGGGGAAGAACAGACCAGCCTTCCAAACTGAAGCAAGCGTCAGAGCTGCTATTACATGAACAACTCGGCAAGTGAAGCTTTTTGCCCGTCAGAGGGTGGTTGATTCTCTTTTAACGTAATTATGTTGTTTAAAATGTGCACATGTATGTGCCTACATGCTTTTGTAAAAGCACTTTCCTGTTTGTTTTTGTTTTTTCACGAGGTCAGGGCGAGGCAGAGAGAGTTATGGAATATGCAGAGGCAGAAATGTTGGGAGTGAAAATGAAGACACAAAATAAATGGATGAAGTTGCCAGCAGAGCAAAAAACCAACACAGGAAGGGATGGCGACCTGGTGGAAGTTCATAAAATGTGAGATCGTCTCACTCTTGACTAGAGAACAAATGAACAAATTTGTCATGTCCAAACTTTTAATCAGTGCCAGACATTTTTCCTCATCTCAGATCAGATCTTTCATGGATAATATTCTATTAGGCTGGGTGTGGATGGAAACAAGGAAAACAATGACAGCAGCATGCAGTCTACTTAACATAATTATTTCCACAATTGCTGTGGCAAAAGCAACAGAGCACTTGTGTTTGTTGCAGTAAGTAGAAAAAAGTATACACAGACAGGTGTAACGCATGCAAAAAAAAACAGAAAAACTGTCCATGTAATAATATAAACAACATGAACAGAATTTAGGGTGCATATTGTATCCAAATACAACTTGGATGATATGTAATAAAATTGTACACTTAATGAGCTGGCCTTCAGAGCGCAGACTGTCCATAAGTGCATGTGTGTGCATGTTCACGGATGATGTCGCGGTTACATTCTGTGTGAATAGTACAAGACTAATTATTATGATTATAACATATTATAGCATACAGTTATTACATGGGTTTCAGATTTAGAACACACCGTCTGCCTCACTACACTGCCTGTAATTCTGGACAATTTCTGGCTGTGAGGGAGCTGAAGAATCATAGTTGCATACTGTAATCTTCCCTCAATACCTTCGGACTTTCCTGCACATAAACCAATTAAAATAATGTAATTGCCAATCACGAAAACCTCCATAAAGGTCACAACATTTCAGGATTTCCCAAGAGCCTTTTAGGAGACAAGTGACACACCATGTGTAGGTACACGGTGCCCTGTCGCCACTCAACCGGCTTGACAGTGAGTGTTGAGTTACAACGACGGGAGAGAGATAGAACTTCTTTATGTTTTGTTGTTATGTGCCTTTACAGTAATTTCCGGTGACAAAGGAGGCTGTGGAAAGGAGGATTAGTGTGGGAGGGTGATATGGGCGTGGATGAGTGTGACCATTCTGTGGAATTGTACGTTGCCAATTGATTACTCAGTCTGCTGGTGCTAATGCGATTGCTGTGTTTTTCAAAAGTTAAAAACTGTGACGTGTTGCCAGTTGTTCAAGCCAAATGTTGTGTTTTTGCAGCCACCAGCACTACAGGGGGAGATATTATAGTAATAAAAATTTAAAAAAAACACCGTTTGCCCCCAGAAGAAATAAAGATTTGTGTGTTATGTTGTGTCATTTATAGCCAGCCTATGAGCATGGAAACATGATGTATATTCCAGTTTTCTATTTCTTTTAAAAACAACAACAACAACAAAAAAACAACAACAACAGAAACACACATCTATATGAGATGATAAGTTTGTCCATGAAATAACCTTTTCCATCTGACTGTGAGAACAGGATGTTTTCACTGAAAAGGCTTAATGAATGAAAAATATCACATCATTGTCATAATGTGTGCCAAGAATAACCATGACACACTTTTTTCCAACACAAAAACTCCTTTTTATTAATTAGACAGCTCAAACAAAAAGAACAACAAGGGAATGGATGAAAAGTCAAGATTGTGTTTTTATCAAATCAAACACTGGGAATTAGGAAGACTTGAGAAGTTCTTTTCATTTTTTTTTTTTACCTTATCCTCGCCAAAACAAGAACATTTTTCATATGTTGTTTTCCCCCACCACTGTCAGAATGATCTTACTTCTTAAGTCAATGAAGTCACCGTCAAATTCTCGACTCACTCCAAATTATACATTTGAGGGAAAAACAACTCACGCATAAACAGCTTCTAACCGGAAGACCGTTATTAAATAAGATGAACAAAAAAAACAAAAATGTTCCAGCTCAAAATGACATTTGACTCACCTCCAACCCCCCCTGGTGATCAAATCGCAAACTTACTTTTTTGCGCGCGCCTAATGACGCCATCCGTCGTGGAGCCCGCGTGCAGGGGAGAGGGGCTGAGAGGTGGGCGTCTGACACTTGCAGCCTTCATATTCCTCTGACGTGGGGACGACAAACTGTCAAAAGAGAAGCACAGGTCGAGCGCTCAGAACAAAGTAACCGTTATAAAAAGAAGAGCAAGGAGCAGAGAGAAGACGGAGAAAGAAGAAGAAGAAGAAAAAAGCTCGAGCAAAAGAGATGAGAAACTTCAGGAGCCAAAGTCAAGGCGCGCAGCGGGAAGCCTCCAGCAGCCTCAGCAGCCTCAGCAGCAACAGCAGCAACAGCAGCAGCAGCAGCATCACTGTGGCGGCTGCCCTGCTGCTCCTCACCATCCCTGTCTGCCACTGTAAGTCTATGTATCTATCTATCTATCTATCTATCTTTTTGTAAACACTTTACATTTTGCATAAATATCTATGCTTTATGCTTTATATTTGTTCTGTTATATTTTACTAGTGTTCATTCTAAGATTGATCATCTGCTGCGCCTGATTAAACGGTGTATTGCTTATGGGTTTGTCTTTGTCGTTCTGAAAAAGATGTGCAAAAACGCAGACCTCCTCTGACCGGCAATATTCCATCATTTAACGGGACCAATTACTGCCTCTGTGCTCCACGTTGAGGCTTTTACCCCATGAACAGATAATTGGAGTTCAGCTCTTCTCTCTCACAGATTCATTTTTTAGTGTGTCATTGAAAAGTTGCACAGTCTGCCGTAGTCTTTTGTAGTCCAGGTCATCATAGTCTGGAAGATGACGTGAAAGGCAACCAGACTGGTTTTTTGTATCTTGGACCAGTCCAGTTGCCTTTAACTTCATCCTCAAGATTCTGTTTTATTGACTATATTTTGCTCTGTGTGGAATAAAAAGGTGCTCCAACAGAAGTTCAGAAAGCCACAAGAGATCAGACGCAGGTCTTAAACCAGGTAGGCAACTCTGTTTTAATCCTTCTCTCCTCCCGTCTGCAGACTAGTTTATCCTTCTCTGTCCTATTTGCAGCTGGACACTGTTTGCTCATTCTACCTCTCTGCAGACCCAAAGTTTTTGGTGAGCAAGTGATTTTTGTTGTTGCTGTTTTCACTTAATCTGGCACATTTCATAATCATAATACTATTGTTTTGTGATAGTCTCTTTTCTAAATTTGTCCAGACATCTGATGCTTTGGGAGAACTCTGTGTTTTAATGCTCATTCAGAAGTCAAAGGTACGACTCTTTACCGTCTCTCCGAACATCCCGGCAATTGTCCCAGCAAGGGGTTTTTGCTTTTACATAACACACTAGACATAGAATAGCTCACGCAAATGTTCACTGTTGAGCTAAAGCTTTACAGCGCAAAGAAGACGCTGACATTAATTGAGTCCCTCGTCTTCTCAGGAGGTAAAAGTGAGAGAAAACAGTAAAAGGGTAAGTGCAAACTATTATTCTTATTCTTCTTATTATTATTATAACTATTACTTAAACTAGAGCTGCAGCAACACAACTGAGGATAACATTTAGTGACCAATTGTGTATCTGTTGCATCCATGTTTTTCCTACAATAAGAACTCGAACGGCAATTTCTTTCCTCCCTTCGTTCTGTCTTACAAACCGACCGACCACTTTTAAACCCCTCACTTGAGTCCGTGCAGGTGCACAGCAGCATAGCACTAATGTTTGCTTGTAGACAAACAATTTGACGCAGAGGTTCACATTGACACAGCACTCATCAACAAATATAAAAATATTCGGCCCACTGTGCCCTTCCATCACCTGTCATTTCCATGCAAAATTATCTGCAGTGAAAAACTGTGCAGGATGGCGAGGTGTAACCCTGCAGCCAGCCCCTTGTCTCAGTTGCACCAGTTGCATCATGTTTGGTTCCAATATAGCAACTTGCTCTAAAGACTTGCTCTTGAGTTGTTTTAACATCTCAGTGTAGATTTCCTCCTGATATGACCACCCCAAGGTTCTTTTCCGAAAGGAATTTAATGCTTCCAAGAGGGAAGTTTCATATTAAAGCATATTTCATTAATAAAACTGTATTTTGTATGTTTTGATGTTTGGATTTTTTTTCCCCTCTGTGCAGTTAGCTCCCTGCAGCGCCACAAAGCACCTCGCAATACAGAATCACTTCAGCACAAAAAACAAAACAACCCACAGATTTCTTTCTGTGATGACTTATGAGGCCGTTCTGTGTGTCTGTCTCTGCTGCTGGGAGGCGAACATGAGAATGAAATGTGTTTGGCTGCCAGGGAGAAATGTCTGCCATGAGGAAAAATAAGCTTTGAGTGTTATGTTTGTGTGGCTTGTTGCTGTGCGTTTATGAGCTGAGGAACAACAATCAACTGCAATCCTCTCAACACTTTTTAGAGTGTTTGTTTGCTTTGCAAGGTGTTTTTTTTTTTTTTTTGGCTGTTGGAGCCAACATCCACATGACCAAGCAAGTTACAGCGCAAAATAGTATGGTTGTTGTTCTTGCTTTTTTATTTTTTTTATGTTGTAAAAGTCTTTACATGTTTCACAAGTCAGTTCCTTTCAACACTGCAGCAACCCCATGCACATTTGTTATTTTCTTTCGAGCTGCTTGCAATTACAGGCTAAAATTAGAGCGGCTGACAGGCGAACTCGCCATTACTATGATGCGCTGTGATTGGCTGACAGGTGGATGCAGAGAAACGGCAGTGTGAGACGTAGAGTGTTGACGTGTTTCGTGTTTCTGCTGTGGGATTCTTCATCACAATAAAATTCTGCATTTTAATTGTGTGTGTGTGTGTGTGTGTGTGTGTGTGTGTTTACACAGGCGGAACTTGAAGGACCTGGGGGAATCCAAAGCAGAGGCTACTTCCTCTATCGGGTGTGTGAACGTTTGATTGAAAATGTATTATTGAAGCTTTCTTCAAAATAATATTACAAACATTTAAAGTCTTTTTTTTGCTTTTCGCCCACAGCCACGAAATGGAAGACGATCCTTAGAGTATGAGTAAAGTGAAGGTAATTCTAATGTTGGTGCTGGCTGAGTGATATTTTTTTTAAAATTTTGTCTGCATGGCAAGGGACAAGCTCTTGTCAGAACTGACTGTCAGTGCGTGGCTCTCCTAGAACGTTTCTGCAGCTACAGACGTGAATAAGTAACTTGCTGTTACCCATTTTGATACATGAGCTAACACTTTACGTATCAAGAGTCAGTCTGACTTGCAGGGGGATTTCAATCAGTCACATGTTGCTTGAGCACTTTGCCATAACAACACCCTTGTCCCATAAAAATGTCCTCAACTGCATAAACAAGCTGAACAGCAGTGATAACACGTGACCAACACCTCTCTGATCTTGTTTTAAGAGACTCCTAATTAAACTCAGCTGTGACTTTTATTAGATTTAGACTTTGTCCCATTACATATAATTAGCAATTTTATAAATAGCACATTAAAACACATTTTTTCTGAAACATAAACACATAACATGGTTAATTATTGTAGCTATGATTGGAATTATTGAAAACCAAAACTTTGAATTCTAAAGAACTATACATTTTGGCATCAGTTGGCATCTGGGCGTTCAAATGATTTAAAATTGATCACAGCTTTTGTTATTATTATTATTATTATTATTATTATTATTATTATTATTATTATTATTATTTAAATCCCTTTGGTGATTTTCATGCAGTCCACTGTGCTGCTGCTGCTGTCCTGCTGACATGTTATCACTATTATAAACAGACTGCAAGCATTATGAGAAGTTGTGTTTACTGCATTTTTTTTTTTTAAATTTGTCCTTTCATCATATGTGCCACTGTTACTAGAGACTCCACCACTTGAAGCCCAGTGTACAGACACACACATAGACCCCTGAGACTGGAGCTGCTGCACAACAACTGCCTGATGGGAAACCTCAATCATAGCCTCTGCTGCATTGTAACCCAACATGATTAAATTACTATCCATGGATCTGGACTTTATTTTATGTTCCATGTATCACTTGCATTAAAAAACTGCTGCGAAATGGTGAAGTATAGATGTGTACATTTGATTTGCACCCGAGGTATGTACGTGTATAAATGCAGATAATGCAGTTTGTCTACATCAGTATCCAATATCTGTTTGATTTTTTATGAAATTATAAATTGAACATTGATTTAATGTGCATGCTCTAATCTAACACAACACTTTTAACACGTATTCATCCATGTGATACACTCTCAGATATTATTAGAATGTTCAAAAAATAAAACACTTCATTTTTGTCTCTGATCACTCACACCTTTATAAAAAAAATATCTGGGGCCAGCAATTATATTATAAACTCATTATAAACAGATTTAATATTGGGTACGCCCCAAAACAACAGAATTCTGAAACTGAAATACAACTTTAGAGCTAATTTAAAAACAGCACCTTATAAATGGAGATTTTTTGTTTTTGATAGAAAAATAAAATGATAGAAACATTTTATTTTTGTACAGAATTTGTAATTAACCTTACTAGCAGTAGATGTCACCATTGTATTGCAGAATAACAGGTGATCTACAAACTAGAGATAATCTATGGAAGTTTAAAATGTATTTATAGTGAAACAAGCACAGCAACACAGTCATGTTTCAGCCCATAATCACTTGTACTATATTTATTTATTTTGTATTGGTTCTGATTATGTGTCTATCTGCTGTAGATTTAGAGATAAATCCTGCAAATATTTATACAGATTGTTGTGGTTGGGAGATTCTACATCTGACTGTATGATAATCCTGACATTTAAATGACACCCCAGTGGTAGTAGTGTAGGGTACACGCGGGTATACAAAGTATACCCACTTTTATTTCAGTCAGCATTGCATATACCCACTTCTCAATGTTGCTTTAAAGAAGGGCATCAAAGAGATACCCACTTCTGGGACCACGATACACCACTGTGACACCCTAATAAAAAAGGTGACATTTATTATTTAACACACTGTAAACCTTGAAGATCCACAGATGTCGAAACATCTGAGTGGTAAATGACCACAAAGTAAAGCCTCTTTCCCACCAAAACACTCCCAGGGTAGTGCTATTAAGCTATGGTGGCATCATCACTTTTATATGTTAAGGTGGTGGACATTAATTGGTTCAGTAGCACCACAGTATAACACACCACGCGAGTGTTGTCAGTTTGCAGAACAGAACATTTTTGGAATAATGTCTTAGTTCCATATGCGAGCGATGACTCAAACCAGTCAATGACTCAAAACAAATGAAAAGAAATATGTCCATGTGATACAGTTGGAAACAGTAGTAGCAGAACACAACCCTTCGTTACTACTATCTCTATAAACAGAACACATATAATATGCATGGTTGGACATATGACCCTTTTTCCATGCACTGGATGACATCAAACCTAACCTTTGAAACGCCCCCTTTGCAAAGCGCCACTGTCCCTTTCCCCGTGTACAGTGGCCAAATATGATATTGCAGATTTCCATTCTTTTTTTCTGTTGCCATGGTGATGAGCACCACGCCGGGGATGGAGCTGTGAAAGTACTCGAAAATGAAAATTATTCCAAAACACTCAGCCAGGCGTAGACGGAAAAAATAAACCATTGTATGCGTCATTTTAATTTTAAGCAAAATTAACAGATGACCTTTGAAAATTAATTGAAGGCATTAGCCTAAATTAATCACTCGATGGTATTGATCAAACGTGTGAAATGTAAATTAACACACAGAAAAACACACACCACTCATACACAAGCACTTAGAACACTTTTCGTTCTTTTGTTTGCGCGCCAAAGTTGCATTATTATTATCATTATTATAATTAGTTATTTATTTATTTTTAACACAATTTGGATATGGGGAAAAAACATTGCCATGGGAGATTCCATGTCCCTCACCATTCAAACTGTGACAGCACTGCGGCAATGACAACTACGTTTTGAAACGGCAAAACGTGCGGTGATCGCCTCCCCTCTGACCGTGCATGTGTGCCATCTGGACTGTGTTGGTAGGCCCTTCTGGCACCAATTCCAACTCCAGTCAGTCTCCATCAGCCCCTGCGCACTCTCCGGTCAGCGGCGCCACTGGGTGCAGGGATATCCCGGTGACAGGGAAGCCCGCTCGAGGTAAGCGAGACACCTCCACCGGCCATCTCCGCTCCGCGTCTGTCTACTTCACCGCAGCCTCTGCGTGTGCCGTTTGCGTGGAGTCAATCGGAAAGCTTTGCCTTGGACTTGTTTTTAGTGTCAGCGAGTGGCCGGGAGGCCCGGTGACCCACATTGTTACCTAATGCTGCGTGTTAGCCCGCTAGCTGGGCAGCTAGCTAGCTCCGGCTAAAAGTGGGTTGACACACATTCACCGACTGTTGCCGAGCGAGTTGATTGCGCGCTGAATAAAGTGGCTCGCCGGCGAAGAGTGATCGAATAATCGCTCGCCATAGATAAAAGATACCTCGGCGGGCTGTGTCATGTGTCGCGGTAAGTGTGGCAAAGCGTGACTGCTGTTGTTTTGTGGCTTTAATTCGCGCTAGCCTGTAAGCTAGACGGCGTTAGCATTCATAGCAATCAGTGCCCAGTGTGCCGGCCGGCTTCACCGGCGGCTGACATATAATTTTACTCGACACAGCCAAGGAGTTTATTCTAGGCGATGACACCTGTAAATGTTGCACGGGTACACTTTATTTTGAGTCGACGTCCTGTGCAAATGTCTATCTATGTTTTCTTTGCGCGTCAGTTTTCCTCTTCGGTGCTCACTGACAGCTCTCTGACAGCTGCGTTTTCACACCGGGTTCGCTCCGGCGAACCTGTTTCCCGCCGCCGCCGCCGTCAAAACTGACCACAGTCACTGAATATCTGCTCCATCTTATCTGTTCGCAAAATGTCTCGCCGGTGGAGCCGATGCTGATGGATATGACAGGAGGCGGGTGATTAGTAATGCAGTCTGGGAAAGGGCTCGCAAAATGCCAGTTTTGTAAATCTGCAACTTGCAAATGAGATGGAACAGTAGCAGCTTTACTTCTATTAGAAACAACGAGCCGTTCATCACTCATCATCTAGCTTGACGGACATCATAACCATGTTATATGCAGGACTCTTTTTTTTTTTTTTATCCCCCCTTGGCACTGCTTTAAATTGATGTTTTCACCACTGTGGTCGATGCATTATAATAGCGTTGTAATTAGGAGATAAGTAAATATGCCGAAATATTAGGCATAAAACATGGAAATAAAAAGTGTTTATCCCAACCTGAGGATAGAGGCTGCTCTGTAGTATATTGGCAGCCGGTACTTCTGTATCACTTGCCAGATGGTGGCAGGGGGAAAGCAGGATGGCTGGGGAGGCTGTTGCTGTTTAAAGGTCCCGTAATATGCAAAATCACTTTTCCAATATTTTCCAGGAGCAACAAATGTTTCTATTCTTCCAGTGAACTCCCAAGAAATGAGGACAAAAGTCAATTTACTTGCCGATTGATTGCTCTACTTTTCAGAAAGTGGGTGCTTAAACACCCAGTTCTGGAAAGAAATGATCCCTCTGTGTTGTCACAAAGAGCAGTGATCACAACCAACCAGGTGGTTGTTTGGGGAGACCACACAGCATCAGTTTGAATAGAAAGCAGAAACTCTTTTGATGAAATGTTTTGGCAGGAGTCAATTAACTGGGGACTAAATCTGCCGTGGTCTTGAGTTCTAAAACTGGTATAACGCAGGACCTTTAATATCTCATCTAATCTTAACATTTGAAGTGTGGACAAAAGTAGCACATGCCGATGGGACAGTAGGACAGCCGGTTGATTTTGGACCTGATGTGTTGTTGTTGCATGTTGTCACAGGTTTTGATTTAGTAGCTTTAGCTGACACTGAGTAAAAATCATACACATTCTCTGAGGCTTTCACTAATGTCTGGGCTTTTTTTTTCTACCTTTTTTTTTTTTTTTTAAAACAAGCGATGTGCGTCTGTCGTATCTTAAAATCCGGATGCTGCCGTGCCGAATGAGGAGGTGCGGCCAACAACGCGTAGATCATTTCCTGATACGCCTCGTGATGTGATTATTAGCCGCCTGTCATGTCAGGCTTCACTGATAAGGAGGAGTGTGTGTTAATTTGATTGTCTCATTGCCGGTGATTGTGGACGGTTTAAATCATTCACTGAGCTCTTTGTGAAAGGCCCCATATGTTGAAATTTGAAAAAAACATTTTTTTTAACCAGCGAAAGAAAGTTTTAGAAAGTGGGTGCTAATAATAGCTTAGCAGCTCTGGAAATGAGCTCTTTGTGATGTCACAAACTGCAGGTAAAAAGTAAATATATGAAACTGGGTGTAACGCGGGATCTTTAAATGTTCTCAAATAGATAAAGATGATATTATGAGAATTATAAAATATGCATCTGTTGCGCATAACAGACCTGTTATAAATGAGTCATGAGCCACAAACCAGTTTTTTTTTAATGTGCGTTTGAGTGTTTGATCGGGACTAGAAAGTTATGAATAATCATGTTGTCCTGGAGCCCAGTGGACTGAATGTTCATCGTCTCAAGGATTTTCTTTTTCCCCCTCTGTGGCGTCACTAGCTCAGGGTCATCTTTGTGCCTGCGTGGGGAAGAAATTTCTTGCGCTGCCGCCACAGAATGCGACTTGAGAATGGCTCGCTTTTACAGTCGTTGGAACAGTTTTGGTTCCTACACACAACAGATTTTGCATTAGTCATGGCAGAGCATGTGTTTGCTGCAGAATGCCGGCGCTGATATCATGGGGTTAAAGATTGTTTCAACACGGTCTCGGTTGGAAGTGAGAGTGATTTTTTTTTTTTTTTAATGTCGTGATGTTTTCTGCACTTTAATCACTGTTATGCATCGTTTTTAAAATGGCTAGCTGTTTGTTTTAAACTTTTATGTGAGCAGGCTCAGTACCATTGTTTAGTCTTTGTCTGATACCTGCGTTATCACGTTTGGCTTTTTAGCCCCTCTGACATGACTTTTTTTTTTTTTTTTTTTCGCTGATGGAGGCGACTGCCGGCAATTTTGTCTGGGGATTCATTTAAAGTGCTCACTTTACTTTGCGGGGCCTTGTTGTGGCAACACTCTGATGCCTCTGGCTGCCTGCTCTGCAGCAGATAATGTGGTGCCACCACTATTTAGTCTGCACCGCACGAGGGCTGCGCAATTTAAACAAACAGACTGACAAGAATATCATTTCCACTGGGCATAGTCAGCATGTTGCAGCTGCTTTATTTACACGCGATGCACGACATCCGACCCCTAAGCCTGCGCCGCCCGTCATCGAGCCGCTGTGAATAAGAACCTTGCAAACCGTGTTTTGCCGTTGAAGCAGTTGCTGGCTGACATGTTCTTGTTTGTATGTCAATTGCCGTCCTTCACCACTGGAATCGGAATCAGAATGAGCTTTATTGTCATCGTTAAAAAAAGTCGCAACGAGATTGCAGCACCTGCTTGGTGCATGAGAAGGGACACAAACAACCCCATTGCACGTATCTCGCACGCCATAAATATTCCCTGACTGAATGCATGCATAAAAGTCACTCTGACATGTGCTAATGAACAGGGTGATAATAAATAATGATGATAATGAGTAATGATATTTTACACAGCGATGAACCTCTTTAAACATTTATTCTCAGACATCCTGTTTTAGTGCTCAAGTTCATTTGATAAACATAAATGATCGTCTGCTCTGCATCACCCTTTCAAATTATTTTATGATCTGTTTTTCTGCTGGAGCCCATCCCAGCTGTCATAGGGCGAAGGCAGGGTGACACCCTGGACAAGTTGCTGCATCGCAGGGCCACAAAAAGACAAACAACCAATTCGCACTCACATTCACACCTATGGACAATTTAGAGTTTCCAATTCATTCACTCGCATGCATGTTTTTGAACTGTGGGAGGAAGCCGGAGAACCTGGAGAGAACAAACCCAGACACGGGGAGAACATGCAAACTCTGGAATCGAACCCACAACCTTCTTGCTGTGAGGTGGCAGCGCTAACCACTGAACAGATTGGTTCTCTTGCTTCTCAAGGCAGTGCCAAACAGCCCAAACTTAGAAGTGACTTCTATACTGAAGTACATAGAAGCTTTCAGTTGGTGATCAGTGGTTTCTCTTTCTCGTCACTACCTGCTCTCTGTCGTACCATTTGTTTTTTTGTTTTTTTTCTACCAATGCATGGACAAGACACTGTCTACACTGCCTCATGATTTCCCTGCTATTCTTTTTGATCGGCTACAGAAGCACCCATTTACAATGCTGTTAGACAGCACAGTGCCTCTCGGGGCTGTTGACTTGAATCCGGTTTGAAAGGCAGTCTCTGTTTCACAGAGTTTATTTTTTATTTTTTGGGCTCTTTTGAGGATGGTGTGATGAAATGTGAACACACTGTTCATTATGAATGATAGGACTATGTGTGTCTCTGGGTTTAAAGAGGAACGACTGAACTGTAGAAAATTTCATCCATTGGCGTCAAACAGCCGACTGTCGGGCTTCTTCTCTGGACATGCGACGAGCAAAAAAAAATTTCACCTTCACACTAACCTAGTTTTGCCATTTTTTTTAATGGATAAACTTGTTTTGCTTAACAGCAAAACAAGTTTATCCCTATTGCTAAACCAAATAATTATGCTAATGTTTATTTAATGTTTATTTCATTTACGTTGATGCATTTGGCTGTTTTCCTTCAAATTCCAACAGCTGCAGTCTTGTGAGTCCCTACTTTGGCAGAGTGTGACCAGAAGTAATTGAAACAGGTGTTAGGGGTTAACACAAACATCACAGGCCTGTAGTACTTAAGGTTGCTGAAATATTTTAGTGAAAAGGTCCCGCAGGCCGAATAATTAATGTCAGATGTGTTCTGCTCATTGTGTTCTACATTTAAGTGGGAGCGGTAGTCGGTTCCTCGAAGTTCACATCAGAGCCGAGCCTCCCCCAGGACATGTTCTGTCATGACATGGGCTTTTGGGACGCTGCTTCCGTCATAACTCTTGCAGGATGATGTTTGTATAGGGATAATAACAACATGGCCTATTGACGGTAATTCCCGGAATCTCTATATATAGCCAAGTAGTGACGTCACAGGACATCTATTGGCACCAAATCACTTCAACACGGCACTTAGATTTTAATTTTTTCATTCATATGAAGTGCGCTTTCAGAAATTTGCTTGACATTTTTATGGAAACTCCGCTATTAATTAAAAATTATGCGAGGAAGCTCCACTGGAGTCTCGCATAGGATGTGGAATCTGGAAATGGCCAATAAGGATGGACTAGAGGAAACATGATTGTGGCTGCTTTATGAGCGATGCGTCGGGGTCTGCCACCGGCGGGTTGTGGCCTTGCTGGGACCTTTGTTTTGATGAGGCCAATAAAGTGCAGCCACTCTATAAGAGAGAGTAGCTGCACTTTATCACTTCATTTATTGAACGTAAACACGATGAAGTGTGACGAAGGTTCAAATAAAGAGCCACTGGCGCAGGTGCGAGGCCCAGGGTTGCTAATAAGCCAGAGTGACGTCCGGGCTTTTTTGTCAGCGCGTCTCGAGTGCTGCTCATTTATTCCTGTGGCCCTGCGGGAGGTTCACATTGACCCAGATGTTTTAGTTCTGATTCAGATGATGTGATATCACATCTGACTCTCCTGTCTCTTCTTTTTCTCGCCGTTCAACAGGCTAAGGAAGTGAAGCTGCCTCGTCTGCAGGACCCTGTGTCCGTCAGAAGATGAAGACGTCGTCCAGGTCGAACGTCCCCTGCAGTCAAACGGTAACATCCTGGGTTTTGTCTGCTAAGCGGCAACGTTGGTTCTTGCACTGCATCCTTTTATTGTTCCCCCAGAAGAATATTTAACTGGCTGGATGAGCCGTCCAGGGCCTATTCTCATGATGAGACACTGCTGTGGAAGTCTTCACAGAGCTTTTACTGCAGCTGTTTTTCCCGTAATATTTGCACATAAACCAAAACTAATTTGAAAATGTATGGCATTTTATTCCGATTGTTAAGAGCTGTCCGCTGGGATGAAAGTCACTAGCAGGTTGTTGGGGGGGATGATTCAAAGCTGCAGCTGGATTTGCTGCACTTAAAAATCCCTGATGATCTGAAAAAAAAAATTAAAGAAAGGTTTTGAATCAACGTAGCCAGTTTTAATACAGCTGGAAAAGATGAAACGAGGGTGAAACAAAGCATGTGGAAAACTTTGCACGGTTTGCCAAGATTCCTTGTAAACTAGTTCATTGAAAAACGGTTTTATTTGCTCTTAATCGAGACCTAGAAACTTTTTTTTTTTTTTTACTAATTCGTTCTCAGACTGGAATCTATGTCTGATCAAAAATAATTTCATTTAATTTCAATATTTTCCCAGAAAAAAAAAAAAATCACTTTGTGCTGTTCAGTGACGTGGATGCTGCTGACAAGTATGAAAGAACCCTAAATATCAACAAACAGGAAGCTGCAGGCTAGTAAACATGTAGTACTAGATAAAACATGGTACTCCTGGATGTAGAGGCTGATAATAAAGACAATAATCGTACACCATATCTGTAAAATAGTAGTGTAGGAATGTAGCCTGGCCACTCGTGACCCTGTGAGATTCGGTTATCAACAATATCAGCGACTCGGTGGCAGGTCACCGTTGGGTTTGACATCAGCGTTTCAAAGGTCTTCCCACAGTTTTATCTCTGCCTTGCAGTATATGGGAGGGGCGCTGGCACGGAACCAATGTCCTGCTACGTTGTGTTGGGGGACAAACGCACCTCGGCTAAAAGTCTGAAAGGTTTCACTGAAGCAGTTTTGCTTCACCGTGCCTCGGTGGTGATCACAGCAGCGGGGCGGTGGTGTAACTTGTCTGGAAAGTCCCGAACGCCAGTGTGACATTTGGATGAAAGTCATTTGGATTTTTTGGCTGTTGGCTGTTACCTGGGGCAGGTTTTTTTTTTTTTTTAATTGGTTAAATACAAGTAGAGTGACATCTTGGGAGAGCTCCTCGGATTCCTTCACCGCTTACATTGATCAGTGATGTGTAAGAAGAGAAAAAACTCATTTAATAGGAGATAGAATTGGTGAGTAAGTTATAGACGTCAGACTGTTCTCTTAGGAGTATAGTAACTTAATATTCTGCACATTCAGTTTGGGCGGGCACTAAGTGAAAGCCCCTCCTGCCGTGCACATTTAAGACACGGTTATCAGCACTTAATGACTTGTGCTTGATCGCTTTGACATGGAGGAGAAAAGAAAAGCAAAGCCCGTCAGTGATTCAAGCCTCCTGGCAGGTTTTTCATATGGCACATTATTCCAATGAGTTGACTTGTGCCACTTATGAGGAAGGTTCAAAGTGACTGTGCATAAAAAAAACAACAAAAAAAAACTTATCTGAATGATTGTCTGCTTCTTTACTCTGTCGGAGTCCATGGCTCCGCCCTGAGCGACTTGGACGACCCCGCGGGAGGTTCACGCAGAGTTCAGAACGGCGGGGCGTGCTGGCGGTGCAGCTAATGGATTTGGGGCGCGACAGGAGTTCGCCGTGCGCAGGCGGGACTGACTGACTGACTGACTGACTGACTGACTGACTGACTGATCGTTGATGATGATGCAGTGGATTGCATCATCATCATCATCATGCCGAGGCCTCCAGGAGGCATCATCATCACAAATGATTGTGACGCGTGTGAATCGCTGTCGATGTACAAGATGAAAACGTCATGGGGCTGGTGTTTTGTTTGTTGATGTGGGTGGAAGCGGCAACGGCAGCGACCGGCGTCGCCGTGGCACCGTCGGGACTTCTGATGCCGTGCTTTATCGCGGGCTGCGTGCGGTCAGAGCAGTCGTCTCACAGTGTCTCACAGTGTCTCACAGTGCACTGCCGGAGCACCACATGACTGTCACCATTCATTTTATGTGTTTTCTTTTATTTTTACTGCAACACTAATTCTACATTTGAAGACCGTCTGCAGCATGGTGTTCCCTTTTGTCTGCCTGAGAGATGGATTGCAAGGCGTCTTTGCAGAATGGTGTATTTTGTCACCTGATGCAGAGCAGTGCAGAAAACTTCACTGCTCTCCTCAGACAGAAAACACTGTTTCCTCTGTTTGTAGTTCTCCGATTGTGAGAAATCTAGCATCGCTTCCCACGGCGATTGGTGATTTGTGGCGGACGGCAGAAAAAGAATCGCACCTCCGCAGCAGGAAACGCCGGCGTGCCAGGTGGAGTTGTGGCCGTAGCTTTTCACCGCTTTTGGTTGTAATCTTGCTGGGCGGCGTGCACCGCAGCGGGTCTTGATTGCTTCTCCGACTCTGCCAGCCCAACCCCCTGAACTCCGCTGACCCATTTGGCACGGACGTGAGACCCCTGGCTGAGTTCCTGCCTTGCCTTTCTGCCTGCCAGCCGCTGCCGCCGCTGCTGCTGCCGCTGCTGCTGCTGCCGCTGCTGCCGCTGCTCGCCTCTCAAACATTCTTGTCTGTGGGCTGCGGTGAGAAAATGCAAAAACAAAGAGTTCGTTTGTGCTGCCGGGCCCAGCGGACGTGCTCGCGCTGAGTGGAAACGCAGCTGGTCGCCCCGACGCGGAGGCTTGGGTTGGCTGCGCGGCGGCACGCAGGGCAGCTGGGAGCCGCCGTCATTTGCATTTTCTGTCCCCGTGGTCACGCGTTAGGAGGGAGCGGACGTGGACGGCACGTCGCGGATGCTGCAGAATGCGCGCGGCTCCGCGCCCGCCGCCGCCGCCTCGGGCCAAACATATGACCGAGCCGAGCGAATTTGTTTTGATGTTGCGCCTGTTTGACGTGCGCGTCTGCTTCAGCAGGAAATGTGTGCACGGCAGACTGTCTGCACGACATCATCCGGGATGCGTCACGAAACAAAAGAGAGAATTCTTGAATCCCTCTGCGCTGCAAGTTGACGCTGCACGAAATACCCAGCGCCGTTTGCACTTTTTATGTATTTTATGCTGTAAATGTCCCACTTTGGCCCTCTAGCAGGCTGCACTAATACCATCTGGTCCGACTATAATAAACTGAATCAGTAAAGTATTTGGATTCTGATGGTCGACTGGTTAAGTTATTGCTCCTCATCCGGCTTAAATGGGAAGTTTTCACCAAGTGAACTGGCGCCAATCATATAAGTTGGACTCATGCAGTGGAACTGGCAGCAAAGGATCCGTGCGTTTAATCCTTTCGGGGAAAATCCTCTGATTTCTGGGAGCAGCTCGAGTGGTTTGCGCCCTGCGTTGAGCCAGGTATCGCCGGGTTTGTCGTGCGTCCGCGGCCGGAAGGACCGCACGAAGCTGCGACGCCCCCGGTGCTTGTTCCAGACAGGTAACCCGGGGGCGTGACCGCTCTGCTGCTTCAGTGTTCTGGTGTCGTATGTGATTCACTAAGGGGCCTCTGGAAAACATCCAGGCCTGGGATGGAAATACAGTTGTTCAGTTGCGGGTCGGACTTTCCTGACGTCGTCGTTTCTGTCTCCCCAGTGAAGTCGCACAGTGAGGCGATGCCGCTGCCTGCACCACTGGGGGGTTTTTCTCTCTCTTTGAAAATGAGCTCATTGCAGGGCAGCTGTCATGACATTCACCTTTTTGAATTGAATCCCCGAAGCATTCATTTAGTCACGGTGGCTTGCATATACAGTAGAAACGGTGGTTTTGTTCCTTACATTGAGCTGGTTTGTTGAATAAACCCAGCAGTTGTATTTAGTTTTCTATTTAAAATTGGATTTTAAAATGGTCCATTTTATGTTGTTCAGGTTTGGAATCGACAAGTCTGGCCGCCTATTGTGTGACTTTCACGCAGCCAAGGTTTTCTTTCAGCCCGATCGAGTATCGCAGGCCTCTGGTGGTGCACCAGGTGAAATCTTTGAGGTTCCCTAAATCCCCTGTTCTCAGGTGTCAGCACGCAGGTGATGTAGATGATGAAGAAAACACAGCCAGGCCTCTGTGACATCAGGTTGAACATGTGTGTTGTAAAACTGTCAAGACTGAACCGTGTGTGCTCAGTCGGGGGATGTTTTTCTTCTTCTCAGAAATCTTGTTTGACGTCTAACTTTGATGTTTAATTATTTGCAGTAATTAGTAACCTGGCACGGCAGATGGAACGTTTCCTAAATCCTGTGGATTTAGACACTTGGAGAGTTGGGACCTGACAGATCCAGCAGTCATGTCACGTGGGGAATAGGCCTGGATCATTATAGAAAAACCCACAATCACAATTATTTCTTTTTATGTTGTCAAAATCCTGATTGTTGCATAACAGTGACGTTTCTAAATCGGAAACGTTCGCATATATCGAACCACTAAAGTGAAAAAAAAACCAAAAAAAAGTCCTCAGAGACTGATGAGCCGCTCAGTTCTTCTTCTGCTCCTGGAGATGAAACAATCAACTCTTTTTAGTTTTATCAGCTACATCAAGTTATATCACACCATCATGTCTGAATTGCCAAACTACTGTAGAACCTTTTTTTTTTTTGGGTGACCTACTAACATCTGGGCTGCTTCATTCAAGAACTGATTGACCGAAATCTTTGTGTGCCAGTATGAGATTTCCTCGCACATGCGTTTCATTTTTTGGGCCACAATAGAAGCTTTAAAGCAGCTCTAGGTAACTTTCGGTGGAAATGGCAAAGTGACGAAGTAAACACGCTGCAGCGCTAGTTTATTGATGTGGGAAAGTACAAATAGTGGCCTAGCTGGAGTGCTCGTATGTGTTCAGGAAAAACACCAATATGAAATGCAAAACAGACATTGACAATAACGTCGTAGCAAACGTTCAACGCTTTTATTACTTCGTCTTTCATCGAGGTTAATTATTAGGTTCCATTCCGTCATTTTATAATCTTATGTATTTGTAATAGTATGTAAAACTGCCTCTAAATAAACTTGACGTTGCTGTATAGTGGTTCGTCCGGCGTGGCGGGTCGCGCTTGAAAGGTACGCACTGCAGTTACAGCCGGAAACAACCCCCCTCTCGCTGCCGAGGTGGCACCATTGATCCTATGAATCGGTTATGTACCGCTTTACTGAGTTTGGAATCATAATTTTATGGCCGAAAAGTTACCTAGAGCTGCTTTAATCTTAACACCACAAGGAAAAAGTTTTCTAGTGGGCCCTGAAATGTAGCCGAGACCTGGACTGACCCCAGACGATGAATGAATGAATGAATGAATGAATGGGCGGAAGATGAGATCCATTTCTTCAATTAGTAGTGCTTCACCAACCACCTTATCTGATTCAAGTTAATTTGACCTCGTATTGAATTTGCGCTTTGCTTTCTCCCCGCTGTTTAAAGGAGGCCGTGCGAGGGTCTAATTCAAAGCAGTTGGGTCGGTGTAGAGAAACTGATTCCTTCACCGCACGGTGTGGTGAACAACATCCCCGTGTTTGGCTTTTTAACAGCTCCCATTATGTTTGTTCTCCAGCTGCACCCTCCGGCGTGCCCTTCAGCTAGTTTCCATCCTCGTTGATATTTTGCTTTTAACCGGTTGACCTTCAACCGGTTCAGTCAGTTGGGTCGCCTGTGATTGACGGCCGACGCTGCGGCTGCTGATTCCTCTGCGTTCCCCTCACCTGCCGGTAGCGTGTTTGGCTGTCTGTCTGACTGAGATAATCAGCGGTCACATGACAGAGAGGGGCGGGGCTGGCTCTGCGTGCAGGTCACCCAGTGGTCAGCGCACTCTCCCCCTGACTCGGCAGTCTGAGCGACCAAGCTGTGAAGGAGTTAAGGGAGGGTATTCTTGTGTGCGTGTGTGTGTGTGTGTGTTTCTTCTCCTCCGCTGCGCTCCGCACCTCACTGCACTGCACCGCACCGCACTGCACGGTGAAGTCGGTTGCTATGGTTTTGCCCGTTGGCACCGCTGCCGCGCTTGCATCTCAGCGAGGGCGCGGCGGGCTGCGTGACGAGCGCCGCCGCCATAGATCCACTTCAGAGTGACTCATATCCTCAGAGCTGCGCTGCCCTACATCTCAGCCTGCGTGCACACGCCCGCCCGCCCGCCCGCGCAAACGCACCAACACACACACACACACAGCAGCGACTTGGCGGACGCTCCACTGTGATAGTGTGTTTGCGTTGTAGGTGGAAAATGGAATCTTTCCACCTTCACACATTTGGATGGATGGCGCCGGCCGACGCGGCTCGCTGCATAATTGGCCGTCAAACACCCGACACCTTCGCACCTCGCCGGCGTTTTTCCTCCTGCCCCCACTTCCGTTCCCCTCGACGTCGGCGCCTGCCGAGGCCTCAGGAGGCAGAGTCGCCGTGGTGTGATTAAAACGAGGAAATGTGATACGTGTTTTATCCCCCACTCCGCTCGCACCTTTTGTCCGTGTAAAAAAAACCCAGAGCTTATGGTGGGTTTATGCGGAGCGTGTGAGCCGCGTCACCCATGTGTGCGCAGGAAGGTGTCGCCTGTGTAGCTGTGATTAAGTCAGGCCGGGAGGAGGAGGAGGAGGAGGAGGAGGAAAGTGGGTCATTGGGCCAGCAGGTCAGTGAGGCATCCATGACATCACAGTTATACAACCTCTGCTTACAAAACAGTGGGGCTGCGGAGAGCAGAGCTGCCGCAGCCGGTGCCAACACACCGGAGTCGCTGCTTCATATTTTCCTCTCTCCTCTTCCTCCGCTCCTGCCGGCAAGCAGGGACACCCCTGTCTGTGCTTCTTCCTCTAACCTGCTCTTTCCGTTTTTGTCTTTTCAGTCTCAGTCTGGTGTTCCTGTCAGCTTCAGTGTAGGGTAGTTTGGTGTGGTGTGGTGCAACAGAGCTTCAATATCGGCTCTTTCTTCCGTTTCTAGGTGTAAGATGCCAGTTTTCCACAGACAAACGGCTCCTAAATTAAAAAAAAAAAAATTGTTGGTTTTGTCTTGAGAGTGATAGGAAGTGACTCATGAAACAATAAACTGAACGTCAGTGACAAATCTATTATTCATCCTGCTGTTTTTTTCCCGCGTGTCTCAACACGAGGAAAAATACTTGGTGGGATGTCTCACCGTGAGACTTCATCAGTCACGGCTAATTGGGGATTCCTTCTCACGCCAGCTGTGTATTGTTATACTCTGTTTCTGGTTTTGTACTGCTTTCTCCCTGACAACTTTAACTACGAGTGCCGTCAGGAGCCCACATTCCAGACATTTTCAAATTTCCCAGTTTAGCCCTTTGTTTGCAGCCTCCTTGCAAGAAGCAGGTTTGATTTGTTGGCGCCTCTCTTTGGAAAACAAAACTGCGTAGGCGTTTTGTCACTCACCTGGCAAAGGCATTAGAACCCTTGGTGACAGAGAGGTGGTTTCCAGAAGAGAGTGCTCCAAGAACCCCCCATTCTGGGGAGCTTATCCAAAGACTGCACGTCATTTGTTTGAAGGGATATGGAAAACAGATTTTGCATCGTTTTGGAGCAATTTGCTTTTTACACCACATCACATCATCATCTGTCTGCAGGTGTTTTGATTAGAATAGGGTTCAAAAGAAGAAAAAGCAAAAGTCAAAGCAGGAAGCCCAACACCGGAGCTCCAACATTAACAGAGCCTTCAGCTAGGAAAATGCCGGTCTGGATGTTAACCGGCTGAGGAAATGAAAGGCTCTAATATTGACTGGAGAAACCCCAGGCTGCTCTTCATTTAAATTCTGGGAGCTAACTGCTGAGTGGACGACACCAGTTAGATCATTACAAAAGATAACCTGATTGTCTCCCCCCCGCCCATCTCTTCTCCATTCAGATGCCGCTGCCATGTGTCACATCCGACGACACAGAGAACCTCTGAGAGTCGTCTCGTCTTGTGTTTGCCCTGCGGTCTGTGACTCCCCTCTCAAGCTCTCGCAGATCCACCACCGCCACCGCCGCCCGCTCGGCGCTCGCCTTCCTCCCGCAGCACCTTCCTCACCCTCTCACGGGACAGGCTGGACTGTCAGTAAGCCAAGGTTCACTCTCAACCGCCAGATGTGACACTGTGTTGAAACAGCCAGAAGTGAAGAAACTGCGTCTCTCATGTCGGTTGGTGTGTGTTTTTTTTCCTCTTCTCCCTCCACAGGGTCAGTCACAAATGTCTTCCTCAAGATTAAAAGATCCCTCTCCAGCACTTCACACCTGAACAGCATACAAAATGACCTCGAGCATTGACCGGTGAGTCTTTATCTGCAGACGATGTTACCTTTATTGTTACTGACAGTTTCACAATAAGTCTAATTTAACGACAGTTTGTCTGTTACATGCACGGACTTCACAAACTCTGAATTGCTCTGGAGTCGCTACACTGCACAGATGTATAATCAATGGACTAAATACCTTGACCTGCTTTCTCCTCTGCAGGGATGACAACAGCACCATTGATGGGTTAATGGAAGAAGATGAAAAGGACAAAGCAAAACGGTAAACACTCTGGGTTTATGCTCAGTCGGTCTGCACATGTTGTAACACTCTTGACCTGAAAAGCAGCCTCAAAAGAGCCATTTGAAACATCCTTCTCCTCTTCCTCCTCGTCCTGTGTGAACCTGCAGCGTGTCCCGTAACAAGTCAGAGAAGAAACGCAGAGACCAGTTCAATGTTCTCATCAAGGAGCTGGGCACCATGTTGCCGGGCAACACCCGCAAGATGGACAAGTCCACGATTTTACAAAAGAGCATCGACTTCCTGCACAAACACAAAGGTTGGGGGAGGGATCCATTGTGCTGAGGTGGCGTAATATGTTTATTGTTCTGCTGCATCTGCTGGCTGACAATCTGCATGTCCATCCCCATTAGAAAACGCTGCTCAGTCAGAGTCGACGGAGATCCGACAAGACTGGAAGCCTACGTTTCTTAGTAATGAAGAGTTCACCCAGCTGATGTTGGAGGTGAGTCGAAGCATTTCTTCCTCCTGTTCAGGTACGGCGAGGATGTCCAATAGTTTAAAGGTCCGATGATACGTCTCGACCCTGCTAATGAACAATCTTTTACTTATTTCGCCTGCTCCGTGAAATAAGTGCTGGAAATCTGCCCCTCGTGATGTCACATAGGGTACTGAGTTATCCCCAGCCAGGTGTTGGTTCTACCCTCAGACACCTTGTGTTTTTTTCCCCCCTTCCAAACTCACTCACTCAGTTGTAGCAGGAAGCTGAAAGAGCCTTCATGCAGGAGGCTGTAAACAGAGGGCTAACTTTTCTCAATGTGACTTTTATGAATGCATTTGTATTTTTCCAGGCACTGGATGGGTTTTTCTTGGCAATAATGACTGATGGGAATATAATCTACGCCTCTGAGAGTGTGACATCCCTGCTAGAGCACTTACCTGTAAGTACGGTGCGATGTTCAAAGAAGTAGATGCAACAGAGGAATATTTTCAAATTATGATGACTTCATTCATTTTAATTAATAGGCTGAATACATGCAAGATCTTTAAACTGCGCTTTATTTCCCCCATTGTATAAGCAAAACACATCTCTTCGTCTTACTACACCATACTGCAGCACTGTGTTATAAATAAATAATAAATAAATAAATAAATAAATATAATCAATCCCATGATGATGTTTGTGTCTGTGGAATGTTGGTTATTTCCTCACACTTAAAGTTTGTCGGCTGCTGCTTTGCGTCTTTCAGTCTGATCTCGTGGACCAGAACCTGCTGAACTTCTTGCCAGCCGGGGAGCACTCAGACGTGTACAAGGCTCTGTCCTCCCACATCATGGAAGGAGAGACGCTGACGCCCGAATATCTGAAAAGTAAAGCTCACCTTCCGCCGCCGGCGTCGCATCTTTGCCATCATCCTGCAGATCTGGTTTCTCATCCTTTCTTTTTTTTTTTAACCCTAGCAAAAAATCAGCTGGAGTTCTGCTGCCACATGCTCAGAGGGACCATCGACCCCAAAGAGCCTCCTGTGTACGAGTACGTCAAGTTCATCGGAAATTTCAAGTCCCTGAATAATGGTGAGTTGCGCCGAAATGTGCCGGAAGTGCGTCTGAGCCGAGTCTCCCCAGATCTAATCTCTCGCCGTGTCTGTGTGTGTGCTTGTCGCCAGTGCCTAACTGTACCCGGAACAGTTTCGAAGGAGTGATCCAGCGATCGCTTCAATCTGCCTTTGAAGACAGAGTGTGTCTCATAGCAACCGTGAGGCTCGCCAAACCTCAGTTTATCAAAGTGAGGTTCCTCGTCCGCTCCGCCGTCTCCCGCCCGGCATTCCATCTGCTCCGCACACGCTCGCTCCCAGTGAAAAAAAAAAAAAAGATTAGTTTTAATGAGGACACAGCTCAGTGGCGACGCCCGCCCAGTCAAACACACTGGGGCTTCCTCCCGTCTGCCATTAATTTCATTCCCTCGCCGCCTCTGTTGGCTGTGACTTTCTCTTTAAAAACATCACAGCCGTCGCTTTTCCACTCTGTGAAATGGCTCATTTGTCCCACCCAGTCAAAGAGCTTCTCAATTTTGTCTAGTCTTATTAGAATTTTTTTTTTTTTTAAATAGTCAATTGGACCAGATTTTGAAAAACACACTCAGCATCTTCAGACCTCATCAGACTCTAACCTTTCTCTGCCCTGTATCTCATTATCTTCTTTCCTCTGCCCTCACAGGAAATGTGCATTGTAGAAGAGCCTAATGAGGAGTTTACCTCCCGTCATAGTCTAGAGTGGAAGTTTCTGTTTTTGGACCACAGGTAGAGTCTTTAACTTCATTTCTTTTCTCAATTCATTGTGCAAAATGAATGGAGCTTCTTGTTCCTGAACATTTGGTGCTCCTGAGGCTTATTCTGTGGGGGAGGGTAATTTTCACAATAATAGTTAATACTTTATGCACCGTCAAGTGTTATGCACTGCAATTGTGTCTATTCCTCATTTTTTTTTAATGATCCAAGGAGACCAAGGCCAAAAGAGGCAACAGTCTGACTTCTTATTTCCTGATCTGGAACAAATGCAGCTTCCCACTGACGTGACACCAGCTTAAATTTGAGTTGCACCATGTCGACTTTTGTTTTGCTGCTGCAGCAGTGATTTAATGTTCTGCTGTTTATCTGCCTGCCTGTCGACATCAAATTATCAAATGAAAATCCAAAGAGCTTGCGAGGCAGCTGGGGTGCAAACATTTCACATCTGAAATCTTGCAGACCGTGGAAACTTGAACACTCACCCAAATTCCTCTCAGCTGGTCTGAATATGACAGGACTCATCAGTGTCTTTTGAGGAAAAAGAGGCGGTACCTAAAGTTGGGGTTTAGCAGTGCTCAAGGAAAAGCTACTGCAGGATTGTTCAGCAAGGACGCTGCAATATTCAAACGATAAAAAACTAGACCGTGTTTGATTTAATATACCCATCACCAAAGTGGCCCAGTCTAGTGAAGAAATCTGATTGGCACATTCATTGTGATAAAATGTTCATCCAGCTTTTGGCCGAAACAACAATAATAACATTAATTGTAATAATCATAAAGGTGTTCTTTCTTTGTTCAGAGCGCCACCTATCATCGGTTACCTGCCCTTTGAGGTCCTGGGTACGTCGGGATACGACTACTACCACGTGGACGACCTGGAGACGCTCGCCAAATGCCACGAACACCGTGAGTCCGGCACTCTGACGACTGAGTGTCGCACACACACACACACACACGATGGACGTCAGTCAGCTTTGATTCCCTGTGTGTGTCCTTCAGTGATGCAGTACGGCAAAGGGAAGTCCTGCTACTACAGGTTCCTCACCAAAGGGCAGCAGTGGATTTGGCTGCAGACCCACTACTACATCACGTACCACCAGTGGAACTCCAGACCCGAGTTCATCGTCTGCACGCACACGGTGGTCAGGTACGTGGAGGGTTGAAGCAAGTTGCATTCGTGGGACGTTCTTGTCGAGGCCAGGAGTGTAAAACTCACTGTAATTATGACGGTAACACATAGATGGATAGATAATGTGGTGGCATACCCACAGTATATCTGCTACGATATCAAAAGAAGAAAACAAAAACTCGAACAATGGAGTGTTTATTAAACTTTTTTCAAAATCTGTGTCAGTCAGGCTGATTTATTCTAGTGACGTCACTCTTCCAGCAGCGTCAGGGTCTTGCATCTGCACTTTTGCTTGTCATTTTGTTGAAGTTCCCACTTCCTGCTGCTCTACTTAATGGTAGCTGACGAAAAAAAAGCTCTGCTTCTGCTTTATGTCAGACAGACTCACCGTTATACATCGAATGTCATTGCGATGCAGCGAGACTGACCACTGTTTGTGTCTCTGCTTGACAGTTATGCCGAAGTAAGAGCGGAGCAGCGGCGAGAGCTGGGAATAGAAGAATCCCACCCTGAAATCACAGCAGACAAGGTGAGTCTTCTGTCCCGCTCGCTGTGTGGTTTGCAACAGAAAGCACCCAGCGGCGACGCTGACTGCTGCGACTTTTCTCCGCCGCCTTCGCAGCAATCGCAGGACTCGGGCTCCGAGTCTCAGCTCAACACTGCCAGCCTGAAGGAGGCGCTAGAGCGCTTCAACCACAGCCGGACGCCCTCGGCGTCGTCTCGCAGCTCGCGCAAGTCCGCGCACACAGCCGTGTCTGACCCAGCCTGTGAGTGCCCTGCGTCGCAACAGCATTCATTCATTCATTCATTCATTCATTCATTCTCTTCCTTTTTCTCCACCCTCAGCCTCACAGATGAAGCTCCAGGGCGACAGGAGCACACCGGGTCGCCAGTCGGTATCTGCAGTGGAGATGGCCTCACAACGAAGGTCTTCTATTAGCAGTCAGGTCAGTCGAGTCACATGTCGCATAATGAGGAAGAATTAAGTGGGTTTTTTTTTTTGTTGTTTCTGAGACTTTATTTTCTCATTTTGTTTTAATTGTACCAGCAATCAATGAGCTCTCAAAACACGGCGCAGAACATAACACCGTCCATGGTTTCACAACAACAACAACAACAACAACAACAACAACAACAGCAACAGCAGCAGCAGCAGCAGCAACAACAACAACAACAACAACAACAACAACAACAGCAGCAGCACAACAACAACAACAACAACAACAACAACAACAACAACCACAACAACAACAACAGCAGCAACAGACTCAACAGCAAGTTCAGACCTCTGGTCAGGTAAAGCATATAGTACACATCTTTTTAATATAAAAAACCAACAGATTCCTGAAATCATGCTGGATTATTTGTTATTAATTAGTAATAGCCCAGCTTTAAAAAAAATCATTAAAAAAGGTCAAATCTACAACATCCCATACAGGAAACAAAATTGAAAAAAATAAAAGCAATAACTTTGTACTTGTTGGGCCTGTGTGGTTCTGTGACAGTCAATGGTTCAGTTCTGCAACCAGCTGGATGCCATGCACAGCATGAAGGAGCAGCTGGAGCAGAGGACCAAGATGATCGAGGCCAACATCCAGCGGCAGCAGGACGAGCTGCGGCAGATCCAGGAGGAGCTGCAGCGAGTGCAGGGCCACAGTCTGCAGGTTGTGCGACGAGTCGATCCGCAGCCGCTCGGCCGTTCTACTCTCCGTTCTCAAATGTCGTGTCTGGATTTTATTTTACTCACCGTTTCCCCGTCGGGTGGGGGGAATTCTCGCAATCTTTCAGATGTTTCTGCAGAAAGGAGCCGCGGGACTGAACCTGAGCTCCATTCAGATGGCGCCGGCTAACGCAGTGCAGCAGGGGGCGACGTTCAACATGCAGGGCCAGTTGGTGTCCCCGGGGCCCCTGCAGGGCGCCATACAGCAGCAGCACGCTGTCCAGCCTCAGTCCCAGCAGCAAACACTCCTCCGGGACCAGAGCTCGGCTCTCACGCAGGTCGGACGAGCTCCTCTGTTTACTCTCCCGCCGATTCCCTCGTGGCGCCACTGAATTTCCCCCTCTGGCTCTCTCCGCTCCAGTCCCAGCGCTCGTCCCTCACGCTGCAGCCGCAGCAGAATCCGCTCTCGGCGCCTCTCTACAACACGATGATGATCCCCCAGCAGAGCTCCACCAACGTGGTCCAGATCGCCACCAGCCTGGCCCAGAACACTGGACCAAACACTCCTGCTGTGGCCACGTTTGCACAGGAGCGAGCCACCCAGATCAGGCAGGTTCTCCTCACCATGATCACCACCGTCAGCTTTGTGCAACGATATCGCAGACACTTAATAACGCTCATTTTATGGCCCCTGACAGGTTCCCTGCTGCTCCTCAGCTGCTCACCAAGCTGGTGACGGGACAGATGGCCTGCGGGGCAGTGATGGTGCCCACCACCATGTTCATGGGACAAATGGTGACAGCCTTTGCTCCTCAGCAGGGCCAGACTCAGGCCATTAGCATTTCCCAGCAGCCGCAGCAGCAGCAACAGCAGCAGCAGCAGCAGCAGCAGCAGGAGCAGCAGCAGCAGCAGCAGCAGCAGCAGCAGCTGTCCCAGGTCACTGCCATGCAGCCAGGGCAGGCTCCGCTGGCGCAGCAGCAGACACAGTTCCTACAGGTGCAGCGGCAACGTCTGCCCTCATTTGAGTTGTAGCCGTGATTTTTGAGTCTCCAGTTTGAGTCTGTAAAGTTTGTTGACGTCAAGCAGAGGAAGTTTCCGCTCTGGAACTCATGACTCGTGATTGGTTTTGAAACGCTTAGTTTAAGTTTGACTGAATGTTGATGTTAACTTGACTTTAAATGCTTTCAATTCAAACTTGCCGAGATGGATGAGCACAATTTCAGAACTGAGATCTAAGATCTAACCACCTTCGAGAGGTCGTTTCAAATCACATTTGGACAGATGCGTCTCAGTGTGAGCAGCTCCAAACACACCCATCGGTTTTGACTGTCTGTGACGTCACTCTATGCGACGTACGACCCAATGCGCCAGACCAGAGAGCGACATTCCAGGTGCGGAGCTGTTAGGTAATGGAGCAGACAGACAAAGTAGAAAACAGCAGTCCCCGGACAGAGCAGGAAACTCATTGGCTCATCAGTGTGTGGGGAGATACTGTAGCTCCATTCAAGCCAAGCTCCAGGGCAGGTATTGACAACAAGTGCCGCTGTCGCAATGATATGACGTCACACACTGCACGCTACGATGGACGGTGCCTCCGCTCCGATGTTGTTGCTACAGCAACCTGTCAGATGGGTCAGTAATGTGGCCCAGTGTGAACAGAGCCAGATCCCATTTGTGTGGACAGTCAGCCCTAAAAATCGGATTTCAGAAGGAATCTGATTTGAATCAGATTTCCCTGCAGTCTGAACGCTTCCCCGAATCCCTGATGATGTCAGTGGTCATGTACAACCCTGATGACACCACGGCCACATTAAGCAGAACTACTGTTGTAGCACAACTACAACACAGCAAGTTTCAGATGTTCGCATAGTTCCACCGAGACGTCTCACCTACTTGATTTTCCTTTTTTCACTTTCACCGCAGGCTTCTCGGCTCCTTCACGGAAACCAGTCCACCCAGCTGATCCTGCAGGCGGCCTTCCCCCTGCAGCAGCAGGGCACCTTCACTGCCACAACACAACAGCAGCAACAGAAGCAGTTGCAGCAGCAGCAGCAGCAGCTGGCCCCTCACCGGGCGGACAGTTTGTCTGATCGCTCGGCCGCGCAGCGGCAGTAGCCGAACGGTGTCACCAGTGGAGTGTGGAGCTGTGGACCTGAGGACGCTGACGGTGCTCTGAGGAGGAGGAAGTGCTGGTGGTCGTCTGCTGGAAGTGCCACCCAGTGACAGGTGACCGGACGGGCCCGGCTGCACCTTCAGCTTTTTGCACTTAGCTCCCCGAGCGCTGCAGGGAACCAGAACTGGGTCTGCTGCCGTTCTGGCCGTAGACTTTGGCTCCTCTTCAAAGCCTTTTATTTTGCCAAGAAACGGAGCTGCAGTGTCCGTACCGGACCCTCCCAAGCCCCTACCCGTCTGTGTGCGTGTGTGAGTGCGACCCTTGTGCGTGTGTCTAGTTGTCCCCTACAGAATCACTTTATGCAGAGCTGTCTAAGACAATGCAGCCCAGAGCAGCCAGAGGCTCGTTGTTGTGTTTTTGTTTCTTCTCCTTCCCCGCTCTTGTTTTCTTTTTATGTAAAGAAAATGAATAATTATGGGTCAGAAAATATTTTTAAGAATGTGGTGTAGAGTGAACTTTTACTGTACAGAACGTGTAATATATCATGTAAATACAATGAAAAAGAAAGAACTAATATTTTATATGATGCATGAAATGCGTATAGTCTGATATTTGCAGCTTGGAATATGTTTATTTTTCTTTCTTTCTCCTGTATTTTGTCTCATGTGTCACAGTTTGTTTGATCCTTGACCCAGAAAAATGTCATATTATCAAAAAAAAAAAAAATACATTGTTTGGATCTATTTTGCTTTCCCTTCTGAGATGTATAAAAAAAAAACAAAGAAACGCAAGCCTCGCCTCATGCTGACTCAAACTTTTCCATAATTTTTTTTCAGAGCCATAACTTTGTTGATGCTGTTAACAGATGACATATCTCAGGTGGAGCAGTTTGTGATTGCACAGGTTTAGATAAATTCAAGTTACATCCTTGCTCCCGGTTTACTCTTTAGCCGCTTCGCCAGGTTGGAAGGTGGAGGGTTTTCGGACAGACGTCTTCCTTAGCGTCTTCTTCCAGTTCTGCCCTGCACAACCCGGACAAGTTATAAACCGAGTGGTAAAAGGCTTCTGTGTCAGGTGCCGAATGCACCTGTGTCTGTATACATTGTGATATTATGACATTGCTCAGCTGCAACGCTCTAAGGTCTTGTGCAAAATTCACTGAACCAATGCTTTGGTGAACCTCCCAGCAGTCCCAGTAGATGGTCATTTTTGCTGTGCCACTTTTCAGTGTGTGCTGCAACAGGCGCTGGAAATTGGCCCTCTGTGATGTCACAAACTGTACTGATAGCTCCCCCAGCGTGGTGGTGATCTCCAACTGTCCCGCAAAACTGCAAACTGGCTTGCTAAGAATGCAATTGCTCTTTCTTGCCACAAGAGGGCATAGTGTCAGCAAATTGTATAACGCCAAACACCAGTTTAATTGTTTTTTATTCTATTGTTTGCTTTTAGAACACATGGATAAAGATTTTTTTTTAAACACAAATATGGGATCTGTTCCCACATATATTAAAAATATGTTGTATTATCTAAATAAACCCTTTACGTTACCTCAGACAGGATAGCTCACTGGATTAGACTGCTGACTGTGGTGCAGGAGACCTCAGTTCAATTCA
This sequence comes from Thamnaconus septentrionalis, assembly GCA_009823395.1. Lineage (NCBI taxonomy): Eukaryota > Metazoa > Chordata > Actinopteri > Tetraodontiformes > Monacanthidae > Thamnaconus > Thamnaconus septentrionalis. Next base: position 4,984,223 of record CM020508.1, on the reverse strand, counting down.
AATTTGAGGCAACTGAAATTTAACCAAGATTTTATTCCCATCTATGTATGCTTGAGGTACTTGTATGCGCCTGCAGTCTGAAGTCCAGAGGGGTGGATAGCTCAGTGGGTTAAACTACTGACATAGAAATGTCATCCAAGGACCTGCTCTTGAATAAATCATGGGTATAATTCAAGTGCAGCTGAGCTGTCGCTGGCTGGGACACTGCTGCCACCTGCTGTGAGTTATAAACCAACTGGAAGCTCAAAAATGAAATGGTTTTGAAGAGCTAATTGTAGTTGTAGATATTATTTCATGTATTCATTTATTTAATGATTCACATTTATTTCTTGAGCCAAAAGCATGTATCAATCAAAACACTGCATATTAAGAGCTACAGTATCTACTGTTTTGCTCCCTTTTGATGAAAAAAACAACAACAAAAAAACAGTAAGGTGACATCTTTTTTCTGTTCTGTCGGACCTCACTGATACATTGATCGAGATTCCTTCCTACCTGCAGATACATAAAATGTCATGCACTCCTCTTCCTCAAGTGATTTTTGCCCTAATAATCCTGATGGTGCAACTGGCCTGCAGTTTGAAAATTAAAAAGTACCATACCTAATGCACACTCATGAGTTCCTGGCAGGTTAAATCAGGATTACACAAATCAGTTGTTTTCAGTCAGGTGTCCCCTTGAACTTGTTTCTCATGTAACCCAGTACCCCTCTCCAAAGTATGTTTCCCACAATCTTGATTGCAAGTGAATACGGCGCAAAAATGAGAGAAAATGTATTGTAACGGACGTCCTCTTGAGATGCACCATCTCGTTTTCAAGAGGTCCGCACAAATTCTAATAACAAATTCAAAAATCAGGATCACATGAAACCATTTTATTAATGTTCTTTGTTTTCTCTACAGATATAAAGTCATTTACACGAACAACCCTTATCTTTTATTTCACATCCTTGTGTAGTCTGTCAAATATTGACTATGCAGCTTTATAGCACGTTGACTTACAAAAATATTTCTTTGCTCACTGTGACACCACCCCTCCACATTTTATGGTTCATGTACTTAAAAAGAAAGTGATCCTAAATAAATAGCTTAAAAAAAAAAAAAAGGTCGGGAAAACATAGGCTTGAAGTATTACATTGCTGGGTTTAAACAGCAGCTGTAGGCGCTAGACACTGTAGGTTTTAATACTCTGCTTAGTCGTATCTTTTCTGTACCTGGTAGATTCTTGGATAGCTTTTGAGGTTCATACAGGACGTGGGCTTGATCACTGAGAAAGCTGTAGTGCAGTGTAGGAGAAGCTTCACACTGGTCCATGTGTTATTACAGTACCTGTAGGTGGGAGCAGTCACAGTAAAACTGGCCCAAAGGTGTCAAAGTTCTAAACTGGGTAATCTGGTGCTTCACTGCTTTTTACAACTGATCATTAAAAAGGTCCCATATTGTGCAAAATTCACCTAGTGTTTTCTCACAATAATATGCGTCTCTATCCCGTCAGTCAACTCCAACCCAAACGTTTTTTCTGCTCTATATCTCAGAAAGTGAAAAACAAGGCCCTTTGTGAAGTCAAAAAGACCACCGACATCTCTCCCGCTTTAGTTTCAACACCCACAGCCAGCTGCTAGCCGTTGGCTCCGCCTGCTGAGGTAAAGCCGCTCCACTGGAGTTTAGGATAAAAAACAAAGGTCTGCAAATTCGCACAATATGGGACCTTTAACCCAGAGTATCATTAGAGCTTTATTACACATCACGCTAATTTGATCTTACTCTCTCACAAGGCCTTATTTAGTTTGAACAATCTGTTTGACCCCCAAAACAGGAAATTATAAACACCACATAAAATTAGAACCTAACCGGAGGTTGCTTGGGAAAAAATAAGTGCCAATGTCCATGAAGGGAAAAGGCAACTGAGTCACCTGAATGCACCTGAGCTCACATCAAACAGGGGGGGAAAAAAAGAAAGAAAGAAAAAAAAAAAAGCATTCAACGTCTTAAATCAAAGGCAAATGTTTTGCAGATGGCTGGGGGGGAAGGAGGTACTCTATGTGTGTGTGTGTGTTTCTGCTTGTGGGAAGCAGCACCTTTAAAAAAAAAAACCCAAAACAATCAGTAACATTTCAGTCATCTTCCTCTCACACAGATAAGAACACTGATGCCACAGAGCCGCCGTCATGTCCACTTCCGTCTCCGACCAGGTGGTGTCACTCAACGGCTTCTTCTTCTCACAAAAGGTTTATTGTAACCGATAAGGCGACTTCGCCTCTCCTATGGGGCTTCAGTGTTTTGACTGGTCGGAACCTTATTTAACTCCAGCACGGTGGTGGGTGCGCGAGTGCTCAACCCGCGTGAGACTGAGCGAATGCCTGGCTAGGAGACGAGGACGTGGCTTTAGCTCTCAATGTCAAACGTTCTGAGGGACACAAAGTCAAAACTACAGCTCTAAATGGCAAACTTAAATTTTACACGTATGTACAGAGCGGGAACCTGAAAGTCTCTCGTCCGATTAAAGTCCAGCATCGGGTTTGATGAAGAGTGCGGAGAGGGCAAACGCCAGGAAAACAATCCCTCCGATGATTGTTACTATGGAAACAAGTCAGGAAAACAACATTTCAATTACGACGCAAGTAAACCGAGTGGACGTCAGGGGAATATTCGGTCAAATTTACTGACATTCTCTTCGTGATAATAAAAAAAAAAAAAAAGAGGTCAAAATCTTACCTGTTCTGACCGATATCTTCTGGGCGATCATTCTCCCTCCGATCACGGCCAGTCCTGTGCACAGACAGTGTCCCAGGGTCCCACCTACCGCCACTCCAAACGGATCCTGGGAATTTTAGAGATGGAAAACCACTCGTTATGACACACAAACAAAGAAAACCACCCAAAGACAAATATCATGTATTTGTTGGTGGTCTTAAAGTCTCATGGGATTTGTCATTAGTTTAGCACTTGCACGGCCTGAGGGTGAAATTCAGACTAATATCCCCAGAAAAATAAAGAGACACCTGGAACGGAGAAGCCACTGGGCGAGGACCTCATTTTCATTATTTTCATTCAACAATATTGTGCAGCATTTAATGCTCGATCCTCTCCCAGAAAGCGATGCGCCAGTTGCTGTTCTTGCTATGAGCATTCACGTTTATTCGTGTTTGCCTCAGTCGATTCCGTTTGGTGGGTAAAGGTCTTGCAGACAGCGACCGACCTCTCTCGCGGCCAAGATGATGGTGGTGAGCTGCGAGCGGTCCCCCCACTCCGCCAGGAAGGTGAGGGTGAAGGCTTGGATGAAGATGGGCGAGACAAAGCTGTGCCACTTCTTCTGCGGGACGGCCGTCCCTGTTCCAGCCTCCACGTCCGGAGCTCCGTTCACCTGTTTGGATCGCTGGAGCTGCAAAGACGAAGATCCATCAGCACAGCTCGCAAAGTGCTGAATGTTTCACGCTTAAGCAACGAACCCAAACCTGCAACTTTTCACCTCCTTGTACTCTTAGTGCCAACAATCACTCTGTGAAATCAGCCTCCGGTTGTATTTCAGGACAAGGTGCATCGACGCAGTCATGCATACCAGATAGGAATAACCAAGATAATAGTCATTTATGACAACAGATTAGTTTTCCCCACTGAAGTTTTATGATGAAAAATCGATTCGAGTCATTTCAGGAAGCCATGTGAGCTGCAGATGAAAGAGTAACGTTTCCAAAACCACCTGCAGTTTTGGCACAAGAAAATTTCTAATTATGAAGAAGGAAAAGTAGTTTTAGAGGTGCCAATTTACACTGAAATTGGGATCAACAATGCTCATATTTAGCCCTCTGTTTACAGCCCTCTATAAAAATGCCTATACATTTTTTTCCCCTCATTTTCTGGTGAGTTCACCAACAAGAAAGAGACTCTGCCTACTGTTAGAAGAACGCGCTGGTAAAGACACATTTGCATTATATTGGACCGCTGCCTTGTATATTTGAATGCATAAATCCTACATGTAAATTTAGGGGGTGACGCAGCAAAATAATTCACAGTGCTCTCTCGCTATCTGAGTGTTTCCCACGTTTAACATGAACTCAATATTACTGGACAAAAACCTTTGATGTACCTCTTCGTCCTTCTTCTTGATCTCCGCCTGCACCTCCTCCAGCTCCTCCTGGCCTTCATCGGGGCTCATCCTCAGGCCTTCTCGCAGCATGCGGATGCCAAAGATGGCAAAGAGAGCAGTGGACACGTAGTATGTGTAGATTCTTGGGATGATGGTTGTGGCATAGCCAAACAGCACTGAGGAGGACACACAAAAATCAATTTGCTGTCGTTCCTGCATGAGAAGGAACAAGCCGAGCATGTGCGCCCACGTACCGGAGAGGCAGGTCATGAGTCCCAGGGCCAGCATAGCTCCCACCAGCACGGTGAGGCGGTTGTAGCGCATGGCCATGATGGCGGCGATGAAAAACGTCTTGTCGCCCAGTTCGGACACGATGATGACGGAGATTGAAGCCACGAAGGCGTGGATGAATCCCAGGTTTCCTTGACTGGCAGCATCTTGGGCAGAGACTGGACCCACTGGTCGAACCGTGGGAACTTTCTGAGGGAGGAGAGCAACGGAGCAACAGTTACAGAGGAGAGCTGCGCCTGCTCACACTTGTGTTGGTTGTGATCGTTTTCCTTCATTCTGATACATATATTTTTTATTTTAACACCTTTGACCTACTGTTATTTTGTATGCCCGATTTCCGATATTACATATGGACTTTTGTCATTGTACACGTCCAATGACAAATATATTCGACCCTATTCTAAATCTGTGACAGCGCCAATTGTCAGTCCATATGTAATATCGGAAATCGGGCCATTGTGACGTTACAAAGGGTTTCCTCACACGAGGTTGCGCCAAAACCTACCAGTTAAGATTTGATGTTTATTCTCCCATTCAAATTACCAACCCTTTTTTTTGCAAGCGGTAGTAAATAGAAGGCTAAATAAACTGTTCTCAGGCAGTCGTGTCGTTTTTTCAGGAAAACTATCAGGAGCGTGGGAGGAAAACGGATCTGAACTCGGATGAGGATATGACTCGTTTAAAAAAAATAACAACAACAACACATACATTAAATGCACAAATCGAGTCGGAGAGTCAGTCACCATTCGTTTCCACGGAATATTTGCTATGTTTCGCTCGAAAGACGAGCTGAGAACTCCTGGAGCTCACGTTACACCCGGAACGAGGCGCCGCTGCTAGCGAGTGCGGGCTAGCTCGGAGGAGCTAGGAGGCAACGGGACGCGAGCTTCCAGTTGGTTTACAGCTCAACACTGTCGAATACATTCATTAAAACGACGTGGGGCTATTTGACTGAGGATACTACCTCCTGCTTGGGCTGCTCCGGAACAGCTGCGTTGTGTTGTTCCTCTGGAACGGCGGCAACTCCGAGCGACAACAGCAACACGACGGCGAGCGGAAACAACACACATCTCACACTACTTCTGTCAGACCGTCCATTTCCTCTGCGGACCATTGGAGGCATTCTGGCTTTAACAACAACAACGAAAAATAAACAAATTCCGCTACTGCTTGCTGTTATTTTTACCCCCCAAAAAGTCACTTAACGTAAGCGGCAACGGAGCTGTACAACTTCATATTAGCATCCTAAGCGGTTCCAGGGACGCTCGGCTGATACACGTCACGAACACACCGACCGGTCCGAGCGGTCTCGACTCGAAGCGGAAGTCAGAGTCCTTGTGACGCGCCGGTTCAGGCGGGATTTGAAAGTTGATTGGACTATGAAACAAGTGAACTCACTTTTATGTGACGTGTATGTAAGACGGCGCAGTGATTGGATAATAGGCTTGCCAGAATGAATTTATTGTTCTGAAACGTAACAACAGTTTAAAAACAAAATAGCCTCTTAATTAATAACGAAGTAAAATGAATAAATACTTAACAAGAGCATTACAAAAGAATAAACTTTAAAGTGATGTTTTAGACAGTTTTTTTTTTAAAAAAAAAATTCTTTTATTTGGTTATTTTTAGGTGTTCTGGTCGCATTCATTTTTTTTTTTGCCTTCGGCCATTTCACTTTAAATAACAGTCGACATTTTTTATTTATTTTTTATTTTTTATTTTTTTATAGTATAACAGAACTTTTTGTACAAAAAATAAAATACACTTAGATTTACACATTTACATTGGGACCTTTAACTGTACAAAGCTTAGAATGTTTACACAGCTTAAAATAATACCTTAAAAATCCTTTCAACCCTAAAATTAACACTGCTTATGCAATTTAAGGGGGGAAGTTTGACTTTGTAACACCAAGAGAATTCAGTGTTGGAGAGAAAGGAGAGTTTTGGTCTGACAGATTCACAACCACATTTAAATTGTACCGTCTTTCTTTGTGGTCAGGTGAAGGGCATCACAGAGATCTTATTATAGCACGAAGGGTATAAATGCTTTTCTGTGTTTCGGGTAAGGCTTGTACTTGATCAGATAAAGTTCATGACAGAGCTGCGCCGCCAGTGCCTGGTTCGTGAGAACATAAAGGGCAACGAGCCACCAGGTGAGGGACTGGCCTCCGAGCAGCAAACTAAAGGAGACGTAGATCAGCAGCTCTGGCAAAGTAGTGCGGACAGGACACGAGCTCGAACCAGCCTCCCACTGGCATCCGGTGGGCCAGAGTCTCCACTGCCCCTGGAGGACGAGAGACAAACAGCAACATGAAGCATCAGGAGCCTGCATCGTCCACAACTGATTGTGATTTTCTTTCACTGCGCCATCTAGTGGACAGTTAGTTTATCTTGCCTCGCAAACAGACTTGCACTGCCAAATAAGCCAATTGGTTTATGTTCACTTGACCTGAACTAAAATCTATTGCTCTACATGGGCTCGTTGATGCATGTTGTGAATTATGAGAATTTAAGCTCGTCAAATCCAAATAACATTGCAAATCAATTTTGCGTGTCATATTTGTGTTTCTGCCCTTTGACTCTGAATGACTAGAAATTATGATTGCTGTTTATATATGTAGTCTTGGCATTATTACAAATTTGTGAATATTAAAAATTTCCCGTGAAAAATCTGACATTAAACTTAATGTGTAAATATTTAGGTCTATGGCTTTTTCAAATTCAAAATCAGTAAGGGCCTCGAGATACTAATGGCATCGTACAACGTCAGAACTTTGACAGATGAACATCAACCACTACACAGATCTTTTTTTTTTTTTTTAATGCAAAGACAACACGTTTTAAGAAAGGGCTGAGAGCCAAAGCTCACCTGACTTGCCGACCCGAAGCCTGGCCAACAGAACTATGCACTGATGCTGCAACAGTGAAGCACCAATATAAAGTGCACCTCCTGCTATGTGGAACCAGCCCAACTGTGAGAGGAGAGTTCCACTCCCTGGAAAAATAACAGCGACAACGTTAGAACAACAAAACAGAATCAAGCAATCCACAGTGTAGAGAGTGATGAACGACTCCAGTTGAACCTTGTCCTTGATGGTCTGAGCCGAGCACCGTCAAACCCAGCAGGACGTAGTAACCCAGACCAAACACGTACTGCACCAGATGAACCGTTCCGGTGTCGGAGAAGACACTGACACACAGACACTCCTGCAGCCTCCTCAGAGAGTGGACGCAGATCAGCGGCAGCAGCAGCAGAGTCGACAGCTGTGGGACTGAACACAGCGTGAGAATCAAACATGAGAACCAGTTTGGCCCTGGTGAAGGAGGGTCAGCCTACCTTCTTTGCTAGGGCTTGGTACGCTGGTCAACGTGTCCAATATTCTAGTCAGCCATGAAGGGTACGACTGGCCCTGAAATCGGAAGTTCAGGTGGAAGACAAGGAGAAGAGTATTCCAGCTAACGGATACAGCATAGAAATGCCAAAACCACCTGAAAGACAGGACAGAAAAACAGCCCAGATTGACAGATTATTGTTTAGTTGCTAGTCAAATGGCAGCTAGTATTCCTGAGATCCTGAGAAGTGAAACATTATAACAAAATTCAAATGTAAATCCTATTTAAAAAACAAAGAAACAAAAACCACTACGGATAAGGAAAACCAGCAGAGTTGATCACTTTAAATCTGCGGCAGTATGTCCAAACATCATTCGATAATAATCTCCCTGGTGATTGGTCTTGTAACAGCACATTCTACATTCAAAACTTAGAAGTAAACAACAATAAAAGAAAGAAAAAGAAAAAAGAAAAGCATGGTTGTAATAAATAAATAAATAAATGAATAAACAAACAGCGAGACCAGAAAAGTTACCTCTTTGGGACGTCAAACACACGCAGCCATCTGCCTCGTTTGCAGCTTTCTTTCGTTTTCCCGTAACGAATAAGATCCTGAAACAGCACGGACAGCCGACATGTTTTGTATTTTATTGGCAGGTATGACGAGACTTTGTGAACACAAAAGGCTGCGAGGAAACAAACAGCCAAAAAGGTCCAGAGAGCATCGACAGGACTCGGGTTCATTTTCCCGAGTCCAGCTGGTGCGCAACGCTGATGTTGTGTGCGACGTTGAGAAGGGACCGACGGTAAACGTCCAGGGGCACAGTAGTTCCGGGTGTGGAAAAAAGGAAGAATAACTAAGCATCAGATTTTGACGTTAATGAGTTTTATTTAAATCATGTCACTGGAAGAATTTGTGACAAATTTGGTCCTTTGCCATATATTTGTCTTGTGGGTGGACAGGAAAGAACTTAATCGACATTTTATGCAAACCTAATAGAAAGTAGTAAACCCACTTTAACTGTCTACCTTCTGCTTCAGCAAATGTTTACATTTGCCATAGTTAATATAACTGAAATATTCTAACGGGATATGATTTTTTTTTTTTAATTTTCACATTACAATTGTGTTTGCTTTTTACGTTAACTAAAAACATAAACCTGAGGGTGAAGTTTGTTTTTACAATTTCTAAGTGGGATTGCAAAATAATAGACACAACATTAGAACACAATTTCAATGAAAAGCTATTGAACATGTTCTTTTGATTGTCTAGCCTGCGCTAAATCTTGTATTTTAATTTTAATTTCTGGAAATGTACAAATTGCATGTGACAGCATTAAACATCTGGACCAAGTCGTCTCACTTTGATCTTGGGGACAGTGTTGACTGACCAAGTGGCCTGGACACTTCACTCATAAGCGACTTTACGCTGAGTTGTCTTCACACTGGTCCGTCTGTGTTTACAGTACAGCATTACACTGAGGGCAAAAAAAGCGTTTTTTTGGTGAAAAGTCTTTGAGGCATTAAAGTTCAGGATGCCTCTTAGAGGAGCACAGTATCCTGTCTGAGGAAGTGCGAACCGTTTCCTGCTTCCCTCACTCCCTCCCTCGTCCTCAGTGTCCTCCCTTTGTTTACCGCCCCATGAGCAGGACCCTCATTAGGCCCCCCAACTATTGCTGCCACCCGATCTACTCTTTTCCCCAGTGCTGCACCAAAGACACTGTACTGTTTCCCAAAGGAAACTTTGACACAGTACATCTTAATTCACTTTTCCAAAGTTTTATGACAATAACATTCATATGTAGACAGTCAGCAAACTCACCCGAAACAAGAAAAGTCCATCCTTTAGTTCTTTCCACCACACCAAAGTATGTGCTCAAACACATACACTGGAAATAAAACCCTTGTGATGTCACAAAGGGCAGTGACAACACCCACTGTCTGGTTTTGGCTCCACCCTTTCAGACTGGTGTGGCGGCCGCATTTTTGGAACCTTTTGCAAACACGTGGAAGGTGTTTGCAAAGTGTCACATTGGGCTGCAAAGTGCATTGGCTGACTGAGGCTGCTCCACTGGGGATGAACTGTGCTGCTCCAGCTGGTTTTCTTTTCAGCTTTGACTTCATCCCGTTAAAGAAACTTGAGGAAATAGAAGTTGTTAAGCTTTAATTTTAGCCACAACTTGTCAGGCCGCACATTTCTCTTCCTCTTAAAATGTCACACGCACTTCACCTTTATACAGTTTTCTACAAATTAAATTAATCACAATAATGCTGAGAAAACTTGCTCTATTTTTGTCCCTCTTGCTCCCTTTAATTTTATTCCTTCTCTCACTGTGCATTTCTCTACTTTTTCTCTCACTACCTTTCTCTCCATCTCACCACTTGTTTGTGTCTTTCTCCACCTCCCCTTGTTTCTCTCTCTCTCTCTCTCTCTCTCTCTCTCTCTCTCTCTCTCTCTCTCTCTCTCTCTCTTTTGTGTACCCATGGCCTTTCTTTCAGAGCTGAATTGTGGGACACTGACCTTTGAAATCCCTCTTGTGATTGTAGTGCATAAACATGTTGAGTGCCGAGACAATTCAAAGTTCCTTCTTTTCTTTTTTGCTAAAAAACAAAGTCTTGAGGGCTTTTGAATGAGGGCTGTTTTTAAAATATGAGCCTAATGTACCATATCAATTGTGTTGTGTTTTTCTGAATTCTTGGATTATGGGGGAAAGTGAACCAAATATTGTAAGTCATTGTAAAAGCCCAGAAAACAAATACATGAAGGCTTTGTCTGTGTTTCTTTGCTTATAAATTTCTGATAAGAAAATTTGGGGCCACACAGAAATCAAAGCAATCACTTCCTGCTGAATGTGGAAAATTACGGTGAAAAACTGAACAACTTTTCCAGAGGTGCGTTCCAGAGGTGGAAAAAAAATCAGTAGTGGCCTCCAGGAAGCTCTGGTCAGGAGCAAAGTTGGGTGTTTTCTAGGGAGGGAGTCCGCAGGAGTCAGCAGGACAGGAAACATGTGGATTCGTCATGTTTAATAACGTGACCTCTGATATAGTAGGAACATTTTTTACTCATAGTCAAATTGGGCTCTGGTTGGTTGTAAATGCACTGAATTACAAACATTAATGGTGGCCTGGATAAAATTCTGAAGGAGACAAATTATCGACCCACAGAGTGAAAGTGTTGATTTATTTTGTTTTGAAAAAATATCATAGAGGTGAAATAATCTATGGGTTGGACTTAACCTCCAAGAGCTGAAATATAGTGAACAATAGAGTTGAACAGGTAGAAATATTTTTGGTTTAGTTTGATCCAATCAAGGGGATTTGTTCTTACTTTCTTCCTGACACCCCAAAAACTGTAAAACTCAGTGAAGTCAAGAGGAACTGTTGCTGTTTTTATTGCGTAATTTCAGTAACCTTGAAAATAAGCACACAGCAACAGGGATTTAATTCTATAGAAGAAAAAAAAATGGGGCAAGCAGTCTTTGTCTCAAAGTCCCTGGCATCTGTTCAGTGCCATTTCCTGTTTCTTTATTGTATTGTAGTAGGTTTGAAAGGATGAAAGAGCAGCTGGAAATAATAAGAGGCTGAGTTAAGATGTATGTGATCGTAACACTTTGATACTCTGGACAGAAAGATGTCTGGGGGAAGAGGGCGAGGACAGCTGAGATAAAGTGGAACGATCATCTTATCACTGTGAAACAGATGTTAACGAGTGCCTTATCCACAGTACACTACAGAAATCATCCCTCTGTTCACAGCGCCCTGCAAAAAACACAAACAAGATTCATCACCCGGCTCCAACAGACGCTTGGTCAAAACTCTTACCCAATCAGTGCCCTGCTCGTTGCCACATCCCCATTTTGGAAGCAGGAACAACATGGTAACGGTTGGAACCGTGTTGGACCAGTGGAAACATGCCCTTTGTTGGCAGAGGACAAAAAGCAAGGCAAGCTCAGAGGGCGGAGCCGACACCTGTATGGAGGTGTTGTCCTTTGTGATGTCACAAGGGGCTGTTTTCCTGAGTGGAAGCACAAACGTTCTAGAAAAAAAGTGCAGCAGGCAGAAGAAGCAACGCATGGTTCATTTCAAGGCGGCAGACAGTGAAGAGAATTTTTGAAAAGTCTGGTTGGTAAATTTGGTATCAACTAAATTCAACCAGATTAGGCAAAATCTTTCACTCTTTTTAATTAGGAGGAAGTACTCCAGCTTTTATGATTTCTGATTTACCTTGGCTGGACAGTCAAACTAAAAACTGAAACCTTCCAAAAAAAATAAAAAGGAGCAGCGGCCGGTCAAAAGGTCCTCTCCTCTGTCCCCCTCATGTGATGGGTTTTAGTTCCAGCAGGGGAGAAAAGAGCAAGCTCCTCCCCAACCCCGTCTCCATCCTCTGCTGGGCTCACTGTGCACTCAGCTCCCCACAGCACCGTTGCGCTGCCACTGCGGGACTCCGCGCAACTTTCCTCTGCACTGGAATGTGAAGCTGCGCAACTTGATGGATTAACAGCCGGGGAGAACAGGCGCGAACAAGTGTCCCTGGAACCGGGTGCGCTCGTGAGGCAGCGCGTCCCAAGTTCCACCATGGCTCCGGAGCCCTCAGTGATGTCACTTTTTGGGATTGTTCTGGGAATCGGTTGCGTTGCTGGTAAGGGGATTCAAAACAGTTCTGGATGTGTTCACTGCTAAGACATAGTTTCCTCTTTTTTCTTCTTCCTATTTTTATGATTTTAATGCGTTGAAGCGTCTGTGTATGTTTCCTACGGGCCAAACACGATTATGGAGTTCGGTATCTCGCTTCCATATATGCTGAGTGTGTGTTGTGGAAGAAACTATAAAACTCATTCTGAGAGAAAGTTTTTCTTAAGAAATTAATGGAATTCACTGGCAGACATTAATTCATTAACTCATTTACTTGAAAAAGTTCACTTGATTGGTGAGCGAATGAGGGAAAATAAAGAATAGAATAGAGGAAAAAAATTCCTGGATTTTTTTTTCAAACAAATTAAACTTAAAGACACATCAGCCAAGTTTAGGTCAATTTCACTTTTTTCCGTAAGTTTCAGGATCAGGTCGGCGATTCCAGCTCGAGCAGCCAAGCATGTTTTTTTTTTTTTTTCCACCCAGCGCTGTGTGAGGGCCTCACAGGGGGGTGGTGCTGGGCAGCCTGCATCCTCAGAAACAGGAACCCCACCTATGGGCCTATTGAGCCTGACCAGGCCCATCTTCCTGCGCTTCCTGTTTTGACACAGCTCCGCCATTTTCTGCCGCCAGAGGAAAGACGGGGTGGGTGGGGGGGGGTTGTAGGGAGTGATCAGGGAGCCGCTTACACAATACTCAACGCCTTCAGAGGCGTCTGACCTAAATCTGATTGTCACTGCGTAAACAAACGGCGCTGCGCATCTTGTTTGGTGGCAAACCAACGTTTGCCCCTTTCACCCCTCAAACTCCTGCTATAAATCCCATCTTGGGGACTGATGTTTGCTTCCTGCAGCCATTGAACTGAGGTTCATGCCCGATCCGCCCACGCTCACCACCGAGGCCGTGCACCGGATGAACAAATCCGACGACCTGGAGCTCACGTGCAGGTATCCGCTCGTGCACGTCAGTTGAACCGAGTCAAACACACACACAAAAACGTAGCGTTCACATCAAATTCTTTCCTCCCCGGGTCAGAGGTCGGCAGTACCTGAGATGGTCGACTCCTCCGACGAGCACCCGCTTCTCCACCTCCGACTGCAGCGGCTCGGGCCTCTTCTGCACGACGCTGCGCATCTCCAATGCCACTGTCAACGAGACGGGGCAGTACCAGTGTTCCTACCGTGACCTGAAAGTGGAGGACGGCAAGACGTCGATGGCCACCTACGTGTTCGTCAATGGTGCGACTGCTCTTGATCGATAGTTTTCTTTTTTTTTTTCTCATGAAAGTAAAAAATAGCAACCTGGTAAAAGTGGCGTTCACAAAAAAAATGTATTCAAAACCAACCAGGTGCCTTCTGAGTCTAGAAACAAGCCAGTTGTGATGTGAAATTTGAACAAATAGGGTTTTTTGTACGTTGTACTTGGTTGATTTATTGTAGTGTGAAGGCAGATCCCAGATCCTGAGTTTTCTTCTATTCCCAAAGTGTGCGCTAAAACACTCAGATTAAGAATTTCGCCCTTTGTGACGTCACAAAGGGAACTCTACCACACACACGGCCAGGTGTTGGCTCCAACCACTGAGATTGCCTTGTCTTTTATCCCCTTCTCAAACATGTGCCAAGTCCAACAGAGCACCTGCTTGTGCGGCAGGCAGTAAACAGAGGGCTAAATATGCTGCTTCATAAACCGTGTAGCCACTTCAGTAGAGTCCACGATGTAAAATCCAGTTCTAAAATGAGTGTCAGCGCTGTGCTTTGCTGATCTATCAGTTCTTTTGACATCTTATACTGGAATGTTCCCTGAAATTCTAGACTACAGAGTGCCGTTCGTACCCTCTGAGAAGGAGTACGAGGTGGTGTCCATCCGTGAAGGCGAGCGGGTGGTGATACCTTGCCGAGGTTCCGTGGAGAACCTCAACGTCACGCTCAACACTGTAAGGAAGAGCTGTTTTTGTTATTGTTGTTTGGGCTGCTTCAGTCTCACATAAAGTTGTACACACAACGTTTTCAAGCATGATTTCACCCCTTTTGTTGTCAAAGTCAGTAAATGTCTGTGTCTGTCAGAAGTATTCAAACAAGGAGCTCCATCCTGACGGTAAGGAGACCCAGTGGGACGCCAGGAAGGGTTTCATCGTTCCCAGTCACGTGATCAGCTTCGCCGGCGTCGTGTCCTGCCAGACCCGCATTGGAGACGAGACCTTCAAGTCGCCGCTGTACATCGTGGCGGTGGTCGGTGAGGAACGAGTCACAACATCTCAGTCTAAGACCTTTTTGTCCGGTTTTGTTGCGTGGGTGAAGATCCAGAGGGAAGTGGGTGAACGCTGTGTGCTTCTCCGGGAGAACAATGGGCTGCCGACTGAGTGCCGTGCCTGCCCTGCCTTTTTCCGCAGGATACAAGATCTACGATCTCACTCTGACCCCAGCGCAGAGCAGGCTGGCTGCGGGGGAGCGGCTGGTGCTGAGCTGCCTGGCCACCACCGAGCTCAATGTGGGCATCGAGTTCAACTGGACGCACTCGGGACACGCCCTGGTCAGTGCTGCAGCAGGGACAGCGTCTCGCTTCCCTGTGATAAAGTGATTTTTTTTGTATCATTAGAAAGACACATTTCATTCCATGGTCTGTCACCCTTCCTCACATCAGACCTCGGCCACACACGGGACCCCCACAAGAAGAAGCTGTGGAACAGCCTGGAGTTGTCCAACACGCTGGTGGTGGACAACGTGACGGTGGACCACACGGGGGAGTTCACCTGCACCGCGTCCAGCGGCCTGATGGAGAAAAGCGCAACGGCCTCCTTGCAAGTGTTTGGTGAGTGGCCTCAGACCAGAGAGGCGGAGCCTCAATCACTGGTTGTATTGTATTGTTGATCCAATGTTGATGTTCCAATGTTCATGTTTTTGATTTGATTTTTGTCACTAAACACTTTCAAAATAAAAGCTAAATGTTTAATGGATTGATATTGTCCCTTTTCATCTGACGATGATGATAGAAAAGTAGGAGCGATGCCTCAGCTGTTTTTTTTTTTTTGCAGCAGCACCTGTTGAACATAAAGTGCTGTTAACTAGACTGACTTCTGTGGAGAATACCTACAAAAAAATCCCCCCAAAGTGATGTGAGGTTTAAGTCGCTGTATATTTAGCTGCTACTGTGAAAATAACAAAACCGATTTTCCATTTTTCAAGCCACATTAAATGCCTAAAACAAATGGACTAAAACATACAATCAGTCATTCGCCATTACAATAATATCCCATCTAGACTGAAGCTTCAGCACATCGCTTCAGTCTAGAACAGGATGTTGAAAAAAAAAAAAAAAAAAAATGCTAACTAGGGAAGTTTTTCGGCGATGTTGCAGAAAAACCCTTCATTGACATGAAGGAGCCATGGACCAAAGTGTGGGAGGTGAATGTGGGAGACCCGCTCACAAACATCCCCATCAAGTACTCGGCATACCCGGAGCCCAACATTAAATGGTAGGTCCAGCGCAGAGGTGAACGGCCCTGAAGGCACCGTGCTAGCTGGAAAAATTCAGCGTTAAATCGACCGCCCTTGCTCTTTTTCCCCCTCCGTCCACCAAGGGTTAAAAACGGACAGCCGCTGAAGGAGGACTACAGGATCAGGCAGAAGAGTGACGCACTGGTCATCCGCGGAGTGACAGAGATGGATGCCGGAAATTACACAATATTCCTGAGCAACAAAGTTACCAAAGAGGAACAGAAACGCTCCTTCCAGCTGCTGGTCAACGGTAACCACCAGTTGTTTATTGAATTTTTATTTTACTTGTCTTAAAGCTGCCCAATGCTGTTGACTGAATTTAAAGGGACAGTTCACACAAAAGTACCCTTTTTAAAAATTTTTTTTAACACATTTGCATCACACAGACCCCTTTTTGAGTTTCACAGAGGTAAAAAATTTCCAATTTGGGAAGGACTCCAGCAGAAGCAAAGCAAAACAAACTTGTGCATCCAACTGCTTCTGTGGCATCATCCAAGTGTCGCAATGCTCAACGGCTCAATCTGTCTCAAAAGAGATGCAATGTAACATTGTCTGTGTCAGTCTTCAACTCACGACAGGACTTTGTTCGCAACTTTGCCCAATAAACTATTTAACAATATAATATCTGCAGTTCCACAAAATGGGCTCGTCTGTTTTTTGGATGAAGCTAAAAAAAAAATAATAGTGACAATAACAGCATTATTCTTGTTTGTGGAGCTATATCCGTATGTCTATTATCTTATTAGCATATTTTAGCTGACGTGACTATCGGACAATTGGATTGCTGAGCTTCCACTGAAGAAGCCGGTCTGCAGGACGCCTTTTTCTCAGCAGCACTTTTAAAAATCAAAGGTTGACTCAGAGCAGCCACCCTGCACAGACTCAGACTGAGTGAGCGAGTGCCATCGCAACAAGACAGTGGTGTGTAACAATAAGGTGCGGCAATGTTTTTTTGTAACGCGCACATTTATCGGCTGTAAAATGTGAGGAACGGCAAAGTTGGTTTCCCTCCCGCGAAACTCAGATAAAAAAAAAAAAAATGATGTTGATGTTGTTAAATGATGGTAAAAAGCTATTCCGACGTGGTGAATGGTCAGTTTTGAGTGAACCGTCCCTTTTAAAAACCCTCAATGTCTCTCCTCACCCCCAGTTCGTCCGCATATTATTGAGAAGGAAGTGGCGGTGCACACGGACATCTACCCGCACGGCAGTAGCCCCACCCTGAGGTGCACCGCCCGCGGGTTCCCCATGCCGACGCAGATCGAGTGGCAGTGGATGTCCAAGGAGGACTGTCCAGAGGCCTTCCTGTGAGTCACACCCGCCTCCTGTGTGTGCGTGTGTGTGTGTGTGTGGACGCAGTGTTTGCATTTTTCCCCTCCCGCCACTCATTGTCAACAGGTTGTTTATGCAGAACGAGGGCATAGCTGCTTACGCGATGTTGACGAAAAACACGAGCGCAGACAATGAGAGTGCACGGCGGCTCGATAGGGATCGGCGGATGTGATTCAATGTTCCTCACAATGTACATTTTGAGCAGCAGCCTAAAACGGTCTCGGGCTCAGATTGGAAAACCTGGGAGATCAGCTGCGTGTGACCCGTGCGAGGTCCCGGCTGGCTGCAGTGGGATCTGGCTGGGCTGGACAGAGGAGGAGCAGTGGGCCGGGGGTCTGCTCAGACCCTCCTTATCTTCTGCCGACACATCAGAGCCAGATCTTCCTCAGTCGCTGTCCCCGTTTCCTGTTGTTCCTGTCCTGCTCCCTTGTCTGTAGAAGCCGCTTCCTGACCGAAGCTGTTGAGAAAACAGACAGAAAACATTGTCCTTGTGTTTGGATGGACGGGTTGCATAATGGAGCAACAACACCAGATTTACAAAAGAGAGAGAAAAAAAAAAGCGGTGCAACCTGCAACCTGCAAGACTTCTTTTGGATTGAACTGCTTCCTTTCCGCCAGGTCGGGCAACAAGAATCCAGATGCACAGCTGCGATGCACAGGCTGGAGAGACATAAGCAACAACACGGGCCAGTACCCGGCCGAGCGCATCACCATCAACAACGACTTTGCTGAAAAGGTGCCGCGTACATTTCCTCTGTGCACTTTTGGCAAAAAAAAAAAAAAAGTAAGGAAAATGCGCAAAAACCTGGAACAAGAGTGACATGTTTTTTTTTTTCTTCCAGAAAATGACGAGTTCTTTGAAGATCCACAAAGCAGAAGACCATGCCCTCTACAGGTGCACGGTCTACAACAAAATAGGAGAAGATTCGCGTGTCATTTTGTTCCATGTGACACGTAAGACTCCCTTTTTTCCCACAAAGGAACCTTATGCACACTTTTAAGATAAATCCAGCCTGATGATTATGTAAATGTTAACTCTAAACAGTCCCTAATAACAGCATAGTTAGCCCTCTGTTTACAGACTCACGCAAAAACATAATAAAAGTAAATAAAAATCTGGGTTCAGCTTCTTGCTGAAACCGACGCTTTGTTGGCCCTTCTACATGTTTTGAAGAATGTCATGACAAACTAGAGAGAGGTATCAATGCCCATTGTGACATCACAAAGGGTAGATCCCTAGTGGGGAGTTCACTGACGGACTAGAAGCATCACATTATTGTGAATAAGCATTAATAAAGTGAATTTTGCTCCTGTCCCGCTGCTCTTTACCTGGCTGCTGTCCTGCAGGAGGCCTGGAGGTGAGCGTCTCTCCGTCCAGCAAACCCCTGGAGGAGGACAACGTGGTCCTGCGCTGCAAGGCCGACCGCCACCTCTATAGCATCCTGGCTTGGTTCCGCGTAACCAACGTGTCCGAGTCGGAGCAGGCGGCGTCCGTGCAGCCCTGCCGCTCGCTGACGCTGCAGCACAAACCGCTGTCCCGCGGCGTCCGTTCCGGCTCGCAGGGCACCGACGACACGCTGGAGCTGCAGCTGCCCAGCGCCTCCCGCCAGGACGAGGGCCTGTACGCCTGCCAGGTGGAGAACGTCAAGACTCAGGAGAGGACCTGCCTGCTGCGGCGCCTCACCCTGCAGAGTGAGCAAAACCTCGACTACGCACAGACACACACACACCATGCAGAAAAGAGATCATGCAGATTCAGCCCAATGTGGAATATTTCAAATGTAAAATTCTTAAAGAAAATAAAAGGAAATACATTTTGTTTTCATTTGTGAATAATAAGCACTTATTTTGACAGAAATAGTTGGGACACTTGTCAGGAGGGTGTCATTGTACCCCACCGTGTTACAGTATCCCAAAACTGTGGATCTACACAGGATTACATTGTTTGCAATATGTTTTCTTTGCCATTAGATGCTGAAAAATCTTCCAAACTGGCCTTTAAAATGCTGTTAAGACGTTCTGACATCTATTCTATCAAATCGTCATTATTGTGTAGCTCTTATTAAAAAGTGGGAACGTTACAATTTTCTCAACACATTTTTCAATTCAAATATTCCAATATTCAAATTCAAATATATTACTGATACTTTAAATCTTTAAATGCTTCTTTCCATCCTCTGAGTCTGGTGTCATGCATGGCTTGAAGACTCTGCAGACAAAGCAAAACAGAATCAACAGCCCTAGTGCTCGTGATCTCATTTTTGTTTCTTTTTTTGCGGAACTGGTTGTGATGGTAGGCCTCGAGGCGGCTCGGATCCTGAACAACTTGACGGATCAGAAGGTGAACGTGAGCGCGACGGTCACGCCTCCACTGCGACGCCGCTGGCAGGCCGACGCCGCTGGTGCTGTGGACCAAAAACAACCAGACGGTGGTGGAGGGCTCAGGTGAGGCCGGCGGGCATCTCAGCAAGAACAAAAAAAACAAGACAGAAATGAAACCATAATAAAATAAAACAAACATGCTTTTGACAAGTCACAGTTTCTAAAGCAGATTTTTTTACTACTGTGTCTCACAGGTGTGATTCTGAGCCAGGACAACCAAACTTTGACAATCCAGCGGGTAAAGAAGGAGGATAGCGGTCACTACACCTGCACTGCCTGCAACCGCCGTGGGTGTGACGCCTCGCAGGCTTTCCTGACGACCGAAGGTCAGTCAGTCATCGTTTTTTCTGAGAGGCTGGTTGTTACTGGACCTGCGAAAAATCCCAGTGATGGAATTAGTTGTAATTTCACTTGAGTTGATCTACATCTGCAATCTTTTTTCTTTATCCTGCCCTTAAGTTGTGCCTGACCTCTATGTTTTTTGTAGTTTTTACATCTTTTGCATCTGTTCATTAATCCATTTGCAAAGATGATGCTGTTTATGATTCTTTTAACAAAGAAAAAATCTAAAAAAAAGACCTTCATTTTCTTTCAACACACTGACGGTCGTCACAAAAGGCCGCCGGTTCACACCCTTTCCACCCATCATTTTTATATCAAAGACGTAGCTTAAGAATAGCTCTGCTTCCTCACGGCAGGAAGTCGGCACACATCCTTCCGAGAGATTCTAAACTCAAAACAATGTGGAGGCAGCAGGGACAAAAGGGAGAGGCCGAGGGAGGCTGCTGCGACCTGCTCCAGCCTCCCTCGGCCTCCCTTCCCCCTGCTGATCACAGTCGCAGAGCCACAGGCAAACACATGCGCCGACTGCGGCTGGGGGCCTACGTGACCTGATCCTCGCCAGCAGAGTGAAGCCCCAGTTACATCCCAGCTGACTGGGGCTGAAGTGGGGGAGGAGAGCGGGGGGCACACGGCTTTGATAACGAGGGAGAGCAAAGGAGCCAACAAGAGAAGCTCTGTGTTTTGTTCAGTTTGCAGCAGAAGTGGTTTCTGTGAGCTCTTCAGACAGGGATGTGCATGACTGAAGAAGGACGGATGGAAACTTTTTCAGTGCACCTTTTGAAGTAAACTTGTATAGCTAAATGCGTAGGTATTTCTTGTAATCAACAGGGTAAAAAAAGTACCACAGGAAAATTCTCAGGAAGTCAGTGGGTCAGAAAGAAGTGGTTGTGGGTTTTTATTATTTGTTTCTAAGATGCTAAAATTGGTTCTTGTCTTGTACTTCTTTGAAAGAATAGCAGAAAATGACATAAATAAGCCTACTGAAATTTCCCTTGTTCGACTCAAAGCTAATGTAGCTAGCTAGCATGGATAAAACATGTAGCTTTACAAACGCTTGCTGAAGCTAGCTTGAGATGCTAATGATAGCTCCTTTATGGGCCAATGAGATATAAGCAGGGGACAGGAGCAGAGAGCCTGCCCCACTGCCAGACGGCGCAAAGTACTGACACAAAGTTGCAGATTGTTTTGAAGATTTAATTATCCACTGGATTGAGCAACAGTTAAAAAATAATAATAATGATGATCGGTAAACTGTCCCAAAAATGTCTTGCCAGGAATTTACAGCAGAAAAATACACTTGTGGAAAATTTAATTTTCCAATTTCCGATTTTCCATCCCATCATCGGAAAATTGAACTGAAAAATGTTGGACTTATTGTACCACCCAAAATGATGATAGACAACCCCACCCTCTTTCTCTCTCTCTGACCTCGCTAATGCTTCTCTCACTCTGGCTGAGCACTGGTGGAGGCAGACAGCCCATTGTGCTTGCCAGACGCGTTTCTCTGTGGCTCCAATGGTCCCAGTTGTCTTTGGCAGTCGTCGCTCACCGATATTTTGTTATCATTTGTTATGGTGAGATAAAACATCACTTTGCGTCACAGCCCAAATTCCAGCAAGTCTCCTTCCCCTAACACAGACTCACATGCACGTGCAACATGCCAAAGACAACCCAAGGCATCTGGGGAAATTTGCCCAAGAACTGTGAAAGAAAAGTCCCTAATTTTCTGACCAGGTTGGTGAACTCAGCTGCCGTGCTTCATTTCAGGTGCGGAGGAAAAGACCAACGTGGAACTGATTGTCCCCATCGGCTCAGTGGTCATCGCCATGTTTTTCTGGTTGCTCATCGTCTTCGTCATCCGCGGAAGAAAGAGAGTAAGAAACTTCCGCATCCTCATCCTGCCCGTGCCACACATTTCCTTCCTCGGAGATTCCCACAATGACTCGGTGTGGAAATTAGAAATTGGATTAAAAGCGACTCTGGGACCAAAACAGACATGCGCACGCACACACACACACACACACATTGTTGGTGTGAGACTGATTAGAAGCAACAGATTCTGCTTTCCTTTGGGTCTGGAACAACAAGGCCAAGTCACGTAGACACGTAGGCCCCTTTGAACTGGGCTGCCAACACTGACGGGAGAGCCGCTGCTCACTTTAATTGCACAAGCAGAGAAAATATTCAGGCCCAGATTTGCCAAACTTTATGCATCTTGATTGTATCAAAGAGTCGCCACCTTTTGTTATGGGGTTCAGAACCCAGATGTTTTTCAGTATTCCCTTCACAATGTTTTCTGACAGCAAAGTGTGCCTCTATTCTTGTATGTGAATTCACCAATAATGAGAAGAGGCCAGGCTGTTCTTCTTTTGCCTGCTCCACATTTCAAAATGCATGCAAAAACACACTGTTCTTAAAATGAGTTCCTTGTGATGTCAGAAACCGCGACCAGAGACCACCATCTTGTTCCTGTCCCCACCATGTAGAAGGTCCAAGAAAGCATCAGTTTCAGCAGAAAGCTAAAACTAAATGTTTTCACAAGACGCTACAAACATAGGGCTAACTTTCTGGAGATCTGTAGTTTTTTTTTTAATTATAAGACCTGAAAATGTGGTGATTTTATGTACATTTCTGGAACAATAAAACTAACAAGTTCAGTTTTTGTGTGGTACTGTCTTAGAATACCGGCGGAGACCTGAAGACGGGATATCTTTCCATGATCCTGGACTCGGAGGACATGCCCATGGATGAGCAGTGTGAACGGCTCACGTACGACGCCAACAAGTGGGAGTTCCCTCGGGACAGACTCAAGCTAGGTGAGGGGCGACTCACAACACGCAGCTTTAAAGAAGTAACTTTAAAAAGTAACAACACTTCACGGCTGTCTCTCACCCAAGGGGACCCACTGGGACGAGGGGCGTTCGGTCAGGTGGTGGAAGCAGCCGCCTTCGGCATCGAGAAAGCCACCACGTGCACCACTGTTGCTGTTAAGATGCTGAAAGGTCAGTTTTTTTTTTTCTTACTATTTCCGAGCTTTTTTCTAACACCCAAGTTTCCCGTCGCGCTGTTCCTGTGATACAAGTTTCCCAGAACGGAGCAACAATCTGACAGTCCAGTCCGATCTGATTGTGTGCAGCGTGCACTAACCCTTTCATGACTTTATTAGTTTAACCCAACACAAAGGTTTACTTGATGCCCCGAATACTGTGCCGTTTCTCTGTTGTTTGCTTTCAATCCAGATATTTTGAAGTAAGGTTTTTGAAATGAATTTAAAGGGAAAGTTTAAAAAAAAAAAACAGAAAAAAAACAAAAGAAATCAATTTGACATGTTTAATACTCACCTGTGTCTACTTTGTGGTGAAAGTTCCTTGTTTTTATTATTACAGCAATTATGAGGTGTTGCAATGGAAATAATTCCACCCAATGGACTCTTATGGCAAGCTATGGACCCCAGTTTAAAAAAAGCTCTTAACTCAGAGTGGACTGTGGATATTTTGCTGTTTCATGACAAATTAGATGGCCAAGTCACCAACAGTATGGACACATGCTTTTTTTTCGGCTTACGTTTGAGTTCATGGCTACAACTGCTTGCAGTTTAGCCTTATCAGCACTGAGTGCTACAGTCCAGTTCCCCGTCTGTGAAACATCAGAATCACCACCCACATCAAAGCAGTGAGCAAATTGGTAATACTTGAATTCAGGGTCCATTTAAGGTCATTGTCCACACGTGCGGCCAATAAGAAAACAACCCAGCAAACCTGCTTGTGTCCGGGTGTTGCAGAGGGAGCCACTTCCAGTGAGTACCGCGCCCTGATGTCGGAACTGAAAATCCTCATCCACATTGGCCACCACCTCAACGTGGTCAACCTGCTGGGAGCGTGCACCAAGCCTGGCGGTGAGTCGGTTACCGGGCAGTTTACTCCGGTCAATTCCTGTGCTTGTTTAAGGTCTTTATTTTATGTCTTGTGTTGCGTTATAGTACATTTTATAGGTGCTGGTCATTTTCACATCGTCATCCATGATCTCTTTTGTCCTGCAGGCCCTCTCATGGTGATAGTGGAGTACTGTAAGCATGGAAACCTCTCCAGCTACCTGAAGGGCAAGCGTGGGGAGTACAGTCCATACAAGGTGAGTGCACAGCCAATATCTATAGCAGATGTTGTGTTGAGCCCCTGGCTGCTTTGCACTCATGCTTCCCTGCGTTCTGGGCCACAGAGGAAGCGTCTGAACAGCCAGAGGTGGCCGTCAACAGAGGAGCATGTCGAGGAAGGAGATCTGGGTCTGGGTACTGTCGCCCAGCTGGACATCTGCACAGGAACCGCCGTCTGCACCAGAGCTGCGTCGGGCAGCAACATGGACATGCAAGAAGGTGACAGTGAAGGAAAACAGACCCCCAGTTGTAGCTCGCTCAGAGTCGAGCTGAGAAAATATAACGACCAGAATGAATTTATGTGTTCACAGACAGCTCAGATGATGACCACCTGACAATGGAGGACCTTATCTGCTACAGCTTCCAGGTGGCCAAAGGCATGGAGTTCCTCTCCTCCCGCAAGGTGAACCGAGAGCTCTGCCTTCAAGTGTTGACTCTGGGAGCAAAATTGGCACAATGAGACTTCTGTTGACTGAGAGAACCACCTTCTGCTCTCATGTGCAATATGGAGGGGGCAAGAATTTAATCATTTCTGTTCCCATGTAAATCCAAACTTCTCCCTTTGCACTGCAGTGTATCCACAGAGACCTGGCGGCCAGAAACATCCTGCTCTCTGAGAACAATGTGGTAAAGATCTGCGACTTTGGCCTGGCCAGAGACGTCTACAAAGACCCCGACTACGTCCGCAAGGGAGATGTGAGTCTGCAAAGCCGTACCTGGTAAATCGTACCTTTCAAGTTCTTGCAGTTCTTAACAAGGCCCACAACTTGGCTCCAGGCACGTCTCCCTCTCAAGTGGATGGCACCGGAGACCATCTTCGATCGGGTCTACACCACACAGAGCGATGTCTGGTCCTTCGGGGTTCTTCTGTGGGAGATCTTCTCCTTGGGTGAGTCCCGGGCTGATGAGCAGACCACGCCAAGACCACGGAATGTCTGAAACCTGACGTGATTCTCATCTCAGGGGCTTCCCCTTACCCGGGCGTTTGCATCGACGAGTCTTTCTGCAGGAGGCTGAAGGAAGGCACCAGGATGAGGCCTCCAGAATACGCTCCCACTGAGATGTGAGGCAGCAGCTTGTGTGTTGTGGCTCAGCGCCGCCGATGCCTCCAATAACCTTGTTACCCCTTTCGTCTTGGCAGATACCAGACCATGTTGGACTGCTGGCTGGATTGTCCCACCGACAGGCCCACGTTTGCAGAGCTGGTGGAACATCTGGGGAACCTGCTACAGGCCAGCGCTCAGCAGGTCTGTCTGGATCAGACACAGGCGTCTGGATGTGTTTCAGCAAAAACATGTTTTTTAAAAGAGAGCTTCTCACTAACTTTGTTTCGTATGCCACTTATCTCTTTATAAGTGTAAAAACGCAAAAGAACTGCCCCAAAAATATGGGACATGAATAACATACACACATTAACAGACTCTGGACTATGAAAGTCTATTTGAAGTTTCATTTCAAACATTACTTTAAAATTGTAAGTGAAGCAGGTTGGGAATTTGGCAAAGTAAAGCAACACAAAGTCAAAGATAATTGCACTTGTGTGTGTGTGTGTGTGTGTGTGTGTGTGTGTGTACAGGACGGGAAGGACTACATCCCACTGACGGCAGGCGAGGAGGCTGAAGGCACTCCAGTGACCCCTGACCCCAAGAGCATCTACTACAGACCCCAGAGTGGCGACGTCCTGGAGGTTCAGCTCCACTACGACAGCCCGCCGGCCTTGGGGTCAGCATCATGCTTCACAGTTTCCATGTCTTAGAATAAGACTCTTGTGCAGGGAGTCGAACCTTAAACCTGCGTCTCCTGTTCAGGTCGAGCCAGCAGGCCGAGCGGTGCAGTCGGCCCCTCAGCGTCAAGACGTTTGAGGACATCCCCATGGCACACAGTAGCGTGATGGTGAGTCATGACTGATGAATCACACCAAGAGCTGATTCACTCAGGAGTGATATCACCTGAAAGCATCTGAAGCTGTTTAACATTTGACATTGAGCAGTACCATATCAATGATGCTCACTTCTTAGAAGTTCTGTTTGCCCTTAATGGACCTTTTCAAACCACGATCAAGGATTTGTTTTAATTATGCCAACTAACTAAGACTTTTGTTGCCCGTGCAGGAGGGTCACATAGACCCTGGAATAGGCTTCTCGCCAGATGACGCAAAGGTTATGAACAGGCACCTGCCAAACACACCCAACTTGAGGTAAGAACTGCCGTGTGTCTCCACTATCTACCAGCTTCTTTATTTTGTGCCCCAGTGGAACTGCCACATACAACATATGGTCCAAATCTCCTTCCAGACACCTTTGGAATTGATTTTGTGCTTTTAAAAATAAAGGTCGATTGACTGATTGACATCTGTAACTGGTGTTTTTCTTAGTTATCATCCATATATTTAATGTTTGGATAGTAATAACCTGGTGACAGGTCCGCCCTATCTCTGGGGAATTCAGGCTAGAGACAATGATTACTTTTAGAAAACATTTGGCCTTTATTTATTCATTTTATATTTGACTTAAACTCTATTTTTTTTCTTCTGATTTCACCTCTGCAGCCAGCTGCTGCGCTGCAAGAGCAAAGAGTCCCTGGAGTCGGAGTCGTCCAATCAGACGAGCGGCTACCAGTCGGGCTACCACTCAGACGACACGGACACGCCCATCTACGCCAACGAGGAGGTGATCATGAAGCATAACATGCTGAAGAAGCCCCCACAGGCCAAGACGCCAGAGAAATTCAACATGGAGATCCGCTACAGCACGCCGCCGGTCTGACCCACATAAGATTCTGCGGCGCCCCACTGTAGAGTCTCCTTTTTTTTCCACACCTAACAAGAACAATGGCGATAGTGGCCACACCGACTGCTGTAGCGCCACTTTCCACAAAAGATAATAACCCAATAAGTCACCGGGGGTGGGGGATAAAATGAAGGTTGTGTGAGGGGTTTCTTTTTGGACAGCCGGAGCAGGTTATCATGTTTACACAGCCAGCGAAAAAGGTCTAGGGAGTCCGAGACACAAGTACACGCCCACTTCCTGAGGCGTGATCCGCCCACTTCCCCTGGTGTGGGAAATTGCATGTGGAATTTTTAGATAATTGAATCACCGAATGTTTTTTTCCTTTGCAGACTTTTTTTGCTCCCCGAGTTAATGTGGATGTCACAGTTCTCACAGCACAATCAGCTCTCCACAGTGTCACACTTGTACAGTTCCTGTACGCATGCAACTAACATTATTCTATTGGTGAAAGCATTATTGAACCTGCAAAAATACAAATTGTAACTAGTTTTATAAATAAATATACTCACAGGTAAAAGACTTGAGACATCGTGTTTCTTCTTTTTTTTGTTTTTAACCTCTTGACGTTCTTTTGTTTGCTGTTTATCATCTTTCCAACCCAAACATCATCAGTGACTGTTTCCTGTGTGCGTATGTGGGTGTGTGTGTGTGTGGGCTGCCGGGAAAACAATACTTTCTCAACCTTGTGCGTGCGAGTGTGTGCGTGCGTGTGTCAACGGAACAATGTCCTTTCAGTGCTGGTTATTTTCTGGTGGTCGAGGAGGCCATTGTGGGGGGAGACTGATGACTGAAGGGCTAGATTTTTCAATTCAGATTTCAAAGATTTGTTACTATTAATTATTGCAAAAACACTTAGTATTTAGCATTTTCCCGAGTAGCTAAAGAGGAGCAGTTGTTGTTTTTTTGAGGGCTTGACCGTGCTGCTGTCAGGGCAGGAAACTCCAAGGTGCTGGTCGGTCTGAGACAGTGACCAAGTCTGAGAACACAACGTATTGTGTCTGCAAAAAGGGACAACAAACAGAACTAATTATAGAGGAGCGGCGGAAACGACCCGCAGCTTGCGAGGGCTTGTTTCCGTGTTGCCGCACACAAATGTTCCAAGTCTAATTTAGAAAATCCTTCCCATTGCCGCTGCGGAAGACCGGATGAGTTATTTTTAAATGTCACTTATTCTCATTTTTTTTTATTTTTCATCCTTGACTACCTCACATAGCTTATTATCTTAAAATATATTTTTTAAAAATTATAGATTTACAGAAAACTGTGCGATTGGCCCTCTGTTTTCTGCTTCCTGCAAAAACATCATCATCATCAACAACAACAACAACAAAAAAACAGGTGGATTGTAGTTTCCTGATAAAACTGATGCTTTGTTAGAAAAGCAGCGCAAGCAAAAGGATTTAAGACTTTTCTCTTTTGTGGGGAGTTCACTGACAGGACGGATACATTGGTAAAGACGTTTGGGTAATAGGGTCCTTCAAAGACACGGTGGAATATTCATGTTCTGAAAACACAGTGAGTCTTGATTAATAATTTTTTTCTTTGACAAAATAAACTGAAAGGCTCAAGCAAGTGCTACTCTTACATTCTGAAATGATAATTCCGTTATCATGGTTTCTTTGCAACATTGCCCTCTATTGTTCACGGAGTGTGACTACATGTCTGTTTCTGACTCTCAGGTCAAGTTTGACTCCATTAGAAACCATTCAAGCCATAAAATGTGGACACAAAAAAGTCATTCTGTCCTTGAAAACTGGTTTAACTCAAAACTTCCACTGAACGAATCGGCATTGACCTGATTCAATTAGTTTAATGGAGCCACTGAACAGGCTCCAGGGTGTGTGACAAGAAGCTGCCAAGTAATTCTGCTGCATCATCTGGCAGACAAATGCTTCCTTTGACAGATTCACACTTCAGCATCTTTGTCTGTAAATAAACAAATTAATAATAGATAAATAAATGACAAATACACCAATAAATGCTGGTATTAGCTTTCCATCCACAAAAAGACAAATATTTAAAGTTTGTAAGGAAAAGAAAAGTTGACCTGGAGTTATTGACAGCAAGGCCAAAAGTAAACAGCCAAGCTGAGGAGAAAAACACTTGGAACCACACCTTGTAAACACCTCTGAGTGACACAATGTTGTAGAGCTCAACGTCTAACTACCTCAAGGCAAAGAAACTCTGTTTTCATTCTAAATCCCTCCACTGGGTGGCAGCATCGCTCTAACAACAGGCCGCTGAAGTCGGGGACGCGATCCACGCTCTCCACCTGAACGCTTAAGTGGCAACACCCTAAATGTTGTTATTGTTGTTTTTGTTTGCACGGCAAGATCACGAGCTCAGCTCACCTGTCCGACCGCATCAGAGCAGATCAGCGGCGTGTTTCCTCAGAGGCACTCGTCTCTCCTGCCACGCCTCTGGATTCGCTTGTCAGCCCGACACGCAGAAGAAAGCAGTAGCTCGGAGATAAAACATTGTGATTTAGTCACCGGAGTCTGTCAGCTTAATGTCAGCACGTAAAAATAATTACGTTACCCAGCAAGATGGAGGGTGGTGGGAGCGTAAATAACCACCAGGAGGTTTTGCTTGCACTTTCCAAACGCCGCCACACCACATCACATCAACGCATGCATGCGCACCCAAACATATGGTTCCAGCAGCAGATAGCCTGCAGCGGCCTTATCTCCTCTTGCTGTCAGCCGCCCCGAGCCTTTAAAGGCCGTTGGTGCGTGAGGCTGTCGCTCACTGGCTGCCAGTCAAGATTGACTCCTGCGATACGCAAGAACAATTTCCCGGCATATCAACTGCCGTGACATTTTAGAATTCCGAGGCAAAAAAAATAAATAATCAAAAGTTTATTTCCCGGAAGTAAACTTCTCTCTTTGGAGTCAAGGTGCCAAGAATATCTCATAAAAGACACGCAGAGAGGTAGGTTGGCAGCAGTGAAGAGAGTCTTTGGGATTTATGGCTATGGCTATTCAAAAAAGTGTCTCGCTGTTCCGTTCATTTTTTTTGTTTAGTTTTTTTTTTTTTTTTTTTTTTTGGAAGTCAACCAGTGGTTACTCATTTTATCAAGATACAATATGGATCATAATAATTCAAACTCACACATCCCATCCATCCATGCTTTATTGCCAGGAATTATCATGAACAGTTGATTACAATTTCATTGGCTTGTGTTTTCATTGTAAACATACCATAAGGTGGTGCCAGATCCCCATGCTTTGACAGTGAGACTGCTATTTAGAATTTTTCCACTGACCGTTACTGTTATGTCTGTGAAGGTTCTCAGTCATCCAGGTCATCTTAAAGTACAAGGGTTAAGTTGGGACAACTGAACTTGGAAACTCCACTGTTACTTATTATAAAAAATTCCCAACTGAAAAGGAAATTTTACAAACAAACAGGCCCCAATTGTGAACTGGTTCTCATTGTTCACTTCCATGAACTGTTCCAATGACTGACTCATTCACGAACGTCACATCTCTAATTCTCAGTTGTCGTCAGTCTTGGAGATTTGAGTTGTAGGCAACTGGATTCAGGAAATAATGTTTGGGTCCAGAGGTGAGAGGTCACCGGAGGGAAGAAACAAAGGAACATGCCAACGAGGTTGTGCCAGTACTGCCGAATGGTGGGAGGAGGAGCTTAAAGGCTCAGCAGACAATCCCGAGGAGCCGGCGGTGAGCGGTTACGGCGCCTAGTCACCGCCCTCACTGTTGATTTATTACTTTGTCTAACGATTTTGTTTTATGACTAACACTGAAGCCTGTCAGAGGACATAGAGGTGTGTGAATCGAATGTTTTGGCACAATTAGCAAAATCTACAAAGCGAATGGTTTATGTGAAAGAATAAATGATAGTGGGGTGTTGGTCCAGAGACGGAGGTTTAAATGAAAATCCTTTAAACATCTGTGCGGAGAAGCAATAGTGCAATAAAACTGGCACGGCCAAGACTGAGTTCAACTCTGTTTATCAATCCTCCACTTTAAATAATTTGCAATCGGCTGCAGACAGTGACTGGCGATGAATGCATTTTTTTTCCATCCTCATTTTTCACCTGATCACTGGCAGCAGTAAGCGATGCCTGGCTCTGACGGAGCCTCTGGGCACAGACTGCTAGCAACTCTGCTATCGGCACATCAGTCTGGAACGCCAGTCACCTGCAGAGCACGCTGCCTGGCTGCAGCAGCAGCACCTCCTCCCTCTGACACAGCCCGCTTTGTCTCCAAGGAGCGAGTGCATCTGAAGCAGGAAGAAGTTGGAGTTCCACTAGATGTGGCGATGAAGCATGATCTTGTGAACTGTTTTTTTTTTGTTGTTGTTGTTGTTGTTGTTGGTGTAGTTAGGGATTATGAGGAAATTATTATTCTAGGGAATTCTGTGACACACCCGGTGAATCGTTATAGGCTTTCAAAGCAAAAAGGACGAAACCCTCTCGGCCTGACGTGACATGACCGTTACCTCAAGAGGCCTCAGACTCAGCTTCCATGAAATGAACACCGTGATGAATTCTTGGCCCAACTGGCCAGACATCCCAACCCAAGAGGATCAGACCAGTGACGCCGGCCTTTAATGTCAAATACAACCCTACGGCTATGCCATCCTTTTAACTATTCCAACTATTCATCCACTTGGATTGTCCTAAACCCCCACCCCCCTACCCTCTGCAGACTCCAGATCAGCGGTGGCTTGGAGTGTGGCAGTTTGTAAGTATGTAAATGTCAATAACTGGTTTCCTCTGCAGTCAGAGTTTGAACTGAAATGAGCCGTTTCACATTACAGCCAACAGAGGCAGAGGCACCGCTAAGCTTAAATCTGCTTCAAGGTCACGACGAGGCTGTTCTGGCTCAAGGCCGGTTGTGTTAGAACGACAAGATGTGCACGTTTAAAAGGCCCCATGTAATGCAAAGAGTCACATTACTCTCACATTACAGGCATATCAACGCCTGATTCACTCACAGAGGAAGTGCAAGACTGTTTGCTGAAATTTATCAGCAGCATCAGAGCAGTCAGTGGGCTGTCCTGATGTGCTGATGTGCGTGCCGGCAGCTGGCAGCGTGTGCTGCCGCCAGGCTCAGGGCAAACACCTCAAAGGGCCGCCTGTCTTTCCAGGGAAGAGAGGTAGTCGCCATGTTTACACTAACCCCCTGGCTGTGGCGAGGACGGGAAATGATGCGGGACATTTATCTTATTTACAGCTAGCTCAGGTCACACGCAGCAGTTAGCAATTTTCCTTAAAAATAAAAAAAATTAATAAAAATAAAAAAAGATAAAAAGAAAAATCAGCCGAGGCATCGTTGAATCGGGGCCGCAGGGAAACCCGCAACTGAGTCAAGACAAAAACAACAGACAACAAAATACAGAAAAACAACAACAAAAGAGAAAGAAATGAAGACGCCGGTTGTGATAGCTTGTTTTGGTTGCTTAGCGACGTTATGTTTGGTTTCCCTCCAGTCTTAGTTTTTTTATTTGGTTTTGCTTCGGCGGTAGAAACCAAAAAAAACACACAACAGGCACTGAAATGGATCATTATTTACTGTTGAGGACGACAAACTGTAAACAAAGCATTGCTAGAGGGACATTAGTGTCATATATTAATAACTAGGACGGAGCCTTTTTAATAGCAAAAACCACAAAAGTTAAAAAAAAAACAGCAACAACTTCTAAATCTGATTTAAGAGCTGAATTGAAACACTGTTTTTGTGAAGGAATGAAAACATACTAACGCACTCAGACTAACAGATTTGGTGGTATTGAGTGTCAGCGTGAACGGCGCCGGATCGCAATCGCTACGTCACAGACGTTAAGTTTAGTAAGCGTTAGACAATAAACACAGGCAGGCCCAGATTTCCCAGGGTGCACCTCATCTCTGTCAGGGTATTTTCTTTTGCTGAGGCCGTGTGTCGCAAGGGTGGGAAATGTGGGAAAAAGTGGGAACGGCTCCAGGCTAGCGCGTTAGCGTAGCTCGCAGTTATCTGCAGCTGCAATCGGCCCTGAGAGGTGGGGGCGTTGGGAGCAAAAACCGGAATAATTCCGTGCGCAACGTTGGTTTATATTCCCAACAAGCGATTGCACAATTATCCATTATGAGCGGGCGAGCGAAACAGGATGTGTTGCCTCACTGTCATTGTGTCTGGCGGTCCTTGCGCTGGGGCCGATAAGAGCGCTGGCCGGACTGTCCATTCACAAAACTTCTCATGAGGTCACTCAGCTGTTGGATATTAAAAGCCAGCTGGGGGGGTGGTGCTGTGTTTTTTTTTTTTTTTTTGGGGGTTGCGAGAAAGTATGAACCATCAGGATGTTTTTCTCCCCTTGACATGATAAGGCTGCTTGTTCCTTCCTTCCACCGAGGCATTGTCCGCGCTGGGCGACAACAAGCCGAGGAGCATCAAGACGTCCCGTATCAACGCCTGATTCACTCACAAGTGTTGTTGTGCACCGGCCGGCCGCAGCTGCGCAGGAAGAGGAGCCTCTCAGGTTATCGTGGGCTCCCGCCGGACACTCCCTTCAGCGGCGACGCTTCGCACGTGTGTATTTTCTCAGTGCCCTCACAGGGGGAAACAAGCAGGGAAACAAGCAGGGAAACTCCTGCGGTGAAGGAACTTTGCTTGGGAGTGAAAGCTGTGCCAGGCCTCAGTGAGCTGAACACTGGAGCTGAGAGAAAGTCAGAACAGAAACACACACACACACGGACGCACACAGTGCTGCACATGAGCGTGACTCAGCGTTAACCCATCGCAACTTTTGCGCCATTAAAAAAAGACAAAGAGGGGGATGAGAGCGTAAAAAAAATTGGACCCCTGGAAGTTGTGTTGAAAGTTATGTTGTCATTCTTCATTCCTCCCAGGATGCTCGGCTTCCTAGAAGCCCTCTAAAATCTGAAATTGTTGCCAAAATTGCAATTGCTCTGGCTGCCTGCATGTTTTCTGAATTCCTTTCTCTCTTTTTTTTTCCCAGGACGAGTGCATCTGAGGCCACGTTTGCAGTCATTGCTGCTGTCGTTGCTGTTTGAGCATCGCCAACGTCGGCGCCACTGTGTTTTGACGTGGTCTCTAGACAGAGTGATGACCGATCGGCCGAGGAAGACGTGAACCTCATCCTTTCATTTGCCCTTTCTTTCCTTGCGGAAAGCGATTTGTTTTGTGGTGAAGTGCTGCCAGCTGCTGGTGTGTAAACATCTAGAAACCATAGCGGCTTCCAACGAAATGAGTCGTGTCGCCCTCACGTCTATCTATCTGTCTATCTATCTATCCATTGCTGTTATTGTTGTTGCCGTTGATGACCTGTAACCCACCGCAAACCTTGTCCATGTCGCCGACGTTCGCTCGCTCTTCTGGCGTGACAGTAGCAGCGATGACAATTAGCAGCGAGGTTGCTGCCAACTGCTGGCGTGCAAACACTCAGAAACCACACCGGCTTCCGACGGAATGACTCATCCTCATTCATTCAACTGATGGATGGAAACATGTCCCACTGACACTTTTCTTTCAGCGACTGGAAACACTGATCGTTGCTGAATCCGGGGCGTGATTTCCCTCAACAGTTGCACAGCTCAGGGTTCAGTTGAGGCTACGGCTCAGGTCAACAACAGCGGGGCCACTGTCTGATGCCTTTATTCAACAGCCTCCTTCTTGCTCCTCCTCCACAGGTGGCTCCCTCTCATGCACGCCATGCCATGGAGAAAAATAGAAATCTATTAGACAGATTACGACCGGTGCCAAAAGCCATCAGCAGGATTTGCAACCTGGCGCTTGAGCTTTCAAAGCCGTCTGCCTCTTGTTGTGTCTGAAGCGCCGCTGCCGGGTGCAGTTTTGTCCTAATTTGGCGCAACCCCGCACTCTTTCAGCCAGGTTTAATTTTTCTTGTCCAAGACTCCCACTTTAACTTCTCCAGGAGGCCTGTGAACACAGTCACTCTGGTATGTTCGCCTACTTAAAGAAGCAATTTGCCATCGGTCTGAGCCAAAAGTGTCGACAAGTCACGCTGGAGAAAGTAGCTTCACTGCCTTCCTCAGTCCTTTGGAAGTCTGTCCTGACTCCAGAAGAGCCCACAGAAAACATTTTTAAGAGATGAAGGCAAAACTTGGACAATCAGATGAGATATTTGTAATTTAGCCAGCTCCAAGAGTGACGTTAGCCGCTAGCATGTGTACTGTGATGCGTTTAGCAGCAGCCACTCCTTGTAATTTATTTCTACTGGTCTTCTTCCATGGTTTATTGGAGCATTTGCCCCATTTATTTGTCCTCTTTCTTCATTAGATGTCCCATCAAATCCCAAGAGTGAGTTAAAAATGCGTCAGATGGAAGGTTTCCGTGACAGATGGCCAACATTTAGAGTTGATAACTGAGTGAGGGCACTCCCCCCTGGTGCTGTTGTTCCTTCAGGGGCCCCCAGAGAGCAGCCATGAAGTGGAATGTGCAGGCATCGCCATGAAGTCGAATGTACAGGAAGCTGGACAAGGCTGAGGGTCACCTGCTGCGACTTGCGAGAAACAAATTTGTGAGAAATCGCAGCGTGCAGCCCACCAACCGCAGGTATCTGCTGAAGAGCGAGAGCCTTCGTCACCTCTCCCTGGAAGGCACCAGTTTTGCTCATGGAACAACATAAAACAAATAATGGGCCAAACCATCAGGTGGTTTCTCTTGGGTTTATGCTCCGTCGTCAGTACTTCAGCTCTTTACAACCCTGAGACGTTGTGACAGGTTGACAGGTTTACAGGTTGATCGACGCCCCTGCGGATCTGCTGCAACAACTCATTTCTCACATGTGAACGGGCACGTCATCATCACCATTAGCTGCACAGTCACAGGTGGTGATTTATGATTTTGCCCCATAGGCTCCAAAGCAGAGCGAGTGAGTGAGCGAGCGCCGTCTTTTCTCTGCAACTACCGGGAGTCCCCGTGGCTAATCTGCGGTCTTATCGCTGTTGCTGCCGTCTGACTGAGCGACGCTGCTGGTGCTTGGAGGATCATTTGTGGCAAATCAATCACGCTTGCTGTCATCACTTTTTCCTTTCCCTTCAAATGAAAAAACAAACAGAGATTCAAAGGAAATGGCCAGGCTTGAAGAACAAAACTCAGGACCAAACTAAGCTACTCACTAATTCTGATCTCGTGCACATGCACGTGTACGTGGCCAACTAGCTAAAGACCTTGTGTTTTCGTTGCCATTGTGGGTCAAACTGGGGGCACGTTATGCTATTGCTGTGTTCCTGGATAGGGAGGATGTGGGGCCTCAACCTTGGGGAAACTACAACACCAGTTCAGCGTTGTAGAAAATGCCTCCAGAGCCTGGAGTTTTCGATGGGGGAGTGGTGGTGTTTCAATTTAGGGTGAACTATCCCTTTGTCCGTTTAGCTGTTTCAAGTCTTGGCTGGTATCACATGACTTGACGTATCACATGAAAATGCACTCAGCTGAATTGAAAGTCACGCTCAAGAGACGGATCTTAAAAAGACACATTGACTAGTAAACTAGTATTGACGATAGTTTTACAGAAATAGTATGAAAGAAATTCTCTAAATACTCCAAATTGAAGGTGAGGAGTATAAAGCCAATACTGCAGTGAAGCTGGACACAAGTTCGTGGCACGTGAGCACATATTGGGTTTGACGGGACATGAAGCTGGAGCGAGAATCCCCGATGACTCATGACATAATTGCTCTCGACTTCATGGCTTCCATGTCACATCAGGAAGGACCCAGGTGCACGCTGACGCCTCCTGAACATTGTGTGCCTGTCGGCTGCTTAAATCCACTAATAAGTGGAGATGAGTGAGGTTGAAGGTGCTCAGACTGTCAGACTGGAAGTCCTCCAACCTGTTGATGTCAAGGAATTCTTCCTCCACTCTGCCTTTACACGTCTCTGCGTTGAAGGCTGCGTCTCGGACTCAACTTTTGCGTGATTTATTATTTTAATAAAAGTAAGCTGGGGCACAGTTAACCTTCTGTTTATGGCCCTCCACAAAAAAACTTCCTGCTGAAACTTTGTTGGACAAGTCAGCATGCAACCAATTTCAGAAGGTGGAACAAATACCTCACGGTGTTGACACGAAACCTGAACATGATTACTAGAGACCTTAGTGATGTCACAAAAGGAAGGTATTTACAAGCTGTGCTCACTTGTTTCCGGGGAGTTAACTGACCGACTAAAGACTCTTATTACTGTCAGAAAACACTGCTCAAGTCAATGTGGCATCAGATGGGGCCGACGAAGAGCAAAACAGAGGCTCGTTCGTCTGAAAAATGATTCTGTGCACAAACACACAAAAGTTGCATGACCTCCGATCAACCGAGATCCAAACACACGCCGAGTATTCCAAACAGAACGAGACAAGGAACCTTCAACGACGCTCGTTCAAAAGATCCCACTGCTCAGATGTCGAAAAAGCAAAACAAACAAAACCTCCTCTTGTTTTTCCTGGACTGGAACGTTTATGAGAGGAGTTTGCGAGCTGTGCAAACACAGAGCCTCGTCCTCAAAAGACCCACATCTTCACTCGGACACATGACTTTTGATATTTTTTTCTTAATATTTTTCTTTTCTATCAGCATGAGCAGGAAACGTCTGTGGATGTTTGGCTGTAAACAAGTCGCAGCCAAATGGAAAAAAAAATTGCAGATGCCCTCGGCCCCGAAAATAATTGCCGCACTCAGACCTAAACAGGATGTGTGTGTGTGTGTGTGTGTGTGTGTGTGTGTTTGTCTGCAAGTGCGCAAGGTGAGGAGATAATGGTGTTGTTTGCAGTCAGTTAGCATCACGTTTTTGGGGTCAAGTTGCAAGAGTGAAAGAGTGTGGCGGGAGAAAAGGCAAAGGAACAGGGATTAAAGTTTAGACAACTAGGGATGAAACTATAAGAACGGCATTAGATGTTCAAAGCCATCATGGTCATCATTATCGCCAATCATCAACAGTCATCTGGTGTTTGTGTGAAAGCCTCCCGATAATCCTCTGCCCGCAGGTTCCAACCTGATTCAAGACGCCCAGTTCTATGAAATAATAATAATAATAATAGTAATTAAACGGCCCAGTTAAACTGTTAAACAGTTGGTTGTAATTTTAGACTCACAACACACACACACACAAGAAAAAAACAAACAAAAAAACGCTGAATCGCTAATCCGCTAATCCACGCCATCGATCAACCTTGTAGCTGCGCTCATATAAATCAGGCAGGGGAGAAAAAAAAGGCCAAAAAAGCAAAAAAGTGGCACAAGACGGAATTTCTTTTTTCTTCTCTCTCCGGCTAATTACCTGTGAGCTCTTCCATGCAGATGTAAATGCCACCTCTAATCCCCCCCACACCTCCCAAACCCGAACCTGGCCCATCCCTGCCAGCCTCGACACGGAGGTTTTGTTTACTCTGGAGCCGGCGGCGCCTCCCAGTCAGCTGCGGGCGGCGGCGGCTCTTCCTGGCATTGGCTGGCATCCCTCCGTACTCCAACTCTAATCTCTGGGCTTTAGAACCGTGATCCGGGCTGGATGAGGCTGACGGGTTATGATTCACGCCATGATTCATGTTCTACTACCTGTAAATAGGTGACGTGTCTCACTTTCTCTCCCCGCCAGCGGCCCACTCGACGGGCTGTCAGCTGGTGGTTTTAGCCGTTGGTCGTGACGGGCGTGTGGGGTTTTACTCTTGACGCTGTGGATCAATGACAATGGTCACACTGACCCTTTAAATCTGGTGCAGCTGCCGTGTTTTGTTGGTGCCGTGTGCTTTCCGCCTCTACGAGCGGCCTTTTGAAACACCTTTGAAATACTTTGAAAGACACATATCCAGATGGATGATGCAGACACTTCTCAATTAATTGTGACGTAAACACCTGAGCATAATGAAATACACCTCAACACTTGAACAAACTGATTTTAAGTGCGGCTGCTACCATGAATCGATAAAAAAAACGACAATTAAAGCGTTGGAAACAAATTTCATTATTGATTTTTTGTGTTTCGCGATTATTACGTTAATCAAACTACGATTTGCAGAGTGTGGAGCATGCATAGCGCCCTCTATGCCACTGGGAGGATGAAGATGAGTTGATGTTTTTCGTTTTCTTATTCATCGATTCATTGAAAAAGTAATTAACCAATTATCAATTATTAAAATAAGCATTATTTGCAGCTGGAATTGTAAGTATTAGGTCTTGTGATTGCATGACTGCATCCTAACTATAACGATCATATTGACTCATTGTTCATATTTAGCCCTCTGTTTACAGCCTACTCAAAAAACACTGGCATTTCGCTAAAACTGACGCTCTGTTGGACCTGCTGTCAGAAACAAAAAACAAAGAGGTCTCAGAGGGCAGAGCCTTTGGGTGGGGTCAACAACCCGGGAGATATCACACAGGTACAGTGCCCTCTGTGACATCACAATCGTCTGATCTCTAGAAGTGTGTGTCGCCGAGGACACACTTAAAAAAAAAAAAAACAACATACGAGGGTGAAGGGAATATTTCCATAATTTAAGGGCCTTGAAAGTGCTTCCATAGTTTGGAATCTTGTCGTGTTTGTCTGAAGGCGTCCCAACTAAATATATGCCAGTCTTGAAAAACAACCATTCATCAAACGGATGGAACAGATGTACCTTCCGGCAGAGGCCCACC
This sequence comes from Thamnaconus septentrionalis, assembly GCA_009823395.1. Taxonomy (NCBI): domain Eukaryota; kingdom Metazoa; phylum Chordata; class Actinopteri; order Tetraodontiformes; family Monacanthidae; genus Thamnaconus; species Thamnaconus septentrionalis. The sequence goes on along the minus strand of CM020508.1, from coordinate 4,944,780 downwards.
AGACTCCCGCTCGTGCCGCTCGTGCCGCTCGTCTGGTATGCAACATCGCATTCCGGTCACGTCGCAGCAGCAGTTGCCCCCTCCACCCCCCACATCCCCTCTTTCCCCGCCCCTGTCGCCAGCAGCCCCTCACCTGAGTGTTTGGGGAGCGAGAAAAAAAAACTCAGTTAGCGTGCCGACCGACCTCGTCTGAGGCAGATTAAGACTTGAGATTGGAAGCGATCGCAGAACAGATGAGCCGCTGCAGGTCTGAAGACTTTGGCTCCGTCTCGTGTAACAGCAGGACCTGCGCTTTCGGCGTCTGACAGTGTCAGATAGCGCGGAGTGTTTTTTATTTCCAGGAAGGAGGAGCAGGCTGACATGACTGAAGCTGAGCTGCTGAACTGCCCGCGATTCAGTCAGGTCGAACCGCTTCCAAATCGCGCTGAAAAATGACGACGAGTGGTGAAAGTGGAGCTTATTTGCCGCTGCGGGTAGTTGGTCTGCTTTCTCACAAGCCGCTGCAGGGTCTCACAAAAGTCTTCCAGAAGCAGAAGCTATGAAGCTTTTTTCCCCCCCAGGTTGTACAGGCCAGAATGTACTTTTTCTTTTTTTTTTAATGAGAGCCATCAAGGCAGGAGGAAAAATACCCAAATGACCGGAGTCTTTCAGAGAAAATGCCATGTATTTCTACGTGATTATTATTTATATAAAAGAATCATAATCATTTGTACATGTTTATTTCCTTCATGCGGGGATAGTCGGGGGTTGTGACCTCCCCTCACCCTCCAAACGGCCCCCTCGCGCCCCCCTTGCCTCCATCCCCACCTCCAGCCTAACTGAGTTTGCTGCTCCCTGCGCCACATGCCGAGGGGATTAGGAGACTATGAGAAACAGCTTGTTTGGAATTCCACCGTCCATCACCTGAGTTACTGCAGCAGATGGCCCCCCCACCCCTCCTCCAAAAAAAGATTCTATGTGACACGTACGGATAGATTTTTAAAAACAACAAGACGACATGCCATGTTCTTTTTCTTTTAAATGAAGAGGAGTTTCCATGGAAAATGAGAGCGAGCAAGCAATGGAAGAAGGAGAAGAAGCAGGCAACATCTCCCACGAGTCATTCCAGTTCAGACTCTTATCCAGTTACACCAGACGGCAGCGAATGATAACAAATGTCAAAGAATTTTGAAAGAGCTTCGTAAGATTAAAAGGAAAACGTTGGCTATTTTTTGTGTCTGCTTGGGCTCATGGAAACACCGCAGACACTTTTCAAATTGCTCACATTATTCAGATATTAGTAATTAAAAAAACATACATACATACATACATACATACATACATACATACGTCTATACTTGGCTTGATAGATTAACTCTCCTTCTGAAGCCTGAGGGCTTATTTTTCTTTATTTAACTTTCTTAACAGAGAGAGCAGTCTCATGTGCTTCACGGAGACATGGCTAAATCGGGATGTACCAGACTCCATTGTCACACTGGACGGATTCACTCTCGTGCGTGCGGACTGGAAAGCGGCAGAGATCGGCAAGAAGAAAGGAGGAGGTTTGTGTGTGTTTTTTAATGATAGATGGTGTAACCCCGGGCACATCACAGTTAAAGAACAGCTCTGCAGTAGGAACATTGAACTGCTAGCAGTCAGTGTTCGGCCGTACTACATTCCGCGGGATTTTTCGCACGTTATTGTTATAACTATGTACATCCCACCGTCGGCTGATGCTGCTGCTGCGTGTGAGTGCATTCACTGCACGGTGTCGGCGCTGCAGACCAAGCATCCAGATGCTCTCCTTCTCATCTCCGGGGACTTCAATCATGCCTCTCTCTCTGCTACTCTCACAAACTTCACACAGTACGTGAGCTGCTACACAAGGGACAATAAAACTCTGGACTTATTGTATGCAAACATCAAAAATGCATACACCTCCACACCCCTACCCCCTCTTGGCCGCTCAGACCACAACCTCATCCGTCTGCAGCCTGTTTACACCCCGGTGTTGCAGCAGCAGACCGTACAAAAGAAGACTGTACAGATCTGGTCTGATGAGGCCTGTAAACAGCTGAGGGACTGCTTTGAGTCAACGGACTGGGACATTCTGTGCAAGTCACATGGGGAGGACATCAACAGTCTGACCCACTGCATCACTGATTATATTAATTTCTGTGTGGAAAATACCGTACCATCCAAAAGGGTACGTTTTTTCCTGAACAACAAACCATGGGTAACTCCTGATCTGAAGGCTCTGCTGAATAAGAAGAAGAGGGCCTTCTTTTCAGGAGACAAAGGGGAGCTAAAGACAATACAGCGGGAGCTCAAGTACACCATCAGGAGGTGTAAAAAGGCGTACAAAGAGAGGCTGGAGAAACACCTGGAGAAGAACAATGCCAGAGAGGTGTGGAGAGGCCTGAATCACATCTCAGGCCACGGCAAGGGTGTGGAACGACAGGTCGTCACCACAGGGGATCAGGACTGGGCAAACCAGTTGAACCAGTTTTTTACTAGGTTTGACTCTGTCCCCTCACCATCCCCCACCAACTGCCCTGCTTCTTCACACCTCTCCTCCTCCTCCTTCTCCTCCCCCCAGCTGCAACTGCAGCCTCTCACACCTCAGCTCCCCGTACACTACCACTGCCAGCATACCTCTTTTGTACAACACCCAACTCAACCCTTGCACTCACCCCAGTCACCCCCCTCCCAACTGAGGATCACCAAGGTCCAAGTGAGGAGGGAGCTCAGGAGGACAAAGGCGAGGAAAGCCACAGGCCCCGATGCCACCAGCTCCAGGTTGCTCAGGGAGTGTGCAGACCAGCTCAGTGAGGTAGTTCAGTACATGTTCAACCTGAGCCTTACCCTGGACACAGTGCCGGTCCTGTGGAAGACCTCCTGTGTGGTGCCAGTTCTTAAGATAGCCCATCCTAGTGAACTGAACCACTATAGACCTGTCGCCCTGACCTCCCACCTGATGAAGACCTTGGAAAGGATCATCCTTGGCCACCTCCGCACTCTGATGAGCTCTGGACCCGCTGCAGTTCGCCTATCGTCCTGGTGTGGGTGTGGATGACGCCATCATCTACCTGCTGCATCGGGCCTTGTCTTACCTGGAGTCCCCCGGGAGCACTGTGAGGGTCATGTTTTTTGACTTCTCGAGTGCTTTTAATACCATTCAGCCATCGCTGCTGCGGGGGAAGATGGAGGAGGCCGGCGTGGACCAACACCTGGTTGCTTGGACCATCAACTACCTCTCTGACAGACCACAGTACGTTCGGACGAACGGCTGCGTGTCAGATGTAGTGACCTGCAGCACGGGAGCCCCGCAGGGGACGGTGCTCTCTCCGTTCCTCTTCACCCTTTACACGGCGGACTTCAGCTACAACTCCAACCTCTGTCACCTGCAGAAGTTTTCCGACGACTCAGCCATTGTCGGCTGTATATCAGAGGGGGACGAGCAGGAGTACAGAGGAGTCGTCTTGGAATTCGTGGACTGGTGTGAGCAGAACCACCTGCTGCTCAACACGAACAAGACAAAGGAGCTTGTGGTGGATTTCCGCTGAACCACCCAAACACACACATCTGTGAACATCCATGCAGGGCTCGGACATTGAGATAGTGGACTCATTCAAGTACCTGGGTGTTCATATGAACAATAAACTGGACTGGTCCACAAACACCACAGGGATCTACAAGAAGGGCCAGAGTCGCCTCCACCTGCTGAGGAGACTGAGGTCCTTCGGTGTCAGCAGGGCCCTTCTCCGGACTTTTTATGACACTGTGGTGGCTTCTGCAGTGTGCTATGCCATCGTATGCTGGGGGAGTGGAGTCACGGAGAGGGACAGGAGGAAACTGGACAAACTGGTGAGGAGAGCCAGCTCCGTCCTGGACTGTCCATTGGACTCCATCCAGAAGGTGGCGGACAGAAGGATGTTGGCCAAGCTGACGTCCATCATGGACAACACCTCCCACCCCCTGCACCACACTGTGGAGAGCCTGAGCAGCTCCTTCAGCTCGAGGCTGCTGCACCCTCAGTGCAAGAAGGAGCGCTACCGCAGGTCATTCCTGCCTACAGCAATCAGGCTGTACAACTGCACTTTGTAAAATCGCATCCACTAGGATACTTTTTTCTGTACATACTTACAAATATTTTAATTTTGTCTATATCTTCAGTTAATATAATTCTTGACCTTTTTGCACTGTAGCCAATTTCTTTTTCTTTTTTGTTGTTGCTGTAACTATGCAAATTTCCCCATCGTGGGATCAATAAAGGTCTTCTTCTTCTTCTTCTTCTTCTTCTTCTTCTTCTTCTTCTTCTTCTTCTATATTGTCTGCTGCGTTTGGACAAGCCAAAGTAGACATTAAAAGTAGCAAAAAAATTGTTTGAAGTTGAAACATCCTTTTGAACGGCTTCCAACATCTTATTTTTTGTGTGTTCTGTCGCATTTTGAATGTGTCCAACTGGCCTAATGACGCAAGTAAAGGACATGTAGTCAAGCTAGCTCGATGAAACGATGATGATGATGGTGGGCAAGGGCTCAGCTGCTGCTGGCTGCGAGGCGTCATCCTGGACTGACTGGATCCCCAGGCCTCCGAGGCACCGCGCACCTCAGTGGGAAGCATCCAGAGTGGAATGAACGGCATGTTGGAGTGAGTCGGTTCACAGCAATGATCGGCGATTGAAAGAAACAGGAGATTTAAATGAACCCGATGCCCTTGCTTTTGTTCCACGCCGCAGCTGCAGTTGAATATTTAATGATCCGACAGGTGATACCGGTTCGCTCGGTGGAATGTTCCAGCGCGGAGAAAAAGAGGCTTGGAAAAAGAAAGGGGGAAGGAAAAAACAGGCCTGTGGGGATGAGCGGGGATGAAATATTTAAATTGTAAGGGATTATTTACTTTACTCCTGTTGTCTTCCTCAACCGGATGAAGAAATAAAAAAAGGTAATTTCTTTGACCTTCATTCTGCAGGAAACGCATCATGCCATTGCTCACCGATGGCTGAAAGCCGTCGGGGAAGACGTGTCGCAACAATTACACAGAGTTCTTCAGTCACAAAGTTCCACGGCGCGACTGGCTCCGGTGGAGTCGCCCCCATTTCCTGCTCATCCCGACCAGTGGTTGATACCAGAGACAAAGAGACGCGCTTGCTCTCAGAAGTGTCACTAAATCAAATTTGCTTCACATAACATTATCGTTAAACCCACAACTTTTATTTTTTATTTTTTTTATTTTTTAAATTAAACCTGTACGACTATGCTGCAGTTTTGCCACAATCCAATGGATTTGCTTCTCTGGTCTTTACTGATTGGACATTTTATACTCTGACTGGGTAAAAAAACAAACAAATAACCAAACAGACAAAACAACAACAAAAAAAGAAACAACCCACAGTGGAGCTTTGCAAGATGGATCTGCAAGAATTCAGACTGGCCTTCTGTCTCGTGAGGTTCACCGTCTTCCCCCAAGTCCTGCGTGCAATGTTGATTTCAAATGTGAGCATCCAAAGCAGGAGCTTATCCCCTCCAGCTCTGTGTTTATTCTGTCCACACAGCATTGAACCAAACCAAACTCCTGAGTAAGAAGCACTGCATGGTTCTCCACCCAGCCTGTTTAACCGGGCAAAACTTTGCCACAATTAAATCTAAAACACTGTAAACCTGAATAACCCCCCAAACTCACACCACCACCATCCACTGAGATTCGCTCTGTTTTTTTTTTTTTTGTCTAACATTCTTCTGCGCCTGTGAACAGAAGGTGCACCCTTGACACATGAGGAAGTGCAGTGTAGCTGAGATAAAATGTTGACCCTCGGCACACTCGACACACATGTACATCGTTCAGCTACCTTACCCAACCGCACACACGCGCGCACACACACTGCGGTCGGCGTGTCGCTCCCCTTCTGGCTGGCAGGCAGGCAGGCAGGCAGCACCCTTTGTCGCCTCTGTCAGGGTCCCCAACGGTGTGAGAGGATCGAGCCGCGCTTCCTGAGCAGCTTGAGCAAATATGGGAAGTGGCGCTGACCCGGAAAAGTTGCCCATATGCACTGCGCCGCGTTGCCGCTCGTCTTCGGCCTGACACATATGTCAACTGTTAAACAGCTTCAAACCCCCATCCGCTCCCCACTCTGTAAATTACTCAAGAGACGCCTGATAAGCTTGTTTTTTTTAAAAAAAAATCATGCTTTATTAGGCCTACCTTGCTAATATTGGATATCTACATTTTTAGATTTTTTTTTCCAGCTGTGGACCCAATAAAGTGGCCTGTGAGCGTATTCAGTCAGAGATGATTGGCTGTGACCGGTGGTTATTTGAGTCAATGCTGGCTTCAGAGTTTATTGTCTAATTTATTTGCGAAAAAAACCCAAACAAACTTAAACAGACTATGAACCAACGAAGAACACAGAACTCCAACAACAACATCGTTGTGCAGGATATAAGATGCAAGAACTTGTGAGAACTGGGCTAGAAGAGTAATAGAGGCCACAGCTCTGGAGGGAGGAAGCTCTTCCTCAGTTTGTTAATCCGAGTTTTTCTAATTTGGCCAGCCAAAACCATAAACTACACGGCTTAAAAAAAACTCTAACTCAAAATCACTTTTGGACAGTTTTTAAGAGCTATCGGAAGTGTCTAGATTGTAAGACAAGAGGATGGGGAAGATTTTACAGCTCTAGCATCGATTAAAATCGCATTATAGTTGTTTGTGGTCTCTTTGATCGCAGCAGTGTCATAAAGACTAATCAGTGGTGGAAGTGTGCGGATGCGAATGGTTCCTTTGGGGGGGTCACACTATCAGTGTCGGACGCGGCCCGCGACAATGACAGCATTCATCTCGGTTGAGCCGTGGGAGGCTTGTGGGAACAGTATCGTCGTCCTTAACTGCATGCAAGATACAACCCCCACCGCCCCTGATATTATCTGCTATGTCGAACGGGGAGCATCACATGGTAAAGCAACAAGCATCACATGATAATAAAGGAAGATATTTAACGGGCACCCTAGAGCCAAGCTACAGATCTGCAAACTTATTGAGACAAATAATGACAATGGTTGAGTCAATGGAACAGCAGAAGTTGGACGGTCTCGGGACATCCTGAGCATGCTGAGGTCGCAGGGTTGAACTCAGGTCATGGCTCGGTCCACTAACACTTAAACATTTGATAGGAGATTTGCACAGTTCTAAGTCACCCTGGTCATTGTAGTCTTGGAGATTGAGCAATGACGGTGCATGAAAAACACTTGTTTTTTATTCATAGAATGGTTGGGGCCTTTTCTTGCAGAGCAAACTGAAAACTTAATGTTGTCACAGATCAGCCTTAAACGAACCCTAATCTAACACTAGCTAAAAACAGCTAGCTAGCCGTCGAAGACTTGGCTGCCGTACAGACTAGACAAACTAACTGCTACCATTGAATAAAACTTTGCTACACTGACTAATGTGATTTTTACACTGATTAAGATACCAAATGATTGACTGCCTAGTGACATTAATTTAATCTGACACGTTAGCATTCTGCTCTGCATTGTGTTAACAGAACAAATTTCCCTTTACAAAAAAAAGGTTTTTCTTCCTGACGGATTTCTTAAATCACAGAATCCCATCCGAACACTCAGTAATATTTAATAATTTCTGACAGACCAAGCGAAGCGTAAAAAAAGTTGAATGGTGCGATTCACTCACATGTGTCAGCTTCAGAACCATTTGTACTGGCCAAGCAGCATTTTGACATAACTTGATTCATGTTCCCTCAGTGTGGAACGGCCCCCAGTGTTTGGCCCCGTTGCACCAGAGCTTCCGTCCGTAACAACGCGCAGGCAGAGTTTCACATTAAACTGCCAGATTTACCACAAACAGCGCTGCGGAGGAGCGGGACAAGCTTATCAAATTTACAACCACAGGGAGGAAAACCACAGTGTTTAGCAAACTTAAATGCACCCCTCCCACAAAAAAAAATAACAAAAAGAGAAAAACAGGGTCACACGGTTGCTCATGTTCCATTTTGTTTTTTCTTCCTCCTGCTGAACAGAATTTGAAGGAATTGTAATCCCAATCGTTGCCAGAGGGATGTGCCTCACGCCCAGGGATGATTTACTGCCACAACGCTCCAAACTTCAATAAACTTCAGCCGTTAAAAATGATCTGGCCCGCTAGCTTTGGCCTCGTTTTTGACAAGAACACTTTCATGTCCGCGCACAGCTCTTCTGACTTCAGTAAGGTTCCAGACCTCTTCCAGATACTTCTACACACACGTGCACACGCCCACAGGAGAGTCGGGGTGTTTCTTTCCCTGTCACCACCACTGCTCATTTCTTTGCCTCGATTTTAAAGCTGTTTTTCCAACCCTAAAATGATTTTAGAGTTGTTTTTATGGTTCACTGAGCGGTACCTTGTGGAAACAGCCGCACAGCGCAGGCGGCTGGCCTGGTACACAGCTTTAGAACAATTGTTGCACGCATGGTGCCCTCACGCTGGCACTCAATTTGCTTTGTGGCAAGACTTCACACACTGTGTTTGCAGACCCAGTATAATATAGCCTCATGCCAAGCCAGGTGGGGGCACTGTATCAATGGCAGGGGTTCTGATGGTAAAAACTATGTGTCGCTTCAGAAAAGTAAACTACATGGTGCTGCAGTAAAACCTGCTGTGGTCTGTGCTGCGGAAAATAAACAACAGAGGCACCTGCACAAATAAGGTGCTGTAATCAGATGCCAGGATACTAATATTTTCCCTGTATACATGGGTGGGAAGATCTGTGTGCATGTAAACACACTATCTGGAATATGATCAGAGGATTATAACATGGGAACTAAAATCCGTGTAAACCTGCTGTTGAGATTGTGTGACTGGCATATTGAGATCTGGCGGTGAAATGGTTGCTTGGTTCAGATTTTTTCGTATTCACACGATGCGAGAGCAAAGTTTCTTTTGGTTTTTTTTGCACCTGCAAGCTTTTGCGTCATTTCATGTCGGTGAATAATAACGGGTTGTTGACTCATTTTCTCGGCGTCTCTGTGTTGAATTTATCAGCAATTTTCTGTAAAAATAAAGAAATTGAATTTTGTTTTAAATGACCAAATTGATACACCCCATTTTTCTGCTCTTTGGTCTCCCAGTCTCAGGGTGGACGCACTGACCGGGACGTTGCTTGCTGTCACAGGTATCGGTTGAACTGACAAAAGAGCGAAGAATTACAGGAAGGCAACATAAATTCTTTGCAAAGATTATATTTCCAGGTTTCCAACTACCTGGAAGTGGAAAATATTTAACTTTGCTGGGTTGGAGTCTCAAACTGGGGCCGTGGTGACACAGATTCTTAACCTGCAGGATCTTTGGTTTGCGCCTTCCTCGCTGCCGCGACACAACAATCTTGGCCCCCTGTCCGGTTTAATTTGCAGAAAACTTCCTCAAGTCTGACCAGCAAACATTTGGTCGCAACCACTGCCTCTTCAATGGTGGGATTTCCTGCGTTGCTCTTATCAGTTAGATCCTGAAACAATGGACTCGGCCCACGCAGTCCTGTGCACCGGCTCTGCCTGCTGTCCTTCTCAAGGCCTCCCCCAACGGCCAGATGTCCCTCTCAGGGCCGCGGGCCAAGCCATTCAAAGTGGGTACGCTGAGATACATCATCGCTTTAAGTGATCGGAGATAGGAGCAAATCTGGCCGCTGACCGCCACCAGGAGGAACACCTGCATACACAGTAACTCCCCGCCGGAAAGTTTCTCAGGACATGATGCAATGCTTATCGTCAATACGTTCCCAGCTCGTTCTCATTTCAGGATAATGTAAAAAAGGGACCCCAAAGTTGGAATTCAATATACACAATTTTTATTTACATTGACACGTGTATCAGCAACACTTCAAATTTACACGGCAACACTAAAGCCTGAAGTTAAATAAATATTCTGTGAAATGTGTGTGGGGGTGGGAGAAACTCGGAGACGGATGGAGAGAAAAGTGAAATCTGAAACATCTCCTTCCTGTTTGCAAGGCAACAGGACAGTCTTGGCAAAACCGATGACCAGATTGGACCCTTTAAAAAAAACAAAAACAAAAAAAACTATTTTTTTGAGCGAAGTGAACTGGCGCCGCTGATCGAGCTGACTGAAGAAAGCCAACGTCGACAAGGTCGGCCTCCCGAAGTGAAAGTCGTCCCGTTGAGAGAAAATACAGCATGGCAGGACTGATCCTGAACGTAATGTACCAACATCTTGATGGGGATGGACATTTTCAAAAGCATGAGCAGGACTTTACAACACACACACACACACACACACACACACACACACACACACGCACACGCTGATATTTACAGAAACAACAGAGCAGTGATCCAAAGTAGCCTGAACGACTCAATAAAATCTCTAAGAAGAAGTGGCACCAGTGGACAGTGATTTTTTTTGTTTCCAACTCTGCACTCGCACAAACATCCACACAAAGACAAGAACAAAACCCCCTTTCTCTCTCGCACACAAACACACTCACACAAACAGGACACTTTCCTGGTGCTTTTTTTTTCACTGTTTTTTTTTCCTTTTCTTTTTTTTCTAAACAACGACGTGCACCGGAGGAAGGACGGGGCTGGAAATGATCAAACTCCGGACTGAGAGTCTCTGAAAAGTCGCTCTTCCAGGTGAAGGAAACAGCTGGACACTGGACAGAAGAGAGCTGGGAAGTGGTGGAAGAACAATACGACGAGCAACACAGCCCAACGTGCCGCCGCTCCAGATACTCGCTGGTCCACCAGTCGCACCGGCATCGGCCGGATCGTGTGGCCGACAGTGTAAAGTAGTCTGAGCACGACAAAACAAATAAACAAAAAAAAAAAAACAAAACAAAAACATGCGCTTCTCGTTGCCCGCTCCCTTGTGAGGGAGATCGGGGTGGAAATCAAATGAACAGAAGGTCTTGGAAATGGCAGTACCTGTCTCATGCTTGTAAACAAAGATCACTCACTGGATGCAGCGGCGGATACGCACCCCAACAGTTATTTACACATTAAATTCTTTCTTTTAATAGGAGTCAAGCCAAAGGAGAGCAAAACTATACACCAGCGTTGTGGCCTCGTGGAGAGTCTCCTCTTTTCCATCCGCCCAAGCCATTTAGCTGCTGCTATTATTCATTAATACCTACAGTTATTTACACATGTACAGTCGACAAGCGCAAGTGAGTGAAGAGCGAGCGTACCGAGTATCTCTACTTCATATCTCTAAGGACAACTGTGTGTATAAAATAGTCACGATATGTGCGGCCTTTACAGATCCATTATAAAAACAAAACATAACAAAACAAAAAAATCCAGCAATCGTCAAAGCTTGAAAGGGCCAAATCATCCAAAACCGTTTTCGCCTACTTGGAACCTGGCCGACGGAGGGTCTGGTGCATTTTCTTCAGCCATGTAACCCTACTGGAGTTTCACAGAACGACAGAGCCAAATATGTGCCTATGTGTTATTGTCTTTGCCTAATTTAAGTTCGGTTGGTCTGTTGTTTTTAGCCGATAACACCTAGAAAGCCAAACAGCTTCTTGTCTCTCTGTCTATGAAACTCCAGAACTGTTACGCGGATCAGAAAATCAGAAAAGGTCTGCTAGACCAAAAACCCTCGAGTGACATCGGGGTGAGTGCCAAATGTGTAAAACGTGACTTTTGGGTGGACTATTCCTTTTGATGTGTCTCCTAACCAACTTGTAGCACTTACAGGCTGCTGTCAACTAGCCTACATACCCACGTTATAGTGTACTGCTGTTTTCTGATATGGATATATGTGGATTTTAAAATTGGCCCCTGAAAGAAACTCCTTCACAACCATATACAGTAGATCCAAACAAGTTCAAATAATACTGACGACAAGAGAATAAAGAGAAAAAAAAAAAAACAAGAACAAAAGCTGCAGTGTCTTTTTGCTTACGAGGTGTGTACGACGACTTGAAGTGCCTTGAGTGCTTTCTTTTTTTTCTTCCTCCATCAATTGCAACAGCCAACCAAAATAAAAAAAAAGAAAAGAAAAATATGCTACATAAATAACCGAGACGAGAACAAAAATAAAAACACAAAATGTGATTATAACAAAAATCATTCCACCGATAGATATGTTTCTTTGTGGAATGGTAAAAAAAAAAAAAAGGAAATCTTTATGAAATGTTTAGGGAAAAGTGTTGCTGAAAACAAACAAACAAACAAACAAACAAACAAACAAACAGAGCCGGTGATGAATGTTCTCGGCGTCTGTGCTGACCGGGGAGAACATCGGTCTGACTGCTCCCTCCCTCTAATCAGGCAGGCAATAAAATGATTACAGTGATGCAAGCTGCTTGCTGTCCTTCCCGCTAATGAAGCGGTTGGTACCGTTCGGTCTGCAGCGCGTCCCAACAACGACGAGGAAAAAAAGAAATGCTGCCGGTTTGCCAGAGGGCGGTGGGAGGGGCTGGAGGGAGGGACGGGACGGGTGGGAGGGGCGTCTGTCTGGCCTCAGGGGGGCGGGGGTGGCGTTTAGTGGCAGAACATCACAGGCACTTTGTGAGGCAGCCGCGCCGACGGGGGGTCCTCACACCCGCTGGGCTCGTAGGCTCCTCCCCTCCAGGAAGACTTCGTGATGGACCAGTAATGGCTGGGTGGCGGGGCTGCCTCCTCCTCCTCCTCCTCCTCCTACTCCTACTCCTCCTCTTCCTCCTCCATCCCCTCCTCCTCCTCCTCCATCCCCTCCTCCTGCTGGGCTGAGATGCTGCAGAGCGCCATCCTGGAAATCTGCCGGCTCCTCCCTGCCTCTGGGCGTCGCGGGGAGTCTGGAGCTGAAGTTGAGATAGATCTGCGGATAAAGAGGAAGAAGCCGCGCCGGTCAGACAGAGTGTCGGGGCTGCGCTCGCGTGCTCTCGCTCGCCGCCTGGGCCGATGAAGTCAGCCACACGCCACTTATCATCTGCATCAGGACCACGAGCGCTGGTCGGGGATGGGCTGCCTGCCACGAGCAGGATCTCAGCCCGGGTGTGTGCGAGGCAACAGAAGTCTTTTTGGTGACTGTAATGGCACTCAAACGCAGGCAATGCAATGATGTCATCGCTTTGCTTTATTTCAGCGCTATTGGCCGGCAGAGTAAACGATGTATTTGAAGGGAGTTTGCAAGGTCGCATGCAGAACACGGTGACCGTTGCCCACCAGGTAGCCCTGACAATTTGATTGGACGAGAGGTGCGATAACTGTGAGATGGCGAACGGATTGACAGCAGCTGGGGTTCAAACTTTTCGGCATCGGTCAACCAATTCTCGACTGATCGCTGTAAGTTTGTTGTGACGCGCCCATTGAACTCAAACCGCTGTGAGTTTGGCGAAGGTTCCAGTGAGGGCGGGAAAATTGGTAAAAAATGATAAAAATAAAATGGAATAAAGTCAAGCAGAGCTCGTGGAATCGCTCGGACGGCATGTCGGCCTCGTGGCTGCGGCCGCGTCACCGCAGTCACGATGGTAATCAGGCCGTCAGGACTCCCGCCCTCCCTCCCCGTCATGTGGCGGTGTGTTATTTAAACATTATACAGCTTTATTAGCTATGGCTACGATAAAAATCTTTGCCACTAAATGGCTATTTCTTCACAGTTTTGAAAACAAACCCCCTCCTAGCTGCAGCGACCTCAGGACCACGAGGCAGCGGCGGAGGGAACTGGCCCTCAGAGCAAAATCATAATGAGCTGCGCTCTGTATTGCTCTTCGGGTATTCCTGCACCGTAGAAAATTGCTTTTTTTTCCCATGACTGTTTATCTCTGGATTCTCTGCCTGTCGATGTGCCTTGAATTATCAGCGCTGACTGAGGAAAAGGAGATTCGACAAGCCCTGCCAAGTTTTAAACCCGGCAACACCCTCCACTATGACCACGGAATCACTATTTCCTGGAAAGCTTTAATCTAGTTAGCCGTTATTTATGTGAGGGGCCGATTGTGTTAACAGGCCGCTAGTGGCCTCGCAGCCAGAAGGTTGTGGGTTTGATTCTGTGCTCTTTCTGTGTGCATGTTCTCTAAATCGAATGTACGTCCTTGGTGTGGCCGCACCTTCGCCCTAAAATAGCAACTACAGCAAGTACACCTCCTATCAGAGGGCAATAAAACTGAGTGGTAACTGATCATAGTCGGAGGCAGCACCAGAATATTGGCTTACAGTTTGTTTTGCCTGAAAGCGAAGACCTCGGTGAAACTGATCGCCTTTTTTTTGCCACACCAAATGAGAATTTCAGCTCACAGTTTCTAACCGCAACACAGCCGCACGGCGGCTCCTGCAAACGTATCAACACCTGAACAGAGGGAGGCCAGTTCCAAAAGAAAGTGAAGCCCTTCCCGCTGCTTCTTCATTAGCTTCCCGCTGGGAGACTTTAATCAACGAAAGGCGCTTCGTCCCACAGCTCCTGAGCTCAGATCAGTTTAGCGAGCAAGGCTTTGAGAGCGGCGGTGGCGCTGAAACCGTGTCAGATGGAGTCGATGGCAAAATGAAAATTGAGGCGTGAACTCAGTGATTGTGGTTTTATCAGCGGTGGTGGTGGGGGGCCTGAGGCTGTTTTTTTTTTGTTTTTTTTTGGTCATATTTAATATGACAGTGTGATACTTCATTATGACTAGTATCTGATCATCTACTGCCCAGATCTGGACTTCAAGGACCAGATTCTCCAGCACAGACCGTCTCAGTAACCAAGCCTGAAACCAACTGGTCATAATTCATAATTCATAATTCAATACCATGAGCAATAAATTAAGAAACAAGCCCTCTGTTATGTAACAAATTGGTCGACCTTTTACTGGACGTGGAGGTGCTCATGAAGCTTTTTGCCGGTTGCCAGCAGGGGTGAAAGTTAAACGGCGTCGCAAGCGTGAGACCTACGTGCTTGGCGGTGTCCGACAGCTGCTGCTCGATCTGCTCCACCACCTTCCTGAAGGGCGGCCTGTTGAAAGGGTCGGCGTCCCAGCAGGACCTCATGATCTGGTACCTGCAGCAGAGGGGCAGCAAAAGGACATTTCGGCTTTAGGACAAGTACAAGGCTGCATTTTTTTCTTTCTATGTTCAACGCTTGTTTTGTTTTTTTATTTGTTTTTTTTAACTCTACGCAGGTCAAAGTAAACACTGACACTCACATTTCGCTGGGCGCAAACTCGGGAGCGTCCATTTTGTAGCCCTCCTTTATCATTTTGTAGAACTTAGCGTCCACGGGCATCCCAGGGTAGGGGCTGTTTCCTTTAGTCAGCCAGGGAGGGGAAGATGCATTAGCACGTCGGTCACGCCCTCGCGTGCAAACACGACAAAGACGATAAAACGCGGGGGGCGGAGCTACGGACTCACCCAGCGAGAAGATCTCCCACAGCAGAATGCCATAGGACCACACGTCGCTCTCGAACGTGTACACGCATTCGAAGATGCTCTCTGGAGACATCCACTTGACCGGCAGGCGAGCCTGCGAGGGAAGAGGACAGTGCCGGTGATCAGTGCACATGAAGATTCAATTAAGAAAAAATAATACACATGCAGATTTTAAAAAAAAGTAGTAGAGGACTACAGTATTATCTGAGATGTTTGTGCATTTTTCTTTGACTATGCATTTGAACTTGTCAGACAAAAGATGCCACATTATTGCAATACTTAGATTATTTTTCCCCCCATTCCAGATTCTAGTGGGGAAGCACGAAAACGTCTCCAGAAAACAGCAGGGTTAGGCCTCAGTTATGACTGTCAGGGTTGCCCCCGGAGGCCTTTTAAATTACTATCAGCAAAATATGTGACAGGTCTCCTCCAAAAAGAGGGCTGTGGCCTTGCTATCACGGAATCAAAGAGCAAAGCTGCGTGAACATGTTACTGTGGGAGAGTCCTGGACGTGCGCCACCTCAGTCGCAACCCCCTGTGCGTCTTCAAAGACTGGAAAAAAGACGAGCGAAAGTCCTCCGAGAATCTCTTGCACATAAATCCAATCTCACTTCCCAGCGAGTGAATAACTCGGACGGAGTCTTTCAATCTTTTTCCTTTTTGGCACGTGCACGCTCCTCGGACGCGGCTCCAAACTCGGCAGCTGTGATTTAGGGGGCGGGGAGGAGGGCGGTTTTGACGTAGGTCCCGGGACGCTGCCAAATGGCTTGTCTTGAAAGAGCTCGGACTTACGTTGCCTTTGACTACATAGTTGGAGTCCTTGGTGATGTCTCGCGCCAGGCCGAAATCACAAATCTTTGCCACTCTTCCCTGGGTTAGGAGGACATTTCTGGCGGCCAGGTCTCTGTGGATACACTGAAAAACATACAAGACCGTTACCACGTACTCTGGTTCTGCATGTACAGCGTGAAGTTGCCTCGCACTCCTCTTACTTAATGGAACATCTTTGAGTAAAACAGGTTTGGTTTTTTTTTTTTGATCAGCTTTTTCGCAGCTGTGTAAACACGAGCCCCGCCTAGCCCTGCCTCGCCACGCATCACTTCTATCATCAAAGAATCTCCTCGTTCCTCTGTGCTGGTAAATAACCAACTCACGTTTTTAGAGGCGAGGAACTCCATGCCTTTGGCAACTTGGTAGGAGAAGCTGAGCAGGTCTTCCGTGTCCAGCGACAGGCAGTCCTCGTCGAACATCTCGCACTCGGAGCCCGTCTCCACGTAGGCGCTGCCTGGAGGGGACGAGGGGTAGGGGTCAAAGGTCAGTTGGGATGATGCTCCCGTGGCATTTTTCTTTAAAAAAATGGAATCACTGAATCGACGGCTCCTTGCCTTTGTGCTGCGAGCGCCTCTTCTCCGAGGACGAGGCGAACGGCAGGTTGCCAGCAGCAGAAGGCCTCATGGACATGTAGCCGTTCAAGCTGTCGCTGTGGGGATGGAGAGAAAGGAGCAGTCTTGTCACAGTCGAGCGCCGCCACACAACACGAGCACGCTGCTGTCCAAACACGCCCCACCTACGCACGTTCTGGATAGTAAACACTAGCGCCGAACGTTTTCGCACACACGCACGCAGACTGTTAAAGCGGCAAAAAAAAAAGACACTGACCGAGCCGTGTCCCTCTGTGGAATGACGTTGCGGTAGTAGCAGTCGTCCTCCTCCTCCTCCTCCTCCACCTCCTGGCGCTTGAAACAGACGAAGCATTCCCTTTTCCTGCGCAGGAAGTTGAGCAGGTCTCCGAAGCAGCAGTACTCTGTGATGACCAGTGTGGGGCCTGCAGACGACGGGAAGAGTAAAGGGGGTCAGTTAAAAGCCACGATGCCTGATGTTTCCACTTAGGGCCTTGTGAAAAAAAGAAGAGAGAGAGAGAGAGAGAGAGAGAGAAGGAGAGAGAGAGAGAGAGAAAGGGAGAGAGAGAGAGGGAGAGAGGGAGAGAGAGAGAGAATGTGCGGCGCACCTCCAACCGTGCAGGCTCCCAGCAGGTTGACGATATTCATGTGGTTTCCCAAGTAACTGAGGACCTTGAGCTCCGACATCAGCGCCTCCTTCTCCGTGGAGTGAGCGCTCGCTGCGGGGAGGAGCAATGACGGGACGTCAAGTGTCAAGAATCAAGACTTAGATTATTTATCCAGAACACATTAGGAATCGCTTTTGTTGCTGTTCAAGGAGTCAAGTCAAAAAATAGGGCTGTCAAAGTTAACGCGTGAATAATGCGTTAACTCAAACTTTGAGTTAACGCATTATATATGTATATATATATATATATATACGTATATATTTATATACATGTTTATTTTAACGTGCGATTAACGCCTGGTTCACACCGGAGGCAGAAGCACCGTGAAGATCGCGTGCGAGCCGCAGCCGCCCTGTTCACACCGGCCATGGAAGCGCCGCGAATAGCCGAGAAACGGAGCCCGCTTCCTGTCAGTGCCCTTGTTAACCAATGGCACCGTTCACGCCAAACACAAAGCGGCGCGCACCTCCGCGGCCGGCTCGCGCAGTGCAGCGATCGTTTCGTCGTCTGGTCTAATTCGTGCGCCCGCCGCGAGCGATCCGCGTCAAGCTGGACAAGAAGTCACTCAAAGAAAAACGAGAGAGAGTCCAGTTAATTTTCAAAATAAAATACCGCGATTGAAAACAAACAAACAAACAAAAAAAAAAAAAACCGCGATCATGACTTGAGACTACCTCAAGCTTTGAGGTTTTTTTTATGGAGAGTATCTGGACAGTATAAGTATGTAATCGTTTTGGAATGTTCAAATGAAAAAAAAAAAAATTCCACAAAAGAATTATTATTGTCCTTGCCAATTTTCCTAGAGTTTAAGAAACACAATAAATATCTTCTAAAAGTTGCATATTTAATCTACGTAGAGTCAAGTTCAAACAAGAATAGAAGACAGTATAAAAATATAAATAAACTAAAATTGCGCAGGCCCAATAATATCATAGGATGAGATAGTCAAGTGCCTGTTAAGTTTCTCACTGTGTCTGGAAAAGAAGCTGTGAAAAAAGTCGTGTTCTGTGTGTGATTATACTGTCTCCTTGTTTGGGCCTGAAGGAAAGTGGGGTTAAAACAATATGGTTTTGGGCTGAATTAGTGCAACACGGTCTTACATTTGAGCATTTTCACTGCCACCGTCATGACCGAGTCGGCCTTGGAGAGGCCGTACGCCGTGGCCTCCACCACCTTTCCGAACGCTCCCGATCCCAGGGTCTTGCCTGCGGGACGAAGGAGGAAGACAGACAGACAGACAGACAGTCAGACAGACAGCAGCAGTTTATTGGCCGTCCCCCTTTTTCTCTCCCCCACCCACTAAACTGGCCCGCTGCCAGGGTTCCTAGGACAACAACAGCCTTGGCCCCGGGGCTGTGCGCGCCGGCACCAGGACACGCAGGATCCTGTTTGAGGAGGTTTGTCAGAAACAACACCCACAGTGTGTCGTGTGTGTGAGTGTGTGTGTGTGAGTGTGTTTGCAGTGAGGGAGTTGTGCAGCGTCGCTAACGAGCCGCCCCGACTGGTTGGTCGGTTCATGAGAGCGCGCGGCCGCGGCCTTAATACCATGTCCGCGCTGCACGGAGGGGAACAGAACGTTTATGTGTGTGTGTGTGTGTGTGTGTGTGTGTGCACGTGTCAATCAGTGCCACAGTGGCCTGAGGTGACGTCACCTCCAACTGCTCTGCTCGGCCTTATTAATAAAGCCCCAGCGCAGCCCAGCCCCGCCCAGCCCGGCCCCGACTTCTCCTCGCATCAAATCTCCATCAGGCTGATTTACACCTATGACTTGACAACCAGAACGTGGATTTTCTGGGCTGAAGAAAATTAGCAAAATGAGCAAAAAAAAAAAAAAAAAAGCAAAAAAAACCAACAACAACCCAGTCATAATTGAATCTGGAGGAGCCATTTGCACATAATCCGATCAAAGGCGCCGCTGGCCGGCGTACCAAAGCGCAAGTTCTTCCGAGGAAACTCCCACTGGTGATCGTACGGCAGCTGGGTGGGGTCAATGTACACGTAGTTGTTTCCGTGGATGCCCTCGATGACTTTCCACTGAATCTGGTATTTTGGCTTCTGCATGCGAGAAGAAGAAAAAACAAAGGGGCAAAGAGAGGAGAAGGTGGAGGATTAATTTGAGGAATTGCCTCATGGGGTTACGCTCCTCCACCTCTGACAGAGGCAGGGCGAGCAGCAGCCGCAGACACAGATGACTGTCTTACCTGCATGTACTTGTAGAAGAGCAGGATGAGGACGAGACAGAGGACGCCTGCCACCGATATGGAGCCAATGAGCAGCGGGGTGAACAGATCGTGGGGAATGGTTCTCTCTTGGGGGGGGGGAGGAGAGAGAGAGGGACGGGTTATTAATCGGTGACTCTTTTCACCGTTTGTCAATGATGTTGACGCTCCGGGTGACATTGCAAAGGTGCATTACGGTAAGCCAGAGGGGGCTAAGTCACCGCGAAGCCCACTTTGGTCAAACCGGAGCAAACTAATCCAGTTATTTACGTCTCCACACACACACAGATGCACAGTTATGGTGAGGGAACCCTGCACCGCTGGGTCCCAGTGTTTGGGTGCTTTCAGACGCCGGTGGCACGAGGTGGCCGCGGCGACGGCCGGCGCGTCATGATAAATAATCGCTGCTCCGTCCCCTTTGTGTCCACCCGGTTCGGCGACGCCGCATTGTTTTGCTCCTCTGTACCGCCGGGTGTAATAAGCTCTTTAGAGATAAGAGGATTTCTCTCCCCCCCACCCCACTTCAAATCTGAGAATGCAGAGTCTGCAGGAACTAATCCGCTGTAAACCTGTCAGTGTTTTCTAAAGCTCTGTGTATTCTCTGCTGCCAGCCCACTGACACCTCCGACACCCCCCTCCACCCCCCTCCACCACCCCCCTCCTCACCCAGGCGGAACGTCCTGCACCGCCAGGACCCCTCGCTGGGCTCCGACAGCGAGCGCATGCTCTCAAATGGTCTGTGTGTTCTTTTTCCTCCCTCCTCCTCCTATTCCTCCTCCTCCTCCTCCTCCAAATGCTCTCCTCCATCATAATGCAACGCCCACACGCCTGCTGCGGCCACGTCCGGCTCCCTCCCTCCCCCTCGCTCCTCAGTGTCCCTCCACTGAAACACGTCGTTTCCCCAGACCCTCCACTTCGCCGCGCTTTCACTTCCAGCTGCAGTCGGGAGGCAGATGGACCAACCGTTGGGGGAACCGGGGTGGATTTGGACTCACGGGGTAAACAACGGGCTAAGGCGGGCTATCTCTAACCCCCAAACACACACAAACACACGCACCCCAGTCAACACCTGTGTGTGAGCTGCAGTGTTCTTAACGTGGCCAATCGTGTCCGAGGCATCTCTGCCTGCCGCTGTTTGCCTAACAGATTAAAGAGGTTTAAAAAAAAAAGAGAAAGAGAGAGGAAGGAGAATCTGGCAGCCGGACCACACTTGTGGCTCAAATCATCACCAGAATCTTGCTTGTAGTAAATATTTGGACTTGGGGATTAAATTGTGTTGTGTTTACAGAAGAGTGGAGGTGTGTGTGTGTGTGTGTGTGTGTGTGTGTGTTGGGGGGGGTGTGCTTATTTATTTAATAGTTTTTTTTGTTTTTAATCCACGTGCCGTGGATTCACAAACGCTCCTTTCCCTCCGTCTCTTCCTCCTCAACGGCGGTTGCGCCAAAAAAAACCCCAACAGACACACACAACAGGACGGGCCCCCCTTTATTATCCCCACACCAGTCTCCCCTATGCGTGGCGTGTTTTGCAGGCACATACGTGCCGCAGCCATGATGATGGGGGCGGACTCACCGCTGATGGAGAAGAGCGTGTAGGCCTGCTCGCCGGCCACCGTGGCCACGCACTCCAGCGTGTTGAAGCGGCCGCGGCTGACGTTGACCCGGCTCTCCACCTCCGTCTTGCCGAAGAGCGGGCTGAAGAGCGTGACGGTGATGACGTTGAGCTCCTCCTGAGTGGCGTTCACCTGCTGCGAGCACCTGACGGCGGGGAAGAGATTTGCACCGTTGACAAAAACAAAAAAAAAAAAAAACACGCCTGGAGGGGACCACCGAATCGCTCCCGAGTTGGGACTCGGAGGAATGCCGGCATCAAGTCTATGCACATGCCTCTGCCCCGGCTGCGATGCAAAAAAAGCAGCCGGGTGAGCGGCAATACCTCACGCTGTTCACTGGATTTATTTGTTTTCATATTTTGTGTCGCTGCCTGGTCTTTGGGGCAGTCGGTGGTGGGGGGGGGGTCGCCGGCCGCCTCAGACGTTGCTCTCCAGTGCGTGCGCACGGGGGCTTGCGTGTCTGCGCGCAAAGAGCGCTAAGTGGATTTGATCATCATTAAAGTTTGGATAATCACTTATGATTCATCGCGCGTGCGGTCCGGGATTTGTTGCCGTTGCCACGGCGACCGGCCGCTCCTCCCATGACACACTTTTACGTTTGACACTCCCCAGGGGGCCTGCCAATCACAAGTCACTTCAGTTCAGTCACATGGGGGAATGGAGGGGGGTCATCTCATCACTGCCCGCCAATCACAAATCAGATCTTTCAAATCCCACAATCCCTCGTTCCATCGCCGTCATCATCACCACGGCTCCGCCCTCCGTCCAAAGCATCTTTAGTTTGACCTTAAGGGCCGGAGTTGCTTTTGGATGAAGGTTCCGAGTCGGAACCGAGAGGATTTCCTGCATTAAACGAGAGCAGCTGTGCCCCCCCCGCACCGGAAAAAAGGTTCGGCATGAGAAGGGGAGAGCTCTGGTTTGGTTTGCAGCTCGGTCATGTGTGCAAAATACACGTTGCACACGTACAATATCAGTTTGTGATCTCCGTTCCAGAATAATTTGTGTTGTTTAAACCTCTGGCAGAAAAGAAAAGGAAAAAAAATGACAGAGAAATTTCAATTTGGCACAATTCTCTTCGGTTTAGACCTCCGATACCAATTATAAAAACTGATGAGGATTCCAGTTCTTCCAGAACTCGTGATGATCACAGTTCTACTTATTGTAAATTTGATTTTCAACTCTCTCTTTCACCACCCTGGCTGGAGGAGTTTGTGTTTTTGATCCCATTTTATTGGCTGCGACTCCCTGCTGAGCTGTGATTGGCTGTGGGCTGACTCACTTCCTCAACCGGCACGTGGCATTAACGTTGTTCCGAGTCGAGCGACGGGCCTCACCTGACGTAGGGCTGCTCGCAGTAGTACCAGGTGATGCGAGGGGCCGGGTAGCCCTCGGCCACGCAGCGCACCTGCCCGTCCACCGGACCCTCATGAGACACAATCTCAGGTTTACCTAACAAACACAGTGTACAACGGAATGTATCAGGCAGGCAAAACATGTCAAAAACATAGACAGAGCTTTTTTTTTCTCTTCTTCACGCATGTTCAACCTGCAAAAACATGAAGGCTGAGGGTTGAGACCTCATTCAACACAGTAAATGAGGTCAACGCAACCTTTGTTCCCTGTGTCAGACCATCGAGCGGCCCGGCAGGGAAACAAATCACCTTTAAAAGGAAAAAAAAAATCAATTGCTGAACTTACTGATCACAAAGATGGTGAATGTGTGGTTCACAGAGGTGTCGCCATTGGAGGCCTGAAAGGTGTAGACTCCGCCCTCTGACATTTTCAGCCGCACCAGCCGCAGCTCGCTGCTGTACCTGAAGGGGAACAGAGAAGTGAGGTTTAAAGGTCTTGGCTGCACAGGAGCAAAACTGTACATGACCATTAAAAAGAGATGGATGCATTTTTAAGTGATTGACTTGGATCTCACTTCAATTCTGCTTGTTTTTCTCACTCATGCAAAAACCACTACAACCCTCAAGGCAGCGTTGGACTTTCTGTTCCCTGCAGGGCGGATAAAGATTCCTCAGCTCAATTTTTGCTGTCAAAAAGAACAATTTTCATCCACTCCTGTGCCATTTGCTTAAGAGCAGACGTGTCAAACAGGGTCGCCGGGGTCAAGTCAAATGCCGTGAAGCAATGATTTTCTAATGAGGCCGTCGGAAACACTGTCTATTTACAGGGTGCCGGGGTGGAAGCCACGCTTTAGCAGGTTACATTCCAGATGTGTTTTACAAGTTTCTCTTCCCGTGGGGAGTATTTCTGCTCGTGCTGCTCGTGATTCACCACAAACCCGTCTGCGGCTTTTTTTTTTTATTTTTTTAATTTGACAAAGGCAGCTGCGTTTAGCGCCGAGCCGCCGCCGACTCCCAGCCGAGGTGCTGAATTCCACAGGACGGGGCCACGTACATTATCGTCCGCGTGGCAAACTGCGGAGAGCACTTTGGCAGGAGCGTGCGACGTGCCTCACCTGTACTCCTGCCTGTGCGTGGTGATGACGTGGTCGCTGGTGTTCTTCAGCTTGTGGCCCATGAAGCTCCAGGAGAGGACGTGCGGCTGCGGGTGAGCCTCCAGGTCGACGCTCAGGAGCAAACTCTCCCCTGAGCGCACCTGGATGGTTTTGTTGTTTTTGGGCGTAGAATTGATGAATCCTTTTCCTGGGAGACGTGAGAAAAAAAAAAAATCTAAATGAGATTTGGATAAATGATTTGCATTGAAACAGATTAAAAAGTTGTGGTGGAATATAAAAATAATAAACTCAACTTTAAAGAAAAAAAGCTGCAAAACCACAGCAACTTCAAAGGCCCAGTGTGTAAGATTTAAAAAGATCTAATTGCATGAAAACAACAGAAAACAAACTTCAAAGTTGGTTTTGAACTGCTGTTTCAAGTGGTATTTCTGCATTTACACCCAATTCCAAAATGCAGCAGATCTCTGCATTTTTTTTTTTTTTTTTTATTAAGGAGGTCTACGACGCCGGCGGCGGCTTCTGGTTGCTGCAGACTCGTCTGACACCTCAAAGAGTTCAGTCCGCCTCCTGCAGCCGCTGCCAATCACGTGAGCCAATGTTCCGACACCAGCACAAACCTGTCTGCTCCCGATGCGGCGCCTGACATGGTGTAAATGCCACCTACGGAGGCGGTGATATTACACCACCGCGGCTGGCACTGGAGAGATGTGAACTCATCCTTCGCAGCAGATCTCAGTAGTAAATGTTACACGCTGGGCCCGAGAGGGAAGCCGGTGAACTCTGACTGGGAAAGCTAACGGCTAACGACTCACCGTAGACATCGAGCCACACCGACTGGGAGCTGAGCCCTCTCTCGTTCTCGGCCTCGCACTGGTACCTGCCGGCGTCCTGCGGCCCGACGGCGGCGATGTTCAGGGTGGCGCTGCGTGCGTGCACGAAGCGCTCGGCCAGGATTCGTGAAGCACCGTCAACCTTTGCTGGTTGCTGTGGATACCAGACGGCACCCTGTCAACGCCCAGAGATCTCTAGAGATTAACCCCGTCTGTGTGTCTATCCTCGCCACGCACACACACAGCACTCACACACGCACGAGCACAACTGCCAAAAAACATTCACACACACACACACACACACACACACACAGACGCCCACACATTGTTCATATCGCACACACACAAACACACACATGTTCAAACACACAGGCAAGATCCTGAAGCTTAGACGAGCTGAACTTTGACCCCTCTCAGTCTCATTCATGAGAACAAACAAGCGCTAATGCCGAGGACACAGAAAGGCACCCTCAAAATAAAGGAAAGAACATTCTGGAAACAGTTCAGTCAATGCATGTGATCCATATCCAAACAAGGGTTCATGCAGATGGCAGCTAGCTAACGTCTCAGTCTGAGCTGAATGTGTCTTAAAGGCGCAGCAGTGTGATGTTCTTTCACGGGTGTCAAGGGTGATAATTGATTCTCGGTGGTGTTTTAGCCAATTTGCCGCTTTAAAACGTGTCAAAGTCTCCTTAAGGTCTACTCTCTGGCGGAACGCAGCGCACGGCACAGTGTAGAAAGGAAAGGGGTCTCACCGAGCCAAGGGGCTTGACCCACTTCAGCTTGATCTCCCCGTTGACGTTGGTGGTGTTGCACGTGAGGGTCAGACTCTCATTTCTGATGAGGATCACCCTCTTCGGCGCCTGCATGTTGATCACAGGCGGAGCAATGGGAACTGAAGAGAAATGAAAAGAAAACATGTTATTATTATTATTATTATTATTATTATTATTATTATTGACACACGTGTTTGTTAATCGATGCATTTACGCAGCACCGTACCTGGTCTGACTGTCAGGACGTAGTCGTGCGATCGGACGCGCCGCTCCCTCAGCCTCCCCGTGCACACGTAGCAGCCCTCGTAGGCCTTGCGCGCGTTCTGGATGGTGATGCCTTGCTCCAGGCTGGATGAGTACTGCAGGCCAGAGGCCAGCGCCCCGCTCGAGCACGTCTCCAGGCGCAGGCCGTCCAGACTCGGATCGGTTGCCAGGCAGGGGATGGAAGCGGAGTCTCCCTCACGGGTGAGTATGTTGGAAACCATTGATTTTCTGAAGGGGTTGTCGGGGTCTGCCAAGATCGATGCAATCGCACGTCAGGGTGTGAAACGGTGGCGCTCTGCCGACTCGGCTGCGCCCCGGAGGTGCCATTTGTAGACATCGAGGCGTCTTTTTTTTTTTAACCCCCACATTTTTATGGCGTGGCAAGGATAAAATCCGAGAGCTACGGCGCTGCAGTCGCGGCTGCGATCAGACTGCAGCTCGGGCCGCGCGGCCACACCTGCGAAATAGCAGGTGACTTGCGTGTCACTCTGCAAACAGTTCACGGGCCGCTCTGATCTTAATCTCTGTTTTCTGATGCCCCATTTGATCTCGCGTCTTTGATTCGGCAGCCTAAACAGCTAAACCCCCCCGAGCAGATCCATCTTGTGGGATGCCGCTGAGAATGCGGCGGTGCAACGTGGAAACAAACAGACGTGCTTCATGAGTAAATAGGAGCAGGGGGGAAAACACAGCAGTTGACTATAATACAAGCTTTGCTCCACAACTGGCTGTGCTAATTCACAGGAGCCCGGGACCTGATCCAGGTCTTCACCTGTAAACCGACTCAACTTTGTCCTACACACGTGTTGAATTTTCTCATGAAAAAAAACCAAAAACATTTACAGTGTGTAAACAGCCTAGAAGAAAGTACATAAATGTTTGCAGTCACACAACATCAGGAGTCTTTATCGTGGCTATTAGCTTGTGGTGAAATGGTAATAAAAAGCGGTAATGGGGCAGAAATATCCCCAAGCAAAGCGAATTGAGATACTGTACATGGTGAACGTGTCGCTTTACAGTCTGAAGGACAGTAAAACGTATGTGAACGTTTCAAAAAGGGCTTTCGCGAACCAGACGGCCATAGAGAAAGTGTCACTCTTGACTGTTCGTAACTTGCATTCAATAAAACGTCAGTTAACGCCATAATGAACGTGTCGCCGTGTCATATTCACAAAAATGTAGATATAATTGCCAGCAGGTCGCAAAAACAAAGACAGAAGTGTTCCGACTCTAAGTGAACGTGTCAGGAAAAATCAGCCAAAGCTCAAACCTTGGTATTCAGCAATACAGCTTCAAATAAAGCAAATTAAAAAAAACATTTTCCATCTCACTATTTTCAGACAATAAAATATTTAGCACTCTGTTTACAGTCTCCTGCTACAACTGACACTTTTTTTGAAGCGACACCTGTCTGGGAGTGTTGCCACTCATCTGGGAAAGGTATCGGTGCATCTTACGGCATCACAATAACACAATGGTGTGTTTAAGGGGTTGAGCTAAAAGATATGGACGGACTTTTTGTTTTGCCTCAACTGCAGCCATTTAAGCACTAAGCCAAATAAAATCAGAAACAAAACATGAAACAAATCTTTCAAACGATGCAGCCTCTGAGCACAGCTCTGGCAAAAACAAAACAAAAACCGAGCAGTGAGCGCTCGCTCCGTCAAAGGTGTCTGTTTGGACTGTGATGGGCTCATGATGTGAGCCTGAAGAGATGGCAGCGGGCCAAGAGGATGTGGAGTCACGTCGAGGAGGTCACACAACACAGCCAGACTAAGTAACGCACTCGGCAGCTACAGTATCGAATGCACCTGTCCGGGCAGAGTTACAAACACCTATTTCCCCGCAAACACACCCACGCACGCACGCACACACACGCTGCGCTGGTAAACAACTGTCGGCTCCGGTGCTCTCTTGGCGTGCCAAACCAAAAAAA
Organism: Thamnaconus septentrionalis; assembly: GCA_009823395.1. Taxonomy (NCBI): domain Eukaryota; kingdom Metazoa; phylum Chordata; class Actinopteri; order Tetraodontiformes; family Monacanthidae; genus Thamnaconus; species Thamnaconus septentrionalis. The sequence continues at coordinate 4,917,294 of CM020508.1, read as the reverse complement.
AAAAAAAAAAAAAAAACTATACAAGAACAACAACAAATGAAACAACAAACCAAAAGCATCACTCACCTCTCACGTAGACGTAGATGTGGGCTCTCTCCTGCGAGCTCTCCTCCAGGCAGATGTAGCGGCCCATGTGCGCCGGCAGAGCCCTGGGGACGTAGAGCGTGGACATGCCGTCCACCTTCCTCTCGCCGCGCACCTTGGGCCGCTCCTCCCGCTGCCACTGCATGGCCTTGGCGCCGCGGCACTGCATCTCGAAGGGAGCGCCCAGCGACACCACCAGGTGCGGGCCGGCCGGCGCGATGGAGGGCTTGGCGTCGCCTGCGGAGGGGGCGAAGGGGAGGGAGGGTCAGCGCACTGGAGAGACCAGCGGGGGGCGGGGGGGGTAGAGGTGCGTTTGCGACGGCACGCAGGAGCAAAAGGCAGCGTTCAACACTCCAGATGGTGAATGTTATTTGTGCGTATCATCCCAAGATATGCAGAGGTGTGCTTGCACATAGAGTTTCCAGTAAACAACACTGACAATGACTTGTATTTTTGTGAATTGAACGTGTGAATGGAGAGATGTTAATAAAGTACAAGTCATTGTTTTAGATGAGACACAGTCTGTTAAAAGCACACTAATGTGAGCGAGTCAGTGATTGACCTTTGCGGCCTCAAACTACGCCACACCTGCGTCGCATGCGACGGTTTGCGGCTTTGCTCTCTCTCTCTCTCTCGCTCCCAACACAATCAAGGCTTCCGTTATGACGAGGGGAAACTCAGGAAAACGTCCCAGTGTGAACTTCACAGCGCAGCGCCAAAGAAAATCCTGCCGCCTCCTCTTTGTACTTGGATCTTTTGTTCTCCTGCTCTACACTCGAAACTTAAATTGCAGTTTGATAAACACAGAGACATCTGTGTGTGACAGGCAGCTGCACAGGCCTCGTGTGGCTGCAGGCAGAGGAGAACCCACACCCCGCCAGCATATTGTGGATATTTGTAAAAATGGGCAAACGGAACCAAACTATCTGCACATTTGAACCGACCGGTACGAAACTGAGTGGATGTGTGGCAGATATGAAACAGACGAGGCATCTTTCAACACGGTGCACCAGCTTGCAAACCCTCTGAGGGACTGACCAGCGTGGAAGAGCAGTCAATTTGGATCTCAGCTTGGCCCCCAGGCGATACCGCCTCTGCCCCGAAAAAAAGGCGCGCGCCGTGATGGTCGCGCTGTTGGCAGATGCCTCGGCATCTGTGCGTAAATATTTGACCAACAACTGAGACAATCTGCGCGGCGGCGGAGTCCTAAAACAAAAAACAAGGTCAACAACAAAGACGAGACACAGTGATCTGGCCAACTGTCCTTCGGCGCTGCTTTTCTGGCTAAACGATCATGGAAGCACGAGTGGGGAAAGAGCCGGGGGTGAAACTAGCTTTCTGCGGCGTGCGTAAACAGACTTTGACGCACGACTTTGTGCCTTATTCCGGATCACATGAGAGAGAGGGAGAGGATAGCGCATGGCCGTGGGGCGAGTGTCACTTGTGTTCACCTGGTGGTATCAACGTGGCGGGAATATCGACACGTTCCCGTTCTGATGGTCAGCGAGGAAAAACAAAATTACAATCCACCTGCCCTGCGCGGCATGCAGGGCGCAAAGCAGGGCAGCACGGATCTCCGTTGATCTGGAGGAATCCACGTTCAATCCACGTTCATTTTGTAAATCTAGGTTGAGTTGACTGTAAAGTATTGACTTGCATCACTGTAAATCCGCTTCAATAAAAAAAACACATAAAAAAAGCATTGCAGAAAACTGTGAAGTACAGTATATAGCAAAACTGCGGGACGCCAAGCTGTGGTTTCAGACTTGTAGCCGGTTGAAAGAAGGTCCGAATCGATTTCCAAATCTATCCATAAGCCAACGAGGCTACACAGGATATTGTAAGTTTCGCCCTAAATCTGTCATTCATAGCCGCAGATGTGAGAAAATCAATCCCAGAACAGGGCGAGTGTGTACAGCCAGCTTTGGGACCACTAGCACCTCCTTTTTTTTTTTCTTTTTTTTTATAAATTTTCTTATTTATTTCCATGTATCCATAAACAAAACTGGATCAAACAAACAAAACAAAACAACAAACAAAACAAACAGGAAACAGTCCCTCATCACGGCCAGCGTGTCTTGCTCAGCATCCCCGAGCTGCTTGATTACTTTTCCGATTGTTTTGCGCCACGTTGCCTGCATTAAGCATTCATTATTTAACTATTGCCCTCCTTCCCCGCTTCGGGTTTCAGCCACTTCGTTTCGTCTTACTGAGCTCACTCGGGGTCGCATCGCGTCACCCCGGCAGCTAATTTATCCCGACGCGCGCACGGCTGGAAGCGCAGCCGCTGTCAGACTTGAATCTGCAACAAGTCGCCCAGGCGCAAAAAAGACAACACAAAACAAAGCCCAACAACGCACAACAGACAATAAGTGCAAAGCGTCTTACCCGGACGGAAGGCGAGGTGTAAACAGACACAGAGTATCCAGTGGTGGTAATCCATAGTTATTATTCCATGGGTCTAGCCGTCAAGGTGAGCCGCTGAGCCTCTCTGCGTTTCTGGGTGTCACCTCCGAGTCTCGTCGCAGGGAGCGCCTCCGACTCGAGGGAAGTTGTCCGCCCGTCCGCCCGCGCGCTCCGGTCTCGGTGCACTTTTTCTTTTTATGCGCGTCTTTTAAAGGGTCAACAGATGCTCAGAGGAGCGCGAGGCTGCGGCGGCGGCGGCGGCAGCGGCACATCGCAGCCACTCTGGTAACATGCCTGTCGTTGACGCGGGACCGACTGTGGCGTCAACATGTTTGTCGGAGCCGCTGGTGCAGCCTATTAACGCCTCTCTCTCTCTCTCTCTCTCTCTCTCTCTCTCTCTCTCTCTGCCTCTCGTACCCACGCACAAAGGAGAGGAGGGTGCTGCTGTGTGTCCGGCTTGCGTGCGCAAAAACGGTTCCAGTGCGTGAAGTTTTTCAATTGCTCAATTTGCATGCAGTTCGACCCCCCAAAAAAAATATTAAAACTTTGTTGACTAATCTCTTAAAATAGCTTTTTATTACTTTCTTACTGAATGTGAGCTTATTAAGTTTTAGATGCTCTGAAGTGTTGCAAAAATAGGTGTATTCATTTAGCTGGGATTAGTCCCGCCATTGGTTTGTCTGTATGGTGAACAACAAGTCACAGATGTCTTGGGGGTGAAGGTTCACCCCCAAGACATCTGGGACTGGTACAATGCAAGTACAATAACATATACACAGAAAGAAAAAAACAAAACAAAAGGATAGACTGTGAAATACTGATGACGCAATAGATAAAGCTGAATATTTATTTTCACCGATCTGTTTATAGGCCAAAGAAAGACAGAAAGATATAACAGTTGCCTCTAACAACCCCCCACCCCATTAGATAAAAAACAAAACAAAGAACAGGTTTACTTTTTTTTTTTTTTTTTTTTTTTTTTGAAGGGAGCCGTGTGGTGCAAAATCGAAAAAAGGCATTTTTGCAGGTAGACTGCCTTTGCAGTCCTTACTTTAAATTTGCATGCGCAAACACAGGGACAGCTCACGTTACAATGAAAAGCCACAAATCACTTTAGGTCATCGATGCATTTGCATACAAGTAGCTCATTACAAAAACAGTGGATTATTTTTTGGGGGCTATCTCAACGTTAGCTCCGCTGCAGCTTTAAACTAACACCAGCTTTCACATTTCCCATCATGCTTCGGCAAGTGTCCTTGATGCAAGCCAACTCATGCGCCCCCTTTATGTCCCTGGAAGGCCACGCCCCAACTTTATAACTGGTTTACGGGACAGCCCCTCCCGCTCCGTCAAATATTTGAAGTGCTAGAGTTGTAACTCAGCCTCGCCGCTGCGACATCATCGGCTTTCTTTTTCTTTATTTGTTTGCAGGCTCCAGAAATCTATCCCGGGGGCTTTCAAGGAAAAGATCCCACAAACGCTTTTGGAGTTTGAGCGTGACGAGAGGACAGTTTGCACACTAGGGTCGTGCAGGGCAGACTGCAGTCCAGCCGTCTGCTCCAAATTAACGCAGCTCTCCCAGGACTCAAAACCTTTTAACCGCCCGTCCTCCTGCAAGTCAAGCATCTCACTCTTCTGACGGTGGTCTGCCTTCCGAAGTGGCCCTCCCACCGGAGGCAGATGACTGAAAGGTGCAGACGTGTTGACTCTGGGTGGAGCGTGCGGGTGCGAGCCAAACCCCACGTGTGATTGATGTGACACCTGCCCTCCTTGTTCGGTGAGTAACAGCAAACTAGGGACCATCTTCGGCCCCAGGCTGCAAATGCTGCCAGCGCCTTTAAACAAATTACCTTAACTGCAATATGCAAGTGGCCAATCGCAATACAGAGCACACTTCTTCGGTGAAGCAACTGATTGATATCCTTCCAAAATCTGGATGACAGTTTAAAAGACCAACTTTTGTTCCTGTTTTTCTGAAACGTGTTATTAATTAAAATGTCTTGATTTGATTTCAAGGCATTTAAAGGTTCCAGAAACAACTGACAATTCAGTTTTATTATTTTATTAAGCTAGATATTGCCTGTTTGTCTTCACTGACAGTCCTGGCATCTATTTTTATTTTTCCAAGCAATTTAAGTTTCAACTTGATCAGTTTTACTAGATACAAATAGATCTCTTTTGTTCTCTATGAAAAAAACCCAAACATTTCAGGACAAAAAAAAAACAACTGAAGCTGGAAGGCAATTAAACAAGATGCAGTGGCACCAAGATGATGGAGGCAAATGGGTTTAAAGGGTTCTAAGCAGCCCTGAGAGAGTTAAAACAAACAAGAAACTATAGTGTATAGTGTGAGCCGCCAAAAAAACCCCAGAATTAAAAGCTGTGGTTGCCAGATGGAGTAAGTGACCTACACGTTCATGTTTAAAGCGTTTGTGGAGATCAGACGTCATGTGTGCTGCGGTTGAAATCAAATCTTGGGGTCATTCTGCTGCAAAAATTCAAACTCTGTCATATTTGTACTTTTTGCAGCATGAACGATTTGTTGGGAGGAAGCAAAGTTTTTTTTTTTGTTGTTCAACATAAAACAGTCACAAAAACAAACCAAACCAAACCAAACCAAAAAAAAAAAAAAAGTCCAGACTCTGAGAATCAGTGTTTGATAAAAGCTCACGAGCTGCTTACACACATTTCTCATGAGGGACTTTTTACTCTCAGCAGTTCTGGTTCTGAGGCCAAACTCCAAACACGTTTGTTGTGGAACATTGTGGCACCGCTGCAGGTATGAATCACAGAGGCTGCAGTGGATTACCGCGGTTATTTAATATCCCCCAGAATCATTTCTCACAAGGCCGCCGCTGTCACGTGCCCCTAATGGCGCTCTCTCTCTCTCTCTCTCTCTCTCTCGCACACACACACTGAAATTGAATCTCTAATTTAACTTCCTCGAAGCTTTAACTCCCGTTGAAGCTTTAACTCCCGCTAATTATCACACATTGATTTTTCAATCCACGTCAAAAAGAGGAGCAGAAAACCACAGCAGCAATATAGCATAATTTACAGGATGTTTTCAGAGCCTCCAAACACACACACACAAAAACCTGGGGCCGCTTCCCTGCAGGCCGGCTGACAGCCGGCAGTGATGACTAACCCAAACCAACGTCAGGCCTCCTAATAAATGAACATCCGTGCGGAAACAAACAAGGAAATCTTTTCAGACACTTCTGGTGACGATTAGATTACACACACGCAGCGTCTCTTCCTTCAACAACAGTTCATGGCAGCCAATAAAGACGGGAAACCAGCTAACCTGTCAACAGAATTAAAAGAAAAACAAAGTCCATCCTTTACTTCTCGAACTTGCTCCACTTTTCAGATTGTGTACCTTGTGTCCATGTGTGCTCATAAATCAAAAGGTTCCTGCTCCTGGGAGAAAGACCCACTGACCTTCACTTATAACTAACAACTAGCCTCAAAACTGTGTATTAGTTTATTTTTTCCTGTTTGCTTGGTTTCCATCACTTGCCTCACAATAAATCTACAGCTGAAATCCGATTAGCTATTGTGGTCTGTCCAAGGCAAGATCCTGCTCCTGCACTCGAGACTCGTGAAGCACTTTTGTGCAAAACTTTGGCCAAATGACATGTGTTTTATCATGCAAAAGTCACTCTGCCAGTGTCTTCTAACAACTACCAAAGAATAGGAATCAGAAACTTAATTGGGTCCACCCCTTTGCTTCATTTGCTTGAACCACTTTTCAGAAAGTGAGTGTTGGAAAACAGCCCTTTGTGGTGTCACAAGGAGTACAAACAAATTACCAAAACCTCTTGCAGGTTAGTGACCACAACCCCAGCCAGACGTTGGCTCCGCCCAATCAGACTAGTGGAGTTTTACTAGTCTGACCAGTGACAACTTTTGACTTTCCAAACTAGTGGAAAGTCAAAGAATGCATCAGATTTAGCAGGAGAACGAGAACTCAGTGGGTTTTTTTGTGTGTGGATAGTTGTAAACAGAGGGATAAATACACCATTTTCTTAAAGTATATAAATGTTGTTGTTTAAATTTTTAATTAGCTACCTGAAGCTGTCTGTCCAAAAAGTAAAACTACGCTCTTGTTCTTTTCATCATTTTCTTTCCCTGCGATGTTGAAAACGACTCCCACGGCTCCCGCGACAACGTGACACCCGCGTCTTGTCTTCATTATTTCTTATTTATTGCTGTTCCCCGCCCGCCCACTAGGGCTCAAATTGCGGATTTTCCTGTCAGCAGCGATAGATTCATTCTCAATCTCGATGACAGTTCCAACCCTCTGAATTCGTCTTAGGACAGCACGTGGCGACGGAGGGACGGGTCTGCGCGTCGAGTCCGACTGGTCAGGACTCATTCATGTGTCTGAGGTCATCGGTCGGGGCTTTGAACTGAGTGAAATACGTCCCCCTGGAACAGCTGTTCTTCTGTTGCTCGCCTCAATGCCAATCTCTGTGCACAGGAATGCAAATGTTTTGCAGGAACACTAAAATTCTGACGTTTCAAAACGCTGAGCGTTTCCACTCGGCGTATGGCGCACATATGACCAAACCCCTCCGGTCGCAGCACGGTGAACAGACGTGTTCTGACTCTCACAGGACACAATGCTGCGTGTTTGTATTGAAGTGGATCATGAGACGTGTGAAATGTCTGTTGCAATAAAAATTGCCTTATGCTTTAAACTTGTATGACATCAAACTAATGAAAGGGGAAAAACCTTCAGCCATCAGCCTGAGAAGAGTGAGGAGAAGAGCACCTCCTCTTGTTCTCCTTCACGCTATCATTCACGCTGCAGGAATTTGTGTTTGAGTCCACTTCACTTTAAAGTGGAGGTTTTTCTCTTCTTCTTCTTCTTCTTTTTTTTTTGCAAAAGCCATTTGCAGCAACGGTATCAATTACTTTCCTTTGAACTGGGCAGAGGCTGGAACTGGTTTCTGCTTTGTAGATTTGGTGAAACAAGAACTGTTTTTAATGAACACACAAGCTGAACTTTTTATTATCATTAATAATTATTATTCCTTATTATTCTGATGCTGGATTGCTGCAAATTCTTAAAAACAAATTTATTATTTCCTTCCAGGAGAAAGCACAGCACGTCCCCTGTTTTCTCTTAAAAAATGAAAATGCAGTTTTGGTGCTAAAGTTGTGGACGGAGCCAACAGATGGAATGTTAGTGGACCGGAGATGCCAAACGAACATTTTCTGTTCGGGAATTGCTGCAAATCTTTCTCATTTTATGCGTGTGTTTGTGAGATTTAAGCTTTCCAGAACTTTCCAGAACCTTGTCGGTTGCACTCGTTCCAGCTCTGGCGGTGGGCGTGGCCACCTCAGGCAGCCGGTGCAGTGCACTCTGGTGCACAGAAGAGCAAAAGGATGAAGAAGATATTTTCACTACACCGGTGACCCGATTTAAATAGAGAGGCGTCGTTCCAGCGGCCAAATCTCGTTAGCAGCAGCATAGTAATAAATTGCACACTTTACTCCCAAAAACTCTCTTCAGTGGCCCACAGGGGGGGGCGGCGGGACGCTGGGCCGAGGTCACTTTGGAGCCGCTGGGAATGCCGAGGTCTCATGTTGTGGCACCGACACTTCCTGCTTAACAAAGGGCCTCTTTGGCTCTCAGGACAAAAGCCCACCGACATGGAGCGAAATACGGAGCCGTGAGAGGGAAACATGTTTGGTTCACACAACGCTGTCGAAAATAAATGAGAGCTGCTGATATGCAGGGAAGTTCATGGGAGGACAGAAAACACCAAGCAGGACTCGGTTTCCTTTTTTTTTCTTTTCTTTTTTAACTAACTGTAGACGGCAGCTGCGAAACAGCATGAAAGGGTCAGCGCTACAAATACAAGTTTCTCAGAGTTAAGAAATGAGTGGCTGATATCTCTAATCAAGTCTTTTGGAACACATTTGACATAAATTCCATTTGTGCTCAGGCGCAAGATGCTTTTCTGAAGGATTCTTAAGAAACTTGCCAAACCTCAAAGGAAAAAAAAACCTTCCTCTGTACATTTTCTCACATCATAAATCAGGATCAGAGGGGGATATTTATGTGAGATTTGTCATATTTGAGGCCCAGTGTTCCATTATACGCCATATAATCGGCTGCTGGACGAGTTGACGCTTCTCGACAGGATTCACACGGAATTTATTTCTCCTTCAATGTGTTTTGTGTGTCTGCGTGTGTGTTTTTGGCACCAATATTGTGAATCCACTGTGCGTGCTGAAACAGATCAGTAATGTTTCTCTCTGTATTACATTACATAAAAGCCAGTGTTTTACCGACATGCCTCTTTTGTTTTGTTCCTTTGTACAAACACACTCACAATGATTCATGCCTGCACTACTGCAAGAGGCCAAATTAGACAAGGCACAAAATATCATGTTGCATTTTCATCTCTGTGGGGGGTTCTTTAATGTTCATTTGACAACCGTGTTGCTTGTCTGTGGAAAAATAGTAATCAGGAGGAATGATGTGAGCGCCGTGTTTCTTTTTTTTTTGGTTTTTCCTTGCACAGACGTTGTGCAGAAGACACAATAAAAGTGAATCATTATTTTCATTTTGCGAGTTTGTTCCTCATTTTATTTCTCATGGTTCCCAGGACTGCCAGCACCGCCTGAGAGTTCCTTTTAAATAAAGAGAGCAGATGGAGCGAGGTGGGGGTGGGGTGGGGGTGGGGGGGGGGGTAGTTTATCACTTGTGGCCTGATTCTCTGTGGTGCGACTTGTCAACATTAAACTTCCTTCAATTTTTATGCCGGTCACATGAACTCGCTGCAGCCTTCTCCGAACATAAAGCGTTGTTTGTCAGGGCCCATAAAGCTATCAACATGACACTAACAGGCTGCTCTGAACCTGGGAGGAAGTAGCAGCTCTGACACTGTAATCCAGCCTTTATTCCTGCTGTGCGGGTTCCCAGAGAGGGACGGCTGTTTGTCGACTCCAGCTCGGACACATTTACGATGCGCACATGATGAAAAGTACTTTTTCTGTGGCTGATAAAAAAAGAGAAATTTATGTCGGCTGTCAGCTGAATCATATTGTATTTGTTCACTACTTTGTTTGTGTACGTAGTGCCATTATGCAAACACAACATGTTGGCTTTTGGGAGGCAACTCGTGCAAAACTGACTCTGCCAAGTGTTTTCTAACCAGTGGAAAAAAGTCACTCCATTTTTCAGATGGCGCGTGCTGAACCACACAGTTTTTAGGAACCAATTAAGTTGTGATGTCACAAAGGGCTGTTGGGATGTCACAGTGGGGTGTTGGTTCCCCCACATGAGGTTTTTGTCCTCTTTCAAACGTGAGGAGGGTACGACGATGAATCAGTTTCAGCGGGAGGGTGTAAACAGAGGGCTAAAGACTTGCCGTTGTCGATTGAAAATTGATGTAAAGCACAGATTGTGAAACACTTTCAAAGGAAAGCTTGTCGTCATGAGTTGATGTGGTCCTCCACTGGAACAGTCAGTCTCAACCACGCAATTATGTTGCAAATATGAAGAAACTGCAACCAAAAGACCGGAGCCCCAAATATTTCCTGTTGCAGTTTTACGGCATAACAGGCCGATAAGATATTTGCTGATCATATTCTAGAAGGGGGCGACACGGTGGCGCAGTGGTTAGCGCTGCCGCCTCACAGCAAGAAGGTCGTGGGTTCGATTCCGGGGCCCGGGCCTGGGACCTTTCTGTGTGGAGTTTGCATGTTCTCCCCGTGTCTGCGTGGGTTCTCTCCGGGTTCTCCGGCTTCCTCCCACACTCCAAAAACATGCATGTGAGGTCAATTGAATATACTAAATTGTCCGTAGGTGTGCATGTGAGTGTGAATGATTGTTTGTCTCTATGTGGCCCTGCGATGAACTGGCGACTTGTCCAGGGTGTCGCCCTGCCTTCGCCCTAAGACAGCTGGGATAGGCTCCAGCAGACCCCCGTGACCCTGAGTTGGAATAAGCGGGTATAGAAGATGAATGAATGAATGTATTCTAGAAGGCATTGGTAGTGTGGAAGGGCCTGTATGAATCCCCACAGTGGCGGCAAAGCCGGCGTGCGATTGGTCTCACTCCTTGTTCAAACATCCCCGCAGGAGCTGGAGGGTCTTAGCGAAGGTCCACACCGAGTCGTTAGGGCCAGAGGGGTGGGTGGGTGGGCTCTAAGGTTTTTAATTTTGTCCACCGCGATGTGCGGCTGTCTGTTGATGGCTAAAAAGTACGAGGAGGCGGAGCGGTGGCTTGCGGCTGCAGCTGCCTTTGTTCCTGTCTCAAAAGAGCCAGCGCCGCTGCTCCAGGCCTCCTCTCCCTCTATCAATATTGTCAGAGTCAATACGCGCACACTGTTACAGCCCAGATATTATCATAATAATATTAATACGGCAATAGCATGAGTGAAGAAAAGTGTCCCCGGCCTGGATGGGGGAAATTTGGCCGAGTTTTAGGAACGAGCAAAACATCTTCTTCCTGGTTGAAACAGTGGGAGAGGGAAAAAAAAGAAAAGAAGAACTAGACTAAAAAGTTTTTCTTTTTTTCTTCCATTAACTAGAACAAACACTTTTGCATTGGCTCACTTTACAAAGCGGTAGTTCACTTCTCACCACCGGACTCTGTTTGGGGAAGGAAAACGAACCAGCGGACCTGTGGACACGCAGATTAAGATGGAGGAGAAACACCTTTGTGACCCGAAAGTGACAAATGAAAATGAAAGTGACATTTGACAGCGACATCGGTGTCTGCCTCTCTATTTGCGGCCCGTCCCACCGGCCTTTGTGCAAAGGCAAATATGTGCTCTGCGTCTAAAATGTAAACTGTGACTTTAATCATGGTGCAGGGACGCAAGTGTGAGAAAACAGTGCGAGTGAGATGTTATTGTGAGAGTGAGTTTTCACATACAAACAATTTTTTTTGTGTGCTATTTGTCACGTCTACTTTGGCTAATGTGAACATCCTTTTCCAAATTGCTTGCTTTAATGTTTAAATATTAGCGATAAATAAAGTAAAAAACAAAACAAAGGAAGTGCTCCCCCGCTTTCCTTTACACACCCATTTAACTTTAAAATTCATGTTCGACTGATTTTTTTTTCCATGGCTTGACAGATACAGTCTCTCTGATGCCGCAGGGTTGAGGTAATTTTTTCCTTAAGCAACGTCATTGTTTACATTTGGAACAAAGAGCTACTTCTTACAGTGCAAGTCAACACAGAGGTAGCAGGGTTCCTGAGTTCAACAATGCTAAAGTCAAAAATCTCCGTTAGCCGATGTGCTTGGTTTGGCTAGCTAGCGCTGAACACGCGCAGCAATGACCGAAACTAATTCCTCGAATGCAGCCGAGTATCGTAATGTGTTGACAAAATTACATAACTTTAGGAAAAATGATGGAGCCCTCAAGCACCCGAGGGACTTTATCTAATGAGCCATGGATGGAAGAATTTTAAAAGGCAGTTTGAAGTTAAATAGGGATGAGGATCTATGAGGATGGGGGAGCACTTCACTTTTAAATAGACATCTCGGTACTATTTACAAATTCTAAAAACTATCTGTGGTGGTCACAGGAGGCCAAGTAGACACGAAGAAACGGCGCCACAAAAAAAAAAAAAAAAAATTGTCTGGAAGTGCCTTTAAGGCAGCGGCAGTGCCACACAAGGCCACACAAGTGCTACACAAGGCCATCCTTTGGATTCCTGGCACTCACCCCTTGTGGAAAATGAAAATCACAACATGTCTTGGTGATTCTATGCAGTTTATCCACTGTGTCTAAACCATTAGGAGGCGACAGCCCAGCCTGTCACCACTCTCACTCTCCTACTGGCGATCGGCAAGAAACAATAAGTTGATTTATCGGTGCCAAAAAAAAAAAGCTGCTGCGGGGCGATAAATTACCTGCTTGTCAAAGCATTTAACAGGCCCACTGGCTCCATTTATTATGAAAAGTTACTTGTTAAATTCTTTGGCAGGGTTGGTAAGTTTCGGTTGAAAATAGTATATTTTCAAAAAATAGAATATTAATTCCAGACACTGGTGGTGTTGCTATTCCAACATCTTTATCTAAATTGAAACATACTCAACAATTTACTTGTATCCCTTATGCGCTCCTTTTTTTTTTAATACATTTTTTGGTGTTGTTGTTGTTTTTCAGCTTTTCTAGCGTTCAGTGCTCAGGGTGATTTCAGTTGAAGAGGGACACGCACTGGAGCCAGAGTCTGAGCAGGATGATAAATGTGTTTTGGTGACGATATGCATGTCAGTGGTGGTGTTTCCACAAAGTCTGAGAGCATTTGAAATAAAAAGCGTATGGGCTGGGCGCGCTGCTCTTCTTCTTGACGCGCACCAGGCCTCCGCTTCCTCCCCAGCGGCGTGGGGCCGTTCCGTTATTTCATCTCAAGTGACGGAAAAAACGTTGAATTTTTTCTCAGTAAACGTTCAACAGGGGCGCGGGGGAGATTGGGCGGGGGGGAGTGGCGTGGGTGGGGTGGATAAAGTGAGACGAAAAGCTGAAAGCAATGATATAAAACAGCTGTTTTGGTTCGCAGTCAGTGGCATGAATTACAAGTCATAAAATCATTAGAGCTTTCAATAGTACAAGTGCAGCTGCTGAGACAAAAGGCAAATATGTGCACTTTGTAATTTTACAGACTTTATTTTATTCCTGTCTGGCTGGTAACTGGGGCGGAATTAGAAAAAAAAAAAAAAAAAAAAAAGGAATACAAAGTCTCCTTCGCAGGAGCCCGAGGCTCCTGCAGAGAACCAAAACAGTTCATTGTAACTGGTCACATGAATAGAGGGGTGTCATCCCCGGGCCATGGCCACAAGTCGCAAAGCACATGACTACTATATTGGTTTTTATTTGCCCACATTTAACCCCAAGAGAAAGGCAAGCACAACAGAGCCAGACTCACACACACACACACACACACACACACACACACACACACACACACACACACACACACTTCATACTCGCAATAAATAGCAGCTACGAAAACAGACTGAAGAAGAGTCGCTGTGTGGCCCCCAAAAAAAAAAAAAAAAAAAACAAAAGAAAAACAAAGCGAATCGCTGAGAAGCTGGAGAAGACGGGAAGGTGTAGGTTAAATTTGTCAAAAAATACACCGAAAAAAAAAACAATTGGAAGACAATCCGCTCTCTGTTCTCGCGCCCGATTGGCTGTCAGGGTGTTTGGAGTGCACGGCGAGGCTTTCGGGTGCGCAGCAGATTGCCGTGGGACTGGTTGCGATGTGCGAGGATCGCAGTTCAGAGGTCAATGGCGTCCCAGTTCCAGCTGAGGGCGGCCTGAGGCAAAGAGCCGCCTCTGTTTTTTTACTTTTCTCCTCCAGCTCCTACCGGAAGAGCAAACAGCACAGTATGGACTTTTCTCCCCTTGAGAAAGTTTGGTTTTGGCTTTGGCGACACACACCTTGGGTTTGAAGAAAAAGAAAAAAAAAAAATTCAGCCTCAAGTGAAGGAGAGGCCGTAACACGAGTCTCAGCAGCTGCATTAATGTTTTAGCACACAGCGCCCAGCAGGAAACGGTGGAACTGAATCGCCGGGTGTCTGATGTCCTCGAAGTCCACCTGCAGAGGCCGAGACCGAGGCTGCTGATCGGAAACTCTCATCTTCTTTGCGTGGACGCCTGTTTTAAAGGATGGGAATGACGACAAAAGCCTCTCTTGGGGCCTTCTGACCTCTCAGAGGATCCAGTGTGGTTTAAAGTACACTTGAGAAAATGTGGCACAGGGACATTTTAGATATAGAGTTAAATTTACCCAATTCCAGCCAGGTGTAGATGTTAATTTTCATCCTGGACTCCCACGAAGCAGCCCTGCACTAATTATCCTCAGTAGATTTCCAATAAACAGCTTCCCTGAATAAAAGCTGGGTTTTTTAGCATCCTGGTACTTTGTCGGACCACCCCGAAGTTTAAAAGGGGACAGAAACCAAGGCCGGGGCGATTGTCACCTACCTGGAAAGAGATATCAGTGCCCGTTGTGACATCACAATGGGGACATTTTCCTAAACTGTGTTTTAAATACAAGCTTTTGGAAAAGTAGAGGGAAAAACAAAAGGATTACGTTTTGATTGTTTCCTGGGAGTTAAAAAACACAATGGCGACAGAGTTTTTTTTTATTGTCATTATTAGATTATAAACTTGGCCTCATTGTGAGTCCTTTAAAAACAGAATTTGGCTTTGACTGGAAGAGCTGCGGCTTGTGCAGCCGACATGGATCTGTTGTGGTTTGTGGTACAAATGGGAAAATATTGCACAAGTCCAGGCGATAAAGATTATATATTAGCTGTTTCTATTTTTAGTCAGCGGCGTCTCGCAAATATTCCCCTGAGAAATTAACATTTCAACACATTGCACAATAAATGGCCACGTTATCGGCCTTTATTGCTAGAAGGGGCCATTTAATCAGAGAAATCTTGCTCGGGGACGCATTGCACAGGAAATAGCTAAAAAACATCCTGCCCTGTTTAGTGGCCTTTTTTTTTTTTTTTGCATTGCCTAGGAATAAAACTGCTCCCCCCTCCTCATTTCATTTGCCCTGAAGCCCCTCCAGGCTCTGTGAGTCCTCCTGTCACACACACAGTCAGTCAACTCAAACTTATTACCCAATTTGTGTGTGTGTGTGTGTGTGTGTGTGGGTGTTTGTGGTGTGGGGAGGGTGGGGGCAAAAAATGCTAACTGATTGCATCCCTGCCTGTTGACCTTTCCCCTCAAAATGAACATGGGATTGACGAAAGACAGTAATGCTCTTCATGTTTATGTAACCTAAAAAAAAAAAGACAAGAAGAAGAAAGACGAAAAGGAAAGAAATCAACATTGAAACAAAGTCACCTGTAGGAGTTTGGTTCAATTGGTTGAACTGTCTGACTGAGAGCTGCAGAGAAGAACTTCCGTCGTTCACTGGCGAGGTTTCTTTTAGTGTGTGTGTGTGTGTGTGTGTGTGTGTGTGTGTGTGTGTGGTGGTGGTGGGGTGGGGGATGTAAAGAAGAACAATTTGATTCGTGCAGAGAATGGGGAGGTCTTAAAAGAGCTATTTGGAGCGCAGTACTGTCCCAGCCTGGAGCGGGCTCATATGATTCAGACAGCAAACTGCCTTCACAGTCATGAGTTGGCATGTTTTCCTTATTACGGCTATAAATTAGCAGCTGAGATCGATGGCTTGTCAGTTTTTCTCCGGCATTAGTACCACGTCGCTTTTAAGTCTGGTGGTTTTGGGAAGTGAAAAAAAAACAGGATGTGTAATCTAATTTCTGCTAATTTCCCCATGCAAGGCGATAAATCGATGGCGGCGTCCTTTACACAGATTGCGTTTTAATCTAAAATATGAAACCCGCTCCTGGCGTGTGCACTGACGAGAAGGTGTTGGACGTGAAAGCAGCAGGCGGCGAGGTGGGGGAGGAGCTTAAAAACGCTTCGGCAGAGAGGCCGATCAGTTTCACAGCCGACCCGGCCGGCTCCTCCTGGACCTGATCTCCATGCGGAGCGCGAGGGATGGAGACGGCGGCACGGATGGCGGCGCGGCGTCGGGTTTCAGCGAGCGGGGCTGATGTTACGTATCAAACAAAACCGTGGGGATGGATAATCCAATTGTCGCGCACTCATTGGCGCAGCCGAATATATCAAAATCAGATTGGCCTCTCGCTCCTGCAGAGTAAAACACGGTGCA
The DNA here is from genome assembly GCA_009823395.1 of Thamnaconus septentrionalis. Classification (NCBI taxonomy): domain Eukaryota; kingdom Metazoa; phylum Chordata; class Actinopteri; order Tetraodontiformes; family Monacanthidae; genus Thamnaconus; species Thamnaconus septentrionalis. The sequence continues at coordinate 4,901,124 of CM020508.1, read as the reverse complement.
ATCAAATTTGCCTCTATCTCCATCGTGACTGATGATCTGGCAAGGTGTCACTGAGTCTTTCCATTTGTAACAGGACCAATCACACAGCAGCTGTGTTTTTTTTTTCTTCAAATCAATACGTACATGTTGCAAATTAGACTTCCTGGGACTCACACTCTGTAACAGAGGGGACACAGACTGCAGATATACTGACAAAGAGGGAATTTGAGTTCTAATCAACACAATGATCAGAGCCGGAAAATCCAAACTCGCAAGGCAGAAGAACAAAATCGCAAAAAAAGGAAAAAAACTAAACAAAACAAAACCCAAGAAATTCACATTTTCAAGAAACTCTGGAAGACACAACGCTGGAAGGCCGACAATGATGACAAGAAAAGACGAGTAAAACAGGAGATGACAAGACGCAGACAGACAAACTTCAAACCTTCAGCTAAGCTTTTTCCTCATGGACGGTTTCCTGCTCTCCTCTGCGTCTGCCTGGGGTTCTTCTCCTGGTTCCTCTTCTCCTGGATCAGAGGCATCAGACTCACTTTCAGACATTAGAATCGACAGCTGCAAAAACTGTCTTTGTTTGTTTACGTCCAGGGTGTAACCACAACTTCTCCCTGTGAAAGCTGGGATATTGTGAAAGGATGGATGGGTGGATGGATGGATGGAATTTCTATTGTTGCCAGCTGAATATGAAAGCCTTTTGAAAAGTTTTGGGAATAAGGTCAGGTGCATATGTATGGGAGTGAAGATGAAGTGAAGTCTGTTTTAGCTGAGCTGTTGCTTTAAAGTAGTTCCCCACGGTAATAATCCTGTTTAAGGTGTGAACAACATTACCATATTATTTTTTAGTACCGTATTTTTTTTTTAAATGCCTATTGTAGTTGACATTTTTCTTGGTTTTGCTCCTTTTGACATGATGCACTGGCAGAAAAAACACTGTCTCTTCCAGTGCTAGCGTGCAGGTTTTCAGTCGCTCAGGTCATCGAAGACTTTTTCCATCTTCAAGTAATAACCGAGACCACCGTCCAGCGGTAAGCTTCAACTCAGCAGCACATAGGGCACAACAAGGGTGCCACACAGATGTGTAGAAAGAGCAAAGTGTGATCTGGAACACAGTTTGTGCGACAACAAAAGAGGCTTTGACGGTAAATGGGGTAACACACTGCTGCTGCTGCCAGACACAACCACACCCAAAATAACATCCAACAGCTACACGCATCACTTAATTAAAGAGGTCATTATTTCGCCATTCGCCAGTCTAGTGTCAGGTTGTCTCTCGAAAACACACAAACACAAACGCTGTATTGTCCCCCCCCAAACCGGCCGTGTTATTGACTCATAAGCGACTCTGAGAAGTGAATTGTTTCTGTGGCGGCGCCGTCATGTGATTTGTTCGGTTTTTGCTCTCTCTCACGCCAGGAGTTGTTTATTTGTGCTGCATGTTCAGCCGAGCGTGCGTCCTTGACCGTATTTCGACTGAGACCAGGACGCCGCAGGTCAGGCCAGAAGAAGAAGAAGAAGAAGAAGAAGAAAGAGGGCTCAGCAAAATGCGTCAATGATGTTTTATATGGTATATCAATACATTTTACTGCACCATCGTTTGTGACCTTACTGCTTATGTGCCTATTCTAGATAAACTTCACTTCCTAATAATTAGTGCGAGAAAATGAAGCAAATAAGGAGAGAATTAGCAGCACAACAGCAAATTGCCTGATAACATGATGATGAAGCGGCATCTGATTCTGTTACCTTCCCTACACTGCTCTGGTCTCTGTGCTTTCTGTCCAGCCTCTAGGTGTAAGTGTACAGTAGTGTGTGTGTGTGTGTGTGTTTGTGTGGTCAAATCTAACAGTTCCAATAACCTTCTTTGCCCACAGTGCCGCCGTGCTCCATGTGTATCGTCTATGATCTTCAGTCCTGACATCACACACTGAGGCGTAGTGAAGAATATTTACACAATAAATGAACTAAAGCCTCCTGAAGTTGTTTTTTTTCTTCTTTTTGGAATTACCATGAGTGCAGATATGTCTTTTTTGGATGAAATTTAAAAGAGTAGTTACATCTTAATAAACCCCAGATGTTCCAGGTGCTCTTGTTTTTCACAGAAACAGAAACCAAAAACAGGCTTTATTTCTGCCGCTGCAAAACAAAAGAAAAGAAAATTGCCTATAACTGCTGGTGATTAGCATGCTAAAACGCCTGGAACACAACTTTCAGAGACTACCAATTGCCCATCCAGTCCTTGGCAAGCAGCTCCGCCCTGGGGCCGGCTAGCTGGGCTGTGGAGCAGATATTGACCGTGTGCTTTGTGAGCGAGTAGCAGTCTGCCTGCAGGGTTCAACACTTTCAGCAAATAAGGCACCCAAAAAAAATAGAGAAGAGGAAAAAGTAGGGATGGGGATGTAGAAAAGAAAACCAGTTAATCAAGAACTAGTAAGGCAAATAAAAGAAAAACAGTGCTTGTTGTTGCCGCGTCCAAGTTGTGTAACAGAGCACACAAGTGAGTTAATGTTCTAAAATAAAAGCACACTGATAAAATGATAGAATGTGTCATTGACTGCTGTGTATGTTTCTGTTGTTGTTGTTGTTTAGATTTGTGTATGCAGGACCACTGGAGACAGGCTGTCACAACTTCAAAGATCGTAAAGGTTTGGCGGCATGGGATATTGTAAATAATAGTGCAGTCTCTCTCTCTCTCTCTCTCTCTCTCACACACACACACACACACACACACACACACACACACACACACACACACACACACACCTGTCTGTATCACCTCGGCGGGTTCATTTTCAGCGGCAGTTTCTTTTTTTTCTCCGCCGTCCTTCCGCCTTCATCAGCAGCAGGACTCGACTCCACGCTTCTGGAGAAACGAAGCTCTGACTGCAACGGTGCTGCCCTCTTGTGGCAAAGTACAGCGATGACAGGCGTCAGCCAGCAGGAGTCTCTTGGGGATTTAAAGCCAAACCACAAACCACGAGGAAAGCTGCGACACGCCGGGAACACTGGGCACCGTCTTTTATGGCTCAATCTCTGTTTCGTTTTTTTTTATGGTCATTATTTTTTCCCCTTTCGCTGCGGGTTTACAGCTGGAGTTGGCAGCCCTGGAGCAACGCTTACTGCCCTCTAGTGGAGGCCTTGAATTGCGAACCACATTTTTTTTTTATTGGAGAGTACTGGGGGGTTTCACTAGCACAATGTGTCTTGATCGTGTTGGTGAAAGAAGCTAGGAGCCACAGTTGTTTCTAGTTTCATACACTTCTTTTTGTCCTGCCTTAATTTCTCAAAGTTTTGAATTTTTTTTTCCCAGTTCAACTGCATTATGATTTCAATTTAAAGAGTGACAGGACTTTTTTTTTTTTTTACATTATAAATCATTTATTGGAATATAAATCATCTGAATGTACATGATGTAACATAATGCAACATAGTATTAAATCCTCATATTGGCTGTGATTACCTATAATGACAGAAACAGTACCGTCGACAACACGTCACTAAGCTGCAGTTTTTAAAAAACAAACAAACAAACAAACAAACAAACAAAAACACACATTCACAACCACACGGCTTTTGACCTCGAGAAGCCCGAACTGGACTTCTGTTCCTCTGCAACATCCAAACCGAAATGGGGGAAAAAAACGAAAAGAGGAAAGTGCAACGGCTGATTGCAGATTATATCACAGTTAAAAGAGAGAGAGAGGCAGTGGCACAGCTGGATTACAGAGAGTGTACAAACAACTGATGTACGACATCAGATGGCGCTCCGTCAAGCGTTTCAACTCAAACCTGCTTCGTGAGAGCAACTCAGACATAAAACTGCAGCACATTCTGCTTCTGAACGCTGTTGGTTGGATTACAAACAGATTGAGTGGGATTCTCTTAGGGTCACTTGTGCTTCTTCAGTGTATTGCTCTTCAATTCAAAAACGACGTTCTTGTCACTTTTTCCGCTGGCAGAAGAGACTGTCTGTCTTCATTTGTTGAGTCCGACTGATGCAAAAGCGCTGGCCTTTAACGAGGGTGCAGAATATCAGCTTCCGTTAAAAAGAAAAAAAAATACTGTCAATAACCTCATAACTCTTTCTTATAAAACAACTCTGGACCTATTTACAATACAATCACACGTTTTCCTACTCAACCTACATTACAGATATGTCTCTTTTTTTTTTTTTCGTTTTCTTTGTTTGCTTGTTGGTGGAAAGGGTCAGCATCATTTTGAGAGCCTTGGAGACACAAGCCTTGAACTGGGACAGGATGCGAGAGACGCCGCGGAGACGCGTGCAACTCAGAGAGAAGCTCATTGGAAACAGCTATAGTCAGCATCTACACGGTATTCACAATAAAATACACGCTTACATGACAAGTGAAGTAAAAAAATAAATTTGAATGAATGAATACAGGATATATTTATCCCTCAAAAACATTATATGGTCACATACATATATAAAAAAATGCACACGGTCCAGATGTTTGTGCTTCTTTACTAAAAACCTACGTGTCACTACTGATTGTGCCAGCATCAGGTGCTCTTCTCTTGCAGCAGGCGAGCGCCTTGTGGCTCTGCCTGCTGCCGACGACGATGATGATAGTTTTGGACTTTGTTTTAGTGCATCTTTAGTGGTTAAATACTGTATGTATCATATGACTGAGGAGTTCTTTTCGAGTTGACCACTTTGTCCCTTCTTGCTTATGTTGCTGTTCAAAGAATGCCCGATAGAATAAAAGCTCTGCACATTTTAGAGGCCCTTTTTTTTATCTGACATGCAGGCTCTGTGGTTCTATGAGTCCTCGATGCCATAAGCTGACTGGTTCCTCCAGCCCACTGGGGGGCAGTGTCCTGGGTGAACCAATGAGTTCTACAGACCCATCCAAGCAGCAAAGTGGTTTTTCTGAAGTCCTGTGGCCACCGAGGGACAGAGAGGCTGGAGGGTGAGACAGCAGAGTCTTTGGTAGATTCAAAAGTCTGTCTATAGTTTCTTTTCTTTTTTTCTCTTTTTCTTCCTCCTTTTGCGGCTTCCGTCACAGGAAGCTGTCCTCAGCCATGTCACAACAGTCCAAACACATCTCGTCCAATAAGGTGATGTCCTCCAGGGTCTCGCCCTCACGCTTGGCGTAGGTGGAGCTGCTGGAGCCCGTCTCTATGGCGCTCTCCTCAGACGTTTGAGAGCTGCGGAGGACGACAACAGAGGTTAGCGCTAGCTGCCGCGTGAGGCCACAGGGGTGAGGCTAAAGGGACAAGTCGCACAAAACTGAAACTGCAAGCTAACTTGACGAGCTATTCGCAAGACCTCACATGAACTACAGCCGATATTCTGGCTGAAAACAATGAGCTAACATTGCCGTTTTGAATTTGGATGCCAGATTCTGCTCGGCCTTCATGTACCTGTGTCTGTTCCTCTTCCCGTACTCTTCATCGGAGATGGGATCCAGGTCGGGTAGCGGGATGATGTAGCCGCTGTCGGAGCTGTGCCGCTGCTCGACGAAGCCGCTCTCCCGGTCCTTCAGCTTGCCCTGGTTCTTGTAGGCGATACCAATGTAGGCGTCGTCGTTGTCCACGCACACCCGGGTCACGGCGGGGTGGTCGCTCTTCAGGAACTCGTGGTTCACCCTCTCGTATTGCTGCAAAGGAGAGACAGAGAAATGGTTCTATTAAAGCTCAAATAACAGAATACCTAGTCATTTTTTTCACATTTGGGCTTGACCTCTTCCAACACCAGTGTGTATGTGCATATTCCATTACAGTAGGTGGCGATTTGCACTGAGGTGGTTGGCAAAGCACAGACCAGTCGGAGAAGAGGAGGAAGCAGCTTCAGTTGTGAGTCTAGATATAAATATATGAATAAAAATCCTCCATGCTGGATTTTAATTTACTTCCTTTTAGCTTCTACTGTAGTCAAGAAGATGAAACCGACCCGTGTCACGCAAATGTGCTGCTCACTTCTTTGTTTGGGTGCAGCTGCTTCTACACCTGCAGTCAAAAAAATGTCTTTTTTTAAAACAGGACCAAGTACAGGATGGATTGCGCTAACACTAATAAAAGGGTCTGGGCCAGCTCAGGTCCTGGTGCTCTGCACCTAAAGACCTCCTCACACGTGCTCAAGCTGCACGGTGCCGCAGGCTGAAAACTCAACAGTCACCACAAGGCAGAGAGGCGCTAAAAACAAGAGTCAGCGCCTTTTGAGCGCCCCAATAAAATAAAAAATAAAAACCTGTGTGAGGCCGACAGAGGTGTGGCTGTTTTGATGTGCCATGTGCGGTGTTGGACTTTAACGGCGTGATTAAGGGCTGGCGTGGTGGAAGCGAGACCTGGGCCTGCGTCACTCGCCAGACTGAGGTCTGCAGCGGCGGCTCTGCCATCCAGCTGCACTCTAATCATCCCCAGGGAAACAAGTGTGTGTGTGTGTGTGTGTGTGTGTGTGTGTGTGTGAGGGAAGTGTTTTATGCATGGCCTGCAACTTCACTTTGGGAGCACATTTAAATGATTTTCAACCTGTACTTTAGCTCCAGGGGTATAAAAGTGCATATTGAGGCATCTAAAAATAAGAGCTGCAGCCGTGAGTTTGGGAAGGAGAACACAGGTGTGAGGGGTCCTAGGAAGGAGGTGGGTGAGGGAGGTGAGCGTGGGGGACTCACCCTCTTGTAGGTGGAGGGCAGCAGAGAAGCGACGGTGTCACTGAGACCCAGGAAGGAGGGCCTCTTCTCCGGCTCGCTGTTCCAGCACTTCATCATCATCTCATACCTGCAAAAACAGCGTCGTTAAAGAAACAAACTGCTGCACCTGCAGTGCACCTCGTTATTTAGCCGTGAATCAATCAGCAGCAGAAGTTCACGGCGTCAAGGTGCATTCCTGCGTCTTGACAGGGAGCTTTATGCGGCCTGACTGACTACATACACGTCTTGGGGGGCGTGCTCCGGTTTGGACATCCTGTATCCACTCTTGATCTTGTTGTAGAAGCTGGAATCCACGACCATCCCGGGGTACGGGGTGCCACCTAAAAAAAAACAACAACACGTTAATCATCAAGCCCAGTCGTATCCAGAAGAACTTCAATCTGTAGATGTTTAACCCACCCAAGGAGAATATTTCCCAAAGCAGGATGCCGTAGGACCACACGTCACTTAGGGTGGTGTAGAGGTTGTCGAAAATGCTCTCTGGCGCCATCCACTTGACCGGCAGGAAGGTCTGTGGGATGACAGAGGGTATATGTTTAAGCGTGGGGGTCCCAGTCACGGTATTAAAGACGAGGCGCTCCGGCTGGAAAGCAGAGACTCACGCTTCCTTTGGAGACGTAGTTGTTGTCGTGCATGATGTCCCGGGCCAGACCGAAGTCGCAGATCTTTACTATCCTGCCCTGGGAGAGCAGGACGTTCCTGGCAGCCAAGTCGCGGTGGACGCACTGCAGGGAAAGAGAAAAAAGAGCACGGGCCGAAGTCAGTCGCCACTCCCGTCGCGCCAAAGCGTCTCCGTCCAAAAACCGTATCCCATGCATTCATCCGTCCAACCAGCCCGCCGGCCTGTCAGGTACCGACGGCGTCTATTTCTGCACCTCATTTTTTTTTTTTTTTAAAGAGCCGTCTCGTATTTGCCCCATAAAGCGCGGTCGCTGTGCAAACATGCCAGTTTGTGAGGTACGGCTGCGACCACTGGATATTTAGGGATAATGACTATGAAGCGGGACGAACAGACCCTGGCTGCAGCCTGGCTGCAGGCCCTGCCGCGCTAATTCTAGGCCTCGGCTGCTGCTGCTGCTGCTGCTGCTGCTGCTGCGCTATATTCAGCTGCTGGTCCGTCTCCTCAGCAGGCTCACAGTCACCTTATCACATCACTGCTGATTTACTACTACTCTCCCACCCCGTGGACCCGCCTCATTCATTCCACACCTTCCAACTGGCTGAGGTCCATGACAGGGGGCAACTCTGCAAAATGCAAAAAACACAACTCACGTTTTTAGACGACAGGAACTCCATCCCTCTGGCCACCTGGTAGGTGAAGCTGAGCAGGTCGGTGGTGGTGAGGCCTTCGCTCGTGTTGTCCGACAGCAGATTGTCCATCTCGCCCTCTGTGTTTTTTTTTTTTTTTGAGGGAGTGACAGAAAAAACACGACCGTAAGGCGGGCACCACAAGTATAGGTTCACCACGCACAGTAAACACAGCGCCGGGGTTGCTTAAACCAGACATTTGCTAATGGCAACGGAGAAACTGGGCATTATTATGCGCGCGCTGCAATTACCCTCACCGCCTAATTACAGGGCTGCGTTCTGACAGGGGTGGACCCCTGAGCTGACACGGAGTCAAACACACCGCTGGAGGACAGGAGGGTGAGAGGAGGACAGTGTGTGTGTGTGTGTGTGTGTGTGTGTGTGTGTGTGTGTGTGTATGTGTCTGTTCTCTCACCGCCTGTTCCCTTCTGTGAGGGCGGGTGGTCGTAGTTGGAACCCTGGATGTCGGTGTACTTGGAGGAGTTGCTCATCTCCAGCATTGGGACATACTGGGTGTTGTCGGCCTGCTTCATGTCCATGTAGTCGCTTTTGCCCTCGAAGGAGAGGATCACGTAGCTGTTGGGAGGGACGGGGAGAAGGAGAAGCTGTCAGTGGCGAGGGCGAGGGCGAGGGAATGCATGTCTGAAGATATATATTTGTGTGCAGTAATGACATATATGCCGTTCAGTGAAAGCGTCACGGCGTCCCCCCCCCCCCCCGGCGGAGGTTTTGAAAGGGGAAGATGTGGTCCAGACTAGCGTAGAGGCCAGCATTAAATCAGGTTACGGTCAATTCGGGGTGCGGTTCGCTGTGCGTCATCCATCAGCGGCCCATGAGCCCCGTCTGCTGGTCTCACCACAAGCAAGAATTAACAGGTACCTCCGACAGAATGAAATTAGGTTGAAAGCCGAGAGCACTTCAGGACTGGATTAGATTAGGCCAAGACGCCAGGCGATCTCCTCGGACGGGAGAAAGTGGCGATAGAGTTACCGATTAGGGGGCCGATGGGACGGCGAGAGGCGGGCGGTTGAGACGGGGAGGAGGGGGAGTTGAGGGAGCTGTTGTATATTTGTATTTATGGCCCTCAGAGGGGTGGGAGCGTGTCGACGTCTCACTTGTGCACCGATCGCAAAGCAGATTAAGGGCAGAGGTGAACGTGGGAGGGAGGGGAGGGGAGGGGAGGTGCGGGAGAGGGAGGAGGGCGGGGCCGCGTACCTCCTGCTGCTCTCGTCGGCCGGGTTGATCCCGAAGATGTCCAGCTCCTTCTTGCCGCTGTTCTTCTCGGGGTTCAGGCTGAGGAAGTTCTCCCGGTTCTTGTGCAAGTAGTTGACCAGGTCGCCGTGGAAGCAGTACTCGGTGATGATGTAGATGGGGCCTGCCGGGAGATAAGAAGCGGAGGCTCGGCGTCAGTCTGCAGGCTAATCTTATCAGCGGCGGCTGGTTAAGCAGGGCTCGAAAGTGCGGCGGCGGCGGCGGTGGCAGGAGAAGCAGCAACACCCGAGGACTCCACGCTCCCATAAAAAGCCTGTTAAAATACCACACACTCGAGGCCGAGTCAGACCCCTTCCCCTCCCCCAACGTCGCTCTCCCGCCACAGCCCACATGTGCAACAAATGATATATGTGAGTGTTTTGTTAGCGCAGGGATGTTATTTTGCAGCGTGAGCGTGGGTGTTTTTGCGCGCGCGCGTGAGATGCGGTTGCTTAAACTGCGAGGAGGAGGTTCAATCCAGTCGTAATTACCGGGGCCGCTTGCATCTTCATGCTTCATACTTACATACAAAAAAAAAAAATCATGCAATGTGCAAGCACGCCCATGTGCGTGTGCATCGCGCTCACCTGACTTGGTGCACGCCCCCAGCAGGTTGACGATGTTGAGGTGCGGCCCCAGGTGGGTCATGATCTTCAGCTCAGACATCAGGGCCTGTTTCTCACTGGAGCGTGCCGTGGCTGAGAGAGAGAGAGAGAGCAGCGACTGTGACTATCGCACACAAACACAACATCAAACACCAGCCAGCAGCACAACACCGACTCTCCACTCCCCACCTCCGACTAATTTGTACCTTTTGGCCACTTCTGTGTTTCTCTCTATCGTCGCCTGCGCATGTATAAAAAATTTAAATAAATTGCAAACAGATGTTAGTACCTCCTAGTTTGTTTTTTTTTGTTTTTTTTACAGATTAGCACCATGAAAAGCATAGAGATTCAGCTACTGGTGAACCATGTCTGCAGAGTAAATGCCTTGTTAGTTGCTAGTTGTCTTGCTAGGTCACTCCAAAATAATACTTTAACCTATTTGCACTGTGCATTTGGAGTTTAATGGAGGTTAATACTTCCTCCCAGTAGATTGCTGCAGTAGCCGCAGACTCCAACAGTCAAGTGTCCACAGGCCTGAGTCCAGGGCCAAGCATGGCAGGTTGTTTACATGCTACATAAACTTGACCTGATATTCATGTAGAGTTGCCAACCGTCTTTTAAAATACAGAATTGCTCCGTATTTGACAATGAAATAGTGCAACCCATTTTGAATCGATTCAGGACGGGGTTGGTCCCGTATTTCTGAGTTGTCTTGAATTTATTTTCCATGCAAACTCACGTTCGTTTCCATAGAGTTCGCGTTCAGAACCATAATCTACATCGCTGCAAGCGACACCAGTGTGCAATGGTGCGTACTGGCTGTGTTGTTATCCAGTTATAGCAGTTTAAACTCACGTTTCAGCATCTTGACGGCCACCTTCATGACGGGCTGCGAGCGGCTCAGTCCGTATGCAGTTCCCTCCACCACCTTTCCGAAGGCTCCGGATCCCAGGATACGACCTGCAAGACACACAGCGCCATCATCAACTGCAAAGAAAGACGAGCAGAGAGTGACCGCACTAGCACGCTGATGTTCTTGGGATGGTTCCGCCGCAAACACAAACCAAACCCTGCCGACTGCCAGTTGGTTTCATTTCCAACCAGCTGATCAAAGGGCCAGTGAAGACACCCTGACTGCAGCTTCAACTCACCAAGCACAAGTCTGTCCCGGGGAAATTCCCATCTGGAGTCGTAGGGAAGCTGCATGGGATCCACGTAGATGTATTCATGGCCGTCTGGGCTCACAGACTCGATCACCCTCCACCGGATCTCATACCGCGGTTTCTGGGAGACAGAATATGGATTTATTTATATACATATATATGTGGCCAGGCCTGGGGATGGTGGCAAAACATGCAATTTGGTCATACAAATATGCAGATGTCATATAATCTTATATTAAGATCAGGGCTATTTTAAACAACCTCATTCTTTTTTTTTTTTAAACAATCTCTAAACCGGATCCGCCAAGCTCACAGGTTCTCGAGAGAGAGAGAGAGAGAGAGAGAGAGAGAGAGAGAGAGAGAGAGAGAGAGAGAGAGAGGAGAGCGATGGTGAAAAATCGGACAATGAATGAAAAATGAGCGGCAAATACCTGCTTCCAGATGACAACCAAGACAATGAGTGAGATGATGACAATGACCAGGAGGACCAACACAGCGGCGGCTACGGTCAGCTCTGGGTGAGGGCCTGTTCGGGGGGGGGAGGAGGGAGGAGGAGGGAGACGGAGAGCACATCGATCACATGACTCAAGAACGAGCGTCTCTGGCAGTGACAAGTGAAATGCTTGCAGAGAATTCTTGTGCTGCATGGGAAAGAAGCTTTGCCTGGAAATGTGTGTGTGTGTGTGTGTGTGTTTGTTGGTGTGAGAGAGGGGGGCGGTTGAGGGTGGATGGGATGTTTGCTCCATGTGTGTCCAGGTGGTGAAGGGAGCAAATGGCCTCGTCTTGTCTCGCTCGCCTTAGTTATCTGTCAGGCCAAGAGCCCGAATGGCCCAAGCGCAGCACTGCTATCAGCTTCCTGAGCCACAAACTCATCGTCTGACAGCTGCAGCAACACTGACGGCGGCTCAGCGGGCCCCAAACACTCACTTACACTCAGTCACACTCACTGAGCCCTCTGCAGTCGCACTTTGGGGTGTCGGAAACGCAAGGAAACGCAGTATCCCAATTCGAAGCAAGGCTTCAAAGGGAAAGTGGCTGCAAGAGCATGTGGGATTGTGTTACTGTGTGTGTGTTTTGGCTCCCTGTGTGTGTGTTTTCTTACCGCTGGAAACCAGTTTGATCTCCCTGCTGACTGCGGCCATCTCGTTCCGCGCCAGGCAGCGCACGGCCACCGTGCTCTCCAGGTGGCCGAAGATCACCTGGCTCTCCAGGTTGTCTTCCTCGTCAAAGTGCGAGTCCATGGTGACCTCGGTGGAGTTGGCGGGCAGCGGGACCCAGGCGGACGACTCGTTGGCGCAGCTGCATTGTTCAATGTTCAAAGGGGGGGTGGCGAGCGAGGACACGTCAGACTAAAGTCTTGAGGAACCCCACTTGGAACCTCATGAGGCTGAACTTACAGTTTGATGTTTTTGCAGACGAACCACTCCACCGCCGGGCGTCGGCTGCCCTCTGGTGATGCACACCACAGACTGGCCTGTGGCCGAGCCGTGGTGGATGTCCATCAGGTCCACGATGACGGCCGGCACTGTGATGCAAGCCAGACGCAGGAGGGTCAAGACAAGCGAGGATTTAACGCAACGGGGGTGAAAGCCCTCGGCATAGTCCATGCTCTGACCTTTGACCTCCAGGAACAATCCCACGCTCTGGGTCCGATCGCCGTTCTCCACCTGCAGGGTGTAGTTCCCACTGTCCTCGTCCTTGGCTCGGATCAGCGTCAGAACGCTCAGGTAGCTGGTGGAACGAGTCGCCATCGGCATATTAGCTAATGGCTAATGACAGGCCACTCGAATGCCGCCGGAATGCTAGCTCCGAGCTTGTCATTAGCCTCGGCCGGAAAACAACTCACCTGGTCTCGGTGAGCTGCTGCAGGCTCGTGGAGATCTCGGCCGTCACGTCGCCGAGCGGGACGCCGCCCTTGAGCCAAGTGGCGCGAACGGCGGGGAAGGAGCTGATCTCAGCGTGGAACTCGCGCACCTCATCCAGCTCGGCCGACTCGTACTGGGCAAACTGAGGCGATATGGACAGGAAGGCGCTTTCTGCGGAGGGGTGGAAAAACAGAGAGACGAATTGTAAATCTGACCAAAAAAAAAATCATTTGTGAGAGACGTAGATCTAAACTGTGGTAGATTTAAGCTTTCGCACCGTATACGTGAATCATCAGCTGCTTCGTCTGGCTGTCGTTGCTCATGATGTCGGTGATGGAGCAGGAGTAGATGCCGCTGTCCTTGCTGGAGGCCTGCGGGATGGTCAGGGTGTAGAGGATCTCGTTGTCCCGCTTGTTCTCGTTCACGGTTTTGATGCCGCGGTTCGCCTGGCGGACGCAAAACCAAAAAACAAAATTAGACATTGACTGAATGGGATTCATTGTGTCTTCATTTAATATGAACGATTGCTCGTATTTTTCTTCTATCACAGATAGATGATGTGACAGAAGAAAAATACGAACTCTTCTCTAAAATGAGACATTGTGGTTTTTTTAATTTCTGGGAGCCGGTCTTTCCGACGCTCCGTCCTCACCACTTTGCCGGGGTATTTCCAGTGGTCGTCCAGGATCTCCGAGCCCTGAGCCAGGCAGGTGACGGTGATGGTGTCTCCCACCAGCAGGGCCGTCTGCTTGGCCGTCAGCTCCACGTGCAGGCCGCCGCCGCCGCCCATCCACCCGTGGACGATGTACTCTTCGCTGTAGTGCTCCACGCCGTCGACCACGGCCTTGCAGACGTAGGTGCCGGCGGTAAACAGGCCCAGGGCGCCCCTCTTGCTGTCGTACGTGCAGGGCACCGCCTGCTGCGTGTCCACGTTCACCAGCGTCACGTTGGCCGTGGGGTCGGACACGCGACACTGGATCTCCATCTCCTCGTGGTAGGAGAGCACGTGGTTGCCGTAAGGCACCGGCGAAGGCACGAAGGGGACGTCCGGATCTACATCCACGGAGAGGGAATCAAGTGTTCAATACACAATACAACAAGTCCAAAACGCTCTTGTGCTCAAGTTGTGATCTGCACATTCACCACGCTAAGAAATAATATTGCTTAATTATCTGCAGTGCTGGCGAGTAATCTATTACTAAGTAATCCACTGCTGTAATCAAACTACTTTTTTAGTAACAGAGTAATGCCATTATTTGCCAGAGTAATGGGATTACTTGGGCAAAAAGTGGTAATTATATAATAATTACTTTATCAAGTAACGATTCCATTACTTTTCTGAAATATTTTGCATGCTAAAAAAAAGTCTTAATATCGACAAATTTAGAAAAACAACCGAAAACAATGATGTCACAGATTCATGATTCAGCCATGCCGCGGCATTGATATGCCACCAAAACAAGCATGGCGGCGGCAAAAGAAAAAACAGCGATTGCTTTTGATAGCTGGAAATGCAAACATTATTTTGAGTTCATCTAAATGAAAGATTATTGTGGTTTGTTGTACGTTATGTGCAGGAAACAAGACGTTCTCAACTGTTACATTATCATTTTTTAAACTAAAGTAATTAGTCATTGATTACTTATGAAACAAAGTAGTTGTTGGAAAAATGAAGATGTTTTGTCTTTTATCTCATAATATGCTTAAGCTAAAAGGTGAAAATATACTATGCATACTACTAGCGAAAGCCTAATAATCACAGCTTTGCAGCAGACGTCTTGCAAAAAGAAGAACAGGAGGACTCATGTGCACGAGCAGCTCATGAGACGGAGAAGTGAGCGTTTCCAGTTGTTTTAACACCTAGAGAAGAAGAACTTTCCATGACCTCCTAGTTAGAAGGAAGTATCATGTCTTGACCTTCTAGTGAGGAAGTGTGATGTCTGAGTTCTGTCTCGTACATATGTTACCCTTAGATGACCTAAACCCATGTAACCAGGGACCGCCCCAAAAGATGATAATAAAAAGGAGGTTTGCTGTCGGAAGCGCTTCAGAGTAGGGAGGATGGACTGTAACTGAGCTTGCTCTCCGTCACTGCTCTCCTCGCGAGTAAGATATACTTGACTCCTGTGTGTTCCTTTCATACTTTGAGGGTTTAAACCTGACAGTAGTCAAAGAAGTAATTAGATTATTTTTAAAGGAGTAATCAGTAGTTGGATTACTTTTATGGAGTAATCCCAAAAACACTGATTATCTAACACTATGACACATGAATTAAAAACACTGGAAACTACTTTCTTTTGAAAACTTCTGAGTGGAGCGACACAGTGACACCTCAGACAGTGCTTCAGTTCTTAACATGGTTTTTGGGTCAAATGATCAAGATTGTGTATCTTGTTAGGAACTAGTTAATAATAAAAAACAATCAGTTGGAGTTGTTGGATTGTGTCTGAGTGTTGTGTTGAGACTTTGTACCGCTCACCTAACGAAAACAACAAAAACAAAAAGCAGGGACGATAATGTTGTGTACTCTTGCTACTCATGTGACTATAGGGCCTACGGCAAAAGGTCACTGAAGCAGAATCCTCAACAATCCCTTCCCACACACCTGGCACGTAGACGTAGATGCTGCTCTCCTCCGGGTCCTCGGCGGTGGCGTTGTGGCTGTAGGAGCAGGTGTAGAAGCCGGTGTGCATGGCGGTGGCCTCGTCCACCGTGATGGTGGTGACAAACAGGCCGCTGTTGTCCTCCTGCGTCCTCTCCGCCACGTCCAGCGGCGTCTCCCACGCTAGCTTGGCCTCCCCGCGGCACGTCAGGCTGAAGGCGCCGTGCAGCGGCACCACCATCTCGTCCCTGCGGGGCAGCAGCACCGGCGCCGCCGAGGGCGGGAACATGGCGGCGGTGGGGGCTGCGGGAGCATCGGCAGAGCTTCCGTGAGCGGCTGAGCGTCTGTTGTTTGTTTGTTTGTTCACTTCGGCGGCCTTTTTTCGTTACCTTTGACTTTGAGGGTAAAGGAGAACTGGTCGGCGCTGGAACTGCTGATGGCGGTGAGGGTGTATTTCCCAGTGTCTTTCAGCAGGGGCTGCCTCAGCGTCAGTGTGCTTTCATACCTGCAAGAATCAGGAGAAGACTTTTAGGTACATTTGAGGACGTTACGCACGCAACCTTTGCACATGTTATAGCACTAGAAAGCTGGAGCTAACAGGCTAGACTTTCCCCACCATAGTGGAAGCAAAGCTACAAAAATACACCCTATAAATGCTTTAATGTCTATGTACTATATGTAATTCTATGATCAATGATCTTGGGATGAGCAGATGTTTTGTCCTCTAATGCGTTTGTGTCCGTGATGCTCGGCACAGCCTGCCACATCCTGACTGCAAGGTTTTATTCCCAGTGCCATTCACGTTTTTGAGAAATTCTCTGAAAAAGGTTTTTTCTCTTGTTTCTGTCTTAACACATGGAAGGTCAAGCAAAGCATCAGTTTAAACAGCAAGCTTAAACCTGATGTTTTTATAGAGGATGTAAATAGAGGGTCTTTCTTTTTGTAGATACTCTACAGTACTGGGCTACTCTACTCAGGCCTACGGATGAAAATACAGAAGAAGCCCAACAATCTTCTTACTTATTGCCAATCAGGTGTCTCGTTTTGGTGTGGACGTAGTAGCTCTCCGACAAGGCCACGCCCTCCTTGAGCCACATGACTTTGGGAGCCGGGTCGGCGTCGATGAGGATGGTGAACTCGGTTTCCTCCAGGAGGCTGACAAACTCTGTGGTGAGGATGCCGCTGTGGTCCAGCTTCACAAAGGAATTCTTCTCTGCAAGGGGGAAAAAAAAGTAGTGGACAAGAAGAAAAGTAGGTCGTTGTCATCCAGAATGACTTCCACATGCCACCCAATCCACACTGCACTCAAAAGAAAACCATGGCAATTTTACAAAGTGGCTACATCACAATTTGCCCTGGGAAGTGGGAATAATGAACCATTTCGGTATTTAGTCACTCATGTTGCGGGTTGCTGCGGACAAAGGCACTCACCGAAGACAGTCAGAACCACGTTGCTGGCTCGCACCTTCCTGCTGAGCTCGTGGGCCACGGAGCACTCGTAGGGACCGCTGTCCTCTGGCACGGCTTTCAGGACAAAGAAAGTGTAGATGACTTGGTCGGGAAGGACGTCCTTGGTATGAATGGCCTCCACAGCCTGCAGGAGGAGGGAAGAGCAGCTTTAGGAGGCCAGCAGGTAATATGGCAGCAGGGCTGATATATAACAGCGGGCTGATGGCTAAAACACTCGCTTGGCTACAGGAGATAAATCAGGGTCATGGAACCTTTGAAAAAAGGCCTGTAATCTTGAGCAGGAACCTCAGTGTTCCAGCAAAAGGCACAAAATGAAACACCCAGAAAAAAAAAAGTTTGGATAAGGTCTCACATGACGCACAATTACCTCTGCCCACAATAATCTGGAAATAATCTCAGAAAACAAGCCCAATGTGATGTCACAAAGGGCTTCGCTAAATCCTTCGGGGCCTCTTCCACATGAGTGGCGACACCTCCCAGAAAGGTGTTGGCTCCGCCCTTTGACGCCAACTCGTTTTCCTCCAAGCACGTGAAAGGTGCAACAAAAAAGTGTTTTAGCAGGAGGGCTAAGTATGCTGAGTACAAACACAGGGCTAAGTATGCTGTTTAAAATAAAGACATGAAAACCGGCCTAACATTGGGCCTTTCAGCTAAAAAGGCAAACATAAATAAACAAGAACCAGAAACTTTTTGGGCTCTTTGCAGGAACTCTAGAGTCAAAATGCACCAGATGTCCAACATCCCTCCAGTTTACGGGGGTCGAGGCTTTTACTGTCTGTTTCTTCTTCTTTTGAACTGCAGTCTTCCCCCCACGGCTGTTTGTCCCAAACTTTAACATTCTCGCCAGCTGCTGTGGGCCGTTCAGCCGGCGTGTCTGTAATGAAGACACGACCTTCCTGCGCCTGACAAACAATTTGCAACCACCCCCCTCCTGCCCCGCACCACCTCAGATCTTGTAAAGCCCACATCCACTGCTGCCCCGCGGAGGTCCAAAACCATTTAACGCTAATTTAAGCTCAGCTCTACTGGGAGGAAAGTGACATGGAAATATGGCAATGCGGTCGGAGGAAACAGGGCTGAAGCCGTCGCCTCCAAACCGAAAAATGTCTCAGTTTGGTGAGTCTGGTGGCGTTTCTTGCCTGGGTTTTGGGATGGAGCCACTGCTGGTGGAAACCTGGTCCGGAGGGAGCGATGCAGGCGATGCTGAAGGGCTGGCCCGCCCTCACTGTCTCGGAGCTGGCTTTCACCTCCACCTCAAAGTCCTCCTCATCTGCAGGGGGCAGCGGAGAGCACCAAGGGGGGCAGATATTAGCCACATCGCCTCACAATTGACCCAGATAGTGACAGTTTGATTGGTGTGAGCTCATTTATCGCCAGGCAGTGACTCTCTCTCTCTCTCTCTCACACACACACACACACACACACACACACACACGGAGTAAAAGCAGACGCATTAAGTCATCTCACCCCTGTGATAATGACATAATGCCATGGCTCTCATGCAGTGAGGTCATGCGGCAGACTTGAGGGATTATTTCCAGCTGTTCAATATTTCGTGTTTTTTTTCTTTCTTTTTTTTTTAATAAGAAAAGCAAAGAGTTCAAGGAAATAAAACTCCTGTTTTAAGACTTTTGACTGCATTAGGTCCATTACCAGATCTTGACAAGTGACTCACCGTCCTCCTCCACCGTGTACACTTGACTCTTGACAGTCTGGCCGCTCACGACGGTCTCGCACTGGTACTGGCCGGGCATCAAGCTCCCGAAGAAGCCCATCTTATTGTCGTAGAAGACCTGCATCTCGTCTCCGTCGGGCACGCTCCTCAGGATGGCGTGGGAGTCGGGGTCGGACACGCGGCAGGAGATGGTGACTCCCATCGGGTCCATGGGGACCTCCAAGTTTTCCGGTGGCTCTGGGACAAATGGAGCCTGCGCATCTGGAGTTCCAACAATGGACAAAACAGCGTTATTGATGACTGCTTTCATTAGATGCCATTATATTTTACACACTGGGCCTTTAAATGCAGGAAAAAAAAATATTAACAAATGTGGCTGCAGTGTGGAAAGGAAAAGTCTGGTTTTGGGGGATTGGTGTGGACCCAAACACTTCAGCTCTCTGTGTTCACTCTTCTCAGGCTGTTTCCTGTGGCGTGGAAGCGAACTGGGGTTCCCTGCTGCCGCGGCGTTTGATCAACTTGGGTGTTTTTTTGTTTTGTTTTGCTTAGTTTTTGTTTTTTTGTTGGGGGGTTGGGGGCCGCTGCATCTTCCTTGCATGTTCGGTGCCCAGAGTTTCCCGGCAGACTGCGAGCTGGTCACTGTTATTCATTACAGCTGTGGTTTGCATTGTCAAGACTGATCTGCTGCCTAATGATGATGTGTTTAGGTTACATGTAAATCACACTCAGACAGCCGTCTCCCTTGTTTTTCTCCCCCCAAATCCTCTGGATTTCAATGTAAGGCAGAACCACGGTGCCAAAGGTGGAAAAAAAAACCCAGCTTGTTTACCTGGAACAAAGACATATATCCCAACCTCGTTGTCCTCTTCTAACTCGCTGTCTCCCTGGCCTTCTCGGTTTTCATAGGTGCACATGTAGTAGCCGGTGTTTTCCACTGTTGCATTGTAAATGAAGAGCGTCGCCGTGTAGTAGCCGGGGTAAACAAAGGTGTTTTCCAGCAGGGGCTCCATCCACACCACATTCCTTTTGCCCGTGCAGCTGACGTTGAAGACAGAGTTGGGCTGCAGGATAAAATCCTTTTTGTCGGACACGATCGTAGGAGGAGGCAAAGCGGAGGCGGCTGGAAAAGACAGTTCGCTGAATTAGCTGGGATCTGCGAAAGGCAGCGGGGACGACGCAAACGGATGATTTGGGCCTCCATTTACCTGAGAGAGTCAAGACGACTCCGAAGATGACGCACGCCTTTAAGCCATCCATGATTATGGATGTTCAGGCCTGTGGGGACAGAGAAGCAGATTGTTTAGTCAACAGGTTAACAGACGTCTGCATCTTTTTGAAAGCCAGACACTCAGCTGATGTTTAAACCAGATTTGTTTTTTTTTTTTTTTAACATGGACTTTGTATCTGAACAAATAAAGTCAACATGTTTGTACGGGGGTTATAAAATGGGTGCTTTGTCTCCCCAAAGTGCTGCAGATTAATATTGAATTCGTCAGAAAGTTGCATGTGTTGCAAAAGTTGGATGTGGGCATTTGGAAAATGAGTGACTGAGATGGCAAAGCTGGTAGGGAAAGTTCACGCGCAGGGCGGTGGTCAGGGAGAGAACAAGGACGGGGCCGAGCAACGGATACAAAGATGATCATAAAGGCTGACAGTAGAGGGCGACACAGTCCATCTTATCGGGCCTCTTCACCGGTCGTTTTTTTTCTCTCTTTTTCCCATTCCCTCCTCTCTTAGAAAAAACAAACGTCTGAAACTTGCGCTTGGCAACAACAAAAGCACAACTTTTTTCTAATCGGTAATTTTTTTAATGAACGTCTGAAGGGTTTTGGACATTTTTTTTTTTTAAACTGAGGTTTGCCTCAGAATTCTTGTCGAACAAAGTACCATAGAACATTTGCCTCTCACTGGTTGTCTGCCTGGCATTGGATCCAGGTTTGGACACCGTTTTGGCAGGAAGTGCAATTAAACTCTTATGTTACGCTGCACTTCAAAATTTCTCATTTAATTCGTTCCATGAGAATTTAAACTTGAATATTTATCTTTAATTCGACATTTCCACAACTGTATTCCCTCCAGCAATATCTTCTTCTGACTGGCTGTCCTTGGCGCATCCTCAACCCTCTCTCCGCGGACACCCTGGTCATGTCTCACTCCATAATGAGTGGCACAAAAGTGCACATCATGAAGGGAAATGTGTGCCAAAGTCCCAAATCCCCTGGATGTCTTTGTGAATACGCCTTGTCTTCATCATTACACTGCCCGTAAAGATCTAAAAGTGAGGCTGTGTGCGCGCCTGGCTCTTCTGGAATATCCACAGGAACAAACTTGATAAAGAAGACTTATTTTAAGTCTGGCTGGATGCAAGACCCGTTTATGAGGGAGACGCTTCAAAAAATCCGCATAAAAGAAAATGCTCCATATGGCTGTATCAATCAACTTTAAGCAAAAAAAAAAAAAAATAAAAAAAAATTCCAGAATCCAAGACGATCTTCTCCCACCGCTCTGAATCTTCTTTGGCGGTCTCCCTCCTGCGCTTCCGTGGCCGATTCTCCCATTTTAATTCCACACATTCCAGCACTGGACGGGAAAACAATGCGGCGGACTGGTTGCAGTGTGTTTTCCAACTTGGAGTCAAAGGCAGCGTCCCCAAAATGTTGTGTTCAAGGCTTCGGCGGTGACACCTCCAGCTGTGAGGCCGAAGTGGGGGCTCTTATCCAGCAGAGTTCCAGGCATCTTCCAGCTCGGCGTCCAGTGGTGAGACCATATGTTGCAAAGGCGGGCGACCCAAGTCTAATCTAAAAAGTTGATTCAATTGCAAAAGTGATCCACAAGTTGCGTGGAACTTTCATCAGAGTGTTTTTTCCCCCTTCCAAATAAAGTTTTTTTTTTTTTTTAATCGTAACATGAAACTTTTCTAAAAGGAGGGAACATCCAATAATTGGATGAGCCAATTAACTTTAAAATCCATCGAACAACCAAATAAATTTTGTGGATTATTTAATTTGTTTTTCTAAATACATTTAAAAGTTTGATTCTTATAAATAACACAACTTGTTTTTTGGGGGGAAGAGTTAGAGTTCAGACTAGAACATCTTTTTTTTCTTTTCTTTTTGGCTCCCCCGCAACCTTTTCAATTACCTTCTAGTAATCCCCTCTTTATATTCCTCTGGTGTCAGTATATCCACAGTGAATCGGCGGCTCCACGCGGCGCAGTCAGGGTCCTTTGCTGCGGCTGTAATCCTCCGAGATCCTGCGCTCTGTTGGGAGCATATGCGCGACCCTCCGTCCGCATCCGCCACCGACCGTCCGCACAACTGCGCTGCAACCAAGCGACCTGTAACTGATTCAGAGTTACAGTCCTCCCCTTCTCCTCCTCCCCAGCCACCCTTCTCCTCTCCTCCCCACCGCCCCCCGGGCCGAGAGAGAGAGAGAGAGAGAGAGAGAGAGAGAGAGAGAGAGAGAGAGAGAGAGAGAGAGAGAGAGAAATCATCTGGGCTCAAACAAAGTAAATAACTCTCAGGAAATGACACCCCCCTTTTCTGCCTCCTCCCTTCCAGAGCAGGACCCCCCTCTTTTTTTTTTGCCTTCAAAATGATACTTTTAATGTGGAAGGGGTAGACACAATCCCCAATTTTTATGTTTTAGATTCAATTTTACGCGCTGGTAGAAATTGTCTTTTGTGCTGACTTGCAGGGTGGCCGGTTTAAACCGGTATGAAAAACAAAAAACAAAGCGTGAATGAGTTGTTTGTTTCGCTGCTTCGACGTCCAATGACTTCGTTAAGCAGCGAATGGACGCAATATTTTTACGCTCGTGTTTTTGCGCGATGCGTGGCAGGAGGCAGCTCGATGAATGGACCGAGTTCAGTCGATCCTTGACGGCGGACGGAGGGTAGGTGGAGACTGCGAGCAGCTCATAGAGGGCGCTCCAACACCATCATTTCACAACACACACACACACACACACAGGCAAAGACTCTATCTCCTCAGCTCCGGTGAAGAGACTCCTCGCTTTCGGAGCAGCAGAAAACTAAAGAGCTCTCCTGCTTTACTGGCACACATGCGTCAGCTGTTTGCCGACGCCGCTGACATTAACCCCCCTGAGTGCCCCGAGGGTGCGGGCACCAACAATGAATAATGGGCCCTTATGAATCACCTTACCTCCGGGCTTCAGTAGAGGGGCATCAGACCGGTGTCTGCGTGGAGCGGAGCCCCGGGGCTGATGATCGCCCCCCATTTCCCCCTCCCCCTCCCCCATTCCAGAGTTGTGCAGCCGTTTGGCGCAATTACTTCCACATGTTGCCCAAAAGAACAGCGTCCTTGTTCTCCAAACAAAGGGTTTCGACTTCGCGAAGGCAAACTTCGACTCAAACCGGGTTTGACGCGCCTGCACAACTGCGTTTTTTTCGTTTTTTTTTCGTTGCACAATATAAATTGCATTTTGTTATTACTGTTATTTAAAGCTTGTGCGGGATTCTTTTTGAAATGAATCCATTACCACAGGGTAAAGGGGCAAAAATATTTTTTCGTTAAAAAAACAAAAAACAAAACACAACCTACTTATAAAAAAAAACTTTGTAACTGCAGAATGTGTCACGAGGAAGTTTCTCCAACTGAACATGACTTATTAACCGAAGCAGCATCACAACTCTAGCTTTCATCATCACAAAGCTCAATCATGCTGCGCTTGCAGCACTATGTCACACTAGTGACTGTCACGCTCTCAGCATGTCAACAGAAGATGACAGAGGACTCCAGCATGACTCATTCCTGTGCCCGGCAATGCCCTGCACTGACTGCCACTGTCCGCCAGGGGGACTTCAACAGACGTTCACATCGAATGTGTTGACCGAGGACATGCCCAAAGTCTACAGAGGGCGTGTTCAACAGGGCAATTGACATGTTCTGTCCCAATAAAAAAAAAGGAGGCGTGCTCAGTGTTCAGGCCTGACCTCCAACATCCACCTGCTCCTCCCCTCGTCTCTTTGTTTGGGCTCTCCTACGCCGTTGTCAGATAAAATAGTAGTATAAATGACTACAAAGACATTTCCCTGCACGAAGAAGGATGAGTTAAATGAGGACATAGCGATTATAGTGATGCACAGTGACGTCACGGGGTGTCTTTCAGGATGGTGACACCTGTGGGAGCTGTCCAGTGTGCTGAAATTTATCATTACAGATATCTATACTGGAAAACGTGATGATGGCAGCTTAAATGTGTCTCCGCAAACTGATAGCACAAATGAAAATTAATGTTTTCTGATGATGATGATGATGATGATGATGATGATGATTATCTGGTCCTTATGCAGATTTATGCAACATCAATATTAATATATTATGAAAAAATATCTTTTTTAAAGTTACTTTTAAAAATAATAATTACTATTGCTTATTCTGCTGTTATTACTAGATGCATTAGCTAGCAATAACAGTTTTACTAATATATTTATTTCACAATGTTTATTTAATTTTAACTTTTAAAACCAGTTGAAAGTTTTTCACATTGTGAACAACTTACAAAAAACACAACATTGCACAGTGGGAAAATTAGAAATGAAGGAAAACATGGAGAATAGGAATTAGACAGCCATTAAACTACAGAATGAAATAGCTTGATTATAGCTTCATGAAATATGTTTTATAACTGTTGTGTACGAACGTTGATTTGGTGCATCTAATGGAAGGATGAATGCTGTTCTTGAGTCTGGGTGTTCAGCAGCCAGGACAGGAGGTGGTGTTTGATCAGCAGGTAGGTGGAGTTAAGCTGAGTCATAGCAACTTGAAATAGGCCAGTGAAAAGACTGCAGTTGTGAGAACTAAGGAAGAAGTAACACATTGTAGGCCTGGGGCAGAGCACAAATGTCAGATGTTTGCCTCATATTTTACGCACTGTCTTGAACACAACTCATTTTATGGCAAGCATCAACTGTAAGAAACCAGCAAGCTCACTCTCACTAGTCCCAGTATTTTCATAAGGGCTGAGGTGGCAGAGAAATCCCAGGAAATATGCACAGTTGAGTTGTCACCTGAGAGTGCTCGGCTGACATCCACAGTCATAAAGTCCCATTCCTGGCCAGCTTGGGGCGCTGTCTCAGCAGTTCCCCTGTTAGAAGTCAATCCATCATAAAAAAGGAATTTGAAACTAAAAACTACATGGTGTTGATTTAAAAATAAAATATCACAAATGCCGAAGAAATTGTGATTATGTGAGCTGAATTAAAATATTTTGCCTTTTCAATTCATGCCATTTCAAGATTTTCATAGCATAGATCCACCCTAAATTGTAAAAAAGTGTCAAGATGTTCAAATGAGGCTAAACTGTGAGTTTCCTGGATTGTGATTGGTCACGATGGGTTCGAGGACCAGTGCCAAAATGCTGTTTACAGAGTGTTTACAGGGCACAACCACCACCGGTGATTGATCGGTGAAGTGGTGCTCTCCTCGGGAAAGGACAGCACCCTTCCCCTCTCTACCTCGCCACCACTTAGGCATTAGGCTTCTTCTTCTTCTTCGCCCTTCTACCACTCGGCATGAGACAGCAGCTGCAAGCGGCTGAAAAGCCCTCCTATTAATTGTCTTTTGTCATGCGTAATTGCCACATTTTCAATGGCGGCCCAAGCGCTGACGTTTTTTGGAGAGCTGTCCTTACTGGCCGGGCACTGGGTAGCTGTGTGCCGCCTTTCATCTCGTTTGAATGTTTAAATGCTGCATTATTTATTTATTTAAAAGCAATTTTTTTTTTTTTTTTAAGGATGGAGAGCGGTAACAGTGGCACTTCGTCTTGGTCACATGGCTCGACCCTCCAAACGAGCCTCAGCTCATCACTGCGGCCTTACAGTCCGAGGTCACGACCCGAAAAAGCAGCAAGTCTTTCCCCCTAACTGCGGTTTATTCTATTGTCTGTCGGCTCCAAATGCTGCAGCGGCCCTCAACACCTGCAGAAGGGCTCGGGTGGGGGGAGCGAGGACTCTAATTCGATTAATAGGAACTTCAATATATATTCATTAGGTGGCTTTCCCCTGATAATATATGATGATCAGCGGGATGTGAAAGGGGCCCATTTAGCTCCGCTCTGAATGGGTCCGCGTGGGACCAAAACTTTCACCTGCTTCCCCTCTCAATTAGGAATGTATCCCAAACTCTGACAGAAACGAGTTAAATTAGGCATCGGCTAATTTCCAGTCGCCCCCACCCCCTCCTTTCCCCTGGCCTAACCCCCACTGTCCCGCACGCACCCCCTCGGAGTCCTTCCATTTTGAGCGTGCCCCCTTAAATTCACCGCAGGTTGAAAGGTTCAAATAGTGCCTAATGAAACAGTGACTAAATCGTTGTGTGTCGCTCGGAGGAACCCTGTCGCTGTCCCTCAAAGCTCTCTGAGCACTCAGCCGTCAGGGGGTCCCCGGGCCTAAATGCAGTCCCTAGGCAGGACAATCTAACCTGTCAAAGCCTTTGCCCACTTTCTATATATCCTTGTTCTGTGGCTTGGAGCAATGGCAGCATAATCAACCGACGTGGGACCAAGAAACGCAATTAAACTCGCCTCGGACAAGCAAAATCTTTTCAAAAGGGGAACATTAATGGGCTATTGGCTGCTTCCCGTTGGGCGTTATACAGCTGATTTTTTTTTCCATATATGTGTGTGCCTGTGCGTGTGTGTGTGTGTGTGTGTGTGTAGATGCAACAATTTCATTTTCTATTAAACTGCTTATATCAACTAAATGGAGGTGTAATAATAGTTAGATTATAAATAGATGATTTAAGTTTAAAAACAGCAATGCAAATGCTAATGAATAAAAGATGTCTGGTGATGATCATTGTTTGTTTGGTATTTGAGAAAATCAGCCCATTATTGGTATTTTTTTTTTTTTTTTTTTTAGTTTTCTTAGTTGAGCCTTAGAGATTGAGGTTAGGAGTTTTTACTTCTTGCTTGTCCTTTTCTATATTCAATTGCATTTATTTTTATTTTATTTTTTCTTTTGCTTACTTATCAATCTTTTATTTATCATTATTAATATTTTGTTTTGTTTTGTTTTGTAGCCACTGTTTCCATGGTATAAATTAAGATGTTTTTTAAAACCATAATAAAACTTTACAATACAACAACATGAATATGTCCTCCAAGTGTCCCTACTCTCTTTACGTTTTGTAATTATTAGGGAAATTTCACTTAAAACACGTAAATATCTCTGTAGTGCTTTTTTGTTTCCCAGTGTCAGTTGGGTATTTTTTTTTTTTTTAATTTTTATCATGTAAATAGTTTTGCATCTTCAGCTCTTTATAGAAAAAAGGCAAAACAATGACAACTTTTCAGGTTGACTCGTGTTTATTACAATAAATACAGATATACATAGTGTACAAATTGTTGCGTGCAGGTTCCACAAAAAAAAAAAAAAACAAAAAACGTTGGGCCCATTTTACGCACAGCCTTGCGGCAGGGACGGGATCTCAGGCGGTACAAGGCAAAAACATTTACTGGGGATTATTAACCGGTTTCGGCAGATCCTGAAGGGGTCAAAATGTGTCAGTCTATTGGCAAAAAACAGCAGGTAAAGTGACCCAGTATTTCACAATATATATTCACACATTTATTTATTATTATTATTATTTATGACGAAGGGTGAAGTTTATCGGACGAAGTTTGAGGAGGAAACTTTATATTCATGCGGGAGATTTTGGCCCAGACCTCGACGCCGTGACCCCGAAACCGTAGCAGCGGTAAGTGCCAGGAGCTGTGGAGAAGTTTGCCTTCAGATGTGTGACACCTCCTTCTCCTCCTCGGCGGAAGCGGGAGAGAGGGACTCCTCATCCTCCGACCTGGAATAGTCTGTGTGGCCGCTGGCGCACTTGCAACCGCTGTGCGCGCTCCTCTGGGTGGCCTTGCCCTCCTTCTTGTGTTTCACCCTGCGGTTCTGGAACCAGATCTTCACCTGCTTCTCTGACAGGTTCAAGTACGTGGCGATCTCGATTCTCCTCAGTCTCGACAGATACATGTTCGTGGAGAATTCCCTTTCCAGTTCCAGCAGCTGCGTGCTCGTGAACGCCGTGCGCATCCGCTTCCCGTTCTGTATGTGGCTGTTGTCCGAGGCGCCTGTTTTGAGGGAGAGAAACAAAAAAAAAAAACAAATAATGAGTTGTTGTCCTAAACTTACCGCGCGTAAAATCCGTGCGTAAAAAGCCACAGGTCTCGCCAGAAGACGCAGCGGCAGGCTGCAACAAACAGGTGGCTTACCGATGGAGAGACAGTGGAATCTCCTGGGGTCTGTGACGCTGAAGGTGGGCGCGCAGACAGGTGTGTGTCCCGGGTGCGCGAGCGCCGGCGACTGCTGGTGCGCCAGCCTGTGACAGAACTGCGCCTCCGCCGCCGGGAACTGGCCCTTCAGCATGGGGATGCCGCTGCGGGACGAGTGGATGTGGGAGGTGACGCACAGCGGGCACACGCAGAAGGCGCCGCTCTTCCTGGACGGGCACACCGGAGCCGTGACCGTCATGACGCTCGGCGAGTGCATGCTGATGGGGATGAGGAAGTCTTTCCCCGGATGGTCGGCCGGTGCCGGACGCACCGTGTCCTTGATGATTAAGGAGTCGACGTAGAAGGACCTGGACATGGCTGCGTGCTGCTCGGTTCGAAGGAGAGGCTCCCGGTGCGCAGGACGACGGCTGCTGCTACATCTGAACCCCTCGGGATCTCCAAAGGTGCTTATGTTTGATGCTTCAACAAAAGGGAGCCCGAAGAGGGCTGGCCCTGCAGCGTCACCCACGTGCGCACCCTGCCACAAGGGGGTTTATACTGTCAGCGACCCGCACCACGTGATGTCTCAGTGGGCCTCCAATCACAACTTGAATTTAACGCTTTTTAATCTCCTCCGAGCAGGACTCGGACAACTGGGAATAAAAACATTTTTTGGGAGAAAGAAATTGAAGTGAAACATTTTCTTCATTTTTTTTTTTTAACAAGGTTTCGCAGCAGTTAACAAATTATTCATTGTATCATTAATTATTTCACAATTGCAGATAACTATGTTTTTACCCAGCCAGAGTTTTATTTTATTTTTTAAATTATTTTTTTCCCCCTCAGATGAAATTCACATAATTCAAGCGGATGTAATCTTACGCCAATGGCTATTTCACCTCCTTCCTTAAACCCAAGGTTATTCCACAATAAAATGTTCCCACCAAATGCGATTTACGGCAAATCTGCACGGGACTTTATTTCTAACTAATTGCTCCCCAGCCGTTATAATACGTGGAATCCGGCTGCGCCAGGTTATTCCACCTCCGGCAATTAAAGAATTATGAACCCGAGAGTGTCGAGTCTGGGCCGCGGTTATTCGATGGCGATTAGGATTCAATTAGAAAGTGTTTATAATGGCCGCACTGTGCGGGGGTAAACAGGCAGCTATTCCAGAAATGCGCTAATCCCTCATCTTGTGACGATAATTAGCGAGTTAGAACCGCAGGGCGGGTCACCGGCAGGTTTTAGCCGCTGCTTTCATCTGCCAAGAAACGCTGCGGACCTCCAGACAAGAGGCGGCGGCTGCTGCATGTGCGTCAGTTTAAGCCGAGACACAGAAACACTCGCAAACACCACATTTTTTTTTTTTTTTATCAGGTGTAGCCCAAAAGCTTTATCTGTCTGTTGAATCGCCACCTGCTAAAAGATTCTGATTCTTATTGAATTGTGCAGCACTTTGGCTGAGGAGCAGGAGCAAGGCGGGTGAGGAGCAGAGAGATAAAAATTACAAAGTCTTTAAAATCCAACCGGGGATAATGACGAGAAAACAAACTTGTCTGTCACGCGGGCGGTAATTGCACTAACAAAGTGAATCCCGCGCGTTTGACAGGGTGGAGTTGTTGCGGTACAGATAACAGTCTGACACAGGGGAGGAGGGGAGGGGGGAGGGAGGGTGAGGAGGAGGAGGAGGAGAGGCGGCAAGCCGAGCGGAATGATGCGTGGCGCGCGCCCTCATCGCACCACGCTCAGCTCTAATATTATTTTTTTTTTCCCTCTGCCCCCACCTCTTCCATAATTCTGCACGATAAAATTTCATTGTCTATTAAGTAATCCCACAAACGAGAGGCCTTTATGAGGCTATAATGAGGCCTAATTGCCAGGACTAGTGGAGCCACGTGGAAGGATTTAGGAAGCATTAAGCCGGCTGGGTACTGAGCACAGGCTGTTACCTAGCCATTACTTTCATAATTCAAGGAGAAAATTAGTCCATTTAAGGGAAAAATCCTTTGATTCCCTTTATTCTGCTTGGGGTGACAGGGCTGCTGTTTTTACTGTGTGTGCGTGCGCGTGTCTGTGCGTGTGTGCTTATGTGTCTGCTTCGGTTAAGCAGCCAGGCAACAAATGGAACCAGTCTGATGTCACTCAGCGTCTAAAACATTAGATTAGGAGGAAATAATAATGAGAAGAAGAATTTCAGAAATGTATAAAGCTGTGAAGTCCCCCCCACACCCCCCACCTCTTCCCATTGGCTCTTCTTTTCAGTGTCCTTGTACCCCCCCTTTTTTTTTTTTTTTTTTTACCTTAAGGTGCAGTGGTTGCCCTCCACCATTCAGGCCCTTTTCAAGTCACGCTGATGGGCAATTAATCACAGGTCTATTCAGGAACATGAACATTTAATTTCAACATGGCTTGAAAAAGCAAGCTGGGTCTCCAGAATTGGTTGGTTGATCAGTCAGCTCCTTTAAAAATCAATTGATTTATTAGTACATTTGCATGACGATTGGATTCACTGTTAGATTTTTTTCAATCAAGTTTGTGCGCGTGCATCAAGTTCTTCCCAGCAGATTAACACACACACTGACACACACACACGCACACACACACACACACACACACACTTGTTAAAGTGCATCGCCGGAGTCGCCGCCCCCCTCCTCCCCTACTCATTCAGAGCGCATCCCATGCCATATTATAGCGTGAAGAAGTCCATTAATGTTTTGTCGAACAAGCGTCATTAACTTGTATCAACGCCTCTTTTTTTTTCTTCTTTTTTTTACAAACGGCGCATTGTTGCGCGCGGCCAGTCTGCGGCCCATCTTGGCCGATACAGTGGTTGATTTGCCCCCTTTTATCAGTTACCAGGCAACTGATCCTGAATACCAAAACTCAAAGGGAAAAACACTCGGCTCCTGCATTATAGATCCCGGAGGCGATCGAGGGAGGGGGGTGGTGTCGGCGGCGGCGGGTGAATGAAGAATGATCCCGCGGACGGCATAATGCAACGCAATGACTTTTCATCAACAATTATCTGCTTGGTGTGAATAGCAGCTGCAGTGGCTACTCTCCATCTCATGGTCGGCAGGAAGAAGTAGAAGGAGAAGAAAAAAAACTATAATAAATGGGCGAGCAGGAAGAGAAAGAGGCTTGAAAAGCATCCGGCGGGAGTTTTTGTGCCGCACGCTCATGGAAGCCGCGCGGACCAATTTATGTTTGGGTGAATAATTGGGCTTCAATGCAGGCAAGGAGAGAAAGAAGTGAGTGGGGAGTCATTAGATTTTAAAGCACCATTACGATTCGGGCCGATAAACAAAAGACAGCAGCCCCTCTTTTTGATGTCTCACTCGTGGAGTTTATGAACTTTCTCTCCATCCACCTGTCTAACCGAGGCCGCGTGGAGAAGACCCCTCCCCCGCCCCGAAAAGTGAATGGCTGTTGTTTTTACAGCTTCGTCCGCAAAGTGTGATTAGGAAGACACAACACAAGCGAGGGAGCACGGACCCTGGCCGCTATAGAAAAGTAAAGTGACAGGCTCAGTGCATGAAGAGGCTGCCGAACAAAGCCACCGAGGGCCCTGTTGATGCCCTATAGAGATGTCCTGCACCGGGCTCCCGCTAATTAGGGAGACGCTTCTCAGTCTCGCAGAGCGCCCCCCCCCTTCCAACCAGACACTCCAGACTGAAGTGTGCCCCTGCGCCAAGAACCCCAGCGTCTGGACGTCCGCGCTCGGCGTCGGCCCCCGCGCGTCTGCGTCTGCGCTCGCCTAACGAGTCGGAGAAAACGAGATAAGCGCCGGGGCAAGTTCCCACGTAGACAGAGAACCCCCCACCCCCCTACACACACACCGCCCCCAAAATACGTCTCATTGCCTGAACGACGCTCTGCCTCCTCTGTTGTTTTTTCCGAAAGACTAAGCAAATGCCATTACAGAGGCGGCACCGAGCCGCAGTCCTTATTTCAATCTTCTTTTGCTTGAGTTGCCAAACGGGCACGCTGATATTCCATCCTTTGCCTCTGATGTGGAGTTATTGTCGGCCCCTTAAGGAGGAGGAGCCATCAGCTGCTGGAGTGAGGAGCTCGTTATTCCGCTCCTCACTTAAGTCTCGGGAAGATGCTGTTTCATCTTCGGCTAATGGCTGGCCTTTTGAAAGGCTGGGACAAAAAAATGGAAATTTTCACCCAATTACTCGTCACCCCTTTTTCACATACGCGACGGCGCTCTGGAGTTTTTAGGAGGGGGAAGGATTGCGACCAATGGGCTGGTGTAGGTTACCAAGTCCTCCCATCGTAACTGGAGATAAACACAGCCATACGTCTCCAGTGGGTCTCCATACTGATGGTGTGGTGGCATTCAAGAGTCTGGCCAAAATATCACTTTAGCCAGTAGCCGATATCATGTCGTTGCATCACCATGACCAGGGCACAATATCCATAAGCTTGGCACCGAGCAAGACTCGGCGGTCTATTTGAAACAGCAATGTCAATGAGTAGAGTTCTGGCAGCATGTACGCCAACTTGACATTATAATGAGTGACCAGCGTGAACTTTGCTCAAAGTTAAGAATCCACAGCAGCTGTTTTGGCTAAAAAAAAATGGTGTTAAGGACTGTTGCATCTTCAGGCACAAAGACGACACCACAAGTTCTCCAGTATACTCTCACTCTGTCAACCTCCAGAACTGTTACATGGATTACAAAATGTAAAAAGTCAAAGGGTGAAAATGAAATTTTCTGCCTATCGAAGAAACATAACAAAGATTTTCTCACTCATAGTGCCTGACTGAATGCACAGCCGTTGTTCTTAGGGGGAAAGAACCTAATTAGCCCCAGGGTGAAAGGACCTGATGGGTTCCCACCCTTCCCCAGCTTCCCTCACAGACGCACAACCTTGCTGCTGACTTCCCCTCAAAACCTTAATCAGGAAATGTTTCCAGCACTATAAAGACAAAACAGTCACTATAAAGATTCCACCCATCCAGGTCCTCCCTCATCCTAAAGGAGGTGATATTGTAGCCTCCCTGCCACCTTTATTATTTTTTATCTTTTTTACACCAGCTGAAAGGGGGAAATCCCTGGGATTGAGCTTGTGTGCTGGAGCGGAAGCAGGCTTGGAATGTGTGTCCGGGCTGCGTCTTCCTTCAATAGACGCGGGCCGAGATCTCTTTGTTTTCCGGCCTGTGGAGAACCAAACACATTTAAATGTTTCATCTGCATGTGACCACCACCTTGGACCTGTCAATCACCCCCGCCCTCCCACCCCCTGGCTTTTTTTTTTCTTTCCAATTTTCCCATTAAGCAGGGTTTTTAAACTTCTGCTGTAAGGCAGCACTTCCTCTGAATTGCGCCGTTAATCCAGTCAGCACAGGGAAGAATAGCAGGCCCCAACCCAGCAGAGTCTTCCTGGCTCCGTCCCTTTGTGATTTGTCTGAAGCGTTGTCAGATCAAGGGTTTCATGGATGGGGAAGGACTTTATTTCTAAATATTATTTCTGATTTATCTTTTCCGCCGCCCTCTGTTCTTATGCTGTATCGATGAGGAAATGTGTCACGCCGAGTCGACTTTGCCATTATGTTGATTTTCGTCGTCGCCCGTTACGGTCTTGGCTTGTCTGCCTCATCTCATCCTGCCTTCGCCTGCACTCGGAGGGGGTCAAACAGCAGCTTGCAAACAAATAGGAAACTGTCAAGGCCCCTTTAATTGCGCTGACGCTCACAGTCTCCCGTCTATTATTGGAGACGAAGAGTCCCAGTGATGTGATTGGTCGGAGGATTTCTCACAAGTTTAACGGCAGCTACAGAGTCTGAGCTGTCAGGGGCCTCGTTTGGACAATCAAGTAAACACGGATTTGATTTTTGTCCACTTCGTCGTTATTGCAGCTCTTGGCATTTCAGAGTTTGCGTTGAATTATCAAAATAATAACAGTGACGGCAATGATATATCTGAAAAAAAGAAATGGATAAAAATAGATTTAGAATAAAGTCAAGCCGCTTAACAAGAGCTATAAGCAGAGATGATAGATAGATAAATAAAAAACAAACAAACAAACAAACAACTAAATAAATAGTGGACAATGAGATTTAAATTGAAAATAGTTTAAGCTCAATAAATGCACACACTAGAAAACACAACAGTTGCAAAATAGTGAATTAGAAAAAAAAGTACATTGTAAAATTGTATAGTTTTTAGACTCTTAAAAATGTTTTATTTAATACTTTTTTTTATTTACAAGCCGATAAAGACAAAACTATAATGAAAATAACAATTACTTACAACAATGTTGTTTTTTTATATCTAGATTTTAATTATCAATTAGTTTCAGTTTCAGTGACTATAGTCAAATGGTCGAATGGTTACTGATTGAACAGATCAGTAAAAATAAATTAATGGATGAATATAGTTGATAAACAAAGGTATTAAGTACAGTACAAAGGTATTTGAAAAGAAAATGTAATCCTCTCAAAACTATTTTATTTAATTAAATGATATAAATCACCAAATACCACACTCTTACTCCTCTTTGTATTTTTAGAGATTAAAGAGGTACACATTTAAATGCAACAAAATATAAAATGGAAATTAAAGGTAATTTTTCAAATTTACCGTAAAACCGTCTCAAGCATTTTTATTTCCAGTTTCTGCACTTTAGGCCTCATAATTACAAAGTCGGCCAAACTGAGCTAAACTTTCCAGGGAGGTTGCTGCAGACCCTGACAAACAGACCGTTACTTTCCTGTAAACCGATCATTATCAACTTCTAATGACAAAAAAACGCTTTTGTGTCTTCATTGCCAACAGAGCGAGACTGTCGCCCTCGAGTGTTTGTCAGCGCCGCATTCATCTTCCAAGTGCGGCAGGTTCCCCCTTTCAGCGCTGCCAGACGAAGGCGAAGGTCACGGCCGGCCGGGATCTCCTGTCTGCATCGTCCTGACTCTGCCGCCGCCGCCGCCGGGGGTGGGAGTGTTTGTAAGCTCGCCCAGCTTTGTGTTTGCACAGAGCCGCAACTTTGTGTGGGACCCGTGAGGGGCAGCGCGGGGCAGCCCGGCTCAGGAGATTTGTATGCAGACGACGTCGCCAGGAGAACCACCCACCGCCACCCCGGGGCTCCACTCTGTGTCCTCTCACCTGCCTGCTGCAGTGAATCATGGAGCCATCAAGCGAGGCGTGTTGATGGGGCTGCACGTGCAGCAGATTTGCTGCACCTGTCGCGGATGTGTGTGCGTGTGCGCCTGCATATTGAGAATCTGAAAAAAGAAGTGCCTCCACCAACAGTTTGACCACTTGTACGGACGCTCACTTCATCTTTTCACACTGTGTGTTTCTCTTTGCAGGCCTGCGGGTCGGCGATAAGAGAGTTTGGAGATTTGCCCAAATGCTTGGTGGGTGTGTGTGTGTGTGTGTGTTTTTCTGTGCGGTTCCTGCGGTCGGCGTTAGAAAAAATGGAAGTATAGCTGGGTGTCAAACAGGAGGTCTGCAGATGCTGGTCCGGCTGAGAGCTGCAAAGTCCCTCCCTTTGACAGAGTATCCATTCAGAGTCAATGAGCTGGGTCAAAGCCTGCACGTCAGGCCGCAGCTCCGCCGGCGCACCGGGGCGGTCCGAGAGGTCAGCCGCATTCACATGGCGCTGTCATGCAAATGAACCCACCCACCCTTAAAACAGCCCTTGGAATTTTTATTCCTACTTTATTTATTTATTTATTGACTTACTCAGCCCCCCCCCCCCCCCCTCGGCTGGCCTCCCCTCTCTCTCCAAATCTCTCCCCTCGCCGCATTCACGGAGTCATTGACGAAACATTCAAAGCCTTTTAAATTAGCCAGCGTCATTGTGTGGGCGCTAAAGTGCGGGGCGGGAGGAGGGGAGGGGGGGGCGGGGGATGAGGGACGAGCGCGGAGAGGAGTGGTCCTAAATATACTCTGTTCTGAAAGTAGTTAGATCATGTTCTTTTCATGGTCCGATTAGAATCAAATCGATCCCCGCCCCCGCCCCTCGGGACACTCCACGGTTTGAAGAGGAGCAGCCAGACAAAGATTTCTTCGGCAGAGACGGGGGGGGCGGTGGGGGGGTCATGAATGCCTAAACCTGAATGCTAAACACACTCTTAAAAACCCTCATTCTCCGGCGGGACAATACCCCGAGGAGTAAATTTGTTTAAAGTGTGAGCGAGGGATATTTCCGTGGACGCAGAGAGGAAGATATCTCCCCTGGATGACACTGTGTGGGAGCGTCGGTGGATGAGAGCCGACCTCCATTCACACCAGTGGAGGGTCTTCTTCCTCTTCAAAAGCCATAATTGGCCTGGTGAAAATAAAGGACAGGGTCTTTCTTTTTTCCTTTCTTTTCTTTTCTTTTTTTTTTTGGTCAAATCGTCCGTAATTGCAAGTTTTGAATCAAAACTGTTTCAGTTTCGGCGGTAAGAGGATTTCTGTGAGGTTACATATACAAGGCAGGCAGAAGTGGCTGAGGAGGTCTGAGGTTCAGCTGCAGAGTGTGTGTGGAGCTTCTCTGTTTCTCCAGCTGAGAGTCCAGGCAGGGACAGGCAGACAGATTTGAACTTGGTGACAGCCGCTCTGCTC
This sequence comes from Thamnaconus septentrionalis, assembly GCA_009823395.1. NCBI lineage: Eukaryota > Metazoa > Chordata > Actinopteri > Tetraodontiformes > Monacanthidae > Thamnaconus > Thamnaconus septentrionalis. The sequence continues at coordinate 4,864,714 of CM020508.1, read as the reverse complement.
TTGCAGCTGTAGGCTAATGTCACACAGACACGCTTGTTTACATTTCATTGTTATCTACATGTTTTTAAACAGGCACCTCACAGGTCATTGTAGTCTGTTACCTGTGTATGAGTATTCTACATTTCGCAGGTTTATGGCAAGTGGTGGTGTTTTCTCTTAGTTACTTGTCATTTCCTGTAGTTATCTGAAAAGACAATTTATTTTGTTATTAATTTATTATATTTTGGGAGGTAATTACCACTGACTTTAAAGAGACAATGTCAAGTTAACTTCATCATGACTAGGCAGTCATAACTCATTATTATTTATTATTAAATGAAGAATTCTTCCTCGTGGCAGTGCATTGCTGACTTGTAACATGGAGAAGGGCAGTCACAACAGTTTGTGCTCTTTTTCCTTTGTTGTTTCGTGAAGTTAGAGTATCGTTGTTTTCCGTTATGTGTGTAACTCCAGAATGGTCACCTGGACGAGAAGCCAGAGCCTCCATCCACATTTAGGTGAACGGATAAAGGGGTCAATTTTCTTCATTTTGGGTTGACCTAGCCCTTTAATGCACCTAGTTGATGCAGCCGGATGCTTTTTATTTTTATTTTTTTATTTTTCTTGATACCTACACGATGAACCCCAGTGCCGGGGCTGCTGACAGCTCACACGCAGCCACCAAACTCCTCCGACTGCCGAGCTGCCGCCCCAAAACTTGTTTGTGCTCGGAATCCCGAGCGACGGCAAACAACGCTCCACCCGAAGTGGAGTGACCACGGGGTGAGACCACCCTGCAGCTGCACTCTCCTCCCTTCTCCCGCTCTCCCTGTCTCTCGCTCCCACCTCATCCCTCCATTCTGTCCTATTCATCCTGCAGCTGCAGTCCTGTGCCCCTCTCCTCTGCCTCTCTGTCATAAACAAAACAAAACAAAACAAAAAAAAAACTTTCTGCCTCCTCTGTCCTTCGCCCATTTGTCCCGGAGACACAAAGATGGATGGGGAAGCTCCTGGAATGGGCCGCACAAAAGGTTGTGCCACAAGGTGAGCAGCCTCAGCTGCATACGGGCCCCGCCGCTGCCGTCCCCGGCTCCTGCGAGGCTCCTCGCTCCCGGCCCATGTGCGTGTTAAGGGGGGTCTGAGCGGCACAGTATGGCAACAGATGCTTTTGTTCAGCCAAAAGTCTGAAAAGGGGCCTTGGGTGGGTGGTGGCGGGGAGGGGGGCTGGGCTTAGCCGTGTCAGGGCGGCAGAGTCATTTTTCTCCCCCCTCTTTCTCCGCCGCGGCCGGCCTTTCTCTGCGCACCCCCCCCCGGCCCTCTCCGCCCAGCTGTGCCTGCCGCGGCGGCCGAGCCAGAGGAAATGTGAGGGCAGCGGCGTGATGGAATACGTAAGTGGGGCGCGCGGTTTTGGCCTGTTTTGTGGGCGACTTCATTAAAGGGTCGTTTATCTGGCCTGTGATCCCATTGTGCCGGCCCTTCTTTATCAGCCCTGGTGTGTCAGGGGGGCGTAATTGGCCGATTGGCCACGGTCTGCCCATGCTGAGGCCATTTATAAAAGCGGTGAATGGAGCTGACTCCTCTCCGGGGGCAGCGCTCCCTCTCCCATGTTGGGGACGCGGCCGGGCGCTGCAGCGCAACGCTGACAAAATGCAGCAGAAATGTGAAAAGGATGAAACGTCCCCAAAGCTCTTTGTGCCGAGTGTGAAATCAGCAGCTGAATAAAAGGGGCTGCGGAATCACTCTTTCTCTTGTCATCTGATTTTCTCACACCTTTATGCTCTCCCCAACTTTGTTGTTTCCAACTCTTTTGCCCCGCCGCCGATCACCAGCCCTTTATGCCCCTATGAAGTCAATTGATTTGCTCTATATTTCATCCCTTTGAGCCGCGGCTGCGGCAAAAACCTCATTTATGTCGCATCCTATGACTGAAAATGTCTTTGCAGTGTTTGCTTTGGCAACCTTCTGAAAGTCTCTACCAAACAAAAAAAAAATCCATGATTCAAGAGGAGCGGAGCGTGTGTTTGTAAACGCACTGTTTTTCGGTGGTTGTGCGCCGGGTCGGGTTTTTTTCGCCTGCCGCCCCTCCAGGAGACGGTTCTGCGCTGCGCATTTCGCGATTGCAGGTGGGAGTGAGCGTGGCCGTCATTCCGTCCCCGCGGCGCGCCGAGGTTGGCTCTTAATGACCCCCTAATTAAAGCAGGCCCTCCTCTCAGTGGGGCTGATTGTGTGCCAGGGGTCAGGGGTCATTTACAGGGCTGCTGGTGGCCAGAGTTCCTGCTCCATGCTAATTGCTCGCCAATATACACGTCATAACCCCGACAGGTTAACGCTACAGTAGCGCACTGCCTCATTTCAATGCCGCCACGGCCGGCTTCCTGTTTATTGCTTTGACCTCTCGGCTTTTGGAGCCGCGGTCGAGGCGGAATAATTTTCCTGCGACCGGACCGCCGACCCCTTTAGTCCGCCCAGAGACTTTTCAGCCACTTTTCGGGACTTTGGGGGATTGTCCTGCCAACTGACGTGAAGCCTGACTTCATTAAGCCAGAGCGGCTGTTTGTCTAAAGGCTAGACGGGACGACTTAAATCCCCGACAAGTGTTTGTGGACAAGCAGATAAGGGCAGCAAACAAACAGGACGGTTCCCAGACACAGTCACTCACTTAATAGGGAATAGCAGCTGTATTTATTTGTTCAAAATTTAAAGGCTTTCTGTGTAACATTAAAGGAACAAGGGTGTCTAGTTTCTTCAAAAAATAAATAGCTGCTTAGTTGTTAGTTGTTAAGAAGCATTTATATTTACAACATACAGTAAAATATGCTAATTTGTTAATTTGATAAAAGCTTTACTGTTGTCATGTTCTTATAATCAATCTTATAAACACACTGGTTGTTTAATGCAGCAAATATGCACGTGTTAACAGTAGGAATCAGCATTAGAACAGCATCAGAGTTAAAAGTATATACACTATTTTACTGATAAATTAAAAGTGCAGAGTCGTCTCTGATAAATGGGTGACTTTAAATCCAGTGTGTAACAGTAGCGCTGTCTATCACAGGAATTAGCCCACTAGCCTGCGGTTAGTGGCTCTGACAGTGGTGTAAAAAGCCGAGGAGAAGGCCGGCCGAGGGGGCGGGGCCCCGCTCTGGTTTAACTTGGCCGATTGTGCTCCCGTGGCAAAAAAAAAAAAAAGGGAACAGTTTCTTCTGTGTTAATTTTCAATTTTGTTGCTGTCTGTGCGCCCCCTGCCTTTGTGTCCGATTCTTCTTCCCTCCCTAAACGACACCGCCGCCCCAACTCTTTCTCCTCGCCTTTCACTCCGCCTCTCATCAGGTCGTCTAGATTATGTTGCTAAGGGGATTTTTTTCTCTTTCTCTCCCTCTCCGTCTTTCTCTCTTCTTTTTGGCCTTTTTTTCTCCACCGTATTCCCATTGATTTGGTGTTAATGCGTTTTGAATGCCCCTCGGTGTGTGCCGAGCGCTGGGGGGAAAGTGGGGTGGGAGGGAGGGGGGGGGCTCTCGCCGAGTGTAGGAATTTCAATCCAAAGCGGCGAGGGTGGGGGTCCCAAAGAGAGGCACTCATGTGAGAACTGAAGTGGTTTGCAGAGCCAAGGAACCTTCTCTCCCAACCCTCCCCACCCCCCTCCGCACCCTGCCACCCCCTCTTTTTATGGGTCACTCCTTCATTGGCAGCCCACAGGTGCACTGTCAATCTTCCCCTTTCATAGCCGAATACTAACCCATGAGTAAAACAAACATATTTCCACCCTCTCAGTGTGAACAAGGAAGAATGGAGCCCGCACGGCAAATCGCCGGCTTTACAGCCAGTAAAAAGCCCTTTAATATAGACAACTTTTTTTTAACCCCACCGGGGGCAATTAGTTTGAGCAGTTTACGCGCTGACAAGCGCCAACGTCCAAACAATGGAACTGATGCAATTGAACAGAAATGGAAGAGGAAATAAAGGGGAGGGAGATGCTTGGAGAACACAGAGGAACGGAGGGTTTGGGACTCGTTGGGGTTTCGATCCCTTTCAAATGGCAACGGAAATAAAACTGGGAGCCGCTTTAATACGACTTGAAAATAGAAATGAACACAGCCGAGCCCGTTCCTGTGCAGAGTTCCCTCAGATGTCGTGGGGTTTTTTTTTTTATTCCTTTGACGTCTTAAAAGTTGACGTGGGGTTTTTCTTTAAACTGCAATCACGGCAAACCAAAGTATGTCTTTTACTTCTCAAATTGAACAAAACATTTACCACAGTGGTGGCACACTGGAGGTTTTGAAATGCACCAACTCTGCCCCCCCCCATAGTTCCACTGGGCTGCCTGTGTGAAGATGCTCTCTAACTCAAGATGATCCCATGAGCTAAGCAAAGGAAACTCCTTTGGATTTGGTTGGCTGCTCTTGTCCTGAAAATGATTTTTGAGGTACCAGGAAGATGCACGATGCAACATACTGAGTGGTGCAAAAATAACACAAAGGTTGCATTTTCTCCAAGTCCCTTCCTTGCAGGAGGCAACCACCAGTTCGTAACCACCACTTCAGGTTTTCGTTCTGCCACTTTCAACGAGGGACGGCAAAGATCACTCAAAAAACAAAGTGTACAACAAGGTTAATGCCTGAGTAAAAAAACCAATGTAATGTTAGCAAGCTAGTAGATACCATCGTTAGCTGGGTGCTAATGTCTCCAATTCAGCTACATCAGAGTTTGTTGAAGGTGTGTGAGGCATCTTTCTGCATTGTTATACACAAGACACACCTCCGTAAGAGTTGCTAATTATTTCTGTTGTGTAGTTTCGCACACTGGGCGAATACCCCTCCATTCTCTCCTCTGTGCGTTTGACTTTAGAAAACGATGCAATTCACTCACTCCCATTAGTCACTCGACGGGCTTCCCATTAGTCACTCGGGCTTCTCGTGACTTTGGCTCACTTTCACCTGCAGGAGCTCTGCGAGGTTCTTGCGGCTCCGTGAGAAGCGTCGCCTCACAGCGACCTTTCAGACGGTTCCATTTAGTCCGGCACCGAACATAATGAGACAATCAGCGATTCGCCTCCAGCGGAGTTTGCGGTTCCCTCTGACGGCTCCCGCTCCAGCTGCTGTGTGTATTATTTGTCGCCCAGGCTGACATTACAGGCAGAGTGTAACCAGGGGAAACGACAATGCTTAACCCTAACCACAGTCCCAGCGAGCCAGTGGGCTTCCTCCACTTCCTGCTGCGCAGACAGTCTCAGAGCGATACACGGAGTCATGTGATCAAACACTTTGAATCTTTTCTCAAAATTGTTCCTAGGAATATATATAATATAACACAAGGAGTTTTGTCTTCATGTCACTTAAACTATGATTAACACATGTCAATTAAATTACTCTGGAGCTGATAATTGCTAATTAATAAACTTGTTAATTTATTTTTAAATAATGTCTTCATAGTTATTTTTCAAAAACTTATTTTATTTTTTAATTATTACTGTTTTGAATCGTCCAATTTCCCCCCAGAGCAGTGGGTCAACAAAAAGAGTAACAGAGCCTCAAACCTCTTTCAGTGGGAACAAATACATGATCCTCATAAATGGGACATTACTAGAACGGGACCTGAATAGACATTTTAAATGACTAGGCTCGACTGCTAACGATTATGTTACAAAAGAGATACAATGAATCAAACAACTTTAAAAAAAAAAAAGCCCAAAACAAAGACATGTTGTATAACTCGTGACATTCTGTACTATTGCGTAAAAAAAATACACTACCGTCTGCTGCCACAAGCAAATATCACGCCTCTGAATAAAGTTACACCCTTGGATTAGCTTCAGTTGAACCAAAAAGTGGTGTGTCCATCGTTTGTTAAGGCTGCGGCGTGTTAACTTCAGTCACTAAGAAACAATCACAAATGCCCAAGTCGTGTATTGCCACAAATCTTACAAAACCTTCAACGCGGAGCAGAAAAAGCGACTGTACTTTCTATGATACGTTCTTCGAAACGCGAGAATAATGTCCCAGGCGGAGGCAGTCGACTCTGTGTCAATTAAACCTTTTCTGCACCGGGGCCGGGGCTGACCTCCGACCCCTGACCCTAATTAAAGTAACCCTCATCAGTGCGCCACAAGGAGACAAACACTCCCAGCTGCCACGGCCCTCAATGGCCCCTAACCAAGGAGGAGGAGAGTCTATTCTGCTGCGGCAGCCGCACAACACTCGAGATGCTCGTCGCACACTTGTAGGAAGTCACTTGAGACTGTTGTGTCAGCAGTGGACAACAGTTGAGACGCGCTCGCAGCAAATCTCCCTCTAAGGAAGGCGACGGCCAGCGATATTTGGATTAGCAACCGCTTGGGAATAATGATGTTATAATGATTACACTAAGTTAGAATTATTTTGCAAACTCTGGACCAGATGACACATTCATGGTTCTGAAAACATTTTTGCGTTGACCAAGACGTGTGTGTGTGCGTGCGTGTGTGCTCTCCTCATCGCTGTTTATTTTCGGTCTTTGCTGGGAAACGGTCGGTGTTTGGCCTGGTGTATCAATAAAAACAAAACAAATAAAGAGAACAGACGAGAAAAAAACATGTGACATCTGTGATTTGGCTCCATTTAAATATTGATGTCATGCAATTGCAGATTTACCCCGCAGTGTAATCAATTATGGTCTGCCCTGTTTGGAGTTGGTTGGCCCTGTGTGGTGGGATAATGACACGCTGCACTGTAACCAGGGGTGAAGATTTATAAAGAAACATGTCCATCGACTCAGCCAGTGATGTCCACATACACCAGGTTCTGCTGATGTGTTCTCATGATAAATCAGGAGGATGTGTGCTTATTTAGTTTCAGAGAAGCACCTACAAGAGGTGGAAGATGGAAAGGACAAAAAAAAAAAAAAAAAAATCACGATGCTGTAAACATAGGGCTTTGCTGTGTATTATGTTTGTTTGTTTTTAGCTCTGATTAAAATCTATCTTTTTGTAGCTCGTCTACCTTCAATATATGCAGTTGGGGACCTGAGTTCTTCACTTGAAATAATATAAATAATGGGTTTTTCTTCTACACAACCTCAGCCTGGTCAGACCAGGTGGTGTTCATATAAGGAATAACTACCTTAAAAAAATAGTTAGGAGGCCTGACCCTTTAAACAAGCAATTCTAAATATCGTAAATATAGATAAGTGTACAATTCGGACTTTAAAACTTTAAAATAATAAAAGGCAGACTTTAAAATAAAAAGGTTTTCTTTTTCTTTTTACTTAAATATGAGGAAAAATAGAAGTGATAACAAGAGCTTTACTTTTTGTTATGTTGTTTGCAGTTTTTTTTAAAGTTTATAACAGTTTAAATAAAACAAACGAACAAACAAACAAAAAACAAACAAACTTGAATGTCAACAATCAACACAGGGTTTACATGCTGCTATATTTAGCCGGCCAGGGGAAACAAAAAACAAAAACTTTATCTATATGGCTGGTTGGGTTTGTGGGGACCAAAAACTCAGTCACTTCAATCCCAATGGAGCAGAAAATAAAAACTGGTCACGACCTTTGGTGGTGTCGTCCAGGGAGGCTAACATTTAACATAAAAATAAACATTTGAAAATTGATAGAAATGGGAACATTTAACAGCACACTGTGCCCTTCATTTAAATATATTCAGATCATCTGTGAATGGAAACAAAAGGGTTATGCATGATTAGTTTAACATGACCAACTGACACGACTGGTGATGAACGACCCGTTTTAATCAATTTGAAGGCGCAACGTCGTATTATCTTCTACTTTAGTGGGGAACATGACAAACGTGCCACTAACGTGCACAACATTTGTGTGGACAGGCAAAATTCACAAGCCCCGAATGCGTTTACAGTGATTCAGCCACAACACATGCATGAAGTGACTGGCTGGGGCCACCTGTTTTTTCTCCGGTCCTGCACACACACACACACACACAGGCAGGACACAGCCCAGCGCGCGTGCTCACACACACACACACACACACACACACACACCCAGTGCAACAGTAGCCGCAGCAGCTGCAGTGGGGTGCCATCACTGGTCATGTCTTCATACGTTTGATCCTCCAGGCCCGGGTCTTTACCCCTGGAGGAGGAAAAAAACAGCAAAACTGAGCTAATGTGTGTCTTTGTCCTCCATGGGAGGGGAGAGCCTTTCTTCTCGGCAAGTACAAATCGCAAGACTTTGGCCGCATTCTCCCGGGACAGAGGGAGGCAATGGCGGAGAGAAAGATCCCAATCAGACATTGATCTGAACCAAACTAATCCCCCATTGGTGCCAACGTGACCTTAAAAAATCGGCTTAGAGCAGCTCGGTTAAACTGGACACGGCCTTCTATTGGAGCGGCCCCGCCGCAGCCCACCCCAATTTTGCCACCCACAGACATGAGTAGGAGAGAATTAAGACACATACATTCATAACACTTTTCATTACAGCGAGGGCGGGGCCGCCCTCACACGGCGTAGCGGCTCGGCAACGACGGATAAGCCTGGCGGGCCTCGAGGGAGAGGATGACGGGGTGACGTCTTCATTGACTGTGTGTTGGTGCTGCCAGTTATCTTCTTTTTTCTATTCAGAAAACACAGATATGACGATAATAATCTGCGTAAAATTCAGTTTGTTTGTGCAGCACTTTTCAAAAAACTTTATATCACAACAATAAAATGACAATAATAGTCAGATAGTTGAAACAAATGAAATAAAATTAAAATAAAAACAGAATGTACAAGACAGGCAACAAAGAAAGTTGCCAACATGTTGATGAGAAACCCAGATTTTTACAACCCGAAACCAGATCCTAAAAACCATCAAGCAGCTTGATGGAAACTTGTGGATGTTTCGCTTTTCCTCAGTTAATTTCTGTGACTTGGAAAGAATGACATTTGCTCTGGTACTCCTTTCATTGAATTTGCAAACTTCGAACGGATTGCTTGCACGTTTTCAAAGCCGAGCCAATGCAAGGCGATCTCTCCGGCCATCGACGTGGAACTGAAGTCGACGGGAAAGTCACTTCGGGAGGGACTGAGCGAGCGCTCGCGACGCCGCGTGCGCACCAGGCCTCACCTCGTCAGCGATCTCTGGGCACCACTTGCGTTTTTCACTGCTGCTTGTGATTAGAGAGGCGGAGCCTCCAAAAGCTCTAATCTCAGCGTGTCTGTGTCTGTCTGCGTCTGGCGAGGCTGGTTGGTATGCAAATAAATAGGAGGGACGCCGATTTGGGACTTTATGGGAGACGTTAAATGTTTCAAAAATTGAAAGTGGAGAAACCCTTTCAAGGCCGACTGCGTGACATTTTATGGTGTCTGATGGCGAGATGCCATCATTTTATTTTTTTTTTATGTTTTTTTTTTTGCACATGGTGCTCGTGCCACTGAGCTGGGATTTTCTGTGTTTTTTCAAGCAAGACACTGGGCTAACTGTCAGAACCAAAGCAGATGACTTATCCTGCACGGTCACACAGATGTACACCAGGATGGTTTTAGGGGAGGGGCTTCGTGAAAAGTCATCAAGCTGGCGTCCTTCAACTTGTTTGAGCAATTCTGTTTTGGTCAGGTGACAAATTAAATACTTACAACTAGTCAACAATAAATCACTCATTTTAGATTTATTTATTTATTTATTATTATTTTTTCATTAAAAATATCTTGTCTTCAAACAATGCAGGCGCCGTGTGTGGGCGGCGCTGGTCCATTACTGTTAACGCACCTACTGGTCATGTGGATTAGAAAGTGGCACCAGAACCTCCAATGACACTAGCTTGTGAACCAAAAGTGAAAACAGTAAAAACAGTTTTACTGTGGGTGAACTATGCCTTTAAGAGGCCAAACACACATCAAAGATCTGCGCCGCGGGCTAATCGCCCCGGACGCTTTTTCTGAAAACAAAAGACTATTTTAAGCTTCGGCATTGATTAAAAAAAAACTTTATCTCGGCTTTGATTCAGAGCCTCATTCACCCCCAAAAAATAATAAATTAAAAAATCTACCACAGTAAAATCGACCGTATCCTGTCATTATGCGAGCCCTAATGCGGGAGCTCAGCCCCCCGCCACCACTTCCAGGGATCAACAGCTAAACCAACAGCCTGTTAGAGGCATTTGGGGCTGCTGGCGACGGGCCAGGAGCCACAGAGAGGCTCCCATTATGAAGCCAGATCCTCCCATTATACAGGCCGCACCACAAAGGCTCCACTGACAGACATGACACACGAGAATTACATGGACACGGCGAACGCGATTATCACATGACAGACATTCAGAGTCGACGCGCACTCACTCGGCCAACGACGGCACGCAGGACACGTTTTTCCCCACCGTGATTGCACTCATATGACTGTTGATAACAACTTGAAGAGCGCATCAAAAAGGGGTCATCTATTTATAATTTTTTTTTTTTAATATTCGTCATTTCAAAGTTGATTTGTGATTGCCACGGGTGCGGACAAAGAGGACGTTACATTTGCTGTTTGACTTCTCGGGACTGAAGGGGTTTGGGGGAGTGCTCCCGGCCACTCGTATAAACTTAGACCGAGTTTGATGAGGCGTCTGTTTAGTGTTTAGTCTGCGCCGTCGGACAACACAGGCCTGGTCGGCAGGCTTGCACTGTTGCCCCGCCTCTCCGCAGGGAGGAGGTGAGCGTGTCTAAGAGTGTGTAAGTGTGTGTCTGCGCGTCCATAAATCTCCTCGCCGAGTTGTTGCCCGCCAACATCAGAGAACCAAACAGGATTGACTTTCTTAACCGACCTACAGCAGCAAAACACACACTGACCTCGTACGGAGACAGAACTCTGTTGCAGCTGTCATCCACACATCTGAGGATGAATTAAAGGGGTCGTACTGAAAAAAAAGGGAAAAATATTTTTTTTAAATTAATTTTGCCAAATCGACTTGGCAGTCAAACAAACAATTTTACTTGTAACATTAAACGCTACAGGTAAAAGTGTTGCTTTCCTCAGTTTTGTTTGTTCTACTTGAGTTTTTAAGTCTTTTGTGGTGGTAGGAAAAGACTCACTGGTCTGTGAAACTCAGGGGTGGTTATGTGGATTTAGGAAACTAAACTTTAAAGCCTAAATAATAGGTAAAGAGAGAAAAAAAAAATCAGTTTTGGGGGAACTATCCCTTTAAGGTGGACACACACACACACACACACACACACACACACACACACACACACACACACACAGGGCAGGTTTAGTTATTTATCTGGGGTCTGCTTGTCAGTTTGCGGGTCAGTCATTGGCCAGTTGGCCGGGCCTGATGTCCCCAGACTTTCCCAAAGTTTAGAATCGTCTGCCAGAGCTGCCACAGGTCAGAGGGAAACGTCAAAACAAGGCGTGCAATCGATCCGCGGCGCAGCTCGGAGAGAAATCCACAAGAAACGGCACCGGTTTCACCGATCCAAAAGTCGCATCTGATCCGACTCCAGATCAGAACAGAACACTCAGAGACGTTTGAAGTGGTGGAGCTTTCTCTCAGTCCAACCTCAGCTTTGTTTTTTTTTCTTTTTTCGGCCTCCCCCTCCACCTTAGTTCCAGATCAAAGTCCCACACTGAGCAACGCTCTCAACAGGTTGGAGTACGAGCAGAGGGCTTTGGTGGAGACACACACTCCACACTCTGGGGGTAAATGAGGCAACCAGCCGCACTCTAAACTCCTCAAGGGAGACAAACGCACTCCAGACACTTCTTAAGGCGCTCTCAGTGCGTCTCTTCAAAGGAGATTTGAGGGGGGAAAAAAAGGTACGAGCACCAATTACGCAAAGTAATCGTCCGCAGGAGCAGCAAAGTGCTGCAAGATGCAAAGCACGATAAGATACTGGTCCGAAGCTCCGCCCACTAGTGGGGGTTCAGGAGACGCACTCATTACAGGCTTTTTCAAAAAAAGGAAAAAAAAAGTCCTGATGTATTTTTGGGCCCTGTGAAAACATTGATGATCCTCCATCACCCTCCCTGATCCTGCTTCATGAATGTCCCACTCTGTTGGAACAGACAAACACTGCCCTCTATCTCCGCCTGCTGGAAACACACCGGAGCCAGTCAGCTTGTGGTGCTCTGCACTTCAGATGTGCAGCTTTAGTTTGTCCTGCTTTCCCTCCTCTCCAAGCAGGTTGTATTTCTGATTCCTACACGAGTTTTCTTTTACAAGCTATGAACTCAGTCTTTTCAGGATTTGATGTCACCATCCGTTTGCTTGATCTTGTGCCATTAAGTTTGTGGTGTCTGGCTGTGTAGGCAGTAAATGCACCTGACTGGCTGAGCTGTTCAGTCTTTGTGCAGGCGTCACAAAATTTTGTTCAAGTGTTTCATGAACGCTCCAGTAGCAACTCCTTTGATTATACTGACCAGTATATACTGATACAATTGGCTGGTTGGTGGCCACCAACCAGTAGGAGGAGGCCTGCAAGCTGATGTGGAAACCTGCCCAGATGATCGGGGCGTCACAGGGCAAAGACTTGGAACAATGCGATGGGGAACAATGTACCAGGATGGCCGAGTGGTTAAGGCGTTGGACTTAAGATCCAATAGACAACTGTCTGCGTGGGTTCGAACCCCACTCCTGGTAGTCTCTCTTTCTTTGATCAGGGCAGTGGCCAAGACTATGGATCAGAAGGTCGTCGGTTCGACTCTGGGCCAACTAGTTTATTATCTCAATGGTCTGAGACAATGAAGTTGTGGGTTTGATCCAAGATATGCCAAAGAATATAAAAATCCTCCCCACTTGGCCCTCAGTATTTGAGGTTGGACTTGGACTTAGATCAACTAATAACTTCTTAGCGCTTGACTGCTGCTGCTCACCACTCCTGGGGATGGGTCAGATGTGGGACTTTAACTACTATTAAATCATAAGTTTGACATAATTGGTCACGCAACCCCCTCCCACTTCCCTTTATGGAATATGAAACCGGAGTTGTTTTCTTGGTTAAATAGGCAAATGCAATAATGAAGCATTTGGTTTATGTTAGTTCAGACAGATTTGACTGCATTTCGAAGCTGAACTCCATGAACTTGGTTCATGGATGCGGTGAAGACTTGTCATGCAAACACAAGTCTTAAACTCAATCAAAACGCATGACTGAGCATCTTTCACTTGCAGCGGACTAACTTTTTTATCATGAGGATCTGTGTTTTGACCCAAGCAGCAGGGTTGCGGTACCAATATTTAAGGTACATGCGTGGCCCAGGATCCATTTCTCTGGTATGACAGCTTCTTTCTTTTTTTTAACCCTGTTTGTTAAAAGCAGCGGCTCAAAGCTGCGTCGCTCCTCCTGACTCAGCCGCGGCGAGTGCGTCCGGCCGGTCGATAAATCGTTTCTCGGGGGGGAAACAAGTACATTTTCATTTGCCAGATTGATGACAAAGTGATGTCTTATTTAACCTCCAGGGCCCACAGCCCCTCCTTCCCGCCCGGCCGTCCCGCCCGGGGGCCTTTCAATTCAGCGACATCCACTTTGAAAGAAACACAGCCTTTTGTGATGCTGTCAGTCTGATCTGCACGTCGGCGCTCCTCCGCTCCGTTTCATTAGGGAGGTTTTTGTAAGTAAAACAAACTTTTTTTCCCCCTCCAATATGTTCTTACCGAAACAAAACATCCGACGTGTCCGTGAGGCAAACAGGAGGGAGGGTATTAAAGCCAGGATATAAGCGGGAAGTAACATTGTTGCCTCAAGTTGAAGCTTCCCCCTTCGCCCACTTTCAGTGCTGCTTCAGTAGCGACTGGCAAAGTCCCCAGTAGCGGCATCAAGCATAAACCAAACTATGAATTAAACATAAACCGCTAAACTCTGCAGTATCTACGCAGATTCTATTTCTAGTTCATGCATTTTTCGAGGTTTTTTTTTTTTTTTTTTTTAATCTTCCCAGCCTTAATATTGTTTTGTCCAGCTTCTTTCCTGAGCTCCAGAGTTGTGGCTCTCAAAAGAGAGAAAGAAAGAAAAGAAAACGTGCTCAAGTATTCTGCAGGGCGTCAGAGAATTGGAAGGAGTCAAAGCGAAAGTCTGTCCTTGGAAGAACTCACATCCTTTTTAGTACAAAACTTGTCCGTCCGCTGCAGCCCAGTGGGGAGCGACACAATTTTACTGAAAAATGTAAACTGTGTACAATTTATTTGCTCATTCCTGGAATCCCATTTCAGTTTCGAGTGAGCTTTTGAATATAGTTTTTTATTTCTTGCACAAAATAGGACATTGGCTCGTGGTTGTTTTATTTCTGCAGGGATGGTTGGTGTCCTGCACTGCATCGTGCACTCTGGCGAAGCCTCTTCTTTAGGGAAAAAAACAAAACAAAACAAAACAACTGTGCTATGTGACTAAGAAATAAAAACTGAGTGTGCATGTTGTTCATGGTAACCTTGCTGAAAAATGAAAGACCAAGAGCACCGTGACAACACAACTCCTGCATGTGTTAAATCATGTGAGATGACTCTGCACTATCCTAACGGCGCCTCAATATCAGCTAGCAGGATTTCAATATCAATATCAATATCAATATATATCAATATTAATATCAATATATATCAATATCAATATTGATATCAATATCAATAGCAGGTTTTTGGAAAGTTGTGAGTTCCATTACAAGTTAGAAGCAGACGGTACGAGAGTAAGAAGTGGCTGCTTCAGGCTGCTCTGATAAACCAGGAAGAACAGACGACTACAAACTGGATGTCTGAGCCAGCCATGTGCCAAACACGAAACCATGAGCTGGTTAAACAAATCTGATTGGTCCTTTGTAGTCTGACAGAGTGGCAGATCGGCCCAATCACATTCTGAGTGCAGGCTTCTCTTTCCAAATGCCCTCCTTGGGATCTTTACCAGACGGATACTTGGGAACGAATCCCAAAACATTTGTGACACATTGTGTGCCAGCGGGCCCAGTTAATGCATTTTTATTGTAACTTTAATTCATAATGGGACATGAAGAGTAAAACTGCTGGCAGACTTCTCCTAACATTTCATGGCCTGAGATGTAACGACCGTAGAGTTCCGCCTGTGCTGCTTTTTTAAAAATTGCTTCTGCCATTAATCCATAAAAACACCGTTAAGTGCAACGATATTGGGAGCGGGAATAATGAGAGTGGCCTCTCGGCGTCTTCCCCAGAATGGGAGTCCATTTCCTTGTAACTGCCGTTGGTTGCAGACACAGCGGCTCATTATGTAAACCCCTCCTCCCCCACTCCCCCCCGCGCCACCGCTCCACGGTAAAAAGCACTCGGCTGTGAGCCCACTGGGCTCCCAGGGAGGTGACCTATCGAGGTGGACGAAGACCGGCTAGAAATAAAAATGACCTCTCCGCCACTGAGCATAATTAGGCCGACCCCCGGCTCGCCTGCAAAGAAATTAAGCCGTCACTCCAGCTGAGAAACCCATCGAAAGGCTTTTATGGCGCCTTTGTTGTCGTTGTTTTTTTTAGTGCTAGAAAAGACTCTTATGATGCAAAATTCACCTCGGAAATGTTTTCTCGAAACCGCATGTGTGAGTGAAATACCCAGTTTTCATAAAGGCCGTGTATTTTAGTCAATCAATAATTCATTCATCTGCTTGTGATGTCACAAAGGGCACCGACGCCTCTCGCAGGTTACCAACATGATCCCCATCTTTCTTTTTTTTTATCCTCTCCTCACTCAGCCAAACAAACAAACACATGGCAGGTCCAACCGAGCTCCACTCTCAGCAGGACGTCGAGGTGCTACGTGCTGTTTTCTGCAGATCTATTGAGTTTTTCTTCCTGTTGATAGGGTAACTAATTGTTCAAAGCTGAGGTGAAAAATAAAGCTCTTCAAGTGGCAGTGAGGGCAGGGCAGCCAGCCACCCCTACCCCTCACAGAACCGGCTGTGTCGGCGAGATTCCAGGAACTCCATGCAGCTTTTCCCCCCGCGGACGCCTCCTCGGCCGCCTCCACGTGGGAGGTCAGCGCGGTACAACCTGACTCCGCCCCCCTCCTGTGAGAAGGAGGCGGTGCCAGATAAGAGACTTTCACGGACACATGCTGGCCCTAATTCGACACGCTTGGTTACGGCGGCCCACATAATTCCCTTACAATGAATTTTCTTCCCGGGGTTTGATCCGTAACTTCCTGTTTTCACCGGCGTACAACTTAATCCCATGTATAAAGTAAAAAAAAAAAGTTCAGTCTGCTGCTTTTAAGCCTCCTTCTTGCCACCTTTAATCTCTAACCGTCCGCCACCGTCTCTGCCTGTTCTGGTAAACTGACCCGTCCTTTAGCCTTGCGAGGGCGAGGGGGGGGGGTCAAAGGTCAGGGGAGGGGGGGCAGCCCTGTTGATGTAACCTCCTGTAAACACTGTCGCCTGCGCCGCCCGGTGAATAATTCACCCCCGCTGACACCCCTCGCTCGTGCTCGTCGCTCCCTTGGTCGCTCACGCCGGCAGGCTTCCAGAGCCGAGGTCCGGCCGGCCTGCGAGCGGAGCGTCCTGACGTACGAGCGGTCTTCAGCTTTCTCCGGCCTGTAATCTGCTCCGTCGCCGGCGTCCGCAGAATCCGTGTTCTGCATTCCAAACATGCAGCGTGTAACGGCTGGCGGTGTCGGCGGTGGGTGTCGGCAGTAAGGGGGGCGACGGAGGGGGGGAAAAAAAAAAAGCCCAAATCCAGGCTGGGTCTGCTGAAGCCATTAGGTCTGTGTGACGGACGGCCTTTGAAATGTTTTCCTGCTGAAGGCCCAGGAACTCAGTCGCCTCTCCCATGTGGACCCCCGCAAGCCAAGCCTCAGTTTGTCACACACAAACACGCACACACGTTTTGCATGCTTAAACTAATTTGTCGCTCTGCACGCCCCCTGTGTGCTGCTCATGGTACTGCGGCATCAGGCGTGACACACACACACACACACGGCACACATGGCACACGTGCGCCTCGTATGAACTCAATAACACATTTTACAGTTGTCAGCCGCCGCTTTTACTGTCCCGGCGCTCTTGAGCTATGGACCAGGACGCCAGCGCCGCCTGCTCGCCTGCCCGCCGCGGCCGTAGAGGTCATCCCTCCGACAACAGAGAATTAATGGCGCGCTCATCTGCTGACGGACCAGCGTGGAAATCCATCATCGCCGCCCCTCCCTCACTACCCCCTCGCCCGCCCGATGTCAACCACTTTCACAGAGGTGTTTGCTAACCTCTAATCCTGTGTGGCCAGATGAGGGCCGGGCCACTGTGACGGATGAAACACACAGAGAGAGAGAGAGAGAGAGAGAGAGAGAGAGAGAGAGAGAGAGAGAGAGAGAAACTATTGCTGCTTATGTAAAAAAATAAAAAAATAAAAAAATGAATAAATAAACAAATAAATCTCTCCCTCCCAATAAAAATAAACAAAAAAGTTGCCTCTGTAAAGGGCGGAATGTTAACGGGGCATAGATCATCGCGGCAAAGCGCAGGGCAAGTGAAGCAATAGATTTTTCTCCAATTAAAATGCCAGGGCGGTTAGTCAAACATGGCGCCGCTCTTTGAGGTTTGCTGCTAATTTGCAGGGAGCTCTAGCGGGACAAATGAAGACTTCAACAGTATGGAACCGCAAGAGAAGAAAACTCCGGCTAATAAACCCTCCCAGCTTTTCTTTTTTCTTTCTCTCTCTCTCTCTCTCTCTCTCTCTGCAAAAAGTCCCAATCCGAGGCATTTTTAAGAGAGGTGTCACGGCGGTGGCTCTGGTGTTGCTGACGCTAAACAGGCTCCAGATGTTAAAGGAGCGCAGAGGACAAGAGTGCAAGAGGCCTGACGGAGGAGACAGGGAGGGAAGGAGCGAGCGAGTGGAGGACGCTGCCAGGGGGCCCCGCTGAAAAGGAGCCCACTGGGATGTGACTAACCGCTGGGTTACATCCGTCCGTCTCCTTCCTTCGGCGTAAAACCATCAAAAGTGTCGAACCCTCTTCCCAGCAGCCTCCTCCCTTATCAGGACCACTGAGGCTAAATTTACAACTTCCCTCGGCAATTTCCGACTCCGACCCTCCTTTTATTCTTTGTTCCGTGAGCTCTTCTCTTTCTCGGAGCGCGCGCGGCCGAACAGTCGCATCCCTGTGCCGCCAAGCGCGGCGGAATATATTTTGCTGGAAAGATGAATGCAAATGAGTGCGAGACGTTGGGCTTATTCTCGCTCAAAGAGCCGGCTTGTTTTCCTGAACGGCCTGTCTAGCGGATAAGGAGGAATGCGCTGGTTTCCATCAGTCAGCTCCACAAACACAGACACACTAACTCACACACACAAACACACACACACACACACACACACACACTGACCAGCTGAAATGCTGCCGTATTTCCAGCATATTTCCGCAAAAGCTGTCCACCTAATAGAATAATTCTCATTTGGGAGGGCAGAAGTCCAAGCGTATAAAGAGACTCATTTGCTTGTGCAGTCTGCAGCCGCTTTCTTTTTCTTTTTCTTTCTTTTTTTGGTCAAAGTGAGCTTAATCTGGTGAGAGGGGGCAATGCAATTTCAGGAATATGCACATTTATCTCCATTAAAGGGATTTATAGCGATTATCATGTGCCTGGATATGCAGGGCCACAGGCAGCGTGGAGCTGGAGCTGAAATCTGTGCTGCACTGCCACCTATGGAGAGACTCGGCTGCAGCACCGCCAAGTGCAGCGTTGCCGCCCCTCAGCGTGAACAGAGAGAGCGGGATGTAAAACGCAATAAAACAGGGAGGGGATCATTTCTAATGAGATATGAGAGAATCTGAGAGTCGTCTTTATTTATTTACTGCGCAAAAGCAGGCAGCGACGGACACAGACGCTTCCACAGCAGCAACATTCAGTCTAAAATAAACAATATTGGACTAAATGAAAAGAAAACCATTGTTAAGGTGGCAGCATGATGAGAATGATTCGTGATAATAAGATGATGTAATATGATGGTAAGAAATATGAAATATTTAACATTAAGATATCATTTCTATCAATGCCTGCAACTGCTCTCTTTCAACAGTGCAATAGTAAAAAAAAAAGAAAGGCAGCATCAGAAAAAAGAGGAAAAGTGGAATCTAAAAACAGCAACAGCAGCGACTGAGATATCAAACACAGAATACGGATATTAACATCCAGAAAGTCTAGTACAGAATATTTGTCATCTCCATATAAGTGTGAGGGCTCTTGACTGCAGCCCTGACTGGCAAGTGTGAAGGACCCTGGGTGGGCAGGGGTCCTCGTAATGATCTTTCCAGCCCACCTCCTCTGCCCGGCGCCGACCACCGGTCACCAGACACTGCAGCCGCCTCCTCCCACACAGCAGGATGTTGTTGTTGTTTTTTTCCCCGTTCCATTAGTTATCATTAGTTTCCCTTCCACTTTTAGCTTTTCCTCGCAGATCATTTAAGATGGAACCTCTCGGAAACTTGTGGCTACGTCTGCTTCATCGCAGCGGAGACGATGTTTTCTCCTCCTCTCCCGACTCTGAAAATCAGGATAGTTGTTCACAAAGGTCCAGAAGTGAAGACGCAGGTACAAAGTGGCCGACAGTTGGGACACATTGATACTGAAACCATTTTTATAGAGGTTAGTTTATGACAAGAACCGTCACGTTCAGTTGCTTTGTTTCCTTGTTGTTTTCCCTTTTCACAATAGTCAACAATCTCCATATTAGATAAATGCTATAATTACATGTTTTTTGGTGTTTTGTGTGATTTCAGTGGCCTTTTTTGTTGCTTTTTTATGCTTTTTTAATGGCGATGTTTGAACCATGTGGATCAGCTTTTCTAATCATCCGGGACAGTTAGTATAGTTGGAGCAAAACAAAAAGAAAAGAAAACAATGCCACAGAGGCTTTTCTCCTGCCCTCCCATCTGTCTGTCTGTCTGTCTGTCTGTCTGTCTGTCTGTCTGTCTGTGAGCTTCTGAGATGAAAAGTCTGTACTCATAAAATGCGGACAGATTCCTCTTATGCCAAAAATCTGGTCTGATGTCCAGAAACGAGGACACATTCCTTCTGCCTGGAATCAGAAACCGGACGGCTGCTGCTCGGCTCCAATTCTGCCACATTAGGTTTTCAAGGGTGAATATTCAGCTCCGACTGCCGGAATTTTCCTCTTCCTTCCCTCTTTAATCCAGCCAGTCACTTGACTGACACTCGCATTCGCACACAGAGCCTCCGATTAGCTGCCGAGGCACACGCCTGATTGGACACATCTCAGTCCTCCTGAATCCCACCTGATTACCGAGGTGACCTCCGGTGACCCCACCTCAGGTGAAGCATCACCAGCCCACAGTGGCTCAAAGACCTCAATCAGAGCGCTGAGCCGGGAGCTGTAATGACTTCCATCACAGCGGGAAAATTGCACCAAAAAACTCTGCCTGTTTGACTCGGTGACATGTTTGAGGGAGGGAGAGAGAGAGAGCGAGAGAGAGAGAGAGAGAGAGAGAGAGAGAGAGAGAGAGAGAGAGACAGACTGGCTTGACTCAGTTTTACAGTGCAATCACGTTCCCCAGCCGGCTCGTGATCTCCTCTGTTCCCTTCATTGCATTCCTCCTCTTATCTGCTGCTTCAGCCGCTGGAATGGGGAAAAAAAAAGAGATCCTACAAAATAAAGGCATGGGCACGCAGTAATTACAGTCTCCTCACAACCAATGAGATGATCACAGAGGTCGCCGGCGTGTCACCGGGCCGTTCTTATCAATGGTGGAATGACGAGACCTCTGAGCCGACCTCCCCCCTGCACAAGATTGATCCAGCGAGTTTAACTTGAATTCTTCTCCGACCTCCGGGTCCAACCAGAGCAGTGAAATCAATGTTTAAATACCTATGTTCTATGGTATCTATAGCGATGGTTGCACTCCAAGGAGCCAGAAGCATGAAAATGTGTTTAGTGTCAGAAACAGGAAGTTTAATGTCAGTAAAAACAGTCATTTCAGCTCATTTTCATGCCTCAGAAAAGCAAACTCGTGATCCATTACCTGACATAATGCCACCATAATTTTGCTATTTTGAATTGTTCTTCCATATTAAAACCTAGTGCTTTGTGGCAGGTTTTTCTAACAAGTTAAACTCCTTCAGTAACTCTATTTTCTTATAAAACATTTGTACACTGTCATGAGGTGTTTTTTTTTTTGTCTTTTTTGGAGCTTTCAAAATGCAAATTCCACGTGCATCGAGGAATTTGAATTTTAAAATTTTGCTTTCTATCGTTGGAATCCGTTGCCTCGCTTTCTTGCAAAATCAGCCCGGATGCTCTCTTACACACACATACCATTATGGACCATAATCAGCCGTCAGCTGTGCGGCCACGTCTTGGGGAATGTTTAGGGTCGGCGTAAACCACTGATGCTCGTGTACGCAACCATCAAAAAGAAGCGGCGTTGCTCGCCAAGGAAGTTTGTGTTCCTGCAAAAGCTCCGGTCCAGATGTTCAGAGAGAGGGAGGAGGTGGAAAGACAAATATTAGTCTACTGGAAAGCTCGGCGGAGTGGGCCTCGGCTTTGAAAAACATCAACAATACAGGACGGAACACAAAAAATTTTCGACGGGGGGGAGGAGGGAGAGCGGAGGCGACGCTTGACGAGCCTCCCGGCTGAGGCTCTTTGTTCGGGACGCGTAAACTGTAAAAGAAATATATGTCAACGTGGGTGTTTTGAGTTGCTAGGGAGAAAAAAAAAAGGAGTTTTTTTTCCCTTCAGCGAAATGTTTCTTTACATATTTATGCAGCGGGAGCAGAAGAATGAGACGGACCGTCTCATGAAGTGTAATTTTGCGGCTGGGAAAAACAAGGTCAGCAGTCGGCGAGGGGAGATCTTTATTTTAATGCTGCGCTTGGGAAGAAAAGTGAGACAACAAGTTGAGGACAAGTCAGACTGTCTCGCCTGGAGCATTTGGGTCAAAAACCAAAAACAAAACCCAAATGAAATGAATGTTTAAATATTTATGTTGAAATAGCATTGAAATGGGTTTAATTTCAGTCACAGGAAGTTAAAACATTACTTTTTTCTCATTTTCATGCATCATAACAGCAATCTCTTACTGTCACTTTCACTTGCAAAGAATTTTTTAAAGTTGTCACTTTGAATTGTTGCACCATATTAAAACCTGATGAGAGTCACAACACTGCGGCAAGTTTTTTCTGACAAGTTCAGCTACTTGCCATCATGTCAATTTACTCTTCTCCCTCTTCCGGGAGCCACCACCACTTCCGGTGGACTCGCAAATCACATGGCAGAAAATGCAGAGCATGAATCTTCAGTTCATCTTTTTTTTTATCATTATTATTTTTGAAGAGCTTTTAAATGTTCACTTCAAATTTGCTGGATATTTTATGCAAACTCAACGAGCCAGCACACCAGCATCTGCTCTGACCCAGATAGGAGAGCAGCCTCGGTGAGCCTCCAGGGACTCGGTCAAACGCAGGCAGGCAGGCAGGCAGGCAGGCAGGCAGGCAGGCCGGCGGGCGTTAAGTGACACCGAATTAAATTAGCAAATAAAATGGACAGGCCGCGGCGAGGTAATTTAGCACGCAGGAGCAAATCAAATTATCCTGCGAGGTGCAGATGGCAGCGCGGCCATTAATCCGGCTCGACCGGTGAGCGCAGGTAGCACTTATCTCCGTTTTTTTTTGCCTCCACTTCTGCTCTATACAGGGCGGAGCACGTCAGCCGGTGATGATAAAACAATCAGCGGATGATTAAACCGAGACGGCGGCGCTAACGGCGGCCGGATGTTTGTGCATCGTTTTTGCATCGCCGCCGACGGAGCCATTAGGAGTCGAGCTGCGGCTAATCGAGGCTGCTCAAGCTCAACTTCGTGTTTACAACAAGTCAGGTGGCGCAGACTGAACACCTGTGTAAAGAACATCTACACAGATGTCCTGCCAATGGAAAATATCAGCGTTTTTAATCTTCTTCTTCAGTGGTCTTTTCAAATTGATTTTCATTTCAATCACATTGAAGCCAGAGTTGTTGATTATCGGTTCATTATTGTCTGCCTAAAAGTTCATTAACCGAGCTGCTGAGGCGAAGGGAATCATCAACTCTCGCAGGCGGCTGAGCAAAAACCAAAGCGTTGAATGAATCAGAAAACTAAACCGGGACATCGCTGGACTGTTTCAGACTTTATTTTAAGATAGACATCGAAAAAAAAAAAAAAAAAAACCTCCGTCCTGTCCGACCTGGTGGGCGGACTGACTCACGGCGCTTCCCGGCCAGCAAACACTGTTATCACAAGTGTTTCGAATAGCGCAAGATGTCAGTTTTAGGAGGGAAAAACAGTGCAAGTGTTGGTATAGCGAATATTATTCCTGTGCCCTCCGCGGCGTGCTTCCAATAAGAACGACACTTGGCCTCTCGCCCGTCCTCTTGGACAAATATTTAGGTTCCTCCGATACATCTAATAAAACTGTTTAGAGTGTTTCCTCGCCGTTTCACCTCGGAGGAAGGATGTAAACGGCCTGACGGCGCACTGAGGAGCTGCACGAAAAAAGAGGGGGAAAAAAGAAAAACGTGAAAAAAAGAAAAACAGAGATGAATGTCTGTGCACACCTCATGTAAATATTTGAGACATCTGCAGATTCTGGGTAACCTTTTCTGTCCGGGATGATTAACGGCTTCCTGAGACGAGCCCTCAGCCTCACCTTTGCAGTAAATAGACGGCACCTTTTGTGATCCTTATCTCTCTGCTGTGTATCTTATACACTTATAATGATTTCAGGATGTTTATTTTTTAGCTTTTTCCATAATTTTGCCTCTATTATCTCTTTGCGGAATTTTATGGTTTTAAGAAAAGCAAGGGCAGAAAGAAGCAAGGCTTTTATTTTGTTAAGAAATGCATCACAGGTACAATGGGCAATGCAAATTTGCATTTGCTTCTAAATACCTAAATTGGCCACATTTGTTCAGCTTTGCAAACTTGGTCACTCGGTGTTGTCAGACGTCCGTGTCAAGAATCACTTCTTCCATCTACGTCACAGCTTTATCTCCAAGATGTCCAAAATAAAAGCACAAGCGGCAAAAATAAGGAGAACAGGGGGAATAAATCCACCCTGATGTTTATACGAGTGCAGTATCATTATGCAAAATCTGGTTTCCACATTATACCGAGGCAGTGTGCCGCCTGACCTGAAACGTGCCCTTTAACCGTCTCGGCATTTGCTAAAAGAAGCATAATCCACATGTCACAGGAAGTTGAAGCGCACTGAGAAGAAGACTCAATCTAGTAATCATTACGAACGTGTCACTTCCAACCTTGGGA
Organism: Thamnaconus septentrionalis; assembly: GCA_009823395.1. NCBI lineage: Eukaryota > Metazoa > Chordata > Actinopteri > Tetraodontiformes > Monacanthidae > Thamnaconus > Thamnaconus septentrionalis. The sequence goes on along the minus strand of CM020508.1, from coordinate 4,840,569 downwards.
GAAAACACACAACTGTTAATGATAATCTGATAATCAAACGTCTGCCGCCTCCGGAATTCCCGCGGCTCTGACTTACGTAAGGGGTCTTGGCAGATATTAATATTTAAAGTTTGTTTTTGTGATGCTCGTTACGTCATCTGGGCCGCAGCCACAGCGGAAATAAAAGAGCCCCGTTTGCCATTAGTGCGGGCGCCACACAGCAGCGTGAGCCGCGTGTGTGATACATATATGGAGCAGCAGCAGCAGCAGACTGGGAGGGCTGCTCATTAATAGCCGTCTCCCTCAGATGTGTTTCCAATGACAGACGGACGGACTAATCACTAATCCGCTGGTTTAGGCGATCCATCTTTAGTGAGGTTTTTTTGTTTGCAAATGAATGCAAAACCATAGTTTGCTATGCTTTGGGATTTATAAATACAAGCCAGACTTTACATTCACTAGCATCCATGTCAGATTTCCAGCCAAAGTTCTGATAAGTCTCTCTCTCTCTCTCTCTCTCTCTCTCTCTCTCTCTCTCTCTCTCTCTCTCTCTCTCTCTCTCTCTCTCTCTCTCTCTCTCTCTCTCTCTCTCTCTCTCTCTCTCTCTCTCTCTCTCTCTCTCTCTCTCTCTCTCTCTCTCTCTCTCTCTACAGATGTGGATTTTGAATGAAATCATTGCTCTCCTGTTTATCCTTGACTAAGTGATGACTGAGTGAGAGTGAGGCATCAATCCAGTCGAAACTGGACTTTGAGAAGCAGAGATTTCAACTCGACAGACAGACAGACGGGTAGGTAGGTAGGCAGGCAGGCAGGCAGGCAGGCAGGCAGGCAGGCAGGTTGAACTTCTTCTGAAATAAACCATCGTCCATAGAGATGATCCATCCAACAGAGTGAGAAGATCAGAGAAGAGCTAATAAACTGTGAGCTGACGAGCTGACGAGGAGCAGCTGAGCTTGATTACCGAGTCAGCGCAGGTGTGGATGGAAGGCAGCACTGACTGAGCAGGAGGCGGGGCCACTTTAGGTAGTCGGTGACTTTCGTAAAGCATAAATTAAGTACAAAAAAGAAGAAAAATAAAGGAGTAAATGACGCAAAAAAAAAACAAACAAAAAACAATTATTCAAAAGGAAAATGTTTCCTCTGAACAGGAAGACACTGAAGATTGAAGGAGGCCGAAGAGTCCGAGTCTGTCGCTAGTGCTGCTGATGTGTCCAGGAGGGAGCGGAGATAAGGAACCAATCACCCCGCCAGGATCGATTGAGACGCTGCAGTTCCATAAGCAGCCGATCGCGATGCATTTCACAGAGGGGAGTGAGAAGATCACAAGACTCTGCGGCTCCTCGTTCCACCAATGAATCTCATTTCCCATCCGACGCCGGACTCATTATATCTAAAACCCTGTGTTAAGAGGAAAAAAAGAACCTCCGCCTGCTTGGTATCTTAAGGGTGGAATATTTTCACAACCTTATCACTCTGCTTAATGTGAGTCATTGCCAGCCACCCGTCGCTCTCAGCGGGAAATAATAGTCTCGTCGCAGTCCAATCCCTCCTCGGATACGTTGCCTTCCAGACGTCATTGCCTTTATCCAGCCTTTTCTTTAAAAAAAACCAAAAACCTTATTTAGAAGCTTTTTGCAAGCGCAGCAGCAGTTGATTTCAAGCTTGGTTTAACTCCTCCCTGCATTCCTTGAGCCTTCACGCTAAATGGGCATAAATAACCCGATGTCCACGGTTGTGATTTTTCCAGAATTGAGAGTAAATACGCGCTCAGACTTGAACGGCTGCTGCTGTCTGTGTCTGTGAAGCCAAAGCAGAAGGACCCTTGTATGGAAGTGCAGCCGCCACATCCATAACTCAATTCACCATTAGTCTCCGCGTCATGTGCACCACACCACATCACATCATACGGCACTAGGAAAGACTCATGTCGGCCTTCCTTTCACTTATGTTTCCGCACCTCTTAAGGCTTCAGTCTTTTTATTTTTTTTATATACCCTTAATAGCTCTGCCGCCTTCCTGTGCCTTAAGTCAGAGTGAAATGGAGGAGAAAATTTATCTGCATATTGAACCATGTTGACACATACTTGCTGCTTGTTATTCATATCTTGCCCAAAGCCAGAAGTGTGACTCACTGCAGAGCGCCGCAGAGTTCCGACGGTGCCGCCTGACATCTCACAAGCGTCTCTCTGCTTTTTGCATTTTTTTTTGTAGTATTATATTCTATTATACACATCCAATAGAAATGCAGTGAAGCCAAACATGTCATGGAAACAAGGTATAGATAGGAGTTTACACAACTGAATGTCATCACAGGTGTGATGCGGTCACGCCTGCATCCATCCATCTCAGCGCTGCTTCTCAGGTGATGCTGCATAATTGCGGATCTTCTCCTTCTTCTTCGGCCTTCTTCCCGCAGGGGTGGCCTCAGCCAATCGTCTGCCATCCGTCTAATACTCTGCATCCTCTTCTCTCACAACAGCAAACTAAATCTCCTCTTTGTTCCTCCTCCAGGCCTCCTGTCTGCCAGTTCCGACCTCAGCAAGATATCCACTGTCCAAGTCCCCTCGTCTCCAAAACATCCTCACATGTGCCGTCCCTCTGATGCCCTCATTCCTGATCCCATCCATCCTGGTCAATGCCAAAGAGAAGATTGACATCAGCATCTTGCTCTCCGCCAGCTCGGCCCCCTGTCTTTTCCTTAGTGCCACTGCAACATCGCTGCTCTCGCTACTGTTTTCGACGTTTCCCTTCATGGTTTCTAAATCATTTTTTACGATTTGTTGACTTGCATAAACTAGCAGGAAAACAAATAGCGTTATGGCAACATTTCATCGACACCTCCAGCAAGAAATTAGTTATTCTGCTGGTGAGGTTCTTGTCGATATGTTCGTAATGTCGGCAAAGAGACCAAACAGCACGTTTTCAGAGAAGTAGAAGAAAGAGGAGGAGCTTATTCTCAAAATGTGCCGTTTTAGACATGCACTAGGCCAGAGGGGGGCGCTGTACCAATGATAGGCCGGCCATTCACCACACCACGAGTCAATGAATCGTAAAAACACTTCCTACGCCATCGCCTCGGCCCGTCGAAGCTACGCAGCGCCGCTTTAAGACTCTGCATGTGAGCGAGTGCGAATTAATAATTCATTGTGCGAGACGTCGTGAGACGTTGTGTAACATTTGCCCCATAAATTATTAAATGGTGAGGAAGATTACACTCTGGACGTCATTACGCAACGCACAATCCCCTCAAGATCGCGCCGCTGTAGTGAGACGGAGGAGGGGTAAGGGGGGTTGACGGGACGCCGCTAGAGACGGAGACACTCATGTGTGACGTGCGCGCGAGAGGAGAATGAGGACGTCCAGCCGCTGCTGCCTCAGCAGCAGGCTGGCCAAACTTGAAAACAGTCCAGATGATTAATCATTAACCGGGCGGCTGTACAGGCGGTATAGAGAGCGCCGCCCGGCCATGTGACGCGCGGCAGGAGTGGCGCGGTGCAGAGGAAATTACACAATCCAGGCTATTACGCCGACTGACAGATTGTCAATTTCATTTATGAGAGCAACTCCGAGGTTAACAGTCGCCATTAGGCCCGACGCGCGGCTGGGCCGAGGCAATCAGCAGGGGTTAGACACCGGATCCATGGGAGCGCACGTGTAATTAATGCACTGGGCCGCTCCGATGTACAGAACAAGCGGCAAAAAATAAATAAATAAATAATTTGGCAGGCGGCCGTAAAGCCGGGTTTAAGAGGAGCTGCAGACGTAAACACAATCTACCGCCTGTGCAGGTTTTTCCCCCGTCAACGTCTCCTTCCCTAAATCAGCTTGGACGCATGCGAGACAAAGTGAGATCACTCCTGCACTCCAGTCTCGCGCTCTTCGCTTTTTTTGAATATTTATATATTTATATATATTTTTTTCTTCCAAGTGAATTACGGCGCGCAGCGTTACAGTACGGTACACGCCAGGAGACACAGCTGACAGGCCATCAGAGCTACCGTGGCAAATGAAAGTGACGCCCGAGGGGGAGGAAAGCCGGGAATAAACAGCCGGATGTGTGACGCACTTTGAAGCGCACTTCTGAGAGGAACGGAGGGAGGAGGAGGAAGAGGTGGAGGAAGAGGAGGAGACTGGGGAGGAGGAGGAGGAGGAGGGACGGAGGAGGGGACAAAAGATGGAGTGGCCTTCCAAACACTCAGAGTGGGTGCGACTGACCAGACGCACACACACACACACACACACACACACAAAGAGAAAGGCTTCACCTTCAGAGCTCAACCCTGGCGGTGTCGGTTAATCTTCTGATGTCGTGGGGGGAAAAAAACAAAACACTCTGAAGATCCGACGTCTCTTCTCTTCTCTTCTCTCCTCTCAACCTGGTGGAGCAACACGAGCGGGAAGGACTGGCGAGATGATGAAATATCAGATAAGACTTTACCCCACAGCCCAGGGGAGGAGGGAGGGGTGCGCTGCCTTTTCTCATCACACACACACACACACACACACACACACACGCGCACGGACACATCAGCCAGGAAGTGGAGGGTCCTGGTGGAGCGAGGCGTGATGCGATAAGGCAGTGGAGGGTGGGGAGTGGGGGTTGTGGTTGGAGAGGGATGTGTGATGGTTCAAAGATTGCTGCGGTGCAAATATAGATTTTGAAGAATGTATTTACTGCCGTGCAGGATTAGGGTCATGTCATCGTGCCAGCTCGATAAGAAGAGCCCAGATTACCGTCATTCTTATCTAAAGCCCAGCGCCGCCCGGGGGGCAGCACCGGCCCGGGACACAGTGAAAGCATGACGGTGCACACGCACACACACACACACTTACACAGTTGTTAGTTAGTTGTGGGGTGCACGTGGTCCCATATTGGAAAGTCACTTCCGTGATCTTTTTCAGTTATTTTTTCATGTCGTATTCATGAGCACGAGCGCTGAATCGCTCCGATTCCAACTCTGATCTCCCGCTCTGTCTCTCTCTCTCTCTCTCTCTCTCTCTCTCTCTCTCTCTTTCCCTGAATGGTGAACAGACGGGGTGTTTGTATGTGTGGTGTGTGTCCACCGAGGTCGCGCAACGAGCGCCGTTGAGCGTCTCCGTCCTCTCAGGGAAACAGGATGCTCTGAATGCGGGCCGCCTGATTATTGGGAGCGAGGCTTCACATTAGCTCTAATCTGCACAATGAATTCAGCGGCACATTCCGAATTACGGCGGCAGGAAGCCTTTTTATTTTCCTGTGCAGGGTTTTTTTTTGTTTTCGCGAGACGGTCGGTTTGTTGGGTAAACACGAACAAACGCAGTCAAAGGGCACCACTCGCTCGTATTAAAGCAGGGGCAGAACGTGTGTGTGTGTGTGTGTGTGTGTGTGTGTGTGTGTGTGCAGGGCTCGCGCGCGTCGACGTTCGGTTTACACAAGTGTGCCTTTGGATGCCATCTGTGCAGGTTTATGTGTTGCGTATGCGCGCCGGCGTGCACGGCTGCAGCAGAGTGGCGTTAAGTGATAAAGGTCACGGTGGAGTGAGGAAGGGTGGGGGTGGGGGTGGAGGGGAGTTGGAGGGAGGGGGCGCTGACAGCCGGCAGCAGAGTGTCAGCGGCCGGTGAACCTCCGGCGATCTGACAGGGATTTCAGCCCCGGCGCTCAGGGCACAGCTGTTCCTGGAAGAGCGGCGACGGGATGACGGGCTGTCATGGCAACGGCAGGACGGCCTGCTGGCTTTGACTCAGTTTGACTCACTGTAAAGAACCTATTGAACAAGGCTGCAACATATAGACCAGCGCACGTCGCCGGAAGGCCTCCTCTAATAACTTGGTGAGCTGCAGAGGATGTATTTCTCGCGGCAGCGGAAGAAATTCAGTGATGGCGCAGTTCTACACCGCCATCATCGAGTCCATCCTCACCTCCTCCATCACCATCTGGTCCAACGCAGCCACTGCCAAGGACGAGAGCAGACTGCAGCGTGTCGTCCACCTGGTTGAGAAGGTGATCGGATGCAACCTCCCATCCCTGCGTGACCTGTGCTCCTCCAGGACTGTGAGGCGTGCAGTTCAGATCATAGCCGACGTTTGTGTCTCTTCCCTCTGGCAGGAGGCTGCAGTCCATCAAGACCAGAACCTCCCGAGACAAGAACAGCTTCTTCCCATCCGCAACTGTTCTCATAAACAGTTCCCCCCTCCACATAGGCAATATGCGTTTCATTAATGCACCTCACTTGCACACACATTTCTTTGCACATTATGTTGCACATTATATTTTAGTATTTCTGCTATTTTGTATTTCGTTATTTTTATCTCTCCTGTACATATATATATTTTTTTTTTTTTTGTATATTTAGTAAAGTTAGCTGTTCTTTTTTATACTGTTGTTATATTATATTGTTTTTCAAGCGGCAACTACACCAAAGCAAATTCCTTGTAAGTGTAAAATCTACTTGGCAATAAATGTGTTTTTATCCGACCTTGTTAAGTCAATTGTTGATAAATATTGTGAGAACTCATTAGCGTGCTCAGTGTTTTCACATTGATTAGTTTCATTCATAATAATATACAACTAAAGGCTAACTAAACAAAATGTGTTACTTCAGAAGAATGTAGCAATCCCGTTGCCCTTCGTACGACTTAGTACCCGTGAAGTAGCTATCAGGTTGAAAAAGGTTGGTGACTCCTGATATAAAGATTTTTCCATGTGTTTGTCGTCTTCATGTGGCCTGAGGTTTTCACAGCATCGCCTCCGCCAACTTGACACAAAAAAACAAGTGAACACGAGTCAACCGACAAGTCAACAAGCAGAAAAGAAAACGCAGAGGCTTCGTGTTCAAGGTACTGTTTTCTGTTTGGTTGCGCAGAAGTTGGTTCCAAGCAAGCATTTTGATTGGACAGGAGCCAAGGAGATTCTGTGGAAACAATGAGAAACAATGGGAAACAATGAGATGCCAGTTATCAGGGGAGACAGTCGGCAGCCGCAGCTGGATGCAGCCGTCGGAGACAGAAATGGGATGACGACAAAGAGGTTGTGGTTGACCGCGGAACTGCAACAGTTTGTGGAGTGAACAGCTGTCATTTAAAAGTAGCGGCGCGGCCCTTATACTGAAAATATCCAACCAGACAACAACACAACATCAGCTGTATCGATGTTCTCTTTTCAGTGCGGCCCGCATCGTACCCACAGTCAAAGAATTCTTCACTTTGGAAAAGAACTGATTTGAAGGACTCGGATGAACTGGCTCCTGGGTCAGTTAGGAGAGGACTCTATCCAGGTTGACCTGTCAGACTGGCCTCTCACTTTATTGCTCGGATCTCTGGAGCTGAAGATAATTAACAAATGTCACCTCATTTGTTAAAGAGGTGCAGTGAAGTCAAGCAGACCTTTTAGCTTCACTGGTCTTCTGAGATCGTTATATATCCATCGTCTTCCCCTTTCGCAGGAATCCATGTTTGCAGGTAGTGTTACATATGTGCTCTTACTGTTCAGCGGAGTCTTTAAACCCCTCCCCTTTCACCCTGTGAGAATTCTTTGTGAGTTGCTCTGTTTAAAATTGCTGTTGCTTCAAATTGCGTCATTTCCCCCCTGTTTTCAAAAAAGGCTGATGGAGTACATTACCTCTGAGACAGCGTTGGAGAGGTTTAACAAAGTGCCACGTGTCCAAGTGTTCTTGCCATCACTTTTTTTTCATAAAAAAAAGGGGAGCGCCGTGAGGAGTTCCTGAACACTCTTTGGAGTTTGCTTTCATCACAGAGTTGATCGGATCCCCCGCGGCCTGTTTGCGTGAGCTGAGCTGATAACAACGAAACCAACGCAGTGATAAAAATCATCACTGGCACTTTTTTCAATCACTGTATTTCACTCCGTGGTGACAAAGTAGAGATTTTAATATACGATAAAGAAAAACTACTTTATTTTGAAAAGAAGGGGGGGAATCAATTAATTGCCAACAAAATCCTCTGTGCTCTCTCTGCTGGACCAATCATGTTTCCATTTCAGTGCCATATCACGTCAGTTGTGTCGCAACTCTTCATCTAATCTGGCTCCAGAGCTTCAAACTCACCAGCAGGACTCTACAGTAGTTCTCCTGCAGGAACAAGCCTTCAACTTTTCCTCTGTTCTCTCGATCTCCCTCCTCTTGCTCCAGTTGGACCTGTGTGTTTGCAGCTAAGAAGTCAACAAAAGATTCTTAGTGAACCTGCAGGTTTTTTCGTCTTTGGTTTTAATGTAAAGCGCATGTAGCTTAATATGTAATATTATTTGTTAAATAGCAGAATGAATGATTTTTAACATAAATCATTCAATTTGAAGAATATAACTTGAATAAAATCACTTTATGAATTTTATTATGATTTGTGCCAAATCAAATTGTCATGGTGCAGGTTTAGTTTGAACATTTTCTACATTTGCCCTGCGGACGGCAGCATGAGACGACTCGGGACTCGGGACTCACTGCAGGCATCGTGTGCAACAGGTTCAGTCAAGCACAAGCAGCTCAGAGCCTGCAGCAGCCAGGCAGAACACCAACAGCCTGGCGAGCTGAGCAGCAGCTGTGCCTGCAGGTGGCTGATCACAGGCGCAGTCGGGTGACTCGGCTGGAACTTGCGCCGCCGCCTGCAGAGCGCAGAACACAGGAGGACGCACTGCAGGTGCAGGAGCGTTGCGATGGGAACGGCCATGACGTGAGTTTGGTGCATCTTAAGGAAACATTAAAGTGTTTAAATGACCTGCTTAAGACCTGGAGTTTCACTACCTTCACTAGTAATTGATTTCCCATGATGTCATCAGTCAACAGTGCAGCTAGATCGCTTTAAAGATTCATAAAGACTCAAAGATTTATTTATTAGAAATTTAGAAGCTTGATTCTAATTCATCCTATAAACTTCAAGGAAAAGAAGCTGACTCAAACAATCAGCTTCCTGTAGGATCCTTTGTTCACCCCTTTGCACCAATGGGAAGACTCAAATTGGTTAGCCCCTCCCCTCTTTCAAGCACATTTTACATGAGTCTGTGTGATTCAGGAATTTGTTTTGCATTTGCAATATCTGAAGAGGCTCAGCTGAAGTCCTCCACCTGACATTCCTGCCTTGTGACTCACCAAAACCTTTTAAACAATGTCATAGGAAACGGCAAAAGGTGGCGCAAACAGGGCCATGTTGCTATGTGTTGAATTGTGCAGAAGCTACACGACACAATACAAAACCAATTTGGTGGCGGGTCTTTTCTGAAACCACGGCAGCTGTAGTCTACGGGCCAGAAGTTGGGCAGGTTTGGAAGCTGCGAGACGTCCCAGCAGCCCCGGGCCGTGGCTTCCTGCCGAGCGGCCAGAGTGGCGCCAACCCAGTGGAAGAGCCTCAGCTTTACTCTCCAGCTGCTGCTGAGTCCCAGGATTTCCATTGTCCTCTGCTTTTAATGCTGCCGCCTCTGATTGGCTGTTAAATCTGCCTGTGGGTACTGTGACCTGGATAAAGATGCAACAATTAAAGAGCAATTAATCTACCTCGTGTTTTGTGTTTTTGTTTGTCTGTTTGTTTGTTTGTTTGATTTTACTGCTTGTGTCTCAATCTTGTGCTGGCAACACAAAACCCACTGAATAAACAGGGGCGTATTCCTAAATCGGTGGGACTCTGCAAACGTCCGCAAACATGAAATTGTGGACAGAATTGTGGATTGGGCCAGTAAGAAACAGAATTTCTGGGCTCTGGTCTGGAATTTGAAATTAAAACTGGATAGAATGGGCAGACTGGTTGGAGACCACTGGTTATACAACAAGGCCTGCAGAAAAGCTCATCTGATGTTTTTGGCGGTGGTAGCACAGTAGGAGTATCGCAATACTTTGATGCTGTTTCCAGTCAAATGTGTCCAGGTTGTAGTTTTTTTTTAAATCTCTTGTATTCCTAAGAAAAAATACCAGAGTTTCCACACTTGGTGCATGTGTCATGTGACCCTTAACTGTATGTCATGTGATTATTTCCATTCAGTTTTTGTTCCTTGCAACTTCGTGTCATTTTCAAATTGCTTGAAATTGCTCCAAGTTTCCGTATTTGCATCATTTCACCCAGGTTGAGGGAAACCTGCTGCTGTGGCATCACCCTCACGACCCCTCCCCCACCCCGCTCTGAATCCCGTTGACACTCTGGCTGCTGTTTCATGGGGAGTGGAAGCTGCTGACAGCATGCAACTCCCGGGAGCGCCGTCAGCGGCGTCAGCAGCCGCCCAGCAGGAAGTGCCCTGGATTCTGGCCTATCAGTAGCTCCTTTCAGCAGGCAGGCACGCACGCACGCACGCCCGCAGCGACCCTCCCTGCTGCTCCCTCAACCAGGTGAGTCGCTCGCAAGTCTTGCATCGTCACGCCGTGTTCCGTGCAGCGAGTCGCTGGAGCTGTTTTGCACGGTATCACTGGTGGTATTTTTGACAAAAAATTCCAAAGAGTTACTAAAGAAAAATGAACTTTTCAAATCCCCTATTGGCTCTCCATTACTTGTTTTTTCAGTGAGAGCCTTGTAATGGGCAGCTAGAATTGAAAATTAAACAGGTTTTCTTCTGCAACTTGTTGCAGCTGATAAACCAACTCCAAACACACAAACACCTTCTTCGGGAGAAATTCTAATGAAGTCTGGCCTGAATAAAGTGAGCCGAGTCCAGTGGAGGGTTGAAAATAACACTGTTTAATTGAGGACTGAAGGGGATGGAGGTGGATAAATAAACTGCTTTTTTCCCTTCTGTTTTTTTAAACAAAAAAAAAATGGGACCAAGGAAAAAGGAATCTCATCATCATGAAGATGAATTCGCTTCAGTTTGGGTTTTTTTTCTTTTTTTTTTTTTTTTTTTTTTAACTTTAAGTTATTCATGAGCAGAGAGTCCTAACAAGGGGAGGTTGGGTGTGTGCTCTGCAAGAGAGTGAAAGCGTGCATGTGTGTGTGCGTGTTTACAAGAGAAAATAAGATGAGGATGGAGGGAGAAGGAAGGAGGGTGTGTGTGTGTGTGTGGGGGGGTCTCTACTCTTGCAGCCGGTTTTCATCGTTCTGCTTCACGCTCACTCCGTCTTCCTTGTTAGCGGCGACTCGCTCGGCTTTCATCAGCCTTTCTCACGGGCCTCAGCGTGGAAAAGCGGTTTTCTCCACTCTCTCTCGCTGTGTGTGTGTGTGTGTGTGTGTGTGTGTGTGTGTGTGTGTGTGTGTGTGTGTGTGTGTGTGTGCGCGCGCGCGTTCCTGCACACCATTTCACAACTCACCTTCTGGCTGATACCATTCAGAGGCAGAGTGGCCTTGACGGAGCGAAAACGTTGCATCAGAGGAAGTATTGAAGTCGGTGGGGGGGGTGATGTGGGGCGGGGGAGGGGTAGGGGCGCTGCAGACAACTGCCCGGGTGGACTCGCACATCGCGGCTAACTTGACAGCCTCTCTTGCCGAGCTGAACGGCTGCACGAAGCGTGGCGCTCCGACGGTCCGATTATCGCGCAGCCCGCAGGCCTCGTCACCTCGTCCAATCACTGATCTCCCACATCAGGAGCTTCCAGCCGCCGCGGACAGCTTCTTTTTTTGATTCTTTTTTTGGCGTAAGACACGGCGGATCACAGACAGAGTAAAAGTTAAAGTCGTTGCTTCCTCCCGGCTGGAACAAGGTGTTCCTTTTATAGTAGCCCCCCATCCCTCCCCCCCTTCTTCCCCTCACCTCTTCCTCACCCTCCCTCCCTCCATCCCTGCCGCCCCACCACCCTCCCCCCGTGCTCCCTGCCTCTCCTTCCCGCTCTGATAAGAAGACAAAAGATAAACAACCCCTCCAGCATCGGCCATCGATCGCTCCGGGGTAAAGGCTTAATGGCTCGGCTCAAAGTAATAACACTCCCGGAGTTCTTCCCCCGCTGATGGGGAGAGAGATAGATTCTCTCCGCCGCCTCAGTCGCACAAAGTTTCGGTGTGAGGGCGAGAGGGCGAAGGAGCACACAGACACCGGGGGCGAGGAAGAAGAGGAGAAGAATATTTTTGTATTTTTACAACCACACTTATTTGCAAAACCTACTGGAAAGTATGCATATGTATTTCCACAAAGACATACGTTTATAGAAAAATGAATAAATAAATAAATAAATGAATGAATGAATAATAGATAAATAATAAACAAAAGCAATCCAAAAAAGCCCAAAATTAACATTAAATCCTTCAACGTTTCAGAAAAAAACTAACTTGAAGAAGAAGTATTCCCCCAGAAAAAAGAAAAGGTGGGAATTTTACACTTTTCAAAGTGACAGTGGGAATGAATCCCGAGCAGCCGCTGCTGCCGACACCTGTGTGGTGTCACATGAGTCCGCAGGAGACGCCGCGGCCCAGTCTGACTCAAACCACCAGAGTCAACATGGTGTTTTCGGCCAAAACATCCACCGTTCCCACATGTAGCCTGTCTATTTTTTACCTGTCTTTCATCATCCCGTCATCATCATCACCAGCGGACGTCTCCCCCTGTTCTTGATGCAACCCAGAACACACTTGCGTGCAGCGCTCGGGCCTTTTTGAAGACACGCAGCACGTGCGTGAAACATGTCTGCTGAGCAGAAGCGCCAACCAAAGTGTGACGCAGCTGTTTGCAGACTGACTCACTGTTTGATTTCCTCTAATCAACGCCTGTCGGCCGCTGATGCTTTTGAAATGAAGGGAAGGTAAATAAAGGAGCTCTGCTTCAGGTCCACCCTGTTGTGTCCCACTTCAGTCCTCACCGCTCCGACTCCTCCGACTCTTTCTCTCAACTCAAACCTCCAGACTTCCTGCTGCTCTCCCCACTCCACAGATTTCTGTTCTCCGGAGTGCTCCAACCAGTCAGCGAGCTCCCAGCCGCAGCCAGAGTGGGACTTCCTGCTCTGGGCTTTACTGCCTCAGACCGACACTCTGAAGTTCACGATGCTATTATACCAAAATGATGTGATTATAAAGTTGCTGAACACGGCAGATTTTTTTAAAGCTCATTTCATTCCCCTGTTTGCTCTTTCGATCATGCACTAACTCCAGCGAGAACCCACTGACTTAAAGGTACAATTATGCACTGCAAGACCATCAGCTGGAGTCAGAACCTCATTAGATCACCAACAAGGCTGCTGGTTGTGAGTGCAACAGCATCCAGGATCAATGTTACTCCTCAGGGACCAAAACATGAACCTGCTCACTGGGAATTTTCTTGCTGTTGCTTCATCAGCCAATTCAGAGCTCCAGACTCATTGTCATTTTCATCTTTATTGCTGAAATTTCGACAGTAGGCGTTTAAAAAATGTGGAGTTCTGTTGGAACGACACCTTATACATCAGCAGCAGCTTTTTTTTCTCTCATTTGGACAATTAGAGAACTAATTATCTGCTCGGATTTCGCGGTGAATTATTAGATCCAGCTGAGTCAGAGATTGAAATAGTGTCGGCCTGGTGCTGAAAATAACATTTGCACTCTGGTTGACTCCTGCAGCTCTCGCGGGCTTGCGAGCGCCTGCGACTGGAATGGGCCTGTTTGCAGAATCTGTGTTTACAAAACTTTCATTGAGGCGAGGATTACACGGGGGTCAGACGCCGCGAGCGCGCTGATGAGGTGACAGTGAGCAGAGACAAGCGCCCACCGCTACTGTGGGAACAGGCGCGACCTCTGACCCTGTCACAGCAGCCCACCAACACCCCCACCCGGACCATCACAGACACTCACCTTGGGCAGGACGGGCTGTGATGGATGGTAACCTGTGAGCCGTGAGGTCAGCCAGGGGCAGCCTCACGCCGAGTCAGCCGCCCGGTGGTGTTTACGTGTATGTGCGCGTTCATCCCAATCCTTTCTGCAACAATTAAATTTGGTTTGGTTGTTGTGTTTTATAGCCCAGAGGGATTAATGCAAAATTTTGCCTTTTTTTTTTTTTTTTTTTTTTAACTTAATATACCAATCTTTGGTAAAGGAGAAAATAATTTCAATTTCCTGTCAGGGACTGGCCCTCCCGAAAAGATGTCTTTGACTCCTCATCATTTCACGCGCTTCAGTATTAGTGAGCCAGTTGGCTTCTTATCACCAGGCAAGCAGTGTCATGTCTCGCCTGTTAAAAAAAGTAAATGAATGAACAATTAAAAGCTGAGCAAACTGTTTCACGAGTAAACAGCTACAGTCATAATATTATAATGATAGTGCAGCAGTAAAGCGGTAAAGACAGCACTAAAACATCACAGCCCTGCTAAGTATTAAAGCCACTATTAAAATTTACAAAGCACTAAAGTCTTGGATTAAATGTTATGCTCAAGGCCATTAAGAGCTTTAAAAAAAAAAAACCCAACATCTAAATGTTAAAATCGATGAAGAAACATTCTGAACGTGTTGAGGAAGGATGAGACAAAGTTGCAGACGACTCTGTGATCACTGAGGAAAGCACGAACCAAAAATACCAAGCGCCGCGTTGCTTTTAATGACATGAAAAGAAAGTGCAGGTGAGCAGCAGGAGGCTTCCCTCCTCGTCTGCTTGTTTATGGAGGATGCTGCTGCTGCTGCTGACGGCGGCTGCGTGCAGTTGACGCTGTTCAAAGTCTTGAGTGGATCAAACCGCCATGTGTCGGGGCCTTGATACGATCAGCCGTCAGCTCCTCCCGCCGGAGCCGCTGCAGCCGCCGCTCCAGTCGCCAGCCTGGCACAATGATGCTATCTGCTCCCTCTTATCTTCAAAGTGAGTCCTGACACTCATGAGAATGTCCCTCGGAGCGAAGCCCCTCCACATCCCCCCGCCCCTCTCCCCCTCCTTCTCTTCCTCTTCCTCTTCCTCGTCCTGCACATACACATCCATGTGGCCAGGCCGTTACGTAACTGTTCCGGGTGATGAACGTCTCCGATACCACGGGGAGGTGGTGGGGGAGGGGCCTCGCACGTCGAGGCGTTGACACGGAGATGATGATGACGATGAAGACGAGTTCAAAGGGAGACGGCGCTCGGCCCGCGATGATGGCCGCTCAGATCGGCGAGAGAGGCGGCTTTTAACGGAGGTTGGAGGGAGGGTGGGGTGGGGTGGGGGGGGGGTAGGGGGGGCACTTTGAAGGAGGCAGAGCCGCTGGAAGCTGATGGAGGCTCTGATTTTTGATTTTTTTTTTTATGGCGGCGAGATGCGCAACAACCTATGGACCCGGCACGTGAGGCGGTGATTTATTAAGCAGGCTGCGGGAGCAGGAGGCACTGATGAGCTGCAGGGAGGAGGAGGCAGCGAGAGGCGGGCGCAGAAAAGGGCGGGAAAAAAAGACACAAAGCACGATCCAGCCTTGCCACATCGATCTCATGCAACAGCTTGAGGGAGTTTGTTTTGGGTTTTTTTTCCCCCTCAGCAGTTGCTCTAAAACACCTTCATGTGGAACTGCTGTCCCCCTTTTACCTCCCTTTTTTGTTGCTGCTCGTTCAGCAGATAGAAGGTGACACGCAGGATGAATCCTGCCAGCGGAGTGAAAACACTGACAAACTGTCGCTGATGACTCTGCTGTCATGCAGCAGCTTAGCGGGACTGTTTACCTGAAGAGGTTTCAAGTCAACTCCCGCCCTCCACACACACACACACACACACACACACACACACACACAGTACATGAGGCTTACAAATGCATTTCTTCTTTTCTTTTTCTGGGGACTTTTCCTTTCTGGCCCCATAAAATCAAAGACAAACTGCCCCGGTCCTCATGTGCTGGCTGGCAGGGGAACAGTTGTGTGTCGGAGAAAGTCGCTGGAGTTAATTAGGAGAGAGGTCTGCTGTCTGTTTAGAGCAGAGACAGCCAGCCGGCAAGACAGTGCAGAGAGATTAAAGCCCTGCAACACAGAGAAGAAGAAAGACAGAAAGAAAGAAAGAAAGAAAGAGAGAAAGGCCCGGCGCAAAAAGAGAAACAAAGATGTTTCCGCTCCTCAATCAGGACGACGGACTAGAAACAATCAAAGGCTGGCGGAGGCAGAAATGAAATGTCGTGCTGAGACGGGAGCGAGCGAGCGAGGGAAGTCTTTAGAAGGCAGAGTCTGAGACAGAGAGGAGAGAAAAGGGATTAATGGCCGGCGAGCAGGCGGCAGAGGATTCCAGTTTCATCAAGTTTTCTCTCGGCTGAAAGCTCGGCGGGCCGGTTTTGATCCTCTGGGCGACGGCAGACTGGAGTCCAGGCGATTCAGTTTGAGTCCAAAAAGAATGTGTTAATTACACGTGCACGTTTTTTTTCTTTCTTTTCTAAGCGTGGAAAGAGAGGAATTTTAATTGAGTATTGAATAGTGATTGAATGGTGCAAGCTGCCGTCGCTGCCAGTCCCCCTGCAGTGGCAAGAATGCAGATCGCAGCCGTCTCAAGGCGACGGAGGAAGAGGGGACGCAAAAGTTTTAAGAAAAAGAGCGAAACAAACTGACAGACTCCAAAACACTGAAGCTCACACAGCGTCTTCCAGGAAGAAGAAAATCCTGCTGCTCTCTCTCTCTCTCTCTCTCTCTCTCTCTCTCTCTCTCTCTCGCTCTCTTAGGTCACTCGCTTCCAGGAAGAGACAACAAACGTCAGCTCGCATCAGGCCTCGCATCCTGAGGCAGCGGGGCGAGTAATCCGCGGTTCAAGGGTCCGACGTGGGTTCAAAGGTCACATATTGAGTCTGTCCTCGCCGCGACGTTCATCTCTGACACCTTTTGAAGACGGCTCGTAGATCATGGTGGGGAGTCCTCCGTGTCAAAGCGAGACCTTGTGTAACAAGGACCATCCTTCCCCCCCTGTGTATGTGTGTGAGTGTGTTTGTGTGTGTGTGTGAGTGAGTGAGTGAGTGAGGAGGACATCGACAGCCCCAGATTGAGCTCACATCCTGGATCATTTTCTTCTTGTCACTGGTTGTTTTGTCTCCTTAAGTTGTGCAGTAAAGGAAAAAAAAAATACAACAAAAATACAACAACAACAACACACAAAAAAAAAAAAAAGGTAAGAAATGGATGGCTGATTTCTCACCTGGAATCAATTTTAGTTCACTTACCTTCAATGCGATACGGGGTAAACCTCACTGATGTACATGAGTGAGTTGTACTTTGCATTGTGGGAAAACGTCCTCACAACAAGCACAACAACACACAGTCGGTCACAGGTTATCTTGTTGCAGCGAGGGTCCTAGATCAACTCCAGCAAATAAAACGACGGGGGCTGAAAGTTCCGTCCAGCAGTGACTGGCAGCTGACCCACGGCTTGTTGCCGGGCAGATTATATCAGAGCTGTTGGTCACACAACACCGGGTCGCTTCTTGTTCCTGCTGCAAAACAAAGATCAGGCCGAGTTCAATCCACCTTCTCCCGAATAAGAACCGGCTCCCTGTTTCAGGAAAGTGTTTCAAAGCAACTTTGCACAATTTTTGTCGCCTGTCAGCAACACGAAGAACGCGGCCAGTTCTCAACCTGAGGGGGCCGAGGAGAGCTTCTGACGTGGTGAATTAGAATTTCTTTTTTTTTTTTTACTGGGAACCAAGCACAATAAACTCTTGTTTTCCTTGAGAGAGCTGAAACCACATCTCCCCACAAGCCTCCTTCATCTCTCTCCACTGTGCTGCAGCCTCGCCAAACAAGTCGTCTGCACGTGATCCAGCATTTCAAGGCAAAGAGCAAACGTGAGCGGCCGTGAGCGCCTGCAAGCGTGCTGCAAGATCCGGATATCTACACACAGATATCCCTCCTCCGACAACTCGGCCTTTCTCTCTATCTTGGCCATCACAGTTTCTCCTTCCATCCTCTGACTTTCTTTGTGTTCCCTCCCGTCTGGCCGTCCGTCCGTCTGTCCGTCCGTCTGTCGCTGTGACTTTGTGAATTTGTTTGTTTTTTTTTTGCATCTCTCTCTTATGTAACGGCGCTCAGGGGACGAGGGCACTTTAATCAATACTTCAAACACAACCTCCCTCCACCCCCCAGGAGTTGCTCCAAATGCCACGTGACGACATGACAGGATGACATTTGAAGACGGAGGGCTGGGACGGCCCTGAAGTACCTTGTGCTTCCAGCGCCGCTTCACGTCTCTGGGCGGCAGCAGCGGCGGCGGCGGCAGTGGTGGCTGCTGGGAAAGAAAAGACAGCCAGAACACTGATGAGAGAGATTAGAAGCCACTTGGGAGTCGAGGAGGAGGAGGAGGCGGAGGACGAGGAGGAGTAGGAGGATTTTTTGTTTGTTTTTTATTTATTTATTTTTTTAGTGGTGGAGGGAAGGAAGAACAACAGGCGGATGAAAACACACTCGCTCGGGGGACAGGAGCCCAGGGTGATTCATGCGTCTCGCCGAGATAAAAGCCAGACGCCTAAATGGAAATGGAATTATTCATGGCGCGGCATCGGAGGGACGCGAAGAAAAAAAAAAAAGGAAAAACTTTTGTTCCGAAAAGATGGTGGCGCGCGGGCAAGCAGGCAACGACGCGAGCCCCGCTGGGGCGGCAGCAGCGGCGCCTCCGTCCCGTGACCCGGGACTCTTCCGCCGCTGCCACGACCGTTTCTATTTCGGGCCCGACGCGAGTGTAATTGCGTCGCATTCTCTCTCTATAGGTCTATATTTACTTGAACCTCCACCCTTCCCTTCCCTTCCCTTCCCAGCATCCTCGGCGGCAGGGTTAATCAAGTGAAGCCAACGCTGGGACGTCCACCGAGTTATCGCTCTGATGCGCTCCACCGTTATTTATTGCAGCGGGAGGCCTTTGCTTGTATGTCATGATAATTATATGATAAGTGATTGCTGGTGCAGAGGGGGAGAGGTGCTGGTGGTGGTGCTCACGTGCGTGCACGAGGAACACGTGGGGCGTCACATGCAAGACGTGCAGGGAATCGATGCTGTTGCGGAGGAGCGCCGAGTCGTTCATGTGCGAGTCGTTTTGTGTCCCCCCGCAGCCGCCGTGCTGCCTTGCACCTCCGGGCCTCGTTGTCGCCGCCGCCGCCGTCCCACAGCTGACCCAAATCTTTCAGCCACATCCCCCCCCAGGGTTCTACATCATCCCCGACAAGACCAGCGCACGAGTGGACTCGGTCGAGCCCAGCAATGTGTGTTTCTGGGTTCCGGACACGTCGCTAACCTGGTTTTCGCGCTCGCCGTCGAGTCATTAATCTGAAATGGAGAAGAAGGAGGACGGCAAATTAGTCCTATTAGTTATTAGTTACCGTCAGGTCTTGGGGAGCAAATGAGCTGCACTCAAGTCACTGACTCATAATTAGAATATCGCCAACTTGATGGTTGCTGAGATTTTGTCACGGATGAGTGTAATTTGTTCTTGTTGATGCCACAAGACGCCATCAGCTCGGTTCAGTTTTCATAAGAGTGCAACTCATTCACCAAAACACATTTCCATCTCTCAGTGTTGACTTTTTGAAAAAACATTCAAAGTGAGCATAAAACCTTTTTGTGAATTAAATATTTTTTATTTCCGCATTTCCATCATTTTGTATGTAATGCAATAATCAAAATGTGCACAAAAGGAGGACGACACTCCAGCCAGTGACTGATTTAATTCAACCAGACACATTACTGCATCATAAACTATGACAATTTAGTTTTGTTTTTAGTATTTTATCCCACTTGTCAAGAGGAGCAGAGTCAGAAAAATAGGCTTCATGACAGCATACGAGTGAGATTTAGTAGGAGGATAACATAATAAATAAGATGATAAGATAATAACAGTGACCTCATATAAGATGATAAGATATACACTCATGGTGGAGACACCATAAAACGTCTGTAAATGTGTTTGGAGAGTTTGGTTCTCCACCTCTCTGGCTGCAGGAAGGAACTCAACGCTCACAGAGCAGCTCTGCGTCTGACTGAAGTGCTAATTAAGAGTGGTGGTACATAGATGTTGTACATATGATAGACTAAAGTGTAGGCGGTGGCCACAGTCTTAGCAGCTCTTAAGAAGTTTATCCAGAAACACACAACCTACTCATAGTAACAGATCACCATGTTCCAGCTCTGACTCACAGACGAATCACAGCGATTCCCTTCCAGGAACAGAACATCGCTGGTGCATACACACCAGTCTGAACGAGCTGTTCTTTTCTTTTGTCTAATACAACAGTGGGCACAGAGAGTGGCAGCAATTTCCATGGCTGAAAAAGGAGCAATTTTGTTCCTCCTCTGTGACGACCGCCGTGTGTTCAGTCAGCGAGGCGTGAGCGTTTTAGAGATCTTAGTCACCGCCGTGAGCGAGAGCTGCGGCAGGTGAGAGGGAGGGGAGTCAAGACACGGACAGTGATGAGAGGCTTTCAATGAGTGTCCCTGTGAAATTCTTTAAAGGTCACTCCTTTCTAAAAATCCACTTTTATCAGCAATATTTTCGCCCCAAAAGGGAAAGGAGAAAGGAAAGTCTTTGGAGCGTTGCGTTAAAGCATTTGCTTTATAATTTAGCACTATGTGATGTCACAAAGGGTCGTGGTGGCTCACTTGTAGCTCTCCCAGGTTTGGTGCAACACCCCCAGTCTGGTGTTTGTCTCCCTCAGAACATGTGGAAGGTCCAAGAAAGCATCAGTTTTTTAATCTTGATGTCTTTTTTTGTGGGAGGCAGTAAACAGACGGCTAAATAAGCTGAAGATCTCTTCGGAGTGGGTTTAGTGGTTGCTCTGCCGGAGCAGGGGTTTTAACATGAAGACTAAACGACTGGTAAAATATGGGACTGAAATGTTTTCAATTGTGTATCGGAAGCCATGAACCAAATCTGATTAACCAAAATCATAATTCAGGTCTCATTGCACAAAAACAGCTGGAATGATTCCTGGTGATGGCTATGAAAGGATTTTGTTTTAGTCAAAAAATTTAAATTGCCACCACAATTTGAAAATGTCCTGGAAACACGAACTAACGATCCAAAGTCCCCCCCATCGTTCGTTCCAGACCGACCAATTGGATCTTTCGCTGGCAACACAACCCACAGCAACAACTTGTGTGTAATAAATAACTTTCATTATAACAGCAAAGTGAGCAAAACTGCAAGACTGCTTGTCTTCTTATCAAAGGCACTAAACGAACTTTCGAAGCAGACAGCAGGATGTTGTGTTTACTGCCCTGCAACCGGCACGGCTCCTGTACCTACAGGGACAAAAACATCACGTTTGCAGGGTCGCAGCCTGTCTGGAGCTCTACCTGCCACGCCATTAATAAGCGTTGACCACATTCCAACTTTGTTCTCTTTCTGACTATGAGCACAAAAGTGCATCTGATGACCTTTTGAGCGATAAAAACAGTATTAAAACTGGATATACGTATATATATTTTTTTTTGAGTGAAGGAGATCTCAGATACCATCTTTCATTTAACTTTTAATTAAAGGAGGCGTCCTTGATATGAAAGCCGGGGATGGTGGGGAATAAATTTGAATATAAACTATTGCTTCTGATGTTGCAGCTGATGTGCGCTTTGTGGATGATGATAGTTTGGAGACACGATGTTGTTTCTGTAGTTTGGCAACTTGGCAAATTAAACCGCAGATGAGCAAATCACCTATTGACAGGTGATGTTCAAAAGTACTGATTTCCATTACAATCTGACACCATGTAAAACTAAAGGTGGGAAACGAGGATATCGATACTTTTACAAAAGCTCAGTGTGCTCAGAGAAGGGAATTTTAACATGCAACTTTGTGTTGCATTAGAGCTACACATTGCCACTAAATCTCAGATTATCTAACAGGAAGTATTCCACGTAGATACAAGAAAGGGTCCTCAGCTAATATCGTTAGTATAGATGTATACTTGAATTTTAAGAGGGTAAAGCGTGTTGACACTTGGAATAAATCAAAAACAAAGCCTTAAACGACCTTCTCTTTGTGAACTGCAAATACAATCTCGTGTAAGGAAGGTCTGAGATCCGCTTAAAAAAACATAAAAGAGTGCGTTCACACTATATTTCCACTGGACTGCTGTGGTGACAAATGCCCTGTTGTCACGCCTGCCCTCGTCTTTGTCACGTCCACTCGGATCCTCAGATCAATCCAGCCTGCAGGTGTCTCATCCATCAGGGCCGCAGCATCGCTCCACGACAATATTCAAAGTGCGCTTGCAAATCAGCGTTAATTTCATCTGGACGGGGCAGGGGCGGGACCGCTAGCGCAACGATGATAAACACTGCTAATCCCCCTCGTGCGCTCGGTTGCGGATATTAGAATTGCAGAGTTGATCCATTGATCATTTCACAGGGGGATTAGCGACAAAACGCGGGAGTCCACGGGGGCATTGTCGGCGAGCTTGTCGCCGCTGCCAGATAAAATTTTGTAATTGCCGCAAGTTTTTTCAATCCTGACGACGGCCGGATGTCTCCCGCGACCTCATGGTCGGCTGCGCGGCTTGATGGCGAGATGTAATCGCTCGTGTCTGACTCGCGGGCGTAGTAGCGGGGAAAGAGGAAAAAGTATTTCTGCACCTCCGGCTCTGAAACTGCCAGCGGTGTCGTATATGAGATGACTCCGCTGCAGCACCTATGCCACGATGAAAGGCCTGACCTGGCCGCGACTCGCGCAACTTAATTATGGCAGCAGATGTACGCGGAGCTGAGGGAGCAGCCTAAACTGTTTGTCTGCATTCGGCCCCAGTTCATTTAGCTGCTGCCTCCGGGGACCCTGAGCTCTTTATTATGAATGAGGCGCCTCATTGATGTGCCTCAAAGTCAGAAGCTCATTAGAGCTAAATACTGCGCGCTGGCTGAAGTTGCATCCCGATGACTCCGGCAGCGCTGACACCCGCCGCACTGCCCTAAATCCACTGCTGCCGAAACCAAATGAGGAGCGCGTCTGCTTTAATCAGGTGAAAAAAATCTCGACTGTGACGCGGAGAAGAGTTAGACTCATACGTAAAGAAATTTATATAGTAAATTTCAACCAGAGATTTTAGATGACCTGCAGAGATATCAGCAGGTGACCTACCTTAGTTTCGCTAGCTACAATTTGATGTAATTTCCAGACCGTAAGAAATTCACTTTGTTTCAACACTGTATCTAACTGTTCTGTACTGAATACATAGTACTTTTAGTGCATGAGTGAGTCAGAGTTAAAAGTTGTTAAAATGCACAGTCAGCGCTAACTGTTGCATGAAAAGCGTCCAAATTAGCTACATTGTGCTACGGCGTCGCTGCAGCTGCGTCGTCACGCTTGTAAAAAGCTCGAATCTGATTTTTACTGCGTCGCTAAAGGCGGCGCGGCACCAGAGCGCGCGGCTCTAATTAACCCACACGCTCCGTTACAGCCGTCCGTGATGTGTTACCTTTTAACCACAGCTGCTCTTACATAATCAGCTGGGCTACCGCGGCCCGGCTGTCGGTAACACTGTGCTTCCAAACGCGCTCCGCGGTACAAACGGGAGCCGCTCTTTGCTTTTGTTTGAA
Source organism: Thamnaconus septentrionalis (assembly GCA_009823395.1). NCBI lineage: Eukaryota > Metazoa > Chordata > Actinopteri > Tetraodontiformes > Monacanthidae > Thamnaconus > Thamnaconus septentrionalis. Next base: position 4,817,295 of record CM020508.1, on the reverse strand, counting down.
TAATTTAGCATAATAATTTAGCATAGTACGCATAATAACCCGCGAAGATGCTTTTTCCCCCTCCTTTCTCACCCTTTCAAATGGGATTTCACAAAAGAGACTGAAATGAATTCAGCGCTTGCAGATCGGAGCCTCAGCAGTTCACTGCTTTTACTTTTAATGGTCCTGAGGTCCAATTTTGCGCGTCCCTTTTGTTTGGGCAGCCAGCGAATTTACTAAAAACTCTAATTTATTTATTGCCCTCCTTCATTTCGTGCTACTTTGCGCGCTACGTTAATAAGGCGGCCGTTGGGCCAAGGTTTGGCTGCAGGAGAGAAGGAGGTGGGGGGGGGAGTGAGGGGAGGTGTTTACGGCGTTGAGAAGAGAGAAACGTGCACAAGGCTCCCTGGAGGGTTGTTAACATGTTTATATGGGGCCGGTGTCACCACTCCTCTTTCTCCTTCAATTGACTTATCGATCCGCTTTTAATTACGCAACAATTTTGGTTTAAAAATAGACTTTGGCTGCAGTCGATATGTTCCATCATTAGCCTGGAGTACAATCCCGCCAAGCTGCCGTCCATCCATTCCCCGGGATTAGGAGCCACCTGAATGGGATTAGCACCCGTCCAATGGCTCACCAGTGGCTCCCTCCTGATGTCAGAAAACCACTGGGGGGTGGGGGTGAGGGTGGGGGTTGTTAAATGGCCAATCTGTAACATTTAAGAGCAATCTATTGGCTCTGCGCCTTTCATGAACTCCTGCCAGTAGTTTCAGGAGTGCAGCTTGGCGGTGAGCAAGGTCACGCTGGGATTCAAAAGTTCACGCAAAGGCTGCGATACAACACAATATACTCCACACATACTGAACCTACAAGCTAAAAAAAAACAAAAAAACACTATCAGCTTCAGAATCCACAAGCATCAGGTGCAGTGTGGAGGTACGAAAGAGGTGAGAGACATTTTTTTGAACTTTCTTCACTTCAGATGCCACTAAATCTTACACACTCGACCTTTGAAATACAAATTCTGCTTCTCATCTATATTTCGTAGTCATTTGAGTTTGCGTAAGTGCCTGAAAGTGTGTGTGTGTGTGTGTGTGTGTGTGTGTGAGTGTGTCCTCACTTGCCGTCTGCCCGCGGTTCGTCTAAATGTCTTTGTTCTGCACCAACCTTGCTCTGTCACTGTGCAGCACAGCAGTGCTGGCAGCTAAAACAGTAGGGCCGCGGCATTCGGGTGAACCTGGGTAGTCTGTCTTCAAGTGTGTGTGTGTGTGTGTGTGTGTGTGCATGTGCGCGCGCCACAGTGGGTGGGGACATGGCTTCCTTGAATCCCCAGGGACATGTTAAGCTCACAGTTAACTGGCATTTTATAATAATCCTGCTACAAAAATACACAGAAGAGGGATTAAGAGAAGGCAGTGGGATGCAACATTTTACTAAACACTGACTTGCGCACGCGCGAGTGTGTGTTTGTGTGTGTTGTTTACGCAGGCTGAATGCTGCTGCGACTACTGCTGCTGCTGCTGCGACTACTGCTGCTGCTGCTGCTGCTGCGCGCCTTGATGTTTAGTAACCGCCGGCGTGAGTGTTCATGATAGGTCGATTTTCTATTTATGTCCGAGTGCCCGCCCACCGCTTCGTACTCTCAGTGATGCTCAGCCACACGTCTGGCTGACGTCACAGGACAGCCACCGGGGAGGTCAAGGCAAGGAGGAGGAAGAGGAGGAAGAAGCGGAATGGGTGGATGTGTGACCTCACTTGTTCTGGCCTGCTGCTGCGGTGGAGGACTTGGATGTTGCACATTTAATCCCTTTATTCTCGCGCCCGTCGGGCCGCCTTCGCCTTCTGCTCCGCCAGCAAACCGCTCAGCCTCCAGATTTCCCGCCGTCTCCAGCCCTTTTGTTCCCTCGGTCAGCTCTGTCTCCACTTTGAGATGTTGGAACTCTCTTTTGCTCAGACTTCTTGCTCAGTGTCTCTGCTTCTCCTCCACACACACACACATATATACACAAACACACACACACATATACACACACACCAGAGCTACTGTTATTCTTTATCTGACTCTGACCCTGTTTCTGCTAAGCTCTTCTCAGAACCCCGGGGCAGTGCTGCCTCAACATCGCATCTCATGCAAAACCTCATCCAGTGTGTGTGTGCGTGCGCGTGCGTGTGTGTGTGTTTGTGTCACAGAGATCTTGTCACTAGACAAGACAAAGACACCATGTTGTAAATGGAAGCAAAAGGCCGTGTCATTCATGGAGACGAAGCCCTTTTTGCGGCGACTTTACAGCTGTAGTCTTCGCCACCTTTGCGTCGTATCCACAGTGGTAGTTTCGCTAATGATATGCAGGCGCGAAAACACCCGGAAATGCAGCGCCTGAGGAGTCAGAAGCGCAATTGGCACTCCAGTAACCTGAACGCACAATAGATCTACTGAGCGCTCCTGTGCACTCAGCACATTACGGCCGCGGATCAGAAGGCAGTCAAGGCTCGTCAGTATATTTAAATATATTTTTTATATATCTTACAGTTAGCGCCACCTGAGTGCCATTTTTAGCCGTTTAGTGGCTGATCTGATCGGTCAGTGCAGGTTTCAGGTGTAAGTGAACTTGTAACTTATCAATGTTTCGCGTTCTTAAAAAATAAATCTATAAAAATATTTATTTTATATAGGATAAGGCGTGTCTGTGTGTATGCATGCATGATATTTTTCTATATACACCCCTCATTATCAGCTCTTCAGGGAGGAGAGAGTCGCTCTGACAGCAGAAACACTGACAGATGAATTGACTGGCGTTGTTTACGTCCGTCCAAGTACGTGCGGACGTGAGTGCAAACTCTGTGTGGATCCGGATTTCCAATGAGGCATATTTGCATAGAAGGGGCTGTCATTATGCGCAACATGACTCATTTCTGCCGCTTTTCACCTTTGCATCCGCTCTGTGGATAGGACGCACTGTTTTTGCCGCTACTTGCACGGATTTCCTGGCGTAAAACCCGGTTTAAGTTAAGCTTCCAGATTTTTTCAGGCGAGTCTCTGGAGCACCGCGTGGAAAAACGTTTGTGAGAAATGAGCTGCATGACATTGACCTACATTTGATTTTTTTTTTTTGGTTTGTGAAATGGACTTTATTGTTTGTTTAATCTTATTTAACCGGGATGAGTCCCTCTGAGATTCAAAAAACTCTCTTTCAAAGGGAATCCCGGCTGAACCGGGCAATGTTTAAAGGGACAGTCGGCCGTTTAGGTATTGTACTCAGGAACATTCGTCAGCGTCTTTTGTCTCCAACCAGCCGGCCCAGTCTCTGACCTCTGACCTCTGCCACTGCTCACTGGATATGTTTTCTCTTGTTGGGACCGTCCTCCCTCTGGAAACCCTGGTTCTGATGCTCACTTGGAGAGGCAGCAAGTTGCCTTCACCGCGTCCTCGTGTCTGGATGCAGTGAGTTACTGCCACGTGATTGGCTGTCATTGCCTTACAGGTGTGCCTAGAAAAGCGGACCAGCAGGATGTCGTTTTTTTGTTTCCATCACGCCGAGGAGAGAGAGACTTTCAGCTGCAGCGGGACAACAGGTAACAGGTGCGCTCAGCGTCCGGCTGCCTTTTCATCCGCAGTTTTCCTTTGACACGGCGGTCGCTCGGGTCACCGTGAGACTACAAAGCCTCCTGCCTCGGGCTGAATGAAAGCCATCACGACGCAGCACATCAAAAGGCCACTTCAGCTGCCGGTGGAACAGCTGCCGAGGACGGCGGCCAGAGCGCCGCGACCCGACTCCGTCACGGCGACGCGGGGGGGGGGAGGGTGTACACTGGGGCCAATCGATAGGACACGGGATTCACAACGCGGAGGCATGAAATTAAAAAACTATTTGCAGGAAGAGATGCCAGATCTCACACACACACACACACGCGTCTGATTAATCCAATTTGCTGCCGCCCGCTTCGTCTCTCGCTCGAGAAATTTTCCTTCTCCGCCGATTTGGAAAAGCAGAAGATTCTTCGTTTTCCAATGAGTTTTTTTTTTTTTGGGGGGGGGATCTTCAAAGACCTCAGCGATCAGAGTGAGGCAGAGCAGGGCGGGAGGAGGGAGAGGAGGAGGGAGGGCGGTGTTATGTTTGCGGATATTCATCGGGGCTCAATTGGTTCCATCCTCCGCCCACCCGAAAATGATGCTCGCCGTCGGAAAGGATCAACACACAAACACGCCGCCATCCCCATCGCCCCCCTTTCGCCCGCCTTCGTTCGCGGCTCGGCAGCCCGGCCTGCTCCCGTTCGCATCGCATCGCATCAGCGTCCCGGCGCATCATGTGCAACCACTGTCTAATAAAAGGATGAGAGGATTACGCCCGTGATGAGCGACTCCGTCTGTCCACATTCTTGTAAGTCCCTGGTCATCTGGAGCGGTTGCATCACAAGCCCAATTTAATCACCTCCCTGACCCCCACCCTCCCGAAATACTTTGAAATGATTGGAGTCAAACCAGCGTGGCTCCCGATGACAGGCCTTTTTTATTCGGGTTACTGTATCCTGCAACCTGATCGCACTCTTACATAATAGCTCCTGGTGTTATGAAAGACGGAGGACACAGTGCGAGCTGGGATGAAACTGGGTTTTTCATGGTCGCACCGCAGATTCGGGTGCGAGTGTGAAGCGTGAAGGCGGTTTTTGCGCTGATCTCCGCAGGCCGGGAGGTCTTTGTGGTTGAGCAGCGCTGGTTGGCTACGCCACGGAGATCAAACGCGAAAGGCTGAAATGCCACAGCATCAAACGCTTTCAGACCCGAACGCACCTTCCCGATGATGGATTTTTTTATTTTATTTATTTATTTATTTATTTTTCCAGGCCGTATTTAATCGACTGGCTGCGCCGCCGTCACTGAAGGCGACTTGAGTGACATATGGGGTTGGCAGGGGTCGCTGGTTGCCTCTCGCACTGGAGCAGGATAATGAGACAGTCCCGCTGTCAAGCATCTGTGGCCCTGCTCCGCTTTTCCTTTTTTTTTTTTTTTCCTTGAACACACACACACACACACACGCACGCACGCACGCACACACACACATCTAAGTTTTGAGAAACTGGCAGACATACTGTATGTAAGGTCATTTTCAGGTCTTTATTTTTCACCCTGGTTGCCAACAGAGCAGGATGCTGTGTCCAAATAAACCCCACAATCTCCACAAACACTTTCAGCCTCCCAGGCTTCCTGCTAAATTAATGAATTTAATCTCCACAATACATCCTTTCATCAAAAATGTTTTGCTAACCATCCATGTTGTATCAATGGTTTTGCAGCGTAGCAAACCTGTTTTGATTGAAATGCTCATTGGATCTCCAGTAAAGACTATTTTTAACCCTCTGTTTAAGGCCTCCTGCTAAAGCCTTTTAGGTCTTCCACACGTTGGGAAAGACACAAAAACAAGGCGGTCTCAGAGGGCAAAGCTGACACCTTGGAGGTTTGGTTATTAACCCAATGCTCTTTATGACATCACAAAGGATTGTTTCCTAGAACTGGTTGGTGAAGCAAGTCACATTCAAACAAATATTGAAAAAGCAAACAACAAACAGCTGGACTTTGCTTGTCTCTCGCAAATGCATTCACACAAAAAAAATAATTTTTAAATTGGATTTTTGCACAAAAATAAAATTGGATCTTTAAAATAAGCGTCTACGCCGACATTTCATTTGGACAATAAATACATGTCAGTGTCTGATGAGTAAGTGGAGGCTGCAGCAGTGCAGACAGAGGTTTTTGTGCATGTCAGTGTGAAGGTGTCGCCCCGCCAGCCGCCAGATTAGCTGCATTTGTCTTCATTTGCCGGCCGCTGTTAGCCTTGTTAGCGGCTGGAGCGGCGCCGCTCTGCTCCGGCAGCCCAACGCCGAGCCTGCCGACCTGTCTGGATGTCTCTCTTCTCTTTTTTTCTCATCCCTTGCTCTCCCTTGTGCCTTTTCCCATTTGTCCGCCGCTCGCTCCTCATCCTGCATTCCGCCCGCCGTCGCCTCCCTGTACAAATGTCTTCCTCCTTTGTTGCCGTCTGGCCCGTGTGTCACTGTGACATTTGACAAATCGCGCGGCGAGCAGCACTTTCCCTTCGCCCGCCCTTTTGACTGATGGTGTTCACACCAGTGATTATTTCCTACAGAGTGGCTGTCAGGAGCGGCACAGACACACAGGCGTGTCCTGCAACCTCACACCGTGGGCCGAGCTTTCTTTCCCCGTTTTTTTTTTTTTCTTTTTTCATGTCAGAAGTGGCGCCCTCTGTGACACTCGGCTAATGGCTTATTGAATATGTCATTATTCCCCCGTATTATTTTGTCACAGTTGGGAAAATTAAAATCGACTGCCCTACTTTATCACCCCGGTTTGGATTTTTTTTCCATCTTTCAAATGAACAACGATAACAGAAAAGCACGACACTTCAGCCAAAACTGCTCCGCGACTTCCACCCATCTCCGATGAGGCCGTCGGAAGCAGGTGATGTTGGATGGGGGTATGTGGGTGGTGCAGGTATGGCAGGTGGGGTGGGTGGTGTCATCACAGGGCAACACTGAACAGGCAGTTCACTTCAGTTCAGTTCAGGGGCCATGAATAAGAAATGACTGAGGCTGCAGTGGGTATTTTGGCTGCAAACATGGTGTTAACATCACGTCAACAAGATAAAATTGGTCCTCCCGAGTCTTTGTGCGGAAACGTGTTGTATTTGTCCTCTGTTGTCCTGTTAGATTTGATTCTACAGCCAATAAAACTGCACTAAAACTCAAACAATGAGTGAGGTGTCAATCTTGCGGAAACTGTGCCTTTACCGTATGAGCTCCTGTCCGTCGGACGCTTCCGTTCTCTTTTTTTACGTGGAAGTGAAGAGCACTCGTTTGTCTGCGGGCCACTCAGAGTGATGAAATGCCAAACTCTATTACCGCCGTGAATAAGAAACAGGAGCGGGAACGTCGCTTGAGAGATGTTCAGTCTAGTGGATTTCAGACGCCACCTCGAATCAGGAAGCCAGGGAAGATCACCCTGGGAAATTGAAAGTGTTCGGCTTGGAGGACGCGTTCGTCGCAGGTGGAAAGGCACGACCTGTGTGTAATGGGCCAGAGTGAGAGGACGTGGAGGAGGAGCGGAAAATATTTCTTCTTTTAATCAGAAACAGGGTGAAAAATGTTTTTCCTTTTAGCTCGTTGAGTCATTACACAGTCAGTCAAGTCGACAGCGTTGCTGCCGTTCGCCTCCATGGGGTGAATCAGCCTGACAAAACGGGGGCAGAACAGCATCCTGTCGCACAGTGTGCGAACCCTGCAGCAGGTGGAAAATATAAAGACGTTGCTGATATGTTTTGATTTTGATTTTAAGTAGACAGAAAAACAAGAACAGCAACTTTCCTTCAGAAACCTTGTTCAGCTCCAGAAATGATCTTCAGGGAAAGTTTTCAGCTCGGTTTCAAACGACGTTCTAGTGCTGCTGTTATTGTTATTATTGCAGGGGGGGAATCAAGGTGCGCTGCCTGTCACTTCCACTTTCCCCTGAAGTTCCGAGGCCTGATGTTTGAATCACAAACCTGATCTAATGAGCACACTAGAGTGAGATTAGAATAAAAAGTTGAAATTTGCCTACATGTGTGTAAAGATAATGTTGCACTTGCTGAGGTCCGGTAAATTTTTGCAGCATATTCCGTGGTGTCATGTACTTATTATTGTAGAGCTGTTGTAAAACTTAACTTGACTCTTGATTAAATGATGGGCTGAGCTGAAGCGAGCCGCGCAGACAGCACGTTTGACTCGTCATTGTGCAAAAAAACCTTGCGTGTCACTGTGATTTAGAAGCACTCGTTACCTGGGATGATTTGATGAATGTGTCCGAGTTGGCTGAGGGAAGAGGAAAAGTGGGCCACTTGCCACTCAGCGAACAAACTAAAAACTAAACTCAAACCCAGCAGCCGTCAGGGTGCGGTGAGGCAGCGGAGCAGACATTTCTTATTCATACAGAGGCAAACGGCCTTATTTATAATTCTGCCAGGGCTGCTCAGAGCTGTTCGGGGCACATAAAGTCTCTTCTTATTTTCCTTCATGAGCCCTAATGGATGCTCAACATGCTAGGACAAAAAAACAAATACGTGCAATAGACTCCGTATTCTCTCTCTCTCTCTTTCTCTCTCTCTCTCTCTCTCTCTCTCTCACACACACACAGACAGACAGTCTTTTTTGAATGACGGTGGTGGGGGGGGGTCGTCTGCGGTGGCTGCTTCATCATGACCTTCCATCTCTTCTGCAGTCAAGCCTCCGACAGCCTTTGCATCGATGCCATGAAATATAGATGCTGTTTTTCAAGACTTTTACCGCCACTGGAGACGGGACCAGAAGCTGACGGAGAAAGCACTATTTAAAAAGAGAAACTTTTTTCCATTGCCTTTGTGCAGAGCCGCTCCTCTGTCCCTCCTCTCTTCTGCCGTCTGAATTCAAATCACAGCTGAGGGAGCCAGAGCGAAGTGGGCCAGAGGAATATGAAGCACATCCGGGAGCGGAAGAGGGGAGTTCGGTCGGTGTGTGTGTGTGTGTGTGTGTGTGTGTGTGTGTCTGTGAGTGAATGTGTGGGAGAAGTAGAACGAGAAACAGTGCCAGTGTTGCTGCTCCTGCTGGTGTTGGACTGGTTTCACCTGCACCTCAGAGTGTTTAATAAACTTGGGCAGCGGCAGGGAGGAGACGAGGACTCAGACAGGAAGTCGGTCCAGGTGCGACACAACGCAGAGGTCAAAGGGCGCAATGCAAACAAACAAGCGCGTCCCAGCAGCGCCGCGGGAAGTCACACCCGAGGTTGTTACAATTCCAGCGGCTGCGGCTCCATTTTCTCCAGGCGTCACGGGGGCCATGACTCACGCAGGGCGGCTCGTCTGCAGCACCTGCGGCTCGTCAGCGTGAGGGAGGATGAAACCGGGGAGGAGGAGGAAGGGGTGAAAAGAGAAGAAGAAGAAGAAGGCCACGTCTAAAAAAACAACGCGCACACTGGTAATGAGTGTTTTGGTGCAAAGCTGCATGGCCTGCAGGCGCTTTAACGAGAAGCAGCCGCTGTCAACGGGGAGCAAAACCACAACACAGACAAGAGCCCCCGGACAAGCAGCAGGTATTACTGCACAGTGTGCAGATTATACATGATGACAAGATACTGAGGTGATGTTTAATGTGGTGAACACCAACCCTTCTGTTTATATATGAAAAAAACTTCACCTTGGCTCATTGAATCTGTTTTTCTCTTGGGAAAATATCCACTTTTTGTGTTTTTGTAAAAAATAATAATAATAATAATAATTTAAATTTTAAATGCTAATTCAAACCACCCCTCTCCACTCTCTCGAACGCTCGCTTGCAAATCCATTTTCTCCCAAAACTCCCAGAGCCGGTTTGGGCAGTCCTCCTGTTTACCTTTCCCCTGGCTCCGCCCCCTCCACCCACCTCTGCTCTGTCACTTCCTGGTCACCTTGGCCTGCTAGAGGTGAGCAGGTTCCGAGCTCAGCGCGGGAACGGCTGAGCCAAGGCGCAGAATTCCCGGGAGAGCTTCGCCCGGCTGAAATTTCTCCCCGCTGGAGGCCCCGGCAGTCGATGGGGGAGGCGGCGTGAGCGGCCGGGACAAAGTCCTCTTTACTGAGTCATTTAACTCCCCTTCCCCACCCCTCCCCCTGCACCTCCCCTGTGCGAGAGGTTTACTGTTACACCCACAGCGGGACTTTACCTGTGCAGGTGAGCTGCGCTACTCCCAGGGAACGTCGCTCAGGAAGTCATGTAAGTAAAAACTTTCTTCCCGGGTAAAAGCCTGTTTAAAAAATGTTTCCTCTGTGTGGAATCTGGGCTGGAGCAGTTGTGGTGGTGTTTTTTTCTTCTTTCTGTTCACCTCGGCTGCACTACGCCGCCTGCTGATCATTAAGGTGGATGTGTTGTGTTCAATGTTAAACCGCCAGTCTGAGCCGGCGCTCCGTGAAGCCTGGAGCTGATCCACTTGGACATCCTGACGTTCAGAGACTCCCGCTGGATTCACATCTGGCCGCAGCTGTTTCCTCACACGCAGGTGTCCGGACCAGCTCGGCCTGGTTGGCTGCGCAGATCGCTGAGAAAGAGAAAGAGAAACACAGACACACATTTTGTTTAGAAGTGAGAGACTCTTTTTGGTTCCATTTTTTTGTCAAAGCTGGAAAAGATTCAACTCCTTGTTGCTGGATTTAAAGCTCACTTTTTTCTATCTTAAAACTGACATTTTGATGCCTCGTACTCGGTAACTAGCTGACGCCACCTTTGACACAACGCCAACGTCTGGGCCGGCATAGCACTGTACACATTTGGTTGCCTGTCCAGCAACCTCACTCCTCTTCTTCCTCACCTTCTCTGACACATCGTTATCTTCTTCTTTGGCAACCATGATCATTTGGGAAACTTTTGCTAGCTAGAGGACAAGAGGTGTTGATGTTGGTGCGGGAAGTGTTGTTTTTTTTAGGTCGGTGCCGGGCAGGCAACCCAAACATGTGGTCCAGTCAGTCCAGGTGCGCTGCTGGATGGACCACAGGTGTCATTCACTCTCTTACAGGTTAATGACTTGAAAAATATTTTCATCAAGGTGGAAAATCTACCAAGTGACACTTTAATTAGTGTGAGTGACATCTGTATTTCTTTAGATTTTTGCTGCATTTTGGCAACTTGACCATTGCTGTGCAGTAGCTTTATGTAAAATACACTTATACTGTTTTTTTTCTGAAACCACTTTGTTCTCACACACACATATATAAGTTTCTTTTTCTCCCCCACCTGCTTTTATTAGCATGTTGACGCTTCGGAAAGTGTGAAAAACAAGCACCTTGCTGGAATTCCCAGCATTTCAGGGACGTGTCAGAACACGGCCGGTCTGTTTGTGAATGCAGGTTTCCTCCTGTCTTTGCTCGCGCGCCGTCCACGTTCAACGCTACGGGCCTCCAGCAACGGCGCTCAGCCCTGACTGGTTTCTATCTGCTCTCTCTCGCGCCTCGGCCGTCGCTGTGAGTCACCGAGTTCCCCCGCCAATCAGGTTTCCCTTTTCAACGTGAATCAACACAGCAGTTTGCGATCTGAACAGGGCGAGGCCACGCCCGCCCGCGAGAGTCCAGCGATCGGGCGCACTCTCAGACAATGTGAAAGACGCCTAAAGCGCACACAGCGCGGCGCATTAAAAGGGATTTAAAAATCTGATCTGCAGGGCTGAACAGACTAGTTATGCAAAGAAGCGCCGCCTTGAATTTTCACTTCTGTCCTGCTTTTGATCACATTCAAGCTTGTCCGCTCTAAGCCTCGAGCGGGTTCGTGTTTATTCTACACCAGATCGGATCGCGCAAATGACCTCGTCAGGAACGGATCACAGCTGAGTCGCACGAGCCAGCGGCCCTGTTTGGCGAGAGGGTGGAAGCTATCTCAAGCAAACAACTAAACAGCCGAGAATTGACAGCAGGTCAAACACTGAAGCAAACACTTCACATGCCTTTCAATTTTTACAATCCAATGCTGGTTTTGGATTAGTGTCCAAGTGTAATTATTAATGAAAATGTAAACAGCTGTAAAAAAACAAAAAAAAACAAACTCAAAGCTCAAAGGCTGCCACGATGTTGTGCCGCTGTCATAGAAATCATTGCAATCTGGCAAATCCCCCATTTACTGCAGCTGAGATGATGAACAAATATAAGCCAATGAGTGAGAAAGATCCTCTGACATTTATTCAGTGATATGATGAGGCAAATGTCAGGGTGGGACATAAACACCCTGGATGAAATCATCATCAGTTAACTGGAGAAATAAAAAGTGTTTTTAATCATAACAACAGGCTGTATTAATAATTATTAATACTATTCTGAGAAAAACCCTTCCCTTCATTTCTGAGTCTCAGGAATGTCAAAACTCCATCCTTTCTCTCTTTGGTTGACTCCTCTTTTCAGAGGTGTGAGGTTACGACACATTATTCTGGCAACCTTCCCTTTGATATGTCACAAAGGTCATATGGTTTAACATCCAGGTTAGTGGCCACGCCCCCTTAGAGACCACTTTGTTTTCTTCTCCCTTCATGCGGGTGGAAGACCCAACACAGCAGCAGTAGGAGTAGTTAATTTAGTTAGCTAACCCTAACCCAGTGGGAGGCTGTAAACAGAAGGCTAAATATGCTGTTTTCCTGATATCCATGGAGCTTTTCTGGAGTGATCAGGTGGTCAGAGGCAGAAAATATATATATGTAGAAAAAAATAAATCTGAAAGTGGGTAAACTACTGGGTAAACAACAGCAGCAAAGCTGATTTGGTTGTGTAATAACAGGAGATTTTATGGAGCCTCTAAGATTCAACCTGAACTCCTGAGTTGCATCATTCTCCATCAAACCCCTGACCAGAAACTAATCTCGGGGGGGTGAAAGTGAGCGTGACAGCGTGAGATTGGTGTCAGTGGCCTCTCAGGTGTGAACTGTGACATCAGAGGCGAAAAAATACCAGCCAGTGGAAACCAGTCACTGGGCTCACCGTCGCCGTCATTGTCGTGCGGCGGCAGCAGCAGCAGCATTCCAACCTGCGTCAGCAGCCGCTGCTCCTCGGGCCTGGGTGTGTCAGCTGTGTGTGTTTGTGCGAGAGATTGTTTGTGGCGGCACGCATTATGTTTCGACACGTCTTTGCCCGATCCCCGGTGAAACAATGTATTTTTCCCCCGTCAACCTTTATTTCGAGCTGCCTGTCATGGAACGTCGGTTTGATCTGATACCGAGAGCAATTCTGACTCCAGTCGGGACAGATGAGCAGCGTTACCTGTGGCAGAGGCGGATAGATATTTACTCTGCGAACAGAGATCTCACTGTGTCAGGAATTGTCTACAGAGGAGAACTTTCCAGGGCCCCGCGTGAATAAGAATCAGCGTGACAAAGATTCCTCCAACCCAGTTTGATGCCTGGCTGAAAAAAGGAATGAGTCAGCCGCGTTATTGCGATATTGTACTTGAGTGAAAGTGTTATTGTCAGCTGCTGCATTGGCTTAGACAACTTAGACGACTTCACTTTTTTAATGTATTCAGCAAACACACCCGCCCTTCTTTCTGGACTCCAGACACAAGTCTTCTTGTTGTTTTTGTTGTTGTTGTTGTTGTTGTTGTTGTTGTTGTTGTTGTTGTTGTCTGTGGCGATGATGATGATGATGATGATGATGAGATGATGGTGATGATGATGATGATGACAGGTTGTTTTTTTTCCTTCTTGCCGTACACTAGCGTCTCATTAGGCAGCCAAGACCCAACAGTGGGTCCAGAAATAAAAGCAAGAGGTGACGTGTGTCCGACTGAGTCCATCTGTCAGCGTCCATGTGCTGGAGGAGCCCGCTGGTGGCGAAGCATGACGTGTGCGCTGGCATGCTTAAGAGCTTCCAGCAAAAAAATAAAAAAATAAAATACAGACACAGACACACAAAAAAAAATCAAACAAAACAAAACCAAGGATTAGCGGCGATGTCTGTTAGACACGCAGAGCAGCGAGTCAGCAGCCGAGCCGGATCGCCGTCCACCTGTCCTTGCAGCCACTGTTGATGCTCCCGGCAGCAAATCTCAACCGCTTTGATCTCATCTTACCCCAAACTGTGAAAAGAAGAGACAAGTTTGTTGTGCTGCAAACACAGCTGTCGTCCAGATACGCACCAAAAAAAAAAGAAAGAAGCAAAGGAGTCGTTTGTCACGACTTTGGCTCACGAACGTTTCTGGGGTGAAGGACAGCTTCCCGCTTTTTTTTTTTTTTTTCTCTCAGCGATGTGGCGAAGTTGAACTGGGCGACGTGCAGCCCTGGGCAGGTTGTCAGCAATTGCAAATATTGCTCATTTGCAAGTGAGATTACCAGAGATTAAAGGCCCAGTGTGCAGCACTGAGTCGCATCTAACGGTGCAAAAATAAGAGTGCGTGTGAGTGTCTTGCATGGTACGAATAATGACGCAGGGAGCCGAGTGTTTGGCCGCAGTGCTGTTGTTTGTAAGTGCACCCACGTGTTCAGACGATGCAGCAGAGCTTTGCAAGTGACTTCACGACGGTGTGAGAAAATCAAGTTTTTCTCAGAACTTAAAAACAGCCAAAAAACGAAATGCAATGTGTGATTTAAGTTTGTTCTTTGTTTGTTCAAAGCCCAGTGGAATAAACAAAAGTACCAACTGAGTACAAGTTAGAAAAAAAACCTCCTTACAGCTACTTTCTGTATCGATCTGGAAGAAAAACAAAACACTCAACAAATCAAAGAGAAACAAATTCTAGCCAAGATTCCCTGTAGTGGAAATAATGCTTGTCAAAAAACACAAACACAATGCTCGTTTGCCTGACGCATCCTTCCCGCCACTTGCCAACAGGTTTGCGCCGCTGACGTGCCTCTCGCGGGATTAAACGCGCCGGATAAACGTCCCCACCAATGAGAGAGTCTGGCCCCGACGATGGCCGAAGCCTCCGCTCCTCCGCTCTCCCCCTGCGACTACGAGCTGCTGGCCTCGCAGCCGGCGCTGTGCGCCGCATGCGGCCACGCCCACCAGCTGGGCGAGAACCACGAGTACCTGTACCAGGACGAGGTGGACGACGACCTGGTGTGCCACATCTGCCTGCAGCCGCTCATCCGGCCGCTGGACACGCCCTGCGGACACACCTACTGCCAGGAGTGTCTCACCAGCTTCCTGCTGGAGAGCGACTTCTGTCCCGTGTGCCGGACGCCCCTCATGCTGCAGAGCTGCAGGAAGCCCAGCCTGCTGGTGCACAAGCTGCTGGACAAGCTGACGGTGGCCTGCCCCTTCGCCGAGCACTGCAGCGAGCGCCTGCCCCGCGGCGAGCTGGAGGACCACTTTAAGAGCAGGTAGGAACCAATTCAGTGCCATTCAGTTGGGTTTGTACAGAGCGACATGAGAGCAGAATTGTTGCCGGTCACAGGTACAGGTGCCTGAAACACGTTCTGTGTTTGCACTTTCAGCAAATAGAATGGAATGCAAGAGCCTTTATTGTGATCGCACTACAAGTAGTAACAACGCAATTGCAGGTTGAGCTATATTGCACTGTATTTAAAAAGAAAAGGAAAGAAATCACAAGGAGATATAAAAGACACACTGAGGAGGCAGAAAAACTGCTTTTTACATGGCAGAAACTCTGAACAGGTCCTATATTTGTATTTGTGTTTATTTATTTAGCACAATTTAAAACAGTGCAAGGAGGGAACGAAGCCAAAAGGGCTTGTACGGGAAAACTATAATCAAAAACAACAAGCAACAATGTAGAATACATTGAAAAGTTAGGACATAAGCAGACAGGAAGTTAGGACCTAAATTTCAAATTGAAAAAAAAGACAAAGCTGTTGCATCAGCTCGGGACACATGGTGTTATTGTCGTTGTTGTGGCATCAGGGTATCACTGTGGTCAGACGTGTCACTTCTCAAGAAGGCTGTGGGTTCAATTCCCAGACATTGTGCGCTGTGCAGTTTGCATTTTCGCTCCAGCCCCTGGTGAACTGGCGCATAGTGTTGCTGCGCAAGTCTTAGCAGGTTGTGAGTTGAGAGTGTGCGTATTTGTTTGCACCACGATGAAATAATGCCTTGCCCAAGGTGGGACCCAACTTCACCCTGATTTGTGGCATTGATGAGACCAACACGATGGATAGGGTTAGGGTTAGGATGGATGGATGGATGGATGGATGGATCCTGCTGTGGCTGTCCCACAATGCAATGGGTGACCACGACGCGCAAGGCGGTGATGTAAGGTGAAGAAGTAGAAGGCAAAGAAAGAACAACCTGAGGGGAATACGCAGAAGTGATTCAGAACAAATCCTCCTGTTTTGGATCAAAGCGAGTGCGAAGCCACCCTGAGATAAAATCAGAGACTTTATCGAGTCCAAAATCAAGAGCCTGAGCATTTCCCCTTCTGTCCTCTTTACCCTTGCTATCTGCTTAAAAACTTCCCTGACCTGCAGTAAACAAACACGCAAAGTGTATCCGCCGTCATTAACCCGCAGCTCAGATTTTTTTTTTTTTTTTCTGATGGGAAAAGTTCTGCTCGGCGCAGCCTTTCATCTGCGGGCGTCCCCATTCTTCTCCGCTTTAATGTATCATTAAAAGACGACACTTTGGGTTCTCCGGGCCGGGCTGGGTTTTCATTAAGGCTCATTAGCACTCCTCCCCCTCGCCCCAAAGGCCTGAGGGATAATTAGTGCACCAAGACACCAACACAGCAGCAGCAGCAGCAGCAGCAGCAGCAGCAGCAGCAACGCCAGTGTTTACCATTCATCTGCACTTCATAAAACACCAAGACTTGTGAAACCCTGTAAACTCTCTCCTCCCTCTATGTTCTTCATTCCCCTCCACCGTGACGCCACCGTGATCCTCCGTTCCTGCTGTTTTCCTTCCTTCTAAAGCATTTTCCCCCTCGCCGGTCGCCCTCCTGCGGGTATCTTAAATCGTTAATGCGGTGAGGTGCTCTGAGGCACGCTGCACTGTGCTCCCATTGGCCTGATCAGCCCTCGGGGACGTAGCCTCTCCTGTTGCTATGTCCCCGAGGGCCGATTAAGGGTGTGAAAAGGCCCAGAGGACTGTCTCCCCCCAGATTCTTCCCCCTTTTTTTTTTTGCAAGATTCGATTCCCTGTAAAAGTTCTTAAACACGACACACGACATCCTCTTTTATTTCCTGGTTTGGCTACCTTGGCCATTATTACATGTCTTAATGCATCGATTTGCAGCCTTGAGATTGATTTGATTGGACTTTCACCCGGCCAGCCGTTCAGGCCAGCGGAAGGTCAGGAAGCTCCGGGAGCCGATCCGGCACCACTGGGCGTCTTCCTGGACGCGGCCACTGTGGGATTACTAATCTTTTACAAAAGTGCTCCTAACCGAGGTGTGAATTACATCACTTTCCCTCGAGCACGTTACCGGGCTGGCATGCCTTCGGGAATACGCTGTCTCTGGCCGCAGCCCAGGGGCCACCATGTCTGAGACGACGGCCGTGCCATCTGCTAGCGGCTGATCTCATATGCATCGAAATATCTGTGACCTTTGCTGGCCTTTCTGTTGAGGGATTGCATTCTGTGCACGGCCACTAAAGGAAAACAGCAAAAGGGAAACATTTTAATGTGTAATCACTTTGATAGTTCTGTTGGCTTCCTGTTGCAGCCTGCACGTAACTGACTGGGCCCGCGGTATGTTTTTCTTCGGAGCCAGTTACGTGCAGCTACATGTGTATTAATTAATCCCAGTTCTGCCCAAAAACAAGTTTTATTTGCTTTGCACGTCTCCCTTTTTCTCCCCCATCGTAGCCATGTTCTCTTACCCACAGTCCCTGTTGTTTGTTTTATAGATAGTCTGCCTTGAGCGTGCTGCTATTCCATCGTATTTTGGAAGAATTTGCTTGTTTTCCACTAGATCTTTCTCCAGCCACAAAGGAGTTCTTGCATGTTTGGGGGGCGTTGAAAACCCCCCCACAAAAATACGAGAATTCTTTTGGGTTGCTTTTATCTCTCTGCGTTTGTCTTACTGTGAGGGTTTTGGTATTTGTGTTTGACCTTGCTGTGTGTGTGTGTGTGTGTGTGTGTGTGTGTGTGTGTGTGTGTGTGTGTGTGTGTGTGTGTGTGTGTGTAATGTCTCTGTGAGAGATGCGGACGGAGGCAATGGGAAAGAGACTCGTGTCTGAAAAACAACTGCATGGCCAGAGCGAGCTAACCGGACTGAGCTGTCACTGTAATTATTACAAATCAAATTCAGCTCATTGAAATATGGTGTTATCGTCTCACCAGGGTATTTTAAGAACAATACATCAGATTAGATTCGATGAGATTAGATTAGATTATACTTTACTGTCTGATTATGGGAATTCATTTCGGGCTAATCAAGGGTTCCAAACAATATAGTCATAACATGATAAAAGGAATTGGCAGGTTTATAATACAATAAGAAAGCACATTTATAGGAGACGATGCACGTGGCTGCATGTCGCGCGTTCTAACGTTGCAGATTACCAGTGTTGTTGTGTTTTATGTACATGCATTTGCTGTATGTTTGTGAGTAAACATCAATTCTTAAGTTAGAAGTTGATCGTCTTCATCATCAGCCCATGAATTTGTCCATTTAAACCTTGAAAGTCTGCCTTTGAAAAACCCTCCTGGGCCAAACTATTCGAGCCAGAGTAGCCACAGAACAACGTGGTCGTGTCGACAACGGAAAAAAAAAAAAGTTGGAGGATGGAGTTGAGACACGTCGCATCTTTATTGTTTTTTTTCCCTAGCAGACCGTGTGAAACACAGTCCCGATCGTTTATCTTAAACAAAGCAAGTAGTTTTGTGGCTGAATTTGCCCAACACGCTGGTTTATGTCCACCACATACTAAGGACTGTGTGGCGAAGACTCTTTTGTGGGGGTTGTGTCACTGGGAGTTGTGTGTTGTGTGTGTTGGGTGACTGACGCAGCGGAGCATGTGGGGGAAAGCTGGGAAGATGTGGAGCAGAATGTGGTGGTGGTTTTTTTTTTCCTTCTTTTTCTCTTTTTTTAATTGTTGACCAAAGGAACGTCCTTTGAAATGAGATAATAAAGGCATAATATCAGTGCGGCTGTGTGTGCACAAAAGAAAACATGAAGCCTAAGCTCGGTATAATCAAACCTTCATTCCTCGGTGCTGGAAGACTTTTGACCAAACCGCACTTTTGAAAGACAGCAGCTTGTGTTCCCATGTCGTTTACCCTCAACCCCCCGTCCTCTGCTAGATGGAAACACTCCAACCTTTTCTTCTCTGTAATAACTTATGTAAGGAGCTTTTTCTTCTTTCGAGGTTGCACCAGCTTATGCAAGGTCACCTGAATGCATCTCCTTGGCCGAGGCTCCAGCGGGTACTTTGGCTAAACAACATTGCTGTTGAGGACTCTTGTGGACTTTTCTCCGTCAGTGAAACTGAGCGAGGTGATGAGGACTATAAAGTGTCTCCAGTGCCAGCTTTGACATTGAGTGTCCAGCTCCACCCAACAAAAGCTACGATCGGCTATAGCAACCCTATACCCTGTGTGCAGGATGATGGATGGATGGGTGGATGGATGGATGGATGGATGGATGGGTGGATTGATGGATGGATGGATGGATGGATGGATGGATTGATGGATGGATGATGAATGGGTGAATGGATAGATGGATGGATGGGTATATGGATGGATGATGAATGGGTGGATGCATAGATGGATGGATGGTGGCAGGATGATGGATGGATGGAAGGTAGAGATGGATGGATGAGGAATGGATAGATGGATGAATGGAAGGTAGAGATGGATGGATGAGGAATGGATAGATGGGTGAATGGATGGATGGATAGATGGATGATAAGTGTGTGGATGGATGGATGGAGGAATGTATGGATGGTAGAGATGGTTGGATGATGAATGGTCGGATGGATGGATGGATGGATAGATGGATGATTGGATGGATGGATGGATGGAATGGATGGATGGAGGAATGTTTGGATGGTTGGATGATGAATGGTCGGATGGAGGGATGATGGATGGATGGATGGATGGATAGATGGAAGGATGGATGGATGGACACCTTATTGACAGATGTGACCCTAGGCCGAGCCGCTGCCTGTGAGAAACCCCACCTTGACGCCTTGACGGTGGGAGGAGTCCTATCGAAAAACATCACGGCGCGGCGGCGGAGGCGCGGGCGTGTCTGCCGCGTGTGCGCTCGTTGGCGGGGATGATTCGGCGAGTTAATGTGCTAGTGTATGAAATGACTCCTGTGGGGCACTCTGGCTTCTGCTGGCGAACTGCATCCTGTCACAATCCAATTACATTTCCATTTCCTGCGTGCCCTGCGGTCCTGTTGCTGTGCGCGCTGTTCAAACACCGCAGGAGGACCCGCGCATGCACACATGCATGCATTAACACACGCACAAAGAGATGCGCAAACACACACACACACACACACACACACGCAAGCAGATCACAAATTCTGCCTGCAACCACCAACTACCTCCATCCATGAAATATTCATTCAGACAGAGTATTTACACCAGTTAAGTGTCTTTCTCCAGGGGGAGGGAGACAGCGCCGCACTAAAATTGGATTTCAAGTAGTAGGAGGAAAAGCGAGGAAAAGAACCAAAAAAAAAAAAAAAAAAAGTTTAAGGCTTAGTGAAAAAGAATGCCAAACTAAGACTAGAGAGAGATTAAAGATGCGCTTTGCCCGGGAGCCTCGCTGTCGATCCATATTGACTCGACATATTTTGCAATGTGCTTCTTCTTGTTCTTGTTGTTGTGTATACACGTTTGGTACGGTGGAAAACTGTACCAAACTCGGCAGCCCACTTTTGTTCAGTACCTCGAACAAAAAACACCAGGCTGGGCCCATTCGTTCATGTAAACACTCCACACTCTGACCAGCGAGCGCAGGTTACTGGACGATGTACATGATGTCGATTGTCCTGATTGATGGCTCCTCCTCCTCCTCCTCCTCCTCCTCCTCCTCCTCCGCTGGTGTTTATTAGAAAAGCCTGTAGCGACGGAGAGGCTGGAGGAGCCTCTGTGGACGGACGGACAGTCCGTCAGCAAACACCTCCTCGCTGAGTCGCTCCCCGGCTGTAAGTGGCTGTCGGCGCACGACTGAGCAGCTGGCGATGACAGACGACGTCGACGTTGTTGTTATTGTGTGTCGCCGGCTGCCTCCTCCCTTTGTTTGTCGCCAAACTGATTGTCTGGTGGGGAAAAAAAATATGGCTCTCTAATAAATACACGCTTGTTTCATTTGTAGTCACTGTTACCAAGGTTTATCCCCTTCTTGAATGACAAGCGGTCATCCTGGCCGACGGCTCCACTGACCAGGCCAGTGTGTTTTGGTCATGTGTTGTTGTTTGTGTTTTTTTTTTTCTCAACAACACACACACACACGTAAGCAGATTCTTTGGAGCGATCACACCAATCTGCTGCGTGGGGATCAGTCCACTGTCGGAGCGGAGGGGTGGACGTCTGGAGACAACCTGCCCCCCCCTACACCACCACCCCCCCTCTGCACAGGTCCACACACCGAGGTGGGGGGGTTAACGCAGCAGCCATACGAGGATGTGTGTGTGTGTGTGTGTGTGTGTGTGTGTGTGTGTGTGTCATAGTGTGTGTGTCTGTTATAGTGCGTGTGAAGGCAGTAAAGACAAGCGCGGCCAGGGCTGATGTATATTCCACCACCCCCCCCTCCCCTGCCTTTGTGTGGTCTGCCCCGTCCCCCCCTCCCTCCCTTCCCCTCTCCCCGCCTCCCTCGGCGCTTTCTGCTGCAGTATAAGGCAAGGCGCACGCACACGCAACGCAGCACACGCACCCGCGCACGCACGTCGAGAGAGCAAGAGCGAGAGAGAGAGAGAGAGAGAGAGAGAGAGAGAGAGAGAGAGAGAGTGGCGGCCATGCACACACGCGCATACGAGCGCAAATCCTCTTACGACTCGGTGGCAGCGCCCGGAGCAGATTAAGGGGCTGCACATCTCAAATTGTATTCCAAATGTGCCACCTTTGCGTGGTTCTCCTCCTCCCGCCACCGCCTCCTCCGCCTCTGCCGCCACCTGCTCCAGCTCTCCTTCTTCTTCTTCTTCACCTTCTTTTTGCACTTTCTCCTCTTCTGCTTCCTCCGCCGCGACAGGACCTCTCCTCTGCACCTGCTCCTCCTCCTCCTGCTGCTGCTGCCGCCGCCGCTTCTCTCTCCTCCGCCACTCCGTCTTCAACCTCTGGCAAGTGGCCACCGATCGCCGCCTCTGCGGCTGAGATGAGCGGGCGGCCGCTCTGAAGGAAGTAGCCAAGAGGTAAAAAAGCGGGAGGAGAGGAGGGCTGAGGAGGAGGAGGCAGGAGGCGAGGCAGTGTTTGGGTTTTTTTGGGAGGAGAGGGTTACAGGAGGGAGGGCAGGAGGGTGGGCGGGGGTCAGCACGGCCAGGTTGGAGTTGGAGGTGGTGGTGGAGGAGGGGGAGGAGGAGGCGGAGGAGGTGGAGGAAGGGAAGCGAGAGGAAGGGGAGAACAGAGAGCGGGACGGTGCTCCGGCGCGAGGAAGACGAAGAGCGAGGCGGCGGAGGTGGGAAGGAGAGGAAGACCATGAAGGCTCTGCTGCTGCTGGTCCTGCCGTGGCTCAGCCCAGCCAACTACACTGACAATCTGGGCAACCTTCACATCCTCTATTCTGAGCTGTGAGTACAGCCACACTCATCCAGCCCCATCCAGCCACCACCACCACCTCCTCATCCCTCCATCCTCCGTCCAGCCAGCCCTGTGTGTGTGTGTGTGTGTGTGTGTGTTTGTCCAGCCCCTTCGCTTTCACCAACCATTTGTTTGGCTGTGTTTGCAAGTCAACACTTTTAATGTTTACATGTAGATTTTTTATTTTTTTTTGTGGGAAAAAAAAGTTGTGTGCAAGCACGTGTGGAAGCGTGCGTGGTGGTGCTCTCGATGGTTAGCTAGCAGCAGGACGGGATGGTGCACCTGGGTGGAGCAGAGCGCAGCCCAGTCTGAGCTGCACAGGTTCCGGTGCTCCGTGCAGCTCCGGGACGCTACAGCCAGTTACAGCACTGCAGCATCGCACTGGCTCGGCTCGCTACACCGCGAGCGCTCGTGTGTGTGTGTGTGTGTGTGTGTGTGTGTGTGTGTGTGTGTGTGTGTGTGTGTTTGCGAGTGTGACAGCGGCCACTCTATTGATTAAAGCTAAACGTCAGCATGCGTTAGCTCAGTTCTCTCTCTCTCTCTCTCTCTCTCTCTCTCTCTCTCTCTCTCTGTGAGCCTTGCTAGGCATGTGGACGGCTACAGTGTTTGTTTATAGATGAGACTTTCACCTCGGCATTAAAAATGAACGGCTTGCTAGTACTCTGGTGTCTCAGCGTGTCGAGTGCCGTGAGCCTCAGTGTGTTTGAAACCGTCCTGGAGATGTGGATTAAAAACACGCCTCGGCTGCCGCTCAAGCTTCTGACAGCCTGTCGATCCCGTCGTCGCCTTGCCTGCGCTTGTTTGCAACGTCGCCTTTTTTTCTTGTGGTTCTTAGTAAAACAGTTTTTTTTTGCTACAGATTCCAATTCTCCAGAGCTCAATGTCACGAGCTCCCTGTTTTGACAGAAAACAAATTCCTTTTCAACGACGGTGAACTTGTTTCGGCTCTCCAGCCAATCGAGTTTTGCACTTTCGCTCTTAAATTATCCTCGGCGACGCCGCTGAATGCTGCCAAACTTGACACACAAGACATTAAGGACAAAAAAAAAAAAATCGTAAAACGCTAAACCCTAAATGGAATTCCACCCCTGGCGAATCGTTACCCTGTTGGTCTCACTCTCCTCCATCCGGACTCCACTACCGCCTGTTTCACCGCCCCTCCTCATGTGGGATTTAACGTTTCCCTACATTCAGCAGCTCAGCGTGACGCCGCAAGGCTCCTCTGATCCCTCCCTCGCCCAGAGCCAGCGGCGGCTGCGTCTCGTCTCAGCTCACTCCAGCCGGCCTGTCGGAAATCTCCCATTAGGCCGCCGTGAATACGCGGAACAATGAAGCGCCTGGCAAATCCCTCTCTTTGCATTGTGCGCCGCTGATTCTCCGCCGAGTGGGGTTTTGGTAGACAGAGATACACGCGAGTGACCGTGTCGAAGGGCGACTGATGCCAAGAAGGAGAGAGGGGGAGGGAGAGGGAGTGGGCGAGTGAGGGTGAGGGCAGGGGGGTCAGGAGGGGACACGAAACCCTGGCGTTTGACTCTCGAGCAGGAAGTGTCGGCTGAAGGGGGAAAAGATGAGCGACTTAGGGGCATTTGGGAGCTGACAGGAAGGTCAAAGGTCAAATCCTGAGTCCGCCCTCCTTCTGGCCGTACAGAAGCCGCCACAGTGGCGGTATAAGAAGCTGCTGCCGCTGCTGTGAACACAGCAGCGGCCCTCCTGCTTCGAGCCCACAGGAGACGGCGGCGCTGACTGACGGCCGTGTGTGGCTCCTGCGAGCTTTCCGGCCGATTACGACGTGTCGGAGGAGGGAAAAGCCGAGCCAGAGCAACCACGCGGACGTGGTGCTTTTCCGCCTGGCTGGAGAGCCGCGCCGCGCCATTTGTCTTCGTGCGCGCAGCCGCTGACAAGGGGGCAGCCTGCAGCCCTCCGAGCACCTCCTGCAACACCGACTTGATTTCTTCCCGTTCCTGTCGTTACCCAACACGCATTGTCACCACCTGGCCGCGATAGGTCCTGTTTGCATGTAAACAGGCTGCTGAACAACACACAGGCAGGCTGATGATGCTTCTCTGGTTTGAACTGCTTCGTGCAGTCAGCATCCAATAGGAAGAGCGGCTCTGACACACACAAGGGAGCCAATGCGTTGTGATTTTTCATTCGCTTACACACACACACATAGACACACGCACTAGTCCCTCCCCCCGGGCACATGGCCTCCCCTGATAATCACTGTGCAGCGCCGACAAGCATTAATGATTAATCTGCGTTCATTTCTGGGCCTGTGCTGAGATGTCTTAAAGACTGTGATTAGCTTAGCTTCCGTCCTTTCAGCCCTTGTCTGGGAGGCGTTTGATCACAGGGAGCGGCGCGCGCACACACACACACACACACACACACACACACACACGCACACAAACACAGACGCACACACTCGCGTGCACACGCTCCGGTTTTCAGGACGTCTTCCAGCGCGGACACATCCTAACAGGATTAGCCGCGCACTCGCTGAATGCAAACAATGCGAGCCGTTGGCGGATGCCGGGTTTCTTCTCCAGTCAAGAGCCGACCGGCTTTGGCGCTGCAGCGCGAGGCGGGCCAGAGTTTACTAATGAGAAATTTGTTTGGATTAAATATTAATCCCTGATCTGCGGTGATACCTGTCCCCACCTGTCTTGTTGTATCTGCGAGTCTGGCAGTGCCGTCGTGCCGCAGGCCTCCTTCACGAGTGCGACGACGCAAGACCAGCGCTTGTGTGTGTGTGTGTGTGTGTGTGCTCAGGTTTGTTAAGTATGAAGTGCTGGGTGCGGATGCCACGAGAGGGCATTTACATGCGTGGCAAGACAAAAACCTACTAGATAAAACAACGCGCAACGCAAACACAAACACAGACTTAAGGGCACAGCGGCAAGGCTGAAATGGCACGAAATGGCACGCGCAACCGACTCGGCTCAAGCAGCAACGACAACAAACAAACAGACACATTAAACCAAATGAGGTGGGCGCGCGCGTGCGGCCGGTGAAATGCCCGGCTGAGTTATGCATGTATTCATGTATTCATGAGCCGCAGCGAGCGGTGAGCCGACGTGTTTACTTGAGCAGAGGCTTCCTGTCAGATGTGCCTCTCCTCAAGCAGCAGCAGAGCGGCAAGGTGAGGCGGCTGTTAGCGTCCAGGACTCGGATCGGGACGGGCTGCGAGACCGGCTCAACTTTGAAAAGGCAGTTTTTCAAAAGAAATATTTACGTACGAAAGCGGCTGCAGAGGCTCCAGCATCGGCTCTAAAACCATCCACGTCGAGTGCACGGCCTTGTTAGCCGCGCTACTGCTACTACTGACGTGTGTGTATGTGTGCATGTTGTGAAAACAGATTTGTTTCAGCCACTGCCCCTGATTGGCTCAGACTCTCCTCTCCTGTGAGGCTTCGGGAGTTAAGTGCAGCGGCCCATCGCTCCCCCGACACACCGCCGGCTTCCTGCAGAGTTGAAATCTGCCAGCCGAGCAGAGCGAGAGAGGCGAGAGCAGCGCGGCGCTAATCCCGCACGTGAGCGGCGTCCTGCCGAGCGCCGCCGAGGCCGCGGGGGTCGCGGAGGTGATCAGTCGCATGGCGGCACGTGGAGGTTGAGAAAACAGGACAGTGCCAGAGGCCAGTGTGGCAGCGTGAGGGAAAATATAGGCTAAACGGTGCGATGTGGGACAGCTGCCTGGTGGGGATTCACCGCGATCGCGCTAGCAGCGTCGCAGCGATGGGAATTAGAGTTAAACCTTTCAGCGGTTCAAGCTGGAGAGAGAGGGAGAAAATACACACACGCACACGTAGCATTTTGTTGCAGGGTTGCCAGAGAGGTTGAGTAGTAGTAGTAGTAGTAGTAGTAGTAGTAGCAGTATGAGTGGTGTTTGTTTTAGTGATGGTTTCCAGGGGGAAAATCGTCCCCAGTGTTTCTCTCTACTGAGGATGGGAGCGACAGGTTGAAACCAGACCCGGGCAGGAAAAGGTGCTGCGCCAAGGCTTCATCATGAGGTCGCGACTCCAATGAGCATCGTCCCGGTCGCCCCGCTGGGAAAACACATGACTCGAGAGTTTCGGCCGCTGGTCGCGGGCCACCGACTGGCCGCCGTCGGCAGGGGAGACCTCAGCAACGGAGCGGAAAATAAAGGCTGGTGGTTAAAGACGGCCGCTCGACAAAACAGAGCGGGAAAGTTCTGCTGTTGCTGCCCTTTTTCTTTGTTTTGGGGGGGCCGAGGGGGAGTTTGGTTGGTCGCCTGGGTCGCCTGGGTCGCACGTTTATCAAATCTGTCAGCTGGAAATGAGCTCAGTGTGTGTGTGTGTGTGTGTGAGGGCAGTTAGCAGCAGTTCTGGCAGCGGCGGCGGTGGCGGCGGCTTGACTCTCTCTCGCTCCTCGTGCGGCAGATGGGATCAGCCGTCGCAGCAGGTGGCTCCAATCAACACACACACATACACACACACAAAACCTCTGATTAGCGCTACTACACTTCATCATTAACAGGATTACGCTCTCTTTATGTAACCCTCCGCCCTCACTATCAGTTCTTCTGTCTCCTCGCCGCTGCTGTGTTCCATGTCACATGGCCCCGCAGCAACCGCAGTAATAATCTCACCATTAAAAAAGACGGAGCCTCGGTCAACGCCTGCAAGCATGAATCTTATCTTGTCTGGACTTTCGACTCTTAATAATGTGAACGTGATGTGAAATGCAGCGTAAATTATCTCAGTGTTGTTTTTTTTTTTTTAACTCTTGATTACTCAAGTAAAGAGGAAGAATTTAACAACGAGATCTTGTCCTTTTTTATCGCAAGAATCTATTTGCTCCAAGACACCTCCCGGTCACTTCTCGTCGCCCCCTGCTGACATCTAAAGCCGCTAAACGTCCCCGGCAGCTAAAGTGCTCACCGGTTTTCACACTAGCACTCTAAAAATAAACCTGCTGTCTCTCCCAGGCTTCCCACGCGTTCCCTTTTTGTGTTTTCTTCACAAGGGAAACTTTTTCACATGTACAACACGTGCAATTTTTAGAAATTCACACATTCTGCAGTGAGAACAATCTGCTGTTCATATGTTAAAAGCCTGAAACAGCGACTCAATCGGACTCTGATTTGGATGTTACTTCAGTGTCATTTACAAGCGACTTCCTCTGGCGTTATATGGAGACTTGTTCCTATTATCAGATGCTAGCAGGTTCAGACCATTTAACTGCCACTGTTGTTTTTGTCGCTACGAAACATTCATTTCAAACTAACACACTGTGTGTGTGATTATTACGCAGCTGTAACTTGAAATATCCTAAGTTTGGATTTGCTTCTGTCAGCATGTAAGCTATCGGCAATGACATTAATTCTGGAATCGGCCGTACTATCCTTAGATCCACTTGGTATCTTTGCTATCAGCAGATATTACATGTCCCGCTTTTGCTTCTGTGCTTTAAAGAGGCTGGAAGTTGCTGCAAAATGCAGCAGCTACATCTGCCTGCTGCTTTCTACTCAGTTGGAAATCTGTGGGAAACAGACGAGGAGCAAAGTCAACCCAACTTTTAAACTGCCTTCAGGTCTGCCAGCTGACCCCCCCCCAACAGACACACAAAAGTTGTCTTTGGATCCGTTCGCGCCAACATGTCCACATACAGCTGCCACTGCGAGCCTATGAGTCACCGAGTCACTTGTCGCCGCTCCAGTCGGAGGTAATTTTGCTGAGGGGGTGGCCCAACACGCCCCGGTCCGCGGCAGCCAGGCAGCGGAGAGCGTATTTGGGCTGGGAGGGATAATCCACTCACCCCTAAAGAGGATTGGAGAATCTCGCAGGGGCTTTAAACGAGTTGTGAGCCGGTGTTTGTTTCACATCGCATGAACGGCGGCCGGCCATTTGCGCCGCGGCTGTTGCCGCTTTGGGCGCCACCAGCGGGGTCACCGGGAGCTCTCGGGGGGGGGTGAGGAGGGCTGAGGACGCATTTGGCGCCGCCAGCCCTTATCTGGGCTTCAGAGAGATGATGTGATAACTGAGGCCCTAGCGAGACGCGGATATTGCGGCGCTAATGATCATCCGCTAAGCTGCAGGATCGCCGCTGTGACGGAGCAAAGCAGAGAGAGTAGTCGCGCAGAAAATCCACTACTGTGAGGAAATAAGTGGAGGTGGGAGAGGTGGGGCAATGCATATTTGTGAACGTGACGACCCTACCTGCTCTGATGCGGCCCACCTAGGCTAAGGATGCCAAGACCACCCCAGTGTGGAGATACAAGGGGCTCCTCTCAGGCGTATAACCGCACACGCACACACACACACACACACACACACTTAGATTGTGGCCCAAACATTTTTCAAGAAACGAGAAACTGCAAGTGGAGTTACAGCCACGCTTCAGCTCCTGCTTTCAGCCAATTCTTCCCCCGTCCTCCCGAGGATGGGCATTTCATTAAGCGCAGACAAAGCCTCTCTAATAAACCGGTGGCTGTGCCCTGCCGCCTCAGAGACTTCTGGGCCATGATCGCCTTCATATTTCTGCCACACACACTTGTGTTATTCTGGTTTCTGTCCTCTGAGTCTGCCAGTGGATTCACAGTGCGAATAATAATATTAAAAAAGAAGTAAAAAATTGTGAACGCTGTATTGTGCATTCATTCATTTTCCTGGACCGACCTGTGAGATTCTGTGAGATGTGGGTGGTCTGCGGGACTCATGCGAGTGATCTTGCGTCCAACAGTATTTGCCCATTTCCACTCAGTGACTGTGGTTTTTCATTTTTTCCACAGACACCTCTGAAAGTCTGGAATGTTGTCCATGGCCTCGGCTCCGTAGAGTTTGAACCCGGGCGTGTGGGTGTGTGTGTGTAAAGAATACTGAAATAGAGGACTGGCCAAGAGCTTCTGGTCTGGTGGAGGCGAGCAGTGATAATTTCCCCTGAACTTTGCCTCAATAGCTGATCTATTTATTTAATCTGTTTCGTAAGGTACCTGCGTCTGCACATTATCTCAGGAGGGATCCACACCTGCACCGTGTCGTCTGGTCGAATCGAGTTTGTTTTCCCCGCTGGTGCAATAGGTGAAAATACAGCAGTCACACTCGCTTGCAGTCGTACCAAAAGTGAACCAAACAGGCTGGGACCTCCTTGAAAAAGGTCTTGGCTTGGCGAGCTTTAGAGCAGCTCAATTGCTGTTGAGCTCTGCTCTCCATCAGTCCCACCTGCTGGAAGAACTGCAAGCATTCCTGGGCCGAAGAGCTGCAGCGGCCTGCAGCCAGCTGCATTTTGCACGCTGACAAGTGAACAGAACACGTTCCCTGAAGGCTTTTCCCCCTTCCTTCGTTCGCTTCCTGCACGTTTCCTGCATGCATGTCCGATCTATTCCGATACACACAGCACGATTCGCTGACTGAATGAACCAGATGACCCTTGACGACTCGGCAAGCACGCACCTGCGCAAATAAATGCAAAGACGAGTGTACTGTAATCTGTCACGGAGCCGATCGATTCGGCCGTTTCAGCCGAGCGCGCCGCTACATCTGGCCGCCGCTCGAGTGGTCACAAGCGAGACGTAGATCAGGTTGGAAAGAGTTTCCCCTCTGTGAAATATGTACTCGGTGCACAGTGGCGGCGCCGTTATTGAGACCAAGTGCTGCCACTGATGACGTGTTGACGGAGGGTTAATGCAGTAGCATCACTGTGATCAGCGAGACGTATGACCACGCGTGCAAGTTTTTAGTGCCCGTCCTCATCTTCGACTTCATCCTGTTGGCTTGGACTCGCGGCTTTGTTGTGGAAAAGCTCATGTTCTGGAAGGCTCTTATGGCACCGGCATTCCACTGCTGGCCACTCGCCTGGAGTACCTGCTGGAAGAAGCCAAGTTGTGCTGCACTAATCGTTGAGCAGCTGATGTGACAGAAGACAGAATCCAGGATTTTCTGGCTATATTTTCTATTTTGGATCATTCAACTCAGAAAAGACCAATTCCAAAACTGTACATCAAGAGAAGAAAAATGTTAATAATCTAATTAAATTATAATATGTTATGTCAGAAAACATAATTTCATGCATTTGCAATCAATTTTTCTTCTTTTTTTGAACAACTTCATAGTTGTCTTGTTTGATCCTTTGCTCTTATGCAGTTGACTTAGACTTAGCTTGTAAAAGCCTGGGAGGTGCGGCGAGAGTTTGAGTGGCAGGCTGTGCAGCAGCTCAGTGGATCATTTTTATTTTCTTTATCCAGCTCATTAAAATCCACCTGATGTTTGAGCCACTTGGCTGAGTTTCAGCCGTGCAGACAAGCTGCTATTATTCCCGCCTGTGAAGAGCTCAGCTCAAAGTTTTAATGGAGGAAACTCAGGAGGTGATTGCGAAGCTGGCAGAGACACCTGGAGTGGCTCAGGAATGCAATTTGCCTCAGCGCACACAAACAACAAACAAACACCAACAGCAACAACATGGAGATGATCTGCTTTATATTCAAATGCAGTGTCAGTTACAACGTCTCCCAACGCGCTCGTGTGTTGTTTCTCCTTCTGTTGTTTTCCCTGCAAT
The DNA here is from genome assembly GCA_009823395.1 of Thamnaconus septentrionalis. NCBI lineage: Eukaryota > Metazoa > Chordata > Actinopteri > Tetraodontiformes > Monacanthidae > Thamnaconus > Thamnaconus septentrionalis. The sequence goes on along the minus strand of CM020508.1, from coordinate 4,786,634 downwards.
TCAGTCAGACTGTCGCAAAAGTTGCAGGCACTGGAGACAGCTTGTCTTTTATTGAAGGAGACAATTTTTTTTTTCTGGCACATCCCCAGAGAGGCGACACATACTATATATATATATATATATGCATATATATATATATATATATATATATATAGAGAGCTTTTTGCCAGAGCATTTTGTGGTTGTAGTCCAGTATCTGGGCCAGGACTGTACAGTAGAATCTGAGAGCATCTCATCAGACCACCACCATCATCATTATTCTTTCTATAAATATTTCCACTATTTATTGCAGTGGTTTGCCAGGCTGCACCTTCAATCCGAGCCCCCCTCTCTCTTTGTGTCCCCTGCGTGCAGGTGTAAAGGAGCCTCTCACTATGGGCTCTCGGCCGACAGGAAGAGGCGCTCGCAGGAGGGCGAGTGCACCGACAGCACGTCGGAGCTCACCATCGCCACTCTGCCCAATGACAGCCCCAACTCCACTGTGGCCCTGCTGTCAGACGAGCCCGGCCTGGTCAACCCGGCCTTTGACCCCAGCATGGAAGACAACAGCCAGTCGGGCAGCACCACCAGCCTGGCGGCGCGCAGCAGCACCAAGAAGAGTGAGTGTGAGTGGGCAAACTGATGTATTAGTGTCAGTGTGTCGGGCCTAGTGTGTGTCTGTGTGTGTGTGTGTGTGTGTGTGTGTGCGCATGATGTTATGTTACAAAGTGCGAACGAGAATGTTTGCTTGATTGAAAGACACAAACTATCGTGCGCTACCGAGCTGACAAATCAAAAACTGCATTCCTCGGTTTTAGAGTTACACAAGGCTTAATTTGCCTATTTGACCACAGATACAGTCTTGTTTTTTTCCCTAATGGCCTCTGATAGAAATCCAATTACCTAATTAGTTCCATTGCTGCTGCGTTTGTGCACCAATCTATAAAATCTAGACTCTCAGAGAGACAGAGGCAGCTCCACCTCTGGGCAGCTGGTGCTGCGGACGTGGGTGTTAGGACCGTCCTCACTTCCACCACCAACGAAAAAACAGGGAGCAGTCTGCAAGCGTTCCAGTCCCTCCGCCCCTCCCCCGGCGCCAGTGCGCGCTGAGGCAGTGGGGACAGCGGATGACGCTGCACCAGCATTTTAGGCCCGGCTGAGCGCCCACCACCAGCACCACCACTGCTGAACAAGCTGTCAGCTCCAGAAGCGGCCAGCGCTTTTAAAGAATAATGTGGCTGTCAGGAGCCTTTTGCATCTCCCAGAGCCTGCAGAGGGAGGAAAGAGGGTGCGGAGGGGCGCCGAGGCCGAGCTCAGCGGCTGCCTCTGTCTACGCTGCAGCCTCCTCGCACCTTTCCCCGTCTCTCGCCGTCTGCTCAAAGTGAAAGTGCCAGACATAAGTCTCTCTGGGAAGGGTCTCTCTCTCAGATGTGGTCACCAGGGTGCTGGCAGTTACATCACTGCCGTTGTTACGCAACCACGTAACCACACTCTGCGTGGATTGGGTTTATTAATTAAAGAGGCGCAGGTTTGAAAGCTCTTCCATCCGAATAAAAAAGTTAAAAGGAAAACATCCAAGTTTGAACTCAAAAATAAAACCTGAAAAAGGCTGGAGTGGATGGGCTGGATACCAACATTGCTCCCTAGACAGGGTTGAACTTTCCTAACGCTCGTTCCCATTAGCTATTTATTGGCTACCAGCTTAGGTCTTTGTTTACATATATATATATACAAACAAGAAAAGTGAAAACCGAAGCAATTCCTTCACAAATTAATGTTACCAAAGTATTAATTATGTGTACTGAAGTTGCATTTGCATAGATGTTTCCTCATGAAACCAGATATGTCATGTCATTAACCTGTTTTCTATATCCTGGTATTAGCTCTCACCCTAAAAAAAAAAACTTACTTTTAGGTTGGGAAAGAAATGTTTGATAAGAAGCTTCATTGTCAGGCGCTAACCTGCACACCACAAAATTCTTATTAACCAAGAGATTATTGTAGAATCAAGTTAGTGTTGTTTTGGCAGGTGTGATAGTTACACTCATGCTACAAACACCAATTGGTCCTCTGGTAACATTCCAACCCAGCACAACACTCAGTCACAAGGAACTTGATTGGCTACAGAGAGGCAGCTGCAGACATGTCCAGGCTTGTTCAGGATGTAGGACTCTATAAAGTGCCTCCTTTTCTCCTCTGCAGTCAGAAACTTTGAGCGTTCTTCAGTGAGGAGCCGCTCCTTCAGAAGGTTGAACCGGGCATTCAGTGTACTGCGGAGGACCAAGAGCGGCACGGCGGTGAGCAATGAGACGTCCGAGGAGCGGGACAATGTCAGGAACTCCAGCGTGCCCCGAGAAGGTACAGACCTTTTGTCTTCATGTCATACACTTTGATGCGTGTGAATTCTTTTTGCTTTGTTTTTATTTGTTGACTGGCTGGCTTGCGTGTGATGTGAGATGCTGCATCGGCACTTCCCCATTCCCCCGAGGAGGAGCTCCAAAAGGCAGGGCTCAGCTTCTAAAGTGTGTGCACTTGTGATGTACCCTCAGATGTGCGAGGACGGTGACACGGCTGGGAGTCCAGAATGTAGCAGTAGCATATGTTTCTTTAATAATTCAGCTGCAGATTGCATAAGTCTTTCCGGTGCATCACCAGGGGGGCCATATCAGGAGGGAGAAGGCAGTAGCCTGAGGCGCTGGGAACGAGGGATGGATCGGCCTGGACGCAAGGCCGCTGACGTCCTTCATCCGTCAGTTTTCCCGCCCTCTATCCCATCCTCCAAGCAGTCTCCTTCTCTTCCACCTCTGCCTCCTGTCCTTCCCCCAGTATATCCAGGGGAAATAGGTTTGCGCTGATTTGACGGAGCGCTCCCAGGGGAGAGCCGTGCTCTTGACACGGCAGCCCCGCAAGATATTACCCCGTGAAGAAAATGTGCTCTGTGGATGTTTAGCACTCGGCAATAACCATATCCACACCCGTTCCTGATCGCTAAGTGGGGGAAATATAGTCGACCATAAGAGAGCGTAATGTTGGAGCGGAGCTACGGCACAAGGAGAACGGATGTGGTGTTGCGTAACAATGAAGGATGACGAATGATCACAGACTAGATTATTCTATGAGGCTATCAGAGAGCAGGCTGGGAGCATAGATTAAATATTCACTGCGTGCCGCTGGAGAGACAAAGATAGACGGAGTGTATGCAGGGAGACGGTAGCAGGGAGAGCCAAGAGAATAGAAGAGTGGATACAAGCAGAGGAATGTCCCCACGGGCCAAGGAATGGACTGCTGAGAGGGTGAAAGGGCAGGTGATGGAGACGAAGGCGAGGTTACGTAACAGCCGCAGGTCCGTGTGTTAACGTGGACTCATCCCGGGGAACCAATCCACTGCCATGACCACAAAATATTGACTTTGGAAAGGAGGAAGTACCGCAAGAATAGTGTGGATCAAGAGAAGCGAGAAGAGGAGAATCGACGAGTCATTGGGAGGAGAAAGGAGGAAGGAAGATGAGGACTGCATCTCCCTTTTATTTGTCATGTATTGGCCAAAATATGTAACCAAAGATCCAGACCCAGCCCAGCACCGTCCCATCCAGAATGTGTGTCATTCTGACACATTACACTGACATCATTATTAATGGGTTAATTGTTGTGCAAAGCCCTCTTATGCAATTTGATTAAAAATCTCGTTTTTGTATTGCCACTGACAGTAGTTAGTCGTTAGTTTCATTTTGGTTTCCATGTCTTTTAATAAAAATCCTGAAGATACCGCCATGGAACAACACTGTTTCCGTGTGTTTGGCTTTGGATTGGTTTGGATCTCGTGCATGTTTCGACTGTACTCACACCCCCGCCCATGTAATGGCCCCGTGGAAGTCTGAAAATGTGGTTTTTCCCAAGCATACTTGCTACAGATGTATGTGACTAATGATACAAACATGGGGCAGGATGATCAGCCAAGCCAATTTTCCCCCTTGGCTTGTACGAGTTTGTTTGAGTAACCTGCGGGAGTAGAGACAGCTGGTCCCGCTGCTGAAACTCTCCACCGCAGTCCTGCACTTCTTGCTCAATCTGCTCTGCACGCATCCTCCCCTCCTCTGTTTTAATTGGCGTCGCATCAAATAGCCTTTCTCTCTTTTTGTGAGTACAGTACAAAAAATAAATAAATATTCAAATTAATCCAGAACTTTTGCCTCGGCCTTGTTTCCACAGTGCTGGCTCTTCCTCAACTGCATCACTTGATCCCCGATGGCGAACTCACCAGTATCAAGATCACGCGGGCAGATCCCTCGGAACCGCTCGCTATCAGCGTTGTGGGCGGCAACGAGACACCGTTGGTTCGCATCCTCATCCAGGACATTTACAGAGAGGGGGTCATTGCTCGGGATGGACGCCTGCTGCCTGGGGACATGATCCTGAAGGTAGTACCCGTAACAATCCGGTACCATCTCTGAACAAGACGCCCATTCCTGCTGTTTTCAACAACATTTTCCTGTTGCTTTTTGCCAGGTGAACGGCATCGACATCAGCAACGTGCCTCACTGCTACGCTGTGGCCACCCTCAAGCAACCCTGCCAGCTCCTGCGGCTGACAGTGCTCCGGGAACAGCGCCACCGCTACCACTCCCACTCGCACAGCTACCCACACGGGCATGGCCACGAGGTGGCGGTGGGCCACCCGTCCCACGGCGTGCACCTCCCTGTCAGGGATGACAGCATCCACGTGGTCCTGAACAAGAGCACACCGGACGAGCAGCTGGGTATCAAGCTGGTGAGGCGGCCGGATGAGCATGGAGTCTACATCTTCCACCTGCTGGAGGGGGGCCTGGCGGCACGGGACGGTCAGCTGTGCGTGGGCGACCGTGTCCTGGCCATAAATGGACACGACCTGCGCTACGGCGCCCCGGAACACGCCGCACTGCTCATCCAGGTTAGTTGGCGGAGTCCTGCTTTCTATCGCACTCGCTCAAGACATGGCGTGGTTCTTGTAGACGTTGAGGCGAGTCCACATGTTGTCGTTGCGGTGGACCATAAACAGGGTTCTGCTCTTAGACAAAGACCCCGAGGTATTAAAGATAATTGTGGTGATTCAGGCTAATTGTGTTGCGCTGCGCGATTACGTCTGCACTCTGATGCTGCAGCTAATGGTACTTAATTGTGGCGAGTCCTCGAAGGGGCCGGGGTCGTGCAGCCGCCAACCGGTTCCTGGCCGACGCCAGCCATTAGGGGGTGTGTTTGTGGTTAATCGCGGTTAATTGCAGTGTGTTTGCGGCAGCTGACTGTGCAGGCCCGAGGTTCCTGCCTGAGAAAGGCCGCCGCCTCTCCAGGGTCTTGGCAGAGGTGAAATGGGCTCTCTGAGTGGCTACTTTTCTGTCAGAGATTAAGAACTGGCTGGGAAGAAATCAAATTAGTCCAATTAGGTTAAAAATTGGGCCGGAGTGCTTAATCCAGGAATCAGCTCTGCATTGTAGGAAACCGGTTAAATTCGCGATCGAGAATGCTAGAGAGAGAAGCAGCCCCTCTGTGTGAATTTCAGTTTGAAAAATTACTTTGATGAAAAAAATGTGAGTTGCTTTACTGGTGTGGGCTGAGCTGCAAAGGCAGGAGGGAGTGAGGCGAGGCGGAAGCAGACCCTCTCCACTAATAACTGGTTTTCCTGCTAATTTCCCCTCTTGGGGTTAATTTAGAAGACAAATACAAATGCTCATATGCTGTAATAATGAATGCTGTAGATATCCTCAAGGTAAATTCAAGTGCATGTAAGCTGCTCACAGCAGAGAGGAAAAAATTACTTTTGAATCATAATTTCAATGACCAAAACAAATAAAACACCTCCAGAAACTTTTGTCTATCACATTGATGTGGACCAATGAGCTGTGATGCTGCTAGTTTAGCCAGTGTGACGATTCCAAATGGAGCCAGGGGCGACGTTAACTAGCTCCCTGTGGCTTGCTGTGTGGTTCAGTTGAGCTCCTGACAAAGGAGTTGAGCAACACCGCGTTTCAATGACAGAGCACCACGGAGTTTGGATGAGGCTGCCATTAAAGTAGCATTCATGGAAGTATACTCAGCAGTCAGTGTTTACAACTTCCAGCAGCTTCTTCCCATGGTTCTGCCTGGAACAGTCTGGAGCCTCCACTCCACAAATCAAGCTGAACCCTTTATTAAATCGACTAAATCTTTAGGAGCAACTGTAAACGCTTTCCCTTTGACTTTGGCAAGGCGCATTTCACGGGCGAAATCTGAGCGATCCTGTTGGCTTGCAGTGTTATGAAGCTCTTAACGACCCTCAGCGACAGCCAAAAGTCCAGTAAGCTCAGCTTCTTAGCTCAGCCTAGAAGCTGGAATTAGATTGTCTGGCCGGGTCTGAAAGAGACTCAACAGACACTCGTTTACTACTGTTATTTTGCTGCTCATTTTCCAACTTATTTTTGTCTCTCAATTCTCTCCAGGCCAGTGAGGAAGGTGTCCACTTTATAGTGTCCCGTCAGATCTGCCTACCAGGCCCAGACATCTTACAAGAGGCCCCGTGGGGCATGGATGGCCCCCCACCCTATTCCCCAGTGGACATAGAACAAACACTCCTGGTGAGACACACTCACACACACGCACCCTTTAAGTTTTAAATGATTAAATGGAGAATTTTATTTCCCCTTCATCAAAATCAAGATTGTCATTTAGGCAGTACAATCGGCTCCCCGTCTCTCGGAGAAATCACCATTAGTCATCATGCTTTACACTTTAAAGTCTCATCAGGCTTTGCTGGATTTGCATTGTGCACATTTCAACAGCTCTGCGATTTTCTGTTCAGCAAATTCTGCAATACTCAATTCCCTTTCTTGAGACTCTTTGGTCCATCGCTGTGGTAAAATTTGAGCCACCATGTCATTTTAATGTAGCCCATTTGAGTGAAAATTGTCTACTGAAATTGAATGCTCTGCTCATTGACTATAAACTACAACTCCCACATTGTGACCCACAGAAAGACTTCCAGTCTACTAGGTCCCAGTGCTTATATACCAGTGATTGAGAAATGCTTACAAATAAACCCAAAAGCTTAAATGAAAGGAAATAAATTCAATGAAGAAATAATAATCAAATATTCAATTTGATTCAGCTATTTCCCAATATAAGATGTGATTGCATTTATACAGGATACGAGCTGATGAGGTGCTGTGGTTCACTAAGTGCTGCATTCAGCCACCATTTCCCACATCTATTACCAGTGCTGTGCCCCGAGGTCAGTCATGTGATCGCAAGCGACCTCTGACTGCGGGCACGGCGAAAATGTGTGATTGCAGTGGCGGCTTTGTTATTCACTGGATGTAGGCGGAGTTCCCAAATGGAGTGAATACCTGCCAGCCAAACACTGCATGTTAGAGAGAGGATCGTTACTCTTGATGCTAATTAATTTGCTCATTAATTAGCCACTCTGTCAATGTCATGGATCTAATGGAGCTCCACTGGTGGTATTAACATGCACCTCCTGCCATGAGAGGCCTTCGCATGTCCTCTAGGAAAAACAGTCAATGTGCAGCTCCCAAGTCTGCACTGCTGCCTCCAGAAGGTGACCTGGATGCAATGACGAGATTCATATCCAGCTTTTATCGCACTTATGAAGCCGAGGATTGTGTGGGACACTGTTTAACCTCTGTCGTGAACACTTGATTTAGACATTTATTTTTCACTCAAAAAAAGGCCTTGTTCATTTTTTAGTTCAATTGTTTTTTTACGAACACAAGACATGAAGTGGCAATGTCACTTCATGTCTTGTGTCTTGTGTTCCATCATCTCAATAGTGGCTTTAAAGAAAAAAAAAAAAAACATTGTTTTTTTGTTTTTCTCTCTGTGTTTGCCCCGTCAAGGACTCCTGTGAGAAGCCTGCATGCTACGAGAAGACAGTCACTCTGACAAAGGAGCCGTACGACTCCCTGGGTATGACGGTGGCCGGCGGCATGTCCAGCCGCTGCTGGGACCTTCCCATTTACGTCACAAACGTGGACTCTGACGGAGTGGTGGGGCAGGAGGGGTCCATCCGCAAAGGTAGCTAAAGATCCTCCCCTTCTTTTTTCACCATTACTCACCTATATGTGTGAATTTATATTCAACTAATTGGTACTGAGTCATTCCCGAAGGCTTTTGTGCCTACAATTAGCAGTGTGATGTCTGAAGTGTTTGTTGTTGTTTGTGAGGTTCGTCATCTGCTCACACCGAGGGTGTCACGGCTGCCTGATGAACACTTTTGTGCAGAGGAGGCGAGGGCGGCTGTGTTATTGATGAACACTTTGGATTCATGTTTCATTATGAGGTTCATTCATCCGACGGGAAGGGAGCTCGGCCACCGCTGCAGCGGTTCGGCGCGCCACAAATTGGCTCTAACAAACTTAAACGATAAACACAAACAAACATCGGCGCATTAGCATAACATTCGGAGGACTCATTGTGTTCCAGTGGAGAATTTGCAGAGCACTTAATTATTTCGCATTATGTGCAAGCAGTCAGCTTATAAGTCAACAAAAAAACACACACACATAACATGGAATAGAAGTCAAATAATGGCACACAAGCATCAGACTGTACGCAGATGACAGCGTCTTTTTCTCCCATCTCTAGTTTCTCGACTACACATTTCACAGTAAGACCCAATAAGTCCTCTGTTATTATCCTCCTTTCTTCCTGTGCAAGTGCCGTCGACCAGGAATGAATGTTGTGCAGCGTTTCTGTTGCATAAAGACGTGTTTACTGCCTTCTAACGGCACACAGTGGCACAGTAGCTGCCTCCATTTATGCCCGGGCATAAAACACATTTGCGTATGTTTCCACGGAGTATTTCTTTTCCCACACGCACTTCCATGAGATGCAGTAATGTCCTTTCCACCCCCTCTTCTCCTTTATTGTCAGCTGGGGGATTAGCTTTGCTTGAAGCCATTTTCAGAAAATACACACATGCAACTCTCCTCGCCTCCTTTTGTTTCCTATTGCTGCGTCCTTATGAATATAAATTAGCTAGATGATGAGCCCCTGTGTTGTGAAAGGGTTCACCGGGCCGGAGGGGAGTAACCTGTGGTGGTTTGCCTCCCGCGCAGGCGACATCCTGCTCAACGTGAACGGTGTGGACCTGACGGGCGTGACGCGGAGCGAAGCCGTGGCCAACCTGAAGAACACCTCCTCCCCCGTGGTGCTCAAGGTCCTGGAGATGCGTCCGCCGGAGGAGTCCATGCAGGAGTGCACGCTGCCGCCCTGCCTGTCGCCGTCGCCCAGCGACAGCACCAAGAGCCCGCTGCCCAACGACGACTACTCCCCGCTGTGGGTGTCCTGGCTGCAGCTGCCCAGGTGAGTGCATTTGCATTCCTCCACCTCACTGACTTCTCCTGCTTTGTTGTTGATTTTTTTTTTATTGCTGCTTCTATGACCTCTGCCAGCTGGTGAAAAACTGAAATTCTGACAGAGCCAGCTGGGAGGGGTTGCTCTCATTATACTTTCAAAGCCAAAACTTTGGGATAAATATTCAACACTATCACAACTGGAGGAATTTTGAAGAAGTAAATTTTCATCATAAATTTTCCTGGTATCATCATAGGCATGGGCTAAAATGAGAGTCTGATGATGAATGATGACTTTAACCCTAAAATTATTCTTATTTCCTGTCCTGTTAAAAACATTTTTGTTCTGCAAGCAAACAATTGTAAACAACACATAGAATATTCATAACACTTAGTCAATCTGTATGCAAATCGGTTATTAAAATACCCTTAATTATTTATATTATATTTTAACACTGCTTTATACTAAAATATTGTTGTTTTTGAATCTGAGTTTTTCAACCGTATGCCTTAGAAACAGGAACCAGACCATAGCTACACTCTAGTGTATCAATATATCTCACTAAAAAGTCATTTGAGGAGGACAGCAGCGTGCTGACAGTGATAAAGTGAAATAAATATACGTGTCCAACAGTGAATTTATGTAGGAGCAAACCCACCTTTTTTTCCATCGTAGAGTCTTGGCGCATTCAGGAGTCCGGCTACTGCACTTGCACTCGACATATAAATATGGAGAAGTTGTTAAGATACGGAACAGAGATTAGTGTTTTTAATCTCTTCCCTGGTTCGTGCAGGCATCTTTACTGCTGCAAAGACATTGTGCTGCGGCGGAGCACCTCGGGCAGCCTCGGCTTCAGCATCGTGGGAGGTCAGGAGGAGGTCAACTGCAATCAATCCTTTTTTATCCGCTCCATCGTGGAGGGGACGCCGGCCTACAACGATGGCAGGATAAGGTATTAAGTCTCTCTTGGAAGAAGCAGAAACCTCCCTCGAAAGTAAAAAAAAGCTTTTTAATGACGAGGGGAAAGGACCAATGTTTTACCCATTATCATTTTTATTGACGGCTCAAGGAGAGCAGCTTGGCAGTGTAGCAAAAGAAAAAAAAAACTCAATAGAAAGATAAAAACTAAAACTGCCTGCTAAAACTGTTGTTTTACTTGCCCTTCCACAAGGAAACAAAAACAAAGCGCTCTAAGGGGGCTCTAAGGTAGCAAACCCCTTCGTGTCATCACACAGGGGTGGCGTCTCCAGATCCCTGGCCATAGCCTGGAGCAAGAAAGAATTGTTGCACTCATCTGCACACATACACATATACTGCTTTTTCACATGCATTTCAGTTTGGATGCATTTTGCACACTTATGCACAGTACATATTATGATATTACACACATATTATATTATATGTATGTAAATATATATATATATATATATATTTATATATATATGTATATATATATATATCATATTACACAAATTACACAGTACATATTATGTATACATACATAGTACAGGACTGTGGACTTTGCACATTTTGGATCCTATTCTTTTCCACGCAACAAAGTTTTTTGACGTCATCCTTGCCTCTCTGTGCAGGTGCGGCGACATCTTGCTTGAGGTGAACGGGAAGAGCACATGGGGGATGACCCACACAGCACTGGTGCGCTTTCTGAAGGAGCTCCGCGGCAGAATCACCCTGACCATCGTCTCGTGGCCCGGCAGCCTCATGTAGCGTCACCCAGCAGCGTCCAGCACTGACCGACGAATGTTGACGGCAGAGCTTTAGACTGAGCTGAGCGCCCCGAGCTTGCTGTGTGGCAGAAGCTTCCTGTAGTGCTGTAGCCGTACGGATGGATACCTTTTCACTCTGATGGACAGCCAAGAAATCGCTGGGAGTTATTTTATTTTTTTGTTGTTGTTGTTGTTCCTGTTTTTTTGGACAAGGACGGGCACCAGACTGTGAGGTTACCTCGGTGCTGTCTGAGCGCACTTAGATGGGAGGATGTTGGACTTGAGCCGCCTCAGACGGTGTTTGGCGTCAAGGGATGAGAGGACGATGTCTCTCTGCGGCGTCACCCAGTGGATGCAGTATGTGTGTGTGTGTGTGTGTGTGCGCGCGCGCGTGTGTGTGCGTGTGTGTGCATTCAGAAGAACAAACTACACGTTGCCAATTCCAGTAGTTATGTATTAGGGAATGCATTAAGATGGACGCACATTTCTTTACTCTAAATGTTGGGTGTCTCAAAAGAGAAAAAAAAGAAAAGAAAAGAAAAAGAGAAAAAAGATTCCGGCACTTGTAATACATTTCTTTTTGTTGGTTCGTTTGTGGTATGGCTCTGTTCCGTTTGTACTGACAGTGCTTGTCTTCTTCCGTCGACACGTCGAGGACACGTTGCCAAATAGTTTGTCTGTGTTGAGGTTTTTTGTTTGTTTCAGAGTTTTCTTTCATCTTGAAAACTGCGACTAAATTAAACCACTGGCAATAAAAAAAAAAAAATTAAAAAAAATCTAAAAGGATCGGTGTGTTGAAAATATATATAGAAAAAAAAAATCATATTTAATAATAAGGTGACATTGTGGAGGCCTTACTAATTTTCTTACTTTTAAGAGAAAAAAACACTTGGTTTCTGTGTCATCAGTGGATGATCTGGGGCCTCATCTATTGTGGTTCTGTCTGTCACGCTTTGGCCTGTGTAATATATCTGATGGTGCATTTGGTTAAATGATCAATAAAGTCATTTGAAAATGCCAGCAAGTGTGAGAAAAAAAACACAAATCTTTCAGCACCAAACACACCTAGGGGGGGTATGCAAACTGTCTGCAGAGCAATTTTAAAAACTCTCCTTGAAAGTTGGTATTAAACTCACATTTCCTGCTCAAACATGCAGCAGGAAGCCGGGGGGGCAGAGGCGGGGGGGGTTGGGCAGCGACTCTTCTCATTAAAAAGACAGCAGACTACAGGTCAGGGTGGTTTTAATTTCCCCTCTGGTCAGTGGAGACACAGCTTGTCCTCGTTTCATTCTTCTCCCTCCTGACGCTGACCTTTCCACCAACTGCTGCCGTCACTGATAGACAGTCACATTAAAAAAAACTGATTTTTATCTCATTTTAAGACTTAAACCTTTCTTGTTTTTCTCTGCTGCCACGAAGAAACAAACTTTGTACACAAATGCTTGTTTGTTTTTTTTCTTTTCTTTTTGCTGGTGATGATGCCACTTTAATACCTCACTGATACCTCTCCCTAGTTAGTCACCACACCCCCAGACAGGTATTGGCTCCGCCCTCTGAGACCCCTTTCAAACATATGAAGGGTCCAACAAAGCCTTCGTTTTAGGAGGAAGCTGTAAACACGAGGCTAATAACATTACGATTATTTGAATGCTTATTTTGAATAATCAATCATTTCGGGTTACTCCCTTTGAAATTAAATTACGTGCGTGTTGTGCTAACAATATGCATCTGAGCACAATCGCTTTTGCAGGAGACTTTATGCAGAGGGCTTAGTAGGCTATTTACTGGATTTTTTTTTTTTTTTTTTTTGTTGCTGGTGTGGTTTTTTTATGATTAAGCACACAAGGTGCTCCAGCGCAGTCTAGCAGGAAGAAAAATAAAAATGCGACGGGGAACTTTAAAGCCGAAGACAAGCGCATGATTTTTCCCAGCTGACGTTTTTTCGAGTCCCCGCTGGCTGAGAGCCTTGACAACCTGAACCGAGAACAGAGAACAGAGAACTCCAGTGCCCTCCATAAGAAAGCCAAGGACCTGAGGTGATGTATCCTTCAAGAGAAAACAATGTATTATTATTCAACGCTGGACATGCAGTCCTGAGAGAAAAAGAGGACCCGTCATTACTTAACCCGCTGTCTGCAAAAATACATTTGCAGCCACATTTTTATTCAGACGGGAGAAAGACGGTGGACAAAGGGCGGATGAGTCACTGGCCTGCTGAGAGCTGCTGCTGCCGTGCTGCAACCTTGGCTTAATTTATAGCAACCAGCCTCTTTAATTCTCAATTAATAAGGAAAGAGGAAACACATACTCTTACATTTCAGGACATAAAAGCAGCAACATTGAAGAATCCACATCCACACTGAGAACGAGACCAGTCATCGTGGCCAGTGACAGCACTTCCTGCGACAGGCTTTCAAGCATCCAACAGTTGGATGCTGTTGGATGCAACAGGATCCCCCCATGCAAAATAATAAATTTTAACAATTTCTGCATTGATCTATGGCGATAAACCAGAAAAAAATAGCCACGCTTCCTCTGAGGGTCATTTCCTATTCAACTGTGACCCTCTGAGGATGTTACTTCCTGCTACGTTCTGCAGCTTTTTCCCTCCAAAATGTTCCCCATGCCCTCCTCCACTCCCACTATGAGGCCTGTCAACAAATCAGTGACTGGTTTGCTCATTCATATACACACCTGTAGCTTGTTGGACTACTTAAAAAGCCATTTTTTTTCTGCTCTGTCATTGACTACCACAGCTTGGCCCACTGCCTGTTTACCTGCTGTAAGTCTCTGGTTTGATTTAATACGTTTGCCTGTGTGGATTTTATTGCTGTTTTCCTGTATTTTGGAAAGACCCTCAGTGAATGTGTGACCTCTGAATGTGCCTGCGGGTCGTTTACGCTGCAACAAAGTCTGAGTAGGAAGTTGAAAGCCAACAGTTTTGTGGGAAGTTGTTCATGGAGTTTGTCACAAATATTTGGTGGTTCTGGAGCTTTTCTTGGATGATCAATCATCCAAGGCTGAAAAAAAAAGAAATCTGAGAGTGAGTGGGAATATGGGACATTTAAGGTCTCTTGACAATCTGCACCAACTGACGGGATAAATGACTTTAATGTCCTTTCGATAAGGAAAAGCTCTACGACTTGATCCACGGCTATTACCTGAAATGTTCTCGTATAAAGTGCTGTCAGCTTCTCAGATGCAAACTTTTGCTGCTCTACTCCATCTGATATAAATGTAAATGAGGAGTCTGCGGATACGGGCTGCTGGGTGGACACACAACCTCTTGGAAAGCGTTGCTCCAGGCTCCTGAAAAGTGGAATTGACATTTTTTTGACGGATCTATTAATAATGGAAAACTTTCAGGTTCTGATCCATTGCGCCATGTTTGTTTGATTAAAAGAGGAAGTAAGAAAAACTTGGGTCTACCAAAGGGGAATTGGTGTAAAATTAGACGCGCTGGCTGAGCATTTGCAGATTCCTCCTTTAAGAATAATCAACCCGACCTTGATGAATCATCCCCTACAGAGGCACTTCATCTACAGATTCTGTACATGCAAACAAACTTGCCCGTGGCAGGACTCATTATCTCCGTTTTTCACTGGCAGGGTGCAGAGCAGGAGGAGCCTCGCCGGGGCAGAGAGTGCGGAGCTAAACGCACTCCATGTTTGGAAACGGCTCATCTGTTCGCGGCAGGGATTAAGGCCCCTATTTGTTCTCGCTCAGAGCAGTTAGATGTAAGACAGAAACGAGCAGAGAGCGGCGTCAGAAAGTTCCCAAGGAGATGGCGTTGGAGGGAGTATAGAATGGCGCCGAGGCCTTGGGGATTGTTTCCACATTTTTATTATTTAGGTCATTACAGTTGCCCAGGCTGGGCCGGGTGGGCGGCAACTGTGTTAAAAAGCCTGAGAGCCTGTTGGTGGTGTGAATCCCTCTCTGACTTTCCTGCAGGCTTCGGTGCTGCAGTGGCATATGTGTCAGTCCGGTGATTTTCTCTGCCTCTGTTTCCATATTCTTCAAAATTCACAAGAAGACAGAGAGCAGTGCGTGTCCGTATGCTACTAATGAAAACCCCAGACATAAGAAAAGTCCATCCCTTACTTCTTTGGCTAACTCTGCTTGTCACAATATGCTTGCACAGACATTCAGTTCCGTCTGTCAATCCCCAGTGATGTCACAGAGGACAATGATGGATGTCCCAGGTTTAGTGACCACACCTTGATTCTGGTCTGTCCCCCTCCAAATTCAAAATTTACCCATGAACCCATATTATTTGACTATGTGAAGTGGTTGTTCCTCATTTTCTGTCAAATAATAATAATAATAATAATAATTTTAAGAGATTAGCGGAGCTCTTTGCTGGCTGAGCTTCACGACCTCCTTCCTCTGCCGCCTCCCTTCACCTCCCTTCCTACAATAACCATCATCATCACGTTACTGCCAATTAATACGCAAATTCCACTAATGTGACCTTATTCATCAACTCTGGCACATCCCCACGGTGTTAGGTGTTAACCACACACAGTTGCATCTGCTGACAATCCTGATAATGAACTCTCCCGTTTGCATTTCTCCAATCAAGCGCATGACAAAAAAAAAGGGTTTAGTATTCATAAGGGAAATGTAATTTGAGTTAGTGTGTGAGAAAACTTCTGAGCCTCAGTAGAGAACATTGAATGGTAAAGAGGATTAGAGGTTCCATATTATGCAAAATTTACTTTACCATTTTCATTTTAAATATGTTTGTCGTGCCTGCAAGTGAACTCCTCAGAACGGAGAAAACTCTGTCCTTGGCTTCTCTTGCATGTTTGACTTTTCAGAAAAACTTGTGATAAAGCACTCACTTCTGGGGTGAAAAAACAATCCCTTTTGACATCACAAGAAAGCACCCTCCAGGGTGGAAGCAGCACCCTGACCAGGTGACGGCTCTGCCTCTGACAAGCCAAAGGTCCAAAAAAAGCAGCAGGTTTAGCAGGAAGTTGATATCAAGCTTCTTCTTCGTTTTGTTCCATAAAACTGATCTATCGTTCAGTCTTTAATCAATTGTGAAAATGTATGATATTGGATGTTAAATGCAAGGGGAAGTGCAGTCTCCTTGGAAAGGATAAGAACGGCATGAAATCAAATGATCCAAACCAGACATGAGGAGCTTTTTTCAGCTTTTTTTTTTTTTTTGCAAATCTTTCTTCTGAGACAATAAGTTAAAAAAAAAAAAAAGAAATAAAAGAATTAGGCAGTCAGGGAACATGATGTGTCCTCTAAATCTTTAAACAATCTAGGAAGACAGACAGACAGGCTGCTTCTTTAAATCACAAACACACAAGCAAAGACACGTTTTTCCAAGACTGAAAACAAAACAAACCTTTGAAAATCAAACCCCAAAAAAACTAGTCTAGGCCAAGATTAGGAAATTGGCTCCACATTGATGCAAAATAGGAATAAACCATCATTGTTGACAGGTGCAAATTTGTTTAGCGTCTATTAAATTAGATTCCCATGGTTTCTTCTGCTCTGACTCACCAGACTGATTCTGTTTTATAAGGGGAGTCCACTCCAATCCCTTGTGCAACATTCAAACTGGACTAGGCAGCCCTTTGAGTACTATTTACTTTGGATTTTTCGATTTCCCCTTGGAAGCCCTCAACTCCACTGACGTGTCAGAGACGGGCCGAGGACGGGAAAACGCTTGTTTTGCGTGCGCCGACCGTCTCGCACAACCGTGATGACGAGTTTCTGAGGCAGCATCAGCTCGAGGGAAGAGGAGGAAGAGAAGGAGGAGGAGGAAGACGAGGAGGTCCAGGCTTGTCATCCGCAGCTGGGACTGAAAACACCTGGGTCTCCAAGAATTGACCTGTGGAAAAAGTGGCAATTTTGGCAAGCTTCAATTCCAAACATCTCCAGTCGTCTTGGATGTACAAAAACCAATCAGATCCTTTTCAGTTGGCAGGACGCTTTTAAAATGCCGAGGGGAAACAGGAAGTGACTGTCTGTTCAGATAAATCTTAAAGTCTCCATCCACTGCAGGCACTTTGCTGCTTCCTTGCAACTCTTTCTTGCAAGATATTAATTTTTTGTCTCATAAAATGTCTTTTAAATGGGTGGATATGGGACCTTTAAAGCATAATGAGGAAAAAGACAGAGCGAAAGTGCTGTCAGCATCCACAGAATCCCTCCGAAACCCAACTAAAATGAATGCTTTCCATAAAACAAGAAAAAACAGGGGAAAAAAAGCTAAATTCAGATCATTCAGCCACCAAAAGAAGCTGCTCACGTGACCTTTGCAGAGTTGCAAAGAATGTGATTGTGCAAATAAATAAAGCACATCTAGAATAACTGGCGACCTCAAGGACTCCATCTGTGTCTCTCGCCTCTGCACGCACACACACACACACACACACACACACACACGCACACAGTGGCGATGAAACCCTCGGGGCTCTGATCTAAAAATAGCATCCAGCAGAGTCATAAATCAATGGAACGGGGAACACGTAACCTTTACATACGAGCGGCGCAGCGCGGTCACGTGATGGGAATGTAGGACAAAAACATCAACAATGCCCAGAAGCAGTGAACATCACACACTCACACACACTCACACACTTACACACACACACTGGGTGGGTCACAGCAACGCTCCGTTGTGACATTTGTGTTGCCGTTAAACGACTAAACCTCCCATGTTTCCCCTGCGTGTCTCTGTCACGCACATGTGATGGTGAATCTTCTGCAGTTGGCCTCCAGCTTCCCAGCTGTCCCCTTGTCCCACTTCCCCCATTTGACCCACTGTTTGCCTCATCTGGGCTTTTTCTTATTGTGTGTTAGTGTGTGTGTGTTGTCCAGTAATCTTATGCACACAAAGTCGTCACCGCTTACCGCAAAGCAGAAGATCATGCGTGCATTTCTCAAACGGAGCAGCTCATGGATGCTCCGACTCTCTAGTTTTACACTTATTTTTCCATGCAAGTTCAAAAAACTCTCACACTAACACTGACCGGGGGGATTTTTCATCCAAAGCAAACAAACAACTTTTGCAGACAAAGGCGTTTGTTTGAAATCTCTAAGGGATGGCGACAGGGGGAGAGGGGTTCTGCACATTTCTGCAGGGAAAAGACACGCTCTTGTGTTTATGTTCCAGTCGTCAGCCGGGTGAGTTGATGGTAATTGAATGGACATCTGTCGAGTGGTCAGCGCTGCGTGTGCAGGCAAAAAAAAAAAAAATGTAGGGCAGCGTGCGTGCACGTGTGTGCGTGCGACCACTGGCCAGCGGGCCGCAGCGTCTAATTATGACTTTTTATCATCGGGGACAAAAACGCTGCAGCTCCATTTTAGGGAAGGGCGAAGAGTATTTTTCTTCTCTTGTCACTCGCTGGCAGAGGTAGTGAAGTATAACCTCATCTTGCCTGCTCTCTGGCTCGTCACGGGCCTCTCTCGCCCTCTTTTTTTTTTTTCTTTAAGAGAGAAAATAATTTACCTCGCTCCAGTCCAGGAAGTAGCTCACAACCGTCACAAATTGTGCATTTTAGCCGCGAGCAAGAACATCTTGGTAAAGGCCTCGGAGGTAAAAAATCCCAGCGGCCGTTTTCTCTACAGCGGACATGCGGAGAGATATCCGACTTCTCACGCTGCCAAACACAACTGACTGCGGGCTGAACGCAAAAGCTGCAAACTAGGGAACGATACGGTGGGAAAAGCTCAAGCAAACAAGGAGCAGAGCCGTTCACTCTTCCCATGCTGCCTCCCTCTGGTTCCGACTCCAAGAGGAACTACATTTTACCTTCTTGTCACGCTGAAAACAGACTCCAGCCGCTGGCAACGTACCACCACCCTCACCTGGAGGGCAGACCCCCTGTGCGACCGCCTGTTCTGTCTTTGTGTCTCAGTGCAGCAAAACAGAACACGGTTCTAGAAACAGATTTCTTTTTTTTCTTTTTTTCTTTTTTTTTTTTTAGCCGGAGCCTGAACGAAAGCCGGAGACAGAGACTGTAAATCTGGAGCAGAACCAACGAACCGCATGTTGCTCAGGTCGGCGGTCCACAGCTGCTTAGCAGACCTCTTCACACTCTGATGGAAGCCAAGAGCTGAGATTAAAAATAATGTGTATGGATAGATGGCTGTGCCATCTAAATCTGATGGGCCTGCACGTCTGGATCTTGACTGATATGATACATGAAAGGGCAACAAATGGTTTCTCTTACTCCCAGACAGTCAGCTCACTTTCTCCTCTCCTAAAAATGCTGTGTGAGGGTTTTTTTTTTAGAAGTAGGGGGAAAGAAGGTGTCTCAGACACATAATTTTAATGTAAACTTCCATTTTCAACATCATGTTCTGTTCATTTCAACAGCTTCTTTCTCCACCCCGGCCCACTTTCCATGTCCTGTATCCACCCTGCTGTAGAAGTTTAAGCCTGGTTTATTTAACGCTGCTCTGTCTGTGCATTTTAAAATCCCAGAGTTCACTGTGCTGCTTTATTCAGAGCAAGCAGAGATTAATTTAAAATGAGAGGCTGCAGGAGCAGGAGCAGGAGGAGGAGGCAGCAGCGGCAGTGAGATTCATTCATTCAGGGAGAATATTCAGGACAAACACTCGCAGAGAGTTCAAACAGGTTCGGCTGCCCTGGCCCAGGTGTGACGGGAAGTGACAGAAGAGACAAGAGCAACTCTTCTGCACTCTTCAGTTAAAACAAGAGCCGAGTTTTTAATGAGAAATATGTCAGCGTGAGCCAAGCGATTGTTATTAAAGTCTGCAGAGGTCATGAGGGAAGAGAGTCGGCTCCTGCTGCTGTCAGTGTAGAATTTCAGTTCATTAATTTTGAAAGTGATCAAAAATTAATGAAAACAAACATTGTAGGAATGAGGGAATTGGGCTCCACTAACGATCCTGTCAGAATGAGCCGATGTGCATCACATGTGGACTTCTTGATCAGCGCAATCTGCCCGTTTGTTCATGATTTTTTTTTTTTTCATTCCGGCTACGTCCGCTTGTTGCAGGGGGCTTTTGATGCTGAGCTCACGTCCTCTGGCTTCCCGTGTTGGCATATGGACGGGGCAAGACGCTACGCGGCCTAAATATAACTCAGCTGCAACCTGCAGGTCTGTTTCGACAGACCCCGACTGGAATAGATTTAAACATGAATGAAGCAATGAATTCAGATAAAAAATGTAAAATAAAAAGTGAATGGATCGACGGCGCGATGAAAGCGCAGCTGTGTTCTGCAGTCGTTTGAAGTGATTGGCTCTCCGTCAAGGCACGGCGTGCGCCTGGCTGACAGGCGAAGGCGGAGAATGGGTCGGGGGGTTGCATAATTACCGATGCAAACTTAATCTGCATGGTTCCCGCCCTCCACCCACCGCCAACACCCCCCAAACCTCCATTGAACTCTTCCCTGCACTGGAGATGTGCGTTCGGAGCTCTTCCAGCAGTTCTGCTGTGCAGCAGGTTGAACTTCCGCCTCTGGTAACGGAGTCGATCCATCGTTCATTTGATAATCGCTGCTGCTCAAAGGCACATTAGATGGGTATTTAGAGTGGCTGATGGAAACGCTTGTTCTTGCTAAAACGCCAGCCTTCTGAAATCAGACAGTGACAGAATCATGAAAACATCTCTGCAAGACCACAGTTTGTCTCGTCCATCTCCCTGCTAGTCATTTCCTATCAGCTTGGATTCTTGTTGATGTTGATTCAGCATTTTATTTTCAGAGGTTTATCTTTTTTTTCCCCTCTCTCTCCTCAGCTTTAAATAACTCAAAAGCATCAACTTTTTACTTAAGGCTAAGTTTGCAACATCAGTCACTCAAAGTGTGGAGGAATAATGTGGGAACCAGACTGTGGAGTCTCCATTTCTGTTGTGCTATTTGTCGGAGTTGACGTTTTGATTTGAGTCTCTCTGGATGGATGTCATAAGGAGCTGATGCTAGTTTTAAAGAGGAGGATGTTGCAGACTGTCCACAATTATCTTTCTGTTGTCTGTTGGTTATCATTTCAAGTGATCAAATGGACAACGTTACAAATAAATCTCAGAAAGATTTTTTTTTTTTTTTTTTTTTTTTTAGTTAAGATTTAGAAGCTAATAGACATACCAGTAAGTTGTTGACACAATCCGCTAGGCGCATATCTGTGAAAATTCTCTCTTGAGTCTTTCGACAAAAGCGGTTTTAAGTGTGGAAACGGGGCCGGCTTTCATTCGTCTCCATTTAAAGGCAAATTACTTTGGAATCAACACGAGTCTCTTTCAGAAACTAAATATGGATATTAGGGAGTCATCTGGGCCCTCCTGCGCAGCACAAGAGGCCAGGCAGGGCGCCGGCGGTGCCAAAAATACCTGCTGTTTCTAATATCCCCAGGAGAAAAGACTGAACACCAGCAGCGAGGCGGCAACGCCACACGTGGAAAAAAAAAAAAAGTTGAAAGGAAATGATTCATAAAGCTTATGGGAGCCGGTTGGCAGCGCCTGCAAGAACAGTAAGTCCCTGCAGGACGGCAGGATTTGGCAGCGCAGATGTGAGCTGAATCGTCTTTTAAGACCCGAGTGAGTGTACACAGCAAATTAGGAGAAAGGGGAAAAAAGGATTGCAGATTGAGAAAATAGAGAGATAGTTGAAGGGACAGGATGAAGATGGAGGAGAGGAGGAAAAAGGAGAGGGATGAAATGAGGCAGGATGCAAACAGACGACATCCAAGGAAAACAAGGCCGGGAGGACGGCGAGCCGAGCGAGGAGCCGGAGGGAAGAGGAGCCGCAGGGCCTCAGCGGCGGCAGCGTGGCCCACTTGTGATCTGAAATGTAAATGGGAGCCGGAGAGAGTGGGAGTGCGCAGACAGGTTGTGACACAGATCGGAAGGACGGGAGTTTTCGGAGAAGAGCTGGATGCTGATAAACAGGCACAAACAAGGTTGCCGTCTTTGCTCCCAAACCTTATTTGGTCATCGGTTCGGGGGCCGCCAGATCAGCGGCGGCGGTCGGGTGAAGAATCTGATCCGGTACGGAATGACAAGCAGTAAAGGGTCAGAAAACATAAACACGTGTTGTCCTTCGCTGTGGGACAGGAGACACAAGGCCTCAGTGAGCGGAAACTGCTTCCAGGAGATGTTGCACCATCTACAACTTTCAGAAACTTTACAAAATAAGTCCAATGTGACATTTTTTTCTTTTTCTGCTATATTGTTTGCTGTTTTGGTTTTATACCGTTATCGTCCTGAGAATCCATAGAAGTATTTTTTATTTCACAAGCACATCTCTGAGAGACAAAGCTCAAGGACTCCTGCAGGTCCTCAGACTTCAAAGGACAAGAAGATGAGAAATGTGTTGTTATTATCAAAATGGTTGCAGAAGTTTGAGGATAAATTTCCTAAAACTGAACATGCAAACCTGTCAGCAACAAAAATATTCCTTTATTCTCTTTATGCTCAATTGCTCCACTTCTCAATAATTTATTCATCTTTCTGTTAAAAGTGAAGGCTGGAAAAAGGAGAATGAAATTAATACAATATTGCAGGGTCTTGTTTCATTTTTCATACAACATTTTGGAGTTTTTAGTTTTTTGCTTGCTCGCAAACAAAGTCCTCATGTTCAAACTTTCGGTTTAATAAAAAAAAAAAGGGGAAATGCTGGAGACTGAAAAACAAAAACGTCCATCAAAGTTTGCAGCAGGGTCCTTAACTGGATTCTGTTGTTGTCGTTACATAAATATGGAAATAATAGAGCGACAAGGAGCGAGGGCAATGAATCACGAACCAAGCACACAAAAATATCACATATTCACGACAACTTGACCCAATAATCTGCAGCCGCTTTTATTTTAGGCGGAATAAAATTACACCAGTCTGATATTGTAAAACAAAAGAATTGTTCTTTTCTGTTTTGGTTTTTTTCGCCTCCACCAACACTGCAGGATTACTCCGGCGCTCGGCTGCACAGTTAAAGCCCCGCACTTGCTCCGCAGCTCGAGCTATACTTGACCGAGAAACCGTAAATCACATCAGGCTGTGCTGAGTGCTGCATGCTCGCGTACGTGCGCCCGCGCGCACGCAACGCAATTCCTTTTAGGAGCCTAGGCAAGAAACATCTGGATACCATCCTCGTCTTTCTCCCATAAAGACCCCTAATGTGCGAGCGGCTCAAAGCAAGATTTGACTTGAAGGAGGCGCGCGTGCACATGCATACGCATGCACACACACACACACACGCAGGCACAAGGATAACAGCTGAAACTGGAGCAGAAAAAATAAGGAGTCGCTGGAAGTTGGAGTTGAGATGTAAAGTGAAGGGCTCCGCTGCTTTGTAGGTGAAATGTAGAACATCTTCCTTCCCGCTTCAAACGCAGAGCCCGCTGTGCTGAAACAGGCCGGACGCCACATCGAGGGCCAGGAAACCCAGCCGGGGCCCTTTGATACCTCAGACACCTGGACACCAACCTTCTGGAAGCGTAGGCCGTCGAGTTCAAGTTCTGGCCGTTTTCAATCGGCTTGACGGGGCCGAGATGTGGAATTTTTCCACGTTTGGACATATTAAAAGTAACATTGACGCAACTCGCCAAGAGAACAGAGCGGGTCTATGTCGCGGCTTACGGTGCTCCAGATAGGACCGCGCAACACACCAACAAGCACGCACACACTCCCAGTAAACACCACTTGCAGACGGGCACACATGCCGCTGATGTTAGCGTGACTGAGTAATTGCTTCTACCTGCTGTGATCCCGAAAAAAACAGTGTTCTGATGAAGGCTGGAGCTCCACGCTTGGCAGCCAGCGAGGGAGTTAATGGCCGAGGGCTAATTGCCACCGATTGTGCTTGCGTGGCTTTCTCCCCCTCCTCAACCCCCACTTTTCTCTTTCTCCCCTCTCACGCTAATGCTTCACAGACTTTTAGCGGCTTTCAGATGGAGCCGATACTCGGCACGGTTGCCATCTCGCGTGGGTGAAGGCTACTGTCTGATGCTATCGGCTGGGACAGATGTGCACTGCTCTTCTTGTGGTGAAAGTGTTCTGTCAGTAGCTCCTGGGCCAATTAAAAGGACTTCAAAAGACTGAAAAGAAATACCCGTTTGCTTTAGTCTGATAAAAAAAAAAAAAAAACTAGTTTAGCCTAACTAACCATGATAATGCTGATAAAAAACTTTTATTAGCATTTTTTTGGATACTGGATTTGGATGAGGTTTTTTTTTGGTATCGTTTCAAAAGAAAATGCCAGCATCAATTGTTTTTCTCAGCGGACAGCGTGTTTCCACTTCACTTCCAACTCTCTCTGGTGAGAGTTTAGCATAGCAACTAGCAACATGCAAGGCTCCTTGCGCCAATAGGAAGCCTCGAGCTCTGGCTCTTGGCTAAAGCAGCAGCAACAAATCTGATTGGTCCGCTTGATTATCGCAGAAAGGTTTATCACCTTCTAAGTATTTACAAATGCTTTCCATGGGCTCTTTACCAGGCTGGTGTGTGAGATAAATCCAAGGGATTTAAGAAGCGTTCCATCTGGCGCAGCAAGTTTAGTTTTCTTGGGAATCGTGAGCAGGGAAGTCATTTTCCCATCGAAATCTTGCCGGAATAGAAGGCGCAGTGCAAAGATTTCTTGTTTTGCTCTCTATTATCACTTCAATGGAAAAGCAATAGAGGTCAGTGCCCCCCTGTCAGTATCGTTGATCCTGTAATCGTGCAGTCAATTCAGGAAGAATCAAACATCTCCTGCCTTCCGCAAAGGACTCAGCGCCGAGTGAAAGAACAGTGTCACACATGCCGCGTTGCTGCACCGCCTGCAGTGAAGCCACTAACCCACTGCAGGGCTGCAGCTGCAGTAAGTCACTGATAGATGAGTCGGGAACAAAACTGCAAAGACTCTGCAGTTCCCCTTCCAAAATCTGCATCCATCAAACAGAACCAGCACCCAAAGTGACCTCCATACAAACAAAAACCACATATTAAAACAGTAGGTCCGTCTCTCCACCTTATACCCTCTGGTTGTGTGTTCAGCACATTTCTCAATATGCTGTTCTGGCAAAAAGGCTATTGTTATTGTCTTAAGCATTTGCATCACAAAATGCAACCTGGGGCTTTGACCTCAAGAGAGGTGTGTGGTAAAAATAATAACAGAAAAAACATTAAAATACATCAAAGCCGTAGCTGAGTGTTCAAAGCTGCTCTCAGCAGGACATTTGATATTTTGGTAGCATTAGCAGCTCTGGTGTTGCTTTACTGGCCGGTGTTGGGGGGGTCACAGGCGGTGTGTGAGGAGCAAGACGTCTATTTTGGGACCTTTGAAGATGAAGACATGGCAAGCGCTCAGCTGTGTGCAGATCCAGGGAGTCTTCCTGGATTTCTGTCCAATTCACTACAAAGACTAGGAGGAAGTGTTGGATGGCACCGAGCACACCTGCCTGGAAGACACACATCCGCGCAACATCCTAACAAAAAGAAATGGAAAAAGAAAACATGCGTGCACGTGCACACACATATGCACACCGTATTGACTTTGCACTTCACAAGGTTATTTATTATGGCACATGGCGAAGTTTCACAAACACACACACACACACACACACACACAAAGTCAGACTGCCATCAGTCATTTGTGCAGCTGCATGATGTGGCCCTCCAGGAGGGTTCCTGGAGGGAGGGGAGCCATGAAGGGGACACGTTCAACCTCAAGCTTGTACAGCGAGTAGGTGCAATCCCAGTCCAAAGTCTGGAGAAAAGGGTATTAAATGGAGTGGCCAAATGCGCAGTATCTGCACGACTTCTGCAATCTGCAGGCTCCTGTTTGTACGCCAGTCACATCAGTGCTTCAGAGCCCGACCGTCTGCCCAGTTGCACATTAAAAAAAACAATAACAAAAATGTGTTGCATTGTGCAATTCCAAAATAATCGCTGCAACTTAAAAAAAATGTGCTCCATATGTGGGGCACTTATGTAATATGTTTTCTTTTGTTTGTTTTGTTTTTTTAAACGAAATATGATTTCCTAATCCCTAATCTGACTCCCACAGGCACAAAGTGCAACCCCAGCGAACCCTCTAATCTGGGGCATCTAGCTGCTTTTTTTAAAACCCAAGGAAATGCTTTAAAAGCCTAAAACCCACATACACACACACACACACACACACACACACACAAACACACAGATGGGACACTAACCTCTTTCTGTCACGAAGACTTTATCAACGGCACAGATAAACAAAAAAAGGGCTAACAACTACATCTAATGGCAACATCGTGCTGAACAGCTCCGAGCTTTCAGTGTCTCTTCTGTTCACTTCGAATATTCCTAACCAATGGGAACATTCGCAGGAGCGATGATACTCGTGCAAGCGTTACATTCTTCCAACAACTCAGATTTAAAAATTGGGAAAAACTGAGTCTTTCTCCAGTGCACTAAGTCCTCCACTCGCACAGAAACAAAAGGCTGCAAACTGCATGTCATCCACAAACACACCCGAGTGCTCGTTTATCCCTCTGGTGTCCTCCACCGGGACTTTCTGCTCTCCTTCTGATTCAGAGTCTCCGTTGACGTTGTGGCGTACGAAAGTGCGAGACGCTCGGATGCCCACGACCTCCCCCGTGGGATGGAGGGGCAACGTCATCAAGGGACACGTCTTTAATTAAGTGTCAAATCCTTCCGGACATCTTACTCAACAGGCCACATCGGAGCACTTTTGGGGAAAAGATGTTGCCTGCGCGCAAGCACCTGGCCCCATAATCGGGAGACGCAAAATGATCTGCACTGTTTACTTCCACAGCGATCCACCGCTCCTTGTGCATAAATGACGGGAAGACAACTGGGTCGTAAAAGCTCCTCCAACATCCAGGTCGACCGCAGGCCTCAGACAGCTTTAAAAGTTTTACACATGCAGGAGGAGGAGTGAAAACCGCAAACCAAGTGCTGACCCCGTTTTCTCCGTGCAGGACGTTGCTCAAGCCGGGAGTTCAAAGGAGAGACGGAAATTATTGTTGACGAGGGGGAAAAAAATGAGCTGTTAATTATTGTTCATCATCATCGGGCTCCGAATCAAACAATCCAACAAAATCTGTGTTTATTCACGAGTGACCCTGCTCGCCACAACCTCTAGCAGATGAACGTTGGCCTCTGCTCTACCTCAAGGCTTTCAGATCTGCGGCCAGGACGAGACCAATATGCCAGAGTCCATCTCAGGATCAGAGGGAGCAGATGGAAGCAGCCGAAGAGTCGACGTGTTAAACGTAAACACAGAGCAGAGCGAGCGGCGGACACCTTCGATAGACTCTGAATTCAGACTGAGAACAAGAGGCAGTGGGTGAAAAGAAAAAAGAAGACATGACAGCTAATAGAGCAGAGCTGTGTGGGGGAGGAGAGGCTTTGGTTCTTGATGCTGCGCTGTGAACCCCCTGTGGATCCTGATGGAAAAAACAACTTCAGTTTCTCCTCTATCAGAGGGCTAAAGGTTATTGCTTTCTTTTATTAAAGTATGTAGAAAAAACCTTTCCTGTGTATTATTTTGGATATTGTTCAATCATTATTACTTCCCTTTAGGGTTGTTGGCCAAATTTTCAATTTTGGGTTGGCAAGACATAACTGGTATTATCATGCCATTAAGTCAAACACTGGAGGGAAAAAAAACAAAAAAACAAGTTTTCTTAAAAAATTATTTCAAATTACAAACACAAACTCAACATTCAAAACCAACATTGCCCTCCGGAAAGGGAAATATCTCACAGCTGCCTCTTGACAGAAGTGGGTCTCTGACAAATAATGCACTTTGCTAGTATACCCGGCAGGCAATACAGGAAGGGGGGGGAACAACAACGACACAACAGACGGCTGAAAAATTCAAACAGTTGTGTCAGAAGATAGATAGTAAACATTTACACTCCCACATGCACAGCTGCACTGTTTCACAGAACAAATGTATCCATCAGAAATGTCACTTCACTCCTCATTGTTTACTCAATTATAACAGGCAGGCATATGGAAAAGTAGCAACACCCTGTTGGATGTAAAAACAGTTTATTTGGTCTGTGCATGCAACACAATTGTATAAGAGGGCTATCGTATACGCAACATGGTAGAATGAGAGACACATCAACAAGTCATTTTCAACATGGGTGAAATATGAATTATTTATCTTGGCTTTGAGACTGTAATGACCTCTGTAATGTATGCTTAAAAAAAAAAAAATAACATAGTAGGAAATAAATAAGGTTCGATGTCAATCACGGTCTAATGTTGAGCTCCATCCACTTTGCCTAAATATATCCAGCTGTACTTTAGACTGCTACGTCACTCTTTGAGACTGATACTAATCAGGAGGTTATGTTGTTTCCGTCGAGGCTGAAGAACACAGACACTGTCAGCTGTGTGATGGCTTTTATCCACGCTGCCCAGCACCCAATTACCCCTTCTCTCCTCACTGGCAGCTTTTGAAGGGTGTTTGTAAAAGTTACATACCACAGACTGCACAGCTCAGGTGACACCCTATTATAAAATTCACAGCTTCATTATACAGTGGGGCGTAATTAATGTCATTCATTCATTAGCGCATGCCACTAGTTTCCTTTGTTGATTTATTCACTTTTCAGCGTCTAAAACTAAGAGCCCACTGCTAGACTACCCTGATGAATATGTTGTATAAGAGCCAGCTATACAGTATGTCAGTACTAAAAGCTAAGTGTTTTTCATTAACAAGTTAATGTCAATGTAAAAGTAACAAAGTTCTAGTTTTTATGTTGTTGTAAAATGTAACTGTAAATATTTTTAACCTCTTAAAAACAATATTTGTGTAAAAAATTTACAAAATGGGTGTGTTGTGCAGCTGCCGACCTTGGTGAGGTAAGCTTGTTTTTTTTTTGTTTTTTTTTAATCAACTTGTCTAACATTGAAAACTTTGAATTGTAAATATGGACCTCATGTTGTGTCCTGAATAAAGTCTAATAACAACAACAATATTTACTGACTGACTTATAAGTTTGTATGTATTTCTATATACTTATAAGTTTCTATCTATCTATCTATCGATCATTTTCATTTTTTTCGTTTCATACACATATCTGATAAAAGAAGACACAAATATATAAACATTTCATTTTACATGTGAAATGGAAAAGCTTTTAATGACCTTTTAAAATCCCATCTATCTATCTATCTATGAAATACATTTGTAAAAATCTGAAACTTTTCAGTTCTAAATCAATAGGTAATTCATTCATTTGTTTATGCATTTATTTATTTGTTTAAAATGGGCAATCGTCAAACTCTTTCAACGCGTGTTCTCCGGATGCTGCACTGCCATAGCAACGCCCTGACTCTTCGATGACGTACTAATGCTGCGACGCTTCATCCTGCCACGTCACCTCTGCGAGACTCGTGTGTTTGTTTTGCTTCCGCGTAGCCACCGCTGCCGCCGCTACGAGTCTCTGACAACGACAACTCTGATGTTCCTCCGAGCTCGTTGCCGCTGAACCTTCACCGAACGCGGGCGACGATGACGGCGGAGGATTTCGCGCGCCTCCCGGCGCAAATGTGGGACAAGGTGCTGTCGAAGGTGAGGAAAGCGGTGGTCTTCATGGACGACAGGTGCGCCGAGGCGCTGCACTGGTGCGGCGGCGCCTCGCTGCTCCTGGAGGCTGGAGCCAGGAATGTGCGGGAGTTCTCCAGCTTCGAGGCGTGCGGCGAGAGCGAGCCCAAAGCCGTGTTCGTGGTGAGCACGCTACTGAAGGGCCGAACGGTGGACGTCATCAAAGACATCGTGTCCCTCAGCCGCCTGCAGTACTGCGTGGTGGTCACCGCCGTGCCCCACTCTGTGCACCTGCTCGCCAACGGCGTCACAGCGGAGATGGAGAGTAGCCCCGTGTTCGAGCAGTTCGAGGAGAAGCTCTGCGAGTGGATGGGCAACATGAACTACACGGCGGAGGTCGTGCACGTCCCCGTGACGTTCGCCCCCGTGTCGCAGCAGCTGATGCTGGCGCCCGCCTTCGCTCACCTGTTCCCACTGCTCCCGCCTGATCTGGACGCTGTGAATGCGCATCGTCCGGAGAAGAAGAGGTTCGCCAGTCTGGCGGACATGGACGTGCACTCGCTCTCCACGGATCTCCAGCTCCAGATCAAAACCTTGGCCTCGGCCCTGAACTCTGTGTTCGAGGCCACGGGCACCAGGGAGGAGAGTTTCGCTGTGGGCCCCCTGAGTCGAATCCTTGCAGGAGAGCTGGCCAGTCACCCTCAGGCCAAGAACCGGAGGAAGACTGCGCCTAACAAAGCCTCCATCATCTTTGTGGACAGGACCATGGATCTAACAGGTGAAGCCTGTTATTCTTTGTTATTGTTCATTAGTGTAGTTGTGCAATGGCCGACATCACTGCTTGTGTAATTTATCACAGCAAGAATTTGTACTGACAGACTTCTGACAAATTGTGACTTGTAATCTTGGTCCTTTTTCAGGAGCTGTGGGTCATCACGGCGACAACCTGGTGGAGAAGATCCTGACAGTCCTGGAACCACTGCCGGGTCATGTGACTGACGTCCAGGTGGACATGCTGGAGCTCACAAGTGTGCAGCGAACCATCCATTCCAAAAACACTGTGGCCCCTGGCTGCCTGGCACAGACCCAGTAAGTGCTTCTCTAATGGCTGGTTGGTGAGAGTTAACTGGTATCAGTTTGGAGGGGGCAAAGGCTCGGTGATGCCTTCATAAAACATGTCGTCAAACACCTCATACTTTTTGGCTGTTCAAGAATGCAATTTTTTGTCTGTCTATGTTATTTGTTTAACTAAAGAGCTCAGAGATGAATAACAAATCATGCATTTCCTTGACAGACAGACAAGGAGTGTTTAAGTTGCAGCTCCTAAAAGTTCTCAAAAGAACAAAACCTGGCAACACAATAAATCAAACCTGGAAAACACAATAAATCAAACCTGGCAAACACAATTAATCAAACCTGGCAAACACAATAAATCAAACCTGGCAAAACACAAACTGTACGATCAGGATGTCTAACATTAAACATTCAAGTCACAAAGAAAATGTAAAAATCATGCAGCAATATGTACATTACTTCATGTGTTCTTTTAGATGTTTCTGCTGATGTGCGTGTGCCAAACACAGCCTAATTTGGAATTTTTGTTCAGCACATTAGTAGCAAATATTTAACCACCTCAACATTTCCCCTCAGCGCCCCTTAAAAAAACACTATTAGTAAAAGAAAAAACAAAAAAAAAGTTACCTCCCCCCCCTCAATTAGTTGCCTATCTAAAAAGTAGCCGTTGCAACCTGCCCTCATCCTGTCATCAACTTTTTTTTCTCCTCCAAGATTTTCGTCTAATCCGAACAATCGTACGAACACAAAATCTACACTGACACACACACACTCATGCACGCACACGCATGAGTAGCCTCCTCGGGGTGAGTCGAGTGGCACATGACCAGGATTAGGTGCCAGTTGCTCAGTGAAGCTCGCCCTCAGATTTGGCAGCGTGGATGCACGTGTTGGCCGCCTGCAGCGGGGCTGCTGTACACGGCGGGGATTAGTCCTACATCATGTGTTCCTCTCGCACATCGCCTCCGTTCATGTGGCTGTGGGACGGCGAAAGGAAGAAGAAGAAGAAGAAGAAGAAGAAGAAGAGGAAGAGTTTCTGCCTCTGAAAGTAGAGAGTGTTTCGGGGCAGGTGACCCTGGGTTCTGCTCTAGTGGAACCAGCCTCAAGTCTTTTCGTTCAGCCTTGGCCGGTCACTGTGTGAATTGTATCAGATAATCTGAGCACAGCGGGAGCAGGTTGCACCGGCCTCCTGACGTCAGGCTCCAGTCTGGGGCAAATGTCAACCTGATGCTAGCAGAACACCTCCGGAAGAATGTCTGAAGTCTGGGCAGTGCTTCTTAACATGTTAGATGCACAATCACAGCAATGCGAAGCTGCTGCGTGCTCCCTGAAAATGAAACTAATTAGGGCAAACCCAAACATGAGAATTATGTAATATTTTAATTTTAGCTGAGAAGGTATTTGTATTGTAGATCAAAGTGTAGCTTTTTTTTAATGATGCTACATCACTGATTTATTTTTTTCATAAAATACATTTTAGGTAAATATTCAAAGAATGTGTAATAAATAATAGTTTTGTTGTTTCTTTGACAAAGACTAAATTCAGGGGAAATTGAATTTTCTCAAAGCTGCACTCTGGAGTCACACTGGCACAGCAGTTGTCAGTCAGATTATTTTTGTCTGTATGTCTACATCATGTAAATGGAACCCTTGCTGGGCTGAGCATCCCGAGCATCCACCACATTCCTTTTTTTATTCCCTCTACGCAGCGCTTGTATGACCTGCAAGTCAAACAGAACAAATGCCTAGCAGGAGCTCAAGTCAGTAACAAAACAAAAGGAAAGAAATGATGAGACAGTGAGGAAGCCCTGCAGACTTTTGGCCCAACAAGGAAATCACTTCATGCTTTCATGCACAATTATTTTCCTCTCAAGTGGCAAATAATGGAATTGCATTTTCAGATTGAAATCAGGCCTCCCCTTTTTCCCCTCATCTCCATTAGTGCTGTCTGGTTGCTGCTTGTCCACTGTCACACTGCATCCATTGTAAAATGCTGTTTACTTCCACTGGCCGGCACTGGTTTTCTGTCTTTTCCTGGGAAATGTAGCAAATCTAAGCAAGCGTGTGTGTAAATGCAGATCCAAGATGTATGTGACTTTTAAAAACAGATGGAAACAGACAGATTATTTTTCAACTGAAATTGCTAGTTTACGTCTGCATCATCCTGGAACGTTGAAATTGTTACGTCTAAAAGGACGCTTGTTTCTTTGACGGCAGGTCGGAAGGTGCTTTCAATCCCTGCCTCGCGTCTTTGCTGTAAATAGAAGTGTCAGGCTAAAGCCTTCAGATATTGTCTGCGAGAGCTCCTGCAGGTTCAGGGACACAGCCAGGCTGCAGGGGTGGAAGCGTGGCCTGGCAGTAATGAGAAATGCTGCGGGGGGATATGTGTTGCGATCAGGGCGACGCGGGATCAGCAGGAGTGTTATTGACGGCGCTATCTGCGAGCAGATGGCTCCGACAAGCCTTATCGCAGATGTTTTGGCCGATTGAAGTGGTGCCTGGGCACAGCAAGAAAGGAGCGGCGGAGTCCGGGGGCCTGCAGCTCGGCTCAGTGTATAGGCAGAGTTTGATGTCAGTCACTTTAATGTGTTCAAGACGGCGGCTGCGGATGTTTTTGAGACGCGTTCTGCTCTTTTGGAGCCCTAATCTCTGCAGATTCCAGAGGAAGAAAGCGAGTTTCTGCGACCGGGTATTGTTTTCTTTGCTGAATGCCGACTCTGCAAAGCGCCAACCTCTGCCGGCTCGCTGCGGTTTGATCGTCTGTGTAATAGCTTTTCCTCCCACACTTTGTTTATACACCTATGATTAGCCGGGCTATTTTTAGCGCCGAACCTCGGCGTGTTTGGATTGGGTGGTGATACGGGGACCAGCTCGGCCCTTTTTTAAATGCTAGGTGTGGACCCTAAGTATGCTAAGTTTCCCTCCTATTCGTCCAGGGTGTATTATTACAGATTAGAACGACTCAAACATCTTGCGGGTGTTTGCAATTACTGGTGTGTCGTCGCCCGTAATGTGTTTAAGAGCTCCTCGTCCTGCCACTTAGATCTCACTTTGTGATCCTTGTAGTCGTGCCACAGAGAGAGAGAGTATACATTGTGTAGGTTGACCCATCACACAACACACTTCATGCACTTTTCTTTGTGCGTCATTGCAAGATTGTGATTGGAATTTCAGCTGAATTAACTGAATCAGTTGTCAGACCCAGAATGTCACAGCGTTGATTCTGTTTTTGGGCGGGGGGAGCAAAAACATTTTCTCTTTTGTTTGAGACCACCTGAACTGCCTTTCAAACACTTTCACCCACCTCCCAAACAATTCGGGCATGTGGAAATTGCCACCTGGCGGCAGCAAAGCTGCTTAAAACACCTACCAGACTCGTCACTCACCCACAAACAGTCCAACACTTTCCAAACAACTTCTTCGCATCAGCTTGTTTTGTTTAGTTTTTTCTGATTTCTGAGGACCTTCTATTTGGAGGCATGTCAATACTTTAAAAGACCACTTGTGGTCTAAATCCAATGTGAAAGTCAAAATAAAAAAATAAAAAAATGCCATTAAAGAACTCTACAAAAACCCAAACAACAACAACAACCCAACCTATTTAACAGGGTTCAGTGGTTCCCTGTTGTTCATCTGCCCGTCATGGATCTGCAGCGTGCCAAGACGTGGCGGTGAGCCCGTCGCGTTGTGTGCGCGCCCGTGTGTACGTTTGCGGCCGTGTACCTTCCCGCCCGCTCCGTGTAATCGGCCGCGCTCGGCTGCACAGCCCCCTTGTGATCCTGCGCAGGACGCAAGAACCAGACTGGCCGAGGACACAACTTTCCCTCTCTGCGGCAGACTGAACCCTGTAGCCTTGTCATCTGGCCGCTGCCGACCTTGCTCCTGTGGTAGGAGCATGTGTGTGTGTGTGTGTGTGTGTGTGTGTGTGTGTGTGTGTGTGTGTGTGTGTGTGCGTGTGGGTGGATGGATGTACATGTGGGCAAGGCTGAGTACGGGTGGCCAAGGTGCTCTTGGGCCCCGCCTCCGGGAGCCGCGGAGTGCCGAGCCAGACGGAGCGGCCGACCGCACCCTGCCATGAGAAAACACAGCCGGGGCCAGTCTGGCCCTGCAGATCCTGCACTTTGTACCACCAGGAAGGAGCGAAAAAAACACCTATTTCTGTCGCGTATGGGGAAATGTGAGCGGGGTTTCAGCGGAGGGCCCGTGTGGGAACGGTGGGCGGAGTGAAAACAGCGATAGCGCCGAGAGCAGAGCGCAAATGACAGACGGCCGAGCCCTGTTTTCACCCCCGCCGAGGATGAAGAACTGCTATGAGAGCTGGACACGTTCACGCTCAGGTCTGGTCCCTCAACCGGCCTCTACTTACTCACACATTTGTGTTGAGACGGGCCCTCAGAACCAGTGATTTGTAGGATGGTACTCTATTTTGGGACGTTTTCGAGGCTCGTTCTGAGAAAAAATGTTCCTCTTCACTAACCGTCACACCATCCTCAGTCCTCGCTGTGGCCGGACGGACCTGCAGGAAAATATGTAAATGAATAATAAATATCCCTGTGATAAATGCCTTGTCTCCAAGTATGTGCATGAATTTGTGCGCTGAGGGTCGTGTTGTGGTGATTTGTAAACAAGCCCGGCTCTTACTTTGAGAGTCGTGCCTCTAAAAATCTCCGTCATTTGTAACTAATTCAGTCGGTAATTATTATGAATGTCCTCGTTTCCAAAACGTGGGTTTCATTAACGTCTTTCACTTCAAGTGGGGGGTTGAGTCACCGCTCGTAAGTCTTTGTCAGTCTGTTTAGTTTCTTCAGTGTGTGTGTGTGGGTGTGTGTGTGTGTGTGTGGGTGTGTGTTCCCTCCTCTCCTCTCTTCCTGCGGAACTCCTCTCCCTCGTCTTCTCCCCATAAATCCGTTGGCTTATTCGTACCTCTTGCCAGGACACACAGGCGCTCAAGGCCAGGTCTGCTTTTCATTCGGCCTCCTTCTTTTTCTCGCTTCCTCTCTCCGTCGTAATGGCGTGCTTGCTTACAGGACGCGGCGGAAAGCGGCATGTTCCCCCTCTCGCTCACCGTGCTTGGGATCGTTCCCTATGTGGTGCCGCACACACTGTGCCGTCTGTATGAGTTGTGTTGCCATCAAAAAAAAAGTCCAGTTTTTCCAGGACTTGACTTGGAATCTTGGACTTCTGAAATTGCTTATCCAAAAAAATAAAATCAATCTCTGCATATTTAGCCCTCTGTTTACAGCGTCTCTTGCAAGAATGCTGCTGAATCTGAAGCTCTGTGGGACTTCTGATGGATTTAGAAGAGCACGAAAACCAGCGGAGCCTCAGTGCAACTTCTGACAATTTTTTTCAAGATCTGTGTTTTTTTAACAAGCTGTTTATGAAGTGTAGCAAGCAAAAGAAATAAAGCATGGACAGATTTCTTATTTCTGGCGAGTTGACGGACAGGATTGTGAGCCAGCGAGGACGCTTTGGAAACGCTTTTTCCAAAGCAAAGCAATGCTCTATTGCAGGAGACGTCGCCGTACTCGTGAATATAACTTATGGCACAGGCGGTGGCACACTTCCAGAAAAAGAGATTTTGCTTTGACTTATTGTTTCACCAGAGGAGATCAAATGCAGTAAATCGTACTAATAGCGACGACTCCGCAGCGGGAGGTGAGATGCTAGTTGAGCTGCTAACGCCAGCTAGCTAGCTACCGTTACAGCACAGCCTGTGTAGACACAGGAGCTGCAAATACAGACCAAAAAAATAATAATAACTAGCCCTGCAAGCAGGATTGAGCGGGACTGAGCCGCCGCGGCCGACGCGACCCCGATGACCCCGACCGCCTGCAATTGCCCCCGTCCTCTGCCGACGCCCGGCGACTGATGAGACAAACACGTGGATGTTTGAATGACGTCTGTACGACTTCCCTAAAGGAAACTGCAGCCATTTATGTGTGTTAAAAAGAGGAGAGATAGAGAAAGGCGTTTTTGCAACCTTGGACACCTAAGCTTAGAACTCAGCCATTTCGGCGTCTACATGAAAGATACTAGTATCATCTTTTAGCTAGGCTGTGCTGCAGTTAAATGTCTGTTGTTATGGGCGTTGTTCAATCACAAGCCAGCATTTATGACTGACATGTTTTAATAGCCTTTGATCATGTTCTGTCTGCCAGTTGAGGAAAAAAAAAAAAAAAGAAAAAAGAATGTTACGCAATCAGTGTCCTTTATAGTGGATCTTGCATTGTCAAAGCCGATCCAACGTTCTAACTATATCCACAAATATGAAGTGTTATGACTTAGAGTCTGGTTGGAGGGCCGTTGCACAAAAAACGGTTGGAAAAAGCAAAATGTTTTTGATGATTCTTTGTAATGAAGGTCCAGACTATGTCTTACTGAATTTTCAAGCCCGTTGGACTTGGCGCTTTCTGAGCCTTATGATTTTAATGTGAAAACCAAAAACGTGGGAATAACTCACTCCCTGTATGTCGGGGACAAAGGTTAGAGGTACAAAATGTCGGGCTTGAAGAGACGAACGCGTGGGTGTTCTCCCATCTTTTTCGACCTTCCTAGTGGAAGCTAGGGCCATTTGTAATTTGTGGCCAATTGTAGTTGGACGCCTCTTGGGGCGCACGAAAACGGTTGGAAAAATCCTCTTTTTTGATGATTCTTTGTAATGAAGGTCCAGTCTATGTCATACTGAATTTTCAAGCCCGTCGGACTTGCGCTTTCTGAGCCTTGTGATTTTAACGTGAAAACGAAAAGTGGGAATAACTCTCTCCCTGTTTTCGGGGGACATAGGTTAGAGCGTCACGAAATGTCGGGCTTGAAGAGACGAACAACGCGTGTGTTCCCCATCTTTTTCGACCTTCCTAGTGGAAGCTAGGGCCATTTGTAGTTTTTGGACAATTGTAGTTGGACCCCTGTAGGGGCGCTAGAAGTGGAATTTTGCCTTTTGTCTTCATTTTATTTCATTGTGTACCAGTTTCTACCTCCGTGCCGAATTTGGTGAGTTTTGGAGCAAGTTTTGTAAATAATAATAAGAATAAACATAGCAAATACAATAGGGTCTTTCGCCATTGCGAAAGACCAGTTCGTTTCGAACTGGTCTTCCGCTGGCTCAGTCCCTAATAATTCCTAGCATGTTTTAACATTCTCAGAGGGAGCTGATTCTGACTTCTTCCCGCCGCCTTCTTGCTTTCAACCCCACGTGCGTGAAACACCAAAGACCACAAAGCCATTTCACAGCATCTGCGGGTGAAACTCAAACGTATTGGCTCTGACGAATGTGAGCGAGAAAGAACAATGCAGAGAGAAATAAAAGACAGAAAGGGGGGGAGAAAAAAACCCTTGAGCAACTTGAGCCAGAGTGGAAAAATAAATAACAGCTAATGCTTGGTGCTTTTGAAATGTTTTTCCAAGCAAAACAAAAAAAAAAAGGTCTGCTCGACAGCGCAATCGAACGACTTGTAGTAAACTGACCCTTTAGTGCCTTTCATCAGCCCCTTACCAGAAGAGTGACGCCGGCCTGAATCACGACACATATTCAATTGAAATACTCCAGAATGCGGTTCCACATGTTCGATTGCGTCAGAGCAAAGAAATAAACGGTGACCTGCGAGAGACCCACGTCGACTCGCACGGCGTTGAGGCAGGGGGAGAGGAGAGGAGGGGGAGGAGGAGGAGGGTCGCCCGCAGGATGAAGAAAACCTGAGTCAGAAACGTTTTTCACCGCTGCATCACGCTCTTCCAGGAATACGACCCCCTCCACCTCCACCCCCACCGCCCCTCCTCCAACCCTCAGGTTCACAGTTGGACACAATCAGAGCCGTCTCATGTCTTGTAATTGGTACAAATCCCCGCAAGTGAGTCACGTATCGCATTCCTGTTGCCTGATATTTCCACAAACATCCCCCTTCTTCCCCACACGTTTGCGAGGGAGCAACCCGAACCATCATCCAGGCAGGAAAGACTCCACACCCGTTCATGGTTTCTGCTAGTCAAGAGCAAGACTGCCCCCTACAGGTTGTCCGTGGGCAGACTTTTCTCTCTCTCTCTCTCCCTTTTTTTAACCAGACAGCACTTAACATTTGTAGATGGCGCCTCCTCCTCCTGCTCACCCCCCGCCCCCTCCCCTTCTTTCTCCCCACCCTCCAACTCGGAGTCAAGCAGTTACTCAACAAGGTTCCTGGCTGCTTACGGGTGCCTGTCTCACACCCTGCCAGGACAAACCATGGAGCCCGTCAGCTCCCGGCCCTCCAACACCCTCTTCCACTGGACCAAATGGCCCCCAGGGAAGGGGAGGAGGGGTTGGTGTCCAGGGGAGTCGAGGGAGAGGGGGAGGGAGGCGGGGGAGACGGGAACGTGGCGGGCCCGCAGCCAAATTAGAACCATGTTTCATCGGCGCTTTAGTGATGCTAGCCTGCCTGTCTTCTCCCAGGGACACACATGGAGCTGCGTCGACGGGCAAAACATAGGCGAACGCATCAATACACACACACACACACACACGCACAGACGGTCGTTGCAGCTCACATGTGGCCGGGCGACACCTCTGGTATTTCAGCCATGACAAGAATGTTGGACTTCACGGTTTTCTTGTAATCAAAACAGCTCGGCTGCCTCATCACGTCCAAAGCAGCGACGGCACCACGTCGATGCAAAGAGCAGCAGCAGCGGCAGCAGCAGCAGCATAGTCTGGTCACAGCACGACAACTTGGTTTGGTTGAAACGCAAAGAGATCCCACCACCTCCACCCCCCCGCCCCCCTACCCCCCAACCCTGACTGTGTCGTTTTTAATATTCATCCCTCTGAAATGAGACCTTGAGTCTTGCTCTTTATTCTTTGTGTTTGGATGGAGTGCGAAGATGGTGGGCGTCCCAGTTTGAGCCCCTCTCTCTCTCTCTCTCTCTCTCTCTCTCTCTCTCTCTCACTGTCTGTCCCCCCCCGTCCCCCTCCTTGTGCAGCCGCGGCCCGAGGTCTGGAACAGATTACATCTGATATTAAACACATGGCAGCAGTTAGAAAGAGGAGAAAAGGCGAGAGGAGAAAAAAAGTTTTTTTTTCTTAAAAAGAAGGGAAGAAAGAAAAACAGAGTAGATTTGTCAGCGTACCCTCCTCCCCCACACCCTCCTCTCTCTCTCTCTCTCTCTCTCTCTCTCTCTCTCTCTCTCTCTCTCCCTGTCTTTGTCTGAGAGCCACTTTTCTCCTCTCTTTGTCTTTTCCTGCTTTCTGCCCAGTGGAGCCTGTTCATGTCAGTACAGCTGCCTCGAATGCAAACAGAGATGTAGTCTGTTGATGCCCTTTCATCCGGCCTTTTTTCTTCGTCTTCTTCTCGGCCGAGGACAATTGGGACAGAAACACAAAACACGTCGGCGACTAGGATTCAGACACGGAGAACAGAGCTGTTTTATAGGGTACAAGCTGTCAGTCTGCATAAAGCTCCTCTGAGTCGCTTCCGCCACTGACGGCGGTTTCGCAGACGGCAGTGTGCTTCCTAAGCGACAGGACGAGGGAACTGAGAGGCCGAGATGATATCGAGAACCACTTTAAGGTGGACCGGGGAACATTCCTGACATGTCTTCCACTAATTTGGGCTCTTTTTTTTTTCCCCTGTGAGGGCGGCTCTCATTGGGGAAGTGGCCGCCGAGCGCTCGGACACGTCCGTGTGTGTTGTTGTCTCGGAATTTGTTTACACGAGCCCTTAATGTGCTGGAGAAGCAGCACCACCCCTGGAAAAATAAATCCATGCCACAAAAAGCTCCCTTTTGATTTTCTCTCCCTGTACGTTAAATCACCTGCCCCACTGTTTTCACCCCGCAGGTCGCCTGCAGCCCAGTCGCTCTGGGAGACCCTGCTGACCAGCAAGCACAAGGAAGCAGTGATGGAGGTCCGGCGGCAGCTGGTGGAGGCTGCCAGCAAGGAGAAGCTTCCCATCAAGATGAGCATGGGTGAGGAGACCCAATGAGTTTTTTAATAAACACGAAGAAGAGGAGCTGCTCAGCAGAACCAGGGCGCCTCCTACCGAGCGACCCAGCCTCCTCTGCCTCGTCGTGCATTTGCCCCTTTGTCCGCAGAGGAAATGTGAACCACATGTTGGCTCCATCACAGACACACACGCAGACACACAGAGCTGTCGGAGAACTTTTGTTGTTTGTTAATGAAGCAAAAGGAGAGGAGGAGGGGGTAGGGCTGAACTCAAGGATAAAAATACGCGTCGGCACGCAAAAATAAAGCTATTACACGCTAAAAGTATGCAGCGCCCTGGTGCACGCTCACCTTTTCTGAACTGCGCTTAGACAAACACGCACGCGCACACATGTACACCCACTGACTAGGGGCTGGGGCTGAAATGGGAGGAGCAGTGCGGTCGATCTGCTGCTGTATTCTGGGAACTAAAGAGCATCTTTGCTACCAGCAACCAGGTCGGGATGAATTTGAGGCAGCAGGGGGGAAAAAACACACACACAAATTTGCGCACATCCCACACACACACACACACACACACACGTCCTGCCAAGCATCTGGTTCACACGGTGGGTTTCCTTTCACACGTTTGTGCTAAATGGCGCTCCTAATTCTGAATCACTGCGACATGGTGGGTTTCTTTTTATTGCCACAGACTGAAGTGACAGAGGAGAGTAGAGGAGGAGTAGAGGGGAGCTGGAGAGGGCAGAGGAGAGTAGAGGAGGAGCAGAGGAAGAGTAGAGGAGAGCTGGAGATGGCAGAGGATGGTAGAGGAGGAGCAGAAGGGAGCTGGAGAGGGCAGAGGATAGTAGAGGAGGAGCAGAGGAGAGTTGGAGAGGGCAGAGGATAGTAGAGGAGGAGCAGAGGAGAGTTGGAGAGGGCAGAGGATAGTAGAGGAGGAGCAGAGGAGAGCTGGAGGGGGCAGAGGAGGAGCAGAAGGGAGCTGGAGAGGGCAGAGGATGGTAGAGGAGGAGCAGAGGAGAGCTGGAGGGGGCAGAGGATGGTAGAGGAGGAACAGAGGAGAGCTGGAGGGGGCAGAGGATGGTAAAGGAGGAGCAGAGGATGGTAGAGGAGGAGCAGAGGAGAGCTGGAGGGGGCAGAGGAGGAGCAGAAGGGAGCTGGAGAAGGCAGAGGATGGTAGAGGAGGAGCAGAGGGGAGCTGGAGAGGGCAGAGGATGGTAAAGGAGGAGCAGAGGATGGTAGAGGAGGAGTGGAGGAGAGCTGGAGGGAGCAGAGGGGAGTTGGAGAGGGCAGAGGATGGTGGAGGAGGAGCGGAGATGTTGAAAGTGCCGTTGCTGCGGTAGAGATTGGTGGGGGAAAGAAGGAGCCGCCATCACAACACCTCACTTGCACGTGACCAAAACCCAGTTCCCGGCACAGTGCAACTCCCAACCCACCACCACCACCACCACCACCACTGCAGAGATCCACTCTGCCCACCATTACCACCAGCAGAGTTCTCAGGCGAAGTCAAACAAGCAGCACAGAACTTTTCCACTCGCGCTCTTCCCCAGCGCACGGCTCTTGGCGGCTCGGCGCAGGTCTCGTCGGGATCCTTCAGTTCCCTGCAAGCTCTCGCTCTGACCCCGCTTGGCTTCCTCTCATCTCCGTGGGATAAAATCACCCAAGAGGGAGAGACAGAGAAAATAATCCATTTCTCAGAGCCTGAGTGTGACCTGCCGAGTTTCTCACAACACAATGGGATGATGAAATTCCCTGTGTGTGTGTCTGTGTGTGTGTGTGCGCGCACGCATGCATGCAGATATCTAAGTGGTTATGCAGTCCAGTGTTTGTCTTGGCTGTTTGAGTTTTCTTCTTTTTTTAAACTCTTAGCAAGAAGTGAGTTGATTTTGGTCAAGCACCTCTGGTGTCAGCAACCTAAACCCATTCACTTGCCTCATCGGACATTTCTGTAAGTGCTCGCACAGCTGGTGTGTTTTTGCGTGCTGCAGTGGAAGACAAGACTTGGTGAGAGGCGTCGGGACTCAAGCGAGCAAATGTAACTTTGTCAGAAATGTGCGCGTCTTGGACTGCGACTCTTGCCCCCCCCAGCCCCCAACAGAATCAATAACACCGATGGCAGAAACACAGCTGCATGGGAACACAGAGAGCACGTCAGAAGACACACTGCACACAACCGTAAATCTAAAAGCTCTCCAGCAAGTGAAATCTGCGGAAAGCCCCGCGATTTTATTGCACAACCCCAACAGGCTCAAAATAACATTAATCTTGCAGAGGTGTTGTCCGATCAGTTTTTTTTAATCATGGAAAAATTAAATTGCATTGCGTTCGCCTTTACTTCTTCTTCTTCATTTTCCTTCCATTTAATAAATGATAATTCAGGTCAAATAATAACACATAGACTTTACATTTATGGCCGCCTTGGCAGCCACTCCTCGTATAAATAACTGCATGATAACCAGAAAGAAAAAGAATCTCTGGAGATAAGAGTTATGGCAAAGAAAAAGAAAACCCAGCCAATTTGCAGAACTTGTAATGCACGAGGGGGGAAAAGTGGGACGCAATCTTTCCTCGAACTGGGGGAACTAATGCAGGCCTGAGTTATGTGTTTGTAAATTTGCCCTTTTCGCAGCCTTGTGATCTTCAGTGGAGTCCTGGATGGGTCCCCGGGGTGCAGCCACAAATAAAACAGCCAGGGCTTTTCCCCTCCTGGAGTGCATAAATAAAATTTTTTAAAAAAGAGTCCAGACCTCCCTGCACCCCCCCACCACTATCCCTCGTCTTGTGTTAGAATCAATGCTGAGGCGGTCCAGCTGCCGAGGCCCGGACGCCACTCTGTTGACCCGCTTCACCCTCCTAGGCGGGTCGTCGTCCTCCAGCGACGCAGCTAAATCATTGCCGCCGTCTCCGCCGATCCTTTTCCGTACCTGCGCTTTGATTGCGGCCGCTTGAGCGCGTCAGGCCGAGATGGGCGGCGGCTCGCGAGGGGTCCGCCGGGAATGTGATTTTGTTTTACGGCCGCTCGGCTGGGAGAAACGCACCCCCTGAAGAACGTTAAAACGCCAGAAAGGGATCGGGTGTCCGACGGCATCTTAGGTAGAAGACGAGAAAATGGCCTCAAACAAAAAAAAAAGTAGGTCTTTGTATGGCACCGCACAATAAAACACACCGTTAAAAGTGCAACTTTTTTTTTTTTTTTTTTTTTTTTAACGGGCAAACATTTTGTCTGTGGTCTCATAAACACCTTGCAGAAAACAGAATAATGCTAAAGCTTGCTTCCACGGGGGAGGGGGGAGGGTGGAACAAAACAAGAAATCTCTCCCAGAAACACGTGGACAGTGTTCACTTCACTTATTTGACCGATAAAAACATGAACCGTTCCGAGCCAGCTGAGGGACGGTCAGTCCGTCCGTCGGTCCAGCATCTGGCGGCAAGATGCTGCAGGAATGGCCCGGCTGTTTAAGGGGGGAGTTTAGTGGCGGAGATAGGAGCTGAGACTCCAGCCAGCAGTTTGATTGTGTAATGGAGAACAGGCTTATGTA
The DNA here is from genome assembly GCA_009823395.1 of Thamnaconus septentrionalis. NCBI lineage: Eukaryota > Metazoa > Chordata > Actinopteri > Tetraodontiformes > Monacanthidae > Thamnaconus > Thamnaconus septentrionalis. The sequence goes on along the minus strand of CM020508.1, from coordinate 4,742,607 downwards.
CAGCTTTGTTGTCCTGAGTGCTCATTCTGCTCTTTTTTTTTTTTTTTTTCCCGTCCGCCCAGTGTTTTGCATCCCTGATTCCTCCCGAGCCGTGCACTCGGATTTTATTTGGCCCTTTGCTGTTTTCTTTCCCCGCCTTTTCTCCGGAGAAATTGTGCTTGGTCCTTTTTCCCCCTCTCTTTTTTTCTTTTTTTTTTTTTCACTTTGGCTGCGTTTTTCCCCGCTTTCTGTGCTGAATTGTGGTTGGCACGTCCGGGCGTTGGCAAAACCCTCATTGCGCCGCCAGGTTTTTATGGCTGGATATGTTCACAATGGGGCTTTTCAGTATTCAGAATAAGTCGGCGCTCAGTATTGTTCCCCCCCTGCGCTCAAATACGTTCATTTCAGCAGGAAACTTTTGTACCTTTTCTCGTGGCCTTTTTGTTCGGCCTGCGTAATATAGTGCGACGTGCCACACTGGCTCTCTGACTTTCAGCTCAGAATTTTCCCGAGCTGCAGACTTGTGGGCCTCTCTTGACTTCACACGTGAGCTGGTGCAAAATGAGATTTTTGTTTGCTTCCCCTTTTTTTTTTCCTCCTCCTGTCGGAGTTCTAATTAATAGCTCGCTTTTAGAACAGCGTAGCGCTGCAGCGCTCTCACAAGGATTCAATTTTGATTCTTGTGTTCTTTAGTTTTAGGCTACAGTTTGTTTTTTCGATTATTAACATTTTATTTTTTTTTATTCTGCCGGTTTGTCCCTCTTCTGTTTTGGCCCTGCTAAAGACAACACTGGCCGAGGAGGGCAACAGGAAATACTCCCACATCTGGTGCTGGTTCTGAGCATCAACATGAAGAAGTGGGGGGGAGTAAACGTGTGCCCCCCCCCTCTCGTGCCCTCCAGAGTCAGCCTTCAGCCAGCTCTTCCTGTCAGTCCCAGCCAGTGGGACTGCGGGACTGCGGGGTCGCACTGTTTGTTGCCTCTGCCACAATATGGAAGAGAAAAAGGGAAAAAAAAATGGTTTACACTTATTAGACGCGCAAAAATAGACAAAGTGAAGTTGACCAACACGGTCCACTAGCGGCAATAATCCTCCCTCTGGGGCGGGACGTAGTAAGTAATTATAATAAATGGTTTCAAATTGATGGGTTGAAGTTTTTCTTCAAAGGCCCCTGTGTGAAACATTTGAACAGGAGCTACTGGAGTCAATCAGGAGAAGCGATATTAACCCAAGATTTCCACCTAGTAAATATATTCCTCTCTCAATTTGTTCCCTAAACTTTCCCTCGACAAGATTTTTTTTTTCTTTCTTTTTTTCACTGAAAAAATATTATGGTCTGTTTTGGATAATAGTTATTAAAAATGTTGTTATGCTTGGAAATGGCTTGTCTATTTATCCAGTTTCAACACAGGAAGAGAGGAGTGTGTGTGTGTGTGTGTGTGTGTGTGTGTGTACGCACTTCTTACACCCTCTTGCACTTTGATTTATTTACCTTCGATGGCACACTTAAGACATATCATACAGGAAGTCGGGGCATAGCTCCAGATTGTATGTATGCTATGCGATGGAAATCAATGATTTATTTGCTCTCCCTCCCCAACCCATTGTTTTTTCCTTCTCCCCAGGCCGAGTCACCCCAGAGCAGCTCTGCTCCTACGTGCAGTTGTTCCGGAGCAGCGCGGGGACGCTGGAGAGCCACTGCGGGCTGCTGCAGCTGGGCCTGGCCGCGGCCCAGACGCTCCGCCACCCCGGCCTGCCTCGCTGGGACGCCTGCCTGGCCTTCGAGAGGCTGCTGCTGCAGGTCGGCACTCGTCTTACACATATTATTCACGCGCGCGACAGGCGGTGACAAGTAGAAGCCTGCCGTTAAAAAAAAAAAAAAAAAAAGTTGTTGTGTTCAAATGTGATGTGCATTTGGAAATATGCATCATTGTTGCAAGTGGGAAAACTGGTAAGAAAAAGATGCACAAGCCTCATTTGGACACACTCCCCATGACAGACGCTGTGTCAGCAAAATTGTGAAGAGTGCAAATGGGATTTACACTTTCATTACATTGGAGAAAATGGTGTATAAGATTAATACGTTTGCGTCACGAAGGATTAGTTTGCATGCAGCTGGCCGGCTGCAGCCCTTCGTTCTCCCCATGCTGAGCACTAGCTAGCCACAATATTAGCATTATAACATAGGCGCGGCTTGTATAGAGGTAGGTGGTCTGCTGAGGCGACTTTTGAAACCGAGCTCTGGTGAAGTGTAAAGGAAACTAGACATACACAGTGTACAAACACAGTCACTGTTTGCAGGGAGCCAGCTGATTTTTCTTTAGGATGTTTCCCCCCTTTCGGGTAAATATTTTAGCGGCCATGTTCAGCAGGTAAGAAGGTACTTCTGCCTCTCCAAATGTTGGGCAATAACAGGGGAATAGAAAATGCGGCTTCCTCCCCTTTCATAAACAAGGCCAGTTGTGCTTGTTGGAAAAATATTCGCATCCAGCAAACAGCAAAGAAAAAAAAACGGCAGATTTCCATGAATCTGCGTGTAAGGGAAGAAGGTGTAGTTCTTGGTGGGCGGACACACACACAAACACACATACACACACATACGTGTGTTTGACAAGTTGGGAAGCAACTGCAGAGACACCGAGAGCGAGGAAGCGAGGAAGGAGCGAAGCGACGAGCCGTCACTCCTTTGGCTCGTGCGTTAAACGGCTGCTTTGAGACGTTTGGGCGAACGGCTTCCGCTAGCCGCTCAGCTAGCGGGAGCCCCTCCCTCCCCCGATTTCTTACCTCGCTGTTTTCATTGAGCCTCTTTGTGTTCCTCAAGCCGCCGAGCGAGCTGGAATACAGCAACCTACTTAGAAACTTATTAAAGTAAATCGCGGAAAAATAAATAGCCCCTCACTCCCGACCCCCCCCTAGTGGCGCCCCATCTCGTACTGGAATTTGAGAACGGCCTCATAAACCTCAGCCTCTCCGCTGGGGCCCTGCGCGCTTTATTAAATGCAGGAAAAAAGCCTTTAAGACTTATCATTCCGGGCATCCATTTGCTCCGAGACTTGCTGATCCTCTCTTCCACAGTTCTCCTAACGTACCTGCGGAACGTCCGAACCCTCAACTTTCCCACTGTGTTTTCTGCAGTTGCCTCTTGGCCCTCCGCGTCCACAGGTGGAGCCGCCTCTCGTTAAAACGGGTTCCGGCCGCGCTAATAACGGCCGGCCGTTGTTGTGTTTGGCACGGGGATGCGGTACAGTATACTGCAGTGGGGCCGGCGTTCCAAAATGGAATTCCTCACGAATCAAAATCTCCCAATCCCGGGGCCTGGAGCGCGGCGCGATAGTTGGCGTTTTGCAATCACAACGGGCTTTTAGTTTTATTGAGGCATTAAGGGAAATGAGCAGTTTGTCCTCTTTGGCCTTCGGTTTATTTAATTTTCATGCAATGAATGAGTGTGTGTGTGTTGTTGTTGTTGTTTTATTTCTCCTGCCGGTCTCAGCGCAGACAGACAGTTAATAGCGTCACAGCAGAAAGTGACGGGATGAAATGGCTCAGTCTGCTGCTGCCGCTGCCTGCCGGCGGTCTTGTCGGCGGCGGTGCAGAGTGTGTTTGCTCTGTCAGAGTGTGTGAGCCGCCTCTCCGCGGCTGGCCGGGGTGGGTTCACCCGGGCCAACACTCCGGCCGTGCTGTGGCATCGAATCGAGGGGCCACTGAGTTCAGACTGTTCCGTGCACGGGTTTCCATGCACACCGACTCGTTTTTGGCTCGGACAAAACTTGGACCTGCTGGACGTCGGCGCAGCGCTTCACTCCTGAGTGTGATGCAATGCACACCACAAAAAAAAAGGTGCTAGATTTTGCACTTTTCCGTTGTCATAATAATCTGCAGCCAGAGGCGGCCATGGATCATAAGTCGACATATTAGCTGCTGTGTGTGATCCTTGCAAAGGGCCGCTTGATTTATTCGCCTCCTCCTCCTCCCCCTCCCACTTCAGTGTTTGTGTTCAAGCCCACATATCTTGTCGGCTGGCACTGGCACTAGCCACTGCCCGCCCCCCCACCTCCCCGCCCCCTCCGCTGCCATTCAGACCCTGGATGTCTGGCACGTTAACGGGAGAGTTTGTTTTTTTGTTTTGTTTTTTCTTTTTTCTTGCTGTGAATGGCCCAGATTGAACGGGCTTGGTGCCGCTCCAGCCCGCAGGTTACAGAATATGTATGCGGGATGTGTCGGGGCTCCTGGCCGGGGAGGGGAGGGGAGAGACGCGGAGGGCAACAGACTCCCTCTTTCAGCGCTTCCCGCATCGTCACACGCTCGTTGGCTTCCCATCAGGAGGGAGTCTGAGTCTGCACGCTGCTCCTGCGGCCCAGCACCTGGTGCCAGCCGCAGCTGAACGCACTGACGCCTTTGTTGTGCCGCGAGTCTATCGCAAATGCAAATGCAAATACAAATTCAAATGCGATACTTTCACAGTGGTGGGGGGAAAAAAAAGTTTTTTGGACGCCTCCTCATGCATTTGATGTGCGGTATTGCACAGTGAATCAGCCTAAAGTCCCTCAGTGCGCATTTGTTTCAGTGCAGTCACCAACATTTACCCACATGCTGCTCGTGCACTGTTCCATCCAGCTCAGAAGTGGATGTTTCAGCACGTTGACTTTTCTTTTTAACGCATCCATAGTACAAAAAAAAAAATCTTTTTTATTTTATTTTTTTATTTGACCTTTATTTTACCAGGAAAGTCCCATTGAGATTAAACATCTCTTTTTCAAGGGAGTCCTGGCCACGAGGTGGCAAAACTTAAAAAAACTGTTATGTCTTATTTAACAATGAGCAACAAAATCATTTCCATTCGTTTGTGCGCCTCCAAAAACCTTTTGAAAAACCAGCACAAAAAGATTCTGGCAAATATTTAATGACAATAATTGGGATTGAGTAAAAAAAATGCAAACTTTTTTTTTCCACTACTGTGTGTGTGTATCAACCCATCACTTCTCAACAGGGAAGTGACGAGAGCAGCGCAGCGTCGCTCGCCCTCCGCCACCCCGGCCGGTCGCCTCGCTCCGCTGGGATTATCCAGGCCGCGCCTCTGCAAACATTCAAGCTCTGACTTATTACTGGTTGTGCTCAGACAGAAGGCGGCACTCGGCTGCCTGTCAACCCCCCACCCCCTCGCTCTCCCATGAGTCACTGCCTGTGGTCCTTATCTCTTGTCTCTGTCGTGTGTTTGCGGTGTTTGTTTTTTTTTAATTGCGGAAAAACTGTAAACGTGTAAATTATGATTGAATTTATGAACCCGGCAGCGTCCTCGTCTTTTAGCAGCAGCAGCAGCAGGAAAGAGTTCTGGCACCAGGGTGTCCCGTCGAAGGGGTTTGGCTTCTTGTTTATTGTCTCTGTGTGAGTCGTTACAAGGCTGAATGTCGCAGTGATGCAGGAAGCAGAACGACGGATGAGGCATTTCAAAGAAGCCGCCTGCGACTAAATGTGCTGCGAGCAGCGTCGTAAACGTTGGGAAAGCACAACAAGTGGCTTCCTTGTGCTCTCCGTCCGAGACAACTCGCAAACTTCTTCGTCAGATACGTCGAATCATGGTCCATCTTCACGCCAGGTGCCGAGGCCTGCTGGAGGGGAAGGTGCATTTTTGCATTCTTGAATCTTTTGGGGGGGAATTGACCAATCAGGATGCTGACAAGAACAGTTCTATTTTTCCTTACACAATCTTGAAGTCGTACACGAGCTGCATGTGCAGCGCAGCTGTTGACAGTCTCCCTGTCCTGTGTGTGTGTGTGTGTGTTTTTCTCATCTTGCAAGACAACTTTTACACAATACAACTCTTGGTTTGACATTGTGCTATCCTCACATCATTTTCTTTTATGATTTCAGTAAATCTTGATTTTAAAAAAAAAAAAAAATTACTGAAAGCTTTTACGGCTTTTACAGCAGGATTGAGTCGACTCTGCTCAAGAAATTTAAAACTTCTGGTGCGCTCTCGAAACTTTTCATCTTTGTCTGCAAATTTTATCAGACTTTGGCTCTCTCTCTCTCTCTCTCTCTCTCTCTCTCTCTCCCACTCTCTCTCTCTCTCTCTCTCTCTCTCTCTCTCTCTCTACTCTCTCCCCTTCTCTCTCTCTCTCTCCCCCGAGTCTGTGTCTATAGCCAGGTCGGAGCCCGCTAACCCAAATACTCCATTAAGCCCCCCCTGCACGGTACAGTGTCAGAGCGCGCTTGACCTCTGGCGTCAATCTCCTGGACGTAACCTGACTTGCAGGAGCTCAAACCTGCACGTCTGTGGTTTGTCAGAGGGCCCGACGGCCATCATAAAAAAAATTTAAAAAAACTCCAGCCGTTCCCAGAATGCAGGTAAAGCGATTAACAGAATACAGATGTCCTACGTGAAGCATCTGGATTGGGTCACTTGTGGTAGTGACAGAGTTGTTGGAGGGATGGGATGGAGGGAGGTGGGGGGGGGGTTGGTGTTGATATTGGTCCCAAAGTAACTTTCATCTTATCTGAGCTGCATGCCGCAGACGATGGGTTCTAAGCCTGTAATTGGCCTTTACCCCAGGGCGGGAAGCCTGAACCCGCAGTCCAGACATTCCCCTGGTCCGTGCGGCAGCACCTCCGATGCTGCTGCTGCTGCTGCATCCCTGCCGCCGCTGGCTCTGAGGGATTGCAACAAAGGACGTGACGACTCGGGGGCGCTGCCCCTGAGATGTCCGCCGCTGACCTCCTCCCACTTCCCTGCTGTTTAACAGCCGCCCCCATCTGGGCTGACCCGGACTGACCGTCTCCCCATCCATTCCGTTCCCAGCGGCCGCATTCCCGTTCGTCCCAACCTCCTTTTAATATCCTCCCTAAAGCCCCCTAAACTCTGCGGCGGCACGGGGGGAGTCGAAGGGTGGGAGGTTCGGGGGTCATCTCCTCTCGAGATGACTCTTTCTTGGACGCACTCTGTCCTCTTCAACTCCTCTAACTCGTTTTTCCTGTCCTTTTCCTTCCATTTTCTCCATCCTTCCCTGTATGCACACGTGCATCCCGCCCTAAGCATCTGCCCTAAAAAAAAAATTCTCCCCGGCTGGCCGTTGCGTAAGCGCGGAGCGGCGCGGAGCACGAGGAAGAGCCGGCTTTATCGGAAGAGCAGTTATTTACCTATCGTCTTCCTTCCTGTGTTTAGTTTGAAAGGATTACAGCGGGAGAGAGGCGGGATGGGAGTTTACTCCCAGGAATAACCCCCCGTGTCTGAACACCCCACCACCGCCACCCTCCTCCCCACTGCCCAGTGACGGCACCCTGAGACGGCTGTGTTTACGTAGTCCTCCGCCGGCTCGGACTCTAATGTACTATCTGTTTAATAGGCAGAGAGGGCCGCTGTTTACACAGAGGGGACCTCCTCTCCAGCGGGTGGAGCGGAGGTGACGGGCCAGTCGGCCGCCCGGGCGCACCGCGACTCATCTCGCTTCCTGTTATCGTTACCGCCGCCAAGGTGCTCGGCTCGCATCGCGCTTCACCTTCACCCGAGCGGCCTCGCCATCCTGCCAGCTCTGATTGCGTTCTTCTAAAAAATGCACACAAACAGTGGGGGCCTAATCAAGTTGCCTCGTATTAAACTGCGCTGGAAAGCTGCTCTGCTCGATTGTTATTTGCACGTGCTGCGCTTTTTTAATGTCCTGCTAAGCATCTTTTTTCTTTTTTTTTCTGCTAAATCTATATCTCGGCCCACTGAGCTGAAACAGTGCAGGAATTGCCTCGGCGTTAATAGCGGCTGGATTACGGTGCTACAGCTCTTTTAAATGTTAAAGCTCAGGCAGTGAGACTCGGGTGTTGTTTTGGGGTTTTTTTCTCCTTGTACTTAAGTGTTTGGGCCTTTTTTTCGTTTTTGGCCTTTGTTCATTCACTGTTGAGTCAGAATTGTATTTGCAGCATGTGTGCGGATTATTTGCACTGGTCTCTCTCTGTTGTTTACTGCGGCTGTTTGACTTTTGGAGGCTGAAGCCTTCATGTCAGAAGGATTTTTTTTATGTGGTTTGGTTTTGCTTTCTGCCACCATTGTGCTTTTCCTTTTTTTTTCCCCCCCTGCCAGATTTTTTTTTTTTTTTTTTCAGAGTAAAGTGCTTTTTCAGGGCCTCCCTTGAATGCTTTTCACACGCTGGATCAGGAAAAAATAAAGGAACACATTTTTTGTTTTTTAATCTTTCTTGGTGATCATCCACGCTGACGTCCCCCCTCCCCATTACTCTTCTGCTAATGCAGAAGTCTTTGCATTGACAGTTTTCCAGTGAGGTGGCTTCGCGAGCACGTTGAGAAGCGGGGGGGCTAACGGAGCTTCCACCAACACCCTCCATCTCTGGTGAATCAGGTCAGTGTGGCTTGCTGACTTTGCTTCCTGGCACCAGGCTTCATGCTCCAACAAGCCACCACAGACTGGGCCCGAGGAGAGAGAGAGAAGAAAAAAAAATCCCACAATGCCCAGCATTCACCCCCAGATTGTTAATAAGGATGGCTGCAGAAGGAGTGACCACTGGTTAAGATGACAGCGGGGGGCACGGAGAGATTCAAACAATGACCCAGTGTCCCCAGCTGATCCGGCACCTTCATCATACCACCATTCCACTCGCTGTGTCACTGCTCCGGAAGATCCCACACGTGCAGCCGCGACCAGGTGCGCTCGCAGGTACGAGCGCCCAGAGCGGCCCTGTGCGCTCCCTCGAGATGCGCCTGTCGCAGTGGGGGGACGCGTCTCGGCTTCCTGTTGACACAGACGGCCCCTTGTTTTCCTCGTCGCAAAGCTCCACCTCGGGACAGATTAACTATCAGGTCATTTGTCACTACCTGCTGAGCAAAGGCCTAGGCCGGAGTGGCGGGGGGGGGAGGGGAGCTTGTTTGGTAGGGGGAGGTCGGGGGAAGGATGCGGGAGGTCGCCGCGTCCCCCTTTGTGCGTCTCCGTGCGTCTGATCTGAAATGGAGACGCGGAAACATTCCAGGAGCTCTGAGGCGTCTTCATTGGGATAGCGACTGGAATTTCATTTCATTGTGATTGATCGGTAAAGGGTGACGAGCACGTCGGCCTCTGCAGGATTAGTGGCGAGCTAGCAGCTCTTCAGATGAAGACCAGCCCAGTGGTGAATGCAGATCTTTGTGAACCAAGGGGGGCTGAAGGGGGCAGTGAGGACTCACAGCTGATTTCCAGTGGATTTGGTAGATCGCGGTGCCCCCTGCTGCCAGGGATGAGCCATAACGTCGCAGTCTGACGAATGAGCTAGCAAAAAAACAATAAAGATTGGGGGGGGCGGGGATAGGTTGAGGGGTTTGTTGGGGGTCTCGGAGCAAAGGTGGGACAAGGCCTCCTTATTTTTGCCTCCTCTGTGAGTAATTGTACCCATCTGCACCTCCTCCCCCCTCCACCCTCTCCTCTAATGCCCACCCTGCACACCACCTCATCGCCCCCGGGGGGTTCGACCGGTCACCCAGTCGCCGCGGTAACTAAGCACCGGGGTTCAGGGCGGGTCAATCAGGGACAGACTCCTGCCACCATCGCCGGCATGTCATTAATTACCTCCCCCGGGGTAAAGGAACCAGCTCGGAGCGGGTGACCAGGTGGACCTCACTGTTTGTTTCATGTGTGATGGCCTTTTTTTTTCATTTGCAGTCAATTGACAGTGTATGGAGAGCGGTAAATCCACATGTCACTTCTTTAACGGCAGCTCCGCCCCTCGCCGTGACCTGCGCCGCGCAAACCCAAGGCGTTTTTTCCGCAGAATGCAAGGACTTGATGTGAGGGGAAATGTTTGAGGAGTTGGTGCCAGAGCGATCCCGGATGACTCCGAGCCGCATTACACTGTTTGATTTGCGCAGCCAGAGCGTACAGACCCCTGTCGGCTCCAACTCGCGCATGTTTCACTGTTTATAGGCAGCGACAGGCTGAGCTGGATCTGGTTTTCCGAGGCAGCCTTTGAAATTTTTTTGTCCTCTCTATTTGCATTTGTTTCGGAGCGATGCAGAAAGAGAGGGAGGGAAAAAAATTGCATTGCAGCTTTCCTTCTCTCTTTTTTTTTTTTTTCCTTCTGTTACTGGCAAGGTTGCGTTTTGTTGTTCTTGGAATCATCTTGTATGAGCCAGAAATGAAAGTCATGTGTTGTGGATTTTTGGGAGAGGAGACCACTGCGCTCCCCCTTCAGAAGGTGATTGACATCAGGGTGAAGACAATATCGAGACACGGTCCCTCAGGCTCTCCACTGGGGTCTGGAGCTAATTAGGTGCCCTGAATTTGTCTAGAATTGCGTTGCTCTTTATTGTTGCCCTTGTTTTGAGACCCTTCACCCCTTTTGACTTTATTTAATTCGGTTTTTTTTTTTTTTTTTGTTTTAGATTTTCGTAGTTCCGGGTTTCCGAAAAATGTCCCGCAAGAAACAAAGAGCGGCCAACGCGGACGTGCGTTGAAAAACAAAAAGTATCTGCGATACTTTATTTGTTCCAAAGTGCCTCAGAACGGCTGCCAGAACGCTGGTTATGTTTAGTGCAATTATGACAAATGGGGGGAACGACTGCGCACATGTCTGCCGGGTTGTTGTTGCGCCACACATGACACAGATACAGCGTCGAGACAAGCGGGAAGTCAAACTTTTACACTGGACTGGAGAGTTTCAGGGCAGAGTCTCCGTCATAAGTCGGAGTTTATACCAGCCGAATCCCGGGCTAAATCCCCCCCCCCCACCTCCCCACCCCTCCGGCCTGGGCCACTACGCCTCATCCAGGAGGAAAAGCTCCGTTTGAAACCAAGAGATGGGAAAACCAGGATGATTCCTGCCCCCTTTAACCCCAGCTTTTGGCTTCTTCTTCTTCTACTTCTTCTACTTCTACTTCTACTTCTACTTCTTGTACTTCTTCTACTTCTACTTCTTCTACTTCAACTTCTTCTTCTTCTTCTCTGATGTTTGTTGCCGACACATGTAGGTGGGTGGTGGGGGGGGTATCGTGTTTTTGTTGTTTTCATTGTAATGGGAAAAGGAATAAAAGTGGCCCGAAAAAACCAGCGCCGACGCCTAACCGCTAATGAGGAGGGGGACGGATGGGGGGAGGGGCAGGCGACTGGTTTCTTCCGCGTCCGCCATTTGCCCCCCTCGGCCCCCACGCCCACACCCCACACACACTCCTGCCCCTCGCCCCTCCATCACTTGCACCCGTCTCCTGTTGTTTTGTTTGTTTTTTTACTTCTTTTCCCTTCTGTTATTTAAGACGCCGCTCGTTTCTCTCTTTTATCTTTATTGTCGCGATGATTCAGCGTCGCCGGCGTTGTGCGACTGTGTCTCCTTCTTTGTCTCCTTCTCACGACTCCTGGGTGGCGCTGTTGATAAGTGACAATGCGTGTGCCCCAATTCCTTCTCCCTTCCCCCGCGCCCTCTTCACATGCCTTATTTGTTAGAGAGCCACAATAAATATGATGGGATACACATGTCGTCGTTTTGCTGGTGTTTGTGTTAAAGTTAGCCCCGAGCTTTCGGCTAATTTTCTGCCGCTTGTTGCTAATTAGGAGTTTGTTGATGAGAAAGAGAAGAGCTTGGCTGCAGCTATGCAGGGTTTTTCTTTTTTCTTTTTTAATTGTAGTTTTTTTTTTGGGAGTTTCACATCTGGCATGGAAGGAGCACAAGTTCAGACGTCCTCGTTCACACTGCGCCGGCACCACATCCCGTCTTAAACCATAACAACTGGTAGCTTTCAGCTGCCGCACTGCAGAATCACACTTTTATTTTGGCCACTTTGCCTCGACTGCAGCCAGCGGCAGGCTGACTCTGCCCATCCTCCGGGGGTTTTTCATTCAGACTTAACTAAATAGACCGTTGGAGTGGTTTGCATAGCTGTCATGCACATTTACAGTGTACGAAAGTGGCCAAACTGTCGCAGACGGCGATTATTTGGTTAAGAGGGTAGCTTAGCGTGTACTCTTGCAAAAACTCTTACATAAATCTCAGGAAACCGTCAACAAGTTTTTGGCTGGGCAGCGTTTAGCTGCTCAACTGTGGCCTCAGTTCTCAGTTCAACCTCTTTGAGGACGTGTGCGTCACATTTGTGCAACATAAAAATATGCAGATTTGACGTTTTAATTTAAAAGTTTCTGAAAATATTTTACATTACATGACAACAATCAGAACTGACATTTTTTTTTGCCAAATCAAGTCTTGAGAATGAGCTGTACTTTGAAACTCAGTGTGATGTTTTCCAAAATCTGACTTTGTTGTGTATAATATATCTATTAAATAATATATTCCAAATAAAAATCACGGAGGAGGGTAATTAGCAGTATTTCTCTTGATTTTTGAATTACAACAGAACTTGTTTTCCCTTAAATTACAGGGGGGGGGGGTCACCTAAATACTGTAGTTGAGTAAATGATATTACTTACTTCCACTCACTGATGTCTGGAGCCGACGGTGTGGGATAATTGTGGCTTAAAGCAGCAGTGGAAGCAGTGCAGCAAAAAAATTAGCTGCTTGAAATAATGAAGATACTCCAGAACAAACTCCAGTGGCCTGCTTGTGATTCTGTCTCAATGTGACCCAGATCTGACAGTGTGAAAGGCACAAATCACAATCGCAGTAGGATTTATTTTATTTATTTTTGTGAAAGTAAAGCAGGCTCCAGCAGACCCCCGTGACCCTGAGCTCGGGAATAAGCGGGTATGGAAGATGAATGATGAATGAATAATAAAATAAAAAGCAACCTCAGCATGGACCAACCTGCCACATCAGATTTCAATTGGACATAACATCTGGAGGGAAGATAAAGTTAAAGTCCCAGTGATTGTCACATCCCGAAGGATGCGAAATTTGTCCTCCGCATTTGACCCATCCCCTGAGGGAGCGGTGGGCAGCAGCAGTGCCGCGTCCGCTAATCATTGTGTGATCTAACCCCCCAATTCCAACCCCGAATACTGAGTGCCAAGCAGGGAGGCAATGGGTACCATTTTTACAGTCTTTGGTATGACTCGGCCGGGGATCGAACCCACAACCTACCAGTCTCAGGGCAGACACTCTACCGCTAGACCACTGGGCTGGTCGTTGTGATGGTGGCACCATTTCGTGACATCATTTTTAATTCTACTGCAGCCCAAAGGGGATCAGATCAGGATCCATGACTTGAGAAACTGGACGAAAAGCCACAAGCAAATATCAAAATCAGAAAAATAATAAAATCGCTCAACATCACATCACGGTGAGTCCTCCGCCGTTGGTGGCGCTCCGAGTCTTCGCCTTTGTCTTCGGTGTGCACTCAGTCCTTGTTCAGTCAGCTGGGCTGCTGCGCTGAGTCACCGGCCGGCCGGCAGACAGACAGACAGACAGCCGAGGCATCGTGATGTGTTTACCATCTGCTCGGGAAGGACGGACATGTTGGGAGAGGATGAGACGTCTTCTTGGCATATGAGGGGCGAGCGGAGAGGGCGCGGACGAGATTTACTGCCGGACATCAGCCGTTATTCACCAGAGAGCAGCGGGTCAAACCCCTCGCTGAGCGAGGAGGACGGGCCGGGGACTTGTCACCGCTGATTTTGTCTTTATACAAGAGAGCAGGGAAGGGAACCTCGGGGGAGAGAGCAGAAACAGAACTATCTGGCAACGTATTTTCCTCCTGGATGCTCTTCATACTGACAGTCATGTCGCTCACCTGTTGCCAGTTGGATAGTATTTTGGCCAAATTGTTATATCTGCCTAACTTTACCAATGTGCTTGCTAAAAAAAAAACTTTGTTTTTTCTTGTTTTCCGAAAACATTGAAATATGACTCAGGGAACTATGCTAGGAGGCTAACGGTTTGTCATTTAGCTTTCATGCTGTTTTGAGGTTAAACTGACAAAATACTGTGGGGGGGTTTTTGGCATTGGCAGTGTAGAAAAGTCTGGAAAAGTTGTCGCGTTCACTGCCGACGAGACAACACAGTCTCGCGCGAAAACAAAGCATTGCGAAAAGTCAAAACACTCCAGGAGGCTGAGTCGGCCTGAACGTAGATCAGCTTCCAGAGACAACAGCACTGGAGGAGCTGGAGGAGGACAAACAGCCCGAGGTTGGGATTTAACAAAGACAAAAAAATAAAGAAATTAATGAAACGGTAATTAAATGTGAGATGCACTCGGGACCCTTTGACGACTGTGACACGGTCGCTCAGGTGTATAAATAGTCTGAGCTCGTCTCATTGTCCCGCCGGGTTTGTGTTCTTAGCTGCGGCGTGGCTCCGAGGCTCTGGGAATGTTTGTGCAGCAGAAAGCCGGGATGATGCTGTTTGAATTGTTCTGTTTTCGGCCTGGAACCAGTGTCAGCAGGCCGGCGCTGTGTTTTGTTTTCACACACGCACACACACACACTGGTGCGCACACACCGCCGGAGAACACCAACCGACTCCTGAACTCTTGCATCGCATTCTTTGCCCCTTTCATAAAATGTGGGTCGGTGGCGGCGTGAATCGCGGCACTGGGAGTCCCGCCGATTCTCTGAGAGGTCCAACAGACGGGGATTCATGCAGGGGGGACGGCTGGGGTGTCGCTGCCGCCAGACGAGCCGTCTAGCGGGAGGATCGCCGTGCGTCTGTGGCCTCTTTGACTCCGGCCCGTGTGTTCTGTCCAGCCTCTCGCCCTGGCATTTCAGTAAACACACGCGTAACACTTGTTGCTTGTTGAGAGTGTGTGCGTGCGCGCGTGCGTGCGTGTGTGTTTTCACTTTCTCCAGCTTCACTGAGTTCTTATTGTATCGGCCTGTTTCTGCCTGTAACCAGTGTGAGAAGCTGTGGCACGTTAGTGTGTATTAGAATGGCGTCTTGTACAAGGCGGCTCACAGAGAGCTGTGTTCCTCAGCAATGTGACGTTGCATTTTGTGCTAGTGATAATTTGATACTTATTTGATCATTTCACAGTTTGTTTCTATGATGATGATCTTGATTCTTTCGCAATAGAGATGAAAGGAGAGGAAGAATTAAAAGACAGTGTCCTGAAGTACAATTCTAAAAGAGACATATAAAAACTATCAGTAGTTCCAGTTCATTTAGCCCTCTGTTTACAGCCTCCAGCCAGGAAATGGCTGGGTTTCAGCTTCCTGCTGTGTCCGAGGCACCTTCCCAGTGCTTGCAATGGGACAGAAATAAGGCGGTCTTAAGGGCTTGGTGTGGTGCGGTCATTAACATATTGGTGCCCTTTGTGACATCACAGCGGGCTCATTATCCAGAGCTGGCTGTGTTTGGCCCAGTCATCCTGAAGCCAGCAGTAGCAGTTGAGGGCGGGGTTTTCTCGGACGCGCCTCTTCTTCGCTCTTGGGAAACTTTGGCAAAGTCGCCGTTTCATCCAAACGGGGATGTTTGAAGTTGAGAAAGAGTCGACGTTGTGATGACAACAGTGAGCTCATCTTCCGTGAAGCTCTGCCTCAGCTACCTCTTCACAAGGTACCGCAGATTCTAAATTCCTCTCGCATTTCTCTTGTTTACGACTATTTGGCAGGCGTCGTCGTGCAGGCCGACTGATGTCGCTGGAACCTCGACCCGCTACAGACATACAGACAGACAGACAGACGGGTCTGTTGGCACCGGCCTGGACACCCAGGCCTCAGTTTTCCCAGCGCAGCATTTTTTCGCCGGCCAGTGTTTTCCACTCGGAGCCGTCGGTGGTTAGCGTGTTTACACGGAGAATATTCATGTCAGCCCAGGAATAAATAACCTGGTTGATTGTAATTGGCTGCTGAATAAAGACTCAGTCTGTGTCTCATCAGCGTTTCACGTAAGCAGCTCTTCGCCTAATTGGCCGCCACCACGTGACCAGAGCGCTCGCCGCTACAACGGCGATAAGATCTGAGACCTTGTGACGTCTTCTGCCGCTTCCTTCCCATTATGCAATGCTCCAACCCCCCCCGACTTCTCCTCTCCCCCTCCTTTTATCTGATCATTCTGACTTTTTCCACTCGCCGCTATTTCAGGAAATCTGTGTTTGTTTATGAAACTGGAGTTAAAAATGTTCCAGCTCTTCATCCCACCCCCTTTTTTTTTTTTTTTTTTTTTTTAAAGGCGTAAATGGAGCGTGCGTCCAACCAGGTGTTGCTGCAGGACGGGAAGTGGAGGGAGAGGGGCTTGTTTTCCATTTCCTGTGCCTGTGATGAGTCTTCTCTAAATGTTTGGGCAACAGCAGCCGGGCGTGGGCGTGTTTGTCGTCGGTTCTGACGGACGCACTGTGCGTCACGTGACCTGGACGCTGTCGATGCATGACACCGATACGTAAAAGCGCTGTCACACAGACCCAGAGGCGTCACCTGTTCTCGCATTGGTTTGTTCCATTACTTTTTTGTGACGAGGAAACTAGCGTTGCCAACTTTCATTCGGAAAAATAAAGGAGGCCTCCCGATGACCATCACAGGCCAGTGGCTCGCCAGTAGAAGTAAATCATAACTTAAAATAGGGCTTCAAAAAAGTATATGGTTCACCTAGTTTGAACTGCTTTGTTACCAAAATACATTAGAAATCATGTTTAAATTGTATTGAAATCTTTTAATTGAACATATTTTACACAACAATCAATAAAGTGCAGGATGGATCTTACAAAGCTGACAAGAACAAGCAATTCTGATTCATAGGCTACTCTACGCAAGCTAGGCAGCCAGTACACAGTTGTCGTGAATGGGTTGCACACTGGTTTTGCCCGCAGCTACATAGATTACGGTTTTGATTGCAAACTCTATGGAAACAAACGTGAGTTTGCATTGAAAATAAAGTTACGTTCAAGACAACTCAGAAATACGGGACAAACCCCGTCCCGTATTGATTGAAAACACGTCGCACCATTTCATTGTCAAATACGGGACAATTCTGTTTTTTAAGGGACGGTTGGCAACTCTATAGGCAACAGAAGCCCCGCCTTCTCCCATGTGTGTGACGTGCAACTTTTCGAGAGAAAAGGCGGACGAGCGCTGCCAAATCCCATCACTCAGCCGTGAGTCAGACCTCGGTGACGTGACGCAGCTCTCTGGTTGTTCGTGATTAGCTCCATGTTTTATTCAGAGCCGTGACAGAGCAGCGAGTCTGCCGCTGGACCTCGGAGGAGACGGGGCCGAGGTCAGGAGTGCACCGCGCGTCGCTGATGCACCCAAAACGCAAAGAAAATGGAAATATATATATATATATATATATATATATATATATATATATATATATATATATATATATATATATATATATATATATATATATATATATATATATATATATATATATATATATATATATGTAAATCCAGAACTCTGACTTTGAGTCCATTTCCTGTCTGGTGAAGTTGCAGTTTTTGGAGGGAAAGACACTTGGCTGCCGGGTGTCAGATGAAGCGTCTGGAGGCTCGGCGTGGTGCGACAGTGCCCCCTAATGGTCATAAGTCTCCAAACCGAACCTCCGATTCCAGACTCGCATATTTTGCACTCACTCTTTAAGCCAAAATAAACTCTCTTGGGTTTTTTTACACGGGTTACGCTGGAAAACAAAAAATTCTCACATTCAAACGGGGGATTCCTTCCATCCACTTGAAGCCAGACAAGCCGCACTCTCTTATTCTGAAACAGCCTCCTTTTGTCTGCCGCAGTCCGCCCACCCACCCCCACCACTACTACGCTCTCTACGCTACATGTGTGAGGCTGAAACTGGAATCAGATGGCCTCCCTTAATCGTTTTTACAATACAGTTTCGTTTTGTCGGAGGGTAGACGGACAAAAAAAAATGCAAGAGGAAGAAAATCGTAAAAAGTCTTGCAGGAACATCTCATAACTTTTTGTTTTTGTTTTTTTATTGGTCCCAGTTGTCTTTTTATTTTATTTTATTTTATTTTATTTTATTTTATTTTATTTTTTTGGGGGGTTCCAGGCGCAAAAGCTAGCATGGAAAAAATGTCGAAAGCAGCTGATTTAGTTTGGACAGCATCACATTCAGTACGTTGCTGAGGCCTCGTTCTTATCTGGATCTGGTTGCCTTACCATTTCACTGCATAAACACGTAGTGGATGCAATGCAGTGTGTGTGTGTGTGTGTGCGTCTGCTCATGAATGCCTGTTACTCAGCCTCTTACACTGAGTCAGACGTGCGCAGCCCTCGGGGGGGTTTCGCCGCCGCTCCACCGGTGCGTCGCTCCATCATCTGTTGCAGCATATGTGCTGTGAAAACACGCTCAATCCTCCCACATGTGAGTTTAAAGCGCCCGGTGAGCAAATGCTGTTGTTTTGAAAAGCCTTTTTTTTTTTCGCTCTTATTTTGAGGAGCAGGAAGTGGTGATGGACGGTCAGAGCGGTAAGATAAGCGGGCAGCGGTGTCGTGTGCCAGGCGTACAAGAGGTCCAGCCGCAGTGGTCATTATGTGGCCGGGCAGCGGTGACAGGGTGGCGTGTGGAGACGCCGTGTTTGTGTCTGTGATTGGCTCCCACGTCTCTGCCAAATTACAGCCCTGGAGCCCAACCTTCAGCGCGAGGCGTTGGAGTTTACAGAGCGCAGATAAAAAGACCGTAGGAGAAGAGCGCTTTAGAGAGGATGAAGATGTGCAACCGAGATTTCTATTTTCATTTTTTTGAACGTTTCTT
Source organism: Thamnaconus septentrionalis (assembly GCA_009823395.1). Lineage (NCBI taxonomy): Eukaryota > Metazoa > Chordata > Actinopteri > Tetraodontiformes > Monacanthidae > Thamnaconus > Thamnaconus septentrionalis. The sequence continues at coordinate 4,724,071 of CM020508.1, read as the reverse complement.
TCGTATGCAGAGCTGCAGCTGCATCCAGCGAGGCTCCTGGCTCCAGCCTCAGCTGTGTGTTTCCACGTGCAGGACTGCCTCCAAACAGCACAGGTCTGCAGGTCAGACGGGCCAGGAAGCCAAACAAGAGTCGCCGCCCCGCAGCCTGTGTGGCAATTCAGGCCTCGTTAAAAGGCCAAAAGATTTACGTCCTGGGGTTTGTTCCCGCAAAGCATCGCAGACAAACACGCCACACCAGAGGCTCTCTTCGCCCTTGAAATCCTTTCCACTCCGTCCGTCTCTCTGTTCTCTCGGCTTCGAGCTAAACTAAAGTTTAGTTTGAGCTCCGGAGCTCAGAGACGTCGCAGGACCCCGCTGACAGACGAGCTGCAGAGAAGCGCACCAAGTGTACGGGCCAGATCCTTATTGAGTTTGAGTCGGTATTTACACCGCCTCTTTAACCCTTTTTTCCATCCGAGCTCTCGTTCTGCTGAGTCACAGGATGATCCTGGGTTAATGGCGGCCAGGCGGAGTGAGGTGGCGACAGAGCCGAGGCTTGTTGTCCTTTCAGATGTCGGACTTGGTTTGTGTGGCAAAACCAGCGGTCGCGGCTAACAACAACAAGTGCGGTCCGCCGCTGCACAAACACCGCGCCGGCACAGATTCCCAGTCGAAAAGAAAACAAAAAAGGAAGAGAGAAATCATGCCAACGCAGCTAGTTTAGTTTCCCACACTAGTTTTTCCGAGCAGAGTTTTTATGTTAACGTGGAGAAGAGACGGAGATCTTCATGCAGTATTTTACTCCACACGTCGATATTCAACTCTAGGGCAATATTTCAAACGGATCCCTCTGCGTTGCCTCCCGATCCTGCTGCTTTGTCTTGGAACTGCATTTGTCGATGGCGCGGGGAAATTTGTAAGATGCCTTTGAAAACCTATAATTGCCGCATCAATAATTGTGATAATCAACACATCAACAAAAAAAGGGTGCAAAAGCAACGAAGAGGGAAGGCAGTCCTGGACTGTGGACCCGCTGTTGTCGTTCACACTTCGAGGCCCAGTGTGTAAGATTTAGTGAGAAAACAAGCTGCAAATAAATCAATACCTGCTTGTCGTGTGAGCAGGCTGCTCCCATGAAATGATACATTGCAACGAGATGTGAAAGCTGTAGAAATCAGCTGACCTCATCACCACTCTGCAAACATTTTTCTTTTGCTCTCGTCAGCAGATTCCATCTAATCCCGGTTTTTCGACATCCCACTCGATTTCGCATCTTTTCCTTTTTCCAGCTGTGGCGTCAAAGTCGTATAAAATCTTGACATATTGAGCTGATCCACATTCTGGGCCTCCTCACTGATGGAACCGCCCTGTATGCAAATGGAAATTCTGGAAAAGTTACTCACTTTGAGTGACTTTATTGGACTAAAAACACACATGTATTTTTTTTTTGTCCATTTGATGTCAACAGATCCCCATAAACGTTACATTCTGGGGGTTTTAGGCCACAACAAGACGTTTTTAATCAAGCATTATGGAGTCATGAACTCCACCACAAGTGATAATGTGACAAAAATTTATCTGCTGCCAACAGAATCAACCACTAGTTTCAGCCATACCAGCTCTTAGTGGTTAATTTCATTGAGCAGAGCTAAAAGCTACTGTAACCAGAGCCGCCTAAAATGGTTTGGTTTTTTTAACCCATGATTAAAGCCTTAATAAATCCAGATTAATAGCAGAAAAACAATCTTACCATGAGAATTTGTCGCACATGCTAAGTTTAATACCGAGTAAATTTTCCAAATCCTGATATTTTTTTTTTTTTCTTTCATTGGTGGTCTTCCGCTGCTCTGTCATAAAAAAAAAGATTCCGTGTGCAGACCTTCTTTCAGTGTTTGGACGTGTATTTCCGCCGTCCTTGTCGAGCACCTGATGCACCGTCCTCACTCTTAACATAAGACAGAAAAATGGCCTTTTAAATAAAAAAAAAAAGCAGCCAGAGGTAAACTTTCTTTTTCCATTCCGCCTCAACTTAAGGCGAGTTTCCGTCTTTCGATAAACAGAATTTTTTTCCGGAGGAAGCGTTCTCGGATTCATCACTGTCGCCGCCGCCAGGTGACAGTGAACATGTGTCCCCGCCGCCAAGACTCTGAAATGCAGACACGTCAACCAGTCCTTATGTGCACAAACGTAGGGAAATAACTTGTTCGGTCTGTTTGCCATGAAACCCTTCCAGACTTTCGTAGCAACGCTGGTTGTGTTTTCCAGCCGTTGCACGAATCCAGAATTCACTCACGATGGGGGAAATTTACAGTCTCTGTCTTCCATCTGTGTGATTTACTGCCTTTTCTTTCTAAACCTTAGACTTGTTTGCGTGTGTGTCATCCAGCCTTACATGTTGTTGTTTGTGATTGCGAATTGAAAGTGATTACACGTTTGGAAATGAAGCACACGTGTGGGTTGGCTATCAAAAGAATGCAAATATCTTGTTGGGGGGTTTTCTGTTGTTTTTCTCTCTCTGCCTCTGGCCGCCATTGGTCATGACAAACTGACTGAAATCAGTCTAAGGTTACTCCTGTGCAGGTTGACTAGAACATCTGACCTGTGGCCAACTTTGTTCGTGCTCCCATGAGCCCACCTCCCCTCGCTCCCTCCCCCCGCCCCCCTCCTCCTGCCCTCGGGCCCTGAAAAAGGCTCATTGTGCTGGCAGGGAGCTGGGCCGCGCAGGCCTGGTCCTGGTTAGCGCGCCGCGCTGCTCGCTGGAGCTCACCTTCCTCCAGGGTTTGCATCTGGAGTTGGTTTCCTGTTCAGGCTGCGACGGAGCAGGGGGCGGAGTTTGGCTCCCCGTCTCTCTGATTGGGCCTTTTGGTCGACCCCTAGGAGGGTTGCAGTTGCCAAACGGTAATCTGTCCATCGCTGGCGTGCACGTTCAAACCCGGAACGGGCCGCAAAGAGAGGGCTTGTGATTGGTGCAGAGCCACGGGTCGGCAGCCAGCGATGTTTTAGATTTACGCCCGTAATCCAAAAGTAAATTTAGGCATCGGCCTCTCTTCTGTTTGGAGAATAATGAAGTCTTAAGAGCTGATTTCTTTTATTATTTTTTTATCTCAAGGTCTCTGAGAAACACCGGTTCCTCCACAGTAACAACTTTACTTGAGTAATTGCAGGCCTCGTGTTTTGACAGCGTTATTCCGCTGTTATTCTACAATTTTTAACGTAATAGTCGCATTAGTGGCCGGCAGCAGGATGAGAGCATCCAGTAATAGTGTGTCATAATAGCGTCGGCTTCCTGTTATTACTGCAGTAAAGCTTCATTTCTGGCCGTGAGCTCTGCACGGCCAACTCCTGGAACCACGTGACTCGAGCCGCGCTCCTCCAAGTCCACTTTCCTGCCATTGTGGAGGTCAAATAAATTGTGCGCTTCTAAAAATAGTTGCTGAGTCGAATTCCCTCCTTCAATCGATTGGTCACTTGATGTTATCTGAGGCAGTAATCTGGTTGTGTTACCCAGAGTGCCATTTAAAGTTCCCACTTCCATTGTGCTCCGACTCTCCCCCAGCCCCCTCACTCTGACCTCTGCTCTGCTTTTTATGCCAGTTGTTTCATTCTTGGCAACGCTGAATTCGTCTTTTAGTGCCTCAAAGAGCTTTTTAGTCGGTTCTCCCAGAACAGTGCACCAAAGAAGTCTGTTTCATACTGTGGCATAAAAGCTGACAGCAGCTTTAATAGATCTTCTGAAGGAAGCCAGTTGCAGTGCACGTTTCCCGCACCCGTGTCCAGGCATGAAGGCATAAAACCGCACCGGTCGAAGTAGGTGGGTTTCGTGTAGTTGCGGCAAAGGTCATAACGCAAAGGTGCCACATGGCAGTGTTCAAGAACTGAACTTTTCATAACAAAGTAAGACTGTAATCTGACCATGGAGTGGTGATCCAGAGTTCCCAGTGGCTGAGTGGTTAATTAGAATCCAAACATGCAAACACAAATGCAAGGGCGAAATATCTGCATACTAATGATGCAAGATGTTTGTTTGTCTTCATTTTCTCCTTCAATGAATTCTCTATATTGTGTCATTAATGACATATTATTTCAACAAGTCCTTGGAATACAAATAAACTGAATAATGGGGGTTTAAAAATAAATGAATGCTGATGAATGAATTTCTAGAGTTTAACACAATCACGGCTTTGGCATAAAAACACTTTTTTTCTGTTCTCTCTGGCTTTCGTTGGCCTGAAATGCCTTCCGGAGCAATTTGCAATCCTGAAAAGTGCTGCCGTTGGGAATAAGTTCCCAAGTCTTTCGTTCTGTCTGGCTTGCGTACCACGACTTTTGTGAAAGCAGAACCTTCAAACCCCTTGAAAGTAACTCACATCCGAGGAGTATCTCGTGTTCTGACTGGCAGTCGTTCAGGGCCAGTATATCAAAAAGTACTTAAGGCCACAGAAGGATGAACGACGCCAAACGAGTGAGAAGACCGAAGGGGTGGAGGGGCTACACCTCTTGAGCTCATCCAAAAGTTTGGAGGGGCCAGAATCCACCCCGATCTCCTCCCTCTGCAGGTACTTCCCCCGGCCAGCTGCTCGTCAAAATAAAAGCCTATCTCTCTGGAAGTGCAACTCTTGCTTCCTCCTCCTCCACATGTGCGGCCAGCTGTGCGAGGCGATGGATGGCTCCCAGAGATGAAAGTGCGAAGTTGTTTGCGTTTGGTCGAGGAGCCCTTGACATCCCTTTGTTGTGAATCCCGCCCAGCTCACTGCTGAAGGATAGCGGACGTTGTTTGGCAATCGAGGGTTTATTTCTTTCCATTCCTTTTGTCATTATCATTATTTTTATTAATGTTTCTGATTGTTGAAAAGAAAAATGTGCGCTGAGTTTTTGCTGGAATGGTCCAGAAGGGAGGAGGAGGAGGAGGAGCTGTGAAGTGGTTCCCTTGATATTTGGTAGCATGTGACTGATGCAGGTGTCGCCATCAGCAGCCATGACAAACTGGAGCTTCAGCCCGCTGACGTCCCAACATGAACTCCACACAGGGGACACTCACTGCTAGACAATGTTCTCTTCTTCTTCTTCTTCTTCTTCTTCTTCTTCTTCTTCTTCTTCTTCTTCTTCTTCTTCTTCTTCTTCTTCTTCTTCTTCTTCTTCTTCTTCTTCTTCTTCTTCTTCTTCTTCTTCTTCTTCTTCTTCTTCTTCTTCTTCTTCTTCTTCTTCTTCTTCTTCTTCTTCTCTCTTCTTCTTCTTCTTCTGCTCTGGCTCCAGATCTCGGCCTACCGATTGTGTGTCACCGCTTGAGCCAGCGCGACGTCCTCCTGGGTGGGACACGGGATCCCCCCGCCGGGAGCCGCCGCTGCCGGCGCAGGCCTTCGTTCTCACTGCCTGTTTGTCTTCCCCTTGGAGGAACAGTGTTCCTCACACAAGTGGGCCTCGTTAAAATGAAATAGATCCGCCGGGGCGCTTCGCGAGCGCGATGGACAAACACAACAACGGCTCCCCTGATATCGTCCCCTCCGATCGAGACCCCTCCTCCACTATCTCCATCCTGATTCATTTCTTCTTCTTTATTATTCCTTCACTCCCCCTTCCGCTCCTTGGCCATGTTTTCTTCCCTCTCGCCCACTTTTTTTTTTATACAATTCCCATGTTTTTCGTAACACAGATTAGCCCCCACCTTCCTCCCCACCCCCACCACCCTTGTTTTATTACTCAATGAGGTCACCCGTGTTGTGAGCGAGGCCAGAGTTCTGTAGAACCTCAGTGATCTGCAGCTTGTTGGACGCTCTTCTTGAAGCGTTGGATTTCTCAGCGGGTCGGGCTCGTAGACTAAATGTGACCCTGACCGTTGGCCTAGAGGTCAAATTAGCTAATGATAGCTCAATGAGCTCATTCACACCATGGGATATTTTTTTTTGTCACACCTTCAGTGTATAACTGCATCCACGAAACAAGCAGCTAGCAAGGAAACCGTCATAATGACATGATGGGGTTACATCAGGGCTCACGCAAATGTTTGAACACGTGCACTTAGTTGGTAAAAAAAAACTTGCAGAAATTAACATTACATGTTAGTCAAATCACACTTATGTCTCGTTGAAGATGATAATTATCCCAACGACGTCCCGCCGACAAATTACAGTTCGTTCTTTTTGAGAACAAATAATCCCAAAATTATATTTAGAAAAGTGTTTTGGCCAAAGTTTATGCACTAACTTGTGTTTGCTATTGACTTTTTGAAAGTTTGGTCTGTGATTGTTTTCTACGCCAGATATTGAACATATTTTATAATGGCTCCAATTGGCCCTTTGAGGACAACCAGCTCAAATGCAGCCCTGATCTGTAGCTACTAATGCAGACCTAAATGAAGCCGACTGACTGCCAGACTGAAAACCTGTTTTCTCACATGTGTGTCGCAGGCTCTGGGGGACTCCGACTTCCCGTCGGTGCTGCGGCAGCTGCTGCCGCTGATGAAGCCCCACCGCGCCGAGGACGGCGACGCCTCCGGCTGCAGGTCCGGGGAGGACGAGTGCGGCCCGGACGAACTCATCCTTCTGCTGGTCTACCTGTACTCGCTGGCCGACGAGGCCCAGGAGGGCGAGGAGGAGGAGCTGGAGAAGCTGGAGAGGGAGCTGATGGGAGCGCTGACCCTGGTCCTCACCCGAGAGCCGCAGCTCAGCCCGCTGCTGCAGAAGCTCACCGGTAAGAGACGCTGATCCGTGTTTCCATCCAACGCGATCAGTCCGGGGAGAGAGCTAGAGAGGATGAAACAGGAGAGGAGTGCAAACGGCCCACTGTTTATTTCCACAGTCATCCCCATAGTGCTGCTAATGGGGAAGATTTGTATCACCGTCTTCGCACCCCATCACTCTGCTTCTATTTCTGAGCTACACTCTCTCCTGCACAGCCACATCCTCACAATCAGGTCAGGCCTGTACAATGAACATGGTCATGAAGTGGGAAAACTAGTACCACTTTTTTGACCCATACAAGTCAGCGCCCGTTGTTGGTAAACCTGCTCCATGGGAGTTGTAGTTCTACGTGTGTACTATCCATCTCAATTCAGCTATTTAAGAACTATGTTTCCTGGTTCAAATTAACTTCACAGTAAACATGTGAACTCACTGTCCACCCGGGTGTGCGACTAAATTTTTCTTTGTGCTGCTAAAATATTTAACTTGCTAGCACTAGTGCTAGCACTAAAAAGGGTAAGTGTACAGCCCTGCAGGTCAGCTTGCCTGGCAAGCAGCTGCACAAAAATTCTTTCAATCGTACAGAAAGTCCAGCGTGGGAATGTCGGATCCCACCAGTGTGATCTGCTCAAATCAAAACGTGTGTCGTGTGACGTTTAAACATCGATGCTTTGCAACTTACCGAACCTGTCGATTTTACCTTTGATTGCCATTAGCAAACAGAGCAGTTTATACCCTCTTTTGAGCTACTTTCGCGGGGAAATGTAAATCTTTTTCACTGCAGCAGAAAGTTCCTATTTGCAGGAGGAACTACGTCCACAATACTCTGAATTCTTTCTAGCTAAAGAATAATGCAAGTGAGAGCTGATGGAGGCCGTCCACCACCAGAACTAGCTGCACCGCCCAGGCTAATGGCGCCTTCAGCCTTGAGCCTACACACACACATATATATATAACCTCTTCCTTTCACTACCACCACTTGCTTCATAATTACAGCTACTTTTAGTTTTGGCTCGTTCCTAAGCACACGCCATGAAATAATAACTCAGCGGTTTTTCTGCTCATATCTCTGCCTGGTCGTTACCGGCCGGGTTAAAACTGTCCATGTGAAGTTCTGCTCTGGGGTCGTCGAACCCTGCAGAACCTTTTTCACTCCCCTCTCACTGAACTCGGTGTCTCTGCCTCTTCCTGTTCCACTTGGCGAGGCGCTGCTCAGAACCGAGGGGCCCCTCTGGCAGCCGAGGGCCCTGAGACCGAGATGTGAGTCGTGTTTTAAAGAAAGTGAAAAAAAAAAAAAAAAAACTCAGACTCTCTGTTGTAAACACTTCATTGGAAGTTACCCTGCCGGAGTGTGCCAGGTGTACGAAAGAGGAACAGGGCCACAAGAGGAGGAAAAAAATAATTACTGGAAGGTTTAGTTTAGTTTTATTATTTTTTTTTTTAGTTTCCATTTTGAAATTTCATGATTAAAGACGAAAGGCTCTTCTGTGCACTTAAGCCTTGTGGGGAACTTCCATTTTCGCCAGAGTAGTTTCCTGTTTGGTGTGGGTAACCGAACTCAGTTAGCTAGCAGACCTAATCCTCTTTAGTGCAGGTGCACTTTTTGACCAAGAGAGAAAAAAAACAACCTAGTGTGGACAATTTCTGGCACAATGTGAGACGGAACGACGTGCGACTCTCTCTCTGTCCCTCTCTCTCTCTCTCTTTCTCTCTCTCCCAACATTGTGACATTCTCTCCTCGATTAAAGGGCTCAAATGGAAACCAGACGCGGGAGCGAAAAAAAACCCGGTCGCCATGAGAACATTGTTTTTACAAATTCTTCCATTTTGCTCCTTGGCGACGGCGCGTGTGAAAACACAGCGGCTGCACGCAAATGGCTGCAGGGAGGGCAGCAGGGACAAGCTGGGCCGAGCCGGACCTGGCCGGGCCGGGCCGAGGAGAGACGGGGACGCCGCGGCAGCTAAATCCCAACCTCAGCCGCCCCCTTCAGGGAGCTTAATTAAAGAGCATCCGAGGGAAACGGCGGCCCCTCTGACTGCTGTGCGGTGCTGTGTGATGGTGTTTCCTGTCTGCGCCGCTCGACCCGACTTTATCTTTAGCTTCGGTTTCCAGCTATGAACTGAGGAGCGAACCTCAGAGAAGAGGAGCAATAAAGGCTGCGAGTCGCAGTGGAAGGAAGTAAATCAGCGAGATTTAAATGTAAATGTTTGACCTTTGAACTCGCGGCGAGTGGCTGGTTCTTTGGGGGGATATATCTCTCTTTCTTTCTCTTTGTTTTTTTTTGTATTCCCTTTTCACCCCTAACCCGGTCAAAGCCGACGATCCCCCCCGTCTCCCTCTGCTGGGGTTTTTTTCCTGACTTTCAAGATGCATTTTGATTTGATTTAGCGCTTTACAAATCAAAGGTTTTTTTTTTATTTATTTATTAAATTCCCCTGAAACTCCTGTCTGGAGTTTGCAGTCAGGCTTGGTCGCTGCGGTCCGACTCTCCTCTCCAGGTGAAAGCACAGCAAGAGGCTTCACTAACTAGCTCAGAAGCCAGCATCTCGCAGCCAGCCAGCCAGCCAGCTGCCACATGTGGAGCAACAGATAGAAACTGAAGCTCGCAGGCGAAGCCACAACTGGGGAACAAACACCGCTGAAGGGGGATAAGAAGCGGCCACCGCTGCTCTCCCAGACACCTGCCTTCCCATTGGCTGTCTGCGGTGCAGGCGGCTCCCGCTGTGTTTGATGTGTGCAGGTGGTGAAGCTGCTCCCGGCAGTTCAGTTGTGAGAAACAATGATGCTTGCAGTAAGAAACTAATGATAAAACTTATCCTGGAAGGTTGCATTTCTTTTTTCTCCAACCTGTCTTTACCTGCCTGGTTTCTGTCTTTCTCTCCATCTCCTCTGTGAGATTTAGCTGCAGCAGCGACACAGAGAGAGTTGGCAAAAACCAGCTTTTCACTGACGACCGTAAATAAGACGGGGTTGTTATTCATCCTGTCAGAGTCTCTTTTTTTCTTCTTTCCCCTGCGCTGTGCATGGAAGGAGGCGATGGATGGATGGAGGGTGGGTGAGTGGGTGGGTGGGAGGCAGCAGGAGAGTCGGACCTCCACCGCACTGCTGTTTGGGTTGGCAGAGCGTCGACCTGACCGGCCAAGGGACATGAAAGGCATCACACACACACACGACTCCGACCGCCGTCTGCAGAAAAACCACCTTCAAACTTTGTCCTCCTCTTTGTTTTCCTTCATTTCCTGTTCCATCCCTCCTGCTTTCTCTCCTCTTCTCTCCAGCCTGCCGCCCTTGCTGTCCTTCTCCCCTTCCTCCAAACCCACCGGCCTGACTGAAGGGCCGGGGAGGCAGAGCCCTAATGATCACGCCTGATTAGCCATGTTATGAAATTAGCCCCAATTATTTTTAATTGGCACTCTCTCCCTTTCTCTCTCTCTTTTTGCTTCCTCCTCAGTTGCACAAACACACACACACTTTACTTCGGGGTGAACACACAGCAGCCTGTGGTGCTGGTCCCCCTTCCTCCCATCACTTCCCCCTGGACTCCTCACCCGCTCATCAGATAAGCCGATGACACGGGTGCCGGGCTTTAATTAGCGCCGGCTCATCAGCTCCTCGCCGCCGTGCCAGACGTCGGCGGTTTCACACGACGGGCCACACACGGAGTCGCCGCCGGATCCCCCCCCAGACCGGCCGCTGCGGCGCCGCACACTGGCTCTCTGTTCCTTCGCATCCGTCAATCACCGCACTTTTCCTCTCCTCTCGGATTATACTGATTTCAGCCCACAGCGGCACTCCGGACCCGTAAATCCAAACAGGGGAAGGCGACGTTGGCCAGTAATTGGAGGGTTCACTCGTCGTCTCTGGACGTGTTGTGGATACAGCCAGGCGGCAATTTCTAATCCACATGAGGGCTCCACCTCATGGACACCGTGCGTAGTTGCGATAATAGCAATAAAACAAAGCAGATAGCAAATTCAAACAGCATCTCCCCTGTACTGCTCCATTAGGGGTCCAAGAGTGACTAGAAACTGCAACATTATGTCGCATTTACATGAGCGTGCACAACTTATTCATGTCGATGCAAGTCGGCGCGTCTTCAAAACACCTGCAGGTGGATGCACGCTGTCCTTCCCGTCACCTTGCAATAGTTTTGTTGTTTGGGGTGCGATGCATCAGGAAGCAGTTCTTTCTTCTTTTCCCTTCGCGCATTAATCTGATGCTGCACTCGCCACATATCGATCCACCACCAGTCTGGAGGGTTTAACCCGCCGGGACAGAGACGAATATGAAGCGATGGGCGGTTCGATAAAGTAACAAGCCATTTTTTTTTTTTGTCGTCTTCAAACTGAAACTGCATGATAACGAGACTCTGACGTGCTGCAGTGGCTGCTGATTTTATATAGAGCCTTGGTGTGATTTACACATTTGAATTTCAATTTTCATTTTAGGACTATCATTAAAACTATAATGCATGTAAACCCTTTTGCATATTGAATTTTAAATATTTAAAAAATATTGAAAAGTGATGCATGCTCGGAACGAAGCTCTCACGCATCATCGACGAAATGTGTCATTATCATGCAAACACACTGGTGTCCGCTCCGGGACAGATGTGGCCAACAGCTAACAGCAAAGTGGTGGTGACGGTTCGCAGCGTGCAGCGGGGAAAGTGATACCTGCCTGCAGGCCCATCTTCTGCCGTGCAGGCTGGATCCCACACTTGTGGCCCCCCCAGGGGGGGCCCGAGTTTTACGCCTCTGTTTGCTTTATGGAGTGTGTTAGCGCTCAGCGGAGAATTCCTCCGCTTTTGTATTTATGACAGGAAATGCACGTCATAAAAGTTGTGTAGGCGCTCACATCTCCCTTACATGTCCGCTGGGAAAATCTTAGGGGGAAAAAATGAAGGGAAAAGAGGGACTTAGTGGTGATCCGGCGGAGGCTGACAAACAGGCGCTCGTGCGCGCTGAGCGAAGACAGAAGGGGGGCAACCACGGAGACGCAGCCGGGGCTCCTGGGGGACTCGGAGTGAGACAGCGGCCCCTGGCCCCTGCACACGCACCACTGCAGACCGGGGTCAGCCCGCAACCCTCTGACAGAGCGTAGGAGTCGGCCTGACACGCTCCTGCAGCGTCTGCGGGGACGAGCAGCTCAGAAGCAGGAAAAACCTCCCGATCTGCACCAGAACCTTCACAGAAACAGTTTGGAGCCGACACGTTGTGCCCATTTTCACGTCTCTGTTCTGCAGTGCAGCAGCGGAGAATTCCAGACCACACAGTGTTTAACCCTCTGTTTACACCCTCCTGCTGAATCGATGGGTTTTAGCTTCCTTGCGAAGCTAAAGCTTTGTTGAGCCCCTTTCCAACTGGCCAAAAAACCCCATTTAAACCTGTAAAGAATTGACATTTGGTGGCAGTGGGAAAGGCCTGAGTCAAACAACCCTGCAAGCGACCCGGGTTGAAATGGGCTTTAGTCGGCTCCACTCCGATCGGCATGCAGTGGGAAAGGCAGACCCACGTTAACATCACATCTGTTACCTGCCGCATGTGATGACGTTGAGCATTACCTGCGCTACGTCATAATATCGTGCCAGTCGTGGCCTATATCACGTACGGGTGGGGGAAAAAATGCATTCTTAGATTAATCGCGATTATGACATTGCCAATTATGAATCGATTCACAAATTTAAAATATCGTTTTTTGGTTTTGTTTTGTTTTTAATGAGGTCGGAACTCATGTGCGACTGCACTGCAGCGTCGTATCAGACCGTTTAAGGTGACGCACACTAGACACGCGATTAGCAGATCCAAACCAACACACAGCATTAAAGATGACAAAAACGATTTGACCAGTTCCTTTGGGATTTAAAGCCAGAGTAGGCTAGCATTTTGGGTTTTACGAGGTTATGGGGAAACAGAAACTCGACAGAAGTCACACTGTTTGTAAGTTGTGTCACACTTCAAACAAATATTGTGAACAAGACGAACATGAGGAACCTTTGCTGGCACCCGGAGTTGGAGGAAAAGACAGAAAATCCTCCAGTTGCTCCAAACCAGACAACCATCCCCAACACCAGAACAAAGCTGCCAATACAGTCGCAAAGGGCGAGGCCAATTACGAGGTCTATTGGGACTTTTTCGTTCCGCAGTATAGTGAATCGTGATAAATCACGATTCTCGATTAATCGTGATTAATTGCTTCATAGCCCTCTGAATTGGAATCGAATTGGAACGTCAGGTACCTAGCCATTCCCACCCCTAATATCACGTACCGAAGCAAAGGTGTTTGATTACGTTCCATCAGCGCTTGAAAATTGTTCACTGTCCACACAAAATAGACCAGATTCTGAAACGACACATCTGCAGGTTTGGAAATGAGGCGGAACTGAGGGCAGAGCCGACACCTGGCGGAGGGTGTGGTCACCAACCTGACTGAGGGCTTGATTGAGGTGTCAGTGCCCTCTGTGACATCACCGAAGACCAATTTACAGGCCTTCATGGTGTCCTTAAACATGATTTTTTTTTCCCCTCATCAACGGGAAGATGGTTGACTGATTCCTGTTGGATTTGGATAACATGAGACCCATCTAAGGAGTTTTCCGGAGTTGCTAGGGGTCCTTTAAACACCCCCACCTCTGTCCCCCTTCTCGAAGAATCCTCACCCCTAAGTGGAGGAATTTTGTCGACCGCGTGCACGTCTGCTTTTTGCCAGAGTCGCCTGCTTTTACAGTATATATCTGCCTTTTATCTGCTGCTGCGGAAGAACATGTTTACGTTTGAGATTCCAGTCGGCGGTGAAAGATGACCTGTCCCAATTTACCCGCTTCCCTCCCCAAAGCTGTCCCCTCCCTCCCTCCCCTCTCTCTACCCCTTCCCGCCCTCTACCAGTGCAGCTTCCTCCATTTCCCCGAATACAGGATGGGTTGCTAACCTATTCCCACCTCACTGGGACGTCCAGCTGCAAAGCTTTTGGCTGCAGAAGAGGAGGAGGAGGAGGAGAAGAAGGAGAGCTGTGCCATCAGACAAGGAGAACACGGCGGTTCTCTGTGTTCTTTGGAAACGGCCCGGTCCGATATGGGAGCCCTTGAAGGGGGTGGGGGGTTGACTCGGTTCGGAGTCCTTCTCCGCTCGCTGCTCCCGGGTGGAGAATTCCTCCATGGGCCTCGGCACCAGATGGAAGCTCTCCTGGCGCTATGAGCTGGCCGGGTCATTTCCTGTCGAGAGGCCTGGTGTTAATCAAGGCCGGGGCCAATAGCAACGCCCCTTTTTTCCCCCTCTCCCTCCTCCTCCTCCTCTTCTCTTTATTTTACGGCCCCTCTCCAACTTAGCAGAGAGGCTCAAAACTCCACATATTTCTCTCTCCACCCCCCTCCACCCCAGAGTTTCTCCTTTTTGTCTCCCTCGGCCGCACTTCTCCCTTTGTTTAAAACATGTCATACCTTTGCGTGAGCCTCTTTTAGGTGGCTGTAAATAACTCTGACTTTTGGGTTCCATCTTATCACGGGGGTCCCTGCGGAGGAGCGCTGGTCCGGCCAGCAGATAGAAGGAGATAGTGAGGACTAAGAGAAGAGAGAGGAGTCTTTCTTTCTTTCCTTCTTCCCTCGTGTCTGGTCACTTTCTGTTGTGTCTCCTGCGGACTCAGCGGGAGAGATAGGCTTATCTCCACCCCCACCTCCACCCCTGCTCCTCCTGCTGCTGCTCAGCTGACCCCCTCACTGGCCAGACGCAGGCGAGGTGATGCTGGTGGTGGTGGGGAATGTTTGGACTGAGCTCCTCGCGGCCTACGTGTCTCATCGCTCATGTTCGATGGTGAAACGTTGCGCCGGCCTCGTCCTCAGCGGAGAGATATTTATACGCCCATAGAGTCGGTGGCCGTGTAAATGTAGCCTGGCGGACCCTGATCCAGCCGGAGAGGAATTCCACCTCGGCCAAATGTGAAAAACACAATCCTGAAGCGCGAGGCCACGGGGGTCGAAATGTTTCAGCCTTGATTTACGAGGAAGATGTTAGATTACAGTGACAAAGTTCTTACCGCAATCAAAACCCTTGTGATTCAACAGATATCCTGTTACCCATTTTTGTGAGTGAAATGATGGGAATGTGAAGGATTTCAGTGGTCGCAGTTGCGCAATCTGCCTGAAAAGACGTGGCGGCTCATTCCTTCTTGGCACTCACGACTTCAAGTGTCAGGAAACGATGTCGGGAAAAGCAAAAATATTCCTTAAAAAATTTTGTTGATGTCATTTCAGTAACACCCCTGAAAACTGGATGATAAAAACACCCTTTTATTCCCCGGGAGGAGCCATTTCTGGCCGTCGAGCATTTTAAATTCTAAAAAACATAAAGAAATTGAAAAGCAAAATCCTATAATTTTCAAAAGGAAAAGTTTGTGCGCTGGTTTGAGGTGTTTTCTTGTCTTTTTTTCAAAACTTTTTGGTTCTTTTGGTTAGGAACAGTTTTGTAGATTAAACTGTGACGTAGCCGAACATTAAGCTGACGAGTTTCATTAGACTAATTTGACAGTTTGTCCTGGTTGAAGAGCAGCGTTCCTGACTTTAATTCCTCAAATCTCTCCGTCTTCCGCCGCTTCATCCCACCGTTGTTCCGTCTTGGTATCGTAAAATGTGCCTGACTTGGAAACTGGGCAGGCTCTTCATCCTGAGTTTCCTCGGCCAGTTAAAACAAAGAGCCTGTTGCAATCGCGGTAATCCTGCTATCAATAGAACCTTCCCTGTCGCGCTCTTCATCATTTCATCTTATCTCTGCGCTGTCGGCCCCTCCGAAACACACACACGCTCACTCCCCCACACGCACACACGCACTCCAGCGCTCTTTGAAGCTGCCAGCTGCTGGCCGTCTGCGCTGCGTCTGGCGGCTCGACACTATCACATCCGACCGGGTCCGACTCGGCGTCCAGGTGAGCGTCTCCGTGTGAGGGAGGGACGGACGGAGGCGGGGGATGGATGAATGAATGAATGAGCCGCCTGTTGCTGCGTTTCCTCTGCAGATGGTGGGGAAAGCGGGAAACCGAGGGCTCTTTGGCAGGCGGGGGACGCCGTTATCTGCGTCATATGTTGGACGGCGATAATGACCGTCTCGCAAGCCGAGGCACCAGAGCGCCGAGGCCCCCCTGTTGATAAACACTCGTCCAGGGTCCCAGCCGTACACCTCTTCTTCCTCTTCTTCCCATGGACGCCAGCAGCCCATAGATCCCCTGCTTTATTAGAGCACTTTGCCCTGTTTACCAGCTCCCCTCTCAACCCTCCCTGACCCCCCGAGTACACAGAGGCTCGCCACTCAAAACAGGCTATTTCTGGGGCCGCGCTTTAATTTCCCCTCTCCGATGTATAGCAATAGCAAATCCCAAAGAAAAGCCAGCGGAGGGGGAGTTTGTTATTTCCAGGATGGGATGTGTGCTTTTAATTTTCTCCTTTTCCTGCCCGCCACGACTCCGAAAGCTCTTTTTAGCCCCCGTCCATGCACAAGCTGCTGCTGCTGCTGCTGCTGCTCCTGTGCAATTTTCACGCTTATTGAGCAGCATCTCTCCACAGTTTACTTGTCACGTCCTGGATCTCCATCTCGCTTCTTTTAAAAAACTTTATCTTTTTTAAGTTCCTGCATGACTTTTGTTTTAGGCTTTTTGCAAGAAATGTGCAATTTTGCAGATGGAAGCAAATGTGGCCAACAAGTTGTGGCGTAGGGAGCTTGTAATGGCAGCTTTTTGTTTGCGCACTGTGCACGGCAGCATGGCTGGTAGCGGCGACCGCTGTTGATTGATGTCAAACGGTTTCCTTAGTCCAGCGAATCTTACTCGGACTCGAATTCCGTGATACCTGAAAATCAGCTTGAAAAGTTTCACATATCCAGGGTGTCCGTCCGTCTCTTCCTTCCTTTACTTTTGATCTTAGCACCAATGCATCGCCCCTAAACACAACTGAATCACAGCTATTCTAAATAATGACTCGTCAGTTTTGTGCATCTTTTGCCTCCCGCTGCAGACGCGTGAACGAGCACATGTTACACGCCAATATCTGCCGCTCAGGTGGGCGCCGTCTCCCTCTGATAGGTCCTCCTCGCATCGCTGCACCAGTCAAGGGGCTGCACGCTTGCACATACACACACACACACACGGACAGCTGTCTTGCGCTTTGGCTCAGACTAACTCATCATCTTATTCAGTGCTCGTGTTCCTAGTTTGGTGATGTGTTGCTCCGTGACAGTCGGCCGCCGCAGCGTGTGGGAGTGGATTAGCACCCGAGGCGTATTAGAAAACGACAGGATTATGAAGTTTCGTGCGTCTCTGTCGGGCTGCCATGCACAGAGAGCAGCGATATAGCGGTGTTTTGCTAACCTAGTTTGTGTGGGCTTTTGCAACAATTACCGTGGCAGTATAGAAACGAAGGAGGGGACGGAGGGGGCGCTAATTCACCAGATTAGCACAGCGTCACGTTGATCCACGTTTGAAAGGGAGCGAGCGGTGCGGCAGACGCTTGTGGAGAGGCGGCCCAAGCCCACGTCGACCCGTCGAGGTCAGAAATAATAAGCGGTGTGTCTGCTCTCGCTCAGTTTAGCGCCGGCCTCGTCCACCCTGTAATCCCCTTTGATGTGGACTGGGGAGCCCACCAGGATGTGATGTTTGTGTAGGACCGCCAGGCCTCGCCGGGCGGGTAAGTATATGTGTGATCCCGGCGGCTCGGCCAGTCCGTCGTGGGCATCGCTGGTGAGTCGCCGTCGTTGCCGCCGCCGTGCAGCTCCAAGGGAGCGCGGCAGGAAGCGGAGCAGATTAGGAAAATCTGACGTTGGGGGCCGGAGGAGCTTCCTGCGATTGGGAGCTTCCTCTGCGTCCACGGGACTCGCTGCCTTATCTTGAGCTCTCCCTGTGCGCCGCTGACTCGTCCTCCAGTCCGCTGCCCTTTGACTGGCTGTTGCCCACGCACGCGAGCTGTTTGTTTGACACTGTTGTTGTCTTACAGACATACTCCCAAAAGGACGTCCGGAGGGTCTCTGCTGCTTCTGAGCAATGATCCCTTATAATGCAACATGTCCTCTGGTTGAACGAGCGTCCAGAGCGGCCAGCAGCTGACCAATCAGAAGCCAATGATTTTTATTGCAGGAATCTTCAGCCCTTTTACATTTTATCTCCTGATTTTTTAAATCTAATTACGCCACTTCAGTTTGTTCATTATTTCAATATATTTGAAGTCGATCCAACTGCCGCTCGAGGAAAGTTTGCTCAGCCGATGCAAAACACGATGTTGTGCACTAGCCTTGTGCATTAGTGGGCGTCAGCTGCTGCTGCTGCAGCTGCGTCTGAATTTTTACTTCTGCAAACTTTTCCTAGGAAACTTCTGCAGTCAAACTTGTTGTGCTTTTCCCATAAGCTTGTATTTTGTCTCCCCTTAACGCCTCCCCAGCGTGCACTACTACTGCTGCAGACTTGTGCTGTCATCGCTCTGCAGCTTCCTCCTCTTCCTCCTCCTCCTCCTCCGCCTCATGGTGGGATTACAGTCTGCCCATATCGTCTGCTCGGTGCCGCTGTCACTTCTCAGCATCATCTGAAGATCGCAGCAGCCGAGCTGAGCTGCAGGTGCCGCAGGCAGAAGTTGGGTTTTGTTGGGGGAGAAGTGCGGCGGGAGAAGCACAGACAAAATGGGGAAGCCCGACAACTTTGCCGAAATGTTTATCGGTGGAAAGTTTGCTCGCTGAGCTCACTGACAGAAGGTGGGATTTGATTGGACGCTGACAGTTTAAGAGAGGGTCTTCAACTAAAGAGTCACGTTCTGGAGGCTTCCTCCAAGTTTAATCTGCAGCTTCCATTTTAACCAGGTGACAAATTAACGACAAAACACTCGACCAGTAAACTACAAATAAAAAAAAAAACTACAGTTTTCCATTTACCTCCTGATTCATTAACACAAACCAGTGCGTTATGCTCAGTGATGGATGGGCAGGGCAGAAATTAGTGCAGAGACCAGTGCGGGTCACTACGACTGCACGGACATGACTCATCGAACGGCATGAGTCGGAGTGAGTGAATGAGTGTGAGTCAGAGTGAAGTGCATTAGCGCACATGAAAGCCAGAGGTAAAAAAAAAAAAAAACCATGGGGGGAAGTTTTGGGGTTCTGGTGCAGTGAAATGAACGATGCCTTGTCATCTGTTCGAGGTTTTTTTCCGTAGCGTCGTGCGTTTGGAAGGCAGAAGAAGAAAAGAAACATTCCAGATTAATCAATCAATCCACGTGCAAGAGAGTGTGTGTGTGTGTGTGTGTGTGTGTGTGTGTGTGTGTGTGTGTGTGTGTGTGTGTGTGTGTGTGTGTGTGTGTGTGTGTGTGTGTGTGTGTGTGTGTGTGTGGAACATGTGGCTTTAATAAGTGTTTTATGTTCGGGCCCACCCCTTTTGTTGCACGGACCTGTGGCCGCTGAAGACGAAAACACGGTGATTCGTTCAGGATTTCACGAGGTTTTGTCCTCTGGCCACAAAACAATCATCATCCCAGCTAAACAACCTTTCTTTTCGAGCATCCCAGAGGAAAAACTGAGGTTGGAGCATCCAGCGTCCGTGTGTGTGTACGTGTGTGCTCAGGCTCTGGTGCTGTGTTGACTGATGAGCCCGTAAACAGACCCCGCGGCTCAGATATCAGCGCCCGTTTATTGCTCCGGGTTCAGATCTGGACGTCCCGCCTTGTTTATTTGGCTTTCAGGTATCAAATTAAAGCCGCAACTCTCTCCCACAAACACGCGTGTATCCCCCCCCGCCACCGTCTCGGCGAGCTCCGGCGAGTCAACAAACAGCCGCGCATGAGCCTGTTCGCACAAATACACATCTCAGCGTCCGGCAAGCACAGACTGTGATCTCTCCGCTGTGTGCTTTCCCACAGACACACACTCGCGCTGTCCAAGCGGCGGTTCTGCAACAGCAACACACACACACATACACACACTTTCACCAACACAGCCATCTCCTCCTTCATCTCCTTCCTGACCAGCGTCAGAGTCGTCGCTCTCTGTCTCCCATGAGAGCAGCACAGTTACTGTCCAGAAAAACTTTTTTTTTTTTTTTTTTTTTTTTTTTCCTGCGACCAAATTTTTAGTCTGTCTGTTTGCAGTCATGACAGATTTATTTGTATAGCAGCACATCATAACAAAGTCACCCGAGGGCACTTTGCACGCTGGGCAGGTCACAGGCCTCAGACTCAAGGCCTGCAGGTCAAATCTGGCCTGTTGTGTTTTTTATGAGGACCACTGAAGCTTGAGAGTTGTGTGACTGGCTGAAAAAAAGGAAAAGTCCATGCTGATTTCACAGCGCACGTTGGCCATCAGCCACATCTCCCATGATGCACAGCGATTTGAAACCCACAAAGCGACGGCCAGTTCAGTTCCAGTGTTTCCACATCAGCAAAGTTGGGAATTTAAAAATCTCAAATACTGATACTAAAATGTCCAACATGAAGAGAAGTTGATGCAAACTGAGGGAAGTTTGATCAAAACTGTCTGATCAAAAGTGTTTGAAAGTGAAGTGTAGTGATGAGTTGGAGTGGCACCTAAAGACTGCGTTCAAGACTGCAGGCGAGCCCGATTCAAATCAGATTCCTTCTCAAATCCATTTTTTTTTTTTAGGGCTGACTGTCCACACTGTTTTTAACAAGTGTCCCAATGGGATGTGGCTCTGTTCACACTAGGCCACATTATTGACCCATCTGACAGGCTGCTGGAGCATTGACGTCAGAGCGGAGGCGTTGTCCAGCGTAGCGTGTAGTGCGTGACGTCATATCATTGCGGCAGCGGCACTTGTTGTGATATATGCCCTGGAGCTTAGCTTGAATGCAGCGATCTCCCCAAACACTGATGAGCCAATGAGTTTCCTCCTCTGTCCAGGGACTGCTGTTTTCTACTTCTTCTGTCTGCTCCATTGGCGCATTGGCTCTTAGGTCTTCTAGAGTGACAACACGGACAGTCAAAACCGATTGGTGTGCTTGGAGCTGTTCACACAGAGACGCATCAGTCCAAATGCCATTTGAAACTACCTCCCGAACGTGGTTTCAATCCGTTTAGCAAAAACCGGATTTCATGTCATTTGTGACTGTTCAGACTGCAAAAGAGCCATCCAGTTTCAATCTGGATGGGCTAAAAATCTGATTTCGGCTGGCAGTCTGAACACGGCTTCAACTTCATCACTGGGAGGACTTTATAATAAAACATCTACTTTAAAGTTTAGGAGTTATTACATCCATACAGTTCCGCCCATCACTAACTTTTTGTTTTTTTCTTTGATTTGGCCAAACGGTCATGTGACGTCTCCAGTGGTCGTTTAGCATCGGCAATACGAGGTAAACAATCGGCAGTCACGAGTGCACGCTCACTTCTCTACACTCGCTTCACACACACTCCATCATACCGCTCACGCACGCTCTGTCTGTGGCCTCGGTGTGTATGTGTGTGTAGATGTGTGCCTGTGTGTCTCCGAGCAGACGGTGTTTGTCTGCGGTCGCTGGTCGTGGCGCTCCAGTCCCGTCCCGTCCTCTCCAGGACACTTTGAAAAGAGGCAGTAAATAAACAGTCCTGCCCCACCTCTCCACTTTGCCTGGAACCCCCCCCTCATTTTCTCTGTTTACATTAGCTGATTTAATGGCAGGCCAGTCTTGTAAATTTGATATACACTTCAATAAATACCACGTAACAGAGCTTTTCCTATAATTTGATAAGCGGGGCAGTTTTCGGCCACGTGTTTATGAAGCTGAAAGAAAAGAAATCTTGCCATCGACTCTTTCAATCGTGTTTTTACCTTTTTTTTTTTAGCCGTGGGGGGAAAATGGCATATTTCTGAGTCTGACCTCCCCCCTGCATGAACCCCCCGCTCCCCCACACACACACACACACGCACCCCAGCCCTGTCTGAAACAGGAAGTGCCTATTTATTTAAGAGGGGTGCATTTACAGAAACCCCTGTCCTGCTGCCTCAAAGACTGTGTGCTGCGTTCAAAGACAGTCTGCAGTATTTACGGCCTCTCCCCCTTGAAGGAAGGTTTTTCTCCTGTTAAATAAATGGAGCTGCAGTCTGAGCCGTGACCCTTGGCGGGGTGAAAAAAAATCATCCTTTTTCTTAATAAAAGAATGAGTTAGTCCACTTCTTTGTTGCATCAACGTTCTCTTCATCATTTCTCTCTTAAAAGCGTTTACTCAGGGAATGAGGCACGGTAAAATATGACCGTAATATTTGGCTAATACCTCAACTAACTAGTCCACTAAGACAAATAAAGGCTTAGTAATGGTGCAGTCAGCGTTTATTAGACAGCGACAGAATTTTGAACATCACACTGTGTGCAAAAAAAAAGCGTTGTGGATGTGCATAACTGCATGTCGCCACAAATAGTTTCTTCTGACCGTAACTTTTGCCACTTGTATACATTATGTACATTGTTTTTTACGTAGATGCAACTTATTGGTTGCATTTGAAAAATGCAGCAAATGATAATAATGATGCTGCACCAGGACCAGCTTGCCTGGTTTTTCAAATCCCCTTCAGACCAATGTCCAAGGCCAACACCAGACCAAGACCAAAAAGTGTCAAGGCTGAGACCAAGTATGAGTGGTAGGGAGTTCAGTCTACCAATCTGCTGCATTTCAACTCCTCCAGTTGAACTTTATGTTGGCGGAAGAAGACGCTTGGCCTTTTCTTTTGCGGCCCTCCTGTTTCCATTATGAGACACCCTATCTCGATATTACTCCTAAATGACATCATCCTTAAATCTGAAGGAGTTGCTCCACGTGCACGACTACTCCTCCGTGGATCAGTCTTGGATGGATGGATGGATGGATGGATGGATGGATGGAGGACGGATGCAGGATTCTCCTCGTATCGGCACCATTCTCATCGGAAGGAGGAAGAAGGAAAGAAAAAAAAACCCAGATCCAGCAGCCTGAGCGGCCGTGACTTGTGGCGGCGCTGCTCGTCACTTCGTTAATGATGAGCCCGGCCGTGAGTCTGGCTGCGAGTCAAGCCTCCTCTCTTCCCCGTGTTGAGCCGGGCTGGCGGTGCCGGTTCACAGCTTCAGGGTGACACTCCGGGCCGCCACTGCCCTGCACATTATCACATTATCACGCTTCCTGGTGTGTGGGACTGGACATTAGCCATGAGGCTTTCTCAAAATGCTCTTTTGTTAACTAATCTGACACACTTGGGAACTTTGATTTTACTTAAAGAAAAAAAAAAAAAAGAAAGAAAAGGGAGATGTGCGGGGGAAGCGTCACGTGATGGATCTGCCACGGTCCGTCTGCTTTAACGTTCAGTTCCCACATCTCTTCGCTGGGAGATTAAATACGCAAGGGTTTGAAATTGTCAAGGCAGCAGCCAACAGCAACAGCAGCGCCGTGATGTGGCGCAATAACTGTCAGGACGCCGCTTGTTAGCCGGCCGCAGCCAGCACGTTCAGCGCGGGAAGAGAAGTGATGAGGAACCGGTCCGTTCAGCAGGCAATTTTATTTTTTTTTACTCGCAGATCCTTCCACAAATATCTCTCGGCGCTTCAGATGTGTTCACAAAGTGTATTTAGGGCACAAATTTCCTCATAAGAAGACAATCGGGTCGGACATTTTTTTTTTTTTTTTTTTGCTAACAATGTTCCCAGAGAATGCTACAAATCCTCATTTCCTGGCTGTTGCTTTTCTCTGTGTAACATACCAGAAAGCCCTCCAGGCTCAGCCGGCACCGCCACATGTAGGATATGTTGCATATTTTGCGGCGGTATTTTAATTGGGCCTCTTGATAGTCCAAATACAAGCGGATCACCTCGCTGCTGATTTATTTATTATTTTCCTACGGGGGTGTGCGATTACACTAAACTCTGGATGTTGTCTCTAAACACGGAAGGAGCAGCAGCGGTGTTTTGAGAATTTTTGCCCCCTTTTTTTTTTTTATCTCTTTCTACCCTCGACTGAGAACGGGTTCAAAATAATAAAGAGATGAATAATAGTGCTGCCAGGCCTATAGAGGGTTGATATAAAAGCCGCAGCCAGAAGCCAGGTAGCTTAGTGTAACACAAACACAGGAAATGGGGTTAAACGGGCTCCATCCAAAGGTAACAGAATTAGCTTCCAGCAGCTCAGGCCAGTAACACCTCGTACTCACGCCTGTGCTTTAATTTGGGACGGTACATTTCTTTCTATATGTATATGTTTTCTATTAATTGCAAAATTTGTTAAAAACTGAGACGAAGACGCAACTTTGTTTTACTGGAATTTTTTTTGTGTGTGTTTTCGAGGAGTTTTGGCCACCTTCCGGGGTTCAAATTAAACCACCAGGAGACTTTGTCAGCTGTCAGTTCTGTCACTTTTCCAAACTGGCATATTTCCCATATATTCCCAGCTAGTTTCCCCACTAAGAAAACACTGCATTGATGGAATGTCAAAAGTGTGGAAGTGTGTCAAAAAGTTTGTGTGTGTGTGTGTGTGTGTGTGTGTGTGTGTGTGTGTGTGTGTGTCGCTGCTCCTCTTTGAGGAGGCTTCTCTTAAAGGCCCAGTGTGTAAAATATACAGGAACCTGGCACAACATGGAATAGAGTGGAAGGAGGTGGTCATGTTCCACCGCCACCAGGTACCTACAGCAGACCAGAAGGTGGATCTGGTCAGGGTTTAGACATTTTTTTTGACAGAAGACTGAAGTGAGATTCAGAGATCCAGAATAACCTTGTGAGGACCATGTACCTGCTGTCTGCTGGGCCAAGTCCTTCAGACTACACTCTGATTTTTCATAATCTCTTATAATATCTGAAGGCGAACTTTACATCAATCAAATATGCCTCAGGCTTTGCATTTGAAAAAAACACTGTGTTTTTGTCGGCTTTGTAGTCATGAGCCACCTGAGTGTTGAATACAGCGTGATGGTCTGTCGCCATCACGCTCTCTCTCTCTGCTCCACAGATAATATTATGATTTCATGTTTTGAACGCACGTCTCGGTGGAAGTGTAGTAGTACAATGCTAAAAAAAATAATAATAATAATTTGGGAGGAAATCTCCCAAATCTTGGTCTCTTTGACGCAAACAGATGACCTCAGAGGGCCGGGCCCGGCTGCTACGCCTCAGCGTCTCCCTTCAAATGTCAACCTGCGTCCAGTATGACAGCCTGTTAGCGCCGCGTGTGCTATTACACGCCAGACAAGCCTTCATTTTCACCCATTATGGCCAGGTTACAATTTCTGCGTGAGGCACAGCGCCGCCCAGATCTGGTCAGGAAAAAAGTTCCAAAAAAGAAAAAGAAAACACAAAAAAACAACACGGTGCTCTCCCAGTCTGCAGTGCGCCACCCTTGTATTAAAACCGTGTAAAGTTCCCACCAACTAGTGGGTTCAAAGTTTTTTGTGATTTTGGCAAAGGTTTGATGCAAAGAGGGCAGCTTTGGAAGGGCGGAGTCAGCATTTCATGGCAGCATCGTTTTGCTCTAAGGCCGCGATTGTGAAATGGCCTGAAAACTCAATTTATTTTCTCTCTCTCTCACTCACTCCTTTTTTCACCGTCTGCGGCACTTTTACGTGCATTTAATGGGCTTCTGCAGCTAATTGTGTGCCGCTGGTGGGTTTCTGTTTTGATTCCCGCTAAGCGGTTTTTCTCCGATTTATGATTGGGGTTTACAAGAGTCAGAAGAAAAAAGGAGCGAAAGTAAAGAACGGGACGGGGTGGAGCGGGTGAGGGAGGAGGGGAAAGTGACTTGTTTTTTCAAGCAGGTTTTAGAGGTTTGGTGCCTCACATCTGGAGTGCAACCTTCGCCGTATTATCCGAGATGGAGAACGAAAAAAAAGAGGAGGAGGGGGTGGGGAGGTAAAAAAGTTGATCTGTCTCTGGAGAAAAGGAGAAAACAGCTCTGTCCTGGCAACAGTGTGTTTAGAGGCCTGTAGCTGTGTGTGTGTGTGTGTGTGTGTGTGTGTGTGTGTGTGTGTGTGTGTGTGTGTGTGTGTGTGTGTGTGTGTGTGTGTGTGTGTGTGTGTGTGTGTGTGCCAGAGAGAAAGAGAGAGAGACCGAGAGAGCGAATGTTAGGGTCCAGTAAGAAGTTTAACAGTGCCCCCTAGTGGCATTGTTGAGACCTGCAGCAGTTTAGGTTGGCTTGTCATCAGGCTTTTTTTTCGGGATGTTTGTCATCATTGTCACTGATTAGCTTCTGGCAATCCGACTTTTTTTGTTAAGGGAACGGGAGACAAAGGGTTGGGTGTTCATGTCTTCTAAAATGATCTTGTTAGGCACAAGGTTCCGTATTCTACCCACTTACATATTTATTTTTTAACCCGGACTCCACTGCAGCTGCATTACATAATTGAACATTTAAAAAAGAAAAGAAAAGAAAAAACTCTTTAGATATCCAGAAAACAGCTTATTTAGCCCTCTGTTTGTAGCCTCCACAGTTTTAGCTTCCTGCTTTGTCGGACCTTCCACATGTTTGGAAGGAGACTAAAACAAGACACGTCTCAGAGGGCGGAGCCAACACTCAGCTGGGAGGGATGTCACTAACCTGGCAGATGCATTGGTGCTCTCTGTGACATCACAAAGGGGTGAACCGGAAATGTGTGCGAGTGTGTTTTAGCACACATTTGCTCAAAAAAGTTGGCAAAACTAAAGAATGAAAGGATATTTTCTCCCAAGTTTGCTGGTTTGAGACTCAGATTAGCAAACATTTTGCGTAACGTGGCTCCCTTAAAAGTCTTTTTAAAGGTTGTGTTGGTTTTGATAAGCCGAGCGCACACTGAAGACGCTGACGTTCTCCCGGTGCCACATCAGTCGTCATTCCTCGCACCGCCTCTCAAGTGTTCTTGTTTTTTTTTTCCACGTCTGATAGCGAAAAACATCTGGATTATGCGTCATGTTAAGAACAGGGTCCGATAATAATGACACAGCAACGCAAGCGGCACACACATCAAGCCGTCCCCTCCTCCCCTTTCCTGCTTGTGTGTGTGTGCCTATTTGCTGCGCATCTGCGCGTCCGACAGCGCACATGTGTTTATGCATTCTGGCCGCACCGGTGCAGCTTGTAACTCTAGCCCAGCGTGTCGCTCCAAGGAACACAGCAGATGTTCAGATGTTTCTCCTCGGGAAAACAAACAGAACAGGGGCCATTTTTTTCAAGACAGGAGGGACTGTCAAAATAAGAGCGGGCCCCTCCTCCCCCTCCAAAACAGGGACTCCGTTGTGCGGGTCACAGTTCGACCTCTCCTGAAGGGGGCGAGGCGAGAGGGTCGGGGGGGAGGAGGGTGTTTTGCAGGATGTTTGTCCAACCTGCATTTCAAACGCATAAAAGTTTTACGAGGGATTTTATGTGTGTTTGTTCGCGGGCCCCCCCTCCGTTATTGTTTGGGAGCCCAGATGAGGTGATTTTGCACTAATTGCACCTGAGGAGTGAGAGGTGTGATGGAATCCTGAGAGCTGATAGAGGCGCTGGAGTAAACACAGCGCGAGAGGCCAGAAGGCCTCAGCCTTCTGCCGCTGAGCCCGGGAGATTAATGCGGCGCTCGGCACTGTGGATGACAGAACTGAACTGGGCCCCTCGGTGGCCGGGGGGGGGGCCAGGTGAAGACCTCAAGGAGGAGGAGGAGGGATGGAAGGATGGAAAAGAACACACATTTTGCTCCACAAATGTGTCTTTTTGCCACATAATGATGATAACCTTTGTTATTTTAACAAGATTCACGCACCTTGGAGCAGGGATGAGAACTTAATGGGGGGCAGGGAGGAGGATATGGGAGTGGTTGGGGCGGGGTGGGGGCGGGCACCCTCTCAGAGGAGAATGTCAGGTCATTTGTGCCTTGGCTGCTTCGGGGGGAGATGGATGTGACACGGAGGGAGCAGAGGGGAAGAAAACAAGCTGTTGGAGCTGTGAGACTGAAGAGGATCAAAGTGGCAGTGAGGTCGTAAATAAGGCCGGCTGCTCGCCGAGTGGAGCGACGCTGCAGGACGCGGCAGAGACCAGAGATCTGCAGCTCCGGCGAGATGCTGCTCTCGAAACTCCAGCAGACGCAACTTTAGCCACACGACCAAAACAGGGGAGGTAGTCCTGAGACCAATCCTGTGCGTGTGTGTGTGTGCGTGTTTGCAATGCTAGGTGCCGGTTTCCTCTGGGCCACATGTGCTGTTTGGTGCTCAGTAATGAGAAGTCCAGGTGCAGACTTCCCCCCACAGCAGGAAGTCCTTGTTTACTCATATTTGACCTTGGTTCTGACCTTGGTTACTGTGTTGTTGTTGTTTTTGTCCCCCTTCAGGTTCGTTTAGAAACCTTTGCGTTGTTGCCGTTGTGATTTTTGATTTTGTAGATTCTGATGATTCCGCGTGATCGCAACTAAATGTTGTGCAGGTGTACAAATAGTTTGGGTAATAGTCAATAGTTAAAGTAGAGTTGTGGTTTGACCAGGGTTTACTTAAACTTAAAGGACCCCGACTGTAAACTGTAAATTGTAAACTGCTCATCAAATAGTTTGTCCCCTTCTAAACAAGTGTTCGGTTCAACAAAGCAGAAAATAATTATAATAATGATATTAAAATAATTACACTTTTTTTTGCTGTTGCTTTTTTTTTTTGTATTGACTTTTTTTGTTTGGCTTTGCCAAAGGCTGTAAATGCACAGCTTTTTTAATATAAGCAGCTGCCCCAGTAAGTCCAGGATGAAACATAAGGAGCTGGAAACCAGCCTTTATTCATCTTACATTTACTTACTCTAAACAGATCTGTGGCAGCACTTAAACAGTGTAAATATTTACATCATCTACGATTATGGCTATGTTTGTCTAGGGCATGTCACACAGATGCGGATTTATTAGTAATACACTGGTTTTAATTACTTCTTTAGTTCAGTTGTTTTTTTTCCTTTGGTTTTGGTGTCTTCTGGTTGTATTTCTTGTCACCAGGAAGACCTCTTATGTCCAGTATGCTGCGCTGTCTTTGTCCACCAGGGGGCTCTCTGGGACTGGAAATATTTACCAGTCAAGCTGACGGCTTCCTTTTCCCTCATACCGGTTTGCTTATAACTGTTACACTGTAATAAATCACTTTATAGTGTTTCAGACTGTTGTGGACCCGCTGCAGTAACGTGCTCACACTACTTAGTGCAAAACAAACTGCCCATTTATGTGATGTACTGCCTGCATTTGTCACTATTGACCTGCAGGGGGCAGGCTAACACTACACTGTGTCTTCACCTGCTGGGTTTTTTTGTTTTGTTTTTTGGCTCAGCTGTGAGCTCCTGTACTGTGGAATGACCTGCTGTCTGCAGCAGCGTCAGCTGAGATCTCCTGGTGAGGAGTGATGAGAGCCGAGCACTGCACCACTTAGGACACACACACACACACACACACACACACACACACACACACCTACGCTCAGTCATCACTGTACTAATGACATTCCTACACACACACACACACACACACGCTGGTCCGACGGGGAGCAGTGGTCTGCAGGTTCAACTGGTTCACAGTCTGACCTACTGGATTAAAATATTTTTTCCTCCACATAAAATATTTTCAGCTTCTCTGGACTCTCACAACTTTAGTGTTAGTGGTAACTCTATTTTAACACGATTGCACTGTTGAAAAAAAAATTTTCTCTTTGACTCACAGTGAATTGTGAGTAACCTTTGCAGAGAGATATTTAGAGAAGTTAAATTATTTCTAAAGGTCCTTTTCGTATTATGCAGTCAGAGACCTAACTAATTTTTTAATGCTTACATAATCCCAGCCATATTAAGTGGTGGTGGCTTCGCTCTTTGTTTTAATAATAGTTACATAACATTTTCATTGCCAGCCAGTTGCGTGATAAAATAGCTTGGCTCCTAAAAGGTAATCAAATCTCCCCGAATGTCCCTCTTAATTAAACTTATCTTGTTTCACATATCAGCAACAGGCGCTGTTGGTAATGCAAAACATGTCAGATTCCCATTCACACGTCCCAGTGTGTGTGTGTATGTGTGTGTGCACGCGCGCATGTACATAAATATTTGTGTTTGTGCGTGTGTATATATATATAAACATGTATACATATATATATATATATATATATATGCACACACATATATATATATGCACACACATATGTATATACCTATATATGCAGCTGTAATTCAAACACAACACAACACACACACACACACACACACACACACACAGAAAGACCCTGAGCTTTTAAAAGCTTTTGTGTGCTGATCTGTGAGCTTTTCTCACAGCGTCGGCGGCCTCTATTGGCTGCTGAAGGCATTGGGTTGTCATGTCAACTGTACTGTCACGGCCCACAAAAGCATTGTGTAAATCCTGCAGACCAAACAGGCGAAAAAGCTGCATGCACTCAAGCACTCTGTGTTTGCAAGAGCTGATAAACTTAAAACTGAGACTAAAAAGATCTTTGTTCGCAGCATCGTCATGTTTTTTTTTTTTTTTTTTTTATGTGATTACCGTTCGCTGAGAGGTTCAGAACCTCTCAGAAACAGCAGGGTTTTTTTTTCCTTCATAACATGTACTTCTGTGACCTCGAAACAGCACTTAAAAAAAGTTGGAGTCTATTCAGTTTAGTGCTGCCTTGACCCTGCACTGCAGCTGCATCGCTCAGATTCCACATCTGAAATGTTAGTCCTACATTTTGCCAGCCTTCAATTGTCCGCATTTTCAATCGGCCTAATTTTAACATGGATTCCATAAGCAGTCGGCCGCGTTTACGCATACAGAGGTAAGATGGACCAGAGCGAGAAGCCGTCACTTCGAACTAGTGAGTGACCGCAGCTGGAGGATATTTCACAATAAAAGAAAAACCTGAAAAGGTGGTGAAGGTCTTTCCTGGTGGACAGTATCTTTCTCTTTGCTACAGAGTTAAGTTTGATTGACAGTCTAGCCACTCTTGGCTGACGTAGAAATAGTATTAAAAAAAAAATCGAAATGGTGGGTTTGATTCGGATTTCACGTTTTATCTAGGAAAGAAAAACCAACTAACACTTCTAAAACTCATACTAATAATATCAAAAGTGTTTTGGAAACACTGTACGCAGCACACCAAATTAGCACTGCTTCATTTCTGCAGAAAAAACTGAAAAAATACAGAAAAAAATATGTAGAACCTGACACCAATTCTGTTATTTTTCCCATGTAATTTTTGTTTATGTTTGACAGAATGAATGAACGAACGAAAAGTGAATGATGACAGGATGTGCTGTTGCTAATTATGGTGATAAATTCTGTCTGTTCGGAAAGATTTTCAGGAATGTGTTACTTTCATTGCATAAAGTTGTTCCTGTCCTGTTTGAGGTTTCTGGGATCTTATTCAAAAATGTGTTAGCCTAATGAGGACACGTAAACATTATTCGCTTGTGAAGCAGCCAGCTAGCGCTAACAGGGAGAAGCGATCGCTATCTGCTCAGGAATTACCTACTTGTCGAGAGGCAAACTGTTTCTTTTACCAACATACTTCTTGGAGTCTTGTTAGCATAAATCACACTTTGCTCTCCGATATTTTGCAGGTCTTTGTATTTGTGTTTTCAAGCTAATAGGTGTGTCGACATTTCACCAGCAGTGCCTTTTTGAATTCCTATGTGCTATATTATTTGAGTCCTGAACAAATATGAAATCCGTCTCAACCGGTTCGGGCCGGGTGAACAACCGCGAGGCGCTAATTCTGGTTTTAATATGCACGGGCACGCACGCACACACACACACACACACTGAGTGCAGCATTCGTATGCATAACTGGATTCAATCAATTTGATGGAGAAAATGTTGAGGCAGACGTGAGGATCAGCACCTGGTGTTCCGCTGGGACACAGTTATGTAACTGCTGGGGAAATTTATGAGTCGGGAGAGCGAACATACCAGTCGGTCTGAGTGGATCCTGTGTGTGGCAGAGCCGTTTGTTTAACATCTCGCCAGGCTATGGCCTATTTGCAAGAACACACACACACTGACTTACTCCTCACTCATCATCTTACACTTGCGTGCAGAGTTGCAAAAAGTTTGTCTGCATCTCACCGATCTGCCGTGAGATCACGCGCAGAAGAGTGCAACCACAGCGATGATGACAAACTCCAGACTATTCACTCACTCACTCACTCACTCACTCACTCACTCACTCACTCACTCACTCACTCACTCACTCACTCTGACACATACTCACACACATGCTGATGCCCAAACAGAGAACGATGTAATTACACGGGTTCAAAGTGAAAGTCTGAGCGTGATCGGCGGCCTAATAGCAGGCGACAGCAACGGCAAACACACCTCACGAGGAACTTCATCATTGAGGTGCTGCTGCTGATGCTTTGGCTCATAAATGAGCTTTTGTCTGAGTGGAGTTTGGAAATCGGGGGGGAAGGGACTGGACTTGCAAAAGCACAGAAGCGTTTTTTTTTTTTGTTTTGTTTAAAATCGAACATTCATGTCCCTCCTCCGCTGTAGACCCTCAGCTCCCCCACAGCTATGCAGCCTGCGTTATGCCTTCACCATGAAAGGTTGGGGGATTTTGGTGGAGCGAAGGCAGCAGCAGCAACAACAGGCGTGATTCATCACGTCCGCTGTGAATGACCGGGCTTCTGCAGCACAGAGAGCTTCTTCCCACCTCTTCTATACATGATTCTCTGGCTCTCGGCCTGTGTGTGTGCATTGTGTGCATTGTGTGTGTGTGTGTGTGTGGGATATTGTTGGGAATCTTCATTAAGACTGTATGAGTGAGCCGGGATTAAAAGGTCTTGTGTTTTCTCTCAACTGAGAGGATTAAACACTGGATTCAGACCAGTGTGGAATCAAGCTACACACACACACACACACACACACACACACACACAAAAGGTCGCAGTGAGGGTCCTGCACCCTTGGCATTAGTTTGACCTTATGTGCAATGTATCCTTATAATATTAACACAACGACTCCACCAAAGATCCTTCATTCAATTTACTTTATAAATTTAATTTATGTAATAATTTCGTCTCTTTCTCTCTCCCTCTCTCTCTCTCTCTCCATATATATATATCTCTATATATATCTATATATAGATATAGAGATGGAAGGAGAGATACATACATACATACCTATATACATACATACATATAGATATACAGTGGTCCCTCACTATAACGCGGTTCACCTTTCGTGGCCTCGCTGTTTCGCGGATTTTTTTTAGTGTACAGTATGAACGCGCTTTGTGTTCGGCGTCCTGATTGGCGAAGGGAGAACCGCACATGTGTTCTGCGTCCTGATTAGCTAAAGGACTGTACTTTACTACACCATTGTCAATCAATCTCCTCCGTGCAGTGTCTCCTGTACAGTACAGAATGGGTTCAGCTAGCCAGATTTACATAAATGTTCAATCACCAACAACAACCTATAACTATGTTCTGCACTCGGAAAAAAACACCTGCACCAATGCCTTCGGAGGAAAAAGACATTTCAGCGGAGCGGCGCAAGGACAAAGAGGCACAGTCAGAGGAACTGTGAAATACGCGTAATTTCTTATGTCTCAAACCTCGTAGATTGATCATTAAAATGAAATTTGTTAAAAAAAAAAAAATTGGGCTTGAAAACAGGTTTTGAACTTTGGTTTCATTTACTAATATTGTACCTTTTTTTTAAAGTGCGAAAGTTTTAACTTTGAGAGTGTTTAAATAAGAGAGAAATGTGAGAAAATGTTAATGCCTGTCTGAGAAAACTGTAAAAAGTGTGCGGTTAGGGGTTTTACGGCTTAAAACATTGTAAAAAATAAAGCTGATTACTTCGCGGATTTCGTCTATTGCAGGTTATTTTTTAGAACGTATCCGCCGCGATAAATGAGGGACCACTGTATGTGTTTCTATGTTTTTAAATCTTTATTATTTTTTTACTTCTGTGCCATAATTTGATAATCCGGAGAAAGAAAAAGCTGATGAAAAGCCAAAGGTTGGTGGGTTACACCCTCTTGTGACCAAAGACATGAGAAATACATGACAAGTATTTCTTCTTATAGCGCCACCTAGGGGTGACTGCCTCCTGGCCTAGAAAAGACACATCTACCACGACTGACGGATTTACTGTTAGTTTTGTATGAAGAGCCCCCCTCCTCCCTCCTGCTCTTTTATTCTCAGATACGGCGGCAGAGAGATTTATTTCACAGCATTCCACACAGGATCACCTCATCTGATATAAACCCATTATATAAAAAAAAAGAAATCAAATCCTCTCTCTGACCCCTTTTGGAAAGCGTATCCTCCCTTGCTCTCTGCTCAGACCAGAATAGCATTTTGTGATCAAGTACCAAAATAAGCGGTGACATATATTTTTGTAAGCACAACTCATTCCAATAATGAAACATAACAATTAAGTTTTGAGGACCTCGGCGGGCGCTGCCAGGGAGTTGTTGCCCCGTTCCGGCCATTGTTTAGGGAACAGCGTGTGTCTCTCTCATCACAAATTCAGCTTTTTATTATGAGACGTCATTTTTGCTGTTGCCACAACAGTGTGGCAGCAACGCCGAAAACCTTTGCCCATACTTATTTTTATTGCCACTTATCCAATTGTAACATTCTGTCCTTTTCCTCAGTTTACAAAGGGTAGAGCTCACGCTCCATGTGTTTGATGAGGCTTGCTTCCTCATTGTCAGTGGCACAATGCTTCGTACTGAGCAAAGACAGTCAAAGGTCGAAAGCAAAGAAAGCAGTTCTTCCTGTTTAACGTTATGTATTTCTACTTGCACAAATAGCCCTAATAATTCTACGAGGTGTACACTGTGTTTTTAGTCTTTAAAGTAAGTGCGACAGGACCGAGTGCACATCCCAGTGGGACTCCTACACACAAATGGTGGGGGAAAGACAAGGTGTCAGTGCCTCATCGATCTTCTTTAGTTTTTGAAAAAAGTGCAAAACCCAGTCGCAGAAATCAGCGCTGCCAGTTGACGTGGTTGCAAAAGAAAACAACGTTCTGATGTTGATTAATAACATTTCAACTCTGCGTTTTTGCTGTCACAGTTTTTCAGCGGCAGCTTCGTCTCTCGTTGTTTGACTTGGTTTTTTTTTCTAGTAGCCACACACTTTTTTATCCCCGGTCGATCCGTTCGATCTGGCAGGTGAAACATTCCTCCGCGTTTCTCTGGTTGGTCGCCTCCACCTCCAGCGTCACATCCCTCTTAGTAAGTAATGCTCACCTCCGGCTCCGTTAGATCTAATTAAGGGAAGCCTTCAATCAGCCACTTCCTGCCTGGCCGGCGAGAGCAGCCTCAGACTTTCACAGACTCTCTAATCTGATGAGTCAGTCTCAGAAATGACTCGAATGAATCGCCCGGCCGTTAAACGGAGCTGTTTTGTCGGGAAGCAGGAGGTTGACGGAGCCTCTTTGTAGATTGAAAAGCTCTGGGGGAGGGGGGACGCATGCAGCCGCAGCTGACTTGCGTGAGAGGGACGGCTGTTGTGTTTGAAACGCCTCGCCGTGCCTCCACGGTCGGCCGCGTGGCATCGTCGCGTGACGGTGACTCCGGGCGCAGATGTCTGGACTCGGCACCTGGCTTTGCGGATCTGCAGGAAGCCCACGGATTGGCTCCTGGCCCTGCAGGTCCTCGTCCCAGGCGACCTCGCGGTTCGCCGTCCGCCCCCTCCACTCCCACTCAAACACTCGCTGCTAACCTTAGCGTGCACGTGGCCTCGGCCGTATGCTTGGGAGCCGGCGCCGCGTGCCACACGTCCCGCGCCCCCGTTCGTGCCACATCCGACCCTGCGCTCGCCAGTGGCGACGCCCACGGCGCAAACGCGGAGGGTGCGAAGAGCGACTCGGCCGATTGTTTTGCCGTTCCTGCTCTGCAGCCGTCTGCAGAGATAAGACCCACATCGGGCCGACTGGCTGACTGACTCCCCCCCCAAACCCTCACCCAACCCCCATCTCCCCCACCCGGGTCGCCGGGCCAACCCAGGGAGGGAGAGTGAAACGCTCCTCCAGACCAGACATTTACATTCCTCAGGACAGAAACTCAAAACAAAGACTTGACGTGCTAAATTTAATCTCCTCTATACGGGAAAAGGAAAAGGAACCAGCAGGGCGGCGGGGGAAGAAATACCAGCGCCTATGTTATCTCATCTCACCACGCTGGGCGCTGATTTATTCCACCGCCACGTATGTGCGGTGTCGCTGCAGAAAACAGGTCAGATTTCAGCCCGCGAAAAAGTTCTTTTGTCGGTTATGAAAAAGAGGATTTTCCTCGCCGATCGCATCACCGAGAGGCAAAGTCTCAGCGCATCAACCGGCATTATGTTGGATTTATTCCACATGTCCTGTAAAGTTGGAGGGATCTTATCTGCTCCGATTACTCACACATACTCGGCGCGTTTGTCCGTCCTGCGCCGGTCCCAGAGCGAGGCTGCGTGAGGTGTGAGCTCACCGCCTCTTACGTAACCTCGGAGAGTCGGCGCTCTAATTAAGGTTTTTCTTCCGGGAGGTTTACGATGGCGACCCCGCGGTGGCAGAAGTTATGCACGACCTCCTGGACGTGGCGCCTGATGAGTCCAATTAAAGTCGGAGGAGTCCGTCTGCAAGTGCCGTGGCGCCACGGCGGCCTTGAAGTGGGTCGTCGGACAGCTGAATTCTGGCACCTTGGAAAGCTTTTCAAAGCTGCAGTTTAGCCGTGAAGAGGCTTTGACAAGAGTGACGTTGAACCGTGCTGTGATTTGAGTGTTTGGTGGCTGCAGCAGCGGTGTAGGAATCTGATTGGAGCCTTTTTGAATGTTGTAGACAAGCAACTTCAGACACACTGTAACACATCAGTGGAGCCCACTTTAGCGTTTGGGCCCAAGAAACCCCATTTATACATATATATATATATATTTTCTGATATTTTTTTTTTTATTTATCATTTTTTTGTTTTTCATAACTCTACAGGACAACTGCGGGGTGGAAAACGCAGTTCCTCTGAGGTCATTGCCAAGACGTGTTAACCCACTGAGCCAAGAGAGAAATAAGTCTTCAGTGGTTCCTCCACTTTAATCTGCTTATCGCAGCACTGGGCCCACAGCATATGACTGGGAGGAAACGGGGGCTTAAAATTCCTGTGAATGGAAGTCTGTCATGGGCTGCCAATATGGAATTATTCTTTGGAAGAAAAAAAAAAGTCCAGTATATTCTATTTCTATTAAAGAGAAAAGAGCGACGCCTTACATAAAAACCTGCTGCAGCTGCAGAGTCGTCGGTGTGCCGACCGGCCGGCCGGTCAGCTGTAATGAGCCTCGTGGAGTTTTTGCTGATCCGGTTTACAGGTTTTTGCTGCTCTGCCTTTTTACAAGGCAGCTGACTGAGGCTGTAACATTCCTGCACTGAGAGAGCAGCGGCAGGGCCGCAGGTGCCAGTCGACCTACTTTGCCAAAGTCCGCCGCCGCCGCCTCCACTTTTGTCTTATTTTCTGTCTTTAGCCGCAGCTGTTTTCTTTGCCTCCCTTTGCACTCTTGCAGGAAAGGATTAGAAGAGATTTTTTTTTTTATGAGACAGGCAGGGAATAGAAGGAGCTCTTGTCCTCTCTCTGCAGTGTGTGTGCACCTCCAGCCGCCTGCAGCGCGCACCCAGCCGGGATAATTACCCTCAAACTGCAGCATTTTGTGCCTGGTTTTTATATATTTTGCACATGTAAATGTTGCATGTTTCGCACTTTCCCTCCCTCGTGTTGCTGATAACGAGGCCCCGTGTGCATAAATGAAAAGCAATTACTCGGGAGTCGCTGCGTGCGCGTGTGTCCCCTCTCTTGATTGTGCGTTCATTGTGTGTGTGTGTGTGTGTGTGTGTGTGTGTGTGTGTGTGTGTGTGTGTGTGTGTGTGTGTGTGTGTGTGTGTGTGTGTGTGTGTGTGTGTGTGTGTGTTGCCAGGCTGCGCGAGCCCGGAGGAGCTGAGCACCGAGCGGGCCCACACCGCCGTGGAGGAGATGTTCGACACCCTGCGATCCTTGAGCCAGACCAGAGACCACCTGAAGCAGCTGCGCTCCGTCTACACGGCCAGCGATGGAGTTCACCAGGTCGGAAACTCGACAAAAAACACACACACACACACACACACACACACGTCATGATTAAAAAAGATAAACACTCACACAGCAAGAGCAATCACGGTGGCAGGGACATTTCTCAGAACTGTTTTCCATCACACACACACACACACACATAGCCTGCTTGTGTCCTTCGTTGTGTGTTTACCTGTTTGGGTGCTGCGGTGGCTCTGGGGGAAGATGGAGTGAAGGACCTCTGGCCTTGGACGCTTTTGTCCCTGCTCGGCTCTGCGTCACACGGCTGTCAGTCAGAGAGCCTCTTCAGGGAACTGCTCTCTGCTGCTTATGTAACTCCGCAGGGCCGTCGCCACATCTGTGGGGTTTTTGTCTCACTCGCTGGATCTTTTTTTCCGCTCAGCGCTGTGGATTCGCCGCCGCGTTTCACTCCCAACGTCTGAAAGAAAAAAAATGTAGGTTTTTGTGTTGTTTTTCTCTTTTTGTTTTTCATGAAGGGCAATTGTGTTTTTTCCTAATCCGAATACATTTGAGAAAAATAGACGCCCAAACAAAAGGGAAATGCATTTTTACAACCGAACATCTGCGCCGCAGCCTTTGGCTTTGCCGCAGTTTGTTGCCGTTGTTGTGGCCTTTTTTTCTTCTTTTTTCTATCTCTTATATAAGTCTGGATTCATCTATTGACAAGTTATGAGTTGTACAACCATGTTTTCACTTGAGGGGGTAAAAGCAATTCCGCAGTTATCCTGCAAAGGTTTTTTTCTTGTCCTCAGGAGGAAACAGGGACACAAAGGTGTTTTGTTTGTTTTTTTAATCCAAGTGTCAAAACAGAACAGTTCAGCTTTTTTGCCGTCTTTCCATCATCAGACAGCTGCTAATATCGAGGCACTCACTGCAACTGCTGCAGCATTGTTCAGGTCAGACTGAGCCGGCAAATTAAAAACCTCCTTTTCCAAAATGTTCCTGAAGTTGCAACTTCCTGTCGGCGCTCCTGATTAAAAGCCAAATTTCCACTTGTGTTTTTTCCCCTTTTGGAATTGTTTTACCAAAGACGTTACCAGGAAGCAGGAAATAAAGCTGAACTTTATAACCGGCGTTAGATCAGTGGTTTCGCTCCGACCGTCAGAGTGCATCGTGTCTGGGGAGTTTCAAACACGGTCTCAGAATGCAGTGGTTGTTTCGGAGGACGGAGCACAAATGAAGGACGAATCTCATCATTTTCGCTCATGGTGACACTGTGAATGTCAGAATTGTCAGAATGTGGCAACATCTCTGTGCCGAGGAGAAGGAGGAGGAGGAGGAGGAGGAGGAGGAGGAACTGTCTGTTCCTGTACCTGCTGCTGCAGCCTGATTAAAATGATTTCACGCCGCGGGAGGCACAAACCTCAGAAACCCCATCAGAGCCCCTGCGGCCTGGAGGTCTCCTGCCGCCACCGGAGACTTCCGGGCTCCGCGCCACACATCCCACTTTCTTCTCGTCCAATTATTTACAGGAGAGGACTTTTTAAATCTGCCGTGTTGCTTTTTTTATGTTTTTTTTTTTTTTTTTTCACCAGGTCTTCCAGCCCCGCGGTGAGATCGCAGGTTCTGCTATTCGGAGAGAGAGAAAAAAGAAAGAAAGGATGGGTGCGGAGGGTGGAGGAGTGGGGGTGGGAGGGCATTTCGCGCTGCTAGTGTCTAAACACGCTCGCCGTTCTCAGGCAGCAACAGTGTGAGTGAGTGTGTGTTGGGTCAGGGAGACTTTCCGGTGACCAGGACTGAAAATAAGAAGCACTTAGCCGCTGTTTCAATGCACTGACAATTTGTGCAGTTGTTAAGGAGTGGAAAAGGGAAAAAAAAAAAAAAAACTTCACTTGAAGTAGCAGCAAGATGTTGTAAAGTGGAATTAAGTCGTCGTGAGTCTCTCACACACACGCACAAGCCAGCTGCTGTGAGAACCGGTTAACTGTTGCTACTTAGCATTAGCATTGATGTAATGAGAATTTCAGTTTTCAGGCCAGTAAAAGGTCGAAACAAATAGAAAACAAAATTGCGCCAACAACAACAATAGTTGTGGTGCGTGGAGCCTGAGGACGCTTTGCCGCACAAGCACTTTTTCTTTTGAGCGCAGGAGGTGTTTTGCATTAAAGTTGAGTGAGGAACGTTCAGTTCTTTGTCTGTTCCTCATTGTTCTGCCGCCAAACGGAAGAAGAGGAGGAGGTTGAG
Source organism: Thamnaconus septentrionalis (assembly GCA_009823395.1). Taxonomy (NCBI): domain Eukaryota; kingdom Metazoa; phylum Chordata; class Actinopteri; order Tetraodontiformes; family Monacanthidae; genus Thamnaconus; species Thamnaconus septentrionalis. Next base: position 4,684,266 of record CM020508.1, on the reverse strand, counting down.
GGGGAAGGAGAGGCCGCCTGGTGACCGCAGTCCAGCCGTGTGATCTTGAGAGGCTTCAAATGAGATGCAAAGCACAGCTCCCATTAACAAGGAGACGCTGCACATAAACAGGATTTTTTTTTTTTCCCTATGGACCATCAGTTTGTCCATCCACTGAGTAGCACCATCAGCCAGCAGCATTATTAAACAACTGATTCTGAAGTTTTTTTTATCAGGTGGGTGTTTGTAGGGATTTAATTGGATTGCTTTTAGTGGGTGTGTGGGTTTTTTTAATTTCGGGATGAAAAAATTGCAAACAGTTGAGCGCACAACACTGGGCCGGTTTGTTGTGCCGGTGGGCGGCGGTGCGAAACCTTGTTATTCAGGAGCAGGTTGACTCACTAATGTGTTTACACTCGGCTCGGTTTCATGCAAACTGACCTCTAAAGGAAAAGTGCTCCAGTATTAGTTTATATTAACCTGGTTTACATAACGCGGCCGGCAGATTGTCATTTGGGCAGCTCCTCCAGGTCACAGGATTCCTGTGGGAATACACACAGCATATCTGTGTGTGTAGGCTTGGTGTGTGTGTGTGTGTGTGTGTGTTCGTTGCTTGGATCAAAGCTTTGGCGCGCACCATCTTTACCTGAACAGCCTACGGGCGTGTAACCGCAGTGTGTCACCTGTCTGTGTTCCAGCACTGTGAGAGTCTCAGTTAATATTCACTTTGACTCTCTGCCAACTCTACTGGGGTCACTTGTTGCCCTCTAAGAATGCTAACTTTTCTTGCACTGATAAAAATGAATGATGTCTCTGTAAGTATCAGCTGGGTAGCTGTTGAGGGTCTCTTGCTATTGAGCATCAACATCACACTGAAGAGCTCTCAATTAAATCATAAAGGTCCCAGTAGTTCTTAAGACTGGTCTGGGTCTCAAGACCACTTTTTAAAGGTCTCGGTCTCGTCTCGGACCTGGAGGCATTTGTACTCGGTCTTGTCTCCTTCTTGGACTGGACGGACTCGGGGTTTTTGATCAAGACCGGTCAAGACTCAGCCAACACTGCAATGACACGATAATAACGGAAAATAATACAGCTGCTGCCGTTTTACGCTCTGTTCGTGACACCCAGAGTGACACACCTCCTTATTCCTAGTTCATTTATTTTTTTCATTTTATGAAGCAAAGTTGTTTTTTTGGAAAATGGATCAAAATAGTTGTTCAAGCAGTAAAATGTTAAAGAAAATTATTAAAAGGTACCTTGATGGAAACAGATGTTGCTGTTCCATTTAGAAGAAAACATGAATTTAAAAAAAGATACTTGGTCATTTTTTTTTCTGTTTTGCTGGGGGGTTTTTTTCTTTGCTGTATAAAGTCTTGGTCTTGTCTTGGTCCCAAACTCCAAATGTCTTGGTCATTCTCCATGTCGATACAATCTAGTCTTGATAATGTCTTGGTCTCGGGTAGTGCGGTCTTGACTACAACACTAGGTCCCAGATTATGTTTTCTATCATTATTCTGCGTCTCTAGCCAGTCAGCGAAGGCCCCGAAATGGATAAAGTCTATTTTCACTTGCTATTGCTCCATTTTTCTGAAAAAAAAAACACAGTCCTGGAAAGCATCCCTTTGTGATGTCACTGTGCGCACTGGGCTTAGTGAGTGTAAGTTTTTTTGGGGGGGTCATCTTCCAAACAGCCGCAAAGTCTGACAAAGTGTTGGCTTTATTCGCTCAGTATAGCTGGAAGCTGTAAACACAGGGCTAAATAATGGGAAGGTTTTAACACATGATACAAGTCTAAAAAATGTATGTCTGTATATGTTGTGTAAAAATGTATCCAAAATGTGTCATTGATTGCTCGAAGATCAATAGAACAGCCACTGACACAAAGCAATCTTCCCTGTCAGTCTTCATGGAGATGATTGAGCAGGCGAGGCAGCTCCACTGGGGCTCTGGGATCCAATATAAAGATCTGAAAATTGGTATAATAAGATACGAATGAGTGACTGCAGCTTCACTGGACAGCCAGACTTAAAATAAGCACAAATATAATCAAATCATGATAACAAACCCTAAGAAAAGAGGGGGAACAAAAGGTGGAAAACTATTATGCAACGGAGATTTTTCCATCAGTGGACTCGGGCTTCGTTGCTGGACCAGCGCAGGATGTGATTCATGAGTTGGTATTTCTGCTGCACCATCTCCACAGATGGTCCCTGCTGCTTTGAGTGACTCAGGAGGCTCGGCCCGTTATATCTCCGTGCCGCCCACATCCACTGGTGTAAACAAGCCCAGGTCGCGGGGGAGAAGCTCTTCCAACACTTTCACACTCACAAGCTTCTATTTTTACCCCCCCTCGCTCCGTCGCACTGACGTGTCTGTGTTTACAAACTGTGCAGGTGTTTCTGTGCGTCGGTGTGTTGTGTTGATGGTTGTGTTGTTGTTGTCGTCGCTGCAGGCCTCCTACCGGCCCTTCCTGCGGCAGCTGCTGGAGGAGGTCTTCCACCCCGACCGGCCTGAGTGTCCCGACGTGGAGCACATGTCTGGCGGCCTCACCGATCTGCTGAAGACCGGCTTCAGCATGTTCATGAAGGTCAGCCGTCACCCGCCGTCTCGCACGCGCGCACACACACCTCTAACAGGGTCACAGCACCGTCACACCTTACCCCCCCCACCCCCCACGAGCACGACAACGTGTCTCGTTTCATCCGGCGGTTGTGACCTGATTAGGTGATGTCTTTCATTTATTTATTTTTTTTATTTTTCATGCAGCGTCTCTCGTCTGTGCACATGGGCACCGTTCACCGAAAAATGGGTCAGTAAAAGGAATCAGAGTGGTATTCGCTCTCTGCCTTTGTCGGGCACAGCACAGAGACACACAAGAGTTTGATGTGCATCATTATGGTAAAATAACCAACAGATCAAAAACCTTTTGTTTTTAGATTTATGACCATCATTCCGCATGTTGTTGGCGTTCAAGATGAAGGGGGAGAAAAAAATCCAGCTTTTCAAACTCATTCCATCTTTTAGCTTTAAGTATTCAAATAATCCAGTTCTGTGTGGAAGCATTGTTTCTGTTTCTTTGATCATTCAGAGGTTCCATCTTTCACCCAGTTGTAGATCTCACCTTGGAGTAACCTCACCAAAGAACTCTACTTACTTAGCCCTCTGTTTACAGCCCGCCACAGGAAACCCTGGGTGTTAGCTTCCTGCTAGGACTGATGGAGCTCGCGTGTGACAAAAACGAGAGAGAGGAGTTGTTGTCACTAACCTGGCACAGGCATCAGGACCCCCTTTGTGACATCACAAAATAGCGTGCACTTTCTGAATAGCAGAACGAGCCGGCCAACGATTGGCCGGACTTTCTCCCTGCAACTGGGGGGTTCAGCGGCAGGATGGAGACACACAGATGATTGTTTTGCACAACACGAGGGCTTTAAAAGCGTTCAGGTTTCCGCCCTGAAGGCTTTCACTCTGGTGTTATCTTATCGTGTCGGCACAATTATACCCTTAAAAAGCATCATGTCCTGTTTGGCTTGTGTGTAATGTATATCCAGTGCAGAGCAGATGACCGCCTATGCTCTGATTAGCCCACATCTGGCTCTGGTTAGAGGAAGGAGGTGGAGGGGGGGTAGGTGGGGGGGGGGGGGGGTGAGTTGTGTAACCTTGGCCTCTTTTTTTTCTCTCTCTCTCCCCCTCTCTCTCTCTCGCTCTTTCTTCACACAAGTGAAGGAACCTGGCTGGCCCACAGAGCGCTAAACCCTGTAAACCTGAGCTTTCTATAGGGGCGCCGTGCCCGGCCCTGTGTGCAGTGAGACGGACGCCGTCCAGCTTTCTATTTTTAACCACACGAGCCTCTCGCTGGCTCACTCGAGAACCCCGCAGTCTGGATCGGCACCAGGCGGCTGTTGTTCCCTTTAAATGTCACCGCTAGCTGATCCCCAAACAGTGTCCGTTTGTGTCTGGTGTCCTACTTTCACTAAATTCTGGCTCCACTTCCTCAGCCTCTTGGCCGGCCGTCACCGTTTGCACTTTGTGCATCACTCACACTTTGTCACCTGGATGTAGGGCAACGTTTTCTTACATTTGCTCAAGCCAAAAAGACAAAGAACACACAATAAGCAGTGATGTATCTGGGATCTGGGATCCGTGCGAGTGATGTAGGTCATCCCGTCAAAAAACATCAAACACTGTGGAATGCGCAGCGAATGTTGGAGATCTGATGCTGACCCCCACCAAACTGATGGCTGTGCTTTTGAAATGCTGGCCGCTCAACAAGTCTTACTTGGGCTAATATGCACCTGGACCCAATCCAGGGTTGTATCCAGGGGGAGATCTCACTTAATCAGCATAACAGGGGCCCGTCATGTGACCCCAATTGTGTTGTTCACGTTGGTGTCAGGTTGCCCCGAGGGCATGATTGGCTGCCACGGGCTTGAGGTGGAAGTCACAGCAGATTGTTTTATTTGGACCCCACAGCAGGAACTGAGGGGTTTCATCTCAAGTTGATGGGTTGAAGCTGCATTTGAACGCGAGCCCAGTGGCAGTTTGCAATGTTCAGCTTGCTGGACCTCACGGGAATAGAGTTTTGTTTGCTTAAAAATACCATAGCCTGCTGAAATGGTAGCTTGAATTGCAACTAAGATGAAAACTAATCATTACAGAAGAGAAGAGAGTCAGTATTAGTCCGTACGAGTGTATGGTCAGTAAAGAAGAGAGTCAAGTCAAGTTTATTTGCATAGCACAATTCAACACAAGGTAATTCAGAGTGCTTCACATAGACAATAAAACCAGCAAAGCATTAATAAAATGGTCATAAGCAGATGGCAGCCCTCTGCAGTCTGGTTCTGCTCTAGGTCTCATCCCACAGGGGAGTTTTTTCCTGGCCACTGTCGCACTTGCTTGCTCTGGGGGCCCAGTTGGTTGCCTTTTCTCTGATTGTACAAAGCACTTTGAGACGTCGTTGAATGTGATTTAGCGCTGTACAAATAAAAGTTGATTGATTGAAAATGCAATATGTTTTCAGCCCTGATTTAAAGGCACCAACAGTTTGAGCAGACCTCAGGTCTTCTGGAAGTTTGTTCCACAGATGAGGAGCATAATAGCCTCACCTTGCTTGGTTCTTGTTCTTGGTAAACACAACAAACCTGTTCCAGATGACCTAAGGGGTCTGGATGCGTCATTAGGAACCAACAGATCAAACATATATTTTGGTCCAAGACCATTCAGTGCTTTATAAGCCATCAATGAGATTTTAAAGTCTATTCTTTGGCCCTGTTTGCTCTTGGTCACTTGCAACTGTTTTTGGGGATAGTATCACGAAGTACGCATCTTGAGGCATCTGTTCGCACATGGCATTAACTTGCGTCTCGAGCGTGCCACCTGTGATGGCATTAGTGCATTTTTAACCACTAGGGGCAGTAAAGCGCAAAACTACGGCTAGTTTCACCTGAAAACGAATAAGAATCAACTTCCTGTTTGCGGACTGTATCAAGTCACTGGTTTTAATTCTACTGCAGCTCGTATGGATCCTAACGAGGAGTAACGACTGGTGGGACAGAGCGGTGATGACTTTATTTTCGGATCAACAGTGGCTGGCAAATCTTCGGATGCAACGTCGCACATTCAGTCTCATATGTGGGAAACTGCGGCCGCTGCTCCACTGACAAAATACGCTAATGCGGAATGAAATTTATTAGCATCCTAATAAAAGAGTCCAACAAAAATGATTTGTTTTCGCTTCTTGTTTGTAACTTTATAATGACGACGCCGGGAGGTGGGGCGCCGACCAAGTACGTACACAGGAGAGGTGAGCGGAGTAGGCGGTCGTTAATGTCGACTGAGCTCGCATTCAGTTCGCACGTCCGTGAGGACTGCTATGCGAAGCGTCGAAACCACCTCCCCGAGGTGGTTTGAGTGATCGGATGACAATACGGATTTGGACTGTTTGCACTTGGTTACTTTGTGTGATTTTTGCCGATCGGAACACGAAAAACGCTTGAAATGACCAAGTGCAAACGGGGCCTGAGAGAGCAGTAGTATGAACTGAAGTCCTCCCATATAATCCATTTCTTTTCTGTGTTTAGCCATTGGTGGTTTCGTGCAGTTAAACATGCACTTTTGCAAGTTGAACTGAAAGTCTGTGACACAAAGTTAAAATAGGAACAAAACAGAGCCGGCGAGGAGTGAAAGTCTTTCCGGTTGCGGTCAGAGGGGAAGCCGCACCGTGTTTGCCGTCAGTCCGACCTGTTTGCAGCTGTTTGTGTGGGTGGAGGACGTGAATCGTTGAAATGCACAAATTATGAATAAACTGTTATTTTCTCGCCAACTAGTTTTCGGTGAAGTTTTCAGTTTTGTAAAAGCAGCCAAGATCCGGCGGCGAATGGAATAAATAACAAAATACACGTTTATATAATAAATAAATGATTACATTATAAATAACAGGTAACCTGGTAATACATATTTAAACAAGCTAAAAGCCCATGATAAATGCAGCATATTAAAGGCAAAAACAAGCAGCGTGTTAACATAGAAAAGTGCATCAGTAGCTGCATCCCGACAGAACAGCTTGTCCCCATCGTGTGATGTCACTAAGTACATTTGCTGTACGATGCTCAGCGTTTGTCACTTCACATGATGTCCCGAAATTAAACCAACCACTTAAGCCAGTTGAAGAAAAAGAAGAAAAAAAACTCGCAACATGCACTTTACTCACAAAGACTTTGTGTTGAATTTTTTTTTTCTCCTCGCTGCCACACGGAAGCTCTTTATCCACTGTCCTCCTCGATCCAGTGTCCTCCACAGTCACATTTCCTCTCCTCATCCCTCCGCTCTGCCTCCCAACGCTGCACATTGTTCACACGCGTCCAGCTGCGCCGCCTCTTCGGAAACCCGGAAAAACGCGGCGGCCACCTGCCGGGCACATGGCTCCTCGCTAGCCCCGCCCCCACCGCAGCCCAGCCAGCACGAGCGCCGGCTTTCTTGCTGCTCTCACATTTCACCACAAGACACATGTCCAGTCATGCTTTCACATCCCCGCCCCCGCCCTCCCGCCTGCCTGCCCAGCCTTCACGTGGACGCCAACGCCTGCCGCCCGCCGGTTGTTATTGTTTGCGCTGGCAGGTGGCAGACGCCTCCCGCCTGCGGCTCCGCCGACCAATAGCGAGCAGGCATTGTTCAGCCGGCAGCCAGTCATGTCGCCGGTGCGCCTGCAGTGTGCGGTATGTGTGATGGGGAAGGGTGGTGCACATGTCGTTATCGCATCACCACGGTGGGAGGAGCTTCACAGATGTGCCCACTCCCTGTCACACACGACCAGCGGTGCGGTCGGCCGTCAGTCCAGCTCAAACAGAAGCTGACGTTTCGATTTCATGATTCACGCGCCTCCGCCGTGCCGAGCTCCAGCGTAAAGCGTTTTCATTATCCGTTCACTCGTTCACTATTCCGTCACCACACCGCCTTTTGTTTTGTCGTGAAAGCAGGAAGCGCATGCTGCGAGCTGCTGTTGCAAACCACACAGGATGACACAGAAGAAAAGCAGGAAGTCACTGCGAGCCTAGCTACAGCTAACAGGATTAGCATGGATGTTAATACCGGACGGTATTTTCAAATTAAAAGAAAACATAGAGCAGTCCTGAAGACTTTCGGAAATAAAAAGTATATTTTTGCAGTTTCGCAAGAGTTTAGTCATATACTGCAGTGCATTGTGGGTAAGGATCTTGATTACTCACATGGATATAAGCTGTCTTTGGCCCTGTTTGCACTTGGTCACTTGCAACTGTTTTTGGGGATAGTATCACGAAGTACGCATCTTGAAGCATCTGTTCGCACATGGCATTAACATGCGTCTCGAGCGTGCCACCTGTGATGGCATTAGTGCATTTTTAACCACTAGGGGCAGTAAAGCGCAAAACTACGGCTAGTTTCACCTGAAAACGAATAAGAATCAACTTCCTGTTTGCGGACTGTATCAAGTCACTGGTTTTAATTCTACTGCAGCTCGTGCGTATGGATCCTAACGAGGAGTAACGACTGGTGGGACAGAGCGGTGATGACTTTATTTTCGGATCAACAGTGGCTGGCAAATCTTTGGATGCAACGTCGCACATTTAGTCTCATATGTGGGAAACTGTGGCCGCTGCTCCACTGACAAAATACGCTAATGCGGAATTAAATTTATTAGCATCCTAATAAAAGAGTCCAACAAAAACGATTTGTTTTCGCTTCTTGTTTGTAACTTTATAATGACGACGCCGGGAGGTGGGGTGCCGACCAAGTACGTACACGGGAGAGGTGAGTGGAGTAGGCGGTCGTTAATGTGGACTGAGCTCGCACTCAGTTCGCACGTCCGTGAGGACTGCTATTTCATGCGAAGCGAAGCGTCGAAACCACCTCCCCGAGGTGGTTTGAGTGATCGGATGACAATACGGATTTGGACTGTTTGCATTTGGTTACTTCGTGTGATTTTTGCAAATCGGAATCCAAAAAACGCTTGAAATGACCAAGTGCAAACGGGGCCTTTGACAAGGCCACGCTAATCTGGGCACATTCAGTCGGGAAAATCTCTTTAAAACCGTGCGGTATCAAATGGCAGCAGCCAATCACAGTGTCCCCTCCCCTCTGCAGGTGACTCGACCACATCCCAGCGACAACCCCCTGCTCTTCATCTTCATGCTGGGCGGAGTCACGCCCTCCGAGCTGCGGCTCATCCGAGAGGTTGTCGCCTCTCACAGACCAGGAAGCCAGGTGAGTTTGTTTTCTCTCCGGTGTCCTCTTTCACCGGCCCGGGAGCGAGAGAAGAAGTAAAAACTTTGTCCCTCTTATTAAACAGCGTGTGGGGTCCATGTAAGACGAGACGGCCTCGTTCTGAAGACTTGAAACTTAACGCACACAGGCGCACTGAGATAAATCAAATGCCGAGGTTTATTTCTCTTCCCGCGCCGACGGTGAAAACTTTAAATTTCCCACTTGAATAAATCGAGTAATACTCGATGGGTCATTCTGAAATAACGATGCAAGATGGGTGCACATTAACCCTGGCATTAGTCATGACAATCAAGTGTTATGCAACGCCTGAGAGGAGCCGCGCCGCCGCCTGCATAATTACTGTCAGCTCTAAAGAGGGGGCTGCACCTACAGGAGGAGAGAATGAGGTTTATACCCAACCCTGTCCACTTGGCCATTTCAAAAAGTGAATGCAGGATTTGACAATTTAATGCACAATTTCAATGTGACGCCCAGGGAGGTAAATCAGTGGCAAATTTTGTCTTTTAAATCTGCTTTTCTCTGCAGCACAACGCACAGAATAGAATAGAACGCTAATATGTCATTTGCTTGAGGAGTGGAGTGGAGTGGGGCGGTCGGCCACAGTTCAAAGCTCTTATTCTGTGGTTAGCGGTAGCACGGCGGCTAAAGCCCAGCATTTGGCTTCGGGTTGCTAGCCACGATTATCGGATGTTTCATGCCCTCTGTGCGCCTTTATTCTCTTTTCTCTGCTGCCGTTCACCAGGGCGAGCACTTGCACAACCTCCTCCACAAAACTAGCGATTAGCCTCCAGATCCAGCCGGGGCAGCGTCAGCTGATGCTGAGGCCGCAGGTGGTTGACCCAAAGTGTCAACGCGGTCACAAAAATTCCTCGTCAGCTAGCTTTGCTTTTAGCCTTGGTGAACCTCCACCTTGTCAAGCTCCTCTCATGCAACTTATAATAATTAAAAAAAAAAAAGCAGGACACGAGAGTGTAGTTCTGGGAGGGCCGCAACTCTTCCGCATGGACGAGGAAACCTTCCGCTGCCCTACATTCCCAGGTGGTTCAGATCAGGCGCTGAGGTGAGATGATCTACAGTCGCAGCGTCTCATTTCGGGCGACCACACGCATTTGCCTTTCCAGTGTGTGTGTCTGCGGCGCCGATTACGCACGACATGCAAACAACATGCATATGAATCCTCCCGTGTGGGAGGAAGAGCGGGCGAGCAGGCCACCCGAGATCCAGCCGGCTATTGTGGCTTCGCCGTAATAAGAGGTCAGGAGGAGGAGGAAGAGGAGGTAGAGGAGGAGGAGGTGGGGAGTGTGGAGGGGGTGGAGGGGGCGGAGGGGCCCGGGCCAATGAAAGGCTGGGTGAGGATCAAAGACCTCACGTCTGTAATCAGGACAAACTGAATAAAGACGACGTGGTACGATAACCTGCTAGGCCCACACACACACACACACACACACACACTGTGTTGCTGTGTGTATGTATTTGCAGGCCTCTGGGTTGCCTATGTTGCTGAGCGGCAGCATTTCAGGCTGAACTTGTCTGAAAACGGACAGATTCTGCCACTACAAACAGACGGGGCAGCCAAGTCCGGCTGCCGACCCGGAGTTAAAGCAACATGGCCACAGAGACACTCTGCTCCGCTGTTACACAACGCCGCAACACTGGAGCTCTGGTTCAAACCGGACAGCGCACAAAAGAGGGCCCACTTCTGGTAAACTCGCCCAAAAGGGACAGTCCGCACAAAATTGGTGATTTCACCTGTGTTCCGCCGCTACACCCACTGGCGGCTTTTTCTCGTGCGGATAACAAACGCTCAGGAGTTTCTGTGCCATTCATGTGGCCGCATACATGCCAAGTTTTAAGTAAAAATGCTGATGCAGTTCATGCCCAGGAAGTTCAAACGTGGTATTGAAAGATGTGTCGTGTTATTTCTGTTCGTTTCTCCTGGTTTGTTTTAAATTGGAGTATTTGGCCACAGAGGATTTATTGCTTACGTTGACATCATTCTTTCCAGAACCAAACAAAATAACATTTTGTGAAATAGAAATCAGATGTGATCAGAACCTCCACCACAGTAGTGTTGAGGAGCAAATCTCCCAGGAACAGTATCTCCTCATTAAGACTATCTCAAGCTCCAGAACCCAACAGATTAAAAACAAACTAAAACATTGTTTGCCTGCTAAAACGAATAGTTAAAGATTCCTGGTCTCGGTCCACAGCCGTCCTGCTGAGTCTGAATAGAAAGTAGCAACAGGCAGATGAAACAACAGTTGACTAAATTGATGTTTAATGTTTAATTTCATTGTATTTGGTTTGAACATAAACAGTTAGGAATCAGTTTTGGATAGCGGTGCTTGTGCGTTTAGGAATAGTCTTGAACCAGCTGCTTCAGAATTGATTCCCTGAGACACCTGTCAGCACCATCATACAGCAGCACCAACAATGGAAACCCAGATGGGCTCATTTTAACTGCAACTCGTGAACCCGTGTTTGCTGTGCTCCGCTGCAGGTGCTGGTCCTGTCCACCAGGCTGCTGCGGCCCACCGACGTCCCCGAGCTGCTCTTCACCACCCAGAGGTTGACGCCTGACATCGGCGTCTGACCATGTGACCATGTGACCGGGCGCCCCAGCCAGCCAATGCAGCGCCGGCGCACGTTGCGTCGCCGACCGCGCAGACCTGTGGTCCTCGTCCGGCGTCGAGCGGGTTCCTGGGCGGCGAAGCTGGAACTGGAGGAGGCGGGGAATGAAGCCGGCGTCCTTGCCGACGGTTTCATTGTCCGTCCCGGAGGCTGCAAAGACAATCGACGTCCTCGTCTGCCGCCACACGTGATGAACATGCAAAAAAAGAAAAATAACGTCTCTGTTTTTTAGTTGTTTTTTTTTCTTGCTTGCACTCTGTGTTGTTAACACAATAAAATCCAAAGCTGCAAACAGGGGTCACGTGACTCGTTCTTCTGTTTGCACACACACACACAGCGGCCTCTGTGGTTGGCCGTTTCGGCGGGTTTGTGTCAGAGGGTGGATTTCTTTTCTCTTGTTTTTGACGCAGACGTGCGACGCGGCGCAGAGAATGAAAGGTCCCGCCTCCCGAGGCCATTCACACCTCGCGGCACCGTGCGGCGACAAAGGACGAGCAGGATAATTAAGCAGCGCGTTTCACATGCAGGGTCTGCAGAGAGCCATCGTTTGCTCACACCTTTCTCTCACACACACACACACATTCGCAATCCTCCCCCAGTTGAGTTGCCGTGAGTCACCTCAGCCGAGGCTTCGCCTTCACCTGAACTCCTGGCGAACGCTCAGCCGCCCAGCACATCCTCCGCTTGGTTTCCTTCACTTCATTTTTTTCAACACACTGTTGACAGATGGGAATAAGATGTTCTGCGGCTCCTGATTAGCTCCCCGAATTGTAAATAAACGGTTGGCTAACCACCACAGGCGCGTTTACACACACACACACACCCACGCACCAGACTTTATGAGAAAGCGGCTTAATATAAATTTCTTCTCATCTTCTGGGAGCTGCGAGTCCTCCTGAGGACTCGCTAATGAAAACATGAACTCTTCAGCAAGTCAGCCTGTTAAAACTGCTTATTTTGTCAAACTGATTTTATTAGCTTGCACACACGGTCGGCAATGTTTGTTTGTTTGGTTGGTTTTTTTATTGGTTTGGAGGCTGCAAAAACAGCCGTGCCTCCATTAGTAAGTCGGTATCTGCTAAATTGATTGAAAAAGTATTTCTCATTGGTTGGGCTTTTAAAGCAGAGAATGTGAGAGGTATTTAAAGAGAACACCATGTAGTTTTGTTTTTCTTACCTTAAAATTATTGTCTGCACTAAGACAGTGCATCTTGCAGGCCTGGTGTACGGTGGTTTAACCTGGCCTGGGTAGAAGTTAGCGAGCTAGCATACTAGTCTCTGGCCTGGGTAGAAGTTAGCGAGCTAGCATACTAGTCTCTGGCCTGGGTAGAAGTTAGCGAGCTAGCATACTAGTCTCTGGTGTGTTCTTACTTTCTGGTGCCGGGCATGCAACCAAAGTTGTGATGTTCTATACCAGGCCTGTGGGGGGCGCTGTGTTAGTGAAAGAAGTGCCATTCTCACCCAGGATAATTCAAAAACTCTTAAAAGGGATTTTGTGACTATAATTTAAGGTACAGAAACTACATAGCGTTGCTTTAAATGCCAAAACTGTGTGTATTTGATATCTCAAGACAAACCAGAGTCAAGTCAAATTCATCAACACTTTTATTGTGACAAAAAACAAACAGAAGCAAATAAATAAATCAGGCCCTTTGGATTATTCCTTTTCTTCATATAAAGTGCATTAGTGATAACAAAAAAAAAAAAAAAAAACATTGCTACATTCTGTCTGCTGCATCCCCACCCCACCCAACACACCACCACCACCACACCTCCTCCTCCCGATATTCTCTCAATGCACAATTACAGGGGGGGGTAAGAGTGGTGCACAAATACACCGCAGGTTTTGACATGCAGCAGATGAAGGACGGCACAGAGTCCACGGCTCACTGAGCTGCTGTTGATCGTCCCGACGTTCAGCGGCGACGCCTAAAAAACAGACACACCACAATGGGCTAAAAATATGCGGCGAGTCCTTGAGAGCTGCTGTTGCCGGGAGAGCACGAGTTGCGTCTTTCTGATTAGAGACTCTGGCTTTTTCTTTTTCCTTTAGTCAGCCTCTACGCGGCCGCGCCTGTGTCCTCGAGTGTCGTCTCTGCGGCTCGGGTGAACCTCCGCCCACCTCACCCTCCTCACCCGGCCTGCTCTGCCCCCTGGACAGGACGAACCCCCCGGCCAACCAGAGGTCTGCGCCCCTTTCACAGTCATCCACCTCTGGCTCTGTTTCACACCCGCCCCTCTGCAGCCAGACTTGAACAGGACTTCAGGAGAACCTTCTCCGTCCTTTTTCTCTTTTTTCTTCCTCAATCCTCGACCTTCAGTTTTCCGCTGCAGCCCTGCTCACACCGAGGTGACGGTCCGGACTTTGGCTGAGAGCGCCTGCTTGAAGCGCCTCTTCAGGTCCTGCATGTTGGGAGACTTTGGCCGGGGTATGAGGGGCGAGCGCCTCTTCTCCGTGACGCCGCTGGAGGAGGAGGAGGTCACAGGCGGCTGCTGCTGCTTGGCCAGCTGGCAACACAGCCTGTGGAAGGCGCTGTGCACCTGGCTGTAGTCCTCGCTGGCGGACACCTCGTAGAAGGAGCAGCCCAGCGCGGCCGCCAGCAGGGGGCCCTGCTGGGGGTCCACGCGCCTCAGGTGCAGCAGGTCGGCCTTGTTGGCCAGCAGGATGATGGGCACGCCGGCACCGCCGGCGCGCACGGCCAGCTGGTACAGCTGCTCCATGGCGTCGAAGCTGCGGCGGTCGGTGACCGAGTACACCAGCACCACGGCGTCGGCCCACTGGATGGAGCAGGACACGTGCTCCGGCAGGTTGATGTCGTTATCAGTCAGCTGCAGGAGAGGGAAATAAAGGAGAGGAGTGATTAAAACACAGGCCAGCAAACGGAGAAGGAAAATGGAGGGGGGGGAAAAAACAGCATTTTCTGTCTAGACGTAAATGAAACACGAGCAAATTAAATGTTCCCCGACTTTGTTCAGCCATGACTGGAATGCTGAGCGAGGCAGACCAGGGCTATAGGATTACTGGCGAGGTGAGGTGTGGTTGACTGAGGAGTCTGGATCCAGGGTATCATTTACCCTGGCCTCAGACATCCATTAGCCTAAACGGGAGATTAAGACCAGCCAGACTCAGAGGATCGACTTCTGAGGGGGGAAAATATACATGAAAAAAAAAACCCCTCTGGACACACGCCCAGTGGAGACCACAGCCTGCCAGCCGCTCAACTACAGCAGTGGGTTTTCACACAGTGGGATCCTTCTACAGATTCCCCTGCTCATCAGTCTGACCTCAGCCAGGAGGGAAAGAAATCATAATCAGTGGGAAGAGGAATCAAGAGTCTTACCTCCACGCTGGGAGTGTCTTGAACCTGGATGGTCACCTGATCTCCGTCCACCTGGACCTCTCTGGAGTACAGGTTTCCTGCACAGGCAAAGGCAAGGGGGGGAAAAAAGGCTCAGCGACGAGTTTCACGGTCTTGCGCGTGAGTGTGCAGGTGACGATGATCTCTCAGATAATCACCTGCGTTTCTCTCGTAGTCTCCGATGAAGCGCTTCGTCAGGAATCTCACCACGAGCGCTGCAATGAGGGAGGACGAAACAGCATTACAGACGGGTTCGGCAGAAAGCAAGAGGAGCTATTCCGCAGCTGTGACTTTAGGAGAAATACAGCTAGGCTCCGTGTGTGTTCTTACCTGTTTTGCCCACTCCGCTGCCTCCAATCACAGCCATTTTTATGACCCGGTTGAACAGCGAGCTCTCGGGCGCCGGACACTCGGCGATCGTCGTCATGTTGTGGATGAGACGCATGGTTTCCTCCTGGGTGAAGCCGGAACAAAACTGATGGAAAAAATAAAAGCTCAACTAGTCCGAGCTAAGCCTGCGGTCGGAGCGGCTGGTCGGTCTTGTGTTAAGTCCCCGGAGCGGCTGGGAGTCGGAGGGAAGGCGGCAGAAGGAGCGACTTGGCCCGGAAACAAGAGGCGAACTGAAGCGGAGGAGAGGCGCACGGAGGCTTTATAGCGCTCTGCCCGCGTTCCTCTCTGATTGGCTGCTGGCTAGCCCCTCCCGCTTCCCCCGCTGGTCCTCCAGCGAACACGCCCACACGTGGAAGAGAGCGACGCACACAAGCGGGAATCAGTTCCCGCAACAGGTGGGCGAAAACAGGGTTTCTGTGGAAGGACCAAGTCTGAAATATGATATTTTATTGTCGCTGTGCAGCACCGAGTCTGTTTTTGTCGAAATAAAAGAAGGAGGAGGAAATAAACTTGCATTCAAATTAGGCAGTGTGGAAGCTGAGGAAAAATATTTGTTAACATAAAAAAAGAATATACAGTATGTTTTTAGTGAGGCAGCGTTTTTGGTTGGCCGGTTGTCTTTTTACCATCATATAGTGGCTCATGAACCCAGATCTTTCATAGGTTTTACAATATTACCATGACATTATAGTTGGTATTAGAAAGATGAATGCAAATAAAGTTCTTTCATCTGGGTATTACACAAGATGGAAAAATGGAAAACTGAATATTTATACATAGAAAGTATATGGACGTAAAGCTCCAGGATGTACCATTCAAAGGTAGCTATTGGTATGAAATGCATCATAAATAACATTGACAGTCCAGTTTCATTGGAAAAAAAAAATCCACAAAACGCAGTTGCACAAGGGCTTTTCTCACTTTCTCGTGTTTATCACACTTGGTGTGTGAACGCCGTCACCTTAAGTGGGACATCAGATTACAGGGATTAACACCAGCAGTGTTTGCATTATGCTTTCTTACCATCCAGTGCCACTACATCTAACACACTGGGCCTTTAAACTGAAATTTCATTATCGGTCTGCGGGCAATCTGGTGTCATTTTTATTACTATTAAAGTCTAAAGTACAATTTCCCTTCACTTACGTTTTTGCTTGCGCCTGAGTTCTGCTCAGCCTTGTGGGGTTTGTGCTGCAGAAAGCGACCTGTCCAGACATGCTCCTTACGCCTGGTGAATGGCCCACACGAGGGGGGGGGTTAATGGTTTCTGATGTTTTACAAATAGGCTGCGAACGGCTCGCACATACCTCACAGGAACTCAGCAGATCCTTCACGGCAGCGACTGCAAGGAACTGTGGCTGCTGCAGCATTTGTTTGTTGTTGGCGTGTTTTTATTTTTTCACATTTATCTTCTATCAGCGCTGCACGCCATTTTATTCTGCACCCCACTCCTCCTCCCTCCACCCTCCCGATCAGGCCTCCGTCCACCTCGTCTTTCATTTGTGCTCATGTGCTCCTGAGGTATTTTGGCATGCGCTCCTCCTGTGATTATGGTCTGGTATGTATTTTTGATAAGAGTGCTGATGACAGGCGTCTGTGCCGAAATGTGAAATTAGCGACCGGGATTTCGTGAGCAGACTTGGCTGCCCTCTAACCACATCGCAGTCGCGACACTTAACTCCGCCCCTGCCGGCATGACGAGGGAAGGGAGCGCTTGTTTTTCCTTCTTCAACAGCTGGTGCGCACGCACCCTTGATTGGATTCCAGATTTCCTCAGAATTTCAAGTGGCCTTCCCCCCGCTTCCAAGTGAATGCTGAGAGTAAGTGTCACTGCTTTTGTTGTCTTGGCCCACGCTGCAGCATGTTTACAACGCAGCCAGATGAAAAGCGTCGCTGTTGCTCCCTCCTCTGGCAACCACACATCAAGGCTAAAGATCTCAGATAATGGGAGGAAACTGTGTCAGCCCGTGAAGGTGTGGTGGATGCCGAGGAGAATTGAAAGCGGTGGAGGTCAGTGCACCAAATGCAGTTTTTCATTCTGCAAAAAACAGCAGCTCCGCCTGTGCAGGGGCTGCAGGTTCCCTGGCAGTACTTAACAAACAAGACGGCTCATTGAGGGCCGAGAGTGTCAGCCACACGTGGGTGTCATGTCATGGAGACCATAAAATGGATGAGAGGACGAGGCTGTATTAGCATCACAACAAGCTTTGTATTGATTGGTTGTCCAGCAGTTGGACAACCTGAGGTCTCGCCTGAATAATATCCATTGGTGTGACGTAAACGCGTGTAGTTTGCTGTGCTTTGTTGTGTTGTGTTGCTTATCAAAACGAAGGTTCAACCAAAGGCTGCGCAGAAGGTCACCGTCGCCATCGTACCATCGTTGTCTGATCAGACATAAACAGGACAAATCCTGCTGCTTGAGATTCGGTTGTGAACATTTTAAGATGAGCAAAGGGTCGAAGTGCACGACAAATTTGCAGAGCGACCAACAAATTCCTGCCTAGTTTTGGGGGAGGTGGAATAAAACGAGGTGCGGGAGGAATCTGTAGGTGTTCCCGTGCAGAAGGATGTCCTTGTTGACACATCAGTGAGGATTGATTTCCCCAGTGGGCCTCACCTTGTTTGCCGCCTCTCTGAGAACAGGCATCCTGCCGTCGCTGCGGCCCCTCGGGCTCTGACCCTCAAAGGATGACCATTCAGGATATCTGAGGGAATTGGGGGGCGGACTGCAGTTTGGAAGCTGGCCCTGAGGGGTGAATGTCATGAGCCACGGTCACTTCTTTATCACCGTCCTGATAGATGCTTATCATTCTCAATGCCTTTAATCATGGCGCGCTGGAGTGAAGCATTAGGACACAATTATTCCACCAACAGTCCCGGGTTATAAAAGTCATTTTTACAATTGCAATTTCTGCAAATCTGTGGGAATTCTAATTAGCTTTTTGTCATTATTTCAGTAATCATACTCCAAATGTAAGATGCTTTTTCAAGCCAAAGCCGAGTTTGTGAGACTTCTTGCAGGACTTTCTATTTGCAAGGTGGGTCTCCCTCGTTATTGTTCCATCTCTCAATCACCTGTTTACACTGCGCCATCTAGTGCGTTTGCATTTCTGACGAGCGATGCATACAGATTGCACCCGACCTGCCTGCACGGGCAGCGCTCGGCCCACACAAGGAGGGGAGAGGAGGCTGTGCTTCTTGTCTGATTGAAATGTAAAGCTTCAACCTCAACATGTTGGACCATTTGCATACCTCTCAGTTTGGCTGGCTGGGGGATGGCGAGAGTGCTTCTAGTGGGGTTGCTCCGAATAACAATACTCCACACACACACACACACACACACACACACACACACACACAGACACACCATCCCCTCCACCTTTACAAGGAATGCCAGCTGAAGATGTGAAAGCTGTTAGTCACAGCCAATTACTGCGGAAAACACTGCGGAAAAAAACGTCAAAAATCTCGATTCTACGCCTCCCATTCGCACCGTAACCGCTCCTGTTTACATTCCACAGCAGATCTCTTGCAGAACATTGGATAATTGGTTTCGCCCCTTCTTCCTCCCCCCGACTCATTTCGGAGGATTAATGTGCACGTGTCAGCTCCAGAACTGTGCGAATGTGTGTCAACATGTGCGGCGGCGTCGAATGTGTCGGTAACAGATAGGTGTCGCAGCGACGGCAGCCAGGATATTTTGATGGTGTTGGTGGGGGTTAGCTGCCATGTGACTGTAGACATGTGTTTAAGGTAAGACCTTAAACTGTAGGATTATCCTGTTTTCGCTGAATGAGGAAGCTGTTGTTTTTTTTCTTTTTCTGATCACATGCAAAACTTGTGGGTGGGAAAAAAACACAGAATCTGCCTTTTTTTTTTTTTTTTTTTTTTGTTTGTTTTTTTATGCATTGCGCAAACTCAGAGCCCACATAACGGAGAATTAGTCATCGTTCATTCATGCATGGCGATGAGGAGAACAACACATTTCCCTGGCAGTCTCCCAAACAACAAAATACAGTCAGACTCTATAATCTTGCTTGATTTTTAGGTATAATTCAGTCAGCGTGGAGAATTCTACCATTTTTGAACTGTTGTTTCGAAATGTTGTGTGGCAGCTGCAGCAAAGAAAGACGTGCATTGGTTGTATCAGGTTATATGTTCGATGAAAACGTTTATGATCATGTTCATGTTCCACAGGAGGCGTTTAGTGGCAACATCTTTTGAGCTTTATTCATGTGGACACGGTTGATAATACCATGCAGATGAAACAACAAGAGTGAAGCTGGTAGACGCAGCAATAACACAGTGCCACAGATCAGAAACGCTGGCAAAAGCAGAAAACAAGTTACGTCATCAACGGCACACAAAATGTTATTGGGAATGCAGCATTTGAAGTCACAAAAACACAGATTAATATCCCCTGGGGGTGGTTTTGTGACCTCGACATGAGTACAACAGAAGCAGGCAGCAGACAGACCGGAATCTGAGTCAATCTCGTCGGGTCCGCTGCTTTAAATTTCTGGGTTTTTTGGACAGTGTGGCAGCAGCATCAGACTCTCTCCCCCCGGGGGGACGGTCTGTCTGTCTAGTCCAGACTGTCCTGGCCAGACTGAGCGGAGCAGGAGCTCAAGCTGAAGGCCTCAGCGGCGCTCAAATACAGACAGAGAGCTCCCTCAGGGGCTAATTCTGAGCCGGAGCTCGAGTTCCGGTCTGTGGATGTCGTTAGTGAGAGGCCAAAAAAAGAGGGGGAAAAAAGCCACTAGCAAGATCTGCTTCACATACTGGAAAAGCCTCCAAAATAGACAGACAGCAGTACTGTTTTTACAGTACAGTCGACTGTCAGAGTTCAGTGGAAAGTCTATATCTTGGCGTGGGTGGGGGGGGAATAAGATGGTTTTAAGCCTCTTACAAGGTTTGCGAGAGTTCACCCAGCGAGGCCGTACATGTGTATGCAAACACGGCCATTTTTTCACCTGGACGCTACCTGGTCAAGGCCGAGTAACAAGTCTGGCTATGACGGACTTGCACGGGGGTGAAGTGTCTGGGGGGAGGTCGCCAGCTGTCGCACTGACGCAGCAAGGCAGACACAGTCTGTGGCTTTTTCGCCTGGAAAATTGGTAACGTTGTGCAAAACCTCTGCAGAAAGTCTCACTGGATCTGCGAGGCTGGTGCACGCGCTGCTACAACACACCCGTGCAGAAGGAGGAGGACTTTATCCTGCAAGATGCTCAGTGTCAGGTCCTGTCCACACGGTAACGTTTCTTGGTGGAAACGGTAAAGTATTTCACCGTTACGGCCTTTCGTCCATATGGCAACGGCGGTATTTTTTGACAACGGGTCCCAGAGTGGGGAAATCCGACAACGCCGTTTCGTCGTTCTGGACAGTGAAAACAGCTTTTCCTTGTAAAACGATGTCGTCATCGCACCGTCACTGTCATGTGACCGGAAAAAACAAGGCATGCAATGCGGCGGCAGCGGCACAAACAACAACGATGGCGGCGAGCGGAGTTGTCTTTGCATTGCAGGCGCAGGCGCTTATTTTTATATCCTGGGTCCGTTGGCTGTGTCAGCATCTGTTATCAGCGCCACGTGTGTCGTTTTCACCCTCTGTTCCTGTAGGGCGGATAATTTCCCAGTCAATGCTACAACGTCAACGAGCCCGTCTGAAGTATGAGCGAGCCCGTGATGCTAGCGCAGCGCTCGCACGGCCTCTTCACAGCTCCGAGCGGGTCACAGTGACCCGTCATCAGCTCAACAGTAACAAGAGCCGGCGGCTGTGAATTAGGTATAAGGACGCTGCCGCTGCACACGTGCACCCATATTCAGGATTTTGGCCACAAAGAAAAGTCAACAGAGGGGTAGAGGGAGGGGGCGGGCGGGGAGGGGACAGTATGTCCACACAGCGATGAGGGTGGGGATGGGGGAGTAGGGGGTCCTCCCAAATATTTATTCTGATGAGGCGCTCAGACGTCTGTCATCGCCGCTATCTCTCCCTCATTATCGTCGTCCCGTATCGATCACTTTAATTACCTCGTTATTCACTCGTTTAGCCGCACGTCTGTCATCCGCGGCCGGCCTGGAGGCGGCTCCCCTGTCAGCCCGCTGTCTCCCAGACTAAATAGAGTTTTGTGCCTTAGCTGACAGACAGGCTCAGTCCTGTCACTACCTCCGGCAGGGAGGGGCGGGGGGGGGGGTAGAGCAGGGCCTCAAAACAGGTGGATTAGGCACCTGCGAACACAACAACTGGCCGCTTTGCATTGGCTCGACTCAACCAGCTGAGAGAGAACGTGAGAGAGGCCGAGGCGTCTGCAGCCTGACCGGGGGGGTCCTGAGTCACTCGACTCCTACTTTGAGTTTGCAGCGTTTATGACACCTCCCGATGTCTTTGTGCAGTCATACCGCTGGAACAGTCCTCTCCTGCAGACCAGCCTTCACGCAAACTCCCACGTGCAACTGCAGGATCCCGCTGGTTATGATTCAAATCACCTTGATGGAGTCCAGCTTCCTTTGCATAAATGCGGCTGCCTGTGTGCGTGTGTCCGCGTGTGTGTCAGCGAGAGCGGGAGTGATTCACATGCAGAGCGAGTCGCGCCTCCATCCGGCATCCCAAGGCTGCTCTCCTCTGAGGCAGCCGTCCCTCCTGCGAGGACGTTTCAGCGGGGAGAGAAAAGACGACGGCAGCCGCCTCACCGAGTCAGAGCGGAAGTGCGACGTCAGTCCGCGCCAGAGGCAGAACCTCTCCTGTTTGTTTAGTGAGTTCAAAATGAAGTCACGTGGAATTGTTTTCTGCACGCTGCTCCTGGTTCACATATTGGGCAACGTGGGCAACGTGCGTTTCCTGCTCCCGGAGTCTTGCTTGGGTTGTTTGCCATCGATCATGGAGCGTGATTCAGGCACAGAAGTCGTTTTTACGCCTGTATTTTTTCAGAGTGTTTCATGAATTGGGAGTATCTGGGCAATTTCAAGGTTCCATTGAGCGTCCTTGGCAAATTTGGCAGCTAAAATCAATCGTGTTTTTAATGTCACTGTCCTATTCATTCATGGTTTTGCCTGCCTAGCCTTCAGACTTCTATATTGATGTTCTTAACACAGGAAACAAGATGAACCTCTCTGGGCTGGACATGAAAACCAAACCAAGAGAAGAAAAATGAGAAGGTGTAGATTGTTCTTTAAGGGTTGAGCTGTGGGCGACCGGACTTGTCTCTTGGTTACTCGAAGACTTTTCACCTTCAGTTCTGAAAACAAAAAAAAGGCTTAGAAAGTACAGTACTTGGAGTTAAGGGAAAACCTTATGGGTGGTCTTGAGAGTTGGCCCGCCCTATTGACATGTGAACTGTTTTGTTATGCTGATAGGGTGAAACTGACAAGGGACTCGTTTATGATATCATTGTCCCACCCTGCCGCCCAGTGGAACGCTCGCATCTCAGAGTTCGAGACCCAGGAGGCTGCCCAGGCATTAACCCCATGTTCACCCAGTGATGTAAAAAAATGTATCGTTTCAGCGGGAGACGACACGGTGGCGCAGTGGTTAGCGCTGGGACATTTCTGTGTGGAGTTTGCACGTTCTCCCCGTGTCTGCGTGGGTTCTCTCCGGGCTCTCCGGCTTCCTCCCACACTCCAAAAACATGCATGTGAGGTCAATTGAACACTGTAAATTGTCCGTAGGTGTTTATGTGAGTGTGAATGGTTGTTTGTCTCTTTGTGGCCCTGTGATGAACTGGCGACTTGTCCAGGGTGTCACCCTGCCTTCACCCTAAGACAGCTGGGATAGGCTCCAGCAGACCCCCATGACCCTGAGCTCAGGAAGAAGCAGAGTAAAAAAACCAACAAATACGAGGTGAGCTGAACGTGAAAATTTCTGCATATCTTTTTCGGGTGCAGTTTTTCAGGGATTGTATTGAAACCACGGCTAAAGCACACTGAAGAATAAATCAGAGGCATTACAGTCCGTCACGCTAAGAAAAGTCCGTGTAGAGCGACGGAAGATAAGGTGACACCTTCCTCGATGCCTCTCGAGCTCAAGGAAGACATCCTGTCAGACCATTAGCCTGCCGCCGAGTGGGGGGCTGAGCAGACGGGCGAGCTAAAGCGCTCTGGGGGCAACAGGAGGTGATACACGTTCGAGTGTCCTCGAAGGGTACACGCTGTACTCTTGTGTGAAAATTGCCTTTTGGCTACCCAGCACAAAGCAGAGGGAGAGCAGACGTGTGTCAAGCCAACCCCAGAAAGCGGCCTTGCAGCTTTCCTTCCTTCCTTCTGTCCTTCCTTCTGTCTTCCCTCCCTTCCTTCATTCCTTCCTTATTTTCCTCCTTCCTTCCTTCATTCCTTCATTTTTCTCCCTTCCTTCCTTTCCACCTCCCTTCTTTTCTTCCTTCCTTCCATCCTTACCCACCCTTCTTTCTTCCTTCTTTCATACCTTCCTTCCATCCTTACCCTCCCTTCTTTCTTCCTTCTTTCCTTCTTCCTTCCTCCCTTCCGTCCACTCCAGCCAATGGCAGAGGCTGAAAACTATGTTTAACTCCATTCTACACGCCAAAAGCAGAATTTATTTTTCCTCACTAATAACCAGGGGTGAACTGATTTTTAATTGGTTTTATTCATGGCGCTGCTGTGTTTCAGTGGCTGGGTCTGCAGGGCTGTGGGCGCAGATGTGTTTGAGTGTAGTCTCCTCTGCAGCGGACTCTGTTGATATGATTCATGAAAGAAGGTCACGGTAAAATGCTGTGGTTTGTTTCCCGAGGATTTTTTTTCTCTGCTCAGATGAATAGAAAAAAAGCAAAGACGTGCACGTAACGTTTCAGTGCAGAGGTCAGTGCCTCACAGAGAATGAGGATTCCTGTGTGTGATGAATCCATTCAGAGAAAAGGCGTGAATCACTACTTCTGAAAAATATTTGTTGTTTTTTTTTTTGTCCCTGAAGATGTCAGAGTATGAAAGGTGTGTGCAGCTGGCAGGCAGAAAAATTAAAGTGACTGGACAAAATGTGACTCAGAGCTAACAGAACTTTAGTGACTTACATGTATGAATCCATGTGAAGGAAACAGGAAACCTGACAACCTTGCTTATTACATTCAGTCCTGCATCAACCTTTCAAACCCTCGATTGGGAAAGATTTCTTGAGTAAATTCAGAATTTACTCGTGCACTAGCATAATGAAGGACGTGGACTGTGTGTGAGCTGCTGCATAAACACAACATTTGATGTTGCCCTGCTTTGATTCACCCTCACCGTCTCCATCTCTGCACTCCATGCAGACCTGACACTGAGGCCACAGCCAGAAACCTCCTGAAACTTCCTGAAAACTCCTGAAACTGCTGCCTGGACTGTGTTGGAGGCATCGGGGGCTTCATACTGCAGACCTCCAGCCTCCAGGATCAACCTGGCAGGCTGCATTAGGAGGGATCGTTGGACTAACAAAAGTGGGTCACCAGTACTTTTTTTTAACGTGTTTTTTTCTCCCTCCATCTCAGCTCACTTGACATTGGGTTACACAAACAGATCTATTGTTATTGACTGCCGCGATTATGAGATGCAGCTGAGATACAGACGAGGGTGAGGAATTCGCCTCAGAGCAGAGAGAAGTATCAAGGTTTTACACAAGCAGGCGTGTGTGACAGGTTTTTATTGCTTTTTTTTTGCGTCTGTCACACACAAGCATGACAAATGCATCCGTATCGCCGGATCGAAAGCTGTGCCGCGCTTTCATGTGGGAGTCACTGATACTTTACCATGTTTAATCCAGATAGAGAAGAGTTACTGCGACGCCCCGGCGAATCGCAACGCTATCCGCTAGGAAAACAAACCTGTAAATGTCACGGTCAGTATGCAGCGCATCAGTGCAGAGGGGGGGAAAAGTTACCAGAAAACTAGGCCAGCCAGCGCTCCGTATTAGCCTGACACCATCGCCCACCCACCGGCTCTCCCCTCCCGTCGCAAAAACCTGAATAAACACATCTCCTGGCATTTTCCGTTTGATGGCCTCGTGAGTCAGGCGCATCTGGGCCAAACATATGTAAACACGCGTGCAGATTTGGAGATTGTTGAATTCGCGCGAAAATGTCACTCGGCCGTCCATCGCGCCGAGCTCCGACAGATGCTGTTTCCGGCGCGTCTCAACCTTTGATTGGTTTGCAATCAGCTTCCTTTAAGAAAAGAAGAGGATGGAGGGAAAGAAGACGAGTTAGGATGTGACTGCTGGAGGAAGCTGGAGAAGAATGACTGCAAACAAGCTGCTTGGACACATCCTGTAGGATAACATCCTCATCATCAGAGTTTTTTTTGAGAGTTTGTTTGTTTTGTTTTTCGCACCACAGCTACACACATTTCAATCGTCACTAACCAGGATGAAAGGTGCCAGTCACACATAACACCATCTTCACAAGTGTACGCATGATTAGGATTCAAGATTCAAGGGCTTTTATTGTAATTGTGCAAGCTTTAACACAGAGATAGAAAAATAGAAATGAATCTACAATACAAATATAGCATACATAAATAAGTTTAAAAAACTAAAATATAAAACGCCTCTATATTTACAGAATTGAATGAAATAATTCACAGGTTATGGTTAGGGTATTTAAAAGGACAATATGATATTATTGAAAACATTAATTAAATCATCAATGTTTGTAATATTTATTAAATCATCTCAGCTCACCCAATACACCCAATAATTAACACTTACCAGCAACCTCCTATTAGTTGATACTTCTACGTTTCTTCTGTTTCCCATCATTGTAAACCAAAAGGTTTTGGGAACCAAAAGTTCCAAGAGTTGCTTGACGAGGCTGAGCGGGAGGGACAGCAGCAGCTCAGCGACGCTGAGTTCCCTGAAATCAAATTCATCTTGATGTGCTGCTTTGTATTCTCAGCCACCGGCCACTCAGGGCGCACGTTGCGCCCATGTCAGCGTGGTGGTGATGCGGCAGCAGGCTTGTACCCAGCATGCCTTGCAGAGGTCCTGGGTGCCGCGTGTTCAAACCGTGCGGAGTCTGTGTAGAACAGCCTGTACCAGGGTGCCAGTAAACATGAGGCTGGCGTGTGCAGTCGGCCTCTCTCCCCGTCCTCCTGTGCTGTTCTCATTATTGACCCCACCCCCACCACCAACGCTTCCTTCTGATAAAACACACACTGTGTTGGTTCCCGTAGGTTTGTTAGAGCAGGGCACGTTGAGCAAGGGCAGAAACTCTGAGGAACTAATGAGCAAGTTAATCATGACTGATGATAAAGCCGGTGTAATGGAAGTGTGTAGGTGTATCAGCTCTGTTGACAACACACTCTGTTTGTAAGGGTTTTGTTAAACCCTTGAACGGAAAAATGTTTAAAGCAGTAGAGTTTATTCCACCGCCTTTAATCATGTTTCGGGCCAGCTCTGCGCCCGGACCTCACCAGATGATAAAGGCAGACGAAGGCTCGCTCTTCTCTTAGCGCGGAACCTTCAGTCCAAACAACAGGCACGGAGACAGAGAGCAGAACCTGCCGTGCATCATTTATATAAAAGCGGCCGCCAGCATCCCTGTGTTTTAATGTACGTTGTGTTTGGAGCATTAATCAGTGGAAATATGTCAGCCGGCACTTGGAACATATTCCATCTGTGATGGTGAAAAGAAGGAGCATCGTTGCCAGTGAACTTTTAGAGGACTCTTGAATGATCTTAAACTCTTAAATCAGAGACTGTGCAAAATGTCCCAACCCAGATTGCTGATAGAAAAAAAGTGACTCATAGGTTGCAGCAGACAAGCTTATTTTATTTTATCCTTCTCCCAGGAAGGGATGCATAATTCATGTGCACCTTTTTGGAGCAGGCTTGAAAATGACTGGAAGGTCATGAATAGCCAGACTCTCTGCAACTGCAAAACACAGCTCAGGGATCTATTTTTGATCACTCTGTGTGCGTGTTGTGTGTGCAGCGCACGTGCAATAAATTTCCCCATCTTCTCCTCTTTTGATCCCGGCCGATGAGAGCGCCGAAGGTTCCTCTGAGGCCGGCCCGCCGTCTGACAAAAACAAGTCGTGTTGTGGATACAAAAGTCCTGTCAGCTCCATCCAAAACGTGCCGAGGCGACCGGGCCGGATTAACGGGGAATAAACACAAGACTTTTCATTAAATAGCTCACGTCAACACACCAGCTGACCTGCACAGAACTCAAGGGAAAGACACTGAAGTCATCAGCTAACTATTGCTAATAGATGAGGATGGATCATCAAAACCATTTTACGCGTTAACAGAGAGGTTTGGCCCTATAAGGTGTTTGAGGCAGACATTGATTGCTGATAGATATTAAAAACATTTCTCTCCTGCTGGCTAAACTTGCAGTCCTGCTTTTCTGCCCCCCTTCCCGCCCTCCCCAAAAAAACGAGAGGTATTACAACAGTTTTGTCTCTTTACCTTTTTTGGTCTCAAATATTCTAAAGAGGTCATGCAAATACAATGAAACCCCAAATAAACCTTGTAGTGCATGGCTGTCCTGAGGGCAGGAACTCCTGCAGAGACCTCAGCCGACCTCTTAGCCATGATCAGCAAATCGTTCTCTCTGAGCAAGTAACATTTGTTTATATGCAAAACATAAAAAGGGCAATGCAACTTTGAGCTCTAAAGAACAGCTTTGCAGGTTTGTTTTTGGTTTTTTTCTCTCTAGGTCTAATTGGAGATCAGAAGTCCATTGATGTCTTTAGGGGTTATCTCAGTTCCTTTGTTTTGGTTTGTTATTCAAGTGTTTCAGTCATGAGCAGCAGCAGCTTTGGTAAAACTTTGCATGAGAGGAAATGTTGGATCCAGGGATTTTGAATCTCAAAGCCTACCCAGAATTATGCATCACGATCTACCTGTGTCTTAAATCAACTTTATTTCTTTATTCAGTTGATGGAACTGAGTTATCAGATGGAATGTTCTGAATCTGTTCTGTTGATTTCACATATTATTTTCGAAGGCAAAGTAACCATAGAAAACATTCAGACAGAGGAGGGCCCATTTTAGGGAGAAACCTGGAAGGCAATTGGACAAATGTTAAATCACATTCCAAGAAAACTTGTCAGTTGAAACACAAACGCCTCCAATAGGTCCAACGAGTGATATGAAATGCGTGTCATTACTAGAGTTGCCAACCATCCCTTGAATACAGAATTGTCCCGCATTTCACAATGAAATGGTGCGTCCCATTTTGAATCAATACAAACTATTATTTTTGATGCAAACTCAGGTTCATTTCCATAGAGTTGGCGTTCAAAACCATAATCCACGTGGCTAAAGGCTTACTTTACTATGAACTGGCTGCTTAGCTTGCATAGAACAGGCTATGAATCAGGATCGCTTGTTCTTTTATAGCTTTGTTTATTTAATTCTTTTGTAAAAAGCCATCCATCCTGCACTTTGATTGTTGTGTAAAATATGTTAAATTTAAAGATTTCAATACAATTTAAACATTCAATTTGTTTTCAATGTCTATGGTAACAAAGCAGTTCAAACTATGTGAACCATATACTTTCTTGAAACCCTATTAGTTTGATTTACCACTACTGGCGAGCCACTGGCCTGTGATGGTCATGGCCCCGACCACTGCGGGAGGCTTCCTTCATTCTTTCATTTTTCCGAATGAAAGTTGGCAACGCTAGTCACTACCTGGTGGTGAACTGTAATGGTTCAAGGTTCAAGGTTCACCAAGGTGCACCAAAACTTGCAGGAGTAGGATTTAAGCAAAACATATTTAAACCACTTGAAAAATGCTTCACTGTTGTTTTGTGGTTCTTTTAATGTGAATGTTCTTTCCAATTCATTGTCTTTGGCAGCAGCTAGACTCAAAGTTGTGTCCTGTTTTCTTAGATTTCTGTGATTTTTAAAGGCAGCTCCTGCTATTATCACAACTCACTGGGAGCTGATTGGTTTCGTAACATTACCATCGACTAACCTCACACTCTAGGCTGTATGTTTTCAGACTAGATGGATGAATTGTGTGCACTTTTAATCAGGACACAGTTGTATTTTAGAAGGCCAAACTTTGCTTTTTTTTTTTTAATGAGTCACGTCGAGCAATTTTCTGTGCTAAGAACTAAAAACTACTCAATTGTTTGGTTACTATGCAAGCTGAATCATGGTTACAATTATTTATTTATTTATTACAGTAGCAGGGGTGGGTGGTGGCAGTTCCCTCTTCATCTCAAATGACAGCCTCTGGTTGAACTCGGAAGATCCGCAGCTGTGCAAAAAGCCTACAAAATCTCTTTAAATCCGTCACAAATACAAACTACAACTCCCACATGGACTCGGGCCACGTTGGCTGTTGATTGGTCACATCTCACCTAAACTTCCCCGTTACGCGATGTCAATTGGTCTCATTTTCTCTGTCATTCAAAAGGAGGAGCTGTGAACCAATCGTATCTGAGCTTCTAGCAATATGGGCGGGGCCGTCACCTTGCCTCGCACGGCAGCATCGTCCGAGCTTCCTGGTGGCCGCTGACAACCTGCTGCCCCGCAACTTCAACTGTCCGTCCGCCACTCACTCATGTACCTCGGCGGTGGCGTTTCCGGGACGTGTGGCAGGATGAAGCCGTGCCGCCGCTGAGCGCCGCAGCCCGACCCAGCTCCCCCGCGTCGTCGGCGGCGGCCGCATGGTGCTCCGCGTCGCCGCGGCCGCTTCTCTGACGCTCGGGGCTGCAGTCTGGCCTCCAGCCGCGGCTGCGAACAATCAACTCGGCCGCTCGTTCTCGCTCGCCCTCCTCTGAAAATCATGTTTATTTCATGAAGATGGCGGTGAGGGGGACACTGTAAACTAAATGACTGTCAGAAACATCGCCTCCATCTGTAATATGGTGAGTACTCGGGCGCCGCTCGGCGCTGTGTTGCTGTCGATCAGCCTGCAACCGCCGCTGTGCAGCGGAGCTGCTGGTGGAGATGATGTCCGCGGTCGAGCGCCTGCCCTGCCCTGCCCTACCCGCTGCATCCGCACTCATTTAACCTGCGGATGGTGCTGAACTATAGAGCGGACGCTGCCTGAGTTATGTGTTCCCGGTTCAAGTGCCCAGACTGGCTTGCAGGCTTCCCGAGGTGGCCTCGGCGTTGTGTTGTTGTTGTAGCAGGCAGCGCGGGATGACACAACGCTGCACTGTGTCTCCTGTCAGCGGTGATTGACGTGCGAGCGCAGCCTGCTGTGGTTGCATAACGTGGTTTTCGACGCAGACAGGCTGGAGGCTGTTGTAGAGGGGCCTGCAGCGTCTGTGTCCTCTGGCCGCTGCTGCTGCAGCTGCAGTCATGACACCCAGTGACCGCAGTGCTCGCTGCTGCTGCTGCTGCTGCTGCTGCTGCTGCTGCTGCTGCAGAACAACGAGGTGCAGGTGATGAGAACCAGGCCCTCTGTGGAGCAAGGTCTCTGCTGCAGACTGGACATCTCCATGGTCCAGTCTGCAGCAGGGAAAGTTCAGAAGGGATCCTTCAGGGATTTGAGGGCCTTGTGGGCCCTGCTGTGACCTCTGCAGGGGGGCTTGATCCAGCCTCCCAGTCGCCCTTTGGATTAAATGCTTACTGTAGTTGCTGTTTGAGAACAAAAAAAAATCAGGTTAGTGTCTAACTTTCTATTTGTGCCTGCACATCCACGGTGCAAGTGCCTACGATGCACGTTCCTGATTATTCAGCCGTTTGTAAATCCATTCGATTTAGTTCCCATTTCTTCTCAGCCGAATCGTCTCTCATTTTCCAAGTGGACAAATGAGATCTTTGCTGAAGATGAGAAAGTGCAATAATTATATATCAGTGCAACAACGCTCCGTCACTTCAGTCTTAAAAACATGTCACCTCATTCTCTGTCTGTAGCTGCAGGAAAATAGGAACAAAAGAGCCCCAACAACTTTTCCCTGATATTTCTGTTCCTGTGGCAGAGCATTTTTCTAAAATAAATAAATAAATAAATAAATATAATAATGATAACTATTTGCTATGCACTGTATTTCTCGGTCAGTGGGTTATTCTTTTTATTTAATTATTTCACACAGTTGTATCATGTATTGTGAATGTGTTACATGATGCAAACATTGTTCTATTGTGTTTGCTTTGTGCGGAAGGCATTGTATGAACGACTGCTTGAATGTGCTGAACAGCCTTTCAGACAGAACAGAGTTTCAATGGGGCGGACGCACGTTTGCTGGGAAAATGTGTCATGGTTCACAGTTTATTGAAAGATAGTTCCTGGTGGGTTGCAATGAATCATTCTGCTTTTCAGGCAGTTTGTGTTCTGTACTCTTCTTATGCTGGCCAAGGACACAGAGTTTGCAAGCTCACTTTGATAAATAGAAAGTCAGTCAAGGCGTTTTTCGTCGGTTTGGCTGTGCATCAACAGTGCACAGGGGACCACCAGTACAGCCTTTTTTTCTTCTTACTTTTTAAATGGACCAATCAGCAGGTGTTCACTCTGCTACACACTTGAAAATCAATGCAAACAAAATAAGCACTAGTAACTTTCATACTGCCTACAGGACAAATAGACAGAATAGGCACAATTAACCCCCGAGCAACAAAATATATGCAACAATTCCACGTTTGGCCCGTGTGGGTCTTTTTGTCAGCGTGCTGTGCACTGGCGAGCGTCCGAGATGTCAGCGACCACGGTTCTGGTTCTGCTCGCAGCAGTTTTGGCTCGGTCGGCCATCAGGCCTCCAGGGAGCCGCATGCCGTCGCACGCCTTCTCACGGCTGCACGTGGAGCGACACGGCTCCAGTCAGAACACTGTCTCTCATTCCCAAAGTTACCAGCGCTGATGAGCCACTTGCCCACTGAAATTAGGGGGTTGACGCTGTGTTTTTTGAACGCGGGTCGACTTTCTATCAATTGAAGTGCGACAGAATCCAGGGATGTAAACAATGGAGGGCAACTTGCAAGCGAGTCAAGTGCTTTGCTGCTGCTTTTCTTGAGTTTATATCACGTGCAGCAGCAGCAGCAGCAGCAGTCCAAACCGACTAGAGCAGGGGTCGGTTCCTATCGCTGCAATCTTTGCATCGTATCCACAAAGGTTTTTGCGCTGATGATATGCAGCCGCAAAAAGGCTCAGAAATGCAGCACCCGATTGCGCTCTGGTAACCCTGCCGCATTGTGCGCTGAGGACGTGTTGTGTTGATCGCACCATCGGCACGGACAAACCTTTGTCGTTCGTTGCATAAGTGATATGAATCCGCTTGCTGCCACCCAGTGACTTTGAGTTGTCTTCCGTTTGTCGGACGAATGTTTCAAATGTAATCAAACTTGCGGCCGAACTTATCCTTCATTCTTTTGCTTACAATGATTCTATTTTTACGGAGAACAGAGTGCATTTGTTGTGCAGTCGCTGGGCTGCAGCTGCACCGGAATTCACAGGCAGAAGCTGGAAATGCGACGGCTGTTTTTCCGAACTTGCGAGAAACGGGCACGCGTCTCCGAAGGTCCCGCCCCTGCATGCGGCGCTGTCGGCCCCGTTTTAAACGCGATCCCTTTCCACTGCGACAGGAAGAGGAGGGGGATAATTGCCCTAAATTTAAGCTATAATAGTAGGTAAACTGATACGCTGACGTCTTTTGCTTAGAAGGGTAATCATATCAATTAAGACGTAATTGGTCGGTAAT
The DNA here is from genome assembly GCA_009823395.1 of Thamnaconus septentrionalis. NCBI lineage: Eukaryota > Metazoa > Chordata > Actinopteri > Tetraodontiformes > Monacanthidae > Thamnaconus > Thamnaconus septentrionalis. Next base: position 4,651,567 of record CM020508.1, on the reverse strand, counting down.
TTTGGTCCCACTGCCGACTCGGACCCCAAGAAACTGTCCTCCAACATTTTCCTGTCAATCATGTGTCGTGGTGGAGAACAACAGTCCGTTTCACCCCCTTAATGAATTTGAGAAAACTTTGATTTATGACTTTGTGCACACACACACACACACACACACACACACACACACACACCGCCTGGTTTCTGTTTGTCTTTCAGGGCACCAATGCCTCTGCTCTGGAGAAAGACATCGGTCCGGAGCAATTCCCCATCAATGAGCACTACTTTGGATTGGTCAATGTGAGTACCGCCGGATCCTGCCGTGCAGCGGCGGTGCCGCTGGCTGCCAAAACAACACCGGTGTCGTCTGTCAAAACACAGCTCGCCGTGACTCACGGCCCAGGCAGGACGCTCAGTCCTGCCGCGGCTCTGATGTTTTCCGAGCCTCCCGGCCAACATGTTGATGTTTTGCTTCCTTAATAGGGAATCGCGTAAACACAGTGGACGCAGCAGCGTCGGCCAAGTGGATGAAGACATTAAAAGTCGTGTCTTTTTTTGTCTCCCCAGCTACTTTAAGCAGACGGCTCTTCCAGAGAAATCAGCTCGACTTTTTTTTGTCCTCATCCTGTTGTTGTTTTTTGTTGTTCTCCCTCAGTTTGGAAACACATGTTACTGTAACTCGGTGCTCCAGGCCCTCTACTTCTGCCGGCCCTTCCGTGAGAACGTGCTGGCCTACAAAGCGCAGCAGAAGAAGAAGGAGAACCTGCTCACATGCCTGGCCGACCTCTTCCACTCCATCGCCACGCAGAAGAAGAAAGTGGGCGTCATCCCGCCCAAGAAGTTCATCTCGCGGCTGCGGAAGGAAAACGGTGACACACTCGTCTTCATGTTTTAGCTCTGGACGGAATCCTTTGGCTAGAAATGTCGTAGTTTGCAGTTTGAAAGCTTTGAAACACTTGCTCTTCCAAATAGAACCAAAATGATTGATGGAGACCCGTCACATGACATTATGGCAGCTGTGGCTCAGTTGGTAGAGCGGGCTGCGAATTGATGATCGAAGGGTTGGCGGTTCGAATCCAGGCTCCAACTGTCCACATATTTAAAGTGTCCTTGGGCAAGGCACTGAACCCTAAATTGCTCCCAATGGGGCTGGCAGCACCTTGCATGGCAGCAGCCACCCATTGGTGTATGAGTGAGTGGGTGAATGAGAGGCCATTATAAAGTGCTTTGTTGTACCGTGAAGGTGCTGGAAAACGCTATATAAGCGCAGTCCATTTACCATTATTGGATAACTCTGACCAATAAGATTTGAAGTAGTAGCAGGGGAAAAAGAAACTCGACAAAAGTCACACTGTTTATAAGTTCAACCATCTCCAACACCAGAACAAAGCTGCCAATACAGTCGCAAAGGGCGAGGCCAATTATGAAGTTTATTGGGACATTCTTTATTGGGATTAATTGCATTGTAGCCCCCTGAAACGGAATCAAATTGAATCGTCAGGTACTTAGCGATTCCCACCCCTAGTCAACAGGCTGTAAACCAACTAACTAGATTTACAGACAGGTGATGAGATACATTTTGCTGTAATATATTCACCTCGGGGCTGCTTTTCCACTCGGGGCCTCTCTCAGATGCGGGCCGACAAACCTCGTGGCCGCGTTTTCTATAATTTGGTCCCAAATATTTGAGTGGAGGTACAGGTGCGTGTCGGTGGACAGGGTCACCGGGCGACCGACAGAGAGGCCGACTGTTCTCCGCCGTCCGCGGTAACGAGGCCCTTTATGTCAGAGAACAATGGCGCCTCTGTTGGGTAGCGGGCTTCGCTCAGCTGCTTCCTCTCCTCGCATTCTCCGTCCCCTGGAACACTCGCGGTGCCCTCGTCTCGCTTTTCAGGGTCCACACACACACACACACACACACACACTCTCCACACGTACTGTCTCTGTGTGTGAATGTTTATGGATGATGGTATGTTGGTCTAGCTGGGTGCATAGTTTCAGGAGTGAAAGAATGAAAGTGACTGATACTGAAAATGATCTAAAAAGAGTCCCAAAATTCAACTGGAACTAGGAGTTTGGTTGATGTGGTGCAGTCATATTATCAAAAGCAGAAGAACATTTTTGTAATAGCTTTTTTCAGACATACAGACGTCATTGACTCGTGAGCTAATCACCAAATCTGCAATTCGCCCTGCAGACCTGTTCGACAACTACATGCAACAGGACGCGCACGAATTCCTCAACTACCTGCTGAACACGGTGGCCGACATCCTGCAGGAGGAGAAGAAGCAGGAGAAGCAGAACGGGCGTCTCAAGAACAACGGCACCGCCGTGGCTGCCGCCGCCGCGGAGTCCGAGGCGGAGAACAAGGCGGAGCCCACGTGGGTCCACGACATCTTCCAGGGCACGCTGACCAACGAGACGCGCTGCCTCAACTGTGAAACGGTGCTTTTCTTTTTTTTTCTCTCTTTCTCTTTCTTTGACTCCGGCGTCCCCCTGCCACCCCGGCGCTGCTGCTGAATATGCATGAAAGAGAAGCGGGGAGCGGAGGATTAGCCTCACTCGGAGGTGCTGAGAGGTGAAGCAGGGAGGCGTTTGGGTGCACGGCCGCTTGTCCTCGCCGATCGGGGGGCCGTGATTGGCCCTGAACGGCAGCGAGGGTCACACAGGCTGCACAGCATGATGAGATTTGTGCTGATGTGCGTGCGTGCGTGCATGTAGGGCGTTACCTCATGTCTCCTCTTCCTCTGCGTCTCTCTGACAGGTGAGCAGCAAAGACGAGGATTTTCTGGATCTCTCCGTGGACGTGGAGCAGAACACGTCCATCACACACTGCCTCAGGTTAGCACCGCTTTACGGTTACTGTACTGTTTATTTTTAAGTCGATGCGGGCCAGATGGAGTAACCTCTGTCGCCCCGCGTGGCGTCCTCTCCTCCGCAGGGACTTCAGCAACACAGAGACTCTGTGCAGCGAATACAAATACTACTGTGAGACGTGCTGCAGCAAGCAGGAGGCGCAGAAGCGGTAAGACCACCCTCAGTCGGGGTCTCACACGCCCGTGCCCACACAGCCGACCGCTCACAGCGCCCCCTGTGCTCGCATTTGTCAATCGCAGTATTTTATTTTGAAAATTTACCGGATTTTCTTGTGTTTCTTTGAGTGACTTCCTGTCCAGCTTGACGCAGATCGCTCGCTTCGCTTCCGGTGTGAACCCGTCCTTACGTTTGAAATGCGATTGGAAAAAATGAACGCGTTATGGATTGTATTTAATTAATCACGATGAATACGTTAACGCCGACAGCCCTAATTGTTTGATTTTCTCCCTGGCAGGATGCGCGTCAAGAAGCTGCCCATGATCCTGGCGCTGCACCTGAAGAGGTTCAAGTACATGGAGCAGCTGCACCGCTACACCAAGCTCTCCTACCGGGTGGTGTTCCCGCTGGAACTACGGCTCTTCAACACGTCCGGGGACGCCGTCAACCTGGACCGCATGTACGACCTGGTGGCCGTGGTGGTGCACTGCGGCAGGTACGCCACTCCAACAGCCGTGGTGTCGGGTTTGCAGGAAAAAGCAGTGGAGAGTGTTTAAAGCTTGACTCAGATGTGCTTCCAGACCCGGAGTAAAACCCACCGTCCAGCAAGGTTTATTAAGTCTTCAGCTCTGTGGTTGCATTTGGTTTGCTTTATTTCAGACATGCACTTTGCATGCACGCACACACACACACACACACTGCTTGTTTGTAATCTGCTACGAGCAGCAGACTGCTATTCAAGTATTTTTCAGCCTAGCTTCCGAGATCTTGCTGACATCAGTTGAAAAGCCTCTGTGAAACTGGCAGTAATTGATAATATATATAAATATATATGTACACACACGCATACACACACACACACACACACACATTGGTTGCTGTTTTTCTGACAGCTTAAAACCGCCTTTCACTTTGTGTTTGTGTCGCGTGTAAAAACTCTTGAATGCTTAACAAAAACAGCTCCTGGAGCAGAGCTGACGCCTGCAGCGAAAGACAGAATGAGGTCCTCAGCGCCGAGGTGACAGTTGTTGTTTTTTTGTTGCGCTGATGTGTAATTGCACCTTGTCATGTTCAGCTGTGGGCCCTGGTTTGGTATTTCAAGGCCCCTTATTACATCTATTTTTAAACTGTTTTTCATTCAGCGCTCCGCTGGATGAGTGGCACACAGTACTTTTATTAAGGGCAGACTCTCCAGCCAACAGCGTGTTTAGCCTGCTGTTTGCAGCCTCCTGCAAAAAATCTTAGCCTGCTGTGAACATCTGTGATTTGTTGGACCTTCAGTGTGGACATGAGCTGGGTGGTCTCAGAGGGCGGAGCCAGGACCTTTTGGGGGGGGTAAGGGTGGGTGTGGTCCCCTGCCAGTGAAATATCGCTGCCCTTTGTGACATCACAAAGGTTAATATGCAGAGCATGGGTTTTTAGCTCATGCTTTTTGGCAGAATTGCTCCTTTTCTCTTCTTCTAATATAAGCCCCTTTTAAACTGACAGTCTAAAGAAATAATTCCTCCACTGTTTGATATTTGCTGACACTTTCTTGCTAAAACTTCAGTCAGTTAATTTTCATGTCTTGCCCGTGCCTCCAGACCTCATCAACTCCAGCTGGAATCAACCTGGACGCGGGCCTCTTCAAAATAATTGTTTGGCTTTAAATGCTGGGTTCTGTTATCGCAGACGGGCTCGCTCATTGTTTTGCCAAAGCGCCTGGCCGGGGCTGCACTCACACGTGTCTCCGTGTTCTCAGCGGCCCAAACCGAGGACATTACATCACCATCGTGAAGAGCCACGGCTTCTGGCTGCTGTTTGACGATGACATCGTGGAGGTGCGTCACTCTCACTGTCTCTCGCTGTCGGTGTGTGTGGGTCCGCCCTGCGCTCCTTCAACCCAGCCTGTCTGTCTGTGTGTGTGTGTCTTGGTGTGTGTGGTGCAGAAAATCGACGCCCAGGCCATCGAGGAGTTTTACGGCCTTACCTCAGACATCTCCAAGAACTCCGAGTCGGGATACATCCTCTTCTACCAGTCCAGGGACTGACCAGAGCCCATGGCAGGAGAAGACTGAACGGGATTCTTGTTGTTGCTTTGTTTTGTTTTGTTTTTTTGAATAATCTGATCCCTGTCATCTCCATCTTATGCTGCTCCTGTTTGTACGTGCCAATCCTTCTGTCTCCCCCGTCTTGCCTCTGTAGGTCCGTCCGTCTTTCTTTCTGTTTTTTGTTGTTGTTTGTCACCTGCATCTGGACCGCACTTTAATGCCAAAACTCCAAATAGCCTGATAGAGACTAAACGAACCCCCACTTTTCCCCCCCGAACTCACTAAGCTGCACCAATAGCAGTGTCTTGCAGAGTCCAATCTTTTCCACGGACTCTGCTGCTCTTGCAGTTGGTTTTTTGTAATTTAGAACATCTTTAGTTTTCGCAGATCCCTCCGTCAGGTTGGTGGGGTGGATGAACAGGAAGTGAGGTGATGCCAGCGTGCCGTATCGCTCAGACTTTGTGCACCTGCAGCAGAAATCACCAACTGAAAACGACCTACAGTCTCTATATGCCAGCCGCTTAGATCCTCCAGACTCCTTCTCCTCCAGCTGCTGTGCGACTGCACGTCAGTCAGACTGAGACACTACACAGGAGTGGAAATCCCAGTGCAGGATCTCCCTCCAAATATCCCTGGTTCTGGTCTGAGTTTCCATATCCTGATGAGGTGGGAACAACCTATTTATTGACCCCCAGACATTTATCCTTCATCCTGCTGCTTCTCTTCTTCTTCTTCTCTCAAGTCTCTTGCAGAAGGCCAAGGTGCGTCTAATGCACAACCGGACATGGCATAAATGGGTCTCGTGACCTCTTGTCAATTCACACGGACCAGTAAACTTAGAGAGGGTGCAGCAGAGAGGCCGGAACTATCCGTCTCGGGCAGCGTGAGCGGTCCAAACGGTGCAATAAGAAGTGGGGGAAGAAAATCCGTCATGGAGTTTCCCACGATGGTGAAGTGTATGTAAATGTCAGTAGGCGTGTTTTAGTTTGTTTGTTTAGTTTTGTTTTTAGCAGCAGCTCCCTTAGTTTAAAAAATAAATCCCCAGCGCTCTTGAGTTTGCGCCTCCTGCCCCGTGCAGACTGCACACCACCCGCCCAGAGGTTCCACTTTGACCTTTCATCGTCCAACTTTGTGTAAATTTGCATGATGTTAACCTTCATTTTTTTCCAATACGATGGATTATATTTCCAGTACTGGCGGCGTAGCAGCCTCCTCGCCGTTTTTGTCTCTAGATTAAAAAATTTGTGTAATTTGTGTGTCCGATGTAGCGCCGTTACGGTCCTCTAGTGGTGGAGTTGTTGATTTGTGGTTCTCCTTGCCCCCCCACCGCCTTCAGACTCCCAGACTTCTTGTACGTTAGATGTTTGGTTTTTTTTTCTGCCTCTGTAGGAGGAGGCGTGTCAGAGTCATCTCGTTGTAAATACATGGAAGAAAAAAAGGTAGCTGTGGGTGGGCATGTCGGCTCAGGAGAGGCCGCATCCGCAGTGAAAACGGTCCGAAACGGTCAAGTAACACGTGCCAAAACTGGAGTCGACGCCGACCTTGCAAAAGTCTTTTAACAGAACATTATTTTCTTTGAGAAAACAACAAAAAACAACTTGTACATATATGATATAGAAAAAAAAAAAACACTTCTGGAAATAGGAAAAATATTTTTTTAAAAGGGACGATCTTCAACTGTAAAGACGCTTGTTTAAGGCAAAGATTTTAGCATTAAAATGAAATTTAGACACTAATAAATTTACAATCACTGCGGTTTTTTTTTGTTTTGTTTGTTTTTTTTACACATAAGTGGACGTCTTGTCATCGTAGAGCTGTTGCCAGGGAGAAGTGAAGCCGCCAAGGAATTACGAACTGGAGTGCCAGTCAGCGACTTCTCAGTCTCATGGAGAGAGATTTTTTGTTGTTGTTTTTTTAAGGGAGAGTTCGCGCAATAATAGATATTTCACCCAATTACGACTCCCATTGTTGTGGATTTAGACTCTGGGAACCATTTCTAATCCGAGTAACCCTGCTGGAGTGTCAGTGATGGAAAAGAAATACAACCGAAGAAAAATCCACACTGCTTGTGTGGCGTCTTTAAGTTTCCTGAAGTCTCGGCAGTTTCGGCAGCAGGTTTGACCTAAAGACGTTGACGGTTGTGCCGTGTTTAAACCAAAGCGTCCACTGGTGGCGCTCACAGGAACAAAGCCTCTTGTTTGGAGGCTGCACTTGAGATTTAGCTAACAACGTTTTTACCGGGCAAACTGGACTTGTACTGCTGCTGCGGTGTCTTCCACCACAACAGCAGCGCAGTGGAGTCTTTTGTTTTTCTTGTACCGTTATTGTTCTGTTTTTTACGTTACAGCATCATTAAATGGAGTTCTTCATTTCTCTGTAGAACTCCTGAACAGTTACATGGATTAGAAAGGGTCACGTGTGTGTGTGTGTGTGTGTGTGTGTGTGTGTGTGTGTGTGTGTGTGTGTGTGTGTGTGTGTGTGTGTGTGTGTGTGTGTGTGTGTGTGTGTGTGTGTGTGTGTGTGTGTGTGTGTGTGTGTGTGTGTGTGTGTGGTAATTGGGTTGAAATGTGGGGTTTTGGCGTTCTGTCCCTTTATCGCACCGTGCTTCCATTGACACTTATGCATTGCCCTCGCCACAAGGCTCAGATGTTGCACTTGGTCTTACTGTAACCCATCAGGAAGGACATGGCCGGCCTGCTGGTGCGACGGGCGGAAGTGACGTCTCATTATTTGGCTGTAAACTGAAAGTGCACTTTATTTGTGATGAGTGATGAGCATTTCTTCTTTTTTTTTCTTCTGTTCAATAAAATGACTATCAAATAAACTTTCCAGTGTGTTGGGTTTTTTTATTTGTTGGCTTAGACTGGCATATCTTTCCGCAGATTTTTTTATTTTGTTTAACAAAATACACCTTAATTTGTTCCCTTCAGATGATTTAGTGCTAAACTAGCTTGTCATTATTTTTCCACACACGGCTTAATCGGCAGTGCTGTGCATGATTTACGGACTAAAAATAAACCAGCTGGCTCATAAATCATGTTCACAGTCAAGGAATGTGAATTAATCAAACTCTCATGTCCGGAATTATTTGTCAAGCTTCAGCGTTCAACTCCAACAATGTTTTATGTAAAAACTTGCAGCAGAGTGTTTACCAGCACCGAAAATATGACACATGTTGAATCGTTGAAAAGACTCATGTCATTGCTTAATAATGTCCACCAGAGAGAGTATTTAGCTTTTGCAAGATAATCATAAAAACAGGCTAGTTTGGAGAGTCATGAGATCTGCTTTGTGTTTGAAGATTTAGACGATGAGACAGCGGCGAGAGCCAGCAGGGGGCCTCGGATGCCACGCTGACCTCCTCGCTCAGTTTCTATGGAAAGACACTGGGTACAGTGTTTCTCAGAAAGTCTCCGTCTCATACAGAGCGCTGAACCGAGGGACACAGAGAGAGAGAGAGAGAGAGAGTTTTCATTGAAACGATGACAGCCTTGTGGTTCGGAACACAGTTTTTTTTTCCAGAAATTGAACACAATGCAATGTGTCAGTTATTTCAAGCTGACGGAAAGTCAACCAAAGGGAGACGACTTTGTAGCTTGTCAATGTCTTTGTGTGCGTGTGTTTGCATGATTTAGCAAAGATGGTAACGTCCTGACAAAGCGGCGCCTCCTCTTCTGTTCTGTGGACAACAAGGATAAAAAACTGAAAACTCATTTTATAAAGGATTTCTTGAAATGTATTTTTTCCAAATTTCATAGACCAAGAGCGTCTGTCTGTCTATCTATCTATCTATCTATCTATCTATCTATCTTGGTAGGCCGCTTGTTTCAGACCAGGAGGAGCGACATGAGAACGCAGTAAAAGTTCTCAGGCTGTTTATACGACTGTTTCTAAGTTCAGTTCTAGAAAAATGAGAGATACAAACTCCAAATAAAAACCACTTAAATGCTACTTCAGGGGCTATTTTTGGTAGTGTGACCTCCCAGCATGCCTCTGCAACTCACATGATCTATTTGGCCAATCAGAACCAATCTGGGGAACAGATTCAAATCACATACACAAACGTCACACTGGGAAAAAAACTCTTTTCTGGTGATTTTCTGGACTTTACCATTATTTTTAAAACGACTCAAAGACCATAACTGAAAAATCTACAATAGTAATATTTGCTATGAATCGCGTTTCAGATCACAGTCATCCTATCAGCTGTTTTAAAGGCGTTTATTTTGGTTTTGCGATCAATGGGAAAAATGTTTTTTGGGCCCAAGGGATTATTTTTGCTGCAGTACCTCGAGTGGGCACTGTGGGGGGCTGGGGGATTTGGCGTTCCGCCGTATTGCCAGTCCGGTATCCAGTTCTTGTGATACATCCATGGTGTGTGCATGTCCATAACAGGTGGGCGGAAGTGATAGAATTTGATAGGAAAATGTGCCATTCATATTCTTGTGTCATTGTTTGTGTATGTGTACGTTGTGTCACTTCGCACGAGTAGTGAGCTAAAGTGAACTTGATAACCGATAGCCAACATGAGTGAATTGGACTGAGTTGCGTCTCCATTAGAGACCATGATAGAGACGCCGTTCAGTGTAGCGATCGCTTGTCGAGTGCAGCTAGTCTCCAAGTGAGTGTCTGTTTTACAGATCGCACAGAATTAAACGAGTTAAAACAACACTTGCACTGCTGGATACTCGACTTTCTGTCCTAGTGTGCAACATAAGATGTACATTCATTCTCAAAGATTGGGGTGAGATCTCCTGGTTTTTTTTCTCATGCTCTAAAAACCATTGAGTGATTCCGGGATGCGGCAACGCTGCTGCCCGCCGCTCCCTCGGGGGACGATGGGTCAAATGCGGAGGACAAATTTTGCATCCTTCGGGATGTGACACTCACTGGGACTTTAACTTTAACTTTAAGGTGATAGAAGTTATCTCCAATCAGCAGGGCCATTCATCCCAGCAGAATTTGATAAACCTGCGTAAAATTCCACTGCATTCTTTCCTTGGATTACTTAGAATTTGATTCTCACTTATCGTGTGACGTTCACTTCCCCAATAAAAGCTTCCCCCTGGGACTGCCTCTGGGGGGTTGTTTTTTTTGTCTACTTCCAAGCATGTGGACGTAGTGCTGACGATCCCTGTGAGTGCAAACTGCACTGTCGGTATTGGTCCTGTGTCACAATACAATGGTCAGCCAGAGAAGAGGTTGCTGTGCTGAGGGTCTGATTCACCGGCCGTGTGAGTCGGTGCACTTCCTTTGCTCGCGTGTGACAACAGATGTAATGAAAGTGTTAGATAAGACGGAGACGTTGCAAACGTTGTGTCTTCTCGCGGTGCAGAGAATGAGTCAGCGCTTCAGGCGACGGTGGGTCTCTGTGAGTGGACGATTACAGGTGCTGTTATTCCTCACTTTCAAGCAGCTGTTTCCTTCCGGCAGTCGGCCGGCGAGCTGCAACGCGCACGTCTCTCTGCGCAGCACATACAAGGATTTCCTGTCAACTGTTATATTGTGAGCCCGTACCTTATGTCTTCAATGGAGTTATTTCTACCTGTCAGTATACAATCTTGTGGACAATAATTTGACCAGGGAGGGACGTCTCTACCTCTTTAATGAACAATAGGCCTGAACAAAAACCTTCATTGGATTCCAAAAGCATGAAGTTAAACAGAAAATACTTTTACTCACTTCTGTACTGTACTTGGAATTTTTGACTGTTTATATTTAATTACCCTTCACTATACATGATAATTGAACATGCACAAGGACACATACAGACACAAGTATACGCACACACGCAAACACACACGATGTACTGCTTCACAATGAAGCAGAACAGAAGGAAATGTGATGTGTTAAGAAAACGTCCAGCTTTTCAGCACCACAGTCCCGCCAGACGGACAAAACCAGATGAGATGAGACAAGCACCTGGACCAGCTGGTGTAACTATTACACATCTGTGCAATTCTGTCCACACAGGACAAACATTAGAAAGTCTATATTGTTCATTTTAAAAATTTGTATTCACGGTGTATCACAGATCATAGTGAACACGTGCTGAGTGGCAGATGCCTCTTTATGGCAGCTGATGGTCTAATTAGCTTTCTCTAATTAAATTCTGCGTCCCAGTAGCAGGAAGATGGCGTTGACACAGCTTGATCGCCTCTCCTACTCACCACTTCCTGTTACCTCCACGACGCTGACAAATCAAATCAGTGGCGGCCTCTCGTCACAGACCGCTGGCGGTCTGAGTCAGGAGTGGTGACGGCCGTTTTGTTTTGGTCGGAAGGATCCTCCGCTGCACCTCCTTCACCTCTGAGGGATTTCCCTTTTCTGTTTTTTTCTTTTTTTGCATCGCTTTGAGAAAATATGGATCTTTTCAGGCCTGTTTGGGGACTGATGAAGGGGCAAAACAAGGGGGCAGATAGTAAAATTCCTGAAGGCCTCTGCGCAGTCCTGGGGTTGGTTTAGGGGCCCCAGACGTCTTGCACATATTTTCCAGCTGAAAAATGTTTGTACAGCCAGTACAGTTGGCAGCTTTCCGTTAGGGGAGAGTTTAACCGATTGATGGAGAAGTGCTCATTGTCCTCCAGCCCAAGAGAGACAGGGGCCAGTTGCATAAAGAAAAGTAAAAAATAAATAAATAAATAGAAAATTAAAGAAAAGTGAAAACCTGGGTGGCGTTTGGGGTGTTTTGTTGTCATTTAATAGCTTTGCAAAACAAACAAATACATGATGATTCTCACACAATGTTGTGCAAAAATATGCAAGAAATCAATATAAATGGGAAACAAAATAGTCAAAGACGAATATTAAGGACTCACTCAATTTTTCGATTGTAGGACTGGTTGTATGTCTCTGCTATGTAAGTGGTTGGCTTGTAATAGGACATGTGTACTACATGTAGATCTATTGAGGTGACTGCCCCGAGTCCTTCCGCAGCTGCGCTTTTTTGCATGGATGTGAATGCAAATGATCTGCTGCCATCTAGTGGACAAAATGTAGAAATCGTTTTTTTTTTTTTAAAGTCTTTGCTGGAGTTTTATACCTTCACACTGTGGGTTTTCTGTGCTTTTCACTTCAAGTGTTCTAGTGACAATAAGAGATTTGTTGTTGGAATCGCTCAGATTTTTCTGTTCTGTCTCTGACGCCTCCTTTTATTGTGTTCTCAGTCAACAGGGAGCAAGTTTTTATTTCTCTCCGCCTCTCTCACAATGACAGTTTCACCTCCTCACACCTGTTCCTAGGAGACGGACAGACGACAGACACGCGAGAGGGCATCAGTCAGCGTAAGTGAACCAGCTCATTTTCTGCAGCCTCCCTGCGAACAGCAGCCACAAAAAAGTTTTGCAAGCTGTAGTAGCAGCAGCAGCAGCAGCACTTATTTCCCCTCAATCCTCCAGCGAGAGAGAGAGAGAGAGGAGACTAGGGGGGAGGGTGTTCACCACCGGAGCCTGAGGTCGGTGCCAGGTTCGATCAGGCTCTCGTGCTGTGAGAATATCAAATCCAGAGCCGGTATAAAACAAGCCCCTGCGGTGCAATAACCTCTTCTCAGCTCACACCTGCGTCCGCAGCCCTCTGCTCTGCCAGCGCCGCTCTCCACTGTGGAAGCATGGCTGTTATTCGCATTAATCACATCATCATCATCATCATCATCATCATCGTACACATGTGTTTTCACACAAAGTTTCTTCTCTTTTTTTTTTTGAGAAAAAAGGACTCCAACATCCGGGCGGGGCCACTTCCCTGACGACAAGCAGGAGTTGAGCGCAGTGCAGGTCCTGGCAGGGCCGAGTGTGTAATTACAGCACAGACTGTCGACTCAGGCCTCCTCGGCTGGGAGGGAGAGTGAGATTCCTCAATCCTGAAGTGTAAACACGTCGGTCTTTGCTCCTAAACAGCGGTAGAAAACAACCTTGAAAACTTCAAGTCAATCTTTCCCTTTCTTGGAAGAAAAGGAAGAGTAAAGGTCTTGAAAGTCTCAGGGGCTTGAAAAAAAAAAGCTTTTTAGTGGAACAGCCTGAGCTGGATTACCTCAGCCTGGGCACAGTTTTAATGTGGCAGTGCTTTTTTTTCTTTCTTTTTTTTAATCGTGAAAGGCAGGTCGCATGATTAGCTGGTGAGGTCTTGTCTACCTGTGCTGATTTCATGTGGAAAGTATGACTGTGTGGGCAAAACCCAGGGGCTTTTATTGCACCTCGGCCTTTTATATCGAGGCGTTTAATCTCCCGGCAGCGCCGCCAGTTCGTTAACGCCACGCTCCACAGCTGTGCAAAGGCTGAAATCAAGTCGTTGGCCCGTCGTAGATGTGTGGGAAAGAGGAAAGAGTCTGGACGGAAGATGGTGCACGCTTGGGAAAAACAAGAGTCCAAAAGTTTAGGGTCGTATTTCTTCATTTTGAGCTGACGGTGAGAGAGACAGAGAGAGAGAGAGAGAGAGACAGGGAGAGAGAGAAGTGTCTCTCAGCTCAGTGGACGTCTGATCTCACTCTGCGGCTGAGGGGGAGGTCAGCCTGTCTTCTGCTCCTCAGCACCCATCAGAGCTGCTTGGTGCCCTCGGCCTGATGCTTTTGACCTCACACGCTCTCATTTCTGCCGAGGAGGCGGTCCCAGCGGGGAGTCCCGTCCAGGGCGGGGTCGGCGGGTCCGTGTGCGTTCACCGTCAGCCCTGCACAACAGTTGCAGTGAGTTGAGTGCTCCTCTATCCTCCCCTCCATCATCCAGTCCTCCCCGCGGTCGTAAATCGTGATGTGTTTCCCCTCGTGCAAAAAAAGCTGCATCCTGCTCCGTCCGGGGAGGGGGGGGCTCATCAGGCTCCAGAATGCAGGCCTTTGCCAGCAGTGAGCAGCCCTGAGCGAACATCACACGGTCCGGCGGCGACAAGTCAGACTGCTTCGGGTTAAAATGGAAAAGTTTGCGGCTCAGATTTGCCTGCTCGCCTCCATTACGGGGTGAAACATCCCGCCGTCAGCCGACTGCCGAGAGATTCCCCAATCTGCTCGCGCCCGTCACCGCAGGTCAGGTCGCAGTTATGTTATTCCTCTCCCTCGTGACGGTGGAATCTGGACGTGGAGGCTCTGTTTTCCAACTCCGGCTGTCAAATGAAAACACCGTTGTCCGCCGTTACCGTCTGAGGAGACGCAGTCATTCGCAGCCTCCTCTTTCATCCCCATCCATCCCCAGACTGGAGGGCTCACTCTGACCATGACCCCCACTGACCGCAGCACACCTGAGTGAATAAATCCGCTTCCGTCATCCCCAAGACAGCTGAGCTGAGACATGCTCTGCGGGCGCTGTCCCTGTTACATAACAGTAGCAGGAGCTGGAGAAGGTCCCAGGAGCCGCTGGACTGTTCGGTTCTGTTCTGTGGCTCTGAACAACAGACAGGAAGATCATTGTGCAGGTATGTAACGAGAAGGAAGGGCACTGGTTTCCACTTCCTGCTGCCTTATTATATCATTTCTAGATCCTCTGTTGGATCACAGATTCTAATGGAGCAGATTTATACATCATTGTCCATGAAGCTCCAGATTACAGCACATTTAGGCCCCTGTTTACAGCCTCCACGTGTTTGGATGGGGGCAAGAACAAGGTGGTCTAAGAGGGCAGAGCTAACACCTGACTGGGCGTAACCTGGAAGAAGACTCAGTCCCCTCTGTGACATCACAGAGGGCCAGTTCACAGCCAAGATATTGCAAGATTATCATTAGTCGAGCAAGCCGATCGCTACCGTCTCCTCCTCAGTTCAGTCTTCATTCTCACCTTATGTTCTCTAAACATGTGTTTGTGTCTCAGGTCACACCTTGGACATCGTAACCATGACATGATTCCTGTAGATCATTTCACACAGCCACATTTTGTGAAGTGGTCCGAGAGTGAATCCTAAGATCGCGCTTGAAGACACTGAGGTCAGAGACGCCCGGCAGCAGAGCTCAGTTTCTGCTCTGCAGCACAAACGCCTGATTTGAGATATGAGCCGGGGTTCAGGAGAGCAGACAGCATCAGCGGTCGGCCCGGCGGGGCGGGACCAGGCGAGTCCCGGAGGCACGGAGACCTCATTAGAGCTGAGGAAACTAAAACAAAACACGAAGGCATCTCGACTGGGATGCTGCTGCTAGTTGTTGCAGGGATCCCCCAAAGCCTGCTTTGTTCAGCTGGCAGCAAGCTGGTGCACAAAGTCATGCGGTTGACAGTGCAGCTAGAATGGAATCCGACACTGGAATCTGACATGTCGACATACTTAGGATCAAAAATAAAAAGTCTTGTTTTGCTGTTTTGTTTTCCAAACTGAGGCGCAGAGCCCTAAACTGCAGAGTTTACAGTGTTTAACTGCAGCAGTCTGTCCAAATAGAGTGGCAGTGCCATCTAGTGTTAATGTAGAGTGACTGTGATGCAGGTCCCATTAGGTTGCGGACATTTTTAAGACACACAAAAAAATAAAGGCGCACAATTTCCATGTCAAACAAATGTAAATTCATTTGATAAACGTATTTTTGTTTATTCCAAATGTACATGGGGAGATACAGAGCCATTAAAACCACACAAATCAAATTTCTACCAAGATAAAACTGAGTTAACAGCACCAACTGTAAATCTGTTTAGTGTAACACATTCATTTAAAAAGAAATAATATTAGTATTATATATGTAACATACATTTTAATCTTTCGCATACAAGTCATGATGAGTCACTGCTTAAAAAAACATATTTAAAATGAAACTCAATCATCAGCTACAATATGTGTATCCACTTGATTCAATACAGATATTTTATTTTTAAAAGTGACAACTTCCATGTCATGTTTGGAACCTCAACCTTCTCTTAAAGGCAAACATAAACCCTGAAGACGCTGTTAGCACTGGTAGCAGCACCGTTTTTTTGTCTGTCCTGCATTACACACACAAAAATCTGCTTGTTTGATATAGATAGCGCCAAAGTGTCAGAACCGGTCCAGCTATAAAAGATGAGGTAAATGTAAACACGTCCGTAACGGCTCAACATCGTAATGTTTGTCAACACATGTGGTTGTTACGTCAGTGTGGCAATGTTGCGGCATCAACAAGGCCGTGAGGTAGTCGCAAAGAGCACTAAACTGGTACGAATACTATTTATTACAACTACGTACTTTTGCAGTAATTAAAGAGTACATTTAGCTGCTGGACAATATCTTTTGAACTTTTACATATTTTCAGTACCACGTGCTCTCCGGCTGACCTCGAAACTGACCTTTTGGTCAAGGCAACTGACAGGGATGCTGTAGTCTGCAGCTCCCCCCACTGGCAGAGGGCTGCAGCTGCAAAAGCAACACTGGCTCACTGAGTTAGTCAATAGTGTTGACTGCAATTTTTTTTTAGCTTTGTGATGTAAAAATTGTGTAAATGAAAACGAATACAGCATCACGTTACATAACAGGTCCTCTAATGTACACTGTTAATTTTTCAATTGACATTATAGAGGTGAGCTATAGTGCGTCATTGAATCGAGAACTCTGTTTCGGGCTCTGAATGACTTCCAGCTTCCCTGCATGGTGGTGACATCATTAGTGAGACACCCTGAACTTTATTTCACGGACAAGGTGTGGACGGAGGGGGACGGGCGGACTTCACAGCCAGCTTGTGGAGAGACGCTCAGGAGACAGACTTCTTCTGCTGTTATATGCCTGAAAACCGATGAAAATGATCATTTTATTGGAGAGGATGGCAGGGGGCAAATCCACTAAAAGGCACATCAGATACATATACATACCCTTATTGCCAGGCGTGTGCAGAGTGAAGAGAATGATAATGATTTGAAGCATGATTTCAAGTTTATAGATTTTTTTTTCTCCCACCCCCGAAAAAAAAAAAAAGTATGTGGCCCACTTTGTGACTGCCTTTGTGTCCCTGTGGTAAAAGTGGGGCCGACTAAAAACTTACTAGACTGCGTGCGGGGCTGAGGGAGCGGGAGCGACCCGGGCTGGCACTCCTTCTGCGACTTCTGCTCCACTGCAAAGGCAGAGACAGCGGCGTGAGCGTCTGAACCTGCATTCAAGCCCCTTGCTCTGATCTCTAGCGCCTCCTCGAGAATTCCCTCCTCAGTACCAGCGAACTTCTTTTGGTCACGGCCTCCCCTTTGGCCACGATGTCGCCACCTCCCATCAAGGCGGGCCACACGTGGTACATCACTAGTGGGGCCGTGAACTCGGAGTCGTAGCTGCGGCGGTACCTGTCATACAAAGTGCATGGCGGGGTCAGTGTTGTCTTTTCATCATTTCAGAGGAGAGGGCGACATCTGCTGGTGGAGATGTCGAAGAGGTTCTCAAAAAAAATGCTCAGTTCAGAGCCGGTCTGTCCTCTACGAGGATTAGGACCACAAGAAGAGAAAAATATTACAGGAAGGAGATTTTTTTTTTTTTTTTCAAGTTTTCATTTCGAGTTTTAAGTTGAAGTTTCGTGAATAAAATCAAAATTTCGTGGGAAAAAAAAGTCAATGTAAAAAACACAAAATTTTGTGAATAAAGTTGACGCTAAAAAGGCGAAATTTCGTGAATAAAGTAGAAATTTCATGAATAAACTCGACGCAAATAAATAGAAATTGGCGAGTGGACTGGATGGATGGTGGATTAGCCCAGTTACCCACAGTTAAAAGTAAACTGCCGTAAACAGGTGCATCCCACAAGGTTCACCCACCGTAATCAGGAAACTGGAGAAAACGGAAGATCTCCACCCAATTTGGGCGCAAAGCCTTTCAACGTTATTCTCGACATTTTTGGCTTACTTCACATTGACATTGATTGCAAAATTTCAATTTTATTCACCAAATTTCGTTGTTTTTTTTTTTTTGAGTCAACTTTTTTCTCGAAATGTTGACTTTAATCTCGAAATTTCAACTTTATTCTCAAATTGGAAACTGGAAAAAATTCCATCTTAATTTTTTTCTCTTCTTGTGGCCCTAATCCTCCTCCGTAGTCTTCTCTCTATCATCAGGCATCAAAACCAACTAGATGAGCAGGACAAAAAAAAAATCCATTGTAAACACCTAAATTCTGCAGCCTCTTTACAGAATCTGAATGCTTTGCAAGTCAAAGGACTAACTTGGCGTCGCTGTAGAGCTCTCCATCACTAGCAAAAGCCAGGTCCAGCGGGGGGTCCAGCGTCTGCATGGCAAAGGCCACCTTGCACACCTCCCTGATTAGACCACTGATGAGGACAAAGTCCACCTCGGGTGGGAATGAGATGCGCGGGTTCACGTTCATGGCACCGATCACATCCTGAGGAGGTGGAACACAGGATGTGCTCAGCGTTTCTTTCAGCAAAGAGACCCGACAATGCGTTAAGAGAAAGTAGTGTCACATACATTGACGCTGGCCTGGACGTCGTACAGATCCTGGTTCCGGACGATGTAGTCCACGGCTGCATCCTCCAGACTCTCTGGGCCGTAGTGAGACGGAGACAAGGTCTTTCTCACGCGCAGTTTGAATTGGCGGTAGGCCAGTTTTGCCGCTTGGAAGCATTCCTAAAGCAGAGTGCCATGAAATAGTCTGTCATACACCAGCTAGCCGGAGGAAATCCTGGCTGAATCAAGGAAACAACATCCTCTGAAGCAAATCCTACCATGACAGCGACGAAGATGATTCTCTGGACCATCTCCAGGTCAG
This sequence comes from Thamnaconus septentrionalis, assembly GCA_009823395.1. NCBI lineage: Eukaryota > Metazoa > Chordata > Actinopteri > Tetraodontiformes > Monacanthidae > Thamnaconus > Thamnaconus septentrionalis. The sequence continues at coordinate 4,632,894 of CM020508.1, read as the reverse complement.
TGATGTATCGTCTCAGAAGCGATTGGGCTTCCAGACGGACCACGGCGTACAGGTCGTTGAAGCGGGATATGAGGCGTGCGTGGCGGGAGGAGTTGGTGAACTGCGCTCTGGTGGGGGACTCGCCCCTCTTGGGGCTGGAGGAGCGGCTGAGCCTGGATATGGGACTGGATGAGCGGCTGAGCCTGGATATGGGACTGGATGAGCGGCTCCTGCCTAACCTGGGAGGGGAAAACGCTTATAAAGCATGGCAGGTTTTCCTGCCAGAAATTGCCAGCATGTGCAGCCTGAACAGAAATGGCATCTGGGCAGGGCATGCAGGCGTTTACCTCTGCTGCAGCATGGCCTTCTCCGTGCTCAGGTAGGTCATCTCCTCCCTCAGCAAGCAAACCTGTCGCTCGTAGTCGTCGATAGTGTCCAGCTTCCTCTTGTAACTGTCCAGCTGCTCGTGCGCTGATCGCAAACTGAAACACAATCAGTTTTGCGTCAACAAGAAAACAAGAAAACAGCATCATGGCAGCGTGACGGTGCATCACCCACTCTTCTCTCAGCTGCAAGATTTCATCTTCTGCAGAGTGCAGAGTGGTGACTGATTTGCTTTTGGTCTCATTCAGTTCCCTCTGAGCATCAGTCAACCTGTTCAGAAAAGGTTTGCATACATGTTGTCTCATCACATCATTGTCATCATTGCATGTCCAGGATTTTCTGAGTTAATCACATGTCGTTGCAGTCGTGAATCTGCTTCTCAGGCCTTAGAAGGCTCAGACTCACTCTGTTCTGACAGCTTCCAACTGCAGGCGAGTGGAGCACAGTTCACTGTCCAACTTGTGCATTTCGCTGTCATGGGAGACAGAGAGCTCCCTGATCCTTCTGTCTTTTTCTGCAGAATCCTGATGACAACAAAAACTGCTGCTCAATACGACTTCAACGCAACGTTGGAGCATAGTGTATTCTTTTTTTGTTTTATCGTTGAAGCACAGTAAGCAATGTCACCTGGATAAGCTGTAGACTGGTATCATCAGTGACAGAGGGCCTCGCCATTGAGAAGCAGGTTCCGAGCCAGGGCAGCAGGCGCATTTTGAGGGTGTCCACTCCGGCATAATGTCCCCCTGAGTGTGCGTCCAACAAGTGATTACAATCTGAACAACTTGTAGCTTCGTAAATGAAATCAAATACTACATACTGCAAACAACAAACATCCATTTACCTTCAGCAGCTGTAATGTTGAGGATGGAGAAGAGCTGGCCCTGGATCTTGGCAGTTAATTCAATAAGCTCACAGCATCGATTTAGATTCTGGTCACAGGAGATGACCTAGAGGATATGTTTGCCACATTTATTCAGTTAAAGCAGATGCATTTTGTGTAAAATCTTGTGCTCTCTACTGAATTTCTATTCCAAACAATTAGATTTTTTTGAAATAAAAAATAAAGGACCTCCAAATGAAAAGCAACCCCGTTTACAAAGAGCGAATTAGAGGAACTATACGTCAGCGGATTGTTTTGAAGGGGAGTATTTCGGAGTGCACTCTGCAACGGCTCTTTGATCTGGCATAGTTTTACCAGTCCACAGGTAATTTATTGTTTTTCGATGAAAACCAACAGGCGGTCTTGTTGGTCTTGCTAAAAGAAACGACTGCGTGAATCACGCTTTCATTGTTTTGAGCTTTTAAAATACCCTTTTATTGGTTTGACGTTCACTTCCGGTCCACCGGCTCAAACGCGGAGGTTTCAAGAAGGGAACTATCTAGAGTTGGTCTTTGTGCACAGTAACCATAGAGACGAGTGCCTCTATAGCCAAACTACAGTCGCACGTCTGAGGTCTGTTATTGCTTCACCGTAGTTTTCTGACACGTTTCAAATTATGAAAAGTCAAAAATCAGGCGTGACTGTCACATTAACATTTCTCGATAAAAAAAAAAAAAAGAAATAGTAAGGGAAGCTCACTGGTGAACAAAGCAACAAATGTATCAAACGCACCGACTAACTTACAGAAAGTTTTGCTCGACTTCAACTCAACGTAATTGTAGCCCAAACTAGTTCGTAATTTTTAAGAAAGAAACACAAGACCGAAATCATGTAACAGATAGCAAAGTTTGGCCGAGGCCACCAGTGAAGTGCCGTGGTCAGATTTAGGTCGCTCATCATTACTTATTCATCAACTTACATGGTATTCTCTGTGCCAGCTCTCGAGCTTGTCCTGCAACACCCTGAAAGAAGATGTGTTGGTGAGCCTCCTCAAAGTTTCCGCCATGTCCGCCCAACAGCAGTTTGCGTTGTAACGGCTTTGGGTGGACAATGACCGCAGGTGTTTCCCCCTCCGAGGGCGCTCCAGTGGAAATTCCTGTCGGGCAGCTGGCTGCTCGCTTTCTCTCCTCCCGCGACAGCGGTGCCAGGCAGCGCTTTAGTTGTGGTAACCAGAGCGACGATGGGAGAGGGTCCGACCCCTGGCCCACGCAGCTTCTATTCGATCGGAGAGTAAAATACTAAACCCACGGCTCGTTCTACCTGTCGCTCCTCTGCAGCTCGTGTCCTCATTGTAATCCAAACTGTCAGGCGACACCGGAGTAAAGTGGCTCAGTGACACGGGTATTGTGACGACGAGTCCGTGTGCGAGCGAGAAGAGCTGGATCAAATCCTATTATGATAACGCATTAGGCCGGATCGTTACAACAAGCGTTGCAAGTGCAGGGAATCTTTGTGACGATTGTAACGTTTGAAGAAAAGGAAAAATAAAAATTCAAATGCACATAGTTACCGGGTCTGATTGTAAATTGATAAATTGGAATCCAAAACTCGATCAAAATAGAACATTGCTGGTTTGGGGATTCTGCATTCTTTAATACATAACGTATTATTCCAAAACGATCAAAATATAGATAAAAGACAGTGAAACTGGGGGGCGTGGTCACATTATCATCGTCGACATTTCTCTACAAACAAAAACAATTTAGGCGACATGAACCCAAACCATATAAATGTTTTTGTTTTGTTTTTAACCACAAAAACTGCATTTCTTTTTATTTCATTTTATTCTTATTCTTATTTTTACATTAAACGTTTAGATTGCCATTAATTATAAAGTAGGATTCCAGTGTTGTGAGTGGTTTGGCAGGCTCCATATGGAAAACATGAATGGACTCTATTTTAGGATCCTGCTATCATTGGCCGGTTGCACTTGGAATGGACCATTTCTGCGTCAGGTATTCTTAGAGGAGGCGCCTGCAAACAATGAATACAACAGTGTCTATATTTTTGGTTAACGTTAAAACATTTTGTATTTCCGAATTCGACACGAAGACGTGGTCGAAATAATGATTTAGTTAATTATGACTCGCTAATCATTTTGGCTCCTCGACCGAAAGCCGTGGCACGGTCCAGGTCCCTCCGCCAGCTGGAGAGGGAGGGTCAACATGGCGTCGGAGCAGGTCCGTTATTGTCAACATTTGCTGCTAATTTTGCATTTTACGCCACTGTTTACTCGGACTTTTTGTCGATGGTCAAATAATAAACACGCCTCAACAGCCGAGCGTCTCAAATTGAGACGTTTTGCCATTTGCCGTTCGTCCTTCTATACCAACTCGGTGATAGACGCCGCCACTACGAGCCTGCGATGCGTTTTTCTTCTGCTCGTTTTGTGTCAAAACAGTCGTTTTACTTCAGGCTCGGAAGCTAGCGGCTGCGGCGTTCCTCCAGCGGCGATGTGTGCTTTTGCTGCGTTTAAAAACAACACTGCGCTGTGATAATGTGCCTGTGGAGTTTATTCCTGCTTGGCCGTGGTTTATTTATAGCTCTGAGCACAGACTGGCAGTCGCGGGGAATTTAACTGAGACGCATTCCAGTGCAGAGGGGCGCTGCATATGCAGCACGGACAGAAACGTGTCTGAATCTCGACGTATTTCTATGAACAAGACGGTGCGAGTTTTCTTGTTATGTATTCAGACGGTGAATCAAGCAGGGCCGCTTTTACACGTTGACGATAGGGTTGCCAGATTTGGGGTGACACCAAGATCCAAAGGCCAGAACTGATTTTCAGGAACTGGATTGTGCTGTTGCATGTATAAGTTGTTTACAGTTTAGCAGGTACTTATCCACCGATTTATGTAGGGTTTTTGTTTTGTTTTGTTTTGTTTTTTTTACATTCAGTGTTACTGATTATGGCTTCTACCAGTAGAGTTAATATTTTGAGTTCTGTGTCATATATATATATATGCACTTTACATGTGCTTTGTGATTCATTGTTGTTGTTTTTTAACTCATTTCGCTGTTATTCGCAAAAACCTAGTCTGACAGTGATCCCATCAACGTAAAAAAACAATCTAGTTGTCCTCAGATTTGTTGGACCTTTGCTGTTGTTGTGAAACAGAAACAAATGTTATCGTAAACCCCGAAAGATAAAGCACTGCAATTGCAAATGTGTATTCTAAACACCCTGTATTTGAATATTCATGGCCACTGCCTGTGTTGAGTTCCAACAAGGCTGTTATTCTCTGTTTTCTGTTACCTGCTGTTGTAATTGCTGGTTTATGTGTTTTTTTGGACCTGGTGACAGCAGTGTAAGCAACACATGTATCAGACAGTGGCTGAGTACAACTGACTATGTTGCTGCTGTGACAATTTAATTCCCTGTAAAGGATTAATAAAGTACATCTAATCTAATCTAATCTATTTGAAGAGAAATTGTTTTACTCCTGTCACTCTTCAATCTTGCTTTCCTTATTGTGCTCCCGGTGGCAAAGAGGGAACCTGTTACTAACGGACCTCTGACAACCCCCGCTGCCTTTCAGGAGAGTTCCAACGGGCCTGTGAAGAAGTCCATGCGAGAGAAGGCCATCGAAAGGCGCATCATCAACAAGGAGCACAACAGTAATTTCAAAGCCGGCTACGTGCCCATAGAGGAGGAGCGTCTTCACAAGACTGGGCTGAGGGGACGCAAGGGGAACATCGCCGTCTGCGTGGTCGTCCTGCTGTTCCTGCTCGCCTTAATCAACCTTATTGTGAGTCCGCGTCCTTTGTCCAGTCACGTCCCCCCTTCCGTCCTTCTGTCTTGTCTTCACATTGATTCAGAAACTCTGCCGTCCCTCAGATAACCCTGGTAATATGGACTGTGATCCGTATCGGTCCTAATGGCTGCGACAGTATGGAGTTCCATGAGAGCGGCCTGCTGCGCTTCAAGCAGAAGGCCGATATGGGAATCGTTCATCCGCTGCACAAAAGCACGGTCGGCGGGCGCAAAGACCAAGACTTGGTGCTTGTTGGAAACAATAATCCGGTGAGAAATACAAAATGAATTCATAAATACAGACACACAATAATTGGCATGAGCAAAAATGAGAAAATATAACTGCTTTTAAAACAGCATTTTTTTTTATTACTGATTACCGTGTAATTGAAACCAGCATTTGACCAATCGCTACGCTTGTGCACATTTTCATATATTTTTTTCACCCATATACTTGGTTTCAGGTCGTATTCCAACAAGGCACCACTAAGTTGAGCGTGGAGAAGGACAAGACCTCGGTGGTCAGCGACGTTGGCATTTCTTTCACCGACCCGCGCACACAGTCCACCTTCTTCAGCACAGACTTTGAAAACCACGAGTTCCACTTGCCCAAAGGAGTCAAAGTCCTCAGCGTCAAAAAGGCCTCCACGGAGCGGGTGCGTGTGCAAGACTCAACAGTCGCAACAGGAAATAACTGCTTTCTAGTGCAATGTCGGTGTGTCAGAAGCGATGTCGGCCACAACGCAGGCGTCTGTTTTTAAAGACGTGGAGATCAGAAGTGAACCTTTTGAACTGTGCGTTCTTTCAGATCACCAGCAGCGCAGCGTCCGACCTGAACATCAAAGGAGACGGCAAGGCCATCATCCGCGGGAATGAGGGCGTCAACATCATGGGCCGCACCGTGGAGTTCAAAATGGGCGGAGGCATTGAGCTCAGGGCTGTGAGTGCGCTGCGCCGAACAAAAGAGTTTTGTCTTCAGCGCAAGTTGCGCAAAACCGTTTGCCAACCCAGTTAATGAGCTATAAAAAATGTATTATAAGTCTGTTTTTCCTCGGCTCTGTGCAGGAGAACAGCATCATCCTCAACGGCTCGGTGATGTTCAACACCACACGTATCCCCAACTCGGCAGGGGACGTATACTTCAACGAGGGCCACGAGCGCTACAAGCTCTGCATGTGTGCGGACGGGACGCTGTTCAGGGTGCAGGTGAAATACCCCAACATGGGCTGCCAGACCTCAGACAACCCCTGTGGGAAAGTTCACTAGGACATTTGACTGGATCCAGTCCCGTGAGCTGCCAACAGTCCTGCACTGATGTTGAGATTACACATTTCAATATGTACAGTATTCTAAAGACAGAGGGTGTCTTAATTGTCAGTACAATTCATGTGGCGCCAAACGGCATTTCATAGTCTAAGCTAAAAGTCAGCAGCTTTGTGATCGCGATGACTCAAAGCTGCCTAAGCATTAAAAGTATTACTAATGTGCTGGTAGTGACTTCTTCTGTACCAGTACAGTAACAGAAAAAACGGTGCCTCATTTTGTTTGCTTGGAACAGTTCTGTTTTATTTTTGCTGTGGTCTTCATATATAGTATTAGCTGTGTTCCAACTAGCATAATTCGGTTACCATACTTTAATGCAGTATGCTAGTGTGGCACACTAAACTTGACCTGGGTTGTGTGCTCTTAAAAATTAGTGTTGCACTTGATTTTTTTTTTCATCTTCTTTTTTTAATACTGCATTTTAAGGTTCAGGATTAAGGATTGCTCTTTAATAAACATATATTTAACGCACTCCAACAGCGTAAATGTCAAATAAAAAAAGCGCTTTCTCGGTAAGAGTGCGCACTATCAAGTAAGTATTTAGCACGGAAGTATGTCATTTGGAACACACCATTTATTTTTTGAATTTCTAGTTTTGTGACAGCCTATGTAGGCTACATTACACTCATTACACAGGATACCTCCGTAGTTTACTGACAAAAATTCTGTGTTCCTCATTGTGATTCCCAAAATAGGATGTGTGCTGTCCTGTGTCACGTGTTATTGATCATGAACGCTTGGCCAAAGATATTGAGGCTTTTCTTTCTGAAGTGCTCAAGCTTCTTAGTTGCTCTGAAAGTTTGCCAACACCACCTACATGCCTGAAAGTGCATAACACTCAATGAATTTATATCCAACTGTGGTTTTGACTCACAAACCACGTTCAGTATTCGGAATTTAAAAATCTCTGTGGAGGGCTTGTGTGCGATTTTTACCTGCTGTTTATTGTCTCTGGCAGCTGTGTGTGGTATGAACATTGTTACATGGACTGACAAGGACATTTGTAATGATTTATGCAGTATTATCTTTGTGGGAGTGTAAAAAGAGTCTGCGCCTTGTCCAGCACGATGCACGGCACACGTGCACGACGACGTGCACATGCAAATGGTTTGTTAAAGGGACAGTTTCAACTACGTGTGTGTCTGTCAAGTTTTTGTTGCCTTTTGTTACAACAATGTAATACTGTGTTTAAAGAGAGCTAGAGTGTTGCACTAAGTGATTTCACAAATTAATTGAAGTCTCATTAAAATACTGTTTTCATGAATACCTGAAAGGTTCAAACTGACAGAAACATGGGCTGAAGCCAGGTCGAGTTCTTTGAATTTTGTGCAATATAATATAAACTTTTTTTTTTGCTCATTTTCCTGTCTTTTCTGTCTTGTGTTCATATCACAAAGCCTGTTGTGAGAATGTTTTCCATCAACTGAAAATAAATAAATAAATAAATCAGCCTTATTTCGAAACCTATCCAGCACTTCACTGCCGTTGCCATGTGAAACTTCTTATCGTCGGCTCCAGTCAATAAAGAATCATAAAAGGGCGTTGGGCCTTGTTTACAAAGTTATAGAATGTGCAGTCATCGAAGGGCATGGTCCTCCGTGTCGTAAAAAAGCCCACGTTTGTGGTTATCTGTCATACATAGAAGAGGAGAACCAGCTACAGTAAGACATTAACTCTTGGTGTAAATGATTGAGCGAAACACGAATATCCCAAGAATATCTCCAGACTGATCAGAATTTCAGGCAGTAAAGAAGGAGTCAGAAGTCTTGCTGTCCGCTTGGTGAACAGTGGCTAGTCAGGTGAGTGTGATGAAATTTAATGATTTCTCTTGTATGTTTTCTGTATAACATCACAATGCATGCTCAGTCAAAACAAATTGTTTGAGATTTAAGATTTTAGATTTTGAACCACTTAAATCACTCGTGCTTGAGTTTCTCTTGGAGAAAATCTGACTTGTCCTCCATGTTCAGTCCCCTCAGGACAGATTGCGATGGCAGCAGCACCGGGGTCCCTCCTGGCTGCCGTGCTGCTCCTCATCTCCTCGGGGCTCCACCGCTCCGCTCCTCAGCCGGCCTGTCCGGAGCGCTGTGACTGTCAGAGAGCGGCCCTGCTCAACTGCTCCTCCTCTGGCCTCTCGGCGGTGCCTCGGCCCATCCAGGATTCCATCAGCGAGCTCGACCTGTCCCGCAACCTCCTCGGCTCCGTGGCACTTCACCGTCCACACCGTAACCTCCGGGACGTCCGACTGGACAGCAACAACATCCAACGCTTGTCCCTGTGCATCGAGAGCGGCGGCAACGATGCCGGACCCCGACATCTACTGCGCTTTAAAGCTTGGAACAGGCGGGGATGTGTGTCCTGGGCTCCTGCCTTGAGGCTGCTGTCTGTCGAGAGGAACCAGCTCCATCAACTCCCAAAGGGTGAGTCAGGGCAACATGTTCATACACTCATACTGTGTCCGAAACACTGTCCCAGCATGTAATGAGCCACTGTATACAGTGAGCTTAGCAGAAGAAAATTTCACAGTCAAATGCTTTCCCAGTAAATATTCATCATTGTCTGCTCACATTGGTGAAAAACGTCTTTGGATTAATGAGGAGACCAAGTTGATTTCTGAAAAATCCTTAGAGATTTTACAAAACTTTGATATTCACAGATAGGAACAAATACCTGCTATATTGGTAATTCTGTTCTACCACAATACATCAGATTTTAACAGAGGGCCACCACCTCAAGTCAAACCTAACAAACTAACTAGTCACTGTCATCACTCCAAAAAGCTTACCAATTAAAAAAAAAAAAATATTTCTGTCAGCCAGTAGAAAAGCTCAATAAATTTGAAAGATAAATCACATTGCTCAGCATTATGACCTTTTTTGAAACTGAAACATGCTCTGTTGCTCTCTGTGATGTATCTGTGGGACTGATACACACTCAGTCACAGTGACTGCAAGCGTGTGTAGGTTTTTAATCAGAGTGGCCTGTTGTGGTTTACACAGCTATGGGAAACTGATGGAAGGAACACAGTCTGTAGAAATGAATAGAAAATACTAAGTGCCACATTTTCATTATTGTCAAAATGAAAATAATCAGACACAAAGAAGTACGATAAGAAAAAACATTATGACAGAGATATATTATTTACAGTCATACTTTAAATAGTATATGAGTCAAATAATGACTGATACACCCCACCCAGGCTTAACAGTTGGAGGAAATAAATCTCTGTTGTGTGGTGTGTATCCATGACAGATGTTCTGCCAAATCTATAAAAGAGTGATTAAAGTTGAGTAACAAATCTCAGCAGTAAAACAATTACTAAAAAAAAAAAATCCACCCATTTTTTGTTTTGTTTTCTTCCATCCGTTTGTTGTCACGTACAAAGGTCCTCACAAAGGACTTTGAGGATATTATGCATTATGCATCTGATAGCAAAACTGCACACTTAACACACCCTGACTTCCATTTGGATGGTCACAATTGTTACGTAAAAATTTACCAATTCAGCTTTCAGTTCAGTCTGGGGTCTTCTAATTTGGTCGTGTTGCCCAACTAAAGAAAAAAAAAACACCGGAAATGTTTGATTTTATTCACAATCCTAAGCAAAAAACAAAACACAACTTTATCTCTGGTACTTTGCTCCTCAGAAATGATTAAACCTGCAAAGATAATGATACTGTACGCCCTCAACTTTTATTGACATTCCAGCTGCTCAAAGGCAGATGTAAACATGAAGTACAACATGTTATTCCATGCCATTTTTTCTCCTTTTATGGACATAGAATAAAACAAAACATAACAGAATACATTTGTTGTAAAACAAAATATAACAAAGTATGGCATTCTCCCTGGCCCTTTACCTAATAGCAGCTATTGCTGACAGTAGTAGACGTCGTCGCTGTTTGGCATTCAGCTCACAGAATCTGGTTAGTGCTTTTAATGAGGCAGAGGCCCACAGAGGCTTACTTCAGCCCAGCACACTACGATTGGGCTGTTGGAGAAGGCAGCGACAGGAATGTAAAAATGAGTGCCGCAGAAGAAGAAAAAAAAAGAAAGAAAGAAAATCCCAATTACCTGTACTGGGAGTGCATCAGTGGAAAAAATGATCCAGGGAATTGCTTGTTTCATAATGAAAGTGTCAAGGTCCAGCCAGAGAGATGAGACACTTGGCCTGTTTATAAGGACCGTTCACCAAACATTGAAATCTCACCAATGTCCCACGACTATCCCTGTGTGGAAGGAGACTTAAGTGACATTTTGTGAAGGGAAATAATTCCACCCTGTGGACACCTGCTGGAGCCATCCACTCCAAAGAAAAATCTACATGTGGAAAAACATAACTTGTCATCATATGAGCAGAAGACATGTTGTTTGTTTTTAAATATATTGGAGTTCCTGGTGTCCGTCCTTTTAATCATAAATCTTAAAGTCCAGCAGTACTGGAAAGAAAATGACTGTACTGCCTACAAAAATCACTTTCTACCCATTTTTTGTGGTTCTTAAGTTCTACATACAGCACTTTCTGCTCTGTGATCCAGGTCTGGAAGCAAGCGAGTCACTGCAGGTTCTGCAGCTCTCCTTCAACAAGATCTCAACACTACAACCAGAGGACCTCAGCAGCCTTCGGCACCTCACTGAGCTTCACCTAGGGCACAACCTCATCTCAAGTCTTCATCCACAAATGTTCCAGAATTTAACGCAGCTACGGGTAACCATCCCTTATTTCTGAATCTGAAAATATTCATTCACCCGCACCCACACACACACACACACACACTGCGTATCAGTCACACCCAGAAAAATCCCCCAGCAATTTGAAAAAACACACAGTGTTTTATTTTTTTATTTTATTTCTGATATGTATGTCAACATCTACTGCCTGCTCATAATGTGTCCCCTTTAAAGGTCCTGGATCTGAGCTTCAACATGTTGACCAACCTCCATCCTTCGACATACCTCTCTCTGCGCAACATCGAGGTGGACGTTAGGCTGGATGGGAACAGGTGGCAGTGTGACTTTAGGATGTGCAGCGTGAAGAAGCGCATGGCGTACGACAGCAGCAGGGGCCTGCATGCCTGGAATGTGGTGTGCGCTACCCCATCCGCACTCTCGGGCAGAGACCTGCTGCAGCTGGATGACGATGAGCTTCAGTGTTTGGCTATAAACAGTCCACGGCTTCACCCACAAGATTTGACAGTTAGCAGAGGCTCTGAGATCCTGTTCTCTTGTTCAGCACAAGGTAACGATGCAAAGTATATCAACTCTATAGAAATTCAATATAGTTTGATGTAGTCTAACACTAATGCAGGAAAAAAAAAATGTTTTTGGAATACATGTGTAAATTTACATGACCCTGGTTATTCTCAGAAAAGAAAAAATGTTTTCATAACCTAGATAATGATGCTCAGGTGCCAAAATTATTTATTTGTAAAATCTAAAGTTAAGTACAACTCATCCAGATGTTTCACCTTCCATTTACATGCTAGAATTGGTCAACAAAGATAAGGGCCTGTACTTGCCTACATTTGTACAATATTATGAATTTAATCTTAGAATTCTTGTAATATGTAATTCGATCAATATTTCTTTAGCATGGAAGTAATACTTTGTGGCACTTAACTAAGTCTTCTGTTAAATTTTTGTGCAGATTCATTATCGTGGACATCAAGTGCTCAAGCATCTTCAAATCAACTCCAGTTCGGCCCACCAAATAGTGATGTGAAGGAAAGAGACACACAATTTTACACGTGCATGTATGAAGAGGATAAAGCTGACACTATTTTTAACCTTCAAATAAGGAAAGTAGAGGGGACCAAAAGAAAACCCAGAAGCTTACCAAGAAGCAGTGACCAAATCATTTCTCAAGACAACCCAAATGCAAGGAATCAATTAAGAAATACAGCTCAGAGTAATTTGGCTCTGGCTGTTTGCCTGTCTATTTTCATCACATTTCTGATAGCCTTTATCCTCGGAGTCTTGGCAAGACCTTGTATTGATGTGCTCTGGGGAAGAATGGCAACCAAAAAGAAACGCACAGAAACTATCACTGTCTCGACAGTAGAACAAAGGCAATATGACAATGAGGCTTTTTCTAGTGTTGAATATCCAGATGAAGTCTATGTCCATAGAGAAAGGAGGGTCACATTTAGTAAGATCGACAGGGAGACCAATAATGTGCCATACTATGATGCAGTAGCCCACAATCAAGATAACGATTCAGTATTTGAACATGGAGCAAATAAAACTGGGAAACACGGACAAAGAGTTGGGGATTCTGGAAGTGAAAGTAGCTCACAACAGAGTAGTCCAGCGGTTAAAAGTAACAATAGAAGAGGCCAACCAGGCACATCTAAAGTAGGAAGAAGCACGTCCTCATCCTCTGAATCTTCTCTATCTAGTCGTGAAGATCAGCCGGGACGGGTGGACAGTAAAAGGCCTTGGTCTCCTCAGATGGAAAAAGACACAATGCAGAAGGAAGCAAGGCTGAGAAGTATGAGTAGAGAGATACAGATGTCTCCTGAAGGCAAGGAAAATCACTGGTTTTCTTCTGAGCCCTTTGCAGATTGGTCCCCACATGGAAAAAACTTTGACCGAACAGATTCTGATCCGTACAAACAGGATGGAGAGCTATTTGAATTCAGCGATTCTTTTCGAAGCAACCCAAGGCCCAGCGTTGTTTTAGGTTCTTCTGATAATGCCATTAAACACAAGAGGGATGATACCTCCAGCTCTAGCTCATACGACAGTGAGGAAGAGCATATGGAATATACTGTGAACTATGTATCAGATGATGACAAGGAGAGAACAAGAGTGTCTACAAGCAGTGAAAGTGACATAGAAGGTTACACAAATCAAAGCATTAAAACCGGCAGGTCAGCAATACCATCAACTAATCTGGATGATACTACTAGTGATTCCAGTAGTGTGAGTGAAGTCAAAAAAAGAGGCCATATTGAAAACCAGAGCTCAACAGGAATGTACAAAACTGGACGTCCACTTTTGCAATCAAGTAGTGAAATAAGACTTCAAGAGACACAATGGCCCACACTGAATCTTGAAAAATCTAGACGAATCAAGAAGCGTCTAAATATCAAGGCACCATCTCCCTCCTCAGATTCTTCGTCCAGTAGTGACAGTGACAATGAAAGAGCACATAATGTCAAGACAGGAGCAACATATGCTCCACAACATCCAGTAATAGTACCTCAAAGGGGAAGTAAAAACCAACATACGCAGTGGCCTGCTATTGACCTTAACCATACTACACCTGTGAAGAGACGTTTGGATATCCGAGCTCAATCTCCATCCTCACGTTCATCATCTAGCAGCGACAGTGAAGATGAAATACCCAGGCATTCAGAAATGCAAAGCCCAAAGAAGGTGTATGCAGCTCAACTTCCACTTCCAGGATTGGAAACCAAAGGTCGGAATCTAGCAACACAATGGCCCACACTGAATCTTGAGAAATCCACACGCGTCAAGAGGCGTCTCAATATCAAGGCTTCATCTGTTTCCAAACACTCTTCATCTAGCAGTGATAGTGAGGATGAAGCAGGACATTATATGAAGATAAGTCATCACCAACAAACACAGTGGCCTGTTCTTGACCTTAACCATACTGCACCTGTGAAGAGACGTTTGGATATCCGAGCTCAATCTCCATCCTCACAGTCATCATCTAGCAGCGACAGTGAAGATGAAATACCCAGGTACGCAGAAATCCAAAGCCCAACGACGGTGTATGACACTCGACTTCCACTTCTAGGATCGGAAACCAAAGGTCGGAATCTAGCAACAGCATGGCCCACACTGAATCTTGAGAAATCCACACGTGTCAAGAGGCATCTAAATATCAAGGCTTCATCTGTTTCCAAACACTCTTCATCTAGCAGTGATAGTGAGGATGAAGCGACACATTATATGAAGATAAGTCATCACCAACAAACACAGTGGCCTGCTATTGACCTTAACCATACTACACCTGTGAAGAGACGTTTGGATATCCGAGCTCAATCTCCATCCTCCCAGTCATCATCTAGCAGCGACAGTGAAGATGAAATACCCAGGTACGCAGAAATCCAAAGCCCAACGACGGTGTATGACACTCGACTTCCACTTCTAGGATCGGAAACCAAAGGTCGGAATCTAGCAACACAATGGCCCATACTGAATCTTGAGAAATCCACACGTGTCAAAAGACGTCTGAATATCAAGGCACCATCTCATTCCTCAGATTCCTCGTCTAGTACTGACAGTGAAGATGAAACAACAAGCCGTACTTGGAAGCACAGCTCACAAATCAAGTCTCAATCAACATCTAGTAGTGACAGTGAGGAAGAAAACAAACAGGACCAAAGGCAAATATACTCACGAGGACATACACACATAGTCTCTCAAACAGTTATTCCTTATCCCAGAGGACAGTGGCCTCACCTCAATTTACAGAGAAACACGCGCATCAAGAGGCGTCTGGACATCAAGGCACCAGCTCCCACATCAGACTCATCATCTAGCAGCGACAGTGAAGATGAAATACCCAGGTGCACAGAAATCCAACGCCCAACGACGGTGTATGACACTCGACTTCCACTTCTAGGATCAGAAACCAAAGGTCGGAATCTAGCAACAGCATGGCCCATACTGAATCTTGAGAAATCCACACGTGTCAAGAGGCGTCTAAATATCAAGGCTTCATCTGTTTCCAAACACTCTTCATCTAGCAGTGATAGTGAGGATGAAGCGACACATTATATGAAGATAAGTCATCACCAACAAACACAGTGGCCTGCTATTGACCTTAACCATACTACACCTGTGAAGAGACGTTTGGATATCCGAGCTCAATCTCCATCCTCACAGTCATCATCTAGCAGCGACAGTGAAGATGAAATGCCCAGGTACGCAGAAATCCAAAGCCCAACGACGGTGTATGACACTCGACTTCCACTTCTAGGATCGGAAACCAAAGGTCGGAATCTAGCAACACAATGGCCCACACTGAATCTTGAGAAATCCACACGTGTCAAAAGACGTCTGAATATCAAGGCACCATCTCATTCCTCAGATTCCTCGTCATTCCTGACAGTGAAGATGAAACAACAATTCCTCACAGCTCACAAATCAAGTCTCAATCATCATCTAGTACTGACAGTGAAGATGAAAACAAACAGGACCAAAGGCAAATATACTCACGAGGACATACACACATAGTCTCTCAAACAGTTATTCCTTATCCCAGAGGACAGTGGCCTCACCTCAATTTACAGAGAAACACGCGCATCAAGAGGCGTCTGGACATCAAGGCACCAGCTCCCACATCAGACTCATCTTCTAGTAGTGACAGTGAAGATGAAAGACAAAGTCATAGCCAAGGCACACAGTGGCCCACACTGGATCTGTGGAAACCTACACGCCTCAAGAGGCGCCTTGACATCAAGGCAAATTGCCCTTCGTCAGATTCATCATCCAGCAGTGACAGTGACGGTGAAACACACAATTTCCGCAAACAGGAGCAAATGCACATTTTTGTGCCAAGTTATCCAGTTAAAGTACCTGCGCCAGAGAGAAGCTTTTCACAAACACAGAGTCCTGTGCCTAATCTTGGAAAATCTATAGATCTCAAAGCACCCTCTACTTCCTTAGATTCTTTGTCAAGCAGTGACAGTGAAAATGAAACAACAGGCCATGTGAGGAGGCAACATTCAGAGAAGCTGTACATTACAGGATTTCCAGTTTCAGGATCTATAAAACATAGTCCAGAGGCACAGTGGCCAACACTGGACCTTGAGAGAAGTACACGCCTCAAGAAGCGTCTGGATATTAAGGTATCATTACCTGACTCCACTTCATCATCTAGTAGTGAGAGTGAGGATGAATCAGCACAGTATATGAACAAACAGACACATAGGGAATCATACATACCAAGTCATTCAGTCAAAGTAACTCAAACTGTTAGTCCTTATCCACAAACGCAGTGGTCAGGTCTAGAACTTCCGCATCCTCCAAGCATCAAGAGACATCTGGATGTCAAAGCACCACCTCCTCCCTCAGACTCTTCATCCAGCAGTGACAGCGAGGATGAAACAAGCGGCTACAGAAGGAAACAGGGGCAAGTAGAGGCCTATGTGCCAAGTCACCCAATTATACTTCCTCAAACTGAAAGAATTGAAACACAAATTCAGAAACCTCTACCTAATCTTGGGCATATTAAACGCCTAAAGAGGCGTCTAGCTATCAAAGTAAGAACTGTATCATCCAGCTCAAGTTCTAGTAGTGACAATGAAAATGCAAAAACTGGAAAATGGTGGCCTTTTGTGGATCTTGGAAATATTAGTCGCGTCAAGAGGCGTTTGGATATAAAAGTACTTCCAGTGACACCTCCGTTACTATATCGTGTTCACAGTATGATTCAGACATTTGAGAACAAGAGGGAAGGGAGTGTCAAAATCAGTTCTAGTTCGTCATCAAGTAGCTCAGATGAAGAGGGGGAGTTAACCAAATCTCCGCAAACCCAAATAATTCACACCTCACGTCGTCCAATGATCAATACCACCAGAGACAAACCCACAAGCGTCAAAATCAACACAACACCAGAGATAAACCCAGAACTTGAGTCACGGTGGGCAACAATGAATCTCAGTGTCTCTCGCTTCAGGCAACGTCTTCAAAGTGGGCAAAACACAAATGAACCCCCCTCATCACCTCCCAGTAACATTGACAGAGAAACAGGGAGCATAACAAGAAGACAAAGGAGAACTGCAGTCCAAGGAACCATCCCAGCAGAATCAGTTTTAATTCCTGAAATTGAGGCGCGAAATGACAATTTCACAGTGAGACCACGTGTCACAAAGGAAACATCTTTGGTCACCAGAGCAAATACTATGAATGATACTGTGGATCACAGTCTGACTAACAGGAGCATTGGCACCCCGCGCATTGAGAACAACATCAATGTCAAGGCATCATCATCATCAAGTTCAAGTAGCTCCTCATCTTCTAGTAGTGGGAGTGAAAATGGGGGAACAAAATACAGGACCAAGCAAAGCAGAGATACATCACATACATTGAGAGGAAAGATGAATCTTCAATTATATATAAACGTTCAATTTTCAGTAGTTCATTACGATCGAATAATTCTCCTTCACCTATAAACGATCCTGAAACACATGCATGGTCTGAAATTGGAGGTCTTGAAGTTCAAAATATATCTCCCGTCCCTCAACCTTTTTCAAGCACGGCCTTTGATGATGTAGCGCAAAACAGAATCAAAGAGTCCAAAAGCACCACTTATGTGAATCTACCATCAGATATAAAGTGGACTGGGTTAAGTCGAGAGCTGTCCACGTCTTCTGTCCCCAGTCCTACGAGATACATAGATGTTGCATTATTGAGCCCTGAGCCGAAACTGTCGACCAAGCCAGAACTTTCCCCGTTTGACTACAGTGGTCCCAGTCATGACACAGAGATAGCAGCCAAGACACAAATGCCAACATACTTTACACATTCCACCAGTAATGTTTCCCCAGTTTCAAGCAAAGCTCCTCGCGAGTTTAACAACTTACCTGGTAACACTTATGACATTCCAAATGCTGACCCTGTGAACAGTGGCTCAAGGAAGGGCCTCAGTGCCATTAAAGCCATGTCATCTAATAGACGGGGATGGGAGCCTGAGGAACAAGATACAGATGTCTACCAATATCACACCCATTTTGAAGATGGAAGCTTTGATGTGGACGTTTCATCCCAGGACAAA
Source organism: Thamnaconus septentrionalis (assembly GCA_009823395.1). NCBI lineage: Eukaryota > Metazoa > Chordata > Actinopteri > Tetraodontiformes > Monacanthidae > Thamnaconus > Thamnaconus septentrionalis. The sequence goes on along the minus strand of CM020508.1, from coordinate 4,614,822 downwards.
CACCCACAAAGACAACCAAGCCTGATTTCAGCTCAAATAGCGGAGACAGACCACTCACACTTTACACATGGTATCCCCCCTTACAGAAGGCATGTCGTTGGACGTATGCAATCACAAGAGGTTCCGCCTCCAATTCCAACCACACCTCTACCAGATGAGGAGGAAATTGCAGGTTGGACATTTTCATATACTAAGAGGACACAAGAGCAAGGTGGCACCAAATCTCTCTCTGGACAGTCTGTAGACATAGAGGAGTTCGACCCTTTAAAGCCAACACAAAGCAGGGCAGCCTCTTTTAACACCCCAAACAATAATATCTCTTTAGTTTAACCACAAAGTCTCTGCATCCTTGACAGGGACAATACTAACCTGCCTTGTTTGATTTGTATTGTTGAATACTGAGGTGCAAAGTCTAATTTTACACTGTTTTCTAAAAATAAGTTGTAAATAATAAAACTTGTCGTATGGAAGTGCTAAAGAAAGAAGTATATGCATGTATTTGTCTTTAAATAATGTTTTGACATCTCTGTATCCAATTTGAAATCATGTTCTACTTTGACAGTCACTTTGAGATCAATACTCCACAACATTAAATTACTCATTTTCTCTTTTAAAAGCAATAAAAAACAATTATCTGAACATCTGAATGTCGTGCAATGCCTTTGATCATGCAAGAGGTCTATTAAATGATAAAGACAGGAAGTGTCACAGATAACTCAAAGGACTCCTGAAGAACCCAATTCTAAACCTTGTAAGTTAATAAACCCTTTTATTTATGTATATAGACATAGGTTATGGTGAAAACAAACATAGACACATAGTTTACATACATATATACAGTTGGAACATGGATGTTCATCCTCCTGCATTATCATGCAAATATACTAAAACACTGAAATCTACACATTTGGTTAGCAACCTGGCAACTACTTCAATCTTAAATTTTTAACTGATGGCTGAAGCACTGTAATGGCAAAGGGGAGGCTTCACACAGTTCGGCTGCACAAAGATTTCATCTTTGTACCAAACTACAATTTACAACAATGGTTGAAGCTAGCATCAGCTTTGCAGCACGTTTAAGGAGATGCATGATAAGATCAATGCAGGAGGGAACTCCTGTTCCACCGTGAGGTTACAGGTGTGTTCCAGGTCTTAATAGCCACAATCATGCTGCTCATCCGAGTAAAGACAGCATGATCGTGAATATCAAAATAGGCATTAAACACTTGCACAAATTTCTGTACAAAACATAAATGCATTTGGAAAAATGTTTTCAAAAAATCTCATCCATTCACAAAAGGCTCTGTTGGAGCATGCATGCAAATAATTCAGCATCACACCACGGCCAAAGACAAAAATTTATACATGTGTTACAAGAACATATACTAGGCAAAAAGAACAGCATAGCATCATCACATAGTTTTAAACTGTCAGTGTCCACATCCTATGGGTAGTACAAAGCAACGCCTTCGGAAAACCTACGTTCCTAGTCAAGGCTAAAGGACATTGTCCTGAGAGGGCCACTGGTCACCCACTGAAGTCATTAACACTGTCAGTGTTGGAAGAGATGCTACTGCTAAGAGGAGACCTGAAACTATCAGTGGACTGCGGACGATACAGATGCCACACACTGAGACAAAATAGACACCAACTAGCTCTATGTCAACTTATAATATAACCCAAACAGTCTGACTTCATTCTGAAATAATCCCTGCCCACTTAGTGTGTGTGTGCATGTACGTATGTATGTAAGTATGTGTATATGGATGTATGTGTGAGTTATGTGTGCGTGTGTTCTCACACGTGTATATACACACATTTAGGTTTGTTGGTGTAAGTGTGGGACAAACAAAGTGACTTCCATGTTTTGAGGCACAGTAATACTCTCACCTACACAACATAGATACATAAATTGGCCTTCAGACCAATAAATGCTGAAGTGGCTCGCCGCTGCACTGTCATAAGAGTTAAAAAGCAGCATTGCTGATTTGTGTGGTGTTCAGAGGTCTGAATCCTTTGCGGGGGAAAGCAACTGGTCAGTGTTGGCTGAGAGCAAGACGGCAAGAAAAGAAAAAAACAGAGAACTGAAAAGTGGAGGGTGGGCGGGGGAAACTCACTGGCACAAATTAATAGTAAACAACACAGGCACCAGATCCTAACCTAACTATTTGACACAGTGTGCTTCTTGAGGAACTCCTAACCGAAAGTATGACAGACGATAGTTAGTGCCACCAGTCCAGAAAAAAAACTTAAGTTCAAGTTCATTGCACAGATACATAATATTAACATGTGCCCAGGTCCAAGCGGCCCCGTTTAAGACTCCGATGCATGAATGGTCTGTTGGTTTTCACTGTGCTGAAGACAAAAGGGGTGAGGAGTGGCTCTCCGACGCAATACCGTTTCGCTTTGATCGTCCACACATGAGACCCAGGTTACCTTAACACAGACAGCAATATGACACGTCACAGTGAGAGAGAGAGCGCAACGCCACTGGCGACCGCTGCGTGCTGGCCCACTGTGCGACTCCGGTGGGGAACAGAACTCCACAGTGGCAGCCCTCTGCCTCCAATCTCCGGACAACGTGCAGCCAGGCTGCAACCCCAAGTGCCCCCACCCCTCGCCCACCCTCAGCCCCGATACCTCTCCTCTACGAGGAAGCACCCGCTGTCACGCTTCACTGGTTATCTTATTGTTGACTTATTGGTGGTTGATTCTCATAGTTGTTGCTGTAGTCACAGTTGTATTGTTTCTCCTCTTTGCTCTGTGCCTATGACATCTGTCTCTCCTTGTACCATTCCACAAACTCGTCCAACAAAACTGGCCCTGATGAAAGGACAAGACAACAAACAGCGGATAAGGCATGCGAAACAATAAACCGTGTCGACTGCCGTTGAACCCCGCATTAAAATGTGTTATTCGTGAACCGACTGCAATGGGACAGCGCTTCTCCGCCTTGGTTTACAGCTGGTGTTAACAAGAACCTCCTGTGTCAGCGCTAAAATATGATTGCTATCCACTCATGTTCCTTCCAGCTAAACCTAATAGCTTCAGATGTTACCCTGTCCCTGAATCTTCTTTGATTGTTGACCTTTAGCTTGTTCCAAGTCTGCTTTTTTTTTTGGTACTTGTTATTTTTATAGCAGCGATAAGCTGAGACGTTTCTAGGTAGACAGTGAGATTCATCTGGACACTTGTCAGACCAAATGGAAAGCAAACAAAAAATTATCTTCTGACGCCTCCTACATTCTTCATCGTGCGGCTTGATCTGCCACTTCTTGTTTATATGCCCACACAATTGTCAAATGTGGACTGGAGATAAATTTACACGTGCGCTTTTTATCATGCTGCACGTAAACTGTCCCCGATCGCCGTCTGAAGTGGTTTGGCAGATCTGATTGCAAACTGTGGTCATTGCCTAGGTGTAATTACATCTCTCATGCAGTCAAGTGGCATCTAATTGCAACTCAATTACAAGACGTTATTGTTGCACATTTTAATGCCAGGCGTACAAGGGGCCAAGGGCTGTTTTTGTCTCGTTTGTGTGTGGATGTCACGACTCACAGGCACCGTCCTCGTCGTAGTTGCTGAGGTCTAGGTTGATTGTCCTGCTGAACTCTAAAACATTGCACCACTGGTCTTTGTTGATGACTTTGTACTTGGATTGCTGAAAGACAGTAAAATGAAAGCTTCAATATGAAAAGCAGCTACCAGATTAGCAATTAGAAAAATCAAAATTCAACAACCTTAGAAAAAAGAGAAAATGTTGCCGAGGGAAGCTGTGCTCACCTCTAAAAACTGATTGAACACAGGAAACAAGGGCCACGTCTTTCCCAAGAGAAGTCCCAGCATGCACTTGGCAGTGTTTAGGTCCAGACTTCTCTGTTCCTTTTCCTGTCCAGTCAAAATATCCAGAACATTCATCAGACTCACTTTTTATACATTAAAACAGATTGGCATCTTTATTGCCAGCATCAGCCAGACACACACAAATCCTTAGACCCTAGTTTGTAGCTGCTAACAATGATTATCATTTCGGGTTAATCAGACCCCTGTTAGGATAAATTACAAATTCATTTAAAATAGTCAGTTGGAGAAGAAAACTAAAACCTGGCTTGCCCCAGGAGACTAAAAACAGATGCGACATAGATCTTTTTTTAATCTATACTTATGGGGATAGTTAATGGTGTAAAGCAGTTTCACTTGAGTCTGGGATGGATAATAAAGATGTGAAAATAATGCAATATGGGATTCTAATCATCAGTCCTTCTAAAAACAGATCTAAAGTATCTTTACTTAAAAAGTCTGCGCTGGACTCACCCGAGCAAAATCAAAGGCATATCTATATATGAGCTTAAAACTGGTGCTGTCATTCAGGACAGATCTCAGGTAGTCAAGTGAGTTCCTCAGCCTCTCGGTGGAGTCGCACCTGGCAACAGCAGAACAACTCTGTCTTAGACGCTCTCATTATCAGCTCTACAGAATAACAAGCGCAGCCTGGAAAGACGGGAGAAAACACGGCAGTCTTGAATAAGAGCGTGCAAAACAACAAACGGTAGACGAGGCACGTACTGCAGGGATCCCATCCCTCTCAGCCACTCCTGTCGAGTGAAGTATCCCATGCTCTGAGCGTCCAGCTTCCAGGCGAGAACGAGCATCACCACCTGTGCACAGACAGCCCTTTAAGTACACCAACTCTTTCTTGGATAAAATGTCTCAACTCTCATTTAAACAAACATTAAAAGTCCAGAGCAGCAATCGCATGCTACTACAACGTCATGATGACTTTGCTTGTCTTGTATATATATATATATATAAAAAAAGAGGTAAATAACAGAATTAAAATGATCACAAAAAGCTCCTTACATTCTCAGGTTCAACTCCAATGTCCTCACAGAACTTCTCCATGCCCTCAGGACCGACCACATCGTCACAGCCTAAGGAGACAAGAACAGCTCAGCCAAAATCCCCCAGGTCTAATCGTGGATGAGCCCTACTGTGGGACAGTCTATAGGTACGTGCAGGTAAAACACAAATTCACCTGCATATTCAAAGAACCACTCCAAGCACCGTTTACTGGAGAAGGTCTCCTCCTCACGGATCTGTGGCGTTTCGTGTTTTCTAAACATGCTGTGGATGAGACGCAAGGTTTAGTCACAAGCACGGCGGTGATTCTTAAAACAGTACAACTCGGTCAAAAGACCCTTGCTGTTACAGCTTTTAATATGGGAAATAAAGATTATCTGCACAATTTCCTAAAGCGACAGTAGCTGTGGTCCTCTGACTTAAGACTTTCAAAAGGGGTGTTGACCTGTCCTGGCGGCTTTTCTTTGCTGATAGGTCATCTCCAGCTGAGGGTCTCCTCTTTTTCCTGGGTGGCATGGCTCTTGAGCAACAAGCTAATGGTGTGAAAGGCAAGAACAAAGAAGGAGAGGACGGTTCATGAGTGAAACAGATCAGATGGATGATTTCTCTCACCTTGCGTTTCAGCACATAAACATTAGGAACAATGTGTGTGTCCGATCAGTGTTCAACGACAATGTTGCACTCACTGGCGGCTTCCATTCTCACCTGAGGGGTGGTTGTCCTGTCCAACGTCTTCTGTCAGGTTCTGCCAAGGAAAGATGAGGGGATGGGCAAAAAGATGAGACGGCTTACAGACAGGGAGATCTCACAAGTGTGAGACACAACTGCCAATATGCATTTACCAGCCTGTGCAAGGTGTGATGAATCTTATGGATGCTCGCCAGAGTAGTCAAGTGGGAATTCAGTTGAAAATCTGGTTTTAAAAAAAGACAGTGAGATTGTGGGTAAAATGAGGCACTCGCACCAAGACAGAAAAAACCTCACTAGCTCGTGTCGTGAGCATGCGTCTAAGTTTGGCACGGGTACGGAGAGACCAAAAAAGGTGACATCATGGCGCAAACGACCGACAATCCCGCTATTTCACAGCAGGGTACACAAGGTGTTCTATATCGAGCTGTAGTCGTTCCCGGTTATCTCTAAATGATCCGGTCACGTTTGGGAGATCGACAGAAAATACCCAACGGTTGAGGGAGTGACACGGGGCATTCCTCCAAAACGTCTATGCGTGCTGGTTTTGTTTAACTCACAGCCTGAATATCATCCGAAAGTTTCCGCTCAGAAGTGGACGTCAAACACCGACGCGTGTGACTGATCCGCAAAGGGCAAAATTGGACAGAAAACACACACACAACCGAGCTGGTAGCACTAGCTACATACCTAAAATAGCAGTGCAGACGCGCAACTTACACTGAGTTTACAAAGTATCAGGCGAGTTGTGCGCATGGGCGTTGTAGTTCATTTCCTTCAGAGGGGCCATGAAAGCCAACGGCGGCGAAGGGGAGACAAAACTACAATTCCCACGCCTTCGGCAAACAACTACTACTTTCAGATCCCTCTACCCCCCAACATTTACCCTAAGCGACTGACTGCATTTTTCATTGTCTATCAAATATCTCAACTTCACGAGATTGCCGATATACGGGCACTGCGCCGACGTTTTACGGCAGTACGTGAGAATGCCGCAAAGCCGGGCTGCGCTGCAGCACGAGGCAGTGAAAGATGTTTTACACAACTGCGTCACAATTTTCATTCTGTGCAATAGTCCACAGTTGGCCGGAAAAACTGACCTATTTAAAAGAGCACTGCTTTGATCCCGTACGTGAGTGAAACCACATTGTCAACGACAGTGAATATTAGAATGACAACGCGGTAATTACCATTGCTAACCGTATGCGTTTAACTAACGCTGGACGTTTTTTTTTTTTTTTAAACTAAACACAGCCGAGGATACAAAAAATTTACTTGTGATAATATGATATGCTACACGCGTGCAAAGACAAGTCCAAAACACACAAAAGTACATTAGCTAGTTTCCTTTGTTATCGCCCAAGACGCCACTAGCTGATACAAAGAGCCCAGCAAATATTACGGAATTAATTATTTTAAGTCGATCCCGAGAAGATCAGACTATTAGAATACAATGCAGCTGGTTGTTACTATGCTAAAAAGTCCAGTGCATCCCCAGAGGCCACTATTTGATGCAGAAAAGCCAATACAACGTTACTACTTACTTGCCGCATCAGAGTGCATTTTTATGAAACATACAACTGACTGTGGGAAGTCCGCAGACCGGCCAATAGGCGGGCCTTATCAGCGTAAGCCACGCCTTCGAGCGATGATTGAAACTGCGCTTGGCTAGTTTCCGCCTCTTCTCCATTTCGATTGGCTGTCTGCGCTGTCATGTTATTAGAATGAGGAAGTAGAAATAGGCCACTCCCCAATCAAATAGATCATTGGTCAGAAGTCCCAAACAGCCTACGCCTACTCAATGATTTATTGGTCTAATGGTTATTATACACACGCCAATCAGAAGAATTTCCTCGTGCACGTCGGAAACCAGCCCACGACGAAATTGGATTGGTCAGGTTGCCTTGTGTTGACCTTTCAGTGGAGGAGCAAAGTTTCCCTCACTGTCCGATAAATTTAGCCGTGTGGATATTGGCCGTGACATGCTGATCTGTGAATTTTACCTGGTGTCAATGCCATAAAATGGCTAACAGAAAAAAAAAGAAAAAAAAGGGATTGGGGGAGATTCGAATGTAGTAACTGAATTCAGCATCTCCGTGGACTTACGGGGTCACCACATAGAGGCTATTGAAAGTACTATTTATGTTTCATCATTTAATAGAAGACCTCCCAAAACATAATATAATATAATATAATATAATATAATATAATATAATATAATAATCAATTTTAATATTACCTGAAGTCATTGTTTGCACTGGTTGAAAAAAATGATGCAAAAAAATTAGACAAAAAATACTTTAAAGTAAAATCTTGCTCTTTGCATGTCTTTGATTGCTATTAATATAGAAGCTTCTGGTCACATTAAATGAAAGCTACTAAAGAAAATGCTCCTTTTTAGGTAAATACAAAATTTGTAACTCAACTTCAATTTACTGTGACACACCAACTACATACCTTTATCTGAGCTATTGTATGCAGAAAAAAACACTTCATGATGGCAACCAGATTTTGAAGAAAAATAAATATGTGAAATAAAGAGTAGGTCCTTGGAAAGACAAAAAGTGAGGAATTACATTCAGCAATTAATTAAAATTAAATCAGTTAAAAATGGCTTTGACTGCTCACAATAGCTGTGCCTTTCAGACTACTTGCTTTGCATTTCTTATCAATGGTTATTAAAGGCTTTTTGACATCTATGTGCCCTAGAACACAAGCTGTTCCAAACCTTTGACTCAAAGGACTGCGCTCCAAACAAAGTGGCTTATTTCTGCAAATGTCCTTGAAGCTGATAAACTAAAGCAATATGTTTTTCTGTACAGATTCCATTTAATTTTGATTTTGTTTCCCTACAAGTATTGAGAAAGTGACACAAAATATCCAAATATTCATTTAAAGTATTAAATGAACACCTTGTATATAACATATTACTTCCCCTGCAATTTAACAATGATGTTTTTTCCACATATCTGCACTTAATGTAAACGTGAGTAATGCTTAACCTCTACACACCCGCTTGAAGGTGTGTTGCACTCAAAGATTAGTGTACAGAGGTGAGCCTCCACCTCATTAGTCACGATGAGTTGCGTGCGGGTCATCGACAAAGGTAAGGCATTTTATTGATGCAATTGTATTTTCCAAAATCGTTGTTAACCCTTAGACGACTTGTATGATGGGGCAGAGCAAGGGACCACCTCCATATATATGTGGCCAATGACACCGTTGATGATGGGGCTGCAAGGGACCACCTCCAGATATATATATGTGGCCAATGATATATATATGATATATATATATATATATATATATATATATATATAATATATATATATATATATATATATATATATATATATATATATATATATATATATATATATATATATATATATATATATATATATATATATATATATATATAAATGCCTATACATATATATAAACTATATATATATATATATATATATATATATATATATATATATATATATATGGATATAAATATAAACTATATATATCAATTAGTATATATATATATACATATACAGATATATTATTTTGAAACGACCTTTACCGGACGAAGCGTGGCTTTTTTTTTACCCCAAGTGAGGCGGGGCCCAAAGAGGAGCGAGTAGTAGAGGGAAATAGATATCAGACGCACACCGAGACGAAGCATTTTACACTTAACTGACGTAGCTGCACTGTTCAGGTCAGGACGAGATAGCTGGAGGTTTGAGCAGCATGAGTTCTGAAACAGCCGAGCAGACCCCCGCGGTGCCCGCAAGTCCCGCAGGAGGGAAGAGGGAATGGAAGGTGAGACGCAGCTTTAACTCTATTTTAGATATGTCCATGTACATGTTGCGTCAGTTGGCAATTGTAGTCCAAACATCACACCGCCTCTTTTGTGCGTCCTAACAGTACGCCATTGGGGAACACCACATCCACAGAGAGGATCTGAGGAAGGTTTGGAAAGAATGCCAGGAGGAGAGCCTCTGGTACAGAGGTGGGACCTCGTCGATGAGCTACTTCTGAACAACTTTATTATTTTATGTCAGGCCTGCAACCTGAGGTTGGGAGCAGACTGGTTTTACGGCCACTTCCCAGGTGTACTGCGCACTCCTTTTGTATGGTAGGGATTAGTTGAGCAGGGCTCATTCGTCAACTTCTTCCCTCTCAACGGCGGTGTTTACATTTTGAGTTGAAATATAATCCCGAGGCCTCCCAAACCGCCCTCAGATGGTATGGAACCTAGTTAGAGATGGAAAAACAAAGCAAACTGTTGCCATTTCACAGCTCTGACCATGCTTTCAGTGTGTGTTATGTTATTCCTCGCTATTATTTCACTCCAAATTGACTCCACCGTGATTTTCAATTTTTCGACTGGACTTCCATAAGATGAAGATCGCTTTAAAAGCGGAAGTTATTCACTAAATTGTATTCAAATTTGAATGGTTTGGTTGTCTTTTATTCTATAATTATTTTTTTTTTTTTTTTTTTATCGTTCACCCCAGTGTGACTTTTACTCTGCCTCACGCATGTGGACTATCTTAGAAACGTCACAAAGGGCGTCTTTCATGAAAACGCGCCCTGCCTGCAGACTAATTGACTTGTGAGCAAATACACTTCCTGCTTAAGCCGGTTAAAACTGGTAAAAGCTATATCATATGTGTTCATAGGTGGTCCATAATCTGGACTTGCGGCGCCAGATAACGGGGGGATTTCCGGGGTGGGTCAAACTTGCTTTGTAGTTGCTACGACTGAAGTTTAATTTTAACCCCGTCGGAGCGGCGCAAAAACACGCGCAGCACCGAGAATATCGCGACCAGGGGGTTGAAAGGGGTCCGAACCCCCAAGTCGGATGGCTGTTGTTGAAAACGATCCATGTTTCATGTGTCAACACCTTGCTTTGTGTGCAATCTCTGTCCCAGTCCTCCCAGCTGCCCCGTGTATGGCACCGTCGTGCAGTTATGTAATCATGAAACGTAAACCATAGGCGTAAACTGTATGGTACTTCCTGGACGACACGCTTCCGCCGGCGTCAGCCTACACTTTTCAGTTTAATTCCGGTATTTAATAAAGTGGTCAAGGAGAGAAAACCGGGAAATATTTATTGTAAGATTTTAATTTAATATCCTTTCTGATGGTATGATATTTGTGTAATGTTGCAATGAACCTGACACACTTGCACCTTCTTTGAGTATTCTTTTGTTTCCTTTGTGTTTGCATTTCCTTAGTTTCCATGTATTGTCTTCATACATCATACAAATGTAAAAGATTTGATGATTAAAATATTTCAAACTTGTACCAGAAACATAGGCGTTATGTCACCATGTGCAATTGATTAATTATAAGGCTATGATGAAGTTCATACAACTAATGAGTTTTTTTTCCCCCTCTTAATTTCTGTTCAGCCCTTCCCTTGTCCCTGGGTAGCATGGCTCTCACCGGTGGTCTTATCTACAATGGTAGTGCACCCAGATTTTTACTAATAACACACACACGCACGCACACACACACACACACACACACACACACACACACACACACACACACACACACACACACACAAATGTTCAACAAGTGTCATTTAATACTGCTCCATTTAGTTTAAGTTGCAAGTTATTTCCATGCAGGTGTCTGGAAGTCGTCAAAACGCTTTGGACCATTTCCAAAACTAGCAGGTGTGTATCATGCTGAATGTAAGACGTGGGTTTTTCAGTTTCAACCTCTGTGGTGATCTCTTAGCAACCTCTTTTTCCGTCCTCTGATGTCTCATCAACAGTTGCTGGCATCCTCGGCTTTTTTGTGGGGAGAGCATCATACGCTCCAACGTGCCGAAGCAAGTTCAAGAAGCTCGGGCTTGAGGATGGATTTGGGCCGTGGGCAGGTGGACATCCCTTTGGGCCTAAGTCTGACCGTGGGCACAGGTGAGAAGGACATTAGAGTCGTGTCTGAAATGTGGGTTGATAATTTTGCAAGCAGTGTTTCATCAACTGGTGTTTGACAATTCACCCACATTTAAACAGATTTAGGTCACTAACAAATGTTATGAAAAAAATCCTGTCTGGGTGATTTTTTTTCTTTAGAAAAACAAAACAGGCTTTGTTGCAATAGGAATGCATTGCAGCTGTGTCTGAGGGATTCAGGGGGTTTTGGCTGGAGGCCGTGCATGAATTGCCTAAAGGTCGACACCTAGAAACATCCCAAGCAATGCAAAATATTGAAAAACAACAGTCTCAGAACAGGGTGTCTGCAAACAGTCCCAGTATAAATTCTTGAGTTCCAAATGACGATTGAAAGTGTGAATCTGCAACTAGGATTTTCTTTTTTACTTCTGCATGATACTGACCTGAGTGCTATCTCAACAGGTGTCACCATGTGTGTGAAGAATGCAAGAAGAAAAGTCAAACTGCGCCTGCAGAGGAAGTTAAAAGTTAAAAGGTACATTTAATTTATGTAATAACAGAATTTAAAATAAAGCTTTTGTTTCAATACCACTCGAGCTATTTCGATTAGTCAGCGTTCATTTGACTGAGACATACTGAAACAACCTCTCTGCTTTATGTGTCCTTTTTGTTTTTCAGCAACAGTGGCCGTTTTTCTGTTTCAGGAATGCAATGAAAATGGAAAAAACTTCAAATAAGCACCTAATCATAAGCAGCTATGCATATTGAATGAACAGCGAGGGGAAGCTTTCACCCACAGATCACAACGACACCAACGAATACATCGGCCTCAAACTTGTCTTATGACAATCCGCTGTGGCCAGTCCACTGATGTCATTTGATAATAGTTTTAGATATTGTATCAATACATAGTACATAACACATGTTTTAAAGCTTTTAAAAAATATATTTTGTATTGTCCATAAATGGTCAATGGGAGCAGACTACCTATTGTGGAAGAATTTACAGTGGCACCACTTACTTTGTTTTTCAAAACAAAATAACCATCTGTTAATCTTTTAGACCTTGTTCAGCTGAACAGCATTGTGTGTTGTTCTTTTGCTAAATTTGCTGTATTTGTGATTTTTGTGGGACCATAATACATCCAGTCAAAGTGTTGTTTGCCATGAGTGAATCATTTTAGTACAGTAGAGATTGAACAGAGGTCAGCAGATTGAAGTGTTTTTAAATTTCATTTTAAACTAATTTAACCTAGTTTATCTTGCTGTATGCTCATACTTACACAACTTCTTAAACTCCTCATACCACTGTACCACTGACCTTTTGCCAGAGATTTTAATCTGTTGCACTGAAAATACCTCACTGACACTAACCTCTGTATATTTTCTTTAATAAAGTAAAATAAATCAATTCCTGTTATTTGTATTATACGCACTTGTGAAGTTTTGACATCACATCACTTCTATGTGAGTGATGTGCAGTTTTTATATTTACACAACCTGGAAATCTAAAGTTTTTGTCCAAATTGGCTTTAATAGCTTTAATTATTGTAGTAGAAAATTTTGATTTATGTCATAACAGAAATAATTGACGAGTCAAATAAATAATGAGAAGAGCTGGGTTTGTAGATGTACATTTTCTTTTTATCATATCTGCAAATATATATTTATATATTTATAGCACACATCACTATGCGTGCATGCATGCCCTGCTCCTTCGTGACACTGTCGATACCGTATTGCGGCTTCAGCTTCCTGAAGACCTTGTAATGGACCCAGTATGCCGGCAGGGGGGGCAGGAGACCTATGTGAATGTCGCCTCCGAGACGTCATCCAATCAACAGGTCGTTTTCTTTTGATTGCCATGTATGTGGTGAAATAGAAAGCCGTACATTATATGGGCGTTTCCTGTTGTAGCCAATCGTCATAGAGAAGGCGGGACAAACATACCAGTGAAGATTCTGACAGTGAAGCTTTCCCATCACCGAAACAGACTGAGAAAAAAAAAAACGCCACTACGCAAATCGTTCCAATGGAGGAGGGCCAGGACGCTGAAGCTTGTTCGGTAAATGAAAAGAACGTCTGCAGCCTAGCCGCATAGCTTCAACTAACGGGAGAGGAAAGAAAAGTTGTAAGTAGTCTAAACGTTGCAAATGTTGCAGTAAATGAGAGCGCGACGGGCTGCTACCCTATGTAGCTAGCTTCGGCTTATGTTAAGTTCCGTAATTAACTTTGCCGTCTAGGTTTATGTTAGCTCCCTAACCGAGGCACCAAAATTGGCTACGGTAGCATGCTAAAGAAGGAGTTTGGCTGGCGTGCTAGGTCGAGTTTGTCACTCTGCGTTAGCTATCGTTCAATTGTGTTGGTACTTCTCTTACGTTTCCCTGTTGTCATTAGTTTTATCGCTACCTAGCTGCTAGCCGGGCTTTTTGGATTGCTACAATGCGAGAATGTTGCCTGCAGCCTCTAAGGTTAGTTGACAACTGCCTGGTTTGCTACATCAAGTTGTTGCGGCTGCTAGTTAGCCTTCTGCTATCTGTTACCACTTTATAGAATATAGTGTCACAACGGGCTAGTCGCTAACGAGGCTGCAAGGAAAGTTAACCTTACTGTTTTGCGACACATTTGTCGCGTAGGTAGTTATTTTTGGCTGTTTCTGACAAACGAAAAATGAACAAAAGTGGTGTTGGTAAGTTAACCTACATGTGTGGAGTCTTGGTATGCACCAAACTCTGTAGATCTGGCGTTGCAAAACCCAAGCGCAGTATTAATCTGGTTTATCAAACCGTGCCGGTCACGCTTGCTCTGTCTTAGTCACTGCGAGCTTCATGCTCTTTGACACTACAGTGAGAGAAACAGTCTGCTTTGCATCTAAAATTCCTTCGTGGACTTTATGCCCCTTGTTTGGAGTGCATCAGGCGCACAATGAAGCATTTGTTCATCTTCTGACTGAAGTGAAACAGTGTTACTCGCAGACAAATATGAATCTGGCCAGTCTGATACGTGCTTCGAGGTCGATATGACCAAAACATATGTTAGATGAAGTCCTACTGATGAATGACGTTGTCTTGCAACACTCAGTGGGTCACTTTGAAATTTTGACAGCCTTCCAAGTAATTGCAACATTGTTTTAAAAAGTTTAAGGTGCCCTTAATGCGGAAAGTAATGTATTTTTTTTTGCATGCCCATCATGGTTTGATTTTGCAGCAGTATACTATGCCAGATGGCTGCTGCAGTGGTACTACTATAAAGTGGTCCACCAGTCTTGCCGTTGATCCCTCTTCATCCCTGCCAGGATAAGCTTCTGATGGCATTGCAGATGTGTAGTATATTCTCTTGTACATGCTCAAACCAGAGGGAATCCCCTCTAGGTTGCTGATAGCTGTGTAGCTGTGGTTATCCGGGCCATAATTCCTGTGAATTAGTGCGTTTGGTTTAATCTGGGAAGACATAAATGGCACTGAATAGCATGTCAAGAGAAAAAAAACTGAGCTCTGCAAAAATGCCCCCCAGCGTGGCCCCTCACTAAGCTGCCCCCCTGCAAGGATTAATTGTTAACTCAGCGTTTTGGAGGTGGTGACTACAAAAACATTGTTACTACATAGTACAAACTGACAAAAAATATGTCCCCTTTTTCTGTTGTCGCGTAGTTTGTCTAAAGTTTAGGCTTTAAGGATTTGTGATATGTTCAATTTAAATTGCAGTGATTGGTTTGTATTTTGGTTTGGAGTGTCCTCTCGCCATGGTCCGACTGGCTAGCATGTATTTTCAACTGTTTTTTTTGTTTTCAGTTGATCACGCTCTTCTTTGGTTAATACTAATTTAATACTGCGTTGCAAATCTTTCCCATTTAAATGGGCCCGCAATAGATCTCATCAAGGGTCCCTATGGCTGTGTTGTGCTGTGAAGCTGATGTCCAGACTGATTTTGATTTTCTATGAGCTGAACCTTAATAAATAAATGAATAAAAATAGAAACTCGTGATTGTCTTGCCCTAAAACTGAGGTCTTAAGTCAGATGGCACTTGTTTAGCCAGTTGACCTACTGTTTAAACCAGACTGGCTATTTGGGTTCTGCAGTGTATTGTGTGTGTATTTGCACATGGATAAATTATTAACCACATATCTGAGGAATTGCACACTCATTTTTACCAACCCAAAAGGTTGTTGTGTTAAATTTTCCTATTCTCCTAATCGACCATCATATTATTTCCTTTTGGCCTTCTTAAGGCCTGTGGTGCTTTCTTGTCTCCCTCCTTCTGCAGCAGAGGTTTCAAAGAATCACATTCTGACTGTAACATAGATTAAAGCAAAAAAAAATTGACCAACAATTTTATATAAGCTGTGCATTCTTTTCATTGTTTAAATGAAGAAGATTTGGCATAATGTAGCTTACAACAAGGTCTTGCTAGAAATAACCTATAATTGGGACCTGCTGAGGAAGATTATCCTTGGCTTTGGGAGAGACGGTTTGGAGCATAATTGTTGTTTGGGTCTGCCTCGGCCAAAGAAACCACCCTGTTTTTGCCCCGACGACGGCCTCAGCAGAGTTACCAGCGTTTCTGTTCCAATCTGTTTTTGGTGGGTTTCTTTCTTTACATTTTGTTTATGTCACCCAGAGCGAAATAAGTTGATGAGAAAAATATATGTTGAATATGTAAAGTAGGTGTTTGTTTGGCCACTTCCCTTTCTGGTTGGAAGAAGCCTATAATGTCTCTGCTGGGGAAGTTGTGATTACGAGCAAGCCATGCCTCTCATTTAGTGTTGGAAAGGCAGTTATAGGCCGTTCACCCGCTGTCGTGTTCACCGTATCACTATTTCTGATTCTGAGCTCTTTCGGTACACATGTAGCGAACGCATTTGACTAGACACATTTGCACTTGTTTGCATTGTTTTTAAATTCGAAAGCTTGTGAATTTATCCAGACTAATTGCGCAGTGCAGAAGTTCATACGAGGTGAAAGGCTCAGGAGAACAGTGAAATGAGATGGGACACTGGCCCTCTCGAGCTCATCATCTATTTCCTGGATGAGGTATCACCCTTCTATTTGCAGCATCCTTGTTGTGTGCGGGAAATTGAAGGGTGTTGTCGAATGAAGTCAAGTTAGTATTGATGAGATCACTGACCTTTGACCCCTCTTGCACTGTGAATTAACAACAAAATGTGCAGTGCATAAACTCCTCAATCCTTTTTTTTAAATATGAGAGCATGGCTTAAACATTCAGGATGTACACACGCTGTGGCTTCACTTTTTTTTTTTCTTTCCGCGGTCACACTTTTTCATCTTGTGGAGTCGCTGTGTCGGCACAGGAAGTCAGACGTATTATTCATGGGTCTGTCTACGTGAGAAGTGAATGATTGCATCTTTTTCTAGTTTTGGGTGTGATAAAGTCCTGTGTGATGTCCTTTGGCTTTGACTTTTAGGCTATCAAGGGTTTTGTTTTGACTCCATATCTATGCTGACCCGTTCACACCATCTGGCTTCTCACACGCTCACTGCTTGCTGGCTGCTGTGTGACTCAAAAGCTCGTCCTTCCTTCCTTCCTTCCTTCACTGGACTGCACTTTGATAATTTTCAAAAGTTTCTATCTTTTTTTTTCTTCTTTCATCTGTCTGGTTTCACTGGTTATTTTTCACGCTACATTGTTACTATCCCTGGCAACGTGACAGACAATAACATATGACTGCATATTCAATTTAGCATCTGTGAAAGAATTCTCGTTTAAGCCACTATGATGACAGAGCGGGAGAAAAGTACAGTTTCGGATGCTTTTGTTGCTTATGTAACTGCCTCTTGGATGTCGTGTGTAATCTTCAGAGTATTACTCTGCTCAGGAGAAGGTTTTAATCCCGTCCCAGCACAGGATAAATCAGGCTGGAGTCAACAATAGAATGACCGATCAATTTGCCTCGACCTAGACTGCTCAACAACAGTTTTGTTTTTTTTAAACCACCGAGATGTATTATTGGTACAATACAGGATGTTGTCTGTGACTCAGGAAGTTGTTGTTTTAAGTAGGTCAAGCAATTACAAAAGGTGACAATGGGTACTGAAAAATAGTTCAACTGGTCGTTAAAGCTGTTCTCAATCGGTTTGCAATTTTGGTTTAAGGTCAATGGTGTTTGTGTTCTCTGTTTCAGATTTTTAAGAAGTGAACTTCTGGACCGGTCTCTGCGTGTGCAGCCACTGCTCTATGGCCTTAAGGTAGGTCACATGGATTTATGGGTAGTGCACCGTTGTGACGCAGCTTAGGTTTTTACAAAAAACAGTGAACAGTTGTTCAAATGAAATAAATGTAACGTAGTAGTGGAACAAAACGGCAGAATGTTTTTCTTTCTCTGGCATTCTGTCTGAACGCCAGCCACTATATTTGCCATTCTGCTTTCAAAAGATTCAGTTTTCATTACTTGCTGACACTCAATGTCTATATAAAAGTTATAAATGCAAACAGTGTTGGGCCTTCAGTGTTTTCTTCATGCAACTTTCTGCTTTTCTGCTTTTTGGGAACTATGCGCATCACAGACAGAGAATCGGTCAAAGCAGAAAAGAGGGCCTTTTTAATGTAGTCTGGTCAGGCCACATTCTCACATTCTTCAGTAGTGACAATGAGGGTTTTTATTATGGGCTGCTGCACAGCTGTCAGTCAGGACTTGGCTCAACCAGCTTGGTGTCTTTGTTTTACTCTGAGCAACCGTCGCTTTCGAGGGGCAGGTGATATGATCGTAAAATTTCCTTGACCTTTTTTCTTTCTTCTTATGTTTTTTACAGTGACGGTATTATATCAAAGTGTTTTAGAAATAACAAAGATATAGTGACGCTACCACTACTACTGCTACCACTACTACTACTAATAATAATAATAAATGAGAAAAATTGTATCCATTTTAATTTTTTTAGTCTGCAGAATTGCCCCAGTGTCATAGTCCCTTGTTGTCCAGTGCTGCTTTTCACAACAGCTGAAATATTTGTAGGTATAAGTGGTTTCTTGTGAATTGCCAAAAAAACAAACAAAACAAAACTGTTGTTTAATTTTTTTAGTCAAAGATAATGATCCTCTCAATATTGTATAAGCTGCAAGTTTAGAGATCAGACAGTAGGGAGGAAACTAGGGAGTAAATTGGATTTTTCTATGGTCACTCAGCATATTCTTCCCATAAGGATGTTGCGAGCTGCCACATACACTCAAACAATGTCATCATTTTACAGCTTTATTGCCTGGAGTTCCGCCTGTGGGACTTGCTCAGCACAGCAAATGTATAGGCTGTTTGGTGCAATTATGACTTGCACCATCAGATGGCAGTACAGCATTGTTTTGATATTTTGCCATTGCCTCACAAGGACCTCAAACTTTTTTGTCCTGATGGCAAAATGTTTGGTCTTGCTGTTTTGATACATTCATGGAGAGAAGCCCTACCCCCCACCCCCTCCCCGCTACTCTCCCCTAATACACCCATAAACAACAACAACAACAACAACAACAACAACAACAACCACCACCACCACCACCAGCCCAGCACCTTACCCTGTTGTCTGGGCCCCAGCCCAACAGTCTTCCTGTTTTCTCCTGCTTGAAAGCAGAACAAGGCAGAGGCGGGTGGGACCCAGATTGGCATTGGAACGTTGCACATTGTTCCCAGAGCTTCCTCTTCCACATTCCTGGGCTGATTGGGATCTGGGCCTCCTGTGCAGGAGTATTGTTCTAACTCAGCAGCACCAGGGACCTGGCCTCAGCTAACCACAGCTGCCTCCACTGACCATTGTGGTGCCGAGGCCGGGTGATGGCTATCTTTGCCTCATCAGTCATCCTTCTCGCATTCGCTCTGACTCATTTAGTGATTCTTAACTGGGATGTGCTGCCTCAGCCTTTCTGAATCTTTGCTCAGGCCACAGTCTTGCATAATCCCAGCCAATGTTCGTCTTTACTGCCTTGCTTGAGCGAGATTAAGAAGATGGCATTTGAAGTTGAACCGTCACAAATTTGTTTCAAGTGATTTGCAACATGAGTTTTGAGGCTGAATAATGATCCTTGAAGCCCACCAGAATTGGTCCTTTTCAACATTTTAATGCCACTGACTGTATCAATAGCTGGAGTTGTGCTCGATGGTTTGCCATCTGCACGCTTGCTCAATGTTGGTCTTTCTGCCTGTTATCCCATAGGAGTCAGATCTTCTGGCCAGGCTGATTCTGACACTGTTTACTTTGCATGTTGTGATGGATAGCCAGAGTGAATGACCTATTTACACTCTCAGAAAGATCTTACTTGAACCAAAAGCCATATTGCTGCTGAAAAGTAGACTTTTGTGTCGTCCAATTGAGCTTCTTGGATAGAATTACGATTTTTAAATTGGCCGGAAGTGTAACTTTCTGTATAAACCTCTTGTTTTCTTTGATTTGTTGTTGTTCTGTCCTGGAGTGACCCTCATAGAGGAGAGTAACATTTAGTGCTGACTTTGAAACACAATGCCATTAAAAAAAGGCCATAAACTGAAATTGCAATGGCTGATGTTGTACTACCACAATTTTGAGAAATCCTTTCAACCTTATTGCAGGTCTCATGTTACATCAACATTTTCAGAGCTTTATTTTTCATCCTGGATTCCATTGGAACAGCCCTGCATGATTAATTGTTCAAAAACACCTGTTTTCAGTTTCCAGCTTTCTGCTGACCTGAGAGAAGTATCTTCAAGTATCTGTGCTTATTTGCTTCTTATGTGACATCACAAATATTTAAAATAATGTTGTTTTCAAATGCTTTCTGAAATATATTGTTATATCTGGACGGATGGGCTATAAACATTTATTATTGCTGTGAAATATTGGTAAATAAAATTTTCCATAAAAAGTGACCTTTGATATTCGCTCACCTCTCACTAAGAGATCAGGATTTTTTTATGGCTTATTACAGGCGTTAGTGGTGGTGCGGGTTTGTCGAGTGTAAATTTAACCTTCATTTTGTTTGGCAGATCGTCATCACTCTACTTCACTTTAAAATATCTCTGCCCAGTTGAGCTGCAAGGAAACCTAGACGGCGGCGTCTATATAATGAAGTAGTTGACAAGCACGCAAACATTTGTGTTGATGCACAAATAGCAACAACAAACTGCATTTGTGACAAAGATAAGGGCTATCAGTAAGTGCAGATGGGCAAGTGCAGCCACTCTCTACGGCTCTTTCCCTCTTGGTGTCTGTCAATCTTCTTCTCTCCCGTTTCGTCCCTGCCACTGGCGAGCAACCCGGACCAGCAGGGTGTGGCCTGTGTTTCCTCTGTTGTGATTGGATGTCGGCCCATGCTTGCGTTATCTCCTGTGGAACATGTTCTAGTTCCACCCCAGATAGTGCCTGGCAGTCCATCGTAGCCCCGCCCACTCACAATTACATCATGACCCATGAACAGTGCCATGCCTGTTTGCTCACTCCGTTCGGTGTGATCAGACAGGTAACGTTGCCGCGTACGACGTTTCTCGCTCAGTGGCGCGGTATCTGGTTCCGCTGAACCACTTCTTCACTACCAGTCAGTCCGGATCATCAACTTTGGAAAGGCTAACCGCTGTTGTCTTTTTCTACCTTGCTAAAAGGCCACGCGTAGTGGCCCTGAGCTTGCGGGAACATGTAGCTGCTACACGTAGACATCGGCTGTAGCAAGGGACCGCGCACTGCGTCTTCTGCTCTAAATGGGATGAGGAAGAAAAGTTCTACGCGTGGGAGAAAGGCAAGCCGTATGCCAATGGAATGCGCTCCAGAGTAAAGAACCGAAAGGGTGGAACATGGAGTTTCTGAGGAGCTTGGTTCCGGCTGTCATCTCAGGGGAGGGTTCCGCTGAACAGTTCGGAGCACTTCCCAGGGAGACGGGACCGCGGCTCATTAGCATAAAACGCCTGGGCTTTCTGGCCATGGGGCAGACCGTTGACGAGGATCCACTAGATTGTGTGGCAGCGGTAGATCCTGGATTGAGATCATCCAGGTCTGCACGTAGAAACCAATCACCTCAAAAAGGTACAGCGAAACTGAATCACTCTGTTTATGGCTTTACTAACCTGTTTGGTTTTTTTTTTTTACCGTCTCAGCACATTATCTAGGTCAGTTCATTGGTGATTATCTGTCCAGTTCCGCTTTCCAATGATACTGTCAAGTTGGAGCCATGATTTTGATCTTGTAGAGGTAGAGTCATAATTGGCCGCAATGACCTGTTGATTGACAAACATCAGTTTGGCTCCAGCTGGTTGAGCTGAGGTCGGGGGTCAGCTGGACCTGCTGATGATCTCAAGTGTTGAGGTGCATATTTGATTATAAAGGTCTAAGTTTGACTATGGTGAAGTACTACAAGGGGGCAGCTGGGTAGCAGTTCATTTGCATTAATTATTTTGTACAGCTGTCCCTTGAACTGTTCTTTTCTCATCATAAATAAATTACCACAGGTAATATTTGTTTGTTGTTGTTGTTTTTTGTTGCAAAAGTCATGGGTTCATGTTGCCGTCTTATGTGTTAAGGGCAACACGAAGCAAAGGGATAGTAATTACTCTATTGCTGAGTACGGTCCCTGATCATTAGCCATCGTGTTCATCGTGTTAGTATTATTTTTCACAGCTTCATTAAAACTCTGTCTCTCTGTGGTTCTTGTTGGCTTTCTTTACACAGCTACTGGTTCTTTAAAGGATCCAGACCAATCACTGTGTGACTCAAGTCTTGCTGCGTAATCACATAGTTTGCTGCAGCATAAAGCAGCTTCTTGGTACTGACCAGTCTGTCATCATACCACAAACTAACTCTTGATCCTGTTTCTGTTGTAAAAGGTTAGGTTTAAAGTTCAGTGCAAGTGTAAATCTTCAGCATCAGATTAAGGTCTTGATTCTGACCATTTATACCTGAATAGTATTTTGTTTTTTTGTTTTTTTGCATTAGGAGTGGTATGGTTGCTTATGCGACTGTTTCTAGGATTGGCTTGCTTGCAGTGCCTCCTGTCTGAGCATGCTCACTCCCACTTTGCTCCTGACTAAACTAACTCGCAATGAATTCCAACAAGGCTGACTTTCATACTCAGACAACAACTGCGACAAACATATTTGTAGACTGAACTGTTTCCCTTTTTCTTTTTTCCAACTAGGAAACTTCCGACACCTTAAAAAAGTCTCCTTTTTTCAACATGCTGGTGGTGGCAGGGTTCTCGATGGTGAGTTATGTAAGAAGTGGTGTGATCTCAGTTTGTTGAAGCACACAGAAGTAGTAGTTGGGAGTTCATACCTCGGGATTATTTGCCTTTGGTGTAAATCAGCGTTGAGCACCACACCCATGTTGCAGAGCGTGTGTAGCCTGAAGTTGGCTTTTGAGGTGGTGCTGCTCTTGTATAAATAAAAAAAGCTTCTTTTTTTCTGAGACGGTGACATCATCCCGTCGCTGACTGTACAGCTGAGAGCTTGGGATGGTGTGTGTGGTCAGCGGGTGCAACATGCTGATGTGATCTGGTAATGTTTTGAGTGTGTGACTAAACACGAAATGTCTTAAGAGCCTGGACAAATTTCCTCATTGAATTTCTGAAATGGTTGTCAGCCAGTTGTATTGAATGGCAGGGCTCAGTGCCCACTCTGCATGTAGCAGCAAACCTACAATGCATTATTGTTAGGTGAGCCACTCGCAGGTAGCAGGTTGGAATACGTGCCTTGAGCAATGCATTGATTGGCCTTTTTGAACCTTATAAGGTGGGTTTTAATTTACATTCTTGTCATGTTCTGCTTTGTATTTCTATTTGAAACCCAGTGCTTCTGACTTTTACATGACTCATTACCAATGTTGATTGAGCCAGTTTGATGGGACGCACTCTCCCATACCACTGTGATGGACCTAAATGGCACATCCTCTGCAGCCCAGGCATCAGCGTGGAGGTCAAGGATTGAATTACAGCTCCCATCGATTATTGTTCCCACCACTGTCCTTCAGAGAGGCCAGGACAGGAAATGCATCCTCCACCCTGTGGGCTTCTGGGAGGAACAGCTCCCCTACTCCGTCAGCAGGGCGACTTGCTTGCTGCCAATCACTGCTGCCTGTTTGTGACCAGAGCTAAGATGACTTCTCTTGGTTGTGAATTTATTTGAGATTATTAAATCAGCAGGATCTCCTTTCCAGGAAGTCCATTATAATGGTGATTATTCTCAGCTCCTGTCAGCCGTGTGGATCACTCACTACCTTTTAGGTGTCATATTGCCAGTAATGCTTTTTGCGTTCCATAAAGATGAAATCTTGTTTACACAAAACAATGCTTGTAGGGTGTTTGTAGGGTTGCTGTTGTGCTTATGCAGCTCTGGACTTTGATTGTCCTTTAAACACGCTGCATAAACTGTCGGCTTTTGACAAATATTTCTGTATATCCAGATCTGTCCAGAAGGCCCAGCTTTAAATTTTGCATGTTAGTAGATAAACATGTCTGACACTTTCTGCATTAGCTTTTGCTATTCTCACTCTTGCTCAGGAGTTTTGCTGCTCAGCCTTGAACTATATTTACATTCTTTTGGAAAGACTCCAAGATTTTTCTCAAGAGATGCAACAGCAAAACATTTCTTCAACGGAATTTCAACGTAAATGTCCCCCGTCTTATTTTCAGAGTTCACATTGTTTGGTTCCTACCAATTGAAAGCTGGAATGTCTCTGACTTCCCCCTCCTCTGACCTTTGTTTTTGTTTTGACTGATTGCTTTGCAGCAGCAGAAATTAAATACTGTGTTTTTTTAGAGGGTACATTGACAATATTTTTCAGATGAATATGAATATGATATTGGCCTTCTTGTGTAACTTGGAAAGACTTCTCTAAAACGTGAATGGCTCCCTTTATGCAAGACCAATTTTAAATGAAATATGAAAAAGCTTGAGGATTTTCTGATCAGATGAGCACAATTTTATTTCCATGTCTCATCCTCATCCAGGATGGCATCAAATTAAACCAAGCCCCGTGTTATTGCTGCAACTGTGCAATGGAAAGAATCTGCGGCCACTTATTACAAAGCAGACTTTCACATTGGAAGCCCGCGTCAGGGTAGCGCCAGCCAGGCTTCTACAAAGCATCTGCTTGTGTTTGTTTGCAATGAGCTCTGCCTCATTTTGCATAACTTGTGTAGTGGAGGACATGTGACAGAGGGAGAGACTGAGGGCGAGCGAGGGATGAACACAAAACTAAAAGAAGACAAAGAATGTTTGTCCACCCTCCCTCCCCCCTCCCTCCCCCAACCAGTGCTGTTCCCATCAGAATATTTTGGTAACAATCTAAATCCTGTGCTTGACTACAAATTACTTGAAGTCATGCGGATCTTGTTTAAAGTCTCTTTGCGGCTCCCTGCGAGAGCAGCAAGCGCCGCCATCAAGACACCCACAGTAATACAGCGCCCAGGTCTGTTTATATTCCGTGCGCTAATATGCCCAGTGGCTTCTGGACAAAGCAGTGATGTAATGCCTTTGACTCCACAGGGTGTGAACAGTTAGCTTGGCAAATGGATTGGCTGTGATTTCTGTCAATATCGGTACTTACAATAGAAACAAGTCAATGTCCGCGACCCCAAGCATTAGTTGGTCATGGATGTGGTAACGGTGTCACTAATAGACTTTATAGGGCGGTGCCGTTGGTTTATTGTTACAATATTTAAAAAAAAAACGGATGGAGGAGGAGAACATGTTGTAATTGTGATGGAGAGCGGTTTGCATGGGCAGGACAATTTGTTTGTTTGTGGCTTGTGTTCACTGAAAGCCTCCCGTTCGCTCCCATACCCTACGTTCCTCTCCCTCCTACTGCAGTCAGGGATGACGCATCAGTCTTGCTCCGGAGCTCACAGGAAGTGTCTCTCGATAGGCCAGCGGAGAGGCAGCACACATTAGCGGCTCCGGCGTGCATATGCATCGCTGAACAACGGCCAGGGAACACTCGCAGCATTTTGATGACATCACCCCACCACTCTGCTCCCGCCCTCCCTCTCTGTTTGCTGTTGAAACAGGCACGCTCTCTCACTAGGAGCGAAAAGAGGCAGGCATCAGTGAGAGAACAAGGGCTGGCTCGGAAAGAGGAGGGGCTGCTTGTAAGCGAATGAACAGAGAGAGAGAGAGAGAGAGAGAGAGAGACTCTTCGTTGGGAGGCGGAGGGCGGCTGACGGTGCTCGTGGGCTTGGACCGCACGCACACACACACACACACAGGAAAGAGAGCAGGACTCGGAATATTGCTACGTGTTGTCAGGACTTCTGTTCTGTCTGCTGGATTTAAAGTTCACACGCAGTTTTCTTTCTCTCTCCCCGCCGCCGCCGCCGTTTTCTGGATTCTTCCCTTGTGAAAATGGGGACGAGGGACTTTGTGGAATGGCAAGTGGGCAGTAGCCGCTGGGGTTGAAAGCCTCGCTAACTAGCCGGGCTAAAGCTCTTCTCCCCTCCAAGCAGTTTTACTCCTCGGCGTTTAGGTTGGCGGAGGAGACCGACTGGTAGGACTTTCTGTAGCTGTTCTCCGCAGCAGCTCGCACCGTTGTCCAGGATGATGTCTTTAATAAGTGCCTGCGGAGGGTAATATTCACCTCTGGGTCGAGAGCGGCAAATGTGAGAAGTCCGTGCACCTTTTTTAGAGTGGAATACATGGGCATTTGGAATGATTGCAAAGGAGCAGAGTGAAGATTTCTACCCCGTGGTGAAGCCCAACTTTTGAGAAGCGCCATGCTGAGCCTGCAGGACTCGGTCTTCTTTGAGATCAGCATCAAATCTCTGCTCAAGTCCTGGAGCAGCAGCTGTGAGTACCTCACCGAGCTCCCAGTCGTGTTTACATACCACACCGGGCCACCAGACTTATCTGCCACACGCAGCCAGTGGAGCCTGTGCAGCAATACGACGTTTGTATGCAGCCCAGTCGATGCTCGAAGGTTTCCAATTTCCTCCCCGTGTAAGAAAAGTGAATATTAATGGAGTTGTCAGGATGAGCGATAACGTTTGGTCCAGGTTTTTCACCAGGCCTGCTTGATGTGAACGCAGTTTGCAGATCAAGTGTTCCCAGTGCTTATCGTC
The DNA here is from genome assembly GCA_009823395.1 of Thamnaconus septentrionalis. Taxonomy (NCBI): domain Eukaryota; kingdom Metazoa; phylum Chordata; class Actinopteri; order Tetraodontiformes; family Monacanthidae; genus Thamnaconus; species Thamnaconus septentrionalis. The sequence continues at coordinate 4,588,351 of CM020508.1, read as the reverse complement.
CCACTGGCTCCTGGTTGTCCGTAGATAGTCTTTCTATTGATGAACAAGTGCTGATACAGAACACAACGTGGACCTAAAACGCTTCCATGTCAACCCGAGAATGTCGTTTGTTCTCTGTCAACTGTTTGAACATGATTCCAACGTTGGTCTCAGCTCGACGGGGTTCAGCTCTGTCTTTTAATTCCTTTGCTTTCGTCCCTCCTTTCCTTTTGGGCAGCTAATGTTCCTCCACTATTGATCTGTCTTCTTCCTTTCTATTATTAGCATCTGCTAGAGCACATATTATATCAGGTTTGCAAAGGGGCACAGGCGACTCTTTACTCTTCCCATTGAAAGGTTTTTTTGTTTTGTTTTTTAAGAACAAAACAAGTTAAACTCCTTTGTCTGTTTCTGCTGATTCATCACTGCAGATTTACTCAAGAAAGCCATACAGCCTTGTACTATAGCACTTTAATGCATTTCCAATTTTGCTGTGGTTGTACAAATGTTTTTTTTTGGCAATAATCGATTTGGGCATCAATCCCTGTATTCATTAGTGTGTTGTGGTTGAGTTTGCATTTTGTGTATTTTTGAGCCTTTTCTTTCTAAAATGTGGCTTAAAAAACAATTTTGGTTGGTCTTCACATCTGTTTGCATACTATAAACAACACATTGTCTGCAACATAGCTTTGCCATGACAAATAATTATGTCGCAGAACAGAAGGAATGTGTGGCTTTCCTTTTTAGGGGATGACCCGGGTCATATACTTGGAACATGGGATTGTTTCGTAGAGATGCTGTTATCAGAAGAAATCAGCTTGCACGGTCAAAGGTTCAAGATTTCTGTCTGAGCAAACTGAATAGAGCTCCATGTCACTTTTTACTCTTCATTACTTGAGCTTTATTGTGTCAGCCACAAAGGTTGAGAATCTACCATAGAAATTCTCTAATCTTACATCCTGCTTTGTAAGATTATATAGATTTATCAAGAAATCAACCTAGCAGCATACCCTTTTTTTTTTTTTTGCCTCATCTTTTTTTTCACCTCCCCAACAAAGTATTTTGTCATCACACATCTGCATCCTATTAGAGAAACAGGATGAGCTCACTTTAGCAGCACTTCAGCTTTCACATCACATGTGACACATGGCCTTTCAAAAAATCCCATCAGAGACGCAGGTTAGTCGCGTAGAACTGCTCAAAAGACAATGAGATGTTGCTGTGTTGTTTGTTAGATGTTAACGCCGCAGATCTGCTGGTACAAGTCTGTCTCCCTTCCACATCTTTGATAGGTGAAAGAATTTTGAGTATGTGTGTATCGATGAGTATTTACATTAGTGTTTCAACTTTTTGTAATTTTTAGAAACAGCTGTCAGTCTTGCTCCTCAACCTGCTGGCACTACCAGAGAGAAGTAGCTTGCTGTGGGTTTGCATGGTTTTCCTCTCCGTGCTGCCAACTCTGTTTCAGACGGACTGTTTTTTTTTTTTTTTTTTGCTGCACTGTTCAAAGATACGCAAGTACTGCAAATTAGAACCTCCTAAAAAATGCCCATAGGTCTGCTTTGTCCCAGTAAAAAGCTGGTGACTGTGCAAGGATGCGACTGCACTTGCTCACTGTAGCTTGGTATTTGCTCTCAGCCTTTAAAGGGGCGATGAAAATTTAAAAAAAAAAGCAAACTCTGCTTCTTTCCAGTCAAACGCTTACTTTGTTCGGAAAAATCCCAAAGAAGGAGAATGTTTTGTGAACATTCCATGATTACCGCCACCCCCCCTGTATCTACGAGCTACATGCTCGAAATGTTTGTCACTCTTTGAAGCCTCTGTTTAGAATATTTGTTTTCACAGCCTGCATTGCTTTCCCAATGAATCTTACGCAGCAGTGCTTCACCGATGACTCCAAGCTGAAGTGTTTTCACACAGTCAACAGATATTTAGACTTGCTGGGCTGAAAGCATGCCTGCCTGTTTTGTCTGGTCAGCCTGTGCCACGAAAACCATTTTGTGCCACATCTGTTTGGAATATTTTTGTCTCTCTTCTTAATAAGTAGTGCATCTTAGCCGCAAACTAGTAACGACTCGTCAAAGGCCGAGCGTGTTTGGGCTCAGTTATAGAACAGGCCCGGCCATATCGTGTGAACATTGGCAGCAAGTCCCTTTTCTCTTTCTGTCTCTTTCTCTCTCTCTCTCTCTCTCACTCCACACCACTCACAGCATTGCATTCCAACAGTGTTGTGTGTGAGTGAGTGTGTGTTGGTGCTGTTGTCCTGATAGGGGAAGTGAGCAAGCATTTGGGAGGCCTTTATAACAACTGTGACAAGGTGGAGTCGCTCTTTCTAATTGTTGTGCAATCCTGCCGGGTTATTTTTCTCCTGCAGCAAAGCGTGGGAGGATTTATGCTCTGCGTACACCCCAAACTTTTTTATTTTTTATTTTTGCGCAAAGTGACCTTAGCATCATCAGCTTTTCACTTGTCTCTGTCGGTTGCGATTGCCCTGTGAAAACAAATCACTTTCAGGCAGCCTCACAGTTTTCACATGCTTTATTTATTCAGTGGGGTCAGCCGTTGGAAGTGAAAGTCTGCTTGCAGATACTTGGCCCAGAGACAGATGCCTTCCTCTCGCTGTCTTTTGTAACCGTGGTCTTTTGTAAATGACAGTGTTGGGTAATCACTTGTGTCAAGAATCAGGCTGGCCGAGGGCACTAGGAAAAAAGAGGGGGTGGAGGAAGAGGAGGAGCAGTGGTGGCGGCGGGTGTGGAAGCACCAAGCACTGATTGGGCATCAGACGCTGGCAGTGTGACATCACTGGGGCTGCTGGTGAAGCACAGTAAACAAAGAGGGAAACGCTCAGAATGGCTCTCTGTGCTACTGAACAACATGAATGCGTCGCGTCCAACACTACTACCGCTGCCTCAGCCGCCCTCTGTCAGTGTATACAAAAATATCATTACTGTTAGTATTTCAGTTATGCTTTGGATTCATCTCCATCTGGTAAAGAGTCTAGTGAAAGTCTAAAGAAAGGGATGGGGTGGGGGGAGCAACATTGGAGGGCCTTCTGGCAGCTGCATTCAAGTAGATGCTTCAGTTTTACTTCTGCTAGTTTAGGCAGGTCGCTAAATCTCATAGTCCCTGCCTAGTCTCTTGCCAAGGCCAGTTAAATTAAATGTGCCCCATCAAGAAAAGCCCTCAGTGCTATTGTTTATGTTTCCAATTGGGAAAATGTCTTTGAATTTTTATACAGCTAATTCCCTTGCGACATAAACGGCTCCGTTCAGCTTGGCTACCTGGTCATCTGAAGGCAGCTGGTTAGTGCTTGCTTCCTCATTTTGTTGAAATTAAACGTAATGTGGTTGGTTACGGAATCCATGACCAGTTGAAAAGTTGCTCTGTTGGAATTTGGTAAAGTTGGATGAGAAAGATTTTGCAGTTTAAATCCAAGTGATCAATCCAGCTACTTTGCAGTTGGATCACAGGTTGGATGAGGACAAAGTGAGACAGTTTTTGGAGGGGACGACAATTCAATCTCCTCTCTATTGGCTTTCCTATTTGGCTTGAAAGAGCCCATTGTGCACTTGAATGGTCATTGTATTGCAGCGCTTGTAATAGTACCTTATAGCTCTGTTGAGTCATATACACTAAAGCTTTGTGTGTTTTGAATAGGTGGTGATTGAACATGACCCTTTCCATATTTTTGATCCTGTGGACTGACTTCCTGTTTGCGCTCCCTTATAAACAAATCTTGACCCTAGAGATTTCCCTAGACTATTTCAATAGGAGAGTCAAGGACGACCCCATGCAAATCTGTGGAGGCCTCACCTTGACCTTGGATGATTGGACAGTAGCAAGGTCACCATTGTCATTTTAATTTGCTAAACACGTTCAACAGCAGCGATGTCTAAGGAATTTGAGGGATTTTCGCAAACTTTAACAAGGGCCTCAATTTTAGGATTAGTGGTGAAGAAACGAGTTTTCTGCCTGGTTGGTGTTCTTCATGGTGGAAGTGTTTCACTTGTTCAGTGGCAAACATTTTTTAAAAGACATTCCAGAGCCTTTAAGAAATGAGCAACAACAGGTGGAATAAATTCTAACTGGTATACATTCAAACACAAGACACCAAAGGGAAACAATACTTCACATTTGGCATGCTGGAATGCAGAAGTGGTCCGGCTGAAATTGAAAAAAAACAGCTGTGTTGTTGGCTAAAAGTAGAAATTTGTGTCAAAGTTTCAGTCCTTAAAGATGCTTTGGTTCATTGATGGCATCAAACCAGCTGAGACTAACCAGATTGACTATGTTGATTTTCGTGTAAAACCAATGCATTCCAGATCGGGACATTATTGTTTTTAAAGAAGGATTAATGAAGGTGCGTTAATGGGACTTGTGAATGTTCCTGCTTGTTTTCAAAGCGATTCAAACCAATTTTGGCCAATTTAAGGTCATGTGATCAGTTTATATTAAGGAATAAGGAATGAAATGGAGGCCGGTTGTTTTCTCTAGTCAGGCTGGAATTGCTCCCCCATTCCCTTTTATCAATCAGGTCTCTTAAGGAAAAGCTGGCGTTCTCTGTTTGGAGTAGAACTGTAGCATGACACAGCTTCACAGTGGCTACTTGCACCAGACTGTTGTTCTTGCACTGACCCTGCCGCCTGTCACTCCCACTGCATTATTTCGTAACCTCTACCCTCCTGTCCGCTCCGCAGCGTCTGCACCCGTCAGCAGCAGCAGCGTGAGTAAACGCCGCGCCCCCACCTCGGTGACTCCCCACTCGTGGGAGAGACACAACGTCGCCACCATGTCGAACATCACCATCGACCCCGAGCTCAAGCCCGGGGAGTTTGTCATCAAGAGCCTGTTTGCCGAATTTGCTGTGTTGGCTGAGAAGAAGATCGAGATGGTGATGGCCGAGCCGCTGGTGAGTCTTGTGTGTGTGTGTGTGTGTGTGTGTGTGTGTGTGTGTGTGTGTCAGGTTGGGAGGGTGAAAGCGAGTCTCCAAAAAAAAAAAACACAGGAAATGAAATTTGATACATGAGCACGTGATGCAGCACAGAGTGCTGAGATAACCTGGTCTCGTCGGCCGCCAGCTCTCATGCTCTGAGCCAGCAGTGGGAAGAAAGACAGGAAAGACACACCTCAATATTGTGTAAATGATTTATAGCAGCCATGAAATTGTTTATTTGACTTGAAATGGTCCAATTCCTAAAAGTTTTGTATCACAATGACTTGGATTTAAATGGGACCTCTTGACTTCTCATCACCTTGTTTACGACCACACAGAAGCCTTGGTGTCACGCCCCCCCACCCCCAACCCCATTTCCTGTGTCGCTACGCCTGATGCTAATCTCCAGTGTCTCATGTGAATAAAAATTCTCACCTGTTTTTGCTTTCTTTTTCAATTCTTTATTCCAGGAGAAACCCTTGTCCCGATCTCTTCAAAGAGGGGAAGATGCACAATTTGACCAGGTCAGCCATTCCACATTAAAAACAAACTGTATCACATGTGGGTGTATACATTTTCCATGGACCCCTGCTGGTCCTTCACGTGCCCCTAAGTGAGCCATTTTTGACCAGCTCCTCCTGCTGTGATCGGCCTGCGCGTCCGTCATCTGTATCTGGTGCAGAACTTTGTACAATAGGCCCGTCGGCTGCAGAATGCTTTGTTCAGCACAACGGCGCTATAGATCCAGCTGTCCCATTGTGAGTGAGGGAGAGAAAATGAGTTCAGAGAGCGTTAAAAAAAAAAAAAAAAAAAAATGTAGAATCGCTGTGTCATCCCTCGGTTACTAAATCAGCAGGGGGTGCCGGAGCGTATCGGCCCGGTGCCATAAGGGCAGGGGAAGCGGTTGCGTAACTCTCCTGCACAGCATCCATCATCCACCTTTCTCGTGGCATCGCACAGGGACCCCTTCACACATGCACCGACGCACGCTTGCCCCCCGTTGACCACTGAGTCTAATGTTTTATTTATTGTTTAAAACTTTCCCCATAATCTTTGAGTTTCCAAAGTGCTGATTTGTTGTTTTTTTCTCTCTCTCTCTCTCTCTCTCTCTCTCTCTCTCTCTCTCTCTCTCTCTCTCTCTCTCCTCTCTCTCTCTCTCTCTCTCCCTCTCTCTCTCTCTCTCTCTCCCTCTCCCTATCTCTCTCTCTCTCTCTCTCTCTCTGCTGGTTAGCAGTAGAATTTAGTGAATTTTCATTAGAAAGACTAAACGTCAACACACAATCAATACACCTTTATTCAATATTTCTACACAGGCCTCGGTATGGAGCCACATGACACTCTAGTGAGCACAGAATGATTTTCCAAAGCCGTCACACATTAACATGCTAATGAGACGCCGCAAGTTCTCGGCAATTATGACTAATTCATACTGGCTTGCAACGTTCTTCTTAGTTGCCACACACCTTCAGTAACGAAACATTCAATTATGTGGTTATTGAATGTTTCCATTGTAGACGGACGTCTTCTAGTCTGGAAAAGTTATTTGATAGATGTGAGATGATAAATGATGTGAGATGATAAATGACATGCATTGTCTAATGCTGCTGTCCTACTGCCTTTTCTAGTTAATAAGCTCTATGAGCTCAATAGCGGAACACTGTTTGCCCTCCCTACTGCGCACACTGTTTGACTGGTACCGACGGCAGAGCGGCACAGAGGACGAGTCCTACGAGTACAGACCTCGCTCCTGCACCAAGTCGAAAGGGTGAGATGCTCACATTGACCTTCACATTTCAAGATGTAAAAAAAAAAAAAGCCATTTCTGACAGGTGTTGTGTGTTTTTTTTTCCGTTGTCTCGGCGTTTGTAGTGACGAACAGCACCGGGACAAAGATTACCTCCTGGAAAGGAGGGACCTAGCCATAGATTTCATTTTCTGTTTAGTGTCGGTGGAAGTTCTGAAGCAGGTGAGCCTCACCTATTGGGCCGTTTACTTATTAACAGTGGAAAAAAACATCATAAAGGTCGCTCGCTGAGCGTTATCTCGCTTATGAACTTTATCCATCAAAGGCACACACCTTTTATTGTTAGCTGTGATCAACAATGGGTGCCATGTTTGCCTTCCAGATCCCTCTTCATCCTGTGCCAGATGTTCTAGTACATGAAGTTCTAAACCTGGCATTTAAGCACTTTAAACATAGAGAGGGGTAAGTGAGCACGATGTTGATCAACACACATACTTAGTTGTTGCATTTAAAAAAAAAATATATATATATATATATATGTATATATATATGTATATATGTATATATATATATATATATATATATATATATATATATATATATATATATATATATATATATATATATATATATATATATATATATATATATATATATATATATATATATATATATATATATATATATGTATATGTATATATATATATATATATATATATATATATATATATATATATATATATATATATATATATATATATATATATATATATATATATATATGTATATATATATATATATATATATATATATATATATGTATATATATATATATATATATATATATATATATATTCTGATGGTCTAACCACCTATTTTCCCCACTGTTAACAAATTCTTCACCGTTCTTCACTTGCAGATACTGTGGCCCCAACACTGGCAACGTGCACATCATTGCAGACTTGTATGCGGAGGTCATTGGAGTCTTAACACAGTCAAAGTAAGAAAGCTTCCCCCCTCCACGCGCCGGTTCCACTTTCTTACTCTCATTTAATTCGTTTTGGAGGGATTCCATTCAAGTAAATCTCTCTCGTCTCCGTGCACGTGCTCAGGTTTCAGGCAGTGAGGAAGAAATTCATCACCGAACTGAAGGAGCTGCGGCAAAAGGAGCAGAGTCCCTTCGTGGTCCAGAGCATCATCAGTCTCATCATGGGCATGAAGTTCTTCAGGGTCAAGATGTATCCCGTGGAGGACTTTGAGGCTTCCTTTCAGTTCATGCAGGTGATTAATTTGTGTGTTCCTGCAGGCCTGCCATGCAGAAACTGTTGCTATGTGCGTCGACTCAATTGCACCAGACGGTTGTTTTTTTTCTCACCGCTGGCCCTTTGTTCGAGCTCAGCAACTCCCATAAAGTATGATGAGTAATGCCTAAAGGTGGGGCCTGCCAAGAATTGTGTGTGTGTGTTTCAGACTTTGTGGAGAACTGTGAATAGAGCTGTGCCTTTCTTGTTAATCTTTATTAGGCAGTAAAACACTTGCTGTTCTGTGCGATTCACTGATACGTCAATGTGATGTACAGTGCTTCATGTGCACCGCTCGTTTTCTTTATCGGTGCATAATAATTGTTGCTCATTGTTAGCCTGAACCATGCAGAATATTGTATTTTGGATTGACAGCCCATCCTGCAGTTTTATGTTAATGTGCAAGTTGTATTAATTTTGTAAATGTGTGTTTCTTGTTTGTTTTTTTTGGGGGGTTTTTTTTTTAGGAGTGCGCCCAGTATTTCCTTGAAGTTAAGGATAAAGACATAAAGCATGCTCTAGCAGGCCTTTTTGTTGAGATCCTCATCCCTGTTGCAGCTGTAAGTAGTGCACATTAGCTCCTCCTTCTTCTTTTTTTAAACATGGCAATATTTATATTGGATAAAAAGATACATGATTCAGTTGCATTCATCTGCAGGCGGTGAAAAACGAAGTCAATGTGCCGTGTCTGAAAAATTTTGTGGAGATGCTTTACCAGACGACATTTGACCTCAGTTCCAGAAAGAAGCATTCTTTGGTAATGATCACACACCCTGTTAGTGTTTCTTCCCCCCCCCCCGTCTTCCTCCCTCTCTTCCCTCCTTCACCATTCTTTCTGCATCTTTCTGTTTCCTACTCTCATTGTGCTCCACTCTTCCTGTAATTTGTCTACATTTCAATATGCCCCAGCTCACCCAGACTCTCAAAAAAAAAAAGCTCACACCCAGAAATGTTTGACTTTCAAAATAAGAGCTGCTTTGTGACGCCAACGCTGCTCTGTTTTTCCTCAGGCACTGTATCCCCTGGTGACTTGTTTGCTGTGTGTTAGCCAAAAACAGTTTTTCCTCAACAACTGGCACATCTTCCTCCAGAACTGCCTCTCCCATCTGAAGGTACTGCCAACCACAATAAACACACACACACTTCACACACAAACTGTATTTCAGGATACTTTTCATATTTTTTAGGTATGACAGCGATATCTGTTGGACTGTTTTCAGGGGCTTCACATAGCACCTTCTGAGTGTATGGTGCAGACATTTATTTTAATTTTAATGTAAAATTTGATTTCAAAACACATGAAAATAAAAATAAAAGCATAAACTCTAAAAAAACAACAACAATGACCCACAGAAGTTGGTGTCGTGTTAGTACGTGTATATTATAGAAATGTAGCTACTATATTACATTTTTACACATTTATTGGGCTTTTTCGTGCTTCATGCCCCTTCAGCAATCACCTGAATTTGATATATTTTGTCAAGCAAAAATAATTTGACACAATTGGCCAACTTCATCACTCGTGATGCAGTATTTCTTTTAATGGATGTGGTGTAATCGTAGTGATTGAAACAGATTTTTCTTTGCAAAGGGTAAATAAGCCCTGTGGTTCTTCCAGAGATCAAAAAGTACTTTCGTCTGCGCCATCCACAGCATAACACTTGATTTAAAAACATTGTCTTTCTTGTCATATCCAATAAGGTGTAACCACAGTAGATCTTTCAAATTAGAATTCTTAGTGCCTTCTGTCCTCCATCTCTTCCATGAAACTTCATCTCACGCGCTGTTTTAACTCGGGTCTTTGACTGATTCATTGTCAGCCAGTTACAAACGGATCAAACCGGCTCTCCCCTCACCCATCCATCATGGAACCAGTCTGGTCCAAACACTCATGCACAAAATTGCTGACTGATAGAGTGACTGTGCTTTCTACTCTACGCTGATTGTGCGCTACAGTGATTTTTGTGATCCTGTTGTGGTGGATAGATGTGTGTTTTTGTCTCTTGGATGGTGATCATTTTTTTCCTGACGGTTCTGAATTGGCGTCTGCATTCTTATGCCTACATCCTCTTCTCTGTTGTAATGATTCCATATTCACTTGATTGGAAGAACCTAATCAGTGCCCTGGGTGGCAGTGTTGATTCTTTGACAGAATGAGTTTGTGCGATTGCTTCAACGCAGTGAAACTCTTTTAGGCAGTACGTGTTCTGTGTATTTTTTTCTTGTTAATTCCGGACTTCACCTCCCCTTCAGAATCCCCTTTATTCTCTAAATCTTCTTTTCCTTGCCCTTCTCATTAAATCCAACCTTTGTTTGTGTTCATTCTGTCCCTCTGTCTGATTTCATGATCACAGCGCCACCTCCCTTTGATTTGCTTTCACACTTCATAATTTCGCTCCTGTGCGCCGTTGGTACACAACACTCGATCAAACACAATGGCGCAGTGACATGCCACCAATTGTTTATCTCACGACAAATTTATTAGCAGCTTGTAAAACACATCATTGTGTGTGAACAATACAGATTCATGTTTGGTCACGTGACCAGGAGTTTGGACACTGTGTGGCCTTGTCTCATTTGTTTTTGGTTATATTTTTGTTTCGTTTTTTTTTGTCTTTAACTTGCATGTGTCCCTCCCCAAACTCTACATCCTTCTTGTCTCCTGCCATGTCGTCTTTTTCTCACACTGACTTGCTCCAGATGCCATCTAACAACAGCATCCGAAAGCAGATTGAGACGCTGCAGGTGAGTTGTCTGGCATCAGTGGCCTGCGCGGCGCTCCCTCTTCCTTTTCCGTGTCCCGACCGGCGTTTAGCGCGATTCACGTCTGCCCGCCTTGGTAACTGGACAGTGGCTGCATCGCCATGGTGACAATGGGACTGTACTGGTGTGTTTGATGAGAGAAGAGGAGTTTGTGGTGTTGCCTTAAGATTAGCAGTAGAGTTTTATCTTGTGTTCCAAATTGTTGCAATAGTCAGTGTAATAGTGTTGCACAGTCACATCTGCGAGTGTTGTCTGGCTGTGTTGAAAAGGTTGAGTATTTTAATGAAAGGTTGACTAAATATTTGAGCCCTGGTCTTTATTTTTTTCAGACTGTTTTATTAGACTGAGCATTATTACCATTTTCATTTTGCTGCCGTTAATTCCTATATACAGGGACCGCATGAGAGGTACGTGCTGTACATTTGCCTGTTAGACGCTGGATGAGACTCTCCAGAACAGAATTGTATTCTACACATCCTCTTTGTGGTTGAGCCACATTTTGCAGTTCACACAAGCTAAACACAAGTGCCAAATGTGTCGCTGCACAGACTCTCTGTCAACCTTCTATACTTACAGGTCCCAGTAACACAGCCATCTAAACTGTTTACAGTCAAAGGTTACTTTGCTTCACCATGTTCATAATACCGTTACTAATCTCTACAAGTCGTTCTTTCACCCGCTCCCACAACTAATGGACACGGTGTTGACAGTGCATGAAGAGACACTGGTTGCACTGGTGTCACGGTGCTAGGCTCAACCGCACCTGAAGATTCCTCACACTTTGAGTTGTTTACACAAGAAGCTCATACCTGCATCGTGTCTTGTCAGACTGCTACAGCTTGGTTGCTACAGAAATGGATCTCTGCCTGCGTGGCAGGACGTGTAAACAAACGCACAGCATTTCTGTTGCTCAAAATGGCCCAACTTCAAAGTGGCTGTCTGCAAGCTAGCGAGCTCTCCAGTTTTACTCTGAAGCTTTTCCTGCTGCTATAAATAAAGATGGAATGTAAATGAAAGATATTTGCATTTTTCCAAACAGTAGCCCACTTGCCCCACATTCAAAATGTGACACACACGCACACACCTCAGTAACACTCGCTTTGATGGAAAAAAAACTCTCACACATGCGTGCACAGTAGATCGGCTTTGATTCCTCCCGATTGTCAATATAAATAAAGAGATATGGTCACTCACGGCCATGTGTCACCTTAGTTTTCAATAATGAAATTATAGCCAATGATTCATTTTTTCAGAAACATTTTAGTGCCTGAAATCTAGCCTGACATTTGTTTTTAATCTGAGGTTCCAAAGTTAATGATCTCATCAATAAAAAAAATTTTGGGCTGCTTCATTATACCATTTTATTCCCTCTCCTGTACACACAGAACAAAGATCCGAAAATGTCCCGCGTGGCGCTGGAGTCACTTTACAGGCTGCTCTGGGTTTACATCATCAGGATCAAGTGTGAAAGTAACACTGTCACGCAGAGGTCAGTGCCAGAAACACCTGGACATGCTGACACTCCCAGAACAAACTTGGCACAGGTATCAGGTAGAAGGTTTGACTGAATCATCCCCCCCCTTTTTTTTTTTCATCCTGACCAGTCGATTACTCAGCATCGTTTCAGCACTTTTCCCAAAAGGCTCCCGCAGTGTGGTCCCCAGAGACACGCCTCTCAACATCTTTGTCAAGATCATCCAGTTCATAGCTCAGGTAACCCGCCGCGCAAACCGACACCATCATGCTCAACCACAGACGTGCGCATAAAGAGATACTCAATGATTGCTTCTCCCTTCGTACAGGAAAGACTGGACTTTGCTATGAAGGAGATCATCTATGACCTCCTGTGTGTGGGCAAGTCTCACAAAACGTTTGCCATCAATCCAGAGGTAATGCAACATCCAGATGAAAGTTTTCTCCTGACCGCCAGTGGATTCTCCTCATTAAAAGTTACGGTATCGCTTGTCCTCTGTCTGCGTCTGCTCTGCCAGAGGATGAATATTGGCCTGAGAGCCTTCTTGGTGATCGCTGACAGCCTGCAGCAGAAAGATGGGGAGCCTCCCATGCCGACGACAGGAATCATCATGCCCTCTGGGAACACCCTGAGAGTCAAGAAGATTTTCCTCAACACCACGCTCACAGATGAAGAAGCAAAGGTCATAGGTAGGTACACTGCTGTTTTTAAGCAGGTCTTGGTTTTTGTTTTCTGAGTTCCAATGACTTCAACGGGTGCTTGCAGGCATGTCGCTCTACTACCCGCAAGTCAGAAAGGCCCTGGACAACATCTTGAGACACCTGGACAAGGAAGTTGGCCGCTCCATGAGCATGACCAACGTGCAGATGTCAAACAAGGAGCCGGAGGACATGATTACGTATGTAACCACACCCTGGGTTCATTCCCCTCTGACTTTATGCTCTTCCTTAACGAGGAAGGCCTCTGATAAGCTTGTTTGTAACACAGGGGAGAGAGGAAGCCAAAGATTGATCTGTTCCGTACCTGCGTGGCCGCCATCCCGAGACTGATACCAGATGGCATGAGCAGACAAGATCTAATAGAGCTTCTAGCCAAGTAATTTACCTTCCATTTACCTCAGTGTGCGCGCGCACACGCACGCACCCCTTACAACAGTCTTCCGGAGCTCGGAAGGCTTTGCATGCATCAATAAACTCCTCCCATCTCCACCTCCAGACTGACGATCCACATGGACGAGGAGCTGCGGGGCCTTGCCTTCACCACCCTCCAGGCCCTGATGGTGGATTTTCCAGAGTGGCGGGAGGATGTTCTCTCAGGCTTTGTGTACTTCATTGTCAGAGAGGTGACTGACGTTCACCCCACGCTTCTGGACAATGCAGTGAAGATGCTGCTGCAGCTCATCAGTCAGTGGCGTCAGGCAGTGCATTCCAGCAACAAGGGCCATGAAGTGCAGGTAAGCTGATTCCTCCGTTGCCATTAGATAATTACGGTAAAAAGCTCAGAGATTTTTAATTGCATCAAATCTTTTTTTTCTCTCCCCCTTTTCCTAATACAGAGCTCTGGAAGCAGCCGTTCTCTGTCTCTGGAACGCAGTCCTCTGTCGAGCGTGCTGCACGTGGTGGAGGGATTAGCGCTGGTGGTTCTTTGCAGCTGCCGTCCAGCCACGCGCAGACTGGCTGTGAACGTCCTCAAGGAGATCCGGGCTCTGCACACTGCACTGGGCATTGGCAAGGTGATCACTTTACACTCAGAATGCACTTTTAAGTGTCTGAAATGAGGTGGCAATTTGTGCATAAATCTGTGAGACCTTTTAATAACAAGGATTTTTGTTTTCCTAATATTTCCAACTTGCTAGGGTGATGAGGAATTGGCCATTGATGTAATGGACCGATTGAGTGCATCAGTGTTGGAAAGCTTTATTCATCTAACAGGAGCTGATCAGGTATGAATACTTTGAGATTTTTCTCCTGACCAGGCAAAAACATGTCAGGTGGAATAAAAATAAATGATTTTTTTTTTTTTTTTTTAAATGCTGTTCTTCTCTTTAGACAAACTTGCTCTACTGCCCAAGTGGGATCGATCTCCAGACACTGGCAGAGTGGAGCTCCTCTCCCATCAGCCACCAGTTTGACGTGGTGAGCCCATCGCACATCTGGGTTTTCGCCCACGTTACTCAGGGTCAGGATCCCTGGGTCATCAGTTTCTCCAGCTACCTGCGGCAGGAGCACCTGCCAAAACATTGCCCCACCGCAGTCAACTATGCATGGATGTTTGCCTACACCCGCCTTCAGCTACTGTCTCCACAAGTTGACATTAAGTGAGTTTCCTCCAGACTAGCAATCTTTATACTATTTCAGACTTCCCCTCTGCTTTTGAGTTTATTATTTGTGTTGTCCTCTCCTGTGCATCAACTCGCAGCAGCCCCATCAATGCCAAGAAGGTAAACAGCCTGAACAGCAGTGACTCCTACGTTGGCCTTTGGAGGAACTACCTAATCCTCTGCTGCAGCACCGCCTCGTCCTCAACCTCCATGTGTTCCTCATCCTCCACCCATGGCTCCGTCCGCTGCTCCCCGCCTGAGACGCTGGCGTCCACGCCGGACAGCGGCTACAGTTATGACTCGAAGGTCAGACATAGAGGCACAGAAGTTTCACACAATTACATTTAGAAGGTTTCAAAAATGCGTTGAGTTCTGTGGAGTTTAATGCTTGAGAGGTGACATTGCTTTTTTTTGGTGTTTGTGTCTGACAACAGATCGTCGGCACTCCGTCCCCTTCCTCTCTGTTCAAACACATTGTTCCCATGATGCGCTCTGAGAGCATGGACATTACAGAGTCTCTTGTTTTGGGGCTTGGCAGGACCAACCCCGCAGTATTCAGGTACGCAACATTCTACAGAATACACACATAATTCCCCTTGTGGTTCACTGCTACATTTTATTTACCTGTAACCCTTATCTAATTCAGAGAGTTGTTGGAAGAGCTGAACCTCATCATTAAAGAAGCTCTGGAAAGAAGACCTGAAGTAAGTGCTGTTGTGTTTTATTTTGATTGATTTATTTGTATTTTTCCACTCCTGCTGCTTTCCATTCCTAAGCTGTCTTTTCCTCTTGCAGAACATGAAGCGGCGCAGGCGTCGTGACATCCTCAGGGTCCAACTGGTCCGGATATTTGAGCTGCTGGCTGATGCTGGTGTCGTCAGTCAGATGTAAATTTTTGAATTTTGAATGGATGGCTGCTGTTGACTTGAAGATACATTTATTTGTATTTTAGTCCTTTGTTTTAAAATGGTAATCTTTATGCTTTGTCCTTCACACAGGGCCAGCGGAGGGTTGGATGGAGAGAGCCACTCTCTGAACAGCACGCTGCTCGAGTATGTTGATCTCACCCGGCAGTTGCTTGAGGCTGAAAATGACAAGGACTCTGACACACTGAAGGACATTCGCTGTCACTTCAGTGCACTGGTGGCCAATATCATTCAGAATGTTCCAGGTATATCTCTTAAGTCCTGTTTCCAGTTTCATTGCGTTGATTGAGTATTGCATGATTATATTGCTTTTTTTCTTTAATTTTTGAGGAATAAAAATTCTACTAACTCTGCATTAATTCTGTTGCTTGATGTTCTCAGTGCACCAGAGGAGAACCATCTTCCCGCAGCAGTCCCTGAGACACAGTCTGTTCATGCTGTTCAGTCATTGGGCCGGCCCCTTCAGCATCATGTTCACTCCTCTGGACCGTTACAGTGACAGAAACATGCAAATCAACCGTCACCAGTACTGTGCATTAAAGGTGCACGCACAGAAACTACACACTCGCACACAAAAACACATATCCGTTAAATTCTGTTTTCTGAATCTAGGCCAAACAGCGTTATTTATACCCTGACACAATCTGTGATGTTCCAGGCCATGTCTGCAGTGTTGTGTTGTGGACCCGTAGCTGATAACGTTGGGCTTTCCTCTGATGGCTACCTCTACAAGTGGCTGGACAACATCCTGGATTCGCAGGACAAGAAAGTAAGAGGAGTGTTGTTGTTGGTCTTTGACAACATTTTTGATCTTCTGTTTTTCTCTTTATCCTCTGTCAGCTGCAACTACAATGTGCTGCATGGGTTCTTCTGACTAAAGACTAGATTTCGGGTTTAACCAGGTGCCTTATGATTTCCTTTAGGTTCATCAGCTGGGTTGTGAGGCCGTGATGCTGCTGCTGGAGCTGAATCCAGACCAGAGCAACCTCATGTTTTGGGCCGTTGATCGCTGTTACACTGGCTCTCGGCGAGTGGCTGCAGGCTGTTTCAAGGCTATTGCCAATGTCTTTCACAACAGGTACTAAATTTCTCCCCCTTTACTTTGTTTCATTTGAGTTTCTTAAGTCAGTAACTCTATAAGCTCCTGTTTTTTTGTTATATCTTTTTTTAGGGATTACCAATTTGACACTGTGGTGCTGCTGAACTTGATTCTGTTCAAGGCAGCCGATTCTTCCAGGGACATCTACGAAGTAGCAATGCAGCTCTTACAGGTGTGAATTCAAAGAGTTCAACACATCCATGTGTATAATTTATTGTAGAACATTAACCAAATTTGCTACGCTGTGTTTGTCTGTCTGCGACAAATAGATCCTGGAACCAAAGCTCTTTCGTTATGCCCACAAATTGGAGATTTTGCGAACAGATGGTATCTTGACGCCTCCCTCTCCACTTCCACACCTCTACTCTGTGTCTTACTACCAACTGTCTGAGGAGCTTGCAAGGACTTACCCAGAGCTCACGCTGCCCATATTCTCAGGTTTGTTTTAAAAAAGGTTTGCTGAAAATGTAGGTATTTTGGTCCAAGTGCAAAATATCAGATTTCAATCAAACAACAGCAATGACAAAAATCTGAGTCTCACAATATTTTAAGTTTCTTTCCTTTATTTAACAAAGAAAATGCCCTCCTTGTCTCCGTGTCAATAGAGGTGAGCCAGCGTATCCAGACAGCACACCCTGGTGGCCGCCAAGTCATGTTACACTACCTCCTGCCCTGGATGAACAATGTGGAGCTGGTCGATTTCAAACCGGTTGTGCGGCGGCCAGACGACTGCGGCAGTGGGGAAGAAGACGAGGAGTCACACGAGCGCGAGGTCATGATGGTCAATAGCCGACGCTGGCTCCGAGGAGAAGGCTGGGGCTCCCCGAAGGCGACAACCATGGTGCTCAACAATCTCATGTTCATGACCGCCAAGGTGAAGCCTCATCCACGTTTTCCCCTTAATTCTGTGTCACACGACAAATGACATTCTTCTAATATTCTTCTAATTTTAATGCATTTTGTATTTTTTTTTTCCCAGTACGGGGATGAGTTTGCATGGTCTGAGATAGAGAATGTGTGGACCACGCTGGCCGACAGCTGGCCAAAGAACCTCAAAATCATCCTGCACTTCCTCATCAGTATGTCAGGAGTCAACAGTGACCCCAGCCTCTTGCCCTATGTAAGTAAACAGACCGTTTCTTTTACATACAATATATTTGGTTTTGCAACATGCAGTGCCCACCCCAATTCCCAACCCCCTTTTTTTTGACTTGACTGCCATGTGCCTTGTCCACAGGTAAAACGGGTCGTGGTTTACTTGGGCAGAGATAAGACTATGCAGCTTCTGGAGGAGTTGATGTGTGAACTGGAGTTGACTGATCCCGTCAGCTCAGCAGTCACACATATGGACAACCCACCCTACTACCGCATTACCTCCAGTTACAAGATCCCCTCAGTCACCTCAGGTTGGTCCCCCAGTTCAACCATTCACATGTTCACTACTGTTGCGACACCCAAGTTGAGTGTATCCACAACACGACGGCTAATGTCTTGCATTTGCTCTCACAGGAACAACCTCCAGCAGCAATACCATGGTGCCAGGAAGTGACGGTCATCATGACAGCAAGCTGAAGGACTCCAACATGGAGGACAGGTACAGGCAGAAACACTGTACTATTCATTGTGTTGCGGAGGAAGAGTGAATAATTGATCAGAAATAGTCGAGTGAAACAGTTACAGAGCCAGCATTAAAACGTTATGTAATAAAACTCTGTTATGAAAAAGGATTATCTTGGCCTCTGCTCAATGTACATCCAGTGTTATTCAGATGGAACACTTATTCATTTCGCAACTATTTCACAGACTTTGAGATCTTTGAGGTGAGACACTTTTAAATTGGAAAAATGTGCTGATGCAAGTAGGATTGCGCTGGAGTCTTGAGCCAGCGTTGGGACAAGGCTTAATGAGATGCCGGCGCTAAACTTTTAATTCAACCGTGTCTGTTCTGCAGCTAT
Organism: Thamnaconus septentrionalis; assembly: GCA_009823395.1. Lineage (NCBI taxonomy): Eukaryota > Metazoa > Chordata > Actinopteri > Tetraodontiformes > Monacanthidae > Thamnaconus > Thamnaconus septentrionalis. Next base: position 4,569,857 of record CM020508.1, on the reverse strand, counting down.
GCCCACCTGGACATCTACCACGGTCTGAACAGCAACCTGAACCGCCAGCACCACCGTCTGGAATCTCGTTACAGCAGCAGCTCGGGAGGTTCCTATGAAGAGGAGAAAAGTACGATTGCACATTCCTTCGCCGTTATGTCAGACGCCAGTCAGAATTGTTCGCAGCCAACCTGTCGTGACCGTGTCCTCTCTGCACCAGGTGACTCCATGCCACTGTATGCCAACTGGCGCCTCAAAGTGATGGACCACAACCAGCCAGAGCCTCTCCCCTTCCCTCCGACGGGAGGGTGTTGGTCTCCTCTCGTGGACTATTTGCCAGAGACAAACGGTCCTGCTATTCAGCTCCACAGGTAAACCATCCATCACCTTCTGCACTCCCTTCATATTACACAGTGATATAACTATTCCATTTGACAAGGTCAACATGCATTTGTTTGTTTTTTCCCAGGTGTAACATTGCAGTCATTCTACTAACAGACCTCATTGTGGACCATGGGGTCAAAGTGGAGTGGAGTGCCTACATTCACCTCTTGCTACATGCAGTTTTCATAGGTAACTCACGTCCTACTTTAAATATGTTGGATGCTTGTATTTATAAAACATGCATTTTTATTTATTTGTCTGTATGCTGGTGTGTGTCTGGTTCGAATTGCGATGGCAGCTGAATTCTCCCTTCAAGTCGCTGACAAAAATCAGACGCTGTGAGGATTCTGTTATAATACTTCTTTTTTCCGTTCTTGTAGGTTTTGATCACCAGCATCCAGAAGTCTACGAACACTGCAGGCGACTGTTGCTTCACCTGCTTGTTGTCCAAGGAGCAAACAGCAACGTTCAGTCCGTGGCCATGGTGCTTTTACGCAACAGAGACTACAACGAGCCAAGAGTCCTCACTGCAAAGCCGGCACCACCAGAATTCAACCTCACAGGTTTGTTCTGCTGGTTAATTGTGCACTTGTAAATGGGTCAACAGCTGCAAATAGGCTGTCAGTTATTTAGGAAAAAAAAGCAACTCTTCAACATTTCCAATTGTAATCACTAGGGGGCAGCAACATTCAAAATGCTATGACAGTGAGAGCTAAAAATGTGGCGTTCTTCATGGTTCCATTAGGAGGCCAGGGGTTCTTGCCAGATTGTCATCCGTCGCCTGTGACCGACTCGGGCCTCAGCACGAGCTCCACGTCATCCAGCATCAGTCTGGGGACGGGAGGGACGCCTCTGTCACACATCTCTCCCTCACTCCTCAGCGAGATCGACACTACTGCTGAGCAGAATGAAAAAGTCAAGGCTCTTATCGAGTTCATCACCTCAAGGTGAGGATGCTTTGCTTCATTGCAACATGTGAATCTCATAACTAACGTCACATTACATATACTTCTCTGTTGCTAATATTGTAATACAAAGTAATCTTTACAATTTTTCATTTTTTGAACTTCTAAATAATCCTATATGCTCAAATGTATCTTTTTTATCAAATGTGTCAATTATTTTGTTGCTTATTGTCTTGAATCATCTGCTTTCATGCCTCCAGTGGTGTATGACTGGACTGGGTATTTGTACATTGCATGGATTTGATTTTGGGGATTGTTTTATTGTGGTTGCTCTGACTGGTGTGATCACATCAACATGTATTTTGAAGTACCATAGGGAATAAAAACACAGCTCCATGCTGAAAGGTGTACTTGTTTGCCTTGCAGGAAGCGGGGTCCGCTGTGGAACCATGAGGATGTGTCCCCCAAGAACCCCAATATCAAGAGCGCTGAACAGCTGAGCGGTTTCGTCAGACATGTCGTGACTGTATTCAAGCAATCCCAGCAAGGTGCATGTCGTTGGCTTCAGCAGACTGTGCATGTGCCACTTTAGTTGCCTGAATCTCATTTCACCCCACTTATGTTTCCCTCCAGGTTTCCAGCTGGAGTCCTTGCTGAGCGAAGTGGCCCTGCAAACGGCACTGTCGTGCTCTTCTCGCCACTACGCCGGTCGCTCATTTCAGATATTCAGGGCACTGAAGCAACCCCTGACCCCCGCACTACTCTCAGATATTCTGTCTCGCCTGGTTGAGACTGTGGGCGACCCAGGAGAGGAGGCTCAGGTGAGTGTGCATGTAGAAGAAGTTCTACATGAATGATAAAGGCAAGACTCCATTAGCTAACAATCAAATCTGAAGATTCATTTTTGCTCAGTAGTGAGATGCATCAACGTTTCTTTGACTTTTATTTAACTTTAATTATTTCTTTATTTTTCCTCCAGGGTTTTGTCATCGAGCTTCTCCTGACGTTGGAGTCTGGCATCGACACATTAGCAGACACAGTGAAAAACTATGACCTTCTGACAGCTATAGCACAGTACGTCCTCCTTGTCCCCATCTGTTTTTCTTTATGAACTGCTTATTAACTGATATATACTCACTGTGTTGCTGTTTTGTTTTTTTTTTCTTTTTCTTTTTAAAGGACCCCGACTCGTGATCATCTCTTGGGCCCCAAATTTGCCACCAACAGGAAGAGCACTGGCCAACTGAACCTGAGCAGCGGCGGCCTGCTGCATCAAGTCCACGCTCGCAGCAACTCGCTCCGGGCCAGTCTCATGGGCGAGCGAAAGGCCGACAGACGCAGGAGCAACACCCTGGACGTGGCCGACCGCCTTGGCAGCAGCCACGGGAACCTCGCGCGCACCCGGAGCTTATCAGCCCTTGGCGGTGGAGGCGGACACGGAGGGGACTCCGGCCCTGCTGTGGACCCGGCCAACCTGATGGCCACCGTGTTCTGGATCGCGGCCTCGCTGCTCGAGTCCGACTACGAGTTTGAGTATCTGCTGGCCCTGCGGCTGCTGAACAAGCTGCTGGGCCAGCTGCCTCTGGATCGGGCCGACAGCAGGGAACGTCTGGAGAAGGTCCAGGCCAAGCTGAAGTGGTACAGCTTCCCCGGCCTCCTGCAGCTCTTCCTGAAGGGCTTCACCTCGGCCTCCACGCAGGAGCTCACCATCCACCTGCTCAGCAAGCTCATCAGTGTCTCCAGACACACACTGATCGACCCAACGCAAGTGGCAGGTCAGTGCGAAACTGACAACTTTGTTTTTTACACCGTGACAAAATACTCTTCCTGTAGATTTCACTCTCTGCCTCTGATTCGCCTGCAGGTTTTCCTTTGAACATCCTGTGCCTCCTGCCGCATCTCATCCAGCACTTTGACAGCCCCACTCCCTTCTGCAAGGAGACGGCTGACAAGATCGCCAAAGTGTGTGCCGACGAGAAGTCGGCCACGCTCTCCAACCTGGCCCACATGATGAGCCTGTACAGCACGCACAGCTATTCCCGCGACTGCACCAACTGGATCAACGTGGTCTGTCGCTATCTCCACGATGCCTTCGCCGAGATCACCTTGAACCTGGTCACTTACTTAGCCGAGGTGAGCAGTCCGAGATGGAAGTTATTGCTGTTGGTCTCAGCATTTGGGGATTTAAACACCAATAAGGTGAATTTGGATTTTGTTTTTGTCTTTCAGCTTTTAGAGAAAGGCCTTCCTAGCATGCAGCAGTCCTTGTTGCAGATTATCTACAGCTTGTTGAGTCATATTGACCTGTCGGCTGCCCCAGTCAAACAGTTCAACCTGGAGATCATGAAGGTCATTGGCAAATATGTTCAGGTGAGACTTTCACAGGAATACGAGTTATTTACTACACGTTTTGTATACACATAGTACAATTACACAGTTCCACATTAAAGCAATAGTTCATCAAAAAATGTCAAATCTGACATTCCTCCAATGCCACTAGAATGGAATACTATCTTTGCTGAATACACTGCAGAATTTGTCCAAACAACAACATTATGGTTATGAGTATATAAATGAAATATCCATTTTTGGTCAACTATTTCTGTTTGTTCTAATTTTCATAACCCACAATGCATATTTCTGTAAGAAGCAGCACAGTGAATGAGAAGCTCTGTGTTTGGTTACAAGTGCTTGCCATTCACAGTATCAAAGCATTTTTGCTTCAGCTTGAGCACATTTAGAGGTCAGGACATGTTTTATTGGCTGGCAAGAGGCCTGTGATAGAGCTGTTGCACTCCATGCCAGCGTTTTCTGTATGTTTCTCACTCAGCAGCTATAAGATGTTAGCCTCAGGCCAACTCTGCACGGCAGCAGTGCCTTTTGTAGAAACCATTGTGTTTGTGCATATACTTTTAACCGCAGCATGTGGTGTACACAAGATTCCCTGTGACACTATATAGGCCATATATTGTTGAACACAGTACAAAATACAAATGGCTTCAGAGATTGAGTGCACAGCGGCCGTGAGTAGGAGTTGAGTCAACCGTCTGAAGGGGGGAAAGTCCATTTGTATTCAACAGAAACACCCAAGCAGCCTGATATTTCACAACACAGCCTTTGTAATCGTGAGGGTTTTTTTTTTCCAGAGCCCACACTGGAAGGAGGCCCAAAACATTCTGAAGTTGGTGGTTTCTCGCTCAGCCAGCCTGGTTGTTCCAGATGACGTGCAGCGCTCCTACAGCACAGAGTCCTGCGGCTCTCCAGAAATTGCCTTCACTCGCATTTTTAACAACTCCTCCAAGGAGCTGCCTGGAAAAACTCTGGACTTTCACTTTGACATCTCAGAGGTTGGTGGCCTCCGCCCTGAAGTGCTCCACGGCAAATCAGTTCTTTCATCTCCAGAGGCGTTTTGTTTTATTAATACCGGCGTTATCCGACTGCACAGACGCCAATCATAGGGCACAAATACGGTGACCAGCGGACAGCAGCAGGCCGAAACGGAAAGCCACCGGTGATCGCAGTCACCAGGAGCACCTCCTCCACCTCATCCGGCTCCAACTCCAATGGCCTGGTGCCAGTAAGCTGGAAGAGGCCTCAACTCTCTCAGGTATTTGTTTAAAGAGACACACGGCTGCTTTGACAAGAATACTGTTAAAAATATGAATTCCTCTCCATGTTTGTGTTCTGACAGAGACGGACAAGAGAGAGGCTGATGAATGTGCTTTCTCTGTGTGGCCCAGAGTCTGGCATTCCCAAGAATCCATCTGTAAGACTCCTCTCCTACTCTAAAGCCTCAGAAAAGGTCTCTGTGAAGTTACTGTTAAGACTGCCGCTGTTGTTATTTTTCAGTTTTGTTGTGTTTGGTTTTTTCACTGCTAAATATACACAGATGTTTTGAATTTTTGTCATATTTGAACGAGGAGTGTCTTTGCTGTGCAGGTGGTTTTCTCATCCAATGAGGATCTGGACTCTGGCGACCAGCAGACCAGCCTCATACCCACAGTGGAGGAGGTGGTCAGGGAGGAGGAGGCGCTGGGTGAAGATGCGGGTAGCGAGCAGCAGTTTGGAGTCTTCAAGGACTTTGACTTCCTAGATGTGGAGTTGGAGGATGCAGAGGTGAGAGGGAGGGAGGAAGGAGGGAGGGGGGGGGCAACTCAAAACACGTCATTTTAATCTTCTACAGTGTATGTTCTCCAGATTCATGTCTCGTTTGTCCATCCTTTGTCTGACTCGTTCCGACTACAGTAGTCAATTAATGTTTATCTTCTCTAACCCTCTTAAATCTACTAACATTCGTACAATCTTTCTCTTCTCTTGCCACAAGGAGTTGCAGGTAAGTCTTTCAGCCACAGCAGTTTTCTATTAGTTTTTTTTGTTACGTTTTTGGAGATATTCTTCTCTGCAGTGTCAAATCAAGTGCCATCATCTCTGTGCAGATTGTTTTTTTCTGTGATTGTGAACCTTGTATTAGTTCGTGGACATGCCATCAGTTGTATCCCCCACTAAAAAAAATTCTCCCACCTATTTTTTTAATTCCTTATTTTTCAGTTGTGGAATGTAAATGTGGATTATTTTATTTATTCGTTAATTTGTGTCCTTTTGTAGTCTTTAGTAAATGTTTTATTAAAAAAAAAAAAGAAAATTGCCAGGGACGTCTCCCTCTGGCCCTGTCTAACTGCTGGTTGTCCTGCAGGGGGAGAGCATGGACAACTTCAACTGGGGGGTGCGCCGTCGCTCCCTGGAGAGCATGGACAAAGGGGACACGCCGTCTTTGCAGGAGTGCCAGTACACCGGCAGCACGCCAAGCCTCAACCTCACCAACCACGAGGACACGGACGAGTCGTCTGAGGAGGAGGTACTGAGCGCTAGCCAGATTCTCAGCCGCTCCGGCCTTGTAAGTCTCACTCTAATCAGTGCCCCTCCCGACCCCAACCCCTTTCAAAAAAACAAATAGAAATACACCCACCATGCTCCTCACGCAGCCCCTGCTGGCATGGTGTGCGTGCGAGTGTGTGTCTGTTGCGCGCGTGCAAACTGAGCTGGACCTGCTGCCAGTATGGACAGGGGCTAGACGCTTGCTGCTTCGCTGGTGGTAGTTTCCCCTTCAGCCTCACAAGCCAGTGCCAATTCCTGCCTCTGTTAGATTTATACAGCCCCTCCCCCTTCTGTTTGTTTTTATTTTTGTTTTGTTTTGTTTTTTTACTTTGAAGGTAAGTACATGAAAAATAGAAAAAAAAAAACAATTAACATAAATAACCCCGATAGTCATGATCGATGAATCATGTTTATTTAATCAAGTAAATTTAGTGCATTGGCATCAATGTTTCTGCAGCATGTCCCACCCCACCCCCTTTTTTTTTCTTCTTTTTTTTTACAGTGAGGCTGCCTCTCTCTAACACTACTTTGTTTTGCTTTGCAAGCACAGCTTTATCCAATTAGGCGCCCTTAATGTTGCTTTACCTCAGTCTAATGGGAAGGTTGTCTTTCTCTCTTCTCCTGCTCTTCTTGACATTGGTAGTGCACGGTGAGAGAATGAGCTTTTGCCTCGAAACTTGCTTAAAAAAATGGTTTGGTTTTGTTCCCCTTCCTGCCGCTATTGCACACGACTAATAAAACAATTGGCATGCAGAAAATACATCTGACTGAATTTCCAATGGTTTTTTTGCAAAACGTGTCATTATTAATGCTGTTGTTGTCTGCACAAGGCCATTGTTTTCCTGAAATCCTGATTAGTCGAATGGAAGACTAAAAAGACGACACAACTCAGTGTATTTTTATTTTGACCTTTAAAAAAATGAGAATTGCAATTGAATTCTGAAATGCACACATTTTCTTTAATTCAGTTGTAAGTTGAATATTGTCGGTTTATTTCTATTTATCTGAGTTAATGGAGTTGTGATTTAGCTTTAATAAATTTGTAAAACTCCTATTTAAATAATCAGAAGGTCAATTAACAAATTCTAACGGTGGTTTAACGCAGCGCCACTGTACAAAGTGCAGGCACAAGTGATCAGTGTACTTAGAATCTTTTAGGTGCACATGCTGTTTTTAACATAGAGACTTAGAGAAAGCCTTTGTGTGTTTTAGTGACTGCGGATGAAACGAGGCAGTAAGAATTCCCTCACCACAACGACTGACTGACCGACCGGCGTGCCGTTTTTTCTCTCTCCTCGCAGCTCAACAGCGATTCGGCCACGGACGACACGGCGTCCAACCACGTGGACTCCCTGCAGCAGTCGCAGGAGTCCTCCAGCAGCGCCCTGACGGAGGAGGCCACCGTCCTGCCCTCGGCGCCCTCACTACCTCGACTAGATAGCCCCATGTTGGAGATGGTCCACTCAGACAGCGCCAGCAGCCAGCTGCCTGAGGTGCGATCAACCGGGAGCAGAAATAAACTGTGGTGCTCGGGCGCTTTCTAGCCTGCCTTCCCTTCTGTCGTCAGCCTCTTGTCTGCTATTGTTCTACTGCTTGCTTGTCATTGAGACGGAGGGCCAGCCAGCTGCAGGGAGCTTGGGCTTGGGTGGAAGTTGGTTTTTTTTTCTTTGTTTTTTTTTGTTGTGGTTTTTTTAAAAGCAGCTTCTTCCTCCGTGTAGCTGCTCTTCAAGACCAGACCTTCTCCTTTAGCCGCTGCTGCTATTAGCTCCTTCTGCTAATGCTTTCTCTGTTGTTTTCACTCTGGGTGCCGCCGCTTACGGACAACCTCTTGCTTTTGTTTCCGTCGCTGTGCATGCGCTCGTGACGTCGCCGTGCGGTGACGCTTGCTTGGTGCGCCGGGGCCTTTTGCTTTTTTCCCCCCTTTTTTTTGTTTGATTCGGGGGAAGAGATGAAAAACAAAAAAACTCACCTCAGGTTAGCTGTCACTGCTCAACTCCAAATAACAGCCACTGACCATTCCAACTAAACACCCCCATTTACAAACTTGTGATATGGACGCCACCTCCTGACATGACCGACAGCTTGTGTGAGTATGAGTCCATTCCAAGTGGTATGTGAACATTTCTAACACACACAGAAAGCCACCTGCGCTGCAGCCAGTGGATTCGCCAGCATGTTAACATCCTTTTACCGCTCTGTCTTTCCGCTGCTACTGACGTTTACCCCTTATTACTAACAACCCGTTCACATTGCTGTCCTCGTTTGCATTTGCTCACTGCGTGGGGAGGGAAGTGCTTGCGAAGCCTTGAACAAGTGCATTGGATTCCCCAGCCACGGTCGGGACAGTAGTAACAGTTTGGCGTGGTGCGTGTTTATCGCGGCGTCTCTTCCCATCATGCCGCAGTCTGCCACACCGCGCACAAATTTCTAGGAATCCCCGCACTGCCACCGGTCCCAATAACGTCCCAAGGACATCGACGCCATCACGGGGCCCCGGGGCTCTTAGTGTAATGAGTCCAAGATAAAACCATCAATACTCTTACTCATTCCCTGCAGGATGGCCACGGCCACTTCTAAAAGCTTTCAGTAATATCGCCGCTGTCTCTGTGATGGACTGGCTGCCTGCCACCCACCACCACCACTTCCCCCCACCCCCATCCACAGCCCTGCATTAGACTTTTAAATCACAGGGAGGGAGAACAACAACAAGCCGAGAGGGAAAACAGAGGGAGCTCTTAATTAGAGTTCCTCTGTGGTCCCTCTGCTGTGCTTGCTCACAATGTGGATTTCCTCCACGTGCGTGTCGCCACAACTGACGCAAGTTTTGTGGTGATTAGTACGCAGCCTCGTCTCTTTTGCTTTGGTTTGGTTATGTTGGCAATATGGGCCATTATTTTTTGTGAATCGCACCGGGGCCTGTTGTCGACCCGCGGCACCTCAGTCCCAGTCGTTCAGCCGCAGTCCAGCTGTTTGATTATTAGCATTGAGCTTGGCGCTATTAATGGCCTCGCAGTGATGTATGGATATTGAGTTCTGTTTATTGATTCTTTTCTTTTTCCGTAATTTCTCATGAGAGGCGAAGCGCCTACAGCGCGACATAAAGAGCGATCCCCAGGGCAGGACGCTCGGCAAACTGCTGACACCGAGGTCCCTCATGTGTAATTGAAGCTAATATACGTTATGAAGTGTAGGCTGCAGCATCCTCGGTTCAACCAGTTAAGGCTTTGTAGTCGCTTGCTCCACGTTCTCTAGACTGTGTTAAGTGTTGCCATTTTCATTACAACCGGCGCCATTTAGCCGTTGAGAAGATATTTATGTCCTCGGCCTCAAAATGTGTCCCCATGTGCAAAGCTGCGCCCGTGAGCTCCTCGTCTGGCTTCTCTCGCAGGATGCCGCCAGCGTGACGGCGGCGGACGAGCTGAGCAGCAGCGTGAGCGAGGACACGGGCTTCTGCAGCGCCCCGCCGCTGCCCTCAGACGCCCAGGAGCTGTGCGACCTCCACGACTCTCAGGAACCCGCGGAGAGCCAGGAGAGCCACGACCCCGAGGACTCTCAGGAACCCCCGGAGAACGAGGAGCCGCAGGAGCTGGAGGAGTCCCAGGACCCTCCCGAGGACCTGGACCCGGCCCCCCCTCCTCCGCTCGCCATAGACACTCCGCCAGGGTCCCTCTGCGAGGAGGAGGAGGCCCAGACGGTCCTGCCTCTGTCTCTGCCCCTGGCCCTGCCCCCTGACCCCGACCCTGACCCCGACAGCACCTGTGGGTCTGTGTGGGAGGAGGACGTGACCCAGGCCCTGAAGGAGCTGGATGAGCGCTGCGAGGAGGAGGAGGCCGACTTCTCTGGCATGTCCAGGTGAGTCTCCTGTTAAGCACATCGGACACGGCTGTGATGAATGAATAACTGGTGCAATTCAGTGGCACTCTGAAGATCATCTGTGGGATGACAGTCAGTCAAGTGAAAGGCTCTCAACTGCCAGTAAAGTCTCCATGTCAGTCAGAAAACAATGCAATCTGGAGTGAAGTCATGTCACAACATGAGGGCTACTGTACCATACCACTTTAGTTATATAGCACGTTTAAAAGACAACAAAGTTGAAAGTTGAAGTGCTGTGCAGGTCATAACAAACAAGAACAAAACAAATAACATAAAATATACATGGGGTCACACGGTGTAAAAAAGGAACAGTCACTCGTGACTGTCACGTGTATGAGCCAAAGAAAAAAAAGGCCTGTTTCGATTTACCAACAACCCTGCCAGTAGTCCACGCAGCATCTGGCCTGCTGTGGTTAAGTGGTTTGGACACCTGCGAGGCTCACTGATACATGCAACTTCCGGGGCTACTTTTCACCGGCACACAGAGAATGGCTCTTGTCCAATCAGAATGCCTGGTTATTATCGGCTATCACGTCAAGGTCCTATATTATTTATTTTTCCGTCTGACTCTGTCGTGCGTCTCCCAACAAGAGAGACCAAGAGACCAAACAAGTGAGCCAAAACCAAGATATGTAGAAAACTGCATTTTTAATTGAACTCTTCTTTAATTTCATGCTTGGCAAGAAGAATAGAATAGAATAGAACAGATGTACTTTATTAATTCGCCAAATTGGGAAACTATGCTGTTGGAGCACAAAAAACAAAGCAAAGGAAGGAGACCAAAACCAGGTGGCCGCAGGGTGATTTCAGAGGCGCATCTTGATTACATCAGTCAGCAGTAGTTTACTGGAAGAACCCAGAGGGAGATGGGATTGAGATGATGCTCCCCTGTGCTGTTTTGTTTCTACGTGACGATTTGATATTTTTTAATCATGCTTTGAAAAGTCAAAACTGCCGTCGCCTTCTCAGTGGCTTCTGAGTTGCACGCGTTTCACTCCGTGGCTAAAGACGGCGTGACGTCGCTCTCTCTGGCAGAGCTCCAGTGTGAGATGGGACTATGAATGAGGGGTCGGGGCCGGCTGGCGCCGGTCCACGTGTGAAGTGAACACTCCCCCACGTCAAGGTGAGCCAGACCTGACTGGAGGGCGGCAGTAAAGTCGGGCCTTAAAACCACTGAGAGAAAGAGGACGAATAAAATCCAATAAAAATAGGAAGAAGCAAATGGCAGCAAAAATGCAGAGAAACTTACCTGCACCGGTCTGTCAACGACTGATGGAGTGTGTTCTACTCTGACAGTGTTTGTTTACAAGCCTGTTGGTCTCTGTACGAGGATTCATGTGGGCTGGAAGCAGCTCGGCTCCACTCGACCCTCTGAGAGATTGCTTGCCAACTCTGTTTTTTTGCCAAAGGGTGCCGAGCGTGTTTGCTGAGTGTGTGTGTGTGTGTGTGTGTGTGTGTGTGTGTGTGTGTGTGTGTGTGCGTGTGTGAGCGGTGAGCGCGCGTGCTGCTGCTGCTGCTGCTGCTGCTGCTGCTGCTGCTGCTGCAGTCCTGTGTGGGATGGGATGGGATGGGATAGCGGTGCGCTAGTGCCGTCGCAGCACAGCCGAGCTGCAGACGAGGGGGGAAGAGGAACGAGAGGCAGCACTCGGGGTGAGGATGAGGACAGAGAGCGTGTCGGCCACAGTGCTCGCCAGCGCCGGCTTCAGATATTTATATTCCGTCTGCTTCTTCAGGCTCTTTGGTCCGACAGGCCTGTGAGTATGCGTGTGTGTGTGTGTGTGTGTGCGTGTGTGTGCGTGTGTGTGTGTGTGTGTGTGTGTGTGTGCGTGTGTGTGTGTGTGTGTGTGTGTGTGTAGTGTGTGGGGGAGGGACGGAGAGAGATGATGATTGCGCCATGCTAAAAATGCTAATGGCTCAGATGATGTTATCATGCGAGAACACTGCAGCAAAATAAGAGTCCACACTGCTGAAGCTGCAGCCACAGCTGCTGCTGCTGCGGTGGTGATGGAGGCAGATCCAGGTTGTTTACCTGCAGAGAGAGAGAGGGGGGGAGGGAGAGAGAGGCTCGGCGTGCATGTGTGTTTACATTTGCCCTTCAGTTCAGGCTGAGGTGAGCACAGACTACGTAGCATCGTAGCTCATTGGCTGCTGTGTGTGTGTGTGTGTGTCTCAGTCAAGATGAAGGTGACGCAGACTGCTTCCCAGAGATCCAGGCCTCTCCGCCCCCCTCGCCCTTCCTGTCTGCCATCCTGGCAGCATTCCAGCCCGTCGCCTACGACAATGAGGAGGACGCCTGGCGTTGCCATGTCAACCAGATGCTGTCGGACACCGACGGCTCCTCGGCTGTTTACACCTTCCACGTGTTCTCCAGGCTCTTCAAGGTAAAGAGCCCTCCCTCCCTCTCTCCCCTCCCCCGCTTCCCGTTGTTGTTGTTGTTGTTGTTGTTGTTGTTGTTTGCGGCCTGGATTATTTTGTGTGTTCTTCTTCTGGCTTCCAAGCGCGTCTTCTCGTTTCTTTGACGCAGAGCATCCAAAGGAGATTTGGCTCCATCACACGCTCGTCGGTCCGCTTCCTGGGGGAACGGCTCCAGCGAATGGGCAACCAGTTCCTCAGCTCCCTGGAGGTGATGACGTCGCGCTCGCAGTGCCCCACTGTGCTGCTGGACGCAGAGACGGTGAGGCTGCTCTTCACGCCAGCATTTATACTGCAGCGTGTGTGTGTGTGTGTGTGTCCTGTATGGCATGTCATGTAATAATGTGTGTGTGCACTGTCGTGGCAGTAATGTATGTGGTGTCCTGTCTTGCTGTTGTAGCTGGTCTCTTGTGGCCTGTTGGAGACTCTGAAGTTTAGTGTGCTGGAGTTGCAGGAACACCTGGACACCTACAACGCCAAGAGGGAGGCAGCCGAGCTCGTGAGTCACGATACCCTCCACTCCTCTGTCCGCTCGAGCGCTTTCTTTCTGACAGGAAGTCAGTTTCTTTTTTTTTTAAGAAGCAACTCCCTCGGCGCGTCTCAGAATTGCTACAGCGGCAGGTTTTACGGTTTAGGTGCCCAGCAGGAAGCCCTTGCGACTCGCCTGCGATTCCCCCTGCGCCATGAACGGCAACAGAAAGGCAGAGCTGACGCCACAGAAGACGTCACATGACCCGCTCGCTCTCGCTCTCGCCGTGCATGGTTGCATTTAGACGCAGTTTTTCACCTGCGTCGCTCCTGACGTCCGCGCCGCCGCCGCCGCCGCCGAGGAGATGTAGCCACTCAGCGTTCCTTAAGCAGGAGAGGGAGAGGAGGGGCCGAGCGCACGAGGCAGTGCCTGGGTGGGTGGGTGGGTGGGGGAGGGGGGGGCGGGGTTTCCAGCAGAGAGATGAGATGGCAGAGGGTTCGGAGATGCTGCCGCGGCGCTAATTGAATGAGACAGTGCCGCTCCCTGGAGGGCTGCTTCCACTCCAGTCTTCTGGAGCAGGCCCGCTTTAATTTGCTAAGTACAACACACTTATTAAATCTCCCTCCATGACTGGCCCCTTGCTGTGTATACACACACACACACACACACACCACACACACAGATAATCAACGGAGGAAAAATGCTGCGTGTCTCGCCTGGATTTTCTGTCTAATCCTTCTCTGATTTGTGTGTTTTGTTTTGGGGTTTTTTGGGTTTTTTTAATTCTCATCCCGTCTTTTACCTTCCCGTCTCCTCGACTCTGCAGTGGCTGGACAACTGCAGGAAGACGTTTGGGGACAAAGACAGCAGCCAACAAACTGATACTCATGCACAGGTAGGAATAGACATTCCAGCATTTTATTTGTCACTCATAATTTGTTGGTGTGTCTATTATTGCATGCACTACATCTGAACAGTGTAAACAGCCGCTCGTCTGCGTGGTTCACTTTCTCATATTTATTGGTCATAACAAGGCGCGAAAACCGCATGAGGATGTTTTGAGTCCATGATCAGGTCACTGATGTGTGGAATGCAGAATGATGAGTGGTGGTTATGAGGGAATGCACCAATCTTTCTTGCTTTTTTTAATCTTGTATGAACAGTAGGGGGCGTAGTAACAGAGAGCAGCCTGCTGGTGTCTCTCTGGTATCAAGCTTTTTTCTGAAAGCTTGATGTTTTTTTGTTTTTTTTTTTTAGGTGTAAAAATATATTCTTAATATTGTTACACAGACAATATAAAAGGCCACTAAGCACTAACGTAGCACAGTCAGTAGAATCGAGATCAGAGACAGTCTCAGATTATTTCGTATGAACCCCTTTTAGCAAAGCTCACGCTGCTCGAACAAAGACATTTTTATTATCCCGATTTAAAAATGTGTATATTGTTACTTAGATATGTGTTGGATATTAGTGAATATAAAATATGACCTAAGATTTCCTGAGCGGCTTTTGCCTTAATGCTGGTGGGAAACTGTTGATGCTGCTGCTGGTGCTGCTGCTGGGGCTGGGCAGCCTGAACTTCCTGCAGAGATCAAGATCAACTTTATTAATCCCAAAGGAAATGAAAGTGGCAGGCAGCTCAAAGTAGAAAAAAAGGAAAAGGGGGAAACATGACAAGGCCGATACGGCAACAAGTGAGAAATGACTCATATGGACAGAAGGAGAAGAAACCCGAAAAATATAATGAAAAAATGCAAGAAAAATGCGAAGCATCTAAAAGAGACACAGGAGAAGCGACTTTATTAATCAGGTGCATCCTAAAGTGCATCTGTCAGAGTGAGCGACTGTGAGTTTCACAGACGTCTGGCTCACATCCTCCTCTTCCTCCTCCTCTTCCTCGGCCTGCAGGGCGACTGTCGTCCTGCAGCTCGGAGCCGAAGTCTTCAGCCACAGCCTCCTCTGTCTTTCCTCCTCCTCCTCCTCCTCCTCCTCCAGCTTCTCCCACATCCTTCCCTCGCCCTCGCCACGGGGGACAGGAAGTGATGTCACCGCTCTTTGCCTGCCGGGTCACTATGTCTCTGGCTGCCATGTTCAAGCGCACTAATTCTTGGTCTTTTCTCTCCTTCTGTTTTGTCTGTTTGTGTATTTGTGTATGTGTGTGTGTGTGTGTGTGTGTGTGTGTGACCTGCTCACCTTCTTGCTTAGCAAATGGAAAATCTAGCAGTAAGTGGTTCCATATTACAGACTCCTCAATAATCATGTCATCCGGATTCAAAAGTAAAACCGCTGATCATCCGTCTGTCTGTCTGTCGCACACCTGCACCTCTGACAGCCGCAGCTCTGCCACAGGCCTCATGTAACCCCTCCCCCCCCCTCCTCCTCCTCCTCCTCCTCCTCCTCCTTAACTCCCCCATCCAACCAATCTTGATTTATGGTTTTGTTTTGTTTTCCGTCGCTCCGTCCAGCCTGGCCAATGTCTGCCCCAAACTGCCCTTTTTTTTTTTTACGGCACGCTGAGTCTGTCTGCAGATAGATGAAGCTGTGTTTCAGTGAGGAAGACGGCGATGACGCCGTTCACCAGGCTGCCAGGATACGATCACGCTGCATGTCTTGTTGCTTTTTTTTCATCATCATCATTTGTTTCAATCATGTCATTTCCCCTGGATTGGCGTCTGGCCGTCTCTTCAGTCTCGTCCACATGTTCATGGGGTTTTGTTTTGTTTTTTAAAGTAGCTTTTTCTTGCACGACCAGCGATAAATATTTTTTTAGGCTGCTTCGGTGCTTTGAGTGTGCTTCAATGTTTGCATGTATGCAGGGAACAGCCGTCTTTGGTTTGTTCCTTGTGCTTCTGTGCAGCATTCATCATCACATCTCATGCAGGATTTTGATCCCCATTAATGCACTTAACTTTAAATGTAAATCCATCTCCTGCTTGCAAAGGAAGGTGAGGTGTTGGGTGGCATTTTAATGACCTTATATTTTTTGTGTATTTACATTTTTGATACTCTGCAATTGTAACTTGGAGTTACCATTCCCCCTCCTCGCGCTGCACCATTGCTGCTGCTCGGCCTTTCTGCACTGAGAGGCTGCATTGCCACCTTTTGACTTGGTCTGCACGTGTGATCGCACTCAATTAGCGTAAATGCATTTTTGAAAGGAAAAACAAAAAAAAACCCACCCAGGCACATGTGGACAGGACCTTAGCAATCATCCACCTCCTCACGGTCGGCTCCCCCAGTCAGCTGCACCGCTCTCGCCGGCCAGCAGGGCGCCGTCACAGGGACTGGTGATGGATAATTCTCCTAATTGAGATCAAATGACTAATTCCATTTGCGGTAGACTCACCTCTGGCCCGAACCCGGACGGCACTGTGGCTCTGAGGTCATGTTAACCTTTTCATCCGCTCCCATGTCTCTAACCCAGGACCCCCCACGTCTGTCTAATCATGATCATCAGTCTAATCATGATCATCAGAGGTACTTGGTGCTCTCTCTCTCTCTCTCTCTCTCGCTCTCTCTCTCTCTCTCTCTCTCTCTCTCTCTCTCTCTCTCTCTCTCTCTCTCTCTCTCTCTCTCTCTCTCTCTCTCTCTCTCTCTCTCTCTCTCTCTCTCTGTGTGTGTGGTGTCTCTGCCTGTGCAGGAGCTGGAGTTGTGTCGCCGCCTCTACAAATTGCACTTCCAGCTGCTGCTGCTCTTCCAGGCCTACTGCAAGCTCATCAACAGGGTGGACACCATCAAGAGGGAGGCGGAGGTGAGGCTGGGGCCCAACTGGGCTTTATTTCCTGCTTCAAAATGAGCAGCGGCCCAGTTGTCTGCGGGCGCGGTGCGTGCTGCGAAGCGTGCGCTCAGACGGCGGCAGGCCGTATCTCGGCCATCTCCTTCGTCAGAGGCGGGAACAGACAAATTGCATTATGTTGCATCAGGCTGCAAGGAGCCTGTCTTCCCCAGATGTTTATCCCGCTGTCTCCTCTCATGGTGTTTGTGTTATATTAATCTTAGCATATATTAGTTGGAAACGCAATATAAAAAAAAGAAAAGCCTCGGGAGGCGCTTTTGGAGCGGTGCAGGCTGAGGGTGGTGAACTCCGGCCGCAGTGGGTGGCTCTCTGCTGCTCCTGCTGGAGCTCTAATTAGATTGAAGTAATGGAATTATATCATTTCTCATTCTGTATCGAGCGCCTCTTCCAGTTCATCAGGAGGATTATTTTTGCTGACCTCGCCGGCTCCGTTTAGCACGTGTGCACCACCCACGCACGCATGCACGCACGCACGCACACACACACACACACACACATACAGGGTCTGCCATAGTCTTAACTGTTCTGTCTGTTTCCCAGGCAGTGTTGGCGAGTAATCTATTACTAAGTAATCCACTACTGTAATTAAACTTGTTTTTTTTTAGTAACGGAGTAATGTAACAGGATTACTGTGGCAAAACTTTATCAAGTAACTATTCCATTACTTTTCTGAAATATTTCGCTAGCTAAGAATATCTTATGATCCACAAAATATCTGAAACACACCAAAACAAGCCTGGCTGCGCCAAAAGAAAAAATCAGCGATTGCGTTTGTAGCTGGAAATACAAACATTATTCTGAGTTCATCTCGTCTAAACCAAAGAATATTGCGGTTCGTTGTGCGTTATGTGCAGGAAACAAGACGTTCTCAACTCTTACTTTATCTTTTTTTTAATTGAAGTAATAAGCAAGTAGTAATTGATTACTTTTGAAACAAAGTAGTCAGAGAAGTAATTAGATTACTTTTTTAAGGAGTAGTCAGTCGTTGAACTACTTTTATGGATTAATCCCAGCAACTGTGTTCCCAGGTGACCAACATGTCGGAGGAGCTGGGCATCCTGGAGAGCTGCCTGAAGGAGGCGGAGGCGGGAAACGACGCCCAGGAGGACGTGTGCATGTCGGACGCTGCTCAGACCAACACGGAGATGGCCATCCAGTCGCTCATTGAGACCCTGAGGGCCCGAGACTTCAGCGCCGCCATCATGCAGGTCAAAGTCTTCAGGTGAGTTCAGCGGCCGTCCGACTCGAGCGGATGCTGCGACTTCACATCCCGTTTCACCTCATTCCATATTTTTCCAACTTGCTGTTGGACTGATTTTCACAACGCCCAACATTGCTTTGTTTTGTTTTAGTCATTAAAACAGACATTTTAGTTTAGTTTGTTGCTTTAGTTTATATTATCTTGCACATTTGCTTCTTCACCACTGGAGAAGAAGCAAATGCAGCTGCAGAACATTGCTTCTGGGCTTTAAAAGAACAAAGAACGGCACTGAATGCTGACAAATTGTAGCTCACAACTTTGCACCAATTGGGAGCCTTGCAGTTTTTCCAAACTGGGCATTTGGCATTGAGAGGTTTTGATTGGCCTGCTTCAAGTGTGATGCACAGAAGGCATGTCCAATCACCTTGGAAGTTTTAATTTAAATAGGTCCTCTATGTTTTCAGAAGACTTGTATGGCTCTTTACCCTCATCGGCGTGTGAAATATATCTCCAACCAATTTGCCGTCTGTCTTCATTCCACCACCATTTGCTGGATTCCATTCTCAGTGAAGCCCGAACTCAATGAAAAAAAACCAACCCTCGTCCGTCTGCAGGTCTCTGTGGCCCAACGACATCTTCGGCAACGAGACGGACAACGCCGTCCAGACCCTCCTGCACATCTACTTCCGCCACCAGACGCTGGGCCAGACGGGCTGCCTGGCCGTGGTGGGACCCAGCAGGGACCTGTCTCAGGCCAGCGCCCGCCTCATGGAGCTCAACCTGCAGATCCGCGAGGCTCTGAGTCAGGCGCAGACCTGCAAACCCCACGTCGCCATGGTCAGCACTGGACTGTGAGCTGGCGGCGGCGGCTGTGGGTTGTGGGTTTTGCCCTCTGGGACAAAAAAAAAACAAACAGCAAATGGTCAACAGCCGACACAGAACTTTCCTCAGGGTTGACTGAGGACGAGACATTCTACCTACAAAGGGCTAACGGATGCGTGGGAATAACTGTGACTCTTAACATATATTATTATTATTATTACATGTATGAATGCTTCAAGCTCACGTCCTCCCCCGACGAAGCCGACATGCAAGATTCAGTTGCAATAAGTCATGTGGTGTGTTTTTGGGAGGAGTTGAAGAGCAGTGGGATGGTTTTTTTGATTTTCCTTTTTCTCTTTTTTTTTTTTTTTTTTTCTTGCTGGATCAGTCGCGAGGGGCCCATTATACCGACCTGTGGCCTTTGTTGTGGCCCAGGCTGGTAGGATGGCATTAAAATAAAAACAAAAAAAAACAACAACAAAATATGTAACATAGTCCAGAGGAGGGTGTGTCGTACGTATGATGAGACGCCGCCTCTGAGAGCAAACACGGAAAGCGCAGAGCAGAGGCGAGGGGCTCGGAGGCGGGTGGCAAAAACAGCACTGCAAGAATATTTTTCTGTGAAATGTATTTTTTATTAGAGCTAACATCCTAGGTTGTAAATGTGAGGATATTTAACAAGCAATTGTAACCCTGTGGGATCTTTTTGTTTTCTTTCTTTGCCTTCAGGGAGTTGTAAAAAGAGAAATTATTGTTTATCGATCCGCTTCGAGAGGAGAGTTCCCCCCTCCCCCCATCCCTCCTCTCTCCTCCCCTCGCCCCTCCCGCACGCACGCGTCCTTCGACGGGTCTTCTGGCGAAAGAAACTCACTCTTTAACCAAATAAGTAGCTGCCTTTAGAGATGTGCGAGCACACGCCGCCGGGTGCTCCGGCATCGCACTCGCACGCAAAACGAAACAAAAAAAACGCGCATACTTGCACACAGGTGCAGTCGTCTGGCTACCGCTCATTATCATGGAAATATAACTTATTTTACTCTGTATATATTTTAGAAAAATGTATAGTGTAAAACCAGTATTTTTTTTTCTCCCCCCACCCCGGCCTCCCTTGTACTTTTGTGTAATGCACTGTTCATCCGGATCAGGATGTCTGTATAAAGCTAACGTGATGAGAGAGAGAGAGAGCGAGCGAGAGAGAGGAGACCAGATTGGAGTCGTTCATGACCCGCTTCCCAAATCCCACCCACCCATCCTCACCCCTTGGTGTCTGCCGGGAGACGGAGGCTCATTTCGGGACAAGCCGAGCGTTGCGACGGCGGCCTGGGAGATCTGATGGCGCCTCCGGAGCCGAGTCACGCATCCCTCTTCCTCTCCCCTCCACTGTGGCGTCTCGGCCAGCTGCACGGCTCAAGCCGTGGCCTGCTCCCCACCCTGAGAGAGGGATGGACGGACAGACGGATGCCGTCACTGTACTCATTTCTTTTGCTTTCCCTCCCCGCCGCCTGGTACATTGGAATGCTGTTCTTATTTAAACGCTCATTTACCCGGAAGATGTTTTAATGTAGATTGTTGCATTATACATTTTTTTTTCCCCCTCTCCCTTTCACCTTCTGCTCACTCATACCAGCCTTCTCTCTCTGGATAAATAAAACTTCAATCATTCAAACTGTGTTTTTATTCCATCCCTAATAGAGCAACGCAATGTGCTGCATTATTTAATTTTAGCAACGTCGACGGTTGAACTCAATATTAATTTGTCCTCCAATCACTGGTGCTACAGTTTTTAATGGGAAGAAACCAATCAGCACAGAGTGCAAGGTAGCCATTTATTGAACTGTGTAGCTTCCACCATTGTTGAACACAAAACAGGTTTGAAACTAGGATTTATTTTTTTTTGTTATTTTTCTTTTCCAAACGGGGTAGAGTTCAGTCTTTCAGATGATGTACTTGAAGCTGAAAGTGCTCTCGCAGGAGAGCCGCTTCCCTTTGCACCTGCCGCACAGGTCCTGTCGGTGGGGCCGCTTGGGGTCCACGTGACGCTGTGTCCCGGTGCAGCAGCAACGCGCTTTGTTGCACTTCTGGATGAGGAAAAAAAAAAAAAGCTGCATATTAGCTCATTAAAGGCCAGTTTAAATTTAGAGCCATGATTACATTTGAATTTAAAAAAATAAAAACTAACGGAGGCCCTTACATGACATGTGATATCCTCAACACGATAGGGGTTGAAGGTCTTTTGGCATTTTCTGCAGTATTGCTTGAAGTAAACCTGCAGCACAGCAACCGTGTTGGTCGAAAATGGTGCCAAGGTCAGTTTTTCCCATTTCCAAATTTTAAAAGCAAACACTTTAGCAAACCAAAAAAGAAGAAAAAAAAAAAACACAGAAAAACGCTAGCAAAGAGCATGAAAATCACTCTCCAAATTTCTCTGCCCAAAGTGATTTTGATCTTTTTTTTTTTAAAACAAACAAAAAAACGTATAAATTGTTCTCACCTTGTTTGTGCCCTGAACGCACCAGACGTAGGCGCTCTCCCACCTCAGATTACATTCTTTGCAGTGATAATATCCATACTTCTGTTCCAGGAACTGTCCCAGAGACAAACGGTCAGTGTGTAGAACGCTGAATTTTAAATAAAAAGAGCAGAGACAGAATGATGAAGCCCCTCCCCCTTTCCTGTGACGCATGCCTCACCTGGAAGCGAACAGGTGCTTTGGCCTTTGACCCCTCCACTGTTAGCTGCACGCTTTTACTCCCCTGCTGTCTGGACTTGGTCCTCTGGGTTTCCACGGGGAGTTTTAAGGTTTTCTCATCCTGGTTGTCTTCACTCTTCTCACCGTCCACTGCGGGTGCCGGCGGGTCACCCGGCGGCTCTTCGGCCTCCTCCCCCTCTTCCTCTTCTCCTTCCTTTTTCTTCTTGTTGTTGTTGTTCTCGTCCACCAGGAAGGTGGTGACGCTCCTGAAGGCCACCGGTGAGTACACGGCCAGGGTGCGGGGATAACGCACGCCCGCCCCCGGGCTGCAGCCGCTGCCGCCGCCGCCTCCGGGTTGCGCGCCATCCCGTACGCTCTTGCGCCGGAAGTCCCGCTTCATGGCCAGGAGCGTGCGCGGTCCGATGGCGCACTGCACCGAGGCGTCCCGCCGGGGGTTCACCTGCACAGCCACGTCCTTGGTGTTGGCCTTGCGGAGCCTCGGCGTCAGTTTGGGGTTGATCTGCGACAGGATGGACTTGAGTTGGGCGCGCTGCTGGTTGCTGAAGGCCTCCGAGGCGTCGCCTCCTCCGGACAGGTAGGTCTTGTAGCGCCAGCCGGCGTCTTTGGGCCGGTGGTACCTCTCGATGTAAGGGTTGTACGATGAGTAGAAGTAGTTGTCGACTGGCTCGTCGCAATAAGTTGCCATGTTTTCTTTCGTGTGTGTGTTTTATTATTTTTTTTTTTACCTTCTTCTTCTCGTGTTTCGCTCCACCGCCCTCGGCGCGGAGGTGTTTGCTATTTAACCAGATGGAGATCCATCAGCGCCTGATCACCACCAGGTGTGTCGGGGCTACTTTGCCCCGCCCCCACCCCCGAACCGAAGCCCCGCCCACTCCACCCCTTCACGGCAGGCGAGATTTTTATTTATTTATTTTTTCCTTGGAGTTTTTTGGATTACCGTTACAAAGAGGATTAGGGCCACAAGAAGAGCAAAAAAATATTACAGGAAGGAGACTTTTATTTAAGTTTTCATTTCTAGTTTTAAGTTGAAATTTCGTGGAAAAAAGTCGAAGTTTCGTGAGTAAAGTCGACATGGAAAAGACGAAATTTCGTGAATAAAGTCAACGATAAAAAAGATGAAACTTCGTAAAAAGACGAAATTTCGTGAATAAAGTCGTTGGTAGCAAGTATTAGGACATTGAAACGACGTCGAACTTTACGTCTGTTCAGAAGAATAAAATAAATTTGGAGGAGGTTGCTGCCTTCATGCAGAACGAGATAGCTGGAAATGGGCAGATGCAAGGATATCGCTGTTATACAGCGAGGCTATGTTGTATCGCAATATACAATAAGACCCTGAAGGTGTGGAGCACAGACGAGCCCGGCGTCTGAGGCACCGGCATTACCGAAGCCAAGGACGCAATGCACTCTGGCACATGGATGGCTACGACAAACTAAAGCCATACTGCATTGCCATCATTGGCTGCATTGATGGTTTCATCCGTTATAATTTCAGTTTTATTCACGAAATGTCGTCTTTTTTACGTCCATGTTGTTCTTGAAATTTCGACTTTATTCTCGAAATGGAAACTTGAAAAAAAAACTCTCGCTTTTGTGTTCATTCTCTTTTTATTTCCTACACACACGCACACGCACACACACACACCCCTAGGTGATGATACACACACACTGTACAGTTGGTTCAGGCTGCTGTAGTGAAGCAACAGTGATTGGCACAAACGACAAGCATGATTTTAGACACGTTGACTGACACCCCCCAACCCCCTCCTCCCTTTTTACTCACTTTTGTCACACTGGTACAAATTAGAAAGTGGCTTAGAACAGGCGATGTATGGCTTTTACTTTCACTGATGGGAGTTTAGCCGACCAACGCCTTGACGACTTGGCTACGATTTAAAGGCCCAGCGTGTCGAGTTTAGTAGCATCTGGTGGCCGGAACGCCACTGGCTGACTAACGAGCGTCTGTTTTAATGCCGCCGTTGTGGCCGCCTTAATAACACCACTGATAAATTGCAAACTGGCAGCTTCTATTATCTGTTTCTTTATTATCCGTTTTTGTCAGTTTGCTAAAATTTGTCTGCGATCCGCAGAGTGCTCTCTCCAGGAGAGGTCACCAATCCCAAAGCAGATCTATCTTCTGGATCTACTGTAACCCTAACCCTGGTGGTGCATTTGAAGGTAGACCTGCTCTCTATGTAAATATAAATGTTTATAGTTTGTGTATGAAAGCACAATTGTTTTTTTTCTCTTGTTTTATGCTGATTGATGCTTGTAAATGTTCCACACGGGGGGCCTTTAAAGGGAGCGGCGATGATTGAAAAACTTTCTCTTCTATACATTTTTTTTTTTTCAATGTTGAATGATTGAAGACACAAAGAACCTGCCATCCAGGGATAAACATTCTTTTTTTTCTTAAATTCTTGCATAGTCTTATTCTTTTCTTTTCGCATTTTGCACATCAAACCGGCGTGTGGTCGGGAGGACAGGGGTCCAGCATGATGGTGTTGCCGTCGCTCACCGTCACGGCGCCGTACGACGAGTCAAAGTCCTCGTCCTCGAAGCGCTGGTACGTTATGTCCGTGTCGCCGCCGCCGCCGCCGCCGCCGTGCATCGGCTCCGGTTTGTGCAGCACCTCCTTCCTGTACGTCCTGTACGCCAGGATGAAGACGCCGGCCTCGGCCGCCTGGAACAGGGCGTAGAGCAGCGGGAACATGTACATGCCTCCCATCAGCTGCGGCGGGAAGGCCAGCTTCAGGATGGCCGTGCACAGCTGCACGTTCTGGCACCCCGTCTCCAGCGAGACGGCCCTGCAGCTGTTGGGCGGCAGGCTGAAGAGCACGGCCAGCCCGTAGCCCGCCGCGTAGCCGCACGCCGGCATCAGCACGGCCACCACGTAGACGGAGGGCGGGATGGTGGACAGGAGGTCCGGGCCCAGCATGGCGCCGGTGAGGATGAAGAGCAGCACCAGGGTGATGAGCAGAGACCACAGGGACGCCTGCGGAGAACCAGACCAGGAGGGACTCGGGTGACCTTTTCAGTTAGTCTTGAAGTTGCATAAGATTAAATAACTTTATAATTTATACTGTTACTTTTTTGTTTGTTTTTTTAACCGCAAACATACTTGCAACCACTTATGGCTGTCCTTAAAAACAACTTCCCGTTTTGCCTTTAAGGGAAAAAAGGAAGTAACTGTTTTTAACTGTGAGTCTGCCGCCAAAGAGACTAGCAAGAGTTTCTGCAGTGGCAGCATCAGAACCTGTTGGCATTTTAACATCAAAGAAAAGGTTGGTTTTTTTTTTTAACTGCAAACATACTTGGAACCACTTATGGCTGCCCTTCAAAACCTAAATTAACCTCTTCCCCTTTTACCTTTAAAGGATAAGAGGAAGTAACTGTTTTTGACTGTGAGCCTGCCGCTAAAGAGGCTAGCATGGTTGCTGCAGTAGCGGCATCAGAACATGTTTTAGTATTCAAGAAAAAGGACAAAACGGCACTGATGACTTTTGTCAGTGGAAACGATGTTGTCAGTGCCAGTGTGAGTCACTGCGTCCACTGAGTCACTCTTGCACATCAGAGTCGTCTCTCGATGCTAGCTAGCTACAGCTACGCTACGCGTCGTTGCTGTGATTTGAGCTGTTTTTTTTATATATCTGAGACGCCCCACAACATGGTCTGGGATGGGGTTTAAGCTGAACGTAAATATCAGAGTGAAAAGGATGTAATGCACTGATTTGCACTTGATGTCCATCTGCACGTCTGCAGGTACAAAACGTGTTTGCTTCCCAACTGAAGTGACGGCACCTCGTTCAACTTTTGAAACCAAGCTGGCCGGCAGTGATGGACAATTCTTCTGTGCAGGCATCGCGCCAATAGGAGGCTGTGAGCTGTTGTGACCTTCCTCAACTGACTATAAACAACAACAACAAAATCTGGAGGCCCACCCCCCCGCCCCGACCCCAGTCTTTCAGCTTCTGCGTCCCTTTTGCTCTGGGCTCCAGCAGAGGCCGTGAGATCGATCTGGAGGATTTAGGAAACATCTTTCATACCAGGTTAAGTAGCTGCGTCACCTCCTTTTATATTTTATATCTGGTTTATTCCTGTGAGTTGAACTTTGGCAACCCTGGGGTTCTTTTATTTATTTATTTATTTTGAACTGCGCCTTTTAAATGACGAGAATTGGATTGGAACTAAATTCCATTTGTCTGTTATCTACGTCCTCCATCTCCGCTCGCTGCCTGCTGCCGTCCCTGTCCACTGTAAGTGATGGCTCTCTGCCTTATGAGTGGCTTTTATCAGAAGTGGGAGGGCGGGGCTCTTCCTGACACCGCGCCTCTGACGTCACAACTCGCTCCAGGTCATCCGAAGAAGCCAAAGGAAAATTTACGCAGTGCGATTATTTTTTTCTTCTTTTTTTTGGCGCAAAGGCGCGCCTCGAGCCAGCGCAGTCTGGGTTTACACGACACTGAACAATGACGCTTGCAACAGATTTTTTTTTTTTTTTCAGAATAAGAACCGATTAGTTTTGCCGCACGGCACAAGACAATTCTCTCAGTTTACCTTTAACACCATGTCGGCCACGCGCGTGTGGCGGTACCTGAGCATCACTCCCAGCCCGATGGGGATGAGGGTGCTGCACAGGGTGAGGATGATGGCCCCGAACGGCATGAGGTTGACCACGGGCGTGTTGATCCAAGCCCGGCTGTAGATCCACAGACACAGCGGCATGAGCACGAGCGCCAGCAAGGTGGAGGAGATGGTCATGATGATGCTGGGGAGCAGAAAGAAGGAAAGAGAGAAGGAGAGAGGGGGGGGATCGTTGCGTTGTATTACAGTTTGATTAAAGTTAGTACAGCGAAGGGGAGAGAGTCGCGCGTAAAGTTCCTATCATCTCTACTTTTGGCGCAACCTCGCGCGTAATTTGTGCGCTTTTACGCGCTCAAAACTGCGTTATATATATATATATATATATATATATATATATATATATATATATATATATATATATATATATATATATATATATATATATATATATCATTATCTACCTGAGATTCATTTCTCCGTGCGCCAACAGCGACAAGATGTTGGACAGGTTCCCTCCGGGGCAGCAGCCGCACAGCAGCACGGCCATGGCGGCCACGTCGTCCAGGGAGAAGGTGAGAGCCAGCAGGAAGGCCACCAGCGGCATGATGACGAACTGGCACACCAGCGCCAGCAGCACCCCGATGGGCCTGCGGACGTGCTCGCCCAGCTGGCTCACGTCCACCGTGCAGCCGAGCCCCAGCATGGTGAAGCACAGCACCAGTCCCACGAACACGTTGATCCCGTGGCTGAGCGGGGAGTCCCAGAAGGCGGGCATCAGGTGGGGGGTCTCGGTCGGCGGCACCACCAGGAGCTCCACCCCGCCCGCAGAGCCCAGTCCGCCGCCGCCTCCACTGAGGAACACGGCGTCGGCGACTTGTTTCACGGCATCCGGAAAGTTGAAAGCGGCACTTTGCGCGTCGCCGCCCGGCAGGCTGGAGTTGTCCATGGCGCAACAGGAGGAAGAGGAGGAGGTGGAGGAGGAGGAGGAGGACGGGACGCTTGTGCGTAAAGATGAGTCCCCTAGCGGCGCGCCGTCACTACTGGGGCAGCGCCGAGGGATCCAGTGGTCGGAGGCTGGGCTGGAACCATGGTGATGATGGTCGACGCTGTCAGTCACACTGGTGTCACCCATTGGCTCTCCCTCCCCCCCCCACCGCACGGCTGGAGGAGGAGAGAGAGAGAGAGAGAGAGAGAGAGAGAGAGAGAGGGAGGGGTGTTTGGTCTGCGCACGGTCCGGAGCATCCGCGTGAGTGGAAGGACCAATCAATAAAGTCCCATGGCTACTGCTTATGAGGGTTAAAAGGGCGGCGCCGGCATAGACGTCCTATTAATTATCCACCCAAATTCAATTGGCGTCCAGAAAGCAGCCGTATTTAGCCCTCTGTTTGCAGTCAGCGCTAGCTTTTTTTTGAGGGATTTGCAGGACATCTTTAAAACGCGCGTGTTTAGGAGAGTTTTGTGTCTTCGCAGGACTCCCTGCACACACAACAGTGCGTGAGGCCGCAGAGCGAAGCCACACACCTGAGTGCCTGAAGACGCCTGGTGACGGAAGAACCGGGTCGTTTCTGACCGACGGAAAATCCTGCCCGGGTGGCAGGCAGGCAGGATGCAGGATGAGCACCAGGGGGCGATGTGGGCACCTCATCATCCATCATCACAAGTACGTCAAATTAGATTTTTTTTTTTTTTTTTTTTTGTTCAAATAGTGGCTCTGTTCACTTTTATGACGTCATCGTCACCCACACGCACTCGAACACACGTTGCTTTTGTATTCTAGTTACACCCGCTGCCCTTGCTCTCCAATTTTATCCGTCAGTTCCCTCTAGTGGCTGATTAGTGAAACTACAGTATTCACAGTTGAATAAAACAGGGTTTCCCTAACTTGTCCATGCCAGCCCCTAGCACTAGCATCTTGATTAGTTTAAAATACGACATACTCAACTCACAAATGTAGATAATCACGGCCATGTGAATGGGGTGGCATCGTCTAGAGAAGGGCATCATCACTGGCTGCACAATGTGTCCCTGTTTGCATATTGGCCATGAATATACTTGTGAAGTCGGCGGAAGTTGAGGGCAGAGGTCCTTTGTCCAAGTCTGGCGCCCCTCAACCCCCGATTAGAGCATTCATGCACGATCTCACTTGAGGCACCACCACTTGATGACCTCGACACATGACTATTGGCTGTGGACAAGTCTGGGCTTCCTGGGAAGTTTAAGGCCTGAATGTACCAGCATGGCATCCTGCCTCGTCTCATAATAAGAATAAGAAAAAGAATACATTTTATTTATAGAGCGCTTTTCAACAAATCCTCAAATACACTTTACATAAAAAAGTTAAAACACATCAGAATAAAATTTGCAGTTGATATAATTATGTTATCTGCCTTGAAGAAGGCCTACCTCTGGCAGAGGAGTTCAAGGTCACCCGAGCCAGATGGTGACCCGGGTTCAGTTCTTGCTCCAGGCAACAGAACCTTACTCAGAAAAAAAAAATCGACTGTGTTTCTGTATAGAGACACTCGTGTACGTCTAGACCCTCTGCTTTGCTGCTGACAGCATGGCTCATTGTGTTATTCTGCTGCCTGTAGTGCAGGAGACCTGGGTTCTATTCCTGGTTGAGATTTTTTTTTTTTCTATGCTTGATTGAGGTTCTGAAGTACCTCTGCAGTCTAAAGTCAAGACAGACTGTCGTATGAAAGAACTTTTACTGAACGTTTTTCCCCAACGTAACCCCAATGTACTACAGTATGTCGGTTTTTTTCCGTTTTTTGTTGGGACTTTGCATTTTCTTCACTGAACTATTTTATCCTGCTGGACTGGCATCTTCCTTTCTGGATCTTCTCCTCAAAACATTTCCCATTCTGGCAGCACTGTTCAACTTTGAGGAACACACACACAAAAAAATAGAACATTTTCAGTTCGGTTACATCATTAAAACAAAAAGAAAATATAGAGTTTTCAGAAAATACAAAAACTGGTTAAGTTTGTCTTCAAACCCAGAAAGAAATCTCACAAAGGGGGAGATTGACGTTAAGCTTTTATTTGAAATGTGACTCACCACAGGGAAACCGAATGTCATGTTTGTGGATGTAAAAAAAAGTTCAATAACAAAATGTTTTTCCACACAAAAGGTGTGCTCTGTCTTTTTTGGAACATTCGTTGTAGCTTCCCACCGACGCCGCGCTCTGCCACAGGCACCTCTCTCCTTAATAAATAGATTCATTTACACAAAGGAGTAATCATTTATAAATATGAAGGCGCATTTCTTTGAACATCTTTTAAAGCAATAATAAATGTTTTTTTTTATTTAATTACAAAAAAAAAAGAAAATACAGGCAAAGCGAATCAAGCGAGCAGATACTCAAAACCTGGCAAATAATGATATTGGCAAAATCAGAAATTGGCACCAAAAAAATGACAAACATAATGGACAAAGAAAAAAAAAAAGAAGATGTTTAAACTCAAGTCAAACCTTAAATTATAGGCACTAGTTTTGTAACGTCCACCACACCAATGACACTGGCACACCATCAGACTCAGAACACGAGGCCAGCAGAACATCCTCTTCTTCTTCTTCAAGACAATTTTATCCACTTCTTATCCATGAATTAGATGCACACATAAATCCTGAAGGAAGTCTCAAGAACCACTTTTCCCATGTTTTCCTTTTTCTGAACGGGATGGGGAGAATTATTATTATTTTTTTTAAATCTTGTCTTTTGCACTTTAAAAGGATCATAAAGCTGGCAAAAAGAGTCGCAATTTGACACTGAACGTAATAAAAGGCTTTGGAGAATTAGCTCAGAATTGAGGTTGAAACTAATTTTAAATTATATAAACAATTGAAATCCTCAAAAAAAAAAAAATACTGATATGGATACATTTCTTAAATATTTCTTTTGAATAAATAATTTTCCAAAACAAACTTTGTGCATACATTCTAGCTGAGTTTACAGGAGGGGGGGGTAAGGAGGCTTGGGGGGCATAAAACATATTTGATCAACCTCACGACCCCACGCACAGGTGCTTTTTCACTGTTGCAAGACATGCACGACTCTTAAAACGTTACGGGACACTTTCCTCTGGTGCGGCGCCGTCGCCGAGACGCATCCAACGCAGAGCGGAGAGAGAGAGAGAGAGAGAGAGAGAGAGAGAGAGAGAGAGAGAGAGAGAGAGAGAGAGAGAGAGAGAGAGAGAGAGAGAGAGATGCAAGACAGAAGACTGAACCTGAGGGAGGCGGGAGCACAAAGGAGGGATGCAGTGAAACCAAGGCAGGTGGTGCGCCCCCTGCTGGCCCAGCTGGAGTGGGGCTCTGCTTCTTTGGCGTGGAGTGTGCCGCAGCTGGACACACAGAGCAGAGGGTGGCGGTGGGAGGTCCTTCTCTCAAACACTCTCATCCTCATCTCCTTGTTTTCATTTAAGGAAAAGAAAACTGATATATATTTGTTGTTGTTGTTTTGTTTGTTTTGTTTTTTTTTTGGGGGGGCAAAGTCTCTCTCTCTTCTCTTTGCAATAAAAAGGTATCCTGGTAGATAAAGTGCCATGTTGTGATGTCTGCCTTTTGTGTGTTGATATAGATTGGAGAGGAGAGCCCCCTGCTGGTGCGCCTCAGTAACAACCTTCCCTCCAGTTCTCTCCGCCTCCGCCGCTGTAGGTCCGAGGAGCAGGAAGAGATCTGAGGAGGAGGAGAAAAAGAGTCAAGCGTGGTGCAGTGGGCACCAGGGGGCACCAGGGGGCAGCGGTGTGGGCGGCGAGCTCACCTGCGTACAGGCTGCGCCAGTTTGCTGCGAGGCAGCTGGATCCCTCCGCCGCCGCCGCCGCCGCCCCGCTGAGGAGGCGCTGGGCGGGCAGGCCGCTGCGGGCGGAGCCAGCGAGCGGGTCGGCGTGGAGCTGGACGAGCCGGGGTTGGGCGCCGCCTTGACGGGCTGACGCAGCGCCAGCGGGGACGGGGCGGCGGGGCTCCGCATCTTACTGGGCGAAGGAACTGGAGAGAGGGAGGAGGAGGAGGAGGAAGAGGAGGAGGAGAGGAAGAAGAGGAAAAGGAGCAGGAGGAAGAGGAGGAGTAGGAGGAAGAGATAAAGGAAGATGAGGAGGAGGAGGAGGAGGATAAGGAGGGGGAGGAAGAAGAGGAGGAGGAGAGGAAGAAGAGGAAAAGAAGCAGGAGGAAGAGGAGGAGGGGGAGCAGGAGGAAGAAGAGGAGTAGGAGGAAGAGATAAAGGAAGATGAGGAGGAGGAGGAGGAGGAGGAGGAGGAGGGGAAGAGGATGAGGTGGAGGAGGATGAGGAGGTGGAGAAGAAGAAGAGGAAAAGAAGCAGGAGGAAGAGGAGGAGTAGGAGGAAGAGATAAAGGAAGATGAGGAGGAGGAGGAGGAGGGGGAAGAGGATGAGGTGGAGGAGGATGAGGAGGTGGAGAAGAAGAAGAGGAAAAGAAGCAGGAGGAAGAGATAAAGGAAGATGAGGAGGAGGAGGATAAGGAGGGGGAGGAAGTGGAGGCGGATGAGGTGGAGGAGGTGGAGGAGGAGCAGGGCATCAGACGGGAATGACAGGAAGTAGTAAATATTTTGTCTCTGTCCAACTTCCTGTTTCTTTAGTACTTTAGGAAAAGGTCCCATATTGTGCTGCATTCACTGTTTTCTAACAACAATCTGAGTCTCCATCCTGCCACTGAACCCTCAGAAATGGGAAAAAGTTCATCTTTTACTTCTTCGACTGGCTCCAATTAACCCTTCATGCTGTCACAAAGGGCACCTGTAACTCTCCCAGATTAGGGACATTACAGACTGCCTTTTTTCCTAATCTGTTCCAAATACACGGAGGCATCCAAACCAGGCACCAGTGGTAGCAGGAGGCTGTAAACAGAGGGCTAAAGATGCTGTTTTGCTTTGGGAAGTGTGCAATGGGTAGAATATGGGACCTTGCGAACGAGGACAGATGCTGGGATGTATACACAGACACGAGGATGAAGTTTCAGTTTGGAGCACAATCACCACGAATGAAAAACTGAACCTTCAGCCTGGAGGCTGGGAGAGACGACGGAGGGGACAGTGAAGGCAGCACGACTCAGCGGGCGGCTATGGTTCTAGAGGTGCTGACACGATGGGAGATGGTACAATTAAAGACGACGACGACGACGTCGACAGGTAAAAAGCACGACGGGGGTGCGACCACGGCGGCGGGGCACAACCACGACAGAGAGGAACCCCTCAGTGAAATACTCACTGAAATCACCTTCTTCTCCAAAGCAACAGGAGAGCGGGACTGGACAGAGACAACGACAACAGAAAGAGACTTAATTCACAGGCGGCGGCGGCGGCAGGGAGGAGCTGGAGCTGGAGCTGAGGATGAGGGCAGCGGGAGTGACCAGTAGAGGGAGCCTCTCACCTGCTTTTAGGCACGGTGCATGGACCTGAATGCTGATGATCAGCCCAGAAATCATCTGGCCAAGTGGAGGCTCACAAACACAGTGTGCCAGCACAGCTGACAATTATCAATAACAAAAAAAATCTAATGCTGTTCCCTGATGTTTAGTGAAGAACTTGACTAGCTCACTTGAAATGTTAAACACAGGTTGTTGTATCTAGAAATGTCTGGCTTTGCGCGACCGCTTAGTGGAACAACTGTGTTTTGGGTCTGAAAACAATAAACAGAAAAATTTAGGAAAATATTTTTAGGACTAAAACAACGATTTTAGGAAATGCAAAGAAAATAGATGTGATCTGGGACTCGTTGTGTCACGCCGACGGCGTCATCGGCAAATCTCGCAACGCACACCTCTGACTGATCAGTGCGCAACCGCTGCCGGTGACGTTCAGAAATGTCCGGAAAAGTGGGAGGAGTCAGACGTGAGAGCGAGGTCACTTCAAGCAAAATCCATTGATGGAGAAAACACAGAGACAGACAGAATCTCACTAAACTGCTTCTGCCGTCTTTTCTCTTTTTTTCCATTGATGAGGCCAAAAATATCTTAATTGTTATTGATCAAAATGAATTTGTTGTTTGTACCATCCAGGTTGCTGCACAATCTGGGAAAAAGTGAATGAATGAATAAATAAATAAATAAAAACCCGAGTTCATCTGCCAAGTTCACTGTTACAGATTATTGGGCAATTCAGGTTTGCTGCTGCAAGCGCAGGAATGAAAATAATAATAATAATAATGATAAAAAATGTTTTTGGCAAATCATAACTGTGGCAAACCCCCTCCTCCTTGCACCTTCTTCCTTCCCCTTCCTCTACCTGCATCCACTACTTCCTGGAAGGGCGGAGACCCAGGGTCTGTGTAGGAAGTCAGCAAAGGAGCTGGCTGGCCTCGTGTTGGATGCCGCACAATATTATTGTTTGAACCGTGTACCTGACATGTGAGTTTATTTCATTTCCGTGTATTTAAAGTGAATCTGATTCATGTGTTGTCTGCTCAAGTTTTGATAAAATTATTCCTCATTTCCTACTTTAAAGGAGGAGTGATTGTTTGGAGTTAATAGCCTTTGTTGGAGTATTGAGTGTTAGAATAGCGACCCTTCGTTATCTACCTGCTGACTGTTTAATCAGCATACAATTTTACAAGCGGGATATTTTTCACACAACTGCTGACGCAACTAGGTAGAAAATCACCACGATCCCTGCATGTGACTGGAGCGCCTCGTGCTGGAGTGATAAAGCTGCAGACTTGCGAGATCATCCTGACAGTCTGGGGTGGCGTTACCTCGCAGCGCTGTCGCACTTTGGAGCGGCTGTTTAGGTTTCGGGGAGGCGCGAGACACCGTCGAGTATCTCGGGTGCTGAGCCGCTGCTGCAAAACAGGGACAAGTCAGCGTCCACAGTCACACTTTCACCTCCAAACAGAAGCAGTGGAAGAGGCCAGGCCACGGAAAGGTGAGGCGCAGTTTGAGGCCACTAGGGGGCAATGTGCAGCTTCATTCCAGGGGAAGGGAGAAGAAGCGGCATGTTTGCAGCCGCCAGTCGCACCAGCGCCACCACGGCCGGATCAGTGGAGACCAGTTAGACATGCGGAGAGGCAGAAGTTGAGCTTCAGGAGTCTCACATGCTGAGTGCAAAGTTCAAAGGTCGGACGAGAAGATCCCATCACAGCTGGACCAGGAAGCAGCAGAACGGCAGCAGATAAAATAGCCGCTGTCACGTGACCCATCTCACAAAGCGCAGGTTTAAAGTGCTGAAACCTGACCTTTGACCCCGTGCACAGTCCCGCTCCATTAACACAGAGGGATTAGTGCGGCTGGATTAAGGACAGAACCATTAACTTTATCTCCCATTGCGAGACGACGTCATCACCACGGCCGGCCACTGGGAAACAATGTGGGAGCGGCTTGGGAACGCCACTGTTGTGTTGTGTTGTGTTGTCGTCGCCATGCTGCCCAGTGTGCAGCAGCAGCAGCAGCAGCAGCAGCTCTCTGAAGTGCACGTCGTGCACAGACGACAAGAGAGAAAATAAAGTAGAAGGTGCGTCGTGGCCGGGAGAGAAGTTCTGACTGGAAACCATCAAAGACGGTGAAGTCCCCCCCCGAAACAGCCCAGTGTGTGTGTGTATGCGCGCGCGTGCGTGTTTCAAAGGGTCAGCCAGAAGGAAGAGGATTCCCACGTGCACGGCAGCAAACAAAGAGAACACACAGCCTTTAATGTTCCTGAACCTTCAGCAGGTTTCTGGACAAACATTCTGGAGTCACCTGAGTTTTGCACTGTGGACCATTATTCTCCAGAGGCTTCTTCTGTGCGTTATTTGGCATGAAATGGGTTTAAAAAACACGAGTGGGTGGGCGCTTACTTGCGGACTGGCTCTGGTGTCGCGGGGAGCCGTTGGGCAGCTGCAAGTTGGACTCGCAGCTGCGGCTGTTCTTGACCGGCTCGGGGCCCTGGGCCGCGACGGAGGAGCGCGTCAGGTTGGGAAGACTGCGGCGCAACTTTTCTGCACCAAACAACGAGACGAGAGAGAGAGAAAAAGAGAGTGAGGTACTCAAACACCCACCGTGTGCCGTCTCAGTTCTCTCACACAAACAGGTTTGACTTTATAGCATCTCTATTTCTAAAACTCTAGACAAAAAAACAGCCCAGGACTGACCAAAGTGATGTACAATAAGAGGAGAGAAACACCTGATGTATTATTTTCATATTGGTAAAAGCTTAATTTACTTCCAATAAATGCACCACCGTATTCCTAAGGAAGCCTGGTGTGGACAATCCAGCTGCCTGGCAGCGGGTTTCGTATTTAAGGTGAACGCTCGCGTCCTCAAGTAAACCAACGAAGAAGAAGAAAGTGGACGAGGTATCCAGGTTTGTGTGCGCTGGCCACCGTAGTTCACTGGCAAGCTCGGGAGAGGGAGGGAGAGTGAAAGATGCCGCAATATAAAATGTAACCACTTGTTGTCGCTGTTTCCTCTCAAAATCTCCAAACATTACCCAGGGGTGTCAAACTCATTTTGGTTCACGGGCCACATAGAGGAAAATGTATTCACAAGCGGGCCGGACCGGTAAAATCATGGTATGGTAATAATAACGTAAACATAACAACTTCCAGTTGTTTTCTTTGTTGTTGCTATTGGCTGTCCTAAAAGTAGCCAAATGACGTCATCGTCTAATTTGCATAATTGACAATTTGCACTTGATCGCAACGTAATAACACCAAGAAAAGTTGCTAGATTGAGACGTTCTGGGGCAATGAGGGCAGCCAATAGGAGACGCGAGTGGCTGTACTTGTGCCGGTTTGCTCAGCCCCAGTATTGAGTTTGTTTGCGAAGCAGAAACGACATTGCGACACTTTCTTTCATTGAGAAATTGCAGTTTTTATGTTTTGCAAAATCATCTCGTGGGCCGGAAAAAAACAGTTTGTGGGCCTGATCCGGCCCGCGGGCCGTATGTTTGACACCCCTGCATTACACACTTAACCTTTAACATAGAGATGGAAATAACAATAACAAGTAAAACAGTAGGAAAATCCAGCTTGACATCGGTGGCAGAGCGACGGATGTTGAACAGGCTCCTGTCCATCATGGACAATCCAGATCAACCACTGCACGGCGCCATCTCCAGGCAGAGGAGCAGCTTCAGTGACAGGCTAAGGAAATCATTCCTCTCACACACACACACACACTTTAATGGTCTCCTGGAGACCATTAAAGTATCTATTGATCTATCCATCCATCCATCCATCCATCCATCCATCCATCCATCGAACCAAAGTCACGGTGTCACTCCGAGGTGAAGGTCAGGGAGTAAAAGAGCGTTTTTAAGTGAGACTCAAAAACAAAGACGGAGAGGAAATGGGGACGGGACCTCAGAGACGGCGGCCTCACCTTCGTTCTTCACCACGTTGGTCTGCAGGTCGTGGCCGTGGCCCTGCAGCGAGTGGCGCGCTGCTGCAGCCGCGTGATGGGCTGCGGCGAGCCGCGCCGTGGCCGCATCTCCATGGAGCGGGCCGGCGAGCGGGAGCGCGGCGAGTTGCGGGGCGAGGCGCGGGGGGAGTGTCGGGGGGAGGGGCTGTAGCGGCTGGAGGAGGCCAGGTGGAAGGCCGGGTGCACCGCCTCCTCCTCGTCCTCCAGGCTGTGGGCGTCCAGCTCCTGGTCGCTGAAGTTGCTGCGGCGGAGCGAGTGGCAGGAGGAGCCGGAGCTGCGGCGGGAGGCCGTGGCCGCGTAGTCCTGCCGCAGACCTGCAGGGGGGGGGGCACACTCAGGGTCACCGACGAGAGGTCAAAGGTCACTTAAAGCAAGCCTGAGCTGGATTATAGATGCATTCTCTTCTTGTGTGTGCATGAGACTCTGTCTAACTTCCTGTTTCCTGAGTGCTCAAAAAAAGCTCCCATATTATGCTGCATTTTCTATTTTCAAAAATAATCTGTGTCTCCATCCTGCCACAGTTTATCTTTTACTTCTTTTGACAGGTTCCAATTGACCCTTCATGATGTCACAAAGGGCACTTGTTACTCTCCCAGATTAGTCACAAGAGACAAGTTTTTTTTTTAAACCCATTTCAAATACATGGAAGCATCCAAAGCAAGCATCAGTCTTAGCAAGAGGCTTTAAACAATGGGCTAAAGATGCTGGTTTTGTTAGCGTTCATCTTTTTCTTTTTCTTTTTTTTTATTACATGGAAGCATCCAAACCAAGCATCTAGCATTTAGCATCCAGCATTTAGCAGGAGGCTGTAAACAAAGGGCTAAAGATGCTGCTGTTCTCTAGGAAATGTGATTGTGCAATGGGTAGAATATGGGACCTTTACAATGTGGATAGATGTGAGGAGGCATGACGACGGGACGCTGAAAACACCCATCAAACACACACACTTGTATTAAGTTTGTGTTTTGATTTTGATTGTTTTTTGACTAGAAACTGGGAGAGATGAGGGGACAGTGAAGGCAACACGGCTCAGTGGCCTGTTATGATTCCAAATGTGTTGACACAATGAGACGGTCCCATACCAGGGGTCAAAGGTCACTCAAAGTGAGCCTGAGCTGTATTATGAGATATACGCACTCTCTTCCTGCATGCGGGCGAGAATCTGGACGTCGGTGACGTCGTTGAGCTTGTAGGTGGTGGAGGAGCCCACCGAGTCCTCGTCCATCTCCGAGGTGCTGAGTTCGCTGTCCACCGACGACTGAGGGCTCACCGCCGGGGGGTTCCTCTCCGCCGCCGCCGCCGCCGCTGCCGCGTTTCGCTGGTGAACTGGCGAGCAGGAGAAACAAAAACACTTCCTGTTAGAAGCTTCACAAGTGCACCAGTGATGCGCAGGACGGAGGCTGGTCCTCCCGCAGGGTTCCTGCAGCTACCAGCAAAGCTCACATCGTGCTCTTTCCTGTCACTTTGAACAAATTCATCATGTCCAACTGCAGATACGATATGTAAAATAGTAACAGAATTTTACACATGCAATTGAAACTGATTAATCGCAGTTAACTATGAAGATTCTGCGATTAATCGCAATGTAAAAAAATTAATCGTTTGACAGCCCTAATATGTGTGTAAATATGTGTGTATATATATATATGTAAAGGGTACGTAAATATGTAACGCCTTCTGCAAATCGAAGTTCATGTTTTGAAATTTTAACAAATTCTATTGAATTTCTTGTCACGCTTTCTAATGACCTGTGGATCCCTGCCTCACCTGTGTTGCCGGGCAGGAGCTGCTGCCTGACGATGGGCACTCTGCTGGGGGTGGAGGAGGGGGAGTTGAAGCCGCTGCTGTAGGGGCTGTTGGCTGCGTTTGTGCTGTAAGGACTTCCGTAGCCCTGCTGGCTGTAGGGGCTCCCGTACAGGCTCCTGCGCTTGTTGGCTGCAGGGGGGAAAAAAAAATACATCAGTCAGTGGGTCGAGGTCAGAGGGTGAAATCAGGACAATGACAACACAAGATAGAGCAGCGCCTTGTTTGTTTTGTTTGTCGTCAGCTCTCATTAGGGGCGAAGACCTAGAAAGTGTGGAAACAGAAGAACCTATAGGTTCTATACTGTAGGTGGAGAACAAGGGCAGCGGCTGTAGAGATTAGCAGGTGTAGCATGCGCGTCAAGCAAAAGAGGAATAAAAGGATGAACTTTTCCCAGGGACCTTCAACATTGTCCTCCGCACTACGACGCCACACTCTCTGAGCGCTGCGGCTCCTCTCAGCGACGACAACGGCAGCAGTGTGCCGACACACACACACACACACACACGCCAACAATCTGCTCCAGTCTGTCCAGACGCACGCTGAGAGTCGCCACTGATGGAGTTCCGGCGCTCTCACAATGCTCGCCATTCAGCGGGCAACAATGGGAATCTATGTGAAGGCCCCAGTTTTACAGACTGGCTCTCAGTCACGGGATCATCAGACTGCCGGGCGGTTAACGTCTCTGGATCTCCTTCCTGTTCCTGGTCGCTCTGTTTACACAGCTGAGGCCGACCTGCCCCCCCCAAACCCCCGCCAAGGATACCACTCTGTCCTGCTGCATTATTTAGGATCGAAAACATCACATCCACTCGGCCGATGGGATGTCTGAACGGACCTTCGGTGCAGGACGGCGGCGATGCGGAGCTCTTTAACAGCATTGGAGGGTTTGTTTTCCCAAAAACAAGACACTAAATGTCATAACACCAATAATGGTGACCAGGTGGGTGAACTGACAACCTTGGATCCTAATGTTTCATATTTTTTGCTAACAGAGAGTCCAGTTTATTTATTGTTTTCAGGTGTTTTATGTTTTCAATTCTTTAGGATTTTCACATTTTCTTCTTGAGATTTTAATTTCCAAGAAATTCAGTTTTTGCTTTTTACGAATGGCTGTACTTGCAATATTGTGCTATATTATAATAATACTGTTTATCAAAATCATTTCTGGGACAATAAACTGTTCAGCAAAACTTCCTATAGTGACAAGCCTTGTGATAAAGAGGCAAACTTCAACTCCTGCAGCACACTGGTTTAGATGTGTAGGTGGGCTGTGCTGCAAACACACTGACTTTCTGGGATCACCAATGTTGGCCAGTCGACTTGTTTTTTCTTTTTTGGCCACCTTCGTCCCATGACTCAAAAAGTATAATTTTGGACTCTGTCGTTGTCTCTCCCGCTCTCACACATGCTGGTCACACTGTATTTTGACTGGCTATAAACAACTCAGATGGGAGCTTCTCGAGATGACTTTGCGAGCATTCAGAGTTGAAAACCTCGCAACGCTAGCAGCTGATTGTTGTCACTGGACCGCGAGAGAGGGAGAGAGAGGGAGAGAGAGAGAGAGAGAGTGAGAGAGGGAGGAGAGAGAGAGAGAGAGAGAGAGAGACAGAGACAGAGACAGAGATGGGACCCAAAATAGAGTGTCCTCAGATCCCCACGTCAGAGGAAGACGCAGCAACAGCTGTTTCTGCTCACTGTGATGCAACCTCGTGCTGTGGCATTTTCCTTTTTTTTGGCTTCGCAGCTGTGGAAATTTTTCCACAGGCCTCAAAAACAATATATATGCAGTTAAAAAAAAATAAAAATAAAAATAAAAAGCGCAACAGGCTGATATGAAATAATAACAATAACAAAAAAAAAATGCCTGCAGGCCTTTCGGCTGTGAGAAGCAAACAGGAGTCACAGCTGGCGCTGAGGCGGAGCAGTGGACGGAGGGAAGGCAGGAGGAGGAGGAGGAGAGAAGGAGGAACATGACAAGAGGAGAGCAAACAGAGGGGCAGTTGTGAGGGAGGGTGAGAAACACCACGCCAGACAAAGACCAGTGCGAGGAAAGTCTGAGGAGCACGAGGCAGTTTCAGCTGTGGGCCTGCGGTCCGGGACCTCCTGGATGTCGAGCCGACGGCCAATCGCAGCCGTCCGCGCGGCAGCCGGCAGCGAGAGTCGTGAAGAAGACAAGTCCGGTCGCCTCCTCCCTCTTATATAAGCGCACAGTCACGTCGACTTTTCACCGGGGCGTGCAAAAGGCAAAGGGCCTCGTCATAAAAACACTCCAGTCCTGAATGGCTAATCGCTCTTCCTCGCCGAGGCTTCTTTCCAGGCACGAGCGGGCAGAGCCGCCACAATAGAAGGAAGTCCATCCAGTCACTCTGACTGCAATGAAATGAAGAGCGTCTCTCTTTGACACAAACTCAAGCCAACAACACAGCCAGTGTCAGCAGGGCTTTGGAGAGAGAGAGAGAGAGAGAGAGCCAGAGTGAGCGGCTGGCCGGGAGCTGTGAGGGTGCGTCTCTCTTCTCACAATGCGCTGGATTAGGAGTTGCTGGAATGGTAAACACACCAACCACACAGTGGCCGGGAGCCTTTTCCAATCCAAGGTGCACCAACGTTCAGGCTGCAGTCACAAGACTCTGGCTGGGAGCTGCGCTGGTGCTGGTGGTGGGACTGGGGTGGTGGGGGACGGAGGGTGGGCTCAGTGCCGAGCCCGGCGGTGACGTGATCCTCCTCCCACACCTTCGGGGGTGAGGTCACTGCCATCGGCTTGTGTCGTCCAATTAGCTTTCTGTGAGTCATCGCTAAGGGAGTGAACTTTTGTCCTCTTCAAAGAGGTGCAGTAAAGGTGCAGACATGTGATCTCAGTAAAGTGCTTATTACTGTTGTCTGCGGCTTCAACTTGGCAGCCAGCGATAACAAAGGTCAGTGCTGCTGGCTGGAGGGAGGGAGGGCAGGGGGTTGGGCGGGGGGGCACCGTGTGTCCAGGTGCCCTCCACAGTCTTGCACAACGGAGGAGCCGAGAAGATCGACGGCGGACGGTTGCACAACACGATCCGTCACATGGGCATGCCGCTGGCGCTGAAATGGAAATGGCAGCGCTCAGTTTAGCGGCCAGGATTTTGGGTCGGGACTCCTCCCAGGAGGGAGGGGCCGGCTATTATTAGGCGGCAGCAGGTAACACAGAGGAGCCGAGGAGGAAGTGGTGAGGACGAGGCACGGCAGGGTTTTTCTTTGAATGATCTACCTTGCGGCATCCAGCAGGACCTTTGGAGTTCAACCTTTAACTCCGATCCAAACCTATTATCCAGCGCATTACAAACTGAACATTTGCACATTCTCTCGATTCACCACCGTGTCACTGGAGGCTCCGCAGCTGTTTGGACTGCATGTCAACCCATGACAAGATAGTTTACATGAGAGCACAACCTGCTACCCTAATGAGAACTGACATGCGTGTCTCCTGTTCTAGGGGCGGGAATGGGGAATTTGTCCGACAACATGGTAGTAACAAACATGGATGACACCTCACAAGCAGTCCGGAGACACACTAATGTTTGAGGGAACATGATTTTCACTCTGTCAGTAGGACTGGGTGGGAGCTCAACAACAGACACCAGGACCTCCGTCCACACAGCACTGAGCAAGTGCAATTTAATTTACGGAGAATTATCCCTTTAGAGCACTCGGCAGCCCCTCCACTCTGCCTCTGAAGGAAAACACTGACATCAACACGACTCTAACGACTCAGCAGCAGCAGCAGAAGAAGAAGAAGAAGAAGAAGAAGACAGGGCAGCTCGGGAGGTGCTTCTCTGTCCTCGGTCTGAAAACAGGCCTGATGATGGCACCACACTCGCCTCCTTACACTCCAGTGGCCTCCCCCAACATGGCCGGACCCAACTGTGGGACGAACTCTGCCAGAGGACGTCACACTGTGCTGATGAAGCTGATC
Organism: Thamnaconus septentrionalis; assembly: GCA_009823395.1. NCBI lineage: Eukaryota > Metazoa > Chordata > Actinopteri > Tetraodontiformes > Monacanthidae > Thamnaconus > Thamnaconus septentrionalis. The sequence continues at coordinate 4,527,757 of CM020508.1, read as the reverse complement.
AGCGACCAAATAAATCTCTCTCCCTCACTCCCTCTCACTCCCTCTCTCTGTGTGTTTAAAACCTGGCAGCGTTCCCGAGCTGGCGCGCTGTTAGCGATGTGTTTTTAGAGAAGGCTGGTTCCAGTGAGAAGGATGGAAAATTGACTGTGGCGGCGACGGTGGCGGCGAAGGCTCGAGCCCCTCGCGGGGAGCTGCAGAACCGAGATGTGCAACTCACGTCGACGGCTTTTTGTACTTTGACTCTCAATAACTCTCAGTTGGAAAAGCGTGGGAGAGTTTCGGCAGGTTTAGGGTGAATGAAATCACCATCTTTGCCGCACCTCCACTTTTTTATTTTAGAGGACACCAACTTACTGAAGAGAGTTATGTAAGATCAAATATATATATATATATATATATATATAAAAAACTTGTTGTACTTTATTCAGCAGGTATAATTCCTGGCAGGAGACATAAAAAAAAGTTTTCATGCTTCTTGATGTGAAGTTTAAATAAACCATTATTCTTTAAACAAAACAGGAAAACAATAGCAAGACTCAGAAGAGTTGGTTTGGACTTGGGACTTAATGAAAGAGGGTCCCAGCGATGCCTTTCCTCTTCCCTTTAGAATTAAAAAAGGAAAGAAAAGAAAGGCTGTCGACAGGTTTGGTGTGGGCCGGTGTCGCTACCTGACAGGGTGAGGTCCAGTCGGTGGATGAGGGAGCGCTTGGCTGATTCCATCTCAGGACTGGGGTTGTCGAGAGCCTGGCGGCACCACACGATGGGACTCTGGGTTTTCTGCAGCGGGCTGTCCAGCTTGGCCTCGTACAGCCTGGAAAAGAGACGGAGCGGCGCGAATGAATGCAAAAAAGAATATAGAAACAGTGCAAGTTTATAAAGTGCTGCCGAGGCAACGGGTGGACTGACAGGGAGGCGTTTGTGCGGAGAAGAGGAATGCGTGCAGAAGTTCAGCCGCACAGAACAGGAGATCTGTGTCGACTTTCAGTTCGCATGCTCTTGTGGTTGAAAGCAGTGTGAGCGCCCAGCAAAACCATCTTTCCCAACTTTAAACCCCACTGCGAGTGAGAGTCAGTTCTGTCATTTATCAATTGTGTATCTTCTTTGGTTTGGAAAAGAGAAGCAGGAAGAGGGGAAAGAAGAGAGGAGGAACAATCAGAGTCAGCAGCCGTCAGGCGCTGCAGAAGACTTTTACTGCCAGGCAAGAAGCATCAGAGGCAAAAACATCTCGGTGATGAAAAACAGCACAAAACCACAGAATCTGGGTCTGCACACTTTTGCTGTTTACCAACACCATGGGCGCCATTCACATTCAGCGCTGCACGCTGCGAAAATAAATAAATAAATAAATAAGAAATAATGGCACAAAAATCCACTTCCTCTGAAAACGCTTCGTCTCCCCGGATGGATGCGCAGCGGGAGAGCAGAGCGCCATTTCAAATCCAGTCTGATGCTAATTCTGGGATTACAGGAGTCAATTACAGAAGCCTGCCAGATCCTGGCAGTGCGCACGTAATCCCAGATAGCAATCTCATCCAGATTGCAGACTAACAGCGAGGGTATAATGAGACGGCTGAGCGTGACTTGGCAAGAGGTGGAGAGCGGCCCGACGGCGCAGGCAGCGGGGCGACGGAGTCGGGTCGAATCCAGATCTCGCTCATCTCTTTGTCGAGCATCCAATGTCCGTCATCACGGCGTACAGAGATACGCCCTAATGCGGCTCGTTACGACGTTTGTTATCTGAGGAGGATGAGATGCCGATCAAACAACTCCTTCCTGCCGGCAGAGACAGCGAGGGCCATCGCTTGAGGACGGCCCATCATTACAGCTGAACGAGGCCCTTCCTACGCTAACTGGCTGCCCGTTAGAGCTCACGTATCCGGCGCACGCGTCTCTGAAACAAGGACTCGTCTCCGAGGCTCTTCCTCCCCGAGGGATTCCTTCAAATTGGGATGAGAGGTGAGATTAAGGGGGCAGCGCAAATCCAATCTCGCGGCGGCGCTTCAGAGGATTACACCTCTATAGTGTGCGCCTATCTGTGACAAAAGCCATCATCCCTGGAAAAGCTGCAGCTGCTCAACACAGGGAAGAGGGACGGGGAAAAAAAAAATCACATCAGACCAATTATAAGATCAGGAAAACACCCACAGCCTGAATCAACATGTAAACACTTAGGGTGTGTAATCCCTGCAAACAGTGAAGCCTGTGGTCATCTCGGGGCGCTCATGGGACTGTTCCCTGACGTTGTGAGAGCGCGGTCCGCTTTCAGATCTTCCTCTCTTCCTCTTTGCTGCAGAGCACCGGTGGCTGCGTGCCAACTGTTATGCTACAGGAAACTCAGAGGAGGAATAAAACCATGGCTCCCCCTCGCTCTCTATAGACCTAGTGAAAGGACACAAACAAACGTGACTCCTGCCTCCTCCTGACAAACAAACTAGCTCCAGTGAAAGAGCTCAACAGATGATCAGGGACTAACTGGACAGCTGAGGCCCTCAGGGGCCCCAGCTGGCTCGGGCCTGGCCTGGCAGGGCTACAATAGTGGAGAAGCTGTCTTGAGGTAGTAGTGGATAAAGATTGTGTGGTGGTGACTGTATGACAAAGCGTGTGTGTTGTTGTGACACTCAGAGAGCCGAAGTGCAGTGACTTGGCATCGCCTCGGAGACCAACAATGGGGCCCCTTCTGCTCACATCTGAGGCGAGCTAACTGAGATTGTTCCGTCCAGACGTTCTGTCGTGTTGGCTAATGTGTCAAGCAGCTGTGCCCCGGAACAGAAAGCGACACACACACACACGGAGAGAGAGGGAGAGACTCACACACTAACTAACACACACAGCGGCTGAGACACAGCCCTGTCACTCACCAGCTGTCCTCGTCCTCGTGTAGACAGTCCATGTCCTCGAGGTCTAAGATTTCCACCTCGTCCAGGATCGACGTCTCCCCTTCGTCCGCGTAATTCGCGTCCGAGTAAAGCGAGTTCATGCTGGACACGGAGGCGGCGGCCGAGGCGCCCTCCTGCTCGTACGCCCTCCCGAAACTGATACCGTCGTACGACAGCCGGGGGCTCCGGCAGCGGTTGTTCTCCAGCAGCCCGCTGTAGCGACCCGTGCCGACCAACCCCACCCCAGGGAAGCCGGCCAGCCCGGCTGCCAGCGACGCCGAGTCGTAGCCGTCGCTGAGGGGTCTGTGGGTCGCTGACATCGGCCCGGACGACGACGACAACATGGTGGAGCGACTCCGCAGCTGCTCGTTCTGCTGCTCGAGTTTCTTCACCAAGTCCTGGAGCTTCCGCACCTCTAAGTCGGCGTTGATGTTTGAGTTGATATCCTCCATAGTGGCTGCTCAGCACCCGCGGAGGGAAGGAAGGGAAAAGAGAAAAAAAAGAGCGGCGGTCCGCGGTACTTCACGTCGACTCTCCGCCGACACACTCTTTGTTCGGGCTCGGCTTCACTCTTGACTACGTGTTTGGGGAAGACACTTCGGCGTTCCACCGGCTTGGGCGGCTCAGCGTCGTCATCTTCTCCGGTCCGCCGAGCCCACGGGTAGGGTCGAGGCCATTTTCATAAATACCCGTCACCAACTGTGAAAGACCAACAGGCGGCGGACGGGCATACGTCACCGCGTCGCTTGTCGGGAGCGAGCACGTAACCAACACCTAGTTGCACGTGCATACGGCACAGCTATTGTACAAACAAACCGGGGCGTCGCTGCAACCCGGCCGATTACGTAATACAATTAACAATTTACTGGCGCGAAATGTTGTTATACTACGAATTCCGAATTGTTACGACAAATGTAACAGTTTAGTTTTCCTTCTTTATTTTTCGTCTCATTTTTTTTCCACTGATCAGGAAACAGATGACGCTTCTTGCTGGATAATTTACAGTACTTAGTATTTTAATAAGAGTTATTGTTATCACAGTTTCACAAAGCTAACTACAAAAAAAAACAACAACAACTGTATAAGTAAAACATTTTATTTCCGTAAACAAACATAATGTAATTTGGATAATGGATCAACCTTTTTCATCCTTGACAAACACGGCAGTTTTTGTTTTTTTTAAACAAAAAAATTGTTTTTACAGTTAATTCAATTTATTTTACAAGACATTTTTCCGTATTCAATGTCCTATGAGACATCCAGAGCCTCCTCAGACTCCAGATGCTTCTCAGTTTTTTGAGCGCCCGCCTCCCCCTCTTCTTCGACTTCATCCTGTGCTTCTGCACTTTCCTGGCTGGCCATGGAAGTTTCCAACCCATCCTGGTCGGCGCTGGCATTCTGCGAATCCGCCCTTCCTCATCCTCGTCCTCCACGTCCATCTCAAAAACACGAATGTGCCTCAGATTACCGCTGAGCTGCCAAGACAGGAATAATAAAACGTTAATCTTTGGAACACACTGTTAGATTCCCCGAAGGAGCAACGTCAGACCATGTCGTCTGCACTTCCTGACCCCTCGGCAGAGAATTATTTCGCACTTAATCTGACAAACAAAAACCCTCAAAATGTTCTGGATGCGAAGGCAACGTACCACACAAGCCACTTTGCGAATTCCGTTCACAGCAACATACTGAGCATTCATGTTTTCCAGCTCACGCCACTGGTTCCCCAGGACGAGCTCTTGGCAGGGGATGGCACTGGTTTGCTGGTCCAACCTGACAACGTTTGGCAAACAAAGTGTTTAGTGTTTGAAATTTTTTACCTCAGTCATCACGTTCTTAGCTGGGAAACAAAGAGGCGGCAGTAGAAATAGGAAATAAAAGGACCATTGTTGTAAATTCCTGTGGGTTGATGTTTTAGTCGATGTTTTTTCTTTTCATCAGGCACCTCAGTGGGCAGCTAGAGGGTCCTCAGCCTGCTAAAAGGGCCCTTGCAGCTGTGCTGCCTCTCCTCTTTGTGTTAACTCACTGCTGTCGGATCAAAGACCTAAATACCTGTGAGCTGCTAAACGGTGTCAGGCCTGAGGTGTTCCAGCAGGTCCCTTGCAGCTATACTATACAGTCCTCACTCCTAATAATCACCACAATTCCAATGACATGGACACACCTCAGTTTAGGCTCCCAGTTGAACTCAGTCACACAGCTGAGAGCAGAAGCAAGAGGAATCTGAGCCAGGACGCGGCTTCTGTCCTCCTCCTCTAATCTTTCCAAGACCACGGTTAGCGTTTCATCGTCATAGAAACGAGCATCCAGGCAACGGTACGAGTAAGTAGTCCTGGGTGGGGGAAAAAAGGAACTTGGAGTCAAGTCACTGATTGAGTATCACAGCTCAACAAAGTATTTCTAAAAATGAAATGAGACACCAACTGGGCTGCAGCGTTGTTTTCCTCAGCGCCGTCGACGTGGTGGCTGAGGTCGATGGACATGATGCTGCTGGAGTCGTGCCTGCGCACAATTGCGTAGGGTTAAAGGCACATATTTAAACACACACTCATGAACACAACCACAAAGACGCCGAACGTACCTGTTTGGGTCTGTCGCCTTGCGTAAAAAGTAGAGCTTGGTTGGCGAAATTTCCGGCATGCAGAACAAAATATAGTGCATTTTGGCTTTCTTGTCGTTCCACCTGTCGAACGGCAGGTAAAGACCATCAATCAGAAGAGCAGAAGGAGATTTTAACTGCACAGATGTGCTTTGTGTTTAACTTACTGTGACGGAAGGTCAAAAAGGTGTGGAGCTCTTTCGGAGCTAGAAATGGTAAAAATGAAAAAGAAAGAAAAAATCACAATAAATTTAATACAGTGAATGAGAAATATTTGGAATTTAAAAAAAATATTCGATTGCTAAGGTGGGATCTTACTTCTCTGGTAGAGTATACAAGGGCAAACAGAGTCCTGGATGTATAGACTTTCCAATCACTTCCTGAACATTCACAAGAGAAGAAAAAAAATAGTAAGCAAAAAGATTTTTTTCTGAATAAGTTAACAAGAAATCAAAGCTTATTCACTTTACAAAATCTTACATCAAGAACCCTATAGTTACTTATTTTCCATGTACAAATGTATTGAGTGTTTATGAGAAAATACATTTGATGAAACCTTTTACAGCACAATTCCAGGATTTTCATTTGTGTTTTTATTATCCTCATTGAGGAGAAAGGTGTTGCAACACACAAAACTCACAGCGGGTTTCTGGAGACACTGCTCAATCACACTGACCATCATCCTTTTGACAAAGTGCAGTGACTTGTGGGGATACGATGGGAACAGCAAAGGACTCTCTACATGAACATAAAAGATGTCAGGTTTCACCTCAGTGGTTCATCTTTCATAAAACTCAAGACAAACACTTTTGACAATAGGAAAGTTCACCTTTTAAATACTTGCTCTCCTTCAAGAACTTCAGCCACTGGTTCCCCTTTGTGTTGGGTGGAGACACCAGATCATCGTCCTCATCCTTCAGGTACTGCGAGTTTACATGAAAAAATAACAACCCAGCTGTCAGCCCAGAGTTCTCTTCAAAAAAAAAAAAAACCCAAACAAAACTGAAGCTTTGCAGCACAAACACAGTCTCTTACCTGACCGACTCGTTCTACGTTGAAGTACTTTCCCTTGCGATCGAAGAGCTCTTCATTCTATTTAAGAAGGAAGTAATTAGGTAGCCACAAACAAGTTCAACACATTTAATGAGCTTTAATGCCAGTCTTCTTAATTCGGGTCATACCTCGCTGAAGTGCTCAGACAGGAAGTCGGCAACAAAAGAAATGTCTTTCTGAGTCATCTGAGGGATGAAAACAAATGTTCAAATAATTCAAGCCAAAGCAATAAACACACACACACACCAGAAATACAGTACGTGTCCGCTTGTTGTACAACTCACCTTGTTGAGCTCTGGAGGTACATGCTCATCACACATTCTCAACATTGCTGGAGGAAGCGTGAAAATTTCAAACACAGATTTTTTTTAAAAAGAAAGAAAAAAAAGCCACGCTCACACTTTGCGAATTTAACTGAAGAGTTTCTTTCTTACCGACGTACAACCATCGAAAAAACGCCTTGAAGTTCTTCATGCTCTTGTCAATCACCCTATATGGCAAAATTAAAGTGCTATCACTTAACCACACTAAGCAAAAAGCACACAACATAAACAATAGTAAAACAAAAAAAAAAACAACTCACTGTAAGAGCTCATTGGCTTTCAGAGAGAATGAACCCACTGCTGTGATGGCATCTGAAAACCCCAAAAAATGCATTTGGATGTTGTTGTGTTGAGAGGAAGTACTTTCTTTCACTCGTTTGTCACACTGTACCTTCTATGGCTGCTGAATCCAGGCCGAGGGGCTCAAACTTCTGCTTCCACAGCGACATGCCTTTCACCTCGCTGAGGTGGTAGAGCAGAGCCTCAGAGCCGCTGCAGCCGCAGAACAGGAGGAGGAGGCGTTGGTTGCAAGATCTCAGCTAACCGGCAGTGTGAAGAAGTCAAAAGGTTGAATACCTCTGCAGGTGGCTGATGACCAGCTTCTGGATGCTGGAGTAGGACGACTCGATGGACTGGCCGAGCTTTTTCAGACCCTGAGAGTGGAAGATACAGTCTTTTATTCATGGATTCCTCTTTTGAAATATTGCTGTACTGTCATGTACAGTGGCTAGCAGTAATTCACTGATCGCTCTCACCTTGACAGTCAGCTGGTTCACAAGAAGAGCCTGTAGTTCAGGGCTGTATGACAGCAGAGAGTCAAAAGCAGGGAAAAGCATGACACTGTAACATATTCAATAATCAAACAGCAACACAAACAATCTCTAATTTCCTTACCTTGACTGACCCCACAGTAAAAGTTCCAGAAATTCGTCCTGAACTTGAGTGTTTGTGTTTTTCTCCTAGAAACAGTTTGGGAGACGTTGATTTGTCTGTGCTGTGTTGTCCATGTTCAAGCCCGACTAAAATAAAAAAAAAACATGGCTGCCTACCTGGACAAACTTAGTGAGTCTCTGGTCCATCTGCATGAGAATGTCCTCCCAGGCTTCGCACATGCATGTGAGTGACAGATGCAGGTACTGCAGCAAGGTGGCGATGTGGGTGAACTTGCGCGCCATCCTGGTGACCTCAGGCAGGCAGTCTGACAGCAGCCTGGTGTCCAGCTAGGAGACAGGTTTGCACTGAAGTGACAAGCTGCAGCTATTGGCTTACAGACGAGATAATCAGCAGTTGACAATGCGTAAAGCTAACCTGCATTAAAGCTAAAGTTGGTTTTGAGTGACTGAGATGTTGAACTTACAGTTCAGCCAGCTCAGGTGACAAATTAAGAAGTGTAGGAGAAGTGAGAGATGAAGTTACAGAATCCATCTCACCTGAATGGAGCAGATCTCCCGACTGCCATCAGTGGACTTGACCTCTGAGATGACAGACAGAGACTTGAAATCACTGGACAGGCTGAGGCTGCGACACGTTCCCAAGACCTGCAGAGTGCAATGAGATAAAGAGTGTCAATTACCAGAGACTCTGGGAGATACAAAGTGCTTGCTAATGCACAAAGGTGCCTCACATCTGTCAGAGAGGCAATCTTGTACATTCCATAGGCGTAAAGCTCCAGCAGGCCAGCGTTTCCCCCAAGAACAAGGATGTTCAACCTGCGACAGGCAAAATACACAGATGAAATAATTTCCAGGTCTTCTTTAAATACAAAGAAGTGACAAATTTAAAAAAAATGGCTTCACCTGATCTCTCCCAGCAGATTCATCATCTCATCTGACTTTTCATCGCTGCAACAGACAAATGAATGCATCAACCAAACGCAGCAGCAAAAGCTACTTTTGTGGAAAGAAATACCCCTGTGCAGGTGATGAGCTCACCTGAAGATCTTTGAAGAAGTGCTGTAGCTGTGCAGACAACGTTTGAGAAAAAACAAACAAACTATAAAATCAAATCTGTATGTGACGTAACAATGTGTTCTATATACTGACGGTACCTCTTGGGAAGAGTTGGTAACTTGGGGAGGAAAAGTTTGGATTCATCTTCTGAGCTGCAGAATGAGCCAAGGGCACTGAGGCACACAGACATTTCAAAACAAAAGTATGTCGGTGATCAAAAATCCTTTGAGCCACTGGTTTGATCTCGAGTGCTTTACATACCTGCTGTCCTCTGCCACCTCCATCCAGTGCATGCAGGTGATGGAATTCTGCACCGGAAACACATGAAGGATCTCTGCTTTCTCAACACCACACAGGACCACCTGCTTGGTGTCTTCAAGGCTGAAAGCCAGTACTGGAAGGTGAAAGGAGACAACAGTCATCTAACCATCTAATCACTCGCCATGGTGACTGATTAAAAGAAAAAGGAGAAGAAGAAGCTGGGACAAACTTTTGCCATCAGGTCTCCAGGCAATAGCAGTGATCTCCCACCCGGTCGTCTCGCTGGGTGGTAAGCTCCAAACACGCTGGAAATTTGCCAAACGGTGGAGCAGCAACTATGAACAAAAACAACAGCCACACTATTACAAAATGATAGAACAAAAGCAAGTTTCATGATAAGGAAAATGGGACTTTAAGCCAACCTCTCCTGATGTGTTGGCCAGAGCTATAAGATCCCTCTTAGGGGACCAGGCCATACACAGCACTGGGTTCGGAAGCTGCTTTTCTCCCACCTGCCTGAAGGCACGCATGTTGGAGGCTGCAAGAGTGCTTTCAAACACAAAGAACAATTACAGGTAACAGTTCAGGATCATGATTGCAACCGTTTGGTGGTGTAAAGCTTGAATGCAAAATATTGTACAAAAATAATTTGAGCATGCCCAACGGCACGCATAAGTTAAGACGCACTCTTTGTTAAAGTCCTACATTAGTCTTAATGCATTTCTAAAATGACTGCCGCATTTTAAAGTCAATGCTCTGTATTGCATATATTTAATTCTGGAAGCTAAACACAAGGGTTACAATTTACAACTTAATTAGAGACCTGCACGTATGCCGTCTACTTTGTATACGATGATATCCGTGCAGTAATGCAGGAGTCCCCGTTAATCAAACAAACATAGGGACAAACTAGAAAAATCATCTTCATTTCACGGTTTCGGGTGTAGGTCTTTCCACTGTTTACGTTTCTACGGATGTGATGTGCCTGCCTGTCACTGTCGTACAACTAAAATCACAGGCAGGTAAATTTTCAGAGGCCAATACATTATCAATACCCAACAACAAAACAGACAAAGTAAACATGAAAAGGGAACATCTGGCTGTCAGGTAATTTACAGAAGTCTTACCTGATGGGGTTAGGTGACTGATTAGAAAGGGTTTGGTGTTACGCTAGCTGCTTTGTTAGCAAGTCCACGAAGCCACAGATTAAGCACTCAGTGTTGAACATCCCGGGCGTGCAGACAACAACTGATATATAGCTATTCTTAACACAAAAGTTTAATGCAGGCTACACTCTTCACCGGTGAAACGCAGTATTAAGTTTTTCCTCGTCGTGTTTTCACAGTTCAGCAGACGGCGCCATATTTTTTCGCTTTGACCAATCACAGAGCAGCAACGGAAGCCTTGGAGGAACCAATGCGAACGGAGGAAAACCCGATTGTTTAATCGTGAAAACGACACATCATCGCCCAGCCTACACCGGGTCTAATGCACATCAACGGAAAAAGTTGAGGTAGGGAGACGGACACAGACACAAGTCATACTGTAACGGTAAGATTGGATTGTGTCTCAAAGGCAATAAGATGACCCATGCAGGTGAAATAGTGGTACTGCACGCAAGTTTTGACGACAGATAAATGAGAAGTCATTTTATACGGAAGCGTGTACAATTAATCAATTAATATTATCAAACCTTAAAATGCCATGTAAAACAAAGTATTGACACTACATGTGGAGGAACAATTATAATTGCTTACTAATAAATTGTATTTTGTCACATCACCAGTGTGTGTGTGAAACCATGATGCCACCCATGCATTGCTGCACAGCGAGTTATACTCTTAACATGCCACATACTCTCCGCGGCACCTCTGAGTCTAATCTATAAACGTGCAAAGTTTATTCTCTTGCCGGAATGAAAAAAATGGCCCTATAATAATGATGCTTTCTCATTTGGATAGCACTATGGGACAGTCCCAGCTGTTTGCAAGCATATATATGATGCAAGAAACAGTTCATACTATTTCAGCACAGGCAACAGCTAAGATCAACATGATAAGTGTATGTGTGAGGTATAATTTCAGTGGAAAGTCCTTCCCAGAATTATCACCGGCTCTGAGCTGTAATCAGTACATTGACTGAAGAGGCAGGATAGCTCCGAGAGCACAAAACATGATAATGTCCCCAGAAATAGACCGAGTGAGGCCGCAGGGTCCTTAACAGTCAGATATCCCCCTGACAGACTGACTGACTGACTGGCTGGCTGGCTGTGTCATCAGTCTAGGACATTGTTTCCCAGTGTTGCTAACGTCAGAGTTGTCTCCCGCTGTGGATCCAGACTGGGCCAAAGTCTTTAGTGAGCAGTGTCTCCCTTTTTCTGGCACAGTTCCACTTTATTTATGTCATTTTATATGTGACAATTATTCTTTTTCTTCTTTTAGACTTCATCAAAGTTTTAATGATGTTGCCTCTTGTTTTGAGTCAATGTTAATGAAGGGGTGCTCCCTGGAGTGTCAAATATGCATTTTCTATACACTATCAAAGACACTGTCAAAATGTATGCTTCTTTTTATATGTTTAATGAATAACTGAGCCATTTTGACCAATTTACGCCTTATATCTCATTCTTAATGGTATCCGATCAGCTGATATTAGAAACAAACAGGTCTTGGCACAGCCAGCCGGTCCATGTGAGAAGATTTGTCAGCCAAGGTGGGCTCCAAAAGTGGGTGGGCTGGAACTGATTGTGTGCAATTGGCCCCAGTGACAGCCAGACGTCACTTTCCCGTGTAACTCCTGACAAGCATAACCCTAAATTGCAAGTGGTGCACTGAGCCTCAACTTGGCAGATAGAGAGCAGCATGATTCCCATGTTTTGTTTGTGTACAGTTCCAATTACAACAACGCAACGCACAATTTTATGCTTTCGATGAGTGCATGCCGGTTTGGTAAAAAAAAAATAAAAAATGTCACGGCTACCTTGTGTTTCCCCGGACTACCATAACACTCGGCCCTCCATGCCAGTATCCTGGCTGTGAAACCTGAGCCGGGGCCAAATATAGACGCACACAGCGAGCAGTCCGAGTGCGGGACAGATGGGACAGCAGGCCACTGCAGAAGCACAACGCAATTGGACCCTGAACCTGAGAGATCCTGCCGACGGACCGACCAATAGGACTGCTCTTCTTCTTTTTCAGTCATTCTTAGTTTAAAGAAAAAAACAACAACAACCTGGAACCACTAAACCAGGAGAAGGTGTTTGGACAAAGAGCTCACTTTAAGGTCGGTTTCTCTCTGTTTATGCTGGTTTTTAGAACTCACGTGTTACAGGTTTTACATTTTCATACATTGGGATTTTTTTCTGCTTTGTCTTAATTTTATTAGGGGATATTGAAAGGGTTGGGACACAGTGGAAACTTTGACATTTTATCCGTTTAAATGTTCCACATTCATATTTAATCAGCAGCGTTTCTTATTGTCCTCCCCAGATCATAGTGGGGTTGAGCCGCACAGCGACACAGTCTGTGTCTGTGGCTCCCGGTGTGTCATCAGACCCGTTTGTGTTTTTCCAATGTTCACGTTTTAATGAAACATTATTTCTAAACTGCGGCTGTCCGAGCTTGCGCCGCTGCTGTGAAACATAGCCCAGGAGATTAAAAATAACAACAGCTGGTCTGCAGGACGCCATGAGGCGCAGAGTGTCACACTGCGCCAAGCTTGTACCTACAGCGAGTTGAGATACGGAGACGCAGAGACAAACACCTGATCAAAACAATTTGGCCGTGCAGATCTTGAAGGATGTAGATTGATGGCAAACAATAACAGCCAATCTAGGTCGTAAGAATCAACCAATAGAATTGGTTGCAGGAATGAGCTACATTTTATAGCTTCTATTTCGACTGAGACATACATTTTGTGCGGCAATTTAGAATCTTTATGGCATTCAGGATATTACCAGGTTTGGTTGTCTGTGATAAACATCCGTCAGACAAAATTAGAACTTCTGATGCAGCACGAGCACTAATTTTATGCTTCTAGTGTGGGTGAAAAATTACACGCAAGCTGTTTGAATGGAGCAACGTGATGAGAAGCCGTGACCTCAGTTCGGGCCTTCGCTAATACCCATCATCTGTGTCCAGACAGCTCTGGCCTGACTCACCCTGCCAGCTGTGGCTGTGAGACTAAACCATCCAGTATTGTGAGCTCTATATTTGAAGGCCGACTCCTCTCCGTCGCTCATGTCCTATTCCTGGTCGTGGTTACCTCACGCATTGCCGTCTAAAGCGTCGTGTCTGCGATGTAAATGTGTGTCATTTGCTGCTCGATGACAGCTGCCTTTATGCTGCAGGATGCAGGACGGGAGTTGGAACCAGCCACTCCCCATGTCGCTGCTGCTGAAGGAGCCGGCAGGGAGCGGGGACGGCGCCCTGGAGGGCGACGGCGGCGTATTCTCAGAGGCGTCGTCCGACGGCGAGCTCTACGTGGACTCGATGACAGAGCTGGACTGTGGAGACGGGGACTTTGCCGACCTCACCGCCTTCCTGAGCGTAGAGGAGATCAACCTCAGCCTGGATCTGGCCCGGGAGGCCTTTGGTGACCAATGTGAATGTGAAGATCCAGGTCCTTTAAATGCCACGACCCAGGAGCAGGCTCTCCAACACGGCCGTCCTCAGACTACTGAACACCTGCAGCACCAGCACCAGACCAAAACCACACCTCCAGATGAAGGCCCTGCAGCGGCAGCTGTGCCGGCCCCCGTCTTTAAACCCCTGCAAACCTCCAGCGAGTCCTCCTTCTCCTCCTCCTCCACCTCTGCAGCCGGAAAGGCCATCTACCACAAACCCGCCCAGCCAGTGTACAAGCAGGACAAACCCCGGCTGGTCCACGAAGGCCTGGAGCTGAACGACCGCTCGGCGTCGGCCTCGGAGTTCTGCAGCCGAGCCGCCACCTTCATCGAGGAGCTTTCGTCCATCTTCAAGAGCACCCCTCACCTGGAGCAGCAGGAGGAGGACTCGTCCTCCCCCGACAGTGGCTACCTGTCCCCCAGGAGCCGGCGCCCGGTCCCCCAGGGGTCGGTCTCCGCTGCACCGGCGCCTCCCAGCCAGCCACAGGAGGCGCAGTGCAGCCAGCCAGCTCAGGAGCAGCTTGGTGCCGCGGTGGGAGTGGCGGCCGCCGCAAGGTACCAGCCACCTGGGGCTCCCACCTCCGCAGGGCCGCTGTCTCCGCCCTGCTTTCTCCAGAAGCTGAAGAGTCAGGAGGTGGCAGAGGGGAGTCCCATCCGCCTGGAGTGCAGAGTGAGAGGAAACCCCCAGCCGCTTGTCAGGTAAGCAGTTGGTGGAGGTCGATTCAGCAGTGGCGCGGAGATTTCAGTGTCACGGACAGATATTATTGTTATTATTTCAGTATTTTACTTTTTGCTTTCCGTTCATAAACTGCTTCAAAAGGTAAATGATTCACCAATATCAAATATTGCCATGTAGTAAGTGCATAGTCCAAGTCCATAAATGCTGTATTTGTGTGTGTGTGCGCTCTGCAAAAATGGAAATGGAAAAGAATAAAACATTTTAAGAAATGGTGAAATGGATCAAGGTATACCTAAACCATAGTCAAAAAAGGACTGGTTTTGTGGGAGGCTGCAAACAAAAAAAACTAAATATGCCGCAGATCTATTGAACTTTACAAATATCTCTTGTGTGTGTGGTCTACTAATGTAATTCTTAGGTGTTGCAGATTTTTTTTAAAGAAATTAAGACAATTTCTCCTCTTTTTTATCAATCAGTTGCCTGTTTCTTTGTTGATTCTAACACTCTCTGTATTTTAAGACATTTTAAGACCCATCACCTCTTGTTGTCTTTTCATTTTCTCATTTTGTCTCTTTAGTTAAAAATGCACATCTGCATCTCTGCAGGAGTAAAATAGGGCAGATTTTCCTCATTTTGGCTGGTTTCCCTCAGAGATATTGAATGAACACTTTCTCTGCATTCATTGACCCGCAGCCTGTGAGCCTGTGCCGCTAATGCCACAGTGTGGGTGACGTTCGCCAGAGCACGTATCAGGATTAAGCAGTACTCACCCAGGCCGTTAAAGATAAGGTGGGAGGCGGAGGGAGGTGCGAGTGCTGCCTGTTCAGGGTTTTTCTGAGCCTCCTCTGTCAGAGTAGCAGTAAAGTTTGACAAAGCCAGGTCAGTCCGTGCCGCAGCTGCGAGGGTCAAGGCAACACTGGTCAATTCAGGCATGGTGATTAAACCCACTGGGGGCCACATGTGGCAATGAGGAAGTTGTTGTGCATAGGCAGAAAAACATGTTACACAAGTGTAAGCACAAGTGCTTTAATGTACACACTGGGAATAAACAGTCTCATTTTAAACGCAATCTAAAGATTTTTGATAAGATTGCATCAACAGAACAAACATAACTTGTTAGAACCTTTTTAAAATGTGTAGTTTAAGTGATAAATGATTTCATCCAGAAGGCTGAAAAGTCGACCATGTCTTCCAAAGAGCTTCCTGGCAAAATGGCCTTCAGGATGTCTTTCATTTTTAAGGTATCAAGAAGATGATGGGATTTGTCAGTTTGTCGGACCGCCGGAGTTTCCTTTAGTTTGCTGGGGATTTCCTCATTTTGCAGGTGTATCACTCGGCCTGCTTCCTCCCGGCGGCCGTTTACAGAAGTGCTGTGAATTATTTCTGCAGCAGGTCACACTATAAATAAGCTCCTCTCTTCTTTCCTAGACGTGTCACCTCACAGCTCAGTTGACATGCCTGTTGTTTACTCTTGGAGATGAATACCTGCACCGGTGAAAGCCGCCGCCTGCAGCGACAGTCGTCGCGGTGATTTCAGTGTTACAGAACTGCACTCGGCGAATTACAGTCATCCTGGACCACACTGTAACGTTCAGAGCAGTTTCCATCTGCCTGTCCATCACCTTTGCACGCATCACTTATCTCCACCCTCTCACACGCTGACATGTCTTCACATCTTCCCAGACATCGCCCAGAACCAAACCTCGTCGGCTCCCTCGTCCTTCCTGAGGCTCTGTCTCCATCTAAAATGGATCTGCGACCTCTTTGTTAATGTCCCAGGATGTGTGTTTTCCCCGGTGGACTGTGAAGGGCCTCTTCTGCGTCTGTATAAATAGTCTTCGGGGGCCAACAGGAGCCAGGCCCGGGAATGCGGGCAATGCAACGACGAGGCGCTTTCAGTCGCCAGGCTCCACGTCTCCTCGCACCTTCTTGGGGCGAGCGTGAAGGTGGCGTTGTGGGCGCAGGAGAAACAGGCCACTGTTGTCACACTGGCGTTATGAAACACAGAAAATGAATGCGAGGCTGGTGGCAGGTGAATACGGGGACGTGCGGGGGGGTTTATTTCTTTCAAGGCGCCTCTAAATGAGAGATGGTGTCATTTTCAGGAAGCTGACGGTAAAATTCAGTGCTTTTATATAATATTATCGTGTATTATACAGAATGAACTGACCGGTCAGTGCAGCAGCAGCTGTTGTGTTCTGGGTTAATCAGCAGCTGCTGAAAAAGTCCCATTCATTCCTGTTGTTCAATATAGGGCGGCCACTAGAGGGCAGTATTCGGCAATATATTCACTGCAGCACAGCGGACGCTTTGAGAGCTGATGGTTGGTTAAAATGAAAGTTTTACAATGAGAACTATATTGATTAAAATCAGATGAATAGGTCGGTTGAGAAATGAGGCCGAGACTAGCAATTTTGCTGTTTGAAATTTCTCCAAACATTCTTTAAAATCATTCGTTTCTGCGACCTGTGACTTGTGCCCTTGCAAACCCAAACATGTTGTCTTGGTACGTTGTGTAGCAAGATTTTCGTGCACCTATTATTTTTATTTTTTCGTAACGATCTCTGACATTTTGCATCAGTTCTTCTACCATCAGAGGGGATTTGTCCATTGGCTTAAGAAAAGAAGGAAAAGGGGGAACAAAAGTAAGCTTAAGTTTTTGATTAGATACCCAGTTAGCAGCTCCTCTGATGCGGCTGCCAGTCCCTGCAGGTCCTCCACCTCCTCCCTCGTCTCAGGCCTTTTGAAGTCGGTGCCGAGCTGATGCCAGCACTTTGCGCGGCCAGTGAAAGAGACATTCCTGGTGTTTGGGCACTGGGCGCGGCCTTTCCGTGGTCAGCCACAATTTGTTTCAGCCAAAGAGGTTTTCGGTGCCGGGCGCCTGGTGTCGCTCACACACACAAACACACACACACGCAGTGTTTTATGCAACGATCTGCTTATAATGATGCACCTCTGGTATTGAGATCCGTGTCTGCTGTTTCCCTGTGGGGAGCACCGAGTGCATTTTTGGAGTCTGAGGTCATTTTTTTTGGCTCTTCTTTCACCCTTCAAGGACCTAGTTTTGGATCATGATGATTATCCGATGGCTTCAGAGACAGTACAGACTCCGGTGTGCATGTTTGCGTACGAGAGCTTCTTAACAAAATTGCCAGTGTGAGGTCTGGTCGCTGTCCGGGGTGCGTGATGACTGATTTCTCTGTACCTCCTAGGCAGAAGATTTGTCTCTGCCAGTAGCCTGCACTGTCTGCTTTTGCTGGAAGTGCGTCTGACTCTCTCCTGTGCTATTATGGCTGACAACTGTGAAACAAAAGCTATTTCAAAACTCAGTCGAGGAATGGGGTGGAGGATGGTCAGCGAGAGAGGGGCGCAGGCGCAAATGGGCGGAATGTTTGGAGGATGAAATGATGGATTTTGCAACAGGACCTGTCGAGCGCCGGCCATCGGGAGGAAATGAAATTCCATAGATCGACGATGGAATTCTGTTGTCAAACATACGCTGCGGTCCATGTTTGGATTCCGTCAGTCAGGCCAGGTTGAGCTGACAGCATCACCGGCAGCACACATGGACATCCGAACTCTGCTGAAACATTCTAGAGGAGGCTTCACGTGATGTCCAGCTTATCAGACTGCGGGATAAACAACTTTATGAGTAGAGAGCGGCCCCCCGCGCGTGTGTCCTTCCACCTCATCCCAAATGTAAAAAAAAAATTAAGAAATCATGTCTGCTTCTGCTGTTCGCTGACTGATTTCTGTTGACATTAACTGAGTGTAGACCGTTCAGCTTCAGCGTCTGTGTAATGAAATAAATGAAAACCGGTGGGAGTCAAAATTCCAGACGATGACACAGGAGAGAAAAAATAGATTCTCTGTTCTGTGTCTGTGGTTGTTGTTGTTGTTGTGGTTGTAGAAGCTTACTCCAGCTAATAATTACAATCCCAGTGGGCTGAACCGTGTGGACCCAGGATGAGGTCATCGCAGGTGACCCACTGCTGACTCATGACGTACTGCCGCTGCAATGCCGTGTGTTTGGTCTGTTTAAGGAAAGGCCATAATTTTAAAATCTCCCTCCTGGGTTCATTTGATCTCTGCAGGGGGAGTAGAAGGGAGGAGGGGGGTTGAGGAGATGGAGCCCTGGCATTTTAAATAGCTCGCCTTTTTTTCACAAAGTTAGCGAGCACGATGATGTCATTTCATATTTAAGCTCCAGAAATAATAATGAGCGGCTGCGGGGTTTGCGCTCACTCGCTCGCTCGCACAGTTAAAATTCAATCTATACAGAGAGCAGCTCGACATTCCTGAGACCTGAAAGCATTTTACGAGGCTGCAGCTCTCAGCTGCCGATGCTATGCCGCGGCTTTCGCAGGCTGCCGCGAGCTCGTCAGCTTTGACGTACTGCTCCGCTCTCCCACGCGCCGACGTGCGGGACGGCCGACCTCCGCATGTGCGTCCCACGTGTCAGGGTCAGTGAGAGCAGTGGTTCCCCGATCGCCGCAGGCCCCCGAGGCATTTCTGCGAAGCAGACAAAACAATTATCAGTCTAGGTCCTAATCTGTCTTAGCGGCTGTGAAACAGCGACGTGAGAGCCGTCGATCTGTGTTAGCAGAGGATTTATCGGCTCATTTATCGGCAGTAAAATAGTCAGACACACGGGTGCACGTCAGCGCTATTCCTCAGCCGAGCGTTAATGACCGTGCTGACGACCGGAGCTGTCTGGCCTCAGCCACGGCAGCACCCCCCCCCCCCAGCCTGGAGGCCGAGTGTGAAGTCTCGCTTTCCAATCTTTTGTCCTTCTTCCCAGTGTGACTGAGCACCAGCATGTGTTGGACATGTTCCTCTTTTTCCTTCTTCCCATGCAGAATATGATTACATTTACAAAAAAACAAAACAAACATTGCTGGCCACCTGTTACTTTTTGTACTTTCTTGCACTATGTTTTGAAAAAAACAGAGATGCACTCCATTATTTGGTGAACATTGAATAAACACTTCTAAATATTTACTCTGTGCATTGAAAAGATTCGGCTCACGCTGACATCATGGCGATAGCGCAGGCTGAAACATCTACACGTTAAAAGACCTCATGTTATACAAAATCCACTTTATTTATGTTTTCTAATCCTTGTCAGTGTCAGTGAGTTCATCCTTCGCTTGTTTGCTTGCTCCGTTTCTCAGGCCTTCAGGAAATCCGCCCCTTGTGACGTCACACTGGGTTTCAATACCTCCTCAGGCCATTGACAACACTCGCAGGCAGGTGTTGGCTCCACCCTCTGGAACCACCTCCAGCCAACTTGTTTTTTATTCCATTCCAAACATGCAGAAGTTCCAGCAAACATCAGTCTTCGCAAGCAGCCATAAACTTGTGGGAGGCTGCAAACAGGAGGCTAAAATTGATGTTTTCCGAACATCTGCTGTCTTTGGTAATCAGTCGTGTGGGGCTCTGAAGGTCTAAAAATGGCTCCAACATGAGCCCTTTAAAATGTTGTTTCAACTTAATCTTGACAGATTAAGGGAACAAAAATGTTTTCCTTCCGTCGAGAAGCGGGGCCGATAAATCACCGCTTAACAAAAACCGGGGGGCCAGGAAGAGTTAAATAAGCCGAGAAGTCACGCCAGATTGAAGGAGGAGGGAGGGGGGCCAGAGGGGGGCTTCGACGAGTTATATAAGTGGATCAGTGACAGTTGAAAAAGTGAAATACCAGATTTAATATGAGGCATGTCTGCTGCGGACAAAGGCGGCAGTCATGCGCAGCGGGAGGACGGTAACCCAAGACAAGTTCAACAGCGGAGCGGCCAGAGGGCTCGCCATAAATCCTGCCGCTGCCTCGGCGCCTCCACATCCACCGTTAAACCGCCATCGGCTGCATCACAACAGCAGACGCGACCCGCGGCAAAGCGCGAGGACACAGGTGACCATGAGAGGGCAAGCGGGCGGCAGCCATGTGTTGTTTTTTGGGTCACCTGGCTAGTTGTGTAATACTACTAGACTTGGTAACGATCACTCACATCAAGTAAAGACAGGGCCAGTGACACCAAAACGATATATTACGATATGGCACAATACAATACTTTGCGATACAATACGATGCAATATGATATGATACGATACGATACAGTTTATGTTGGCCACGTCAAAGACAAGTTTATGATACGATACTGATGTGATACGGCACAAAATAATAACCTAGGATACAATATGATATGATATGGCACGATACGGCACTATACAATGTAATAACGATACGATACTGATACTTGTTACTAAGGTTGCTAAATCTGAATCTATTTTTATGACCTGACCTGTTTAAGTGTTTGATTTTTTTCCCTGTGGGTTTCAATTACGGAGGCAAAAAATATTTTATTCCAACTTCATTGCTATAGTCGAACTATAGCAATAAATAAACAAAAACAATATCTAGATGCACAGCTAAAGTCCCACTCTCATCACACTGGTAACAGCCCAAATCGATACCAAGATCGGTATCGGTATTACCGGTATTTGGATCCGTCGGCCCGCCACTACTGACGGCTGCAGTCATCCGCCATCTGATGAGGTATTTCAGGCCCCTCCTGCTCGCTGCACTCCTGTGCGGCAGCCAGAGTGCTGCGTTTGAAGTCAAGCCTGATTCAATTATATGTCTCAGAGCCGATGCCGCGCTGGCGGAATGTTCCGTGCACGAGCACTGAGGATTCCTGCGAGTCCCGTGTGCACATGTGTTAGCGCTGAAGGCCAGAGCGTTGTAAAGACAAGCGGGGGGTTCTTCCTCTCGCGCAGGGAAAACAGGTGCGTGAGTGTTTAAATGGCAAAACACACAAAAAAAAACTCCTGCGTACGCGCTCGTCTTCGACTCACCTCTCGGGCACTTTTGCTACTTTTCACGATTGAATTAAACATCCCTCAATGCCTCCCGGATTTAGCTTCATAAAAAAGGAAATACAGCCAGGCGGAAGGATTTTCCAAGTGAGGCCAGTCTGGGTGTGTGTGTGTGTGTGAGAGAGAGAGAGATCAGAGCTCAGTTAAGTCTATAAATTCAGATCGTGGAGTAAAAGTCACAGAGTTCAACTCGCCCCTGAAGCACTTTTACCCCATTGCCTTCAAAGACAAATGTCTTTGTCTGCGTTGGAAATTGTTTTGCTCTTATTTAAGATCAGAACTGACGTTTTTGCTCACTCTGTCCATCGACAGAGTAGACATTTTGCTGACCTGACTAAATAACAAAAAATGCTAGATGGGCATTTTATTGTATTTCTGTTTTGGTATTTTCATGTAAACCGAATCTCTGAACGATTCTCACATCTCATCGGCCATGAGGTCTCCGTTTATTTAGATCTTTCTGGGCTCGTGGTTTATTTAGAAAGTGATTTCCTGGCTGAGCTCTTGGCAGAATATTTTCATTCTCCTAATCTGTTGAAACATCAGTTTAATGGTGCCCCAGTGGGCCCGTTTTCGGAACTTTACTTTTCATCTCCAGTAAAGCAGGGTTAGGGTTAGAAGTCCCGCCCATACTGAGCCCTCTGTTTGCAGCCTGAGGTTTAAACGCACTCCTTGTTGGACCATCAACATGTTAGAAAGGGGACAAAGACAAAGTGGGATCAGAGGGTGGAGCCAGTACCTGGCTGTTGTTGTCACTAACCTGGAAACCAGTGCACTATGACATCACAAAGGGCTCATTAGTATTGTTATTATTACTTTGCAGGTTATTTGCACGTGTGAAGCACCTGGTCTGTGTCTGAGCTGCTCCACAGAAATGAACATGCTTTGCTTCAGGTCCGAAGTTGCACCTGGTTCATGCACTGAGCAGAGCAGAGAGGCACTCTAAAAAAAAAAAAAACAACGAGAACATCGTCATTATCGCAGAACAAAGTAGGATTTGATGAATGCAGCAGAGCCCTAAGGGATCTCAGAGTGGGCCTGGCCTCGCTGCGGTTCTTCCCTCGAATCACAGTCCTGCTCTCAGGAGGCCGCGTTACATACCTAAAATTAACGGTGACTCTGCCGCGGTTTGCCTCCAGCTGTAATTAGCCAGCGGTGGGGAGATGAGGGACTGTGGCCGGGGGAACAATTTAGGTTTTTGCCTTTTTTAATTGCTTAAAATTCAAAGCAACAGAGCTCCTGCTGTAAACATCCTGTTTTGGTTTAGGTGCAAGTGTGTAAAAGAGAAACCTCCCGCAGCTCCTTCTGGGAAGGAATGCGGTTGAGTTGGGATTTTTTTTTTTTTTTTTTGATCGTCATGCTCGCTCGTGTAATGGGAAGGGAAAGAAGGGGGGGGGAAACTACCCGAAAACAACCTCATTGTCGAGATATCTGAACTCGTCGGCCAGCTGTCCGCTTCCTTGGAGCGGAGGCATCACGTTGCTGTCGAAACACGGCGGCCGGTTTATTGAACGTGTTTAGCGTTGGGCTCTTGTGGATGTAACTTTTGTTGGGGTTTCACACCGGATTTATTTGTCAGTTGGACGGAGGAATTACTGTCCTCGCAGGATGACATCATGAGAGGACGACTCTGTTTTGGTCGGCGGCCTTCTGTCTCCTTGGAGAGGACAGAAAAATATGGCAGAAAAAGAAAAAAGAAAAGAAAAAGACGCGCGGCTGCCATGACAACGTGACCCTTGTGTATTTGGTGATGTCACCGCTGACCCTCGGGAGACAGTGAGGTAGTGACTGGAGATGCTCGTTGGAGTGTTTGGCCTGCCTGAGAAATGTTCTCGCGATGCTGCTGAGTGCGTGTCTTCGGCGTGCGACGTGTGAATGCACGTGTCGTTTTCACCTGTGTGTTTGTGTTTTTGGCGGAAGATGCCTTTAGGAAGCCCTTGCAGGGACGTCAGCGGGCAAAATGTTTCAGGAAGTGACTGCAAACCTGAGTTTGACTGCAGATACAAGTGGAGATGTCACAGCCGCTGCCGTTTTAGAATTGGAAATGGGGAAAAATCCCTTCAAATGAAGGAGCAATAGTGGCATGGAAGTATTTCGTACTCCGGTGAAAGCTAGAAACACACACTGGAAATACGACTTTTGAAGCTGTCTCCGGTACAAACACTTTCACACTCTACCTGATGGATAAGATAAAACCAAAACAACCTGGTATGCCAGAATAGCTTCCAGCCACACTCTTTCTCTTCTCATTTTCTCAGATGAGACAAAGGTATTTGTGTGAGAAGGCCACTGTCAAGTCACTCTGTCATTATTGGGAACAAGTACAGTACAGGCTATAAAAGCCCACCCCTTTATGTTTTACAGTCACTTGAGGGGAAGTACGGTGCCTTTCGCGCTCCTATCACCGCAAATGGGAGCAAAGCGTGCAAGTGTGTGTGTGTGCGTGTACGTGCGCACGCATGTGTGCGGGTGGGCGGGTCTGGTGCACAAACGAGAGGAATTTGAGTAGTGTGATTACAGCATGTCCGCCAACTGGGATGTTTAGTCGTGTGATCTCGTGTCTCCCTGCAATGACGTTGCACGCCCTCCAACACATAAATCAAAACAATCCTCTCTGCACCTGTGGCCCTGCCGCCTCCTCGCCTCTTACCACCAGCAGCCACCAAAATATCTGGAAGGATGGATGGATGGATGGATGGATGGATGGATGGATGGATAGAGGGAGGGAGGGATGGAGGAATAGAGGGAGGGAGGGATGGATGGATGGATGGATGGAGGGATGAATAGACAGATGGATGGAGGGAAATCAATGGACAGATGGAGGGAGGGAGGGAGAGATGGATGGAGGGATGGACGGATGAATGGACAGATGGATGGAGGGATGGATGGATGGATGGACGGATGGATGAGGGATGGATGGAGGAGGGATGGATGGATGGATGGATGGATGGATGGACGGACGGATGGACGAGGGATGGATGGACGGATGGATGGAGGGAGGGATGGATGGATGGATGAATGAATGAATGGACAGATGGACGGAGGAAGGGATGGACAGATGGATGAGGATGGATGGATGGATGGATGAATGGACAGATGAAAAGAGGGATGGATAGATGGATGGAGGGATGGATGGATGAATGGACAAGTCGATGGATGGATGGATGGATGGATGGATGGCATCCTGTCATCAGACCCTAGCCTCCAAAAAACCACTGATAATTGATTCATACACGTCAGCCGGTGTAGATTTGGAGTGTTGAGGATTGTAATACAGCCAGGTGGTGTGTGTGTGTGTGTGTGTGTGTGTGTGTGTGTGTGTGTGTGTGTGTGTGTGTGTGTGTGTGTGTGTGCATGCGTGCGTGTGCGGGTGCGTGCGTGTGCACGCATGCATGTCCCCACGGCCACTCGCGCAGTCGCGGCCCATTTGTCCCTGCCAGGTGCTCCCGAACCTCCAACTGCTCTATTTAGGATCCAGGCTATATTTGTTCGGAGCCCAACTGGGGCTCTTTTAAGATCTCCACTTTAGTTTACTGGCATGTGGGAAGTATTAAGTAAGCGCAGGTATATTTAGTGCCGCTGCCACCACCCCGCCAGCCCCTCCTCCCCCACTGTGTGCAACCACGGCGCTACGCTACGCTACGCACCGCAGCTTCGCTCAGCTTTTTTTCCTCCTTTGTCATCCTGCAGCCGTGGATCAGCGTGGTGGGTTCGGCTGGCCGAGGGCCCGCGGTCGGCTGCAGCTCTGTTGACAGTCAGCAGACTGCGGCGGGGCCTGGTGGGGGCCGGTGGAGGCAGGTACACAACATGTTTTCGCCTCGGATGAAACAGCTAGAACCCCGCCGCCGCCGGCCCCACCCCCGGCCACCCCGCCAGCCTTCTCTCCCATGGCTGTGTTTGGATGTTTGCAGGCCGCGGTGTTTAGCAAAGCGGAGGATGTTTGCAGCTCCGGGGGTGGCGGAGCTCTGAACTGCACCAGTAGGATTGTTTTTAATGGAGCAGTGAGACAAACACGGTGACCATTCACACGCCCGCGGGGATCGCACTCAGCATTCTTCCCTAATTTCCGTCGAAATGAGTCTCGTCAGTGTGATTCTTTTTTTTTCCCTGCCCCCTCCCCGCTCCGCTTTTTGAGTGGAATTTGGCCGCTCATCTCCTCCCTCCCTCCCTCCCTTCCTTCTCCCCGACCTCCCTCGAGTGTGTGCTCATGGTTGTGCGTGCGTGTGCGTGCGTGTGTGAGTGTGACTGGAGTGGCAGCCCTGGTGGTGTGAGAGAATCAGTGGCTCCGTGCGTGTCACGCTGTCAGGAAGGCAACAGTTCAGCTCTGAATGCAGCATCACATCGCAGGTTTTTGGCACAACTAACCGCTGGGATCAGCACGACAACAACGACAGCAGGGTAGCAGGTAAGACTGACAACATCTCAGCTGGTTTGGCTCCTAAATGATTCTTAGGACTTTTTTTTTTTTTCAAAGCCTGGCAGCAGTTGTTTTGGTAACCACATGAGGCAGCTGAGCCGACAATAGAAAGATGACTTTTAGTGAGAAGTTGATGAGAAAAGTTGGTTTTGCATTGTTTTGAGAAAATCTTTGACATATTGCTTAACATATTCCAGCGATAAATAAAATGCATGATTGTTTTTTTGGAAACAAACAGGGCAGAAAACATCGACTTTATTTTAGCACTGTTTTTTTTAAGTCGCCACTGAAAAATGAATAGAATTTTGGTGATTGTGCTGTGGACGGGGGCAAGAAGGTGCGAAGACATTTTAATCGGTCCGCACTTCTCCCCGCAAAACTTTATCGATAACTTTCAGGGTGGAAGGTGATTGTTAGAGGTAGAAGTATGAACCGAAGGCCTGGTGACGCATTAATGTTAGAGTTTGTTTGGCTGTGTGAAATAATGGAAAATGAATGGCGGTCGCTGCGAAGCCCTCCAAAGATAGCCTCACAGATGCATTCGTGCAGGCGTGTGTGTGTGTGTGTGTGCATGCCTGGGTGCGTGCACATGCTTCTATGTGTGTGTGTGTGTGTGTGTGTGTGCATGCAAGTGGGCATCCCCATATGTGCAGAGGTGTGTCTGTTTGTTGCTCAGCTGCTGCCTGTGTCTGTCACTGTTTACTATTTCTGTAAGGCCGGTTTCTGTGTTCTCACACACACACACCCGTGCGCGCGCGCGCACACACACACACACACATACATACATGCACAAAAAAAAGCCATGTTAGGGGATTAACGCTGGCAAAAAAAATGGCAACCGACTCAACAGACTCTGTTTACACATTCGACGTTGGCCGACGGGACGATTTTCGCATCATCCTTCGAATTCCCGCGTCTCACCGCGGACCGTTTGCAGCGCTGCCTCGCTTGACGCTGAGCTTTGCGCTTGCCAAGTGTGATGGATCAGTGAGCATTGTCTGTTGACCGTCAACAGGAGGAAGGAAGACTTTGCCCCCACATTCCGCTCCCTCTCGGAGGAAAGAAATTCAGAGGAGTTTTCGGTAGTTTGTTCCAATCGGAGCCGTGGGCTGCCGTCTGCAGCTGTCCACCGTCCACAAGATTCCGCTGAACTCTGCCCCCGCAGGTCTTTAGCGGAGCGCCAGTCACCAGATGGCTTCTGTTGCTTCCTTCTGCATGCGTCATCTTTATTGGAGAGACTTTAGGCCCCGGCTCTGCTCCGCTCCTTGATGTCGTTCTCCTCAGTGACAGCGCTTAAAACCACATCATTCGCCGAAATGAAGACATTTGCTGCTGCTTTATTTAGAACAAGGAGTGAGTGGAATCTTTTTTATTCCTCTCTTAACTTAAAAGTTGGCCGAGGCTGAAAACTGGAGCTCGTTAAAACATATTGGGATTGTTAGGACTGACACAATGATTTTTTTTTTCTCTGTGACAATGACAACAAAAACACTGATGTGATGTCACTATATTTATTCATCCCGCCAGGGACCATCAGTTTGGAGCAGCTGTTTGCAGTATGCCTTCTTACCATCCATAAATTTGACACACTGGGCTTATAATGTTATCAGGAAAGCCTTTATTGCTGCATCGGCTCACCTATTAACTTTCTGACACACTCTCAACAATGGCAACTGATTGGGTGTTTTCTTGCGGCAACAGTAACCACAGCAAAAAAAACAAACAAGCACCGAAACCAGTGTCAATCAAACACCGGCAGATTAGAAAAACTGACACATTCTACAACTTCACTGGTCTTGCTCAGAATACGGGAAAGAGGAGAGACCCAGTTTGCGCTCTGCATCTTCCGCCCGCATGAATTAGAGGAGATTTCTCTGTCCAGGGATGATAAAACCAACATGACCGGCCACAAGATTTCGGTCGAGCTCTCTGGCAGTTTGTAATCAGGGATAAAGAGAAGCCTCGGTGCCGCCGCTCTCTGTGTCCAGCTGAACTCGGCCTGACTTCTGTGGTGGTTGAACGCACTAGGAAGCCAATACACACACACACACACACACACACACACACACACACACACACACACACACAAGCACATACAAAGACAAACAAACTTCAGAAACTTGTGCATCTACTCCACCCGCGTTACACAACCCCGGATGGGTTGCTGATTAACTTGCGGATCTGCCACTGGTGCATCCTGTCCAGGTCGGTTTTCGTCATTGCGTCGTCCTCCTTTCCTCCCCCGACTCCCACAGTTTCCCCCGCTGCTCTCCCCCCGGCCTCGGTGCGCTGGCCTGCGCTCGCTTGGGTTTGCGGTGAAACTGAGCCTCTGCTTCGGCGAATTTTCCATCAACAGCAGCAAATAACAACAGGGGTCAGGCGAGGAGAGAGCAGCTCACGGCACGCACAGTCAGTGGAGGCCAGCGGAGGCAGCGTGGTTCGCTCTGGCTTCTCCCGTCAGTGTAGGAAGCCCCATGACACCAAGCTTATCCCTCTAATAACGCATGAGCCGCCATCTGGCATCCATTGTCTCAAATGAGATGATTGCAGTTGTTTGATTGCATGGCGGTTCGAAAGGGCCACAGCGGTAGCGAGATGTTCGGTTAGCGCTCCCGGCTAGCTGGGAAGAGAATGACGGAAATGTCATACAGCCGGTGTCGGGCAGTGGTTTGAAGAAATTAATACTTCCGCTGAATGTTTAGAGAGTTGTGTGAAAGTCAGTATTTTGCTGAATCATTTCTAGAGGTGATTGAAATGAAAATCCTCTTTGATGTTCACATTGGAGCGAGTCGGGAGACAAACCAGCGAGGATCTCTGAGCCAGCCGCACAATTATGTTGATATCATGTGTTATTTGTGTCTCGTTGCTGACCTCAGAAGCCCAGGAGTCGCCAGATTCTGGTTGAACTCACATGGGTTTAATTCACTACACAAGATGTCTCAAATACTGTCGGAACATTGAGGACCGAGACTATGTTTTATTATTGGTTTCGGCATCCCGGCAGCTGTTTAAACTCACAGATAAAAACAAGGCTAAATCGGGATGCTAAATTTTTACAGTAATTTATCGCAAGAACAGCCAAGTTAATATAATTGATAAAAACAAACAGACTGTCAACTTCAGCAGATTCAGCAGATTGGACAAACAAAGCGGACCGCAGTCATCAGAGCAGTTTCCAAAAACTCAGACCTCAAAACTTTCCCAAAAACAAAAACTACTGAAAGATTCACTGCGCAGTGTCCTGTGTGTCTCTTTAGCGCTAATCCAACTCTGACGGTGAGTTGTGAGCTGAGTCAGCCAGTAGAAAGAATGTTGAGGGAATGAGTGCGACACCTGCTGCCTGGGATGTAGAACTGCTGTCCGTCCAGTCAAGCAAATCGCACGGCTGCGCTAGAGGAGCTGCTGTAAGGCGGGAAGGACGTGGGTGGCGACGGCCACGTTCAGCCAGACGTGCACCTTCACCTGGTTTTCTTAAAGCACTCAGTGACTGACTTTTCCCAACATGCCCTGCTTCCCCTCCGAGACTATTGATAGTCAGTTTCCTCCTCTACTACTTCAAAGCCGGAGAAATGGAGCTCCAGCGTGAGGAAGTTATGGAGGAGGAGTGGGAACGTTGCCCTCTGGGTGAATCTGCTCGCCATTAATGACCCAAGTCAGATGGTTGACTTTGATTAACATGCCCTCTAATTACCACACTGGTTTCCCTGCTGCCTGGTTTCTGCTCAGTCAGCCGTCGAGGGAGCTGATGAGCGGTGAGCCTCTGCTCTGTGTTGTGTCAGATTGTGCCTGAACCAATCTCCGTCTCCATTTGTTGCCTGTTTCCCGGCGAGCAGATGGTCTGAGTTTCCCTCGGCGAGGAGGATTTAGAGCCGTAGCTGGAGTGGAAAACTTTCGGACGACGTTTAACCGAGACGAGATCAAAAAAAAAATAGGAAAAGAAAAGTTGCATGACTGCAGATGAACGGCTGGATTACGGCTCTATTTAGTATTTAAGTTCACGCACGATGCTGCAGGGGAACCGTGCGGATCGGAGCCGCTGCTGCAGGAAGAAGCTCCTCCCCTTGTTCCTGTTCACTATAGTTACAGCCAAAACACAGTTACCGCGCCTCCATCACAAACACAAAGGCCACTAGTTTAATGGGGCCGTGTGATGCAATAATCCCTCTTTTCTCTGTGTGATTTATCGGCGCTCAAACAACCCAAAGATGATTTCTGCCTTTCTTTCTTTCTTTTCTTTTCTTTCTTTTTTGCTCAACAAAGATCAAACATGTGGCTGCAAGATTCACAACCAAATCCATTTAATTCAAGGCTTAGTTCGCGCGAAATTGACACGTCACTTATGTGTTGCTCACACGTGGCATTTCAGATTTTCATGTTCGGACCCCGGGACCTCTGTGTGGAGCTTGCATGAGTTTCCTCCTGCAGGCGAAACACACACACACACACACACACACACACACACACACACACACACGAGGTTGACAGTCATAAGGGAAAAAATGTGAAATGCTTGATCATCTGGTTGCATTGACAGACGGGTGGTTGAATCGATTGTCTCCAACAGACCAAAAAAACAGGTCACACTTGTCATGTCCAAATCTGTCTTGAAACAGCTAAACCTTTGATCCTAAATATCAACGGCAACGTGGATGCGTCTGATTTTGCGTTAGTTAAGTGAAACTTTCACTCGTACTCGGGTACAACAGACTTTCACTGGCTGTAATTCTTTCCACCTTTAGAAGAAAATGTCACCAGAACCTCCATCAGCATCGGGATTAAAATAGGAGCATTTATCACTTGAGAGCAAATTATCCCTTTCCCAGAATCCAGGCAGCAGGTGTGGTCGGTCCTGCATTTCCCTTTCTTTCGCTCTGCCTTAAAATGGACTTCAAACACGCACGCACGCACACACGCGCGCGCGCACGCGCACACACAGATCCCCTCTGATCCCGGGCTGGCTGTCAGGACCCCGACTCTGTTCTGCTTCCCCGGAGATCAGCTGCTAACCTTCCTGTTGCCGATGACCCCTTGACCTCCGCCGACCAGACGGCCTGACGCGGCGAGAGGATAAGGTCTCGCCGCTCGTGCCGCAAACAGCTCTTCATTAGCCCCGTGTCACGACCCGTTTCCTGTCCCGTAACGTGTCTGGCGGTGCGATAGCGTGGGGCTGGGGGTGCAACCATCCCCGGCCAACTTTCCGTCCAGTCGCTCCGACTGTGGCTGCGCTGCTCCGCTCTACCTGTATCTGCCGCGGTCTGGCCCAGCTCACTCACTTCCTGTTCTTGTTCACACATTGACTTCCCCGTCTCCCGCTCCCACACCCACTGAGTCAAGTGTGAAGTGCTTGGAAGTGCCTCTGCCCTTCTCTTTTTTTTTTTTCTTTTTGTTCTCTCACTGGTATGAAAGCGAATGTGTGAAATCGCGCTCCGGCCATTAGCGCCAGGCTAGTGCCGGGAATGTTTCTACATCCTGTTCAGGATGGAGTTTCCTCAGGTCAGAGCTCCGCCGCCGCCGCTGCTGACGGAGCAGCTGCTTTTTCCGGCATTTTGGGAATTCCTCCCACTTGTCCCCGACGCTGCAGAGGTCGGCAGCTGAATCAGGCCTGTGTTTCCCTCTCTGGTAACAGAGTGTTGACTTGCTGCGCTCTGTCACTGCAGTGACTGGATGTGTTGTCGCAGTGATCCACGGCTTTGTCCTCACATTCACAACCCCGCCCCCCTCCGCACAGCTCCAGCTTTTTCTATGTGGTTTGGCCTTTTGTACACATGGCTTTTTTTTCTTTTTTTTTTAATCCGGTCATTAGGAAGCACTAACGTTGCAAAAATCTGGAAAGATTTTTGGGAAAATGCCACTTTCATGTTTAAGGGAAACAGAGTGTTTGTGCAACTCTCCTAAAGCAACAGCGGATAGATGGCAGACATCAGAATCAAAATAGTGCTAGTGTGAACTTTTCAACTTGGATGTTTACCACCACTATCTAACTACAGAGTTCCACTTGTGTGAAACATTAAATGAAACATTAAAAAAAACTTCCCCCACGTGCGCCAAACGTTGTCATGGTTGTTGAGCCATTTTCTGCTTTTCTTCAGGCCTCTGATTAGCCAACGTTTTGTTCACTCTTAGACATCATTTTGCCACCTATTGGTCAAGCATTGAGGCGACATCAGCAGCCTGAATTTGCAGTTGGAAGATCATTTAAAAATAGGTTTCCTAAAAATACCCACACAAGTGTTGACAAAGATATTAACGTTGATGATTCCCCACAAATCCAAGAGACCTTTAAGGCCACCGTGTGTGTGTGTGTGTGTGTGTGTGTGTGTGTGTGTGCAGGGGATGTTGGCGTGACCCCTGTAGTTTGATCCATCGTTTGATGTGGCGACACAGGGACGGGAACGTAGGGGAGAGGAGGCGGGGTTTTGCTTTCATCATAATCCTGTGAGGAGAGATGAGACGGATAAACGTGGGCGTCTTCTCCGCTCTCTTATTTCTCCAGACGAAGGGAACAAAGTCTGTGTCTGCGGACCCCCCCACCTCCGCCTCGGGGCAGGCGGGACGCGGCCGCCGGCTCTGGCCCAGACACAAGGACCTCTGATTGGAAGCAGGGTGATGGGTGTGTCCGCTTCCCGTAACACGTTGTCTCGCCGGTGCCCCAGGGTGGCTGCCGTTTGGCGGAAGTGGAGACTCAGACGGGGCCTGAGGGTGTGTGTGTGTGTGTGTGTGTGTGTGTGTGTGCGGGCCAATGAGTAGTGGTTGATGCAAGCTAAGCTGGCAGGAAATCATAAATCCAACAAAGGTATATTTAAAGTCAAGTGCTTGTCAAAAGGAATGAGGGCCCTTTGCTTGTCTGAGGAAATTTTTGATTGGAATGTCGGGCCTGATTCTTATTCGCTCGCTTCACCTCACACGGAAGCAGGATTGGCCAGAGTTCAACGCTGCAGTCTAGCTCGTCCGTCCGCCTTAACAACATCAATACACAGTACTTTTAACCAGTGTTAAGATCTCAGTGCTTCATATATAACAATTCAGATTCCGCAGCGTATAGATGCGTATGCGTTTACGAGAGCAAGAAGTGGCTACTAAACACAGCTCTGAAAAACCACAGAGGAAGACTGGGAAAACAATACTGCAAACATTCGTGTGAATCCTGTCGAAGTAGCAGTAGAACGAACTGGTTAAGCTGGCAGTAACAAATTGAACTGGTCTACCTGAAAGTGACTGACAGTAAAGTGGCGCCAAAACTTCCCCCAACTTCTAATGACTTCTTCCTACTTTTTAGAAGTTGGGGGAAGTCTTGGCGCCACTTTTCAATCTCTTCCTTTGGGCTTTTTACAAGATGGACGTGTAAAATTACTCTGAATCATTTACAAGTCTTCCACGTGGTAGTCAACAAGGTTAACATGAGATGGCTTTGAATTGAAAACTGTTGATTATGTTTTTTGAGTTTTAAACTTGTTTCTTGCACGAGCTTCAGAAGACATTAGCATTAGCATTAGCGTGCAGCGAGATCACAGGCACGACGCGTCGGTTCGGACATAAAAATGTATAAAAACGAATGCTATATTGTCGCGTTTCTACCAGGTGGTTCTGCGAGGGCCGGGAGCTGCACAACTCGCCCGACATCCAGATCTGGAGGGATGGTGACCTGCACACGCTGGTGATCAGCGAAGCCTTCGAGGACGACACGGGACGCTACAACTGCGTGGCCTCCAACAGCCTCGGAGCGGACAACACCTCAGCGGAGGTTTACATCGAAGGTCAGCCGCTCTCCCAGCAGCAAGTCATATCCTACCCCAACGTGTGCAGAAAAGGGAAACATTCCGCAGGAAATGTCCTTAAAGTGCACATGTGAACACATTCAGCTTGCCGATATCTCCTGCAAAAAAGATTGAAATGTTTCTGCTGTTGCTTCCATGCAGGCGCTTCGTCGTCGGACTCGGACACAGAAGGGGCGGGGTCACACTCCCGATCTGGAGCCATGCCGCAGTACGTGTTTGAGCCTGACCTCTGGCGACCCCGTGAAGGGGCCGGCCGAGCCCCGCAGCCTTTCACTCGCCTCTTAACAGCATGTTAAAGAGCCGCGACCCCGACCTGAGTACAGGGAACACGCTCTAGATAATGAGAGCTGCCAGGGGGTTAATATGGGGGGGGGGGAGGGGGAAACAAAAAAAATCACAGTGTCCCCTCTACTTACTTCCAAATGTGAAACTCCCCTCCACCCTGCATGCTCCTCTTTCCCTCAGCCTCCCCCTGAAAGAGGCATTAGCTTGTTTATGTTGCGCAACCCTGGCTAATGGTCTACGCAGAGCGCACATCCACATGCACTTCTGCGCAGATCCAGATGGCCGTGTATAAATTTTACAACATTGCAAACATGAGATTTTTTTTGTCTTTAGCATTCAATTACTCTTTTTCTCGTATTTTTTGTAGTTCAGCGTTGACATAAAGACCTGGCCCGTGCGGCTGTTTATTTTCGCGTCGATCCAGATTCGTGCTGTGTTCAGAATGTTTAAACATGACTTGAAATACTGCGCCGGGACGACGGGGCGCCCCCTCCCTCCAACAGTTTGTGTTTTATTCCGAATGCTTTTGATGGTTATCTGTGACGTAAACCCGCTTCTATCTGAAGCACTTCCCTCTGTGTTTACACACTGGAGCTCAGGGTGAGCACATTTAACAGACAAAAAAAACCACCTATCCGGACATCGATTGAGCAGCGAAATCAAAAACTACAGACGTAAAAAAGCGCGCAGAATCTGATATCCGCGGTAGTTTGTCTTTTCACCAGCGCCTTCTGCACCGCAGGGTTCAGAAGAAGACGACCTCCGTGTCGCTGACGATACGCTCGGCTTCACCCAAAGCCCCGGAGGCCCTTCCCCACCGCTCCACCCTGGTCCAGGCTCTGTCTCAGCCCCTGCAGCGGGTAAACCAGGGGAGGAAGACACACAGGTTTCATACATTTTCCCTCAGATTCCTCCTGGCCTCATGTTAGTTTTCCACTGTCCTGCAGGTGCAGAGTCCAGTGTCGTCTCTGTACAGCAGCGAGGCGTCGGGTCCTCCTGTGTTCACCAAGGTCGGTTGGTGTGAAAAACGTTGTCCCTGCTGATTCATTCTTCCCTTACTGTTTAGTACCAGCTTGTGTTCTGGGCCGGGAGGATCTGTTCCGGACTACCCAAAATGAGGAAAAGTCCATCCCTGTGTTCCTTTGTTTTCCAAATGTGTGTTAATAGATGCAGCTCTGTAAACAAGCTCTTTGTGATGTCACAAAGGGCCCTGCCACATTAGCGAGAACAGCCCCAGCCAAGTGTTGGCTCCGCCCACTCAGTTTTTCTTGCGTATGCAAGACATCTGAAAGGCTCGACAAAGCTTCAAAGCTTTTTTTTGCAGGAGACTGTAAACAGAGGGCTAAAAGTGTGCTGTTTTCAGTCTGTATTTGCCTGGTGTTTGGGATGAACTGTAAAGATCTGATGGGACCTTTGCAGTTTGATTACATAGCACAGAGGTCGATCTAAAAAAATGTGGCTTCAGCCTCATTCCACCCTCGAGTTCCGTGACGGAGCTGCCGCCGCTTCTTTCACACAAACTCAGAAAACCGCGTCTTTCTGGAAATATTTCCACGCACCAGCGCACTGGCCCGGATTACAGGGACGCCGGCCGCAATGTTTAAGGAACACCAAATATTTTGTTTGCTGTGCCATTTCCAACGGCCTCAACTAGCACCGGGGGACGACCTTCCGACCGTGAAACCCAGAGCACTTACACCAGGCTACATCGTGCATGCGAGGCTCACACGCACACGGAACCCGATCCGCATGAGCCCAGCGTCCTCGCGGCGCCGTAATAACAGTGCTGCGGCTTCTCAGCCGCAGAGGTCGGGCGAAGAAAAAGAAAAAATGAAACTCTTCCGACGGCTCCGTCGCCTCCCCGCTAGTCTGGTGACGGCCTGAAGGCGGAGCTTCCTGCCAAAGCCACCATCTTATCCACCCACTCATCCATCCATCATCCATCCATCCATCATCTGTCATCATCCATCCGCCCATCAACCATCCATCCATTCATGATCCATACATCCTTAATACATCCATCCATCAGTTATCCATTCATTATCCATCCATCCATCCATCCTTCCATTCACCCATCATCCACCTATTCATCCATCCATCACCTATCATCATCCATCCACCCATCAGCCATCCATCCATTCATGATCCATCCATCCATGCATCCACCTATCCAACATTCATCCATCTTTCATCATCCATCTACCCATCAGCCATTCATGACTCATCCATCCATTATCCATCCATCCGTCCATCCATCAATCCACCCCACCCATGATCCAACCATTATCCATCCATCATCCATC
Source organism: Thamnaconus septentrionalis (assembly GCA_009823395.1). Taxonomy (NCBI): domain Eukaryota; kingdom Metazoa; phylum Chordata; class Actinopteri; order Tetraodontiformes; family Monacanthidae; genus Thamnaconus; species Thamnaconus septentrionalis. The sequence goes on along the minus strand of CM020508.1, from coordinate 4,491,740 downwards.
ACACAACCATCCACGCTTTCATCCATTCACCCCCTACATTATTCTCCACTTCATTACAACAGAGAAGTCCCTCCTCTGTCCTCGCCACCCCGGCCTGTTGCCTTAAGAGCCTGTTGCAGCCTTTTAATCACCTGGATGAGAGGCTCTGTGGGCCTACCGGGGGCCCGGTCAGCCTCTGTGACATCACCTAGCCAGACCCATCCGTGCACATTCCACCACCCGAAATACACACACGGCGGCAGAAGCTCTGAGCACTAATTACCGCTGAGTGCCTCCTGTTGAAGGACGACCGCAGTTACCCAACACACAGGAGACAGAGGCGGCGCTGACAGAGGCCCCGCTGTCGATGTGTGCAGTGTTTTTAGATGGGCAGCGCTGAACACTGCTCTGTGATTGGCCCATCTATCTATCTATCTATCTATCTATCTATCTACAAGTTAGGAGTGAAGTCACCACTTGCAATGTACTTTCCCATCATTAGACGCCCCCATATATAATACGTACTGGGCCTTCAACGCAACACTTTGCATTCTCAGTAATCATGTTAAAAAGAAACGTGTGTTTCAGCAGCTGTCAAACTGGCCTTTCATCCGTTCTTGGTCATACCGTCAGTCAGTCTTTTTCTCAATATATTTAAACACTGACCATGTTTTGAGTATCTGCGGAAGAACCTTCAGCATTTCAGGGCAGATTTCACTCACACCACAGCTGAAATGAGTAGACGGAGGGTTTTTTTGTCTTTCCCTTTCAACACAGAAAGGCTTTAAAAAGAATCAGTGGGTATCGGGTTTAGGTTGTTGGAGGGAAGCAGCCCCTTGCCTTCTGCCAAATCATTTAACGGATCTGACGGGGGAAAAAAAACAGACTATGAGAAAGAATCGACGACGACGAGACAAGATGGTTTCCAGATTTGAAAGGAAAAAGCAAGAGTGTTTATAATACATATCGCGTTTCCTAAATTTGCCCTCAGCTGAGTTGGGCGGAAGAGCCGGCTGGTGTTCCGTATTAAACCCTCAGTGGGTGTCCACCGGCCTCTCAAAACCACCATGACTCATCTTTGGCAAATCTACCGTCCTTATTTAGCTTCCTGGGTTTTTTTTCCTACTCTGAAGGGGATTTATTTTGTCTTTTTGTTTATGGTTTCCTCATTATCCCTCCTGTGTGCAGATGCTGCAGGATGCCCGGGCGTCTGAGGGCCAGGTGGTGGTTCTGGAGTGCCGGGTCCGCGGGGGTCCTCCGCTGCAGGTCAGATGGTTCCGACAGGGGGAGGAGATCCTGGACTCGCCCGACTTCCGCATCCTCCAGAAGAGTGAGTCAGTCTTTCCTTTGCGACTCTGCAATTCGCAACTGATGTATGCTAATAAATAACCCAAATATCACTCTCTTCCCTTCCTGTTTTTTTTTTTTTTCGTTGTTGGTACATGTGATATTTTCAAAAACCCCAGAGCCTCGATCTGCAGCAGAATCAGGTACGTTGCTTTCATTAAAACACCTGCAACAAAGCGTTGACACGTTATTGGGTTTCGTTCTTAGTTTATTACTCAGTTTGGTGACTGCATCTGGGGTGGTGCTCACTGTCTCATCATCTGACAGTCAGAGAGAGTCTACGGGGAAAGTCTGAGAAAACCCCACGAATCCACCGGGATCACACACGCGCAAACACACACACGTAAACACACTTCACCTGTGTCAGACGTCCCGCCTCCCTGCCGTGTGATTCAGGGGTCGTTTCAGGTGTGACTTGTAGGCGGTGACTCACTCAGACGTCCGTGAACACCTGCACGCCGCTGAAGCCTGCGCACATGTGCGTGTGTCTCTCACACTCTCTGGCTGTCTCTGCGACTGCCAGCGGTGACTCACTCGTCTGGCTGTCATGGCAGATCGTCAGCGGAAACCTGCTCACGACCCATCCGTCAAAAGTCTTTGTTTCGCTGTTGGGAAAATCGAGCGCCAGCTACGCTCTGCCGCAAACACGCACTGAATGAAGCGACACATAAATGCAAAGAACATTAAATGCAAAAACAGATCTTTCTTGGATGCAGCCTACACATAAACATATGTGTGTGTGTGTTATGTTCTGTCCAGAGGAGATTTGCACCTTGGTGATAGCCGAGGCCTTCCCTGAGGACGGAGGTCTGTTCTGCTGCACCGCGTCAAACCCGTACGGCTCCGTGAACTGCACGGCTCACCTGACCGTGACAGCAGGTTGGTATGCCAAAGGCGATGGAAGGGAAAGGGGGGGCCCTCAAGATTCACATCCCAGCCACCCGTGCTCCTTCACAAATCAAAACTATTGGTCTAAAATTCCTCTCAATTTTTCCTAGCCACAGTTAGCTACGAGCAAAAAAACAAACAAACAATACAAAACCATGTGACAAGCTAACTTGCATTTGTAGCTACGGACATAGCAAGCGATGACAAAACTCTCGACAATGTCACTCTCGCATTGAGCAAGACAAAAAACTATACCTTGCTACCGTCTGCCGTGCATTGCATAGCATGGTGCTGACTAGCACGCTAACAGCGCTGTGCTGTCTAGCGTGCTGCCTGAGGCGACTAATAAACATTCGCCGTACGTCAAGTTTCGATGACAGATCTTTCTGGAGGGCCGTGTATGACATGTTTATGAAATGACAACCTCATGTTGCATGAAACTTGGGGTGGGGAAAGAGCTGCAAGATGATGAGCGTCTCGTTGTTAGCGCAGCACAATGTAAATATCTGTGTGTGTGTGGGTGTGTGTGCAGTAGAAGAGTCCCGACGTGGTGACACAAACTTGCATAAGTCTGACTGGAAACCAGCTGCTGCTCATTTGATCAGATCAGCTGCAGTTACTGTTGCTATCTGTGCGCCAGGAGCAGAGCTAAATATTTAGCACTCGCAACTTTTTTCTCTGCTTGGTTTGTGTTGGCAGCCAGCGACTCGTCCAGCAACGGCGTGTCAGCCGAGGACATGGCCGCCTTCCCCCCTCCTCCTCCGCCCACGGAAATCAGCCTGCTGGAGCTGCCGCCCAAGACGGCGGCGCCTCACCCGGTCGCCGCTGCTGCTGCTGCTGCTGCTGCTGCCGCTGCCGCTGCGGCCGCTGCTGCTGCCGGTCAGGTGAAGGAGGTGGAGCTGTGGTCCCGGGACGAGCGACCCGTGGACAACGACACGCCCTCGCCGAGCAGCTCGCCCAAGGCCTCCACGCCGTCTCCACCGCCTCCGCCTCCTCCCCCTCCGCCCCCGCAGCAGCCTGACCCCAGGATGGATGTCAGCAGTCCAGCCCAGGTGGCGCCGGACTCCCCGCCAGCCCCGGGCCGGCTGACCCCGCCCCCCGGCAGAGAGGCCCCTCCCTGCCCACCAAGCCCAAACCAAAGCTGTGAGTACCTGCTCTGAGTGTGTGTGTGTGTTTATTGACTCCCCCCTAGGGGCGGGGGGGAAGAGTGGGAGGCCAAGTGCATACGATGGTGTCTCAGTTTTCAGTGAAGGGTTGTCGGGTAAATTCCCCCTCCGAACAAAAGCCTTTTTTTTCTTTTTTTTCTTTTTTTGCTGCCATCTTTCTGCTGGTGTCAGTGTGGCTCGGTGGGTTGCCAGGTCTGTCTGCCAGCCGCCACACGTCCCCCGGCTCTAAACACATCCGTGCGGGCTTTTGTTTTTGATTTTTTCTTTTGGCTGGATGGTTCCAATTGTGTCTGTCTGACCTGGAAGTGCATGGTGACTACCAACTACCTCCACCTCCCCCACAAAACAAAAAGATTGGGCTATTGAGCACCGGCCTCCTGTGAAGGGAGCAGGTAGGGTGTCACGATGGGATTTAAATGGCTTCACTTTCAAGTGGTGTTTTCTGATGTCTGCTGCCGAAGTCAGTGATGCATGTTGATATCTTGTTTGCGGCTGCACTTAATTTTTTTTAATGTGATACTTTAAAAGTTCTAAAGGTCCAGATTTGAACGCGACTTGCCTATTCAAACACTTTTTAACCTGGAATGTTTTGCTTGGTATGGACGTTTGTAAGTATTTACAGGAATATCTGAGCTGTGGTCGGTCCGATGATCAGAAAAATCTCCACTAAATGGATAAATGGATAAAGCTCTCAGGATCCAAAAAAAAAATACCCTGACTTTTCTTGAAACAAAACTGTTCACAGTTGCAATCCAATCCAGGCTTTGCGCGTAATTGAGTTTCCGTAACGCGTTTTTCATTTGCGTTTTGAAGAAAATTGCATTAGAGAATGTACGGGAAGAGCAAAAAAAGAATAAATAAAGTTTGAACGCTGGTTTGAGGTGGTTTTTGGAAACAGGGCTAATATGCATAATGTTAGTTAGAAACAGGTTTGCAGAATAAACTGTGACATAGCCCAACGTTCAGCCGATGTACCAGATGAGCTGCATTAGATTAGCAGGAGCAGCGTTCCTCATCTCACCGCCAGAGTCGGCTGACCTTCAGGTCGTAATCAGAACTGATAGTGGTCAGAAGATCCTGAACGCCTCACTTCATCTTCTGCTGCTTCCTGTAGCCACATATCGCGCGACCTGTGACCCAAAGACGCTTCACACAGCCTCATTTTTTTTTTTTTTTGCACAAAATCTTGAATGCTTGCGAGAGATAAACTGAACAGCCAGGTCCCACAGGGACAGACGACAGCTGACGGGTTCAGGGGGTTTTGTTTTCTGCTGCAGTGAGACGCTTGATCTGTGCATCGTGTCGTGTCGTCTGTTTCCCGGCGCATGCGGCGACTTGTTTTGACTCCCTGCTGACGGCGGCTCCACTGTTTGCATTGTGTATCTGTCCTCAGAAATGTTGTGACTTGTTAATTTTGTGCTTCCAGAGCTGAGGCTATAGAGGAGGAGACAGGAGGTGACAGGTAATTATCTGACTGCCAGGACATTTTTGATTTTTTTTTGTTGTTGTTGTTTTTTTCAAATCTGAGTGGCGCCACATCCAGCTCAGCAACAGCAAGGGAACAAAGAACAAAAACATCTTATTATATATGAATCCAAATCTGCACAAATGCCAACTTAATTCATCAAGACTTTTTCATTTTTTTGCAAGTTTTCCACCATAAGAACAACTGAAATCACTCGAACTCTCCTCTAACTTTGTGATACCTGATTGGTATTTACGGCTTCCAGCAGCAGCTGCTGCCTCGCCAGCGTTTGTAGCTGTTCTACAGACGTAACTGTGTTCGCAAATCCAGGATAAATTGCTCCAAATCACTGGAACAACACTTTTTTTTTGCGCAATAACA